>JAQQPM010000004.1:4645233-6099478 GCA_029339225.1 Phyllachora maydis
AAAAACCCCTAGCTCTAATAACTGGATAAATTCCTTAGTAATAGCCTCTAACCACTTACTACGCTTATCTCTAGGTAGTTTTAAGACTTACTTATAAGTAGTAGGCGTACTATCCTTAGATATTACCCTTTTTCGAGCCTTATAGACAAAAGACAGTATATAGCTACTAGTCTTGGCTAAAAGCTTATAGTAATCGAGCTGTATTTTATCCTCCTCTGAAATAAGATCACTATTATCAAGAGGTTCGTTCGTTATAGGCTGATTAGGCGCTATAACTTCTATAGGCTTAGGTGTAAAAATAGGCTCTATAGTTTAGGGAAACGCCTCTGGTAATTTAGGCTTTCTAATAGATATAGTAGGCCTAGTGAACTCTATTATAACCGGATTTATAGGCTTATCCGGTAAGGGTTCATCTAATTCACTATCGGAAGACGATTCGTAGGGTTCTAGCTTACTAGGTCCTATTTCTATACTAATAGGCTTTTTAGTATTGTTAAACGTACAAAATAAGCTATAGCGCTCTAACGGTTATAGCTTAGGCAAAACGGATTTCAGTTCTCGAACTACTAGATATAAAGCTATATTCTGAGGGTGGACCCACTTTTGTGGATACTGCGGACTAAGCTATATATTCCACTATATAGCCTAGAAATAGCTTTAAAAGGCTTTTCTATTTTTAGATTTATGCCCCACTTTTGTAGAGACAGCCTCCTTAGGCTGTATAAGCGCTAGAAATAGCCTTAAAAGGCTCTTCTACTAGGTCACCTGCCTACCCTGTACCTACCCTGCACCGCAGGAGCGAAAACAGAACTTATAGGAAAAGTCGTGCGGCTTACCCTGCAGCTTAGGTGGCCGTGAGTCGATTATTTAAAATCGCCAGCTTATTTGGTTTTTCGGGAAGGCGCTATGCACCTACTAAGGCGCTCCTGCCGTGTGGAAGGCAGGAACGGTCCCGGAGGGTATATGTAGGGAAGGAAATTGCGAAGCCTTACCTACTTAGACTAGAAATCAAGTTACTACGTTACCTACAACTATAAGCCTTATAGGCCTATAAGACCTACTGAAAGCCGTGATATATAAGCTTAAAGCCCCTATAATATAGCGCTATAGCCTATAACTATACCGTTATATAAGGACTTTTATAGAGGGAATACAGTAAAGGGCCCTACTTTACTATATTAGCACATACCTAGGAAGTGCTATTTAGGCCATATCAACGCTGTTGCTGCCCCTACGTACCCTATACGACTACTACTAGTAGGCTATAGTGGTTATAGATCCTTATATAGGATTACCCATTCCAATAGGTTATAAGCCCGGATAGCCTGTGGGATAGTTATCGTTGGAGTCCAATTTCAAAGCGCTACCTCTGCCTATATATATAGGGCTATTTAGGCCTCTTATAGCTGAAAATATAGTACTATATTAGCCCTAAAAAGCTATATATTACACCTTATTGAAGGCTATTTAAGGACTAAAAAGCCTGAAAATCTAGAAGGAGAAATCGCTGAGAAATCTAAGTCCTATAGTATTGACGAGCATTTGGGGCTCTTATACACTTAGGCTAGTATACTTACCTATACTAAAAGACCTTTCTACTTATAGCTGGAAGTAGAAAGGCTAGCGTTTTAGAATTTCTAGCGCTAAAGACCTATATTTCCCTACTATAGAGCCCTTTCTATAGATATATCTATAGGCGGTAGTTAAGTCCCTACGTCGAAGTCTCTAGTCCCTATCTTAGAGCCTAGTTTAGAATTTCTACTAGAAAGCCCTACTAAGTAGCAAGTAGGCAGCGCTATAAACCTACTAAGCGCTAAGACTAGCCTAGAAAATCACTACTATAATTAGTGAGCTAGCTAATTAGCTTTAGTGAACTGGAAGCTAATTAAGTGCTTTAGCTAGCACTATAAAGTAAATAGTAGCCTATTTACAATGGCGGATCAAGCTAAAGGGAAGGGTATAGCACCTAAAAGGGCTAGTAACCCAGCTGATCCAGGGCAATCTTCTAGGCCTCTACTACCTATACGAACCCTATTAGAAGATAAGGAAGATGGCGAAGACTATAGCGAGGTTATAGAAGTCCTAAAACAGTATATAAAATCTTATAAGCGAGTTATAGCTAGCTAATCTAGTGATATAAAAACACTACTTTTAAGTTTAAATACTCTAAAAGCCTCTGTCGAGGATAGCGTTAGCGCTATAAAGAATATATCTTCTACTTTAGCTTCTCTAACTAATAGTAGCAATGCCGCTACTACTGGAAAGACTAGCTATAGTCCTAGATTTGATCCTTTTAGCGGTACTATGGATTTAGATTCTCCTCTATGTCCCCCTAGGAAAGAGCCCCATCTAGGGCCGGCTGTAGATAATACAGCTACTAGTAATTTAGACCCCCCTATAGATACAGGGTCTAAGGAAGGCTTTAAGGATACTATTACTAGTAGTATAGTAATGGAGCTTTCTAAAAAGGCCTATACTATACCGGACGATAGTAAGCTTAGCGGGGAAAGCAATTTTGAATAGTGGATTTAGGCTTTAAGTATAGTGTTAAGAGCGTTAGGGATATCTAATTTTTTAGAAAACCCTGATATATCTAACACTTATAGCGACTCTGATCAAGCTGTTCTTTTAATGCTTCTACGCGATAGCTTATCTAGTGGCCCTAGGGCTGCTATATCGTGGATTTATATACCTTCTGAAGCCTTTAAGCTGCTTGTTAGGCAGTATAGCTGACCTATAGAGTCTAAAAAGGAGGACGTCTATAATGAATTCCATGCCCTTACCTTTAGTACCTATAGAAAAGGCTTATCAGCTTTTAACGCTGAATTTAACGGCTATCTTGCTAAGCTTACCATGGCTAAAATAGATATAGATCCCTCTTTAATACTAAATCAGTATTTTAAGGCTCTAGAATCTAAGTTTCCTAGCTGGGTATCACGCTAAAAGAGCTCTATAAGACAGGCTAGAATGCTAGGCCTTATAGCCTCTAGCCTTAATATAGAATATCTAATGGCTGATATTTTAGAAGAATCTAGGAACCCGGCTATAGAGGCGTATAGAGCAGCTCACGTGGCTAATAGCTCTAATTCAACCCCTAATTCAAATTCTAACCCTAGTAAGAAGGGTAAAAATAAGAAAAAGGGTAAGAAGAAGGCTAGTTATAATGTTAAAGGGCAGAATTATAGTGCTAAAAGTGCTGAACAAGCCTCCTTTATGCTAGGGTCCTATAACCTAGCTATAGAAGAAGAAGAGGAATCTGACTCTAGTTCCAATTCTAGTTCTTCTAGCGATTCTAATACCCAATTAGCACAGCTATTAGCGTTAAAAGGGTATAAGAAGCGTAAGGACTTTAAAGGAAAAGGCCTAAAAACCTCTTCTAACAAGGCAAAATATAAAGATAATCAGCCTAGAAGACGCCCTAGAGACCCCGCTCTTTATAATAGTTGGCTATACGATACGGGATCTACGGACCATATTAGTAATAGTAAAGAGCGGTTTACTACCTTTACGCCTAACACAGGCCAGTTACGCCCTATTAACACTGGAAATGGCCCTGTAAGCCCGGCTGGTATAGGCTCTATTACACTAGAAGTATTATCTAGAAAGGCCCCCCCTACCTATACTAAATTAGTATTAGATAACGTTTTATACCTACCTAATATTGATATAAATATTGTTAGTAGGGTTAGGCACTATGATTCGGGAGGTTGCCTTATAAAGGAAACCCTTTACAGGGGTGATAGACGCTGTATAGCTGTACTAGACTTTAAAAAATCAGGATTTTTTCTTAACGTTAAAGGCAGCTCTAAGCCTATATTACATGCAAATTTTGCTTTTCCTTTAGGCCTTACTAGTTATAATACTACTAAAAGTATAGAGCCGCAGCGTAATAAGATAGTGGTGGAAATTCCTTCTAATTCTATTAGAAAGGAAGACTATAGACCTATTATAGAGGATGCTATAGTATCCGAAGCTATAGAGCCTAATAAGCGCTATAAGCTAAGGAATTCTCCGGCTAAGGGTACTACTTTAGAAGGTGTAGGACCTTCTTTAAGGGGGAAAAGGCCCTGTAGGCCTATAGAGCCCTTAGCCACTGCCCAGGCCCCCTATCAAAGTCCCTGTGAGACTAGGGAGCCTGAGCCCTTAACTGGCACTAGAGACCTGCCCCGTATGCTAAGAGAGCCAGTTATAGAGGGGAATAAAGTAGAAAAGGCTATATCTAGCCCTACTTTAAAGGAGCCTAATATAGGTCAGCGAGATTACTATAATCTACTTAATTTAGCTAAATTGTGGCACGTTAGGCTAGGCCATATAGGCCTCCGTCTTTTGAAAAAGACCTCTAGTATTACTAAAGGGCTGCCTAATTTTGATAAAATAAAGGAAGCTGATTTTCACTGCTCTAGCTATGATCGAGGTAAAGCAGTAAGAAGGGTTAGTAAGGCTTTAATACCTGACCTACCTAGGGTCTTAGACTCAATAGAGGGGGATACTGTTAAAATAAGGCCTAGGCCTTATAATAGAAACCCTATAGTCTTACTTCTAGTTGACCGTGAAAGTAGGTATAGGTGGGTTTTTAACCTACCTAATAAATTAGGCCCTATAGTAGCTAACGCTATTAAGGGCTTTTTTAGGGGCCTAAGGAATGGATTTGTTAGATATCCTACTAAATTCCACTTTGACGGAGGCACTGAAATAACTGATTTATTAACTACTTGGTTAGCTAAAAGGGGTATTAAATTTAGTACTTCTGCCCCCTATATCTACGAGCAGAACGGCTTAGTAGAACGATCAGTTAGAGTTATACTAGACCGTATAAGGTATACTATTCTGAGTAGCACTTTACCCTAGTATTTATAGTGCTTTATACTGGAGGCTGTAGTGGAATTAGTTAATAGTATAGCTATAACTAATAAGGAAACCACTCCTTTCCAGGCGCTATTTGACGAGCTAGAGCCTGGTATTCCACATATACCTAACCTAGAGCGCTATAGGGCTATAGGCGCTAGAGGAGAGGCTATTATACCTCTAGAAAAACGGTCTAAATCGTTAAAATTTACCTCTAGAACGGAAGAGTGTAAATTACTAGCGGTATTAGGTTCTAAGACCTACC
The DNA here is from genome assembly GCA_029339225.1 of Phyllachora maydis. Lineage (NCBI taxonomy): Eukaryota > Fungi > Ascomycota > Sordariomycetes > Phyllachorales > Phyllachoraceae > Phyllachora > Phyllachora maydis. Next base: position 4,650,344 of record JAQQPM010000004.1, read on the forward strand.
TAGTATATATACCGTCTAAAAGAGCAGTACTTAAAACCTCTACTGTTAAGTTTATAGAGGATAATATAGTACTAAGTTAGCCTACTGATAATACGGCTTTAGAGGGGGAATTAGTAGACCTAGACCTAGATTTAGAGGGGGCTGTTAGCCCAGACCCTTCTAATCTTAATACTGAAAAGCCTATTAGTATAGAAATAGGACCTAGTAAGCTAGAACCCTACGAATCTTCTTCTGATAGTGAATTAGATGAACCCTTACCGGATAAGCCTATAAATCCGGTTATAGTAGAGTCTACTAGGCCTACTATATCTATTAGAAAGCCTGAATTACCAGAGGCGTTTCCCCAAACTATAGAGCCTATTCTTGCACCTAAGCCTATAGAAGTTATAGCGCCTAATCAGCCTATAACTAACGAACCTCTTGATAAAAGTGATCTTATTTCAGAGGGGGATAAAATGCAGCTCGATTACTATAAGCTTTTAGCTAAGACTAGTAGCTATATACTGTCTTTTGTCTATAAGGCTCGAAAAAGGGTAATATCTAAGGATAGTACGCCTACTACTTATAAGCAAGTCTTAAAACTACCTAGAGATAAGCGTAGTAAGTGGTTAGAGGTTATTACTAAGGAATTTATCCAGTTATTAGAGCTAGGGGTTTTTAAATTCCTACCTAGGAGTCTATTACCTTCTAACCATAAGCTTATTACCTGTCGAAACGTTCTTAAGGTTAAAAAGGACGCTAAAAACAGGCCTATTAAGTATAAATCTCGGTTAGTAGCTAGGGGCTTTATGCAGGTAGAAGGCCTAGATTACACTGTAACCTACGCCTCTACTAGTATACTACCTACTTAGCGTATACTTCTAGCTATAGGTGCTGTTCTAGACTAGGAAATAGAACAAGCTGACTTTATAGGGGCATTTCTTAATAGCGCTCTTAGAGAAGAAATATATATGGAAATCCCTAAAGGACTATTAGACCTAGCGGCTTCTACTAAGGCTATTTATAAGCTTTTACTGAAATACGGCTATAATCCTTCTACTCCTAATATTATTAAACTATCTAAAGCGTTATACGGTCTGAAACAAAGCCCTAGAGAGTGGCAAGATAAGCTTAAAATCTTACTTAAGAGCCTAGGCTATCTCCCTCTCATTTCGGATCCAGGGGTCTTCTATAATGCTAAAACCTGCCACTTTATCGTTACCTATATAGATGACTGTCTATTTATAGGGCCTAATATAGGCTATATAACTGATTTAAAGAAACGGCTTAATAAGGTCTACGCTATAGAAGACTTAGGGCCTGCCGCCTATTTCCTAGGCGTGCAAATTATAAGGGATAGACCTAATAGGCGCCTGTGGCTTAACCAGTCACAGTATGTAGAAGAGGCGGTTAGCCGCTTTAACTTAGCCGATTCTAAGCCTATATCTATTCCCTTACAGCCGGGGCTAGTAAGTCAACTTCAACTAGAGGAAGATATTACTAGCCACCTCTATAATTCTATGGAAATTAAGCTCTATTAAAGCCTAGTAGGAACAGCTATATATATAATGCTCTTTACTAGGGTAGATATTAGCTTTACCGTACAGTGGCTCTCTAGGTCTTTAAATAGACCTATAAAATCACACTTAAACGCTGCTAAAAATCTTTTTAAGTATCTTAATAGTACTAAAGACTATAGCATCTGTTTTAGCTGTAACGGAAATACAGTAGCTGATCTAGGGCCTAAGCTTAGTAATAGTAGTAATACAACTACTAAGCTTAGTAGAGACTTTCTGTTAAACGTACAAAATAAGCTATAGCGCTCTAACGGTTATAGCTTAGGCAAAACGGATTTCAGTTCTCGAACTACTAGATATATAGCTATATTCTAAGGGTGGACCCACTTTTGTGGATACCGCTGACTAAGCTATATACTCCACTATATAGCCTAGAAATAGCTTTAAAAGGCTTTTCTATTTTTAGATTTATGCCCCACTTTTGTGGAGACAGCCTCCTTAGGCTGTATAAGCGCTAGAAATAGCCTTAAAAGGCTCTTCTACTAGGTCACCTACCTACCCTGTACCTACCCTGTACTGCAGGAGCGAAAACAGAACTTACAGGAAAAGTCGTGCGGCTTACCCTGCAGCTTAGGTGGCCGTGAGTCGATTATTTAAAATCGCCAGCTTATTTGGTTTTTCGGGAAGTGGCTATGCACCTACTAAGGCGCTCCTGCTGTATAGAAGGCAGGAACGGTCCCGGAGGGTATATATAGGGAAGGAAATTGCGAAGCCTTACCTACTTGGACTAGAAATCAAGTTACTACGTTACCTATAACTATAAGGCTTATAGGCCTATAAGACCCACTAAAAGCCGTGATATATAAGCTTAAAGCCCCTATAATATAGCGCTATAGCCTATAACTATACCGTTATATAAGGACTTTTATAGAGGGAATACAGTAAAGGGCCCTACTTTACTATATTAGCACATACCTAGGAAGTGCTATTTAGGCTATATCAACGCTGTTGCTGCCCCTACGTACCCTATACGACTACTACTAGTAGGCTATAGTAGTTACAGATCCTTATATAGGATTACCCATTCCAATAGGTTATAAGCCCGGATAGCCTGTGGGATAGTTATCGTTGGAGTCCAATTTCAAAGCGCTACCTCTGCCTATATATATAGGGCTATTTAAGCCTCTTATAGCTGAAAATATAGTACTATATTAGCCCTAAAAAGCTATATATTACATCTTATTGAAGGCTATTTAAGGACTAAAAAGCCTGAAAATCTAGAAGGAGAAATCGCTAAGAAATCTAAGTCCTATAGTATTGACGAGCATTTGGGGCTCTTATACACTTAGGCTAGTATACTTACCTATACTAAAAGACCTTCCTACTTATAGCTGGAAGTAGAAAGGCTAGCGTTTTAGAATTTCTAGCGCTAAAGACCTATATTTCCCTACTATAGAGCCCTTTCTATAGATATATCTATAGGCGGTAGTTAAGTCCCTACGTCGAAGTCTCTAGCCCTTAGAGCCTAGTTTAGAATTTCTACTAGAAAGCCCTACTAAGTAGCAAGTAGGCAGCGCTATAAACCTACTAAGCGCTAAGACTAGCCTAGAAAATCACTACTATAATTAGTAAGCTAGCTAATTAGCTTTAGTAAACTGAAAGCTAATTAAGTGCTTTAGCTAGCACTATAAAGTAAATAGTAGCCTATTTACAATGGCGGATCAAGCTAAAGGGAAGGGTATAGCGCCTAAAAGGGCTAGTAACCCAGCTAATCCAGGGCAATCTTCTAGGCCTCCACCACCTATACAAACCCTATCAGAAGATAAGGAAGATAGCGAAGACTATAGCAAGGTTATAGAAGTCCTAAAACAGCATATAAAATCTCATAAGCGAGTTATAGCTAGCCAATCTAGTAATATAAAAACACTACTTTTAAGTCTAAATACCCTAAAAGCCTCTGTCGAGGATAGCGTTAGCGCTATAAAGAACATATCTTCTACTTTAGCTTCTCTAACTAATAGTAGCAATGCTGCTGCCACTGGAAAGACTAGCTATAGTCCTAGATTTGATCCTTTTAGCGGTACTATAGATTTAGATTCTCCTCCACGTCCCCCTAGGAAAGAGCCCCATCTAGGGCCGGCTGTTAATTCAGCTACTAGTAATTTAGACCCCCCTATAGATACAGGGTCTAAGGAAGGCTTTAAGGATACTATTACTAGTAGTATAGTAAAGGAGCTTTCTAAAAAGGCCTATTGTTAAACGTACAAAATAAGCTATAGCGCTCTAACGGTTATAGCTTAGGCAAAACGGATTTCAGTTCTCGAACTACTAGATATATAGCTATATTCTGAGGGTGGACCCACTTTTGTAGATACCGCTGACTAAGCTATATACTCCACTATATAGCCTAGAAATAGCTTTAAAAGGCTTTTCTATTTTTAGATTTATGCCCCACTTTTGTGGAGACAGCCTCCTTAGGCTGTATAAGCGCTAGAAATAGCCTTAAAAGGCTCTTCTACTAGGTCACCTACCTACCCTGTACCTACCCTGTACCGCAGGAGCGAAAACAGAACTTATAGGAAAAGTCGTGCGGCTTACCCTGCAGCTTAGGTGGCCGTAAGTCGATTATTTAAAATCGCCAGCTTATTTGGTTTTTCGGGAAGTGGCCATGCACCTACTAAGGCGCTCCTGCCGTATAGAGGGCAGGAACGGTGCCGGAGGGTATATATAGGGAAGGAAATTGCGAAGCCTTACCTACTTGGACTAGAAATCAAGTTACTACGTTACCTACAACTATAAGCCTTATAGGCCTATAAGACCCACTAAAAGCCGTGATATATAAGCTTAAAGCCCCTATAATATAGCGCTATAGCCTATAACTATACCGTTATATAAGGACTTTTATAGAGGGAATACAGTAAAGGGCCCTACTTTACTATATTAGCACATACCTAGGAAGTGCTATTTAGGCCATATCAACGCTGTTGCTGCCCCTACGTACCCTATACGACTACTACTAGTAGGCTATAGTGGTTATAGATCCTTATATAGGATTACCTATTCCAATAGGTTATGAGCCCGGATAGCCTGTGGGATAGTTATCGTTGGAGTCCAATTTCAAAGCGCTACCTCTGCCTATATATATAGGGCTATTTAAGCCTCTTATAGCTGAAAATATAGTACTATATTAGCCCTAAAAAGCTATATATTACATCTTATTGAAGGCTATTTAAGGACTAAAAAGCCTGAAAATCTAGAAGGAGAAATCGCTGAGAAATCTAAGTCCTATAGTATTGACGAGCATTTGGGGCTCTTATACACTTAGGCTAGTATACTTACCTATACTAAAAGACCTTTCTACTTATAGCTGGAAGTAGAAAGGCTAGCGTTTTAGAATTTCTAGCGCTAAAGACCTATATTTCCCTACTATAGAGCCCTTTCTATAGATATATCTATAGGCGATAGTTAAGTCCCTACGTCGAAGTCTCTAGCCCTTAGAGCCTAGTTTAGAATTTCTACTAGAAAGCCCTACTAAGTAGCAAGTAGGCAGCGCTATAAACCCACTAAGCGCTAAGACTAGCCTAGAAAATCACTACTATAATTAGTGAGCTAGCTAATTAGCTTTAGTGAACTAGAAGCTAATTAAGTGCTTTAGCTAGCACTATAAAGTAAATAGTAGCCTATTTACAATGGCGGATCAAGCTAAAGGGAAGGGTATAGCCCCTAAAAGGGCTAGTAACCCAGCTGATCCAGGGTAATCTTCTAGGCCTCTACTACCTATACGAACCCTATTAGAAGATAAGGAAGATGGCGAAGACTATAGCGAGGTTATAGAATTCCTAAAACAGAATATAAAATCTTATGACCGAGTTATAGCTAGCCAATCTAGTGATATAAAAACACTACTTTTAAGTCTAAATACCCTAAAAGCCTCTGTCGAGGATAGCGTTAGCGCTATAAAGAATATATCTTCTACTTTAGCTTCTCTAACTAATAGTAGTAATGCTGCTGCTACTGGAAAGACTAGCTATAGTCCTAGATTTGATCCTTTTAGCGGTACTATAGATTTAGATTCTCCTCCACGTCCCCCTAGGAAAGAGCCCCATCTAGGGCCGGCTGTAGATAATACAGCTACTAGTAATTTAGACCCCCCTATAGATATAGGGTCTAAGGAAGGCTTTAAGGATACTATTACTAGTAGTATAGTAAAGGAGCTTTCTAAAAAGGCCTATACTATACCGGACGATAGTAAGCTTAGCGGGGAAAGTAATTTTGAACAGTGGATTTAGGCTTTAAGTATAGTGCTAAGAGCGTTAGGGATATCTAATTTTTTAGAAAACCCTGATATATCTAACACTTATAGCGACTCTGATTAAGCTGTTCTTTTAATGCTTCTACGTAATAGCTTATCTAGTAGCCCTAGGGCTGCTATATCGTGGATTTATATACCTTCTAAGGCCTTTAAGCTGCTTATTAGGCAGTATAGCCGACCTATAGAGTCTAAAAAGGAGGATGTCTATAACGAATTCCACGCCCTTACCTTTAGTACCTATAAAAAAGGCTTATCAGCTTTTAACGCTGAATTTAACGGCTATCTTGCTAAGCTTACCATGGCTAAAATAGATATAGATCCCTCTTTAATACTAAATCAGTATTTTAAGGCTTTAGAATCTAAGTTTCCTAGCTGGGTATCACGCCAAAAGAGCTCTATAAGACAGGCTAGAATGCTAGGCCTTATAGCCTCTAGCCTTAATATAGAATATCTAATGGCTGATATTTTAGAAGAATCTAGGAACCCGGCTATAGAGGCGTATAGAGCAGCTTATATAGCTAATAGCTCTAATTCAACCTCTAATTCAAATTCTAACCCTAGTAAGAAGGGTAAAAATAAGAAAAAGGGTAAGAAGAAGGCTAGTTATAATATTGAAGGGCAGAATTATAGTGCTAAAAGTGCCGAACAGGCCTCCTTTATGCTAGGGTCCTATAACCTAGCTATAGAAGAAGAAGAGGAATCCGACTCTAGTTCCAATTCTAGTTCTTCTAGCGATTCTGATACCCAATTAGCACAGCTATTAGCGTTAAAAGGGTATAAGAAGCGTAAGGACTTTAAAGGAAAAGGCCTAAAAACCTCTTCTAATAACAAGGCAAAATATAAAGATAATAAGCCTAGAAGACGCCCTAGAGACCCCGCTCTTTATAATAGTTAGCTATACGATACGGGATCTACGGACCATATCAGTAATAGTAAAGAGCGGTTTACTACCTTTACGCCTAACACAGGCTAGTTACGCCCTATTAACACTGGAAATGGCCCTGTAAGCCCGGCTGGTATAGGCTCTATTATACTAGAAGTACTATCTAGAAAGGCCCCCCCTACCTATACTAAATTAGTATTAGATAACGTTTTATACCTACCTAATATTAATATAAATATTGTTAGTGGGGTTAGGCACTATGATTCGGAAGGTTGCCTTATAAAGGAAACCCTTTACGGGGGTGATAGACGCTATATAGCTGTACTAGACTTTAAGAAATCAGGATTTTTTCTTGACGTTAAAGGCAGTTCTAAGCCTATATTACATGCAAATTTTGCTTTTCCTTTAGGCCTTTCTAGTTATACTACTAAAAGTATAGAGCCGCAGCGTAATAAGATAGTAGTGGAAATTCCTTCTAATTCTATTAGAAAGGAAGACTATAGACCTATTATAGAGGATGCTATAGTATCCGAAGCTATAGAGCCTAATAAGCGCTATAAGCTAAGGAATTCTCCGGCTAAGGGTACTACTTTAGAAGGTATAGGACCTTCTTTAAGGGGGAAAAGGCCCTATAGGCCTGTAGAGCCCTTAGCCACTGCCCAGGCCCCCTATCAAAGTCCCCGTGAGACTAGGGAGCCTGAGCCCTTAACTGGCACTAGAGACCTGCCCCGTGTGCTAAGAGAGCCAGTTATAAAGGGGAATAAAGTAGTAGAAAAGGCTATATCTAGCCCTACTTTAAAAGAGCCTAATATAGGTCAGCGAGATTACTATAATCTACTTAATTTAGCTAAATTGTGGCACGTTAGGCTAGGCCATATAGGCCTACGTCTTTTGAAAAAGACCTCTAGTATTACTAAAGGGCTGCCTAATTTTGATAAAATAAAGGAAGCTGATTTTCACTGCTCTAGCTGTGATCGAGGTAAAGCAGTGAGAAGGGTTAGTAAGGCTTTAATACCTGACCCACCTAGGGTCTTAGACTCAATAGAGGGCGATACTGTTAAAATTAGGCCTAGGCCTTATAATAGAAACCCTATAGTCTTACTTCTAGTTGACCGTAAAAGTAGGTATAGGTGGGTTTTTAACCTACCTAATAAATCAGGCCCTATAGTAGCTAACGCTATTAAGGGCTTTTTTAGGGGTCTAAGGAATGGATTTGGTAGATATCCTACTAAATTCCACTTTGACAGAGGCACTGAAATAACTGATTTATTAACTACTTGGTTAGCTAAAAGGGGTATTAAATTTAGCACTTCTGCCCCCTATATCCATGAGCAGAACGGCTTAGTAGAACGATCAGTTAGAGTTATACTAGACCGTGTAAGGTGTACTATTCTTAGTAGCGCTTTACCCCAGTATTTATAGTGCTTTATACTGGAGGCTGTAGTGGAATTAGTTAATAGTATAGCTATAACTAATAAGGAAACCACTCCTTTCCAGGCGCTATTTGACGAGCTAGAGCCTGGTATTCCACATATACCTAACCTAGAGCGCTATAGGGCTATAGGCGCTAGAGGAGAGGCGATTATACCTCTAGAAAAACGGTCTAAATCGTTAAAATTTACCTCTAGAACGGAAGAGTGTAAATTACTAGCGGTATTAGGTTCTAAGACCTACCTAGTATATATACCGTCTAGAAGAGCAGTACTTAAAACCTCTACTGTTAAGTTTATAGAGGATAATACAGTACTAAGTCAGCCTACTGATAATACGGCTTTAGAGGGGGAATTAGTAGACCTAGACTTAGATTTAGAGGGGGCTGTTAGCCCGGACCCTTCTAATCTTAATACTGAAAAGCCTATTAGTATAGAAATAGGACCTAGTAAGCTAGAACCCTACGAATCTTCTTCCGATAGTGAATTAGATGAACCCTTACCGGATAAGCCTATAAATCCGGTTATAGTAGAGTCTACTAGGCCTACTATATCTATTAGAAAGCCTGAATTACCAGAGGCGTTTCCCCAAACTATAGGGCCTATTTTTGCACCTAAGCCTATAGAAGTTATAGCGCCTAATCAGCCTATAACAAACGAACCTCTTAATAATAGTGATCTTATTTCAGAGGGGGATAAAATGCAGCTCGATTACTATAAGCTTTTAGCTAAGACTAGTAGCTATATACTGTCTTTTGTCTATAAGGCTCGAAAAAGGGTAATATCTAAGGATAGTACGCCTACTACTTATAAGCAAGTCTTAAAACTACCTAGAGATGAGCGTAGTAAGTGGTTAGAGGCTATTACTAAGGAATTTATCCAGTTATTAGAGCTAGGGGTTTTTAAATTCCTACCTAGGAGTCTATTACCTTCTAACCGTAAGCTTATTACCTGTCGAAACGTTCTTAAGGTTAAAAAGGACGCTAAAAACAGGCCTATTAAGTATAAATCTCGGTTAGTAGCTAGGGGCTTTATACAGGTAGAAGGCCTAGATTACACTATAACCTACGCCTCTACTAGTATACCACCTACTTGGCGTATACTTCTAGCTATAGGTGCTGTTCTAGACTAGGAAATAGAACAAGCTGACTTTATAGGGGCATTTCTTAATAGCGCTCTTAGAGAAGAAATATATATAGAAATCCCTAAAGGACTATTAGACCTAGCGGCTTCTAATAAGGCTATTTATAAGCTTTTACTAAAATACGGCTATAATCCTTCTACTCCTAATATTATTAAACTATCTAAAGCGTTATACAGTCTAAAACAAAGCCCTAGAGAGTGGCAAGATAAGCTTAAAATCTTACTTAAGAGCCTAGGCTATCTCCCTCTTATTTCAGATCCAGGGGTCTTCTATAATGCTAAAACCTGCCACTTTATCGTTACCTATATAGATAACTGTCTATTTATAGGGCCTAATATAGGCTATATAACTGATTTCAAGAAACGGCTTAATAAGGTCTACGCTATAGAAGAATTAGGGCCTGCCGCCTATTTCCTAGGCATGCAAATTATAAGGGATAGACCTAATAGGCGCCTATAGCTTAACCAGTCACAGTATATAGAAGAGGCGGTTAGCCGCTTTAACTTAGCCGATTCTAAGCCTATATCTATTCCCTTATAGCCAGGGCTAGGAAGTCAACTTCAACTAAAGGAAGATATTGCTAGCCACCTCTGTAATTCTACAGAAATTAAGCTCTATCAAAGCCTAGTAGGAACAGCTATATATATAATGCTCCTTACTAGGGTAGATATTAGCTTTACCGTACAGTGGCTCTCTAGGTCTTTAAATAGACCTACAAAATCACACTTAAACGCTGCTAAAAATCTTTTTAAGTATCTTAACAGTACTAAAGACTATAGCATCTGTTTTAGCTATAACGGAAATACAGTAGCTGATCTAGGGCCTAAGCTTAGTAATAGTAGTAATACAACTACTAAGCTTAATAGAGACTTTCACTCTAAGGAAGGGCCTAGGCCCCTAACTACTACCTCTACTACTATAGTAGATTCTAGAAATAGTAAAGGTAGTAGCCGGACTTCTATAATTAATAGTAGTCTAGTCCCTATAGGCTTTAGTAATTCTGATTTTACAAGGGATAAGGCTACTAGTAAATCCACCTACAGCTATCTATATAAGTTAGCCGGTAGGCCTATTAGCTGGAAAACGAAAAGAGCTACTACTATTGCTCTCTCTACCCTGGAAGCTAAAACTAATGGACTTACAGAGGCTATACGCGAAGTACAGTAGATTATAGAGCTATTTTCTGAACTTCACAGACCTATAGACTACCCTATTACTCTCTATAGAGATAATCAGGGCTCTATAACGGTGGCTAATGACCCAGCGCTACACGCTAGAACTAAGCATACCCTGCTGAAATTCCAGTACGTTAGAGAGCAGGTTAAGGCTAAAATAGTTACTATTATATATCTTAATACTAAGTGTATGCCGGCTGACAGACTTACTAAAGCCCTACCAGTTAGTAGCTTTCAGTCTTTTATCAGGCTTTTAGGCCTACAACCTAAGGGAGCTTTTTACTAAGCTACCCTCTACCCCTATATATATATATTCTATACTATATATATAGAAGGCCTGGCTTAGCCTGATTAGCTTATAAGACCAGTCAATAGTACCGGCTACTTTACAGCCCTCTGGAATCACCTAATTCCTCTATATAGCCTTAAAAGGCTTATAAGGTCCTAGCCACTGTAGTACAGTTCTATAGGCGCCCTTGTGCTGGCATCAGCTCCCTGCGGCGTTAGGGAGGCCTATATTACTCTAGCTACGTCTAGAAGTACTCTAGTATATAGTATAGCTATATTTAGAAAATATAGGCTCCGGCTATTACTAGTAGTATACTTTCCTTTAGAGGGGGATTCTCTATGTAACTACCTGTTATTTCCTTACTAGAACTGGCTGAAAGAACGGAGTAAAAAAGGGCATAAAATTTAAAACCGTGCTAAAAATTGTTTTCTCTATAAGAGGATAAAGGCGTTTATAAGCCCTTTACTCCTTCTATACTCTAGTGCGTCTATTAGTCGCTAGGGTATAGAATATTTAGATATTATATATTACTATAAGCTTTAAAGCTATAGTACCTATACCTTTATAGGTTATAGGTTTGATTTCAACATCATATATATTCTTACTTCTTTCTATATATAATAGGGGTTTATCCTATATATATATAAGGGCCTAACCCCTTTGTCTAACGGAATAGTTTTGCTCTTACGTTCTTATTTCTTAGGATTCTTCTATTCTTTACCTATATATAGCTTTCTAAGGCTTATAAAGGAATAGAAGAATAGAGGGGGTGTTAAACGTACAAAATAAGCTATAGCGCTCTAACGGTTATAGCTTAGGCAAAACGGATTTCAGTTCTCGAACTACTAGATATATAGCTATATTCTGAGGGTGGACCCACTTTTGTAGATACCGCTGACTAAGCTATATACTCCACTATATAGCCTAGAAATAGCTTTAAAAGGCTTTTCTATTTTTAGATTTATGCCCCACTTTTGTGGAGACAGCCTCCTTAGGCTGTATAAGCGCTAGAAATAGCCTTAAAAGGCTCTTCTACTAGGTCACCTACCTACCCTGTACCTACCCTGTACCACAGGAGCGAAAACAGAACTTATAGGAAAAGTCGTGCGGCTTACCCTGCAGCTTAGGTGGCCGTAAGTCGATTATTTAAAATCGCCAGCTTATTTGGTTTTTCGGGAAGTGGCCATGCACCTACTAAGGCGCTCCTGCCGTGTGGAGGGCAGGAACGGTGCCGGAGGGTATATATAGGGAAGGAAATTGCGAAGCCTTACCTACTTGGACTAGAAATCAAGTTACTACGTTACCTACAACTATAAGCCTTATAGGCCTATAAGACCCACTGAAAGCCGTGATATATAAGCTTAAAGCCCCTATAATATAGCGCTATAGCCTATAACTATACCGTTATATAAGGACTTTATAGAGGGAATACAGTAAAGGGCCCTACTTTACTATATTAGCACATACCTAGGAAGTGCTATTTAGGCCATATCAACGCTGTTGCTGCCCCTACGTACCCTATACGACTACTACTAGTAGGCTATAGTGGTTATAGATCCTTATATAGGATTACCCATTCCAATACCTATACTATACCGGACGATATTAAGCTTAGCGGGGAAAGCAATTTTGAACAGTGGATTCAGGCTTTAAGTATAGTGCTAAGAGCGTTAGGGATATCTAATTTTTTAGAAAACCCTAATATATCTAACACTTATAGCGACTCTGATCAAGCTGTTCTTTTAATGCTTCTACGTGATAGCTTATCTAGTAGCCCTAGGGCTGCTATATCGTAGATTTATATACCTTCTAAGGCCTTTAAGCTGCTTGTTAGGCAGTATAGCCGACCTATAGAGTCTAAGAAGGAGGACGTCTATAACGAATTCCACGCCCTTACCTTTAGTACCTATAAAAAAGGCTTATCAGCTTTTAACGCTGAATTTAACGGCTATCTTGCTAAGCTTACCATAGCTAAAATAGATATAGATCCCTCTTTAATACTAAATCAGTATTTTAAGGCTCTAGAATCTAAGTTTCCTAGCTAGGTATCACGCTAAAAGAGCTCTATAAGACAGGCCAGAATGCTAGGTCTTACAGCATCTAGCCTTAATATAGAATATCTAATGGCTGATATTCTAGAAGAATCTAGGAACCCGGCTACAGAGGCGTATAGAGCAGCTCATATAGCTAATAGCTCTAATTCAACCCCTAATTCAAATTCTAACCCTAGTAAGAAGGGTAAAAATAAGAAAAAGGGTAAGAAGAAGGCTAGTTATAATGTTAAAGGGCAGAATTATAGTGCTAAAAGTGCCGAACAGGCCTCCTTTATGCTAGGGTCCTATAACCTAGCTATTGAAGAAGAAGAGGAATCCGACTCTAGTTCTAATTCTAGTTCTTCTAGCGATTCTAATACCCAATTAGCATAGCTATTAGCGTTAAAAGGGTATAAGAAGCGTAAGGACTTTAAAGGAAAAGGCCTAAAAACCTCTTCTAATAACAAGGCAAAATATAAAGATAATAAGCCTAGAAGACGCCCTAGGGACCCCGCTCTTTATAATAGTTGGCTATACGATACGGGATCTACGGACCATATCAGTAATAGTAAAGAGCGGTTTACTACTGTTAAACGTACAAAATAAGCTATAGCGCTCTAACGGTTATAGCTTAGGCAAAACGGATTTCAGTTCTCGAACTACTAGATATATAGCTATATTCTGAGGGTGGACCCACTTTTGTGGATACCGCTGACTAAGCTATATACTCCACTATATAGCCTAGAAATAGCTTTAAAAGGCTTTTCTATTTTTAGATTTATGCCCCACTTTTGTGGAGACAGCCTCCTTAGGCTGTATAAGCGCTAGAAATAGCCTTAAAAGGCTCTTCTACTAGGTCACCTACCTACCCTATACCTACCCTGCACTGCAGGAGCGAAAACAGAACTTACAGGAAAAGTCGTGCGGCTTACCCTGCAGCTTAGGTAGCTGTAAGTCGATTATTTAAAATCGCCAGCTTATTTGGTTTTTCAGGAAGTGGCCATGCACCTACTAAGGCGCTCCTGCCGTGTAGAAGGCAGGAACGGTCCCGGAGGGTATATGTAGGAAAGGAAATTGCGAAGCCTTACCTACTTGGACTAGAAATCAAGTTACTACGTTACCTACAACTATAAGCCTTATAGGCCTATAAGACCTACTGAAAGCCGTAATATATAAGCTTAAAGCCCCTATAATATAGCGCTATAGCCTATAACTATACCGTTATATAAGGACTTTTATAGAGGGAATACAGTAAAGGGCCCTACTTTACTATATTAGCACATACCTAGGAAGTGCTATTTAGGCCATATCAACGCTGTTGCTGCCCCTACGTACCCTATACGACTACTACTAGTAGGCTATAGTGGTTACAGATCCTTATATAGGATTACCTATTCTAAAAGGTTATAAGCCCGGATAGCCTGTGGGATAGTGATCGTTAGAGTCCAATTTCAAAGCGCTACCTCTGCCTATATATATAGGGCTATTTAGGCCTCTTATAGCTGAAAATATAGTACTATATTAGCCCTAAAAAGCTATATATTATATCTTATTAAAGGCTATTTAAGGACTAAAAAGCCTGAAAATCTAGAAGGAGAAATCGCTAAGAAATCTAAGTCCTATAGTATTGATGAGCATTTGGGGCTCTTATACACTTAGGCTAGTATACTTGCCTATACTAAAAGACCTTTCTACTTATAGCTGGAAGTAGAAAGGCTAGCGTTTTAGAATTTCTAGCGCTAAAGACCTATATTTCCCTACTATAGAGCCCTTTCTATAGATATATCTATAGGCGGTAGTTAAGTCCCTACGTCGAAGTCTCTAGCCCTTAGAGCCTAGTTTAGAATTTCTACTAGAAAGCCCTACTAAATAGCAAGTAGGCAGTGCTATAAACCTACTAAGCGCTAAGACTAGCCTAGAAAATCACTACTATAATTAGTGAGCTAGCTAATTAGCTTTAGTGAACTGGAAGCTAATTAAGTGCTTTAGCTAGCACTATAAAGTAAATAGTAGCCTATTTACAATGGCGGATCAAGCTAAAGGGAAGGGTATAGCGCCTAAAAGGGCTAGTAACCCAGCTGATCTAGGGCAATCTTCTAGGCCTCTACCATCTATACGAACCCTATTAGAAGATGAGGAAGATAGCGAAGACTATAGCGAGGTTATAGAAGTCCTAAAACAGTATATAAAATCTTATGAGCGAGTTATAGCTAGCTAAACTAGTGATATAAAAACACTACTTCTAAGTCTAAATACCCTAAAAGCCTCTGTCGAGGATAGCGTTAGCGCTATAAAGAACATATCTTCTACTTTAGCTTCTTTAACTAATAGTAGTAACGCTGCGGCTGCTACTATTGGAAAAACTAGCTATAGTCCTAGATTTGATCCTTTTAGCGGTACTATGGATTTAGATTCTCCTCCACGTCCCCCTAGGAAAGAGCCCCATCTAGGGCCGGCTGTAGATAACACAGCTACTAGTAATTTAGACCCCCCTATAGATACAGGGTCTAAGGAAGGCTTTAAGGATACTATTACTAGTAGTATAGTAAAGGAGCTTTCTAAAAAGGCCTATACTATACCGGACGATAGTAAGCTTAGCGGGGAAAGCAATTTTGAACAGTGGATTCAGGCTTTAAGTATAGTACTAAGAGCGTTAGGGATATCTAATTTTTTAGAAAACCCTGATATATCTAACACTTATAGCGACTCTAATCAAGCTGTTCTTTTAATGCTTCTACGTGATAGCTTATCTAGTGGCCCTAGGGCTGCTATATTGTGGATTTATATACCTTCTAAGGCCTTTAAGCTGCTTGTTAGGCAGTATAGCCAACCTATAGAGTCTAAAAAGGAGGACGTCTATAACGAATTCCACGCCCTTACCTTTAGTACCTATAAAAAAGGCTTATCAGCTTTTAACGCTGAATTTAACGGCTATCTTGCTAAGCTTACCATGGCTAAAATAGATATAGATCCCTCTTTAATACTAAATCAGTATTTTAAGGCTCTAGAATCTAAGTTTCCTAGCTGGGTATCACGCTAAAAGAGCTCTATAAGATAGGCCAGAATGCTAGGTCTTATAGCATCTAGCCTTAATATAGAATATCTAATGGCTGATATTCTAGAAGAATCTAGGAACCTGGCTATAGAGGCGTATAGAGCAGCTTACGTAGCTAATAGCTCTAATTCAACCCCTAATTCAAATTCTAACCCTAGTAAGAAGGGTAAAAATAAGAAAAAGGGTAAGGAGAAGGCTAGTTATAATATTAAAGGGCAGAATTATAGTGCTAAAAGTACCGAACAGGCCTCCTTTATGCTAGGGTCCTATAACCTAGCTATAGAAGAAGAAGAGGAATCCGACTCTAGTTCTAATTCTAGTTCTTCTAGCGATTCTAATACCTAATTAGCATAGCTATTAGCGTTAAAAGGGTATAAGAAGCGTAAGGACTTTAAAGGAAAAGGCCTAAAAACCTCTTCTAATAATAAGGCAAAATATAAAGATAATAAGCCTAGAAGACGCCCTAGAGACCCCGCTCTTTATAATAGTTAGCTATACGATACGGGATCTACGGACCATATCAGTAATAGTAAAGAGCGGTTTACTACCTTTACGCCTAACATAGGCCAGTTACGCCCTATTAATACTGGAAATGGCCCTGTAAGCCTGGCTGGTATAGGCTCTATTACACTAGAAGTACTATCTAGAAAGGCCCCCCCTACCTATACTAAATTAGTATTAGATAACGTTTTATACCTACCTAATATTGATATAAATATTATTAGCGGGGTTAGGTACTATGATTTGGGAGGTTGCCTTATAAAGGAAACCCTTTACGGGGATGATAGATGCTGTATAGCTGTACTAGACTTTAAGAAATCAGGATTTTTTCTTGACGTTAAAGGCAGCTCTAAGCCTATATTACATGCAAATTTTGCTTTTCCTTTAGGCCCTTCTAGTTATACTACTAAAAGTATAGAGCCGTAGCGTAATAAGATAGTAGTGGAAATTCCTTCTAGTTCTATTAGAAAGGAAGACTATAGACCTATTATAGAGGATGCTATAGTATCCGAAGCTATAGAGCCTAATAAGCGCTATAAGCTAAGGAATTCTCCGGCTAAGGGTACTACTTTAGAAGGTGTAGGACCTTCTTTAAGGGGGAAAAGGCCCTGTAGGCCTGTAGAGCCCTTAGCTACTGCCTAGGCCCCCTATTAAAGTCCCTGTAAGACTAGGGAGCCTGAGCCCTTAACTGGCACTAGAGACCTGCCCTGTATGCTAAGAGAGCCAGTTATAGAGGGGAATAAAGTAGAAAAGGCTATATCTAGCCCTACTTTAAAGGAGCCTAATATAGGTCAGCGAGATTACTATAATCTACTTAATTTAGCTAAATTGTGGCACGTTAGGCTAGGCCATATAGGCCTACGTCTTTTGAAAAAGACCTCTAGTATTACTAAAGGGCTGCCTAATTTGGATAAAATAAAGGAAGCTGATTTTCACTGCTCTAGCTATAATCGAGGTAAAGCAGTAAGAAGGGTTAGTAAGGCTCTAATACCTGACCTACCTAGGGTCTTAGACTCAATAGAGGGGGATACTATTAAAATTAGGCCTAGGCCTTATAATAGAAACCCTATAGTCTTACTTCTAGTTAACTGTAAAAGTAGGTATAGGTAGGTTTTTAACCTACCTAATAAATCAGGCCCTATAGTAGCTAACGCTATTAAGGGCTTTTTTAGGGGCCTAAGGAATGGATTTGGTAGATATCCTACTAAATTCTACTTTAACGGAGGTACTGAAATAACTGATTTATTAACTACTTGGTTAGCTAAAAGGGGTATTAAATTTAGTACTTCTGCCCCCTATATCCATAAGTAGAACGGCTTAGTAGAACGATCAGTGAGAGTTATACTAGACCGTATAAGGTGTACTATTCTTAGTAGCGCTTTACCCCAGTATTTGTGGTGCTTTATACTGGAGGCTATAGTGGAATTAGTTAATAGTATAGCTATAACTAATAAGGAAACCACTCCTTTTTAGGCGCTATTTGACGAGCTAGAGCCTGGTATTCCACATATACCTAACCTAGAGCGCTATAGGGCTATAGGCGCTAGAGGAGAGGCGATTATACCTCTAGAAAAACAGTCTAAATCGTTAAAATTTACCTTTAGAACGGAAGAGTGTAAATTACTAGCAGTATTAGGTTCTAAGACCTACCTAGTATATATACCGTCTAGAAGAGCAGTACTTAAAACCTCTACTGTTAAGTTTATAGAGGATAATACAGTACTAAGTCAGCCTACTAATAATACGGCTTTAGAGGGGAAATTAGTAGACCTAGACTTAGATTTAGAGGGGGCTGTTAGCCCGGACCCTTCTAATCTTAATACTGAAAAGCCTATTAGTATAGAAATAGGACCTAGTAAGCTAGAACCCTATGAATCTTCTTCTGATAGTGAATTAGATGAACCCTTACCGGATAAGCCTATAAATCCGGTTATAGTAGAGTCTACTAGGCCTACTATATCTATTAGAAAGCCTAAATTACTAGAGGCGTTTCCCTAAACTATAGAGCCTATTTTTGCACCTAAGCCTATAGAAGTTATAGCGCCTAATCAGCCTATAACGAACGAACCTCTTAATAATAGTAATCTTATTTTAAAGGGGGATAAAATGCAGCTCGATTACTATAAGCTTTTAGCTAAGACTAGTAGCTATATACTGTCTTTTATCTATAAGGCTCGAAAAAGGGTAATATCTAAGGATAGTACGCCTACTACTTATAAGTAAGTCTTAAAACTACCTAGAGATGAGCGTAGTAAGTAGTTAGAGGCTATTACCAAGGAATTTATCTAGTTATTAGAGCTAGGGGTTTTTAAATTCCTACCTAGGAGTCTATTACCTTCTAACCGTAAGCTTATTACCTGTCGAAACGTTCTTAAGGTTAAAAAGGACGCTAAAAACAGGCCTATTAAGTATAAATCTCGGTTAGTAGCTAGGGGCTTTATGCAGGTAAAAGGCCTAGATTACACTATAACCTACGCCTCTACTAGTATACTACCTACTTGGCGTATACTTCTAGCTATAGGTGCTGTTCTAGACTAGGAAATAGAATAAGCTGACTTTATAGGGGCATTTCTTAATAGCGCTTTTAGAGAAGAAATATATATGGAAATCCCTAAAGGACTATTAGACCTAGCGGCTTCTAATAAGGCTATTTATAAGCTTTTACTGAAATACAGCTATAATCCTTCTACTCCTAATATTATTAAACTATCTAAAGCGTTATATAGTCTGAAACAAAGCCCTAGAGAGTGGCAAGATAAGCTTAAAATCTTACTTAAGAGCCTAGGCTATCTCCCTCTTATTTCAGATCTAGGGGTCTTCTATAATGCTAAAACCTGCCACTTTATCGTTATCTATGTAGATGACTGTCTATTTATAGGGCCTAATATAGGCTATATAACTGATTTAAAGAAATAGCTTAATAAGGTCTATGCTATAGAAGACTTAGGGCCTGCCGCCTATTTCCTAGGTATGCAAATTATAAGGGATAGACCTAATAGGCGCCTGTGGCTTAACCAGTTATAGTATGTAGAAGAGGCGGTTAGCCGCTTTAACTTAGCTAATTCTAAGCCTATATCTATTCCCTTATAGCCGGGGCTAGTAAGTCAACTTCAACTAGAGGAAGATATTGCTAGCCACCTCTGTAATTCTATGGAAATTAAGCTCTATCAAAGCCTAGTAGGAACAGCTATGTATATAATGCTCCTTACTAGGGTAGATATTAGCTTTACTGTATAGTAGCTCTCTAGGTCTTTAAATAGACCTACAAAATTACACTTAAACGCTGCTAAAAATCTTTTTAAGTATCTTAATAGTACTAAAGACTATAGCATCTGTTTTAGCTATAACGGAAATACAGTAGCTGATCTAGGGCCTAAGCTTAGTAATAGTAGTAATATAACTACTAAGCTTAGTAGAGACTTTCACTCTAAGGAAGGGCCTAGGCCCCTAACTACTACCTCTACTACTATAGTAGATTCTAGAAATAGTAAAGGTAGTAGCCGGACTTCTATAATTAATAGTAGTCTAGTCCCTATAGGCTTTAGTGATTCTGATTTTGCAGGGGATAAGGCTACTAGTAAATCCACCTATAGCTATCTATATAAGTTAGCCGGTAGGCCTATTAGCTGGAAAACGAAAAGAGCTACTACTATTGCTCTCTCTACCCTGGGAGCTGAAACTAATGGACTTACAGAGGCTATACGCGAAGTACAGTAGATTATAGGGCTATTTTCTGAACTTTATAGACCTATAGACTACCCTATTACTCTCTATAGAGATAATCAGGGCTCTATAACGGTGGCTAATGACCCAGCGCTATATGCTAGAACTAAGTATACCCTGCTGAAATTCCGGTACATTAGAGAGCAGGTTAAGGCTAAAATAGTTACTATTATATATCTTAATACTAAGTGTATGCCGGCTGACGGACTTACTAAAGCCCTACCAGTTAGTGGCTTTCAGTCTTTTATTAGGCTTTTAGGCCTTCAACCTAAGGGAGCTTTCTACTAAGCTACCCTTTACCCCTATATATATACTCTATACTATATATATAGAAGGCCTGGCTTAGCCTGATTAGCTTATAAGACTAGTTAATAGTACCGGCTACTTTATAGCCCTCTGGAATCACCTAATTCCTCTATATAGCCTTAAAAGGCTTATAAGGTCCTAGCTACTATAGTACAGTTCTATAGGCGCCCTTATGCTGGCATTAGCTCCCTGCGGCGTTAGGGAGGCCTATATTACTCTAGCTACGTCTAGAAGTACTCTAGTATATAGTATAGCTATATTTGGAAAGTATAGGCTCCGGCTATTACTAGTAGTATACTTTCCTTTAGAGGGGGATTCTCTATATGACTACCTGTTATTTCCTTACTAGAACTTGCTGAAAGAACGGAGTAAAAAAGGGCATAAAATTCAAAACCGTGCTAAAAATCGTTTTCTTTATAAGAGGAAAAAGGCGTTTATAAGCCCTTTACTCCTTCTATACTCTAGTGCGTCTATTAGTCGCTAGAGTATAGAATATTTAGATATTATATATTACTATACGCTTTAAAGCTATAGTACCTATACCTTTAAATAGGTTATAGGTTTGATTTCAACATCATATATATTCTTACTTCTTTCTATATATAATAGGGGTTTATCCTATATATATAAGGGCATAACCCCTTTGTCTAACGGAATAGTTTTGCCCTTACGTTCTTTTTTTTCTTAGGATTCTTCTATTCTTTACCTATATATAGCTTTCTAAGGCTTATAAAGGAATAGAAGAATAGAGGGGGTGTTAAACGTACAAAATAAGCTATAGCGCTCTAACGGTTATAGCTTAGGCAAAACGGATTTCAGTTCTCGAACTACTAGATATATAGCTATATTCTAAGGGTGGACCCACTTTTGTAGATACCGCTGACTAAGCTATATACTCCACTATATAGCCTAGAAATAGCTTTAAAAGGCTTTTCTATTTTTAGATTTATGCCCCACTTTTGTAGAGACAGCCTCCTTAGGCTGTATAAGCGCTAGAAATAGCCTTAAAAGGCTCTTCTACTAGGTCACCTACCTACCCTGTACCTACCCTGCACCGCAGGAGCGAAAACAGAACTTACAGGAAAAGTCGTGCGGCTTACCCTGTAGCTTAGGTGGCCGTAAGTCGATTATTTAAAATCGCCAGCTTATTTGGTTTTTCGGGAAGTGGCCATGCACCTACTAAGGCGCTCCTGCCGTGTGGAAGGCAGGAACGGTCCCGGAGGGTATATGTAGGAAAGGAAATTGCGAAGCCTTACCTACTTGGACTAGAAATCAAGTTACTACGTTACCTACAACTATAAGCCTTATAGGCCTATAAGACCCACTGAAAGCCGTGATATATAATGGATCGGCGTGGCTAGTGCACGACTAGCCGCCGCTTGTTTTTCTTCTTCCTCTCCCTCTGTTCAGAGGAGGCTTGTGTCCACTTTCTTTTCTGTTATACAGTAGAGTAGGTGGACAAGGCCGGTCTTTCTTTTCCGCCCCTTATCTTATTCCAGGCTGATAACAAGATTACGAATTGGCAGTATAAGGAGGACAATAGTATAAGAAGCTAGCTTTCCTTCCTATATTTAGAGAGAGATAATAATCAATCTATCCTAATTATTATAGTTATACAGTCACATTTTACCTATTTAGATATTCCATCTACTTTTTACCTCTAGGCTACTTTAGCCTATTTACTTGGTTCTATTGTACCTATCTACCTTAGTCTCCCCTGATTAGAGAGACTATAACCTTATTATACATATACCTCTTATCCTCTTATCTAGATAGCTATTCGATATACAGCTGCCTATTACCTTTAGACAGCTACTTCTACTTTCTTGTAGGTCTGCTGCTCTGTTCTATATAGGGGCTTAGCTAGGAATGAACTAAGTAAGGGCTCTAACACTTATAAGCAGGCCTTACTTATATTAGGGTTATCTTGCTATTAATAAGGACGACCTATAGACTATTAGCTAGACGACTCTGCAGTATAGTATCAATAGGACAACTATTTCGAATTTTCTGCTTTAACAACTTAGACTAGTGTTTCTAGGCCTTTAACCTCTGATTAGACAATAATAATCTTACTTAGCATAACAGTTATATTAGTTATAGGTTATATAACAATTCGAGACCCGATATATCGGTTAAGCTTAAGATAAGCATAATCTTAGCTATCCTAGAAACTCGGTTATCTAAGCATTCTAGTAGATATACCTTATATTAAACAAAAGGGGGTAGGGAAGTACTTAAACCCCCCTCTCTTATTCTATTAGATATATTAGCTATAAGAGTCTCCTTTAGATATAACTTATATAACTCTTATCTTCGGTTCCTTTCCTCTTATTCGACATTTCTAGTATTAGTAACTATATAAGGATTAGAGCTTAGTAAAGAGATTTCCTATATCTAAGGAAGATTTCGATACTAGGGCTGGATATATAGACCTTGCTTATAACTTGGGAATATAGCCTTATCCTTAATTTCCTTTTCTATCTAGATAAGTAGCTAGCTGTCCTAACTCGTTTTAGCATTATAAACCCTTAGTTAAAACAAGAGAAGTTATCTTAGGTTAGGCTAGGTTAACGAACGATTGGGCTTGGCTTACTATCTAGTATTGCTTTGCTACCTCTATATATACTAGGGTTATAGATATTACAGAGTCCTTTTCGTTCTAGCTTCTTAGGTCGACTAGCTGGTATTAGCTGGTTAGTCTTGATCTAGATAAAAGTATCGTCTTAGTACCTACCTAGAAGTAGCACCCTTATATAGCAACGACAATTCGCAAGATTACTATACCTAGGATATATAATAAGGGGTAGGGGTAATAGGAAAGTTAAGTTAGGATAGCTCTAGTACTAGGCCTTTAGTTGTATTTTCAGGACTGCCTCCTTTGTCCTCTGGTTAGAGGGGGAGGAACGTAACTAAGTATGTCTAAGGTATCTTAGTAGTATATGTTTAAACTGGCGAAACAAGTATCGCTTGCTTCCTATATAGTAGGAGTATATAGTATAGGGTTTGACTAATTAAGTCTATAGTAAGGAGATAGACTAAGCTATAGATCTGTTCAATATAAGCTTTTTAAAGAGTTAGATACGTTTGATTTTGTAATAGAGGAAGAAGGAGTTTATATTAGGTAGGAACTAGGTATAAGCGATGTTTTATAAAGGTAGGGTAGGTATAATATTACCGTAATTATACTATAGTAGTAAACTATATCCTTCCTTTCTTACCCTATATCTCTCCTCTATCCTACAATCTAATCCCTTCTAAATTCCCTATAGACAAAGTCTATCGATAAATTGATAGAAGCTACTAGTAGCTCCTTATATTAATAAAACTAAGGCTTGTCTAATTAGGAGAACGACAACTATACTTTATATCTATTACCTATTAATGTACTCCTTAGTACTTTCCTGACTTCTTCTAGAGACTTTAAGTCTATAGTATATTTAGCTAGACTAAGTGTTGATATTTTACTACCTAGTATAATTATATATCAACCCTCTACTTAGTTATTTACTAGTAAAAGCCTTATCTAATAGGATTTCCTAGAGTATGTCCTTTTAAAGAGAGAAATCCGTTGACTTTATAGACTTATAGGCAACTCTACTCCTTTAGTAGCAGGATTATAAGCCTTATCTGATTAGATGACGGACTTTACTAGAAACCAGCTTTAAGAAGCTAGACCCTCTTTTTCCTTTTATAACCTCTCTCCCCTAGTTCCTCTTTAAGCAGAATCTTTCCTACTACTACTCTCTAGTAGTATATCGGAAATAGATACTAGTAACTAAGACTAGTTAGGTACTATAGTTAGAATATTAACCGACGTTCTTTATTAGTTAAATCTTATATAGAATGTTAGCTTCCTATCTATTCAGTCTAAAGGGCTTAGTAGATAATTCTATAGCGCTAATATCATGGATTACTTACAAGCTTTCGACGATGCTTATAAGGACTATAGTATAGTAACTAACATTAAGAAGTTTACCTAGTAGAAGAGGTAGTATAATTCTAACCAACGTTATAAGATAGCCTCTATAATTAAGGATAAAGGAGTAACGATATAGTAAGAACTCTATAGGATAATGCTTAAGTATTAGAAGGCTTTCAACCCTAAGGCGTTAAAGGACCCTATTAAGCAGCTTAACTGCTTCTATAAGTATACTATCTTAAACGTCTTAGCTATATAGATTAAACAGGCTATAGAAGAACTTAACGCTATAATTACCTAGATACTAGCTGTTAAGTTAGCCTTTATTCAGAAAGATACCCTTTGATACTTTTAGAAAAAGTTACCTAAGGATTGCTAATACTTGCTTGTTTAAGGATACTACCTTAGAAGTACTATATCTATATAGGACTTGTATAAAGCTACCTAGGATGACTTTTAATCCCTAGTATTAGCGGTTTTATTTAAAGGATTTATCTACTAAGGAGTACTAACTTAGATCGAACTACTAAGTTAAGATATCTGTTTAGATAAGAGCGATAATAATAGTAGGGAGACTAATCTCCTTTTAGCTAAAGTCGAAAAGCCTTTTTCTATCTCTTCTTAAAACTTCTTACCTAAATCAACTAAGTCTGCTTAAGCAAGTAAGAACTGGGTCTTGTTCTCTAATTAAGGGAGTACTAGCTAGGAACCGGTTAAGATTATCCTAAAGCCATTAACGGTTAAGGAAATATAGTTTAATCAACTTACTAATACCTAGAAGATAGTAATAAAGCTTTATACTACTAACCTTTTATAGAAGTAAGGTAATAAGGTAACTAAAAGAGCTATTTAAGACCTATATAATTAGATAGCCTTGCTTAGAATCTCGCTAAACGAGATAGATCCTATAGTAAAATCGGTTATATACCTAAAAGATAAGCTGAATAACTTATCGAGCTTTGCGACTAACGTTAATTAGGTAGTATACTTAAAAGAGGAACAAGACGTAGCTAAACGGAAAGGGTGTTATAAACCCTAATACTACTACCTCTGTCTAGATAAATAAGTCGATCTTCCTCTGCTTATAGCGTATACTTTGCTTTAGAATATAGAGCTAGGCAAAGTCAATAGTTACACTAGTAGGCCTTTTTGCTCTAACACTGATTAAAGGTATAAGGCTCTTAAAGGGATCTATTACTACTAGTATAGTTAATAGTACTATATTAGCTTATATAATCTGATAAAGACTGATAATAAACTTAGGCTTGGGTATATGTTTAGGGTAAACGCTTATCTTAGTTAGAAAATCCAAAGAGAAGACCTATCTTGCGACCTATACCGGATTAACCTAGTCCTAGTGATAAAGGCCTGTAAGGAAGGCGCCCTTTTCTACCTTATTCAAGCGCTTTATAAGGTATATAATACTAAGTTCCGCCCTGCTTATCTCTAATAGAAGTGTAATTATAAGACCAAGTATAATAAGGCTTTTGAACCCTTTTTCAACTCTCTCTCTATACCGAGCTATACTTATACCTAGCTAGAGGAAGAGTAAGTTAAGATATATTTTCTTCTAACGGAAGAAGGGAGGAAAAGCCGGCTTCTTAATGTTACCTTCTATGGTATTAGGCCTATTATGTCCTCTTTATCCTCTTCTGCTTATAGCTCTTCTATATAAAGGGAGAATACATTTATAGCCCTAATAGTACAAACCGGAGTTTATTACTTACTACCCTTAGTACCTAGTATTATGTCTTTCCTGTTATAGGTAGTTAACCCTATAAAGGTCTTAGATCTAGATCTAAGTCTTTAAGGTCTATTTAAAGGGGAGGTTGATAATAAGGAAGCTAAATCTATAGCTTGTATGATAGAGGTCCCTAGTTAGGTTTCGGATTTTCTTAATATAGTATAGTGCTAGGAGCTGGACGTTTTCTTTTCAAAGCCCTTAGAGGCTGTAGCTTACTTCTTATAGGATTTGCTCTTTGCTCGGACAGGCTCTAAGCTTTACAGCAGTCTTTATAGTAATAGTACTATTGATATTTTACTTATACTATAGAATATGATTGTAAAAGCGAATAACGTGTTTAGTGATAAGGTAACGCGGCTAGCTGTAGCTAAAGCTTTAAGTACGGCTTTTCAAAGTCGAAAGCGGCTGTAACTGGAAAGTAATAACAATAAGCTACTAAGGGCAGGTCCCTTCTATACTCCTCTGTCTAATTAGGTAGAAATCCCTATTACTAGCGGCCTATCTGTATAGGCGAGAGAAGAACCTTCTTATAAAATTAAAGCTACTAATATTCGCCGAGGAATACTCTAGAAAATGCTTGATAGAAAATGTAGTCTTTTAAACAAGGGGGCCCTTAACTTAACAGAAGGCTAGAGCCTGCTTTCTAAGATTATACGTAAGTAGGTCTCTAAAGGTATTAGGATTGTTAAGGAAATAGCTATATTAGATAGCTCTAGCTTAGACGATACTCTCTCTACTTCTACTTTAGCTCTAGTATTAGATTAGGCTGGCCTAGCTCTGTTTAGACGTCTATAAGGTTGCCTATCTAAGTAATAAGAGACAGTAAAGATAAATATCATTTCTCTGGTTAAGCCTATAAGGGAATCTTAGATGGCCTAGTTTCTGGATATAGGGGATGGCTATTGTACGATTAGGTTGCTATAAGACTTTAGCACTTTAAGTATTGACTCTGTCGTTATAGCGAAAAATGCGATTTCTAGTAGTATTGTTAATAGTAATTTAATAACGTAGACTAACAGAGCTTCCCTTATTTAGGGAGTAACTAAGTTCCATTCTTTACCCTGGATTTTTCTAACAGCCCTTTATAACGGCGGTCTATAGCTATATATACTTCTAGACAGTAGATTGGAGTACAGCCTTATCTCCCTTAAAGTTGTAAACTACCTTAACCTTATAATTATAAAAACCGAGATATAGTTCTATAGTTTATAAGGCGATTTGTAATCTCTTTAAGGGGAGGTCCTAGTACCTTTATATATCTAAGGTTATAGGGCTCTGGTCTACTGCTATATCTCTTTCAACGATAGGTCTAACAAGGCTTATAATATCCTATTAAGGATGCCTTTCTAGAAGGACTATAAGGTGATTTACGGTCTTGGTAGTCCCGATATAGTATAGATAACTTTCTAAGACTAGGAATTTATTGCTTACCTTACCCCTTTAGATATTGCCAGAGCCTTTTACGCTGTTAAACAGGATTCCTCTATATAAGAGGGAGACGCTATTGAATCTCTATCTACTAGCTACTAGGACAGCCTATTTACTTTATAGGGATAGGTAAATAAGGCTAATAAAGTCCCTAACTAGGTACTTAATTTGGAAGACGATAATAAGGTCCTAGAAGATTAACTTAATAATGAAACTATTGCTAATATTTTATATGCTTCCTTTAAGTAGGAGTCTGGTATTTGGCGTTTAGGTAAAAGGGGTTTAGAGCAAGTTGTTAGTATTCGGAGTTTTCCTTATATAAGAATAGTTTCTTCTAATTCTTTCTTTCCTTTAGGGATAGCTTCTAGCCTATCTCCTTCCTCTATTTAGTCTGAAAAACCCTCTATCCTTTAATCTTTTACTATATATAAGCCTGCTGGAAAGAAGGTTTACCCTATCGATAATGTCCTATCTAATAGGTTAGTACTAGAAGGAATTGTCGACTAGAAGCCTGCTAAGTTGTTGCTGGCTAAAGAAAAGGCGACTCCTAGGTATAAGTACGATCAATAGGTATTTTTACGATTTTCGGATTTACTTTACGGTTCTTAACTTATGCCTAATCGGTTAAAGGGCTTAAAGGACAATATAGACCTAGCTCTCTAGCTCTCTAAGGATAAATTCAACTTATTTACCTATATACTCTTTAATAGGGAACAAGCTTTTATATAGGAATTCAAGGACCTTAGCCGTATCGATCTGTTAATTATTCTGCCTTAGTATATTAAGACTATCTCTTACTTTGCCTAGCAAGCTAAATATATGCCTATAGGGAAGGCGATGATTCTGGTGTATATGGATATCCTAAAGAAGTAGAAGGCTAAGGGGATCCTAGAAGACGCCTATAGAGCCTACTAAAACAACTAGTTCCTTATTTAGAAGAAGAATAGTAAGTACTGTCTGATTAATAATGCTTAGCAATATAATGCTGTTACTATTCAGGATGCCTTTATCCTACCGAACATAGAGGAATTCTCGGAGGACTTTTCTAGCTATATAATCATATCTATACTTAATCTGTTTTCCAGTTATAATAATATTATACTAGACGAGAAGAGTCGGGATCTTACGACGTTTGCTAGTCTAATCGGTCTACTACGTCTAACTATACTTCTATAAGGCAGTATAAATTCAGTTGCCTAGTTTATATATATAATGTATAGGATCTTCTACGACTTAATGCCCTAGATTTACCAAGCTTTCCTGGATAATATTAGCATAAAAGGACTAAAGACTTAATACGATAATACCCTGATTATACCTAGAATTCGACGATTTGTAGTAGAATAGGTCTAGAATTATAACTAGGTCTTGCTTAATACTAAGCTAGTAGGAGCCTGTATTACTATGGTTAAGTCCTAGTTCTTAGTCTTAGAGGCTGTTATTATTAGCTATAAGTATATGCTAGATAGCTGTTTACCTAACGACGTTAAGATCTAGAAGATTCGTAAATAGTTAATCCTAAAGTCTCTTTCTAAAGTCTGCTCTTTTCTTAGTATCGCTGGTTTCTACTGTGTTTAGGTCCCCTATTTCGGCTATATTGCCCGCCTGCTCTTTGATCTAGTAAAGAAAAATACGATATAGGTATAGACGCCAAATCACTAGCATACCTTTACTTATCTCGGTTTCCTTGTTACCTCCCCGCTCTATCTTATACTACTTACCTATAGAGACAACTGCTATAGCAAAATCTACCTTATAGTCGACGCCTCTCTAGACGGATAGGGAGCAGTCCTAGAACAAAAGGGCCTAGACGGTAAATAGTACCCTTGTCGATTTAAGTCTAGTATCTAGTCTCTAGCTAAACAGCGCTATAATACGACTAAGTGCAAGCTCCGGGGTCTTCTCTATAGTTTAAAGTGGTTTTAGCGGTACCTTTATAGCATAAGGTTTATAATTAAGATAGACGCTTAGGTCTTAGTCTACCAGATAAACAGCTTGGCCAGTAATATGCCTGGCGCTCTTATAATGCGCTAGATAGCCTGGATTTAGCTTTTTGATTTTAAGATTCAGTATATCCTGGGATCGAAAAACGCTATAGCGGATGCTCTAAGCAGGTGACCCTCGACTTAAGCTAATATTGAAGAAAAAGCCTATAAGGAAGATATAGATGACTTTATTAACACTTGGATTTCCACCTTAACTCTTAAGAAGGATATACTTAAGGGCGATTAGCCTAAAAAGTACTAGAAGTATACTGCCTATCTGATCATGCTTTAAATACTAGATTACCTGGTTCGCTATAGCAATAGGGTTAACTTTAAGCATTAAGCCCTTAAGTTTTTAGTCTATAATAGGATACTGTTTCTACGCCCTACTTATAAGGGTAATTGCCCCTACCTTATAATTATAGATAGTAAAAAATAACAGTACATCTAGTTAACTTGCTATGATAAAATGGGACACTATAGAAGGGACACTTCTTACTATCGGATTGCCCAACTATACTAGTAGCCAACAATCTACTTAGATCTTGTTAACTAGTACTATTACTACGAGGTTTGTTAGAAGATTCGCCTGTCCTGGTACAAGGAAGAAGCCTAGTTTACTATACCTTCTTTAACCCTGTTTCTTAAGGTCTACTTTAGCGTCTAGTTTTTTAAGGGCAAGTATAATACTATAATCGAGGCAAGAGATAACCTTATTAGCTATATAGAGGCCGCTATCCTTAGTAAAGTTAATTCGGCTTTAGTTTAGACTTTTATACTTTAGTATATGTTTTTAAAATACGGTTTTCCCCTAATCGTAGTTATTCATAGCGGTTCTGAGTTTAAGGGTATAGTTGAAGTATCTCTAAAAACTATTAGAGTTAAGTAAATTACTAGCTTATCCTATAACTTAAAAGTTAATAGTATTAACGAGGTAGGTTACCTACTAATTACAACTATATTTACTATAATTGTAGAGATAATAAGGATAGATTAGAAGAAGTCCCTATACTTTGTTCTCTAGGTTAATCGTACCTTAATTCGTTCCTCTTTTAGTATCTTGCCTTACTTTATACTTTTTAGTTAAGACCCGGTTATAGAGATTAAGCTTGACATCCCTTCCTAGCGTCTGATTAGATAGGAGCAAGTCTAGGCTAAGGTTCGTTAACCTGGAAAGCTAGCTAATGCGAAAGCTACTTTAGATCTATTTACAAAGTAAGTTAAATCTATTATAGATATAGAGCTTGCTTAGATAGAGCTATAGAATAAGGTATCTAAGGCTTATAAGAACGCTGCTAAAGCGAGAAATCGTATGTTGTCTAGGAAGTTATACCTAGATTAGTTGGAAATCTACCCTAGTAATTTAGTCCTTATTTATAATAAGGTTAGGCAGATTAATATAAGTTGCTGGCGCAAGCTATCCTTCTGGTAAAAGGGCCCTTTTCAAGTCTTATAGAAGAGTTCTAAGAAGGCTTACTAGCTAGAGACCTTAGATAGGATCGAGCTTAAGCGGACTTTCCCGTTAACCATAGTAAAGAAGTTCTTCCGATTAGACAGCGTGTTTATTTATAATCTAAGTAGGCTATAACTAGAGGACGATTCCTAGCTAGAACGGTTTAGTAAGGATAATATTATTAGGCCAGGTATTAAGGATCCTAATAGGCTTGGTAATCTAGTTAGAGGGGGAGGACCGTTAATATAGGGAAGAAGAGCGGCTTTTAAAGGTACTTCCTAGGCGACTTAATTTGCACCAAGTTTTTGGCCTGTTTAACTTAGGCTGGGTTTTCATTAAAGGGGAGGTAGTATAAGTTCTTTTAGGTACTTACCTTTTTCTTATACCTTTTCCCCTATTTATAAGAGTAGTTTGTTCTTTTCTTTTTCCCTGGCTCTTTGCTATATAAGTATATATATACCGGTAAGGGGGGGGGTATATGCTATACTATATAGTATTCTCTCGATTTGAGTGTTTATATTGTCTGCTTTGCCTAGTTATAGGTCTAAGATTTTGTTTTATACTATTTCGTTTCGTTTTGTTTTAGCTCTTTTCTTCTTAGGAAGTAGAAGCTCTATTTACAGCTTATATGTCTAGTTAAGAGGAGGAGCATGTTTAGCGTTGATAGATCTTATTACTTAGCTAACTAACTACCCTAATAACCCTTGACACCTACCCTGACCTATTTTCTAGACCGCTATCTAGCTTGCCCTTCTGATTACTCGGTATAGTATGTATTAACTACTAGATTGACCGACTTCTGCTTAACCTATAATTGCTATACCTTATAAATAGTTTCCTTATCTTATTAGTTAACAATTATATCCTTAGCGCGAAAGTTACCTAGATCGAACTAGTATAGAGCTATCGTCTTCTCGGCCTATTCAGACGCCTAAAGCGGCCATTTATTATAGAAAGAGTTAATATATATCTATAAGCACTTTTTATCCTAGAAAACGCAGTTCCTATAAGCACTATAGTCGACTTCTAGAACTAAGATATAGCAGATAAATAGCTAAGCTACGTTTAGACAAGGACTACTAGTATTACGCTAGTTAGGCGAACTTAACCGAAATTGGGTTTTGTTATATTCCTTATAGTTTACTATATTGCTACCTACTATATTAGCTCTAATTAGATGTCTAGATATAAGCTTAAATATACCGATAGCTAAACTCTTAGATAAAGAGACCTTGGACCTAGTATAGTTGGTTACTGCAAATTTCTTAGATGTACTTGCCTAGGAAGTCTAACCTAAAATACTTGATAGTAATAGGGGATTAACGTTTAACTATAGAGAAAGAGTAGTTGAAACTAATAATAGTAGGATCCTAACTACTTTCTACTAGCTAAGTTAGAGATAGATAGTCAAGTAGACTAGGTTCTAGACCTAAAGATGTATACCGTTGATATGTATTAGCCGGTTCCTCTTTAAAAACCCAGATCTAAAACATACTATATCCAATTATAGCTAGGTTTAGTAGTAGGTACTATATACAATTAACAAAGTTATAGAACTTTGTATTATCGACTGCCTTCTGGATTACCTGCTTTAGGAAGATGCAGAATCTTTTAGGATTAGTAAGGAAAGTGGTTACCTAAGTTTCAGGTACCTAGAATGCCTTAAGACAAATCGGACGTACTACCTAGTTTATAGGAGCTTTCTTAATAAGAGCGTTGGAAGATATCCCTATATAGATAAGATTAAGTTAGAAGGATAAGTCTTAAAAGAAAATAAAGTCGGTTTATTAAAGTTAAAAAAGTTTTTATAAGAGAAAGAGAGGAAGAAAGGCAGGTCTTTATACCTAAGGAAGCTACCTACGCTAGTCCCGATTCTAATTAGAAAAGGTTAATAAAAACTAAGCAAACCTAATTATACTATACTGACTTTTAGGGGCTGTTTACTAATAAAAAGAATCGGATAGAAGCCCTAAGTGCTGATAAAGGAGCAAATAGCTTGCTTAACAGTAGGAAAGAATTTTTATACGCCTTCCTCCCTTAAAAGGACTTGCCCTATATTAGGATCTGCCCTTCTCTACCCTTTAGATTTTTCTCTCTCTAATTTCTCTAGTATAACCTTCTTAGACCTTTACCTCTTCCGAGATCTTTTTCTTAGTACTTTTAGCAGAAAAATTCCAGCCCTAACCCTGACTTCTTCTAAGTAATCTTGCTTATTGTTTCTACCTTCTTTCTATAATTATGCGAGATTAAGATGCCTTTAAAGAAGGGATCTAGTAAGTAGGCTCTGCCCTAGACGAACTTAGATTTAAAGGAGGTTCTCTAAGAAGAGTAGCGTTGCTGTATAGTTAGTAGGCCGGTATATAGTAAGGATAAGGATAAGCTTATACTAGTAAGTGCCTTAACAATTCTCCTATTAACACTATAAAGACTATAGTCGTTGCCTTATAAGCTTCGCTCTTTGCTATTTAAGGTATAGTTCTTTCTATATAAGCTATAATCAACTCTGTATAAACCCTAGTCTTCTCTGCAAAAGTTATAGGGTACCCTGAGTAAATTTAAGTACTTGTCTATAAGAGGTAAGGATAATGTAATTTCGATTTCCTTAGGTAATATCCCTTAAACTAAACTGCCTATATCTGATCTGGTTAAGTCCTTCATAAAGCGCTTTAATAGGCCTGGCTATATATACTCCTATTTGACTTTTAAAGATTTCAAAGCGCTTAGAAAGGAGACCGATAAGTACGGCGCTGCTAAAGACATTAACAACGTTACTAACCGCTATGCTCTACTTAGTAGTAACTACTTTAAGCCGGTAGGAAAGATTGCTTTTTACCTAGAGTAGCATATTATAAGGGATAGCTAGCCGGACTTTTTTAATAAGATAACTGTTAATAAGGAGGATTTTAATTGTTGCTTCTCTGGAATAGCTGGTTAAGTTGCTATAATTATAGGAGAGAAGGTCCTAGGTCGAGATCTCTGTTTAGTTTTAGCCATCCTATACGATATATATAGGATATAGCTAGAACGAGCCTAGATAACCAATAACTATATTAATAGTATGCTTAGATAGACCCTATATATATTTAAGAGATACGTTTTTATTATGCTATACTTAATAGCTCTAACTCTTAATAAGAAGGGCAACTACCTAATAAGCCTAGTCTTCTACCCTACTAAGGGTAACGTCCGCTATAAAGCCCTTAAGAAGCGCTTCTAGCTTATAGTTATATATATCTATAGGAACTATTAGGTTCTTACTATCTATAATTAGCTTAAGCAGATCTATAAGGTTTAGGATTTAGGCCTTCCTAATAAAGCTAATGATATAGATAACGAAATAATAATAATATAGGTAGATATGATTATCCCCTACCTACTTATATCTAGAGCTAGCATCTTTGACCTAATGTATATTCGCCGGTCGAAATTCTGCTTTAATATTAAGGACGACTTTTCCTATAGGTATACTGTTACTAAGGCAGTCTAATCCTTCTTCTATAACTAAGTTATTAAGGATAAGAACAATTTAACGCCTGTTCTATAGTAGAAGATAGAGCCCTAGTTCGGCTAAGACATAATAGCAAAGTAGGGATTGATTTTGGCTTGCTTATAGCATACTTAGATGTTAGGGATCGCTAAAGTATTCGGAGTAAGGCTAGGATCTAGGGCGCTAAATCCATGCTCTATTAGCAGTTGGGTCTCTATTAACGAGCTTTTACCTATAAGTATATTATAGATTGTCTGGACTTAGAGTTTCGCTATCTTAGCATTTAGTACCCTAGCTCTAGCAGATATAATAATAGATAACGACGCCCCTATCTATGTTTAGGGAACAAGGAGTGCTTTCTTAGGTTTACTTAAGTCGATTCCTAGAAATTTAGTAGTATAGATAGCTGAACTGTCTATCTAATAATCTTGTTAAAGCCCTTCTTTGCTAAAGGTACTAGTACTATAGCAAACTATTCCTATACTATAGTAGTAGACGCCTGTATACCAAGCTATCTCTAAGTAGATAGTATCTATTTAGAAGACTATTCCCTATCCCTCTGCTCCTAGCAAGTAAAGGTCTGTCAAAAAGGATCTTCTCTGCCCTATTATATTAGAGAAGCCAAAGTCTGTTAAAAAGGCTGCCGTATAGCCTGCTATGCCTAAGCAGCCTAAGTTGACTAAGAAGAGCATTACTATACTGTAATTACGGCGTACTAGGCGGAATGTTACTCCTTAGCCTACTATACTTTCGCTTACTAGGAGGGTTACTCAATCAACGCTTATAAGGGATCTTAAGCTAGATAATATACCTGCTCTATAGTACTAGAAGAATAATAAGATAGATAAGGCTAGTAAAGAGCTTTATATAGGGATAAATGTTACTATGCCGGAATTATTACTGCTATACCCCTAAGGCTATAGAGGTTAGGCTAAGACGGACTGATTAGCTATAATCAGGTAATAGTAGATAGGTTAGTTAAGTAGGTTTGTGGTTTAGTACCTTCTTTTTCTTGCTTTTCTTGCTTAGAGTATTAATAGCTATAGTTGGCTCCTTTGACCTTAATCCTGTATAAACCTAGTACGATCTTAGTATACCTTATTATATATATATGATCTATATTTACCGATTATCCTTGCTTTAGACAGAGGTATTCTATATTATTAATATTGTCTAGTATTTGTTTTAGGGGTTTATATCTCCCGCTGCCTTCCGGCTTTTGTAGGAGCTATAGAGAGGTATGGATCGGCATAGCTAGTATACGACTAGCCGCTACTTGTTTTTCTTCTTCTTCTCCCTCTATTTAGAGGAGGCTTATATCCACTTTCTCTTCTGTTATACAGTAGAGTAGGTAGATAAGGCTGGTCTTTCTTTTCCGCCCCTTATCTTATTCCAGGCTAATAACAAGATTGCAAATTGGCAGTATAAGGAGGACAATAGTATAAGAAGCTAGCTTTCCTTTCTATATTCAGAGAGAGACAATAATCAATCCATCCTAATTATTACAGTTATACAGTTACATTTTACCCATTTAGATATTCCATCTACTTTTTGCCTCTAGGCTACTTAAGCCTATTTACTTGGTTCTATTACACCTGTCTACCTTAGTCTCCCCTGATTAGAGAGACTATAACCTTGTTATACACATACCTCTTATCCTCTTGTCTAGACAGCTGTTCGATATACAGCTGCCTATCACCTTCAGACAGCTGCTCCTACTTTCTCGTGGGTCTGCTGCTCTGTTCCAATAAGCTTAAAGCCCCTATAATATAGCGCTATAGCCTATAACTATACCGTTATATAAGGACTTTTATAGAGGGAATACAGTAAAGGGCCCTACTTTACTATATTAGCACATACCTAGGAAGTGCTATTTAGGCCATATCAACGCTGTTGCTGCCCCTACGTACCCTATACGACTACTACTAGTAGGCTATAGTGGTTACAGATCCTTATATAGGATTACCCATTTCAAACACTACCTTTACGCCTAACACAGGCCAGTTACGCCCTATTAACACTGGAAATGGCCCTGTAAGCCCGGCTGGTATAGGCTCTATTACACTAGAAGTACTATCTAGAAAGGCCCCCCCTACCTATACTAAATTAGTATTAGATAACGTTTTATACCTACCTAATATTGATATAAATATTGTTAGCGGGGTTAGGCACTATGATTCGGGAGGTTGCCTTATAAAGGAAACCCTTTACGGGGGTGATAGACGCTGTATAGCTGTACTAGACTTTAAGAAATCAGGATTTTTTCTTGACGTTAAAGGCAGCTCTAAGCCTATATTATATGCAAATTTTGCTTTTCCTTTAGGCCTTTCTAGTTATACTACTAAAAGTATAGAGCCGTAGTGTAATAAGATAGTGGTGGAAATTCCTTCTAATTCTATTAGAAAGGAAGACTATAGACCTATTATAGAGGATGCTATAGTATCCGAAGCTATAGAGCCTAATAAGCGCTATAAGCTAAGGAATTCTCCGGCTAAGGGTACTACTTTAGAAGGTATAGGACCTTCTTTAAGGGGGAAAAGGCCCCGTAGGCCTGTAGAGCCCTTAGCCACTGCCTAGGCCCCCTATCAAAGTCCCTGTAAGACTAGGGAGCCTGAGCCCTTAACTGGCACTGGAGACCTGCCCCGTGTGCTAAGAGAGCCAGTTATAGAGGGGAATAAAGTAGAAAAGGCTATATCTAGCCCTACTTTAAAGGAGCCTAATATAGGTTAGCGAGATTACTATAATCTACTTAATTTAGCTAAATTGTAGCACGTTTGGCTAGGCCATATAGGCCTACGTCTTTTGAAAAAGACCTCTAGTATTACTAAAGGGCTGCCTAATTTTAATAAAATAAAGGAAGCTGATTTTCACTGCTCTAGCTGTGATCGAGGTAAAGCAGTGAGAAGGGTTAGTAAGGCTCTAATACCTGACCTACCTAGGGTCTTAGACTTAAAAGAGGGGGATACTGTTAAAATTAGGCCTAGGCCTTATAATAGAAACCCTATAGTCTTACTTCTAGTTGACCGTAAAAGTAGGTATAGGTGGGTTTTCAACCTACCTAATAAATCAGGCCCTATAGTAGCTAACGCTATTAAGGGCTTTTTTAGGGGCCTAAGGAATGGATTTGGTAGATATCCTACTAAATTCCACTTTGACGGAGGCACTGAAATAACTGATTTATTAACTACTTGGTTAGCTAAAAGGGGTATTAAATTTAGCACTTCTGCCCCCTATATCCACGAGCAGAACGGCTTAGTAGAACGATCAGTTAGAGTTATACTAGACTGTGTAAGGTGTACTATTCTTAGTAGCGCTTTACCCTAGTATTTGTGGTGCTTTATACTGGAGGCTGTAGTGGAATTAGTTAATGGTACAGCTATAACTAATAAGGAAACCACTCCTTTTCAGGCGCTATTTGACGAGCTAGAGCCTGGTATTCCACATATACCTAACCTAGAGCGCTAGAGGAGAGGCGATTATACCTCTAGAAAAACGGTCTAAATCGTTAAAATTTACCTCTAGAACGGAAGAGTGTAAATTACTAGCGGTATTAGGTTCTAAGACCTACCTAGTATATATACCGTCTAGAAGAGCAGTACTTAAAACCTCTACTATTAAGTTTATAGAGGATAATACAGTACTAAGTCAGCCTACTGATAATACGGCTTTAGAGGGGGAATTAGTAGACCTAGACTTAGATTTAGAGGGGGCTGTTAGCCCGGACCCTTCTAATCTTAATACTAAAAAGCCCATTAGTATAGAAATAGGACCTAGTAAGCTAGAACCCTACGAATCTTCTTCTGATAGTGAATTAGATGAACCCTCACCGGATAAGCCTATAAATCCGGTTATAGTAGAGTCTACTAGGCCTACTATATCTATTAGAAAGCCTGAATTACCAGAGGCGTTTCCCCAAACTACAGAGCCTATTTTTGCACCTAAGCCTATAGAAGTTATAGCGCCTAATCAGCCTATAACGAACGAACCTCTTGATAATAGTGATCTTATTTCAGAGGGGGATAAAATGCAGCTCGATTACTATAAGCTTTTAGCTAAGACTAGTAGCTATATACTGTCTTTTGTCTATAAGGCTCGAAAAAGGGTAATATCTAAGGATAGTACGCCTACTACTTATAAGCAAGTCTTAAAACTACCTAGAGATAAGCATAGTAAGTGGTTAGAGGCTATTACCAAGGAATTTATCTAGTTATTAGAGCTAGGGGTTTTTAAATTCCTACCTAGGAGTCTATTACCTTCTAACCGTAAGCTTATTACCTGTCGAAACGTTTTTAAGGTTAAAAAGGACGCTAAAAATAGGCCTATTAAGTATAAATCTCGGTTAGTAGCTAGGGGCTTTATACAGGTAGAAGGCCTAGATTACACTATAACCTACGCCTCTACTAGTATACCACCTACTTGGCGTATACTTCTAGCTATAGGTGCTGTTCTAGACTGGGAAATAGAACAAGCTGACTTTATAGGGGCATTTCTTAATAGCGCTCTTAGAGAAGAAATATATATGGAAATCCCTAAAGGACTATTAGACCTAGCGGCTTCTAATAAGGCTATTTATAAGCTTTTACTGAAATACAGCTATAATCCTTCTACTCCTAATATTATTAAACTATCTAAAGCGTTATACAGTCTAAAATAAAGCCCTAGAGAGTAGCAAGATAAGCTTAAAATCTTACTTAAGAGCCTAGGCTATCTCCCTCTTATTTCAGATCCAGGGGTCTTCTATAATGCTAAAACCTGCCACTTTATCGTTACCTATGTAGATGACTGTCTATTTATAGGGCCTAATATAGGCTATATAACTGATTTAAAGAAACGGCTTAATAAGGTCTACGCTATAGAAGACTTAGGGCCTGCCGCCTATTTCCTAGGCGTGCAAATTATAAGGGATAGACCTAATAGGCGCCTGTGGCTTAACCAGTCATAGTATGTGGAAGAGGCAGTTAGCCGCTTTAACTTAGCCGATTCTAAGCCTATATCTATTCCCTTACAGCTGGGGCTAGTAAGTCAACTTTAACTAGAGGAAGATATTGCTAGCTACCTCTGTAATTCTACGGAAATTAAGCTCTATCAAAGCCTAGTAGGAACAGCTATATAT
This sequence comes from Phyllachora maydis, assembly GCA_029339225.1. Taxonomy (NCBI): domain Eukaryota; kingdom Fungi; phylum Ascomycota; class Sordariomycetes; order Phyllachorales; family Phyllachoraceae; genus Phyllachora; species Phyllachora maydis. Next base: position 4,689,823 of record JAQQPM010000004.1, read on the forward strand.
ATAATGCTCCTTACTAGGGTAGATATTAGCTTTACCGTATAGTAGCTCTCTAGGTCTTTAAATAGACCTGCAAAATCACACTTAAACGCTGCTAAAAATCTTTTTAAGTATCTTAATAGTACTAAAGACTATAGCATCTGTTTTAGCTATAACGGAAATACAGTAACTGATCTAGGGCCTAAGCTTAGTAATAGTAGTAATACAACTACTAAGCTTAGTAGAGACTTTTACTCTAAGGAAGGGCCTAGGCCCCTAACTACTACCTCTACTACTATAGTAGATTCTAGAAATAGTAAAGGTAGTAGCCGGACTTCTATAATTAATAGTAGTCTAGTCCCTATAGGCTTTAGTGATTCTGATTTTACAGGGGATAAGGCTACTAGTAAATCCACCTACGGCTATCTATATAAGTTAGCCGGTGGGCCTATTAGCTGGAAAACGAAAAGAGCTACTACTATTGCTCTCTCTACCCTAGAAGCTGAAACTGATGGACTTACAGAGGCTATACGCGAAGTACAGTGGATTATAGGGCTATTTTCTGAACTTCATAGACCTATAGACTACTCTATTACTCTCTATGGAGATAATCAGGGCTCTATAACGGTGGCTAATGACCCAGCGCTATACGCTAGAACTAAGCATACCCTGCTGAAATTCCAGTACGTTAGAGAGCAGGTTAAGGCTAAAATAGTTACTATAATATATCTTAATACTAAGTGTATGCCGGCTGACGGACTTACTAAAGCCCTACCAGTTAGTGGCTTTTAGTCTTTTATTAGGCTTTTAGGCCTTTAACCTAAGGGAGCTTTCTACTAAGCTACCCTTTACCCCTATATATATACTCTATACTATATATATAGAAGGCCTGGCTTAGCCTGATTAGCTTATAAGACTAGTCAATAGTACCGGCTACTTTACAGCCCTCTAGAATCACCTAATTCCTCTATATAGCCTTAAAAGGCTTATAAGGTCCTAGCCACTGTAGTACAGTTCTATAGGCGCCCTTGTGCTGGCATCAGCTCCCTGCGGCGTTAGGGAGGCCTATATTACTCTAGCTACGTCTAGAAGTACTCTAGTATATAGTATAGCTATATTTGGAAAATATAGGCTCCGGCTATTACTAGTAGTATACTTTCCTTTAGAGGGGGATTCTCTATGTAACTACCTGTTATTTCCTTACCAGAACTTGCTAAAAGAACGGAGTAAAAAAGGGCATAAAATTCAAAACAGTACTAAAAATCGTTTTCTTTATAAGAGGATAAAGGCGTTTATAAGCCCTTTACTCCTTCTATACTCTAGTGCGTCTATTAGTCGCTAGAGTATAGAATATTTAGATATTATATATTACTATACGCTTTAAAGCTATAGTACCTATACCTTTAAATAGGTTATAGGTTTGATTTCAACATTATATATATTCTTACTTCTTTCTATATATAATAGGGGTTTATCCTATATATATAAGGGCATAACCCCTTTGTCTAACGGAATAGTTTTGCTCTTACGTTCTTTTTTTTCTTAGGATTCTTCTATTCTTTACCTATATATAGCTTTCTAAGGCTTATAAAGGAATAGAAGAATAGAGGGGGTGTTAAACGTACAAAATAAGCTATAGCGCTCTAACGGTTATAGCTTAGGCAAAACGGATTTCAGTTCTCGAACTACTAGATATATAGCTATATTCTGAGGGTGGACCCACTTTTGTGGATACCGCTGACTAAGCTATATACTCCACTATATAGCCTAGAAATAGCTTTAAAAGGCTTTTCTATTTTTAGATTTATGCCCCACTTTTGTGGAGACAGCCTCCTTAGGCTGTATAAGCGCTAGAAATAGCCTTAAAAGGCTCTTCTACTAGGTCACCTACCTACCCTGTACCTACCCTGTACCGCAGGAGCGAAAACAGAACTTATAGGAAAAGTCGTACGGCTTACCCTGCAGCTTAGGTGGCCGTAAGTCGATTATTTAAAATCGCTAGCTTATTTGGTTTTTCGGGAAGTAGCCATGTACCTACTAAGGCGCTCCTGCCGTATGGAAGGCAGGAACGGTCCCGGAGGGTATATGTAGGGAAGGAAATTGCAAAGCCTTACCTACTTGGACTAGAAATCAAGTTACTACGTTACCTATAACTATAAGCCTTATAGGCCTATAAGACCCACTGAAAGCCGTGATATATAAGCTTAAAGCCCCTATAATATAGCGCTATAGCCTATAACTATACCGTTATATAAGGACTTTTATAGAGGGAATACAGTAAAGGGCCCTACTTTACTATATTAGCACATACCTAGGAAGTGCTATTTAGGCCATATCAACGCTGTTGCTGCCCCTACGTACCCTATACGACTACTACTAGTAGGCTATAGTGGTTACAGATCCTTATATAGGATTACCCATTCCAATACTTTCACTCTAAGGAAGGGCCTAGGCCCCTAACTACTACCTCTACTACTATAGTAGATTCTAGAAATAGTAAAGGTAGTAGCCGGACTTCTATAATTAATAGTAGTCTAGTCCCTATAGGCTTTAGTAATTCTGATTTTGCAGGGGATAAGGCTACTAGTAAATCCACCTACGGCTATCTATATAAGTTAGCCGGTGGGCCTATTAGCTGGAAAACGAAAAGAGCTACTACTATTGCTCTCTCTACCCTGGAAGCTGAAACTGATGGACTTACAGAGGCTATACGCGAAGTACAGTGGATTATAGGGCTATTTTCTGAACTTCACAGACCTATAGACTACCGTATTACTCTCTATGGAGATAATCAGGGCTCTATAACGGTAGCTAATGACCCAGCGCTATACGCTAGAACTAAGCATACCCTGCTGAAATTCCGGTACGTTAGAGAGCAGGTTAAGGCTAAAATAGTTACTATTATATATCTTAATACTAAGTGTATGCCGGCTGACGGACTTACTAAAGCCCTACCAGTTAGTGGCTTTCAGTCTTTTATTAGGCTTTTAGGCCTTTAACCTAAGGGAGCTTTCTACTAAGCTACCCTTTACCCCTATATATATACTCTATACTATATATATAGAAGGCCTGGCTTAGCCTGATTAGCTTATAAGATCAGTCAATAGTACCGGCTACTTTACAGCCCTCTGGAATCACCTAATTCCTCTATATAGCCTTAAAAGGCTTATAAGGTCCTAGCCACTGTAGTACAGTTCTATAGGCGCCCTTGTGCTGGCATCAGCTCCCTGCGGCGTTAAGGAGGCCTATATTACTCTAGCTACGTCTAGAAGTACTCTAGTATATAGTATAGCTATATTTGGGAAATATAGGCTCCGGCTATTACTAGTAGTATACTTTCCTTTAGAGGGGGATTCTCTATGTAACCTGTTATTTCCTTACTATATCTTGAAACAACGGAGTAAAAAAGGGCATAAAATTTTAAACCGTGCTAAAAATCGTTTTCTCTATAAGAGGATAAAGGCGTTTATAAGCCCTTTACTCCTTCTATACTCTAGTGCGTCTATCAGTCGCTAGGGTATAGAATATTTAGATATTATATATTACTATACGCTTTAAAGCTATAGTACCTATACCTTTAAATAGGTTATAGGTTTGATTTCAACATCATATATATTCTTACTTCTTTCTATATATAATAGGGGTTTATCCTATATATATATAAGGGCATAACCCCTTTGTCTAACGGAATAGTTTTGCTCTTACGTTCTTATTTCTTAGGATTCTTCTATTCTTTACCTATATATAGCTTTCTAAGGCTTATAAAGGAACAGAAGAATAGAGGGGGTGTTAAACGTACAAAATAAGCTATAGCGCTCTAACGGTTATAGCTTAGGCAAAACGGATTTCAGTTCTCGAACTACTAGATATATAGCTATATTCTGAGGGTGGACCCACTTTTGTAGATACTGCTGACTAAGCTATATATTCCACTATATAGCCTAGAAATAGCTTTAAAAGGCTTTTCTATTTTTAGATTTATGCCCCACTTTTGTGGAGACAGCCTCCTTAGGCTATATAAGCGCTAGAAATAGCCTTAAAAGGCTCTTCTACTAGGTCACCTGCCTACCCTGTACCTACCCTGCACCGCAGGAGCGAAAACAGAACTTACAGGAAAAGTCGTGCGGCTTACCCTGCAGCTTAGGTGGCCGTAAGTCGATTATTTAAAATCGCCAGCTTATTTGGTTTTTCAGGAAGGCGCCATGCACCTACTAAGGCGCTCCTGCCGTGTGGAAGGCAGGAACGGTCCCGGAGGGTATATGTAGGGAAGGAAATTGCGAAGCCTTACCTACTTGGACTAGAAATCAAGTTACTACGTTACCTACAACTATAAGCCTTATAGGCCTATAAGACCCACTGAAAGCCGTGATATATAAGCTTAAAGCCCCTATAATATAGCGCTATAGCCTATAACTATACCGTTATATAAGGACTTTTATAGAGGGAATACAGTAAAGGGCCCTACTTTACTATATTAGCACATACCTAGGAAGTGCTATTTAGGCCATATCAACGCTGTTGCTGCCCCTACGTACCCTATACGACTACTACTAGTAGGCTATAGTGGTTATAGATCCTTATATAGGATTACCCATTCCAATAAGTATTAAGATTAGAAGGGTCCGGGCTGACAGCCCCCTCTAAATCTAGGTCTAGGTCTACTAATTCCCCCTCTAAAGCCGTATTATCAGTAGGCTGACTTAGTACTGTATTATCCTTTATAAATTTAATAGTAGAGGTTTTAAGTACTGCTCTTCTAGACGGTATATATACTAGATAGGTCTTAGAACCTAATACCGCTAGTAATTTACACTCTTCCGTTCTAGAGGTAAATTTTAACGATTTAGACCGTTTTTCTAGAGGTATAATAGCCTCTCCTTTAGCGCCTATAGCCCTATAGCGCTCTAGGTTAGGTATATGTGGAATACCAGGCTCTAGCTCGTCAAATAGTACCTAGAAAGGAGTGGTTTCCTTATTAGTTATAGCAGTACTATTAACTAATTCTACTATAGCCTCCAGTATAATGTACTATAAATACTAGGGTAAAGCGCTACTAAGAATAGTACACCTTACACGGTCTAGTATAACTCTAACTAATCGTTCAACTAAGCCGTTCTGCTCGTAGATATAGGGGGCAGAAGTGCTAAATTTAATACCTCTTTTAGCTAACCAAGTAGTTAATAAATCAGTTATTTCAGTGCCTCTGTCGAAGTGGAATTTAGTAGGATATCTACCAAATCCATTCCTTAGGCCCCTAAAAAAGCCCTTAATAGCATTAGCTACTATAGGGCCTGATTTATTAGGTAGGTGAAAACCCACCTATACCTACTTTTACAGTTAACTAGAAATAAGACTATAGGGTTTCTATTATAAGGCCTAGGCCTAATTTTAACAGTTTTGCCCTCTATTGAGTCTTAGACCCTAGATAGGTTAGGTATCAAAGCCTTACTAACCCTTCTTACTGCTTTACCTTGATTATAGCTAGAGCAGTAAAAGTCAGCTTCCTTTATTTTATCAAAATTAGGCAGCCCTTTAGTAATACTAGAGGTCTTTTTCAAAAGACGTAGGCCTATATGGCCTAGCCTAACGTACCACAATTTAGCTAAATTAAGTAGATTATAGTAATCTCGCTGACCTATATTAGGCTCCTTTAAAGTAGGGCTAGATATAGCCTTTTCTACTTTATTCCCCTCTATAACTAGCTCTCTTAGCACATAGGGCAGGTCTCTAGTGCCAGTTAAGGGCTTAGGCTCCCTAGTCTTATAGGGACTTTGATAGGGGGCCTGGGCAGTGGCTAAGGGCTCTACAGGCCTATAGGGCCTTTTCCCCCTTAAAGAAGGTCCTATACCTTCTAAAGTAGTACCCTTAGCCGGAGAATTCCTTAGCTTATAGCACTTATTAGGCTCCATAGCTTCAGATACTATAGCATCCTCTATAATAGGTCTATAGTCTTCCTTTCTAATAGAATTAGAAGGAATTTCTACCACTATCTTATTATACTACGGCTCTATACTTTTAGTAGTATAACTAGAAAGGCCTAAAGGAAAAGCAAAATTTGCATATAATATAGGCTTAGAGCTGCCTTTAACGTTAAGAAAAATCCTGATTTCTTAAAGTCTAGTACAGCTATACAGCGTCTATCACCCCTGTAAAGGGTTTCCTTTATAAGGCAACCTCCCGAATCATAGTACCTAACCCCACTAATAATATTTATATCAATATTAGGTAGGTATAAAACGTTATCTAATACTAATTTAGTATAGGTAGCGGGGGCCTTTCTAGATAATACTTCTAGTGTAATAGAGCCTATACTAGCCGGGCTTACAGGGCCATTTCCAGTGTTAATAGGGCGTAACTAGCCTATATTAGGCGTAAAGGTAGTAAACCGCTCTTTACTATTACTAATATAGTCTATAGATCCCGTATTGTATAGCTAACTATTATAAAGAGCGGGGTCTCTAGGGCGTCTTCTAGGCTAATTATCTTTATATTTTGCCTTGTTATTAGAAGAGGTTTTTACCTTTCAAGTCCTTATACTTTTTATACCCTTTTAATACTAATAGCTATACTAATTAGGTATTAGAATCGCTAAAAGAACTAGAATTAGAACTAGAGTTAGATTCCTCTTCTTCTTCTATAGCTAGGTTATAGGACCCTAGTATAAAGGAGGCTTATTCAGCACTTTTAGCACTATAATTCTGCCCTTCAACATTATAACTAGCCTTCTTCTTACCCTCTTTCTTATTTTTAACCTTCTTACTAGGGTTAGAATTTGAATTAGGGGTTGAATTAGAGCTATTAGCCATGTAAGCTGCTCTATACGCCTCTATAGCCGGGTTCCTAGATTCTTCTAAAATATTAGCTATTAGATATTCTATATTAAGGCTAGAGGCTATAAGGCCTAGCATTCTAGCCTGTCTTATAGAGCTCTTTTAGCATAATACCTAGCTAGGAACCTTAGGTTCTAGAGCCTTAAAATACTGATTTAGTATTAAAGAGGGATCTATATCTATCTTAGCTATAGTAAGCTTAGCAAGATAGCCGTTAAATTCAGCGTTAAAAGCTAATAAGCCTTTTCTATAGGTACTAAAGGTAAGGGCATGGAATTCGTTATAGACGTCCTCCTTTTTAGGCTCTATAGGTCGGCTATACTGCCTAATAAGCAGCTTAAAGGCCTTAGAAGGTATATAAATCCACGATATAGCGGCCCTAGGGCCACTAGATAAGCTATCGCGTAGAAGCATTAAAAGAACAGCTTGATCAGAGTTACTATAAGTGTTAGATATATCAGGGTTTTCTAAAAAATTAGATATCCCTAACGCTTTTAACACTATACTTAAAGCCTGAATCTACTATCTAAAATTGCTTTCCCTGCTAAGCTTACTATCGTCCGGTATAGTATAGGCCTTTTTAGAAAGCTCCTTTACTATACTACTAGTAATAGTATCCTTAAAGCCTTCCTTAGACCCTATATCTATAGGGGGGTCTAAATTACTAGTAGCTGTATTATCTATAGCCGGACCTAGATAGGGCTCTTTCCTAGGGGGATGTAGAGGAGAATCTAAATCTATAGTACCGCTAAAAGGATCAAATCTAGGACTATAGCTAGTTTTTCCAGTAGTAGTAGCCGCAGTGTTACTACTATTAGTTAAAGAAGCTAAAGTAGAAGATATATTCTTTATAGTGCTAACGCTATCCTCGATAGAGGCTTTTAGGGTATTTAGACTTAAAAGTAGTGTTTTTATATTACTAGATTAGCTAGCTATAACTTGCTTATGAGATTTTATATGCTGTTTTAGGACTTCGATAACCTTGTTATAGTCTTCGCTATCTTTCTTATCTTCTGATAGGGTTTGTATAGGTGGTAGAGGCCTAGAAGATTACCCTAGATCAGCTGGGTTACTAGCCCTTTTAGGCGCTATACCCTTTCCTTTAGCTTGATCTGCCATTGTAAATAGGCTACTATTTACTTTATAGTGCTAGCTAAAGCACTTAATTAGCTTCCAGTTTACTAAAGCTAATTAGCTAGCCTACTAATTATAGTAGTGATTTTCTAGGCTAGTCTTAGCGCTTAGTAGGTTTATAGCGCTGCCTACTTGCAACTTAGTAGGGCTTTCTAGTAGAAATTCTAGACTAGGCTCTAAGGGCTAGAGACTTCGACGTAGGGACTTAACTACCGCCTATAGATATATCTATAGAAAGGGCTCTATAGTAGGGAAATATAGGTCTTTAGCGCTAGAAATTCTAAAACGCTAGCCTTTCTACTTCTAGCTATAAGTAGAAAGGTCTTTTAGTATAGGTAAGTATACTAGCCTAAGTGTATAAGAGCTCCAAATGCTCGTCAATACTATAGGACTTAGATTTCTTAGCGATTTCTCCTTCTAGATTTTCAGGCTTTTTAGTCCTTAAATAGCCTTTAATAAGGTGTAATATATAGCTTTTTAGGGCTAATATAGTACTATATTTTCAGCTATAAGAGGCTTAAATAGCCCTATATATAGGCAGAGGTAGCGCTTTGAAATTGGACTCTAACAATAACTATCCTATAGGCTATCTAGGCTAACAACCTATTGGAATGGGTAATCCTATATAAGGATCTATAACTACTATAGTCTACTAGTAGTAGTCGTATAGGGTACGTAGGGGCAGCAACAGCGTTGATATGGCCTAAATAGCACTTTCTAGGTATGTGCTAATATAGTAAAGTAGGGCCCTTTACTATATTCCCTCTATAAAGGTCCTTATATAACGGTATAGTTATAGGCTATAGCGCTATATTATAGGGGCTTTAAGCTTATATATCACGGCTTTCAGTGGGTCTTATAGGCCTATAAGGCTTATAGTTATAGGTAACGTATAATTTGATTTCTAGTCTAGTAGGTAAGGCTTTGCAATTTCCTTCCCTACATATACCCTCTGGGACCGTTCCTGCCTTCTATACGGCAGGAGCGCCTTAGTAGGTGCATGGCACCTTCCTGAAAAACCAAATAAGCTGGCGATTTTAAATAATCGACTTACGGCTACCTAAGCTGCAGGGTAAGCTGCACGACTTTTCCTATAAGTTCTGTTTTCGCTCCTGTGGTGCAGGGTAGGTATAGGGTAGGTGGGTAACCTAGTAGAAGAGCCTTTTAAGGCTATTTCTAGCGCTTATACAGCCTAAGGAGGCTGTCTCCACAAAAGTGGGGCATAAATCTAAAAATAGAAAAGCCTTTTAAAGCTATTTCTAGGCTATATAGTGGAATATATAGCTTAGTCAGCGGTATTCACAAAAAAGGGTCCACCCTCAGAATATAGCTATATATCTAGTAGTTCGAGAACTGAAATCCGTTTTGCCTAAGCTATAACCGTTAGAGCGCTATAGCTTATTTTGTACGTTTAACAAAACCTAATTATACTATACCGACTTTTAGAGGCTATTTACTAATAAAAAAGAATCGGATAGAAGCCCTAAGCGCCGATAAAGAAGCAAATAGCTTGCTTAATAGTAGGAAAGAATTTTTACATGCCTTCCTCCTCTAAAAGGACTCGCCCTATATCAGGACTTACCTCTTTCTTTACATTTTTCTCTTTCTAACTTCTCTAGTATAACCTTCTTAGACGTTTACCTCTTTTAAGATCTTTTTCTTAGTACTCTTAGTAGAAATTTTCAGCCTTAGCTCCAACTTCCTCTAAGCAATCTTGCTTATTATTTCTACCTTCTCTTTATAATTATATAAGATTAAGATACCTTTAAAGAAGGGATCTAGTAAGTAGGCTCTGCCCTAGACAAACTTAGATTTAAATAAGCTTCTCTAAGAGAAGTAGTATTACTATATAATTAATAGGCTGGTATATAGTAAGGATAAGAACAAGCTTATACTAGTAAGTGCCCTAACAATTCCCCTATTCACGCTATAAAGACTATAGTCGTTGCTTTATAAGCTTTACTCTTTGCTATATAAGGTACAGTTCTCTCTCTATAAGCTACGATTAATACTATATAAACTCTAGTCTTTCTTATAAAAGTTATAGAGTACCCTAAGCAAATTTAAGTACTTGTCTATAAGAGGTAAGGATAATGTAATTTCGATTTCTTTAGGTAATATCCCTTAAACTAAGCCGCCTATATCTAATCTAGTTAAGTCCTTAATAAAGCGCTTTAATAGGCCTGGCTGTTGGTAGGTTTCCGGAGATCGTAGTGACCTAAAACGATAAGAGCAAAGCGAGCAGCAAGGAAATACTAGTTCAAGTTCTGGTTCTGGATTGTTATATCTCTCCCTCTATCTAGGGGGTAGTTACGTACCCCTTAAATATCTATATTAGAGCGGAGCGCTTGTTAGTGACTATTATATGTTACATAGGTATGTTACTCGTAGCTGTTATATAAGTGGCGCAGTGCACGCCCTATTCCCTAGAGTAAGAGGCTTAGTAGCGCAGTACGTGCCTTATTCCTCAGAGGGGGAGGCTTATGTACTATACGGTTATAGGGATCAGTACCTAACCCCCCTTACTGTAATTAATACTAGCAACTCTTCTTTTGTAACTACGCTAGCGCTTTATCAACCGAAATAGGAAATCCTAGATCATTTCGCTCCCCTTATTGCTAGAATAGGAAATGCTAATTACTTAACTTCTCGTTTACTGATCAGAATGTTAAATTCTAGTTGCTGATCCCTGGTGTAGAAGGCACGACTTTAGCGCCTTCTAGATATACCCCTAAACAGCATAACAGTAAGTGCGTTATACTAGCAACTATTGTTGCAAAAGCTTATAGTCCTAAATAGGAATCATAATAGGAAAAATCAGAGCTCTAGGCTAGCTGATTGCGAACTTCAAACGCTCTTGCCCTAAACCTATAAATAGGTAGGTTCTCCTACTATATACTACCTATTCTCTTTCTCCCTACGATCTGTACTAGCAGTAGCAGCAGTAACAATAACAGCAGTAGTAGTAGCAATAATAGCAGTAGTATTAGCAGTACTAGCAGTAACAAGTAAGTTACTTACTATTATATACTGATACTTAAGCGTGCTAATCTTATTATTTATAATGTCGGATTTTAATAATAAGTAGAGTAGGTGCTCCTATAGAAGCGCGGGCAGCGACGCCCGTATATACACTAAGGACAAGGGCAGCAACGCCCTTAATATGCTTATAACTAACGCTCCTAACAAGCATCTTGCCTAGAAGGGTAATAATAACGCGTTCTAGGATACGTCTAAGCGCGCTGTTGCTAATAACGGCGACTAGGAGAGCGTAGTAGGCGGCGACGCCGGCGATAACAATAATAATAACGGCGATAATCCCAACGCTATAGACACGGCTATACTTGTTATATAGCCTAAGTCTATAGATAGCTGTACTAACGCCAACTCCGCGCCCCTTAATTCTAAGAGGCTAATCGTATATATACGCGTTCTACTCGAGCAGGCTACTACGCTCTAGTATAAGGAGGAGGCGGAGGAGGCAGCGGCGTATAGGGCGGAGATCGCTATATATAAGGCATGTATCTCTAAGCCCGCCAAGCACTCCCTACCTATATCGCTAGCTATAAAGAAGGTAGTGTTGGCGGCTGTATACGCGTAGCGTATAGCGCTATACGCTGCTACAAGCGCGCCTATACTACCGGTAGTAATACTAGCAGCAGCAACGGCAAGTTCGTCGTCCGGTATAAGCTTAGACAACTCTATTGTCTACTCTAGCCGCCGTATACGCCGCATATCGGACTGTACAAAGCCTTATAAAAGGTCGTTATATGCTTATATATATAAACCAGAGGGTAAGTATCTTACTCTTATTATCCTTATTATTAATATTGCTAATATATATAAAGTTTATAGCCTATATAGTACTATATATGCCGTTGTTTACCTTAGCTGCCTATACTTACTTTTAGCAGGTGTCAAGGACTTATTTAACAAGTCTAGCAATTTCACGCTACGTATAGTATACTACGACTGTATATTAGGCTATAGCCTCTAATACTGGCGGTACTTGTCTAGGCACTTATATATGCTAATATAAGTTCTATTTGCGTATTGTTTCTATTGTTTTATTGTTCCTAACGTATATTATAGCCCTAAGTCAGTCTGCCTGTTCTTAGACCGCTTTTTAGAGCTCCGCTCTAACCCGGCTATAAAGGCCAAAGTAAGTTACAATCTTTAGTATTGTCTATTATTTAATCGGAATACTTATTAGTTATAGGATTGGAAGATATAGCGCAATAGTACTAAGTGCGCCTTAGTCCTAGTAGACAAGGCACGTACTCTTATCGAGCATAAGGCGCCTATAGTAGGTATAACGCCTATATAGAAAAAGCTTATAGTAATAGCTGCTATAAGCAAGGCTATCGATGTTTTGTTATTGTGATTGGGGGGTAGGGGGCGCTAGTATATATATTGCACTAGCTATAAGAGTATAAATTAAGATTGTTTTGCGCTTTGCCTTATATTCCTTATTATACTGTAAATAAATTGTCCTAGTAGTCTTTATCTTTTATACTGGCGATCTCGCCCTAAGTTATATAGACTCTTCCTGTTACTTAGCCAGGCGTTAAACCCAGCCTTCTACTCTGATCTTAGCTGTATTTATAGTAATAAGCCTTTTAAGCGTCTTGTTTGGCGTATACTTGGTTATAGCGTTAGCTAGGTTATCGTCGCCACTAATCTACCTGATTTCTACGATTTCATGGTTTTCGTAGCTCTATTATAGAGCTATTATATCAATTATAAGGCGCTTTTCTGCTATTGTCCTAAGCTTTACCAGGCACTTGTATAAACTAAACAAGTCCGTATAAATAACAATTAGTAGTAGCGATGGTAGACCTAGGCCTAAGTAGATCTTAGTAAGCGTCTAGTATAGTATATACCCGAGATTAAACCTACTTACTATTCTATATATTTCGCTTGCTAAAACGCTTCTTATTACCCGCTTATACTTAGTTAAGGACTAGTATATAATATTGCTACGTAGGTTAAACTTATTTATACTGCTTATCTTATTTCCGAATATTATAATAAATCTAATCTGCAATGTTATATTAGCATTATTAGCGAATAATCTATCTATAAAGACAAAGAGCTTAGCTATCTCGAGTTTGAGTTGCAGGTAGTATAGCCTATATATCGAGTTTTCGATCTGCTATTACAGTCGAGCGTTAAGCTTGGCAATCTCGGCTATACTAGGCTCAGTTAATTGCGCTGCTACTAATAAGTCGAAATCGCTTTTAGCTAGTAAATCGTAGTAATATAGGTACTATATACGCGTTGTTCAATATATACTTGTTTCGCTGTTTTAGCGTCTAGGCTTATAAGTTTAAGTTATATAGCTTACCCCTTTTGCCGAATCTTAATAGCATCTATACTTATTTTAAGCTTATATCTGTTAAAGTCTGTAATTAATTTATCTATTAAAAATACTAGTAGCTTATACTTAAAGCCAGCCTTATCTAGCTTAAGCTTCTCCTTATCTATAAAGGCTTGCTCGCTGATATTAAGGGTATTGTCGGTTTATAGGCCGACGATTTCGAATCCGCTTTTAATTCGTATCTTACTGATTATAAGGCATAGGTTAAAGGCGCTTGGCTTAAGGTCGAGATATTTAGTATACTAGTTTATATATGTTACCTACTAGTATAGTCCGGCTTTAGCTAGTCTATATAATAGGGTTTTAATAAGTAAGATGGTATAAGGGGGATAGAGTATCTTAAGCTCCTTAGGTAATAGAAGAATTACTTTCCTTACTAGCTATAACTTAGCTTATATATAAGCCTAGATAACGTTATATACCTATACCTTAAAACTAAAGCGCGTTTATAGTATTAGGAGTAGTAAGAGTATAAGTTGCTATATATAGCGTTGGATTATTAGCGATTAAGTAAGTAGGTACTTCTTATCCTTATTACCGAATCCCTAAGCTATAAAGCGTGATTTCTTATATAGTAAAGTAAGCTTGTTTTTTACTTCCTAGACAATCCTTAACTTAAAGATCTAGTAGTCTAACGTATCTACTAGCATCTAGATTGCTTTAATTACCCTAGCCGCTAGAAGCGAGTTTAGTTCTGTTTTATTGGATTCTTAGAATGGTATACTAGGTATAGTAATCTTACCTTTAGCTTATAGTTTAAGCGTAAGATTGTAGTTATACTTTTCTTTTTCCGAAACAAAGTTGTTAGTATATACTAGGTTCTTTTAGGGTTATCTATGCTGGTTGGGCTACTTAGGCTAGGGATATTAAAATGGTTCTAGCTGCTTAATACCAGTCTGATTATCTTACTTGTCCTACGCTAGCTCCTAGTAATATAGTTTAACTACTATATTCCGAAATTCTATAGGTCTATTAACTATATTAACGATCATTGTTATATCTATAGCCGAGATTACCTTATAAGGTCCTATCTATCAGTTGCTTTCCTAGAATATAAGTACTTCTGCCCCTACTTCTAATAAGTATAGTAATACGTCTTCTATACTTGGTCTATTATATTATATAAGAGTATCTTACATAGTCCTTATATTATTTAGGATTCGCAATTGTATTATAGCCTTCCAAATTATACCTACTCAGCGTAGTTAAGATAGAGAAGGCGGTATATCTATAGTAAGTCGCGGGTATACGCTGAAAACTAAGAGCGTTAGTACTAGCCTATCTAGGCTAATAGTATTGTTAACTGTACTTAGTGCTGCTTGTAGGTATTGTTAAACGTATAAAATAAGCTATAGCGCTCCAACGGTTATAGCTTAGGCAAAACGGATTTCAGTTCTCGAACTACTAGATATATAGCTATATTCTGAGGGTGGACCCACTTTTGTGGATACCGCTGACTAAGCTATATATTCCACTATATAGCCTAGAAATAGCTTTAAAAGGCTTTTCTATTTTTAGATTTATGCCCCACTTTTGTGGAGACAGCCTCCTTAGGCCGTATAAGCGCTAGAAATAGCCTTAAAAGGCTCTTCTACTAGGTCACCTACCTACCCTGTACCTCCCCTGCACCGCAGGAGCGAAAACAGAACTTACAGGAAAAGTCGTGCGGCTTACCCTGCAGCTTAGGTGGCCGTAAGTCGATTATTTAAAATCGCCAGCTTATTTGGTTTTTCGGGAAGTGGCCATGCACCTACTAAGGCGCTCCTGCCGTATGGAAGGCAGGAACGGTCCCGGAGGGTATATGTAGGGAAGGAAATTGCGAAGCCTTACCTACTGGACTAGAAATCAAATTATACGTTACCTACAACTATAAGCCTTATAGGCCTATAAGACCCACTGAAAGCCGTGATATATAAGCTTAAAGCCCCTATAATATAGCGCTATAGCCTATATCTATACCGTTATATAAGGACTTTTATAGAGGGAATACAGTAAAGGGCCCTACTTTACTATATTAGCACATACCTAGGAAGTGCTATTTAGGCTATATCAACGCTGTTGCTGCCCCTACGTACCCTATACGACTACTACTAGTAGGCTATAGTGGTTACAGATCCTTATATAGGATTACCCATTCCAATAGGTATGCCTCTTTTATGTAAGATCTAGCGGTCTTTGATTTAATAATGTTATAGGCCCTTCTTAGTAGCCTATAATACCGCTTAATCTTACTAACTAACTAGTATACCTTGACTAGTACTAAATAGCAGGTTATACCTATAAGCTTAGCCTCTGCCTAGAACTTATATACTTTGAAATTAGTACCCTTATTATAGTGTAAAATATTAGGTAGTCTAAGGTATATATCGATCTAACATTCCTTTAGCCGCTTCTACGTCTCTTTAGCTAAAAGATCGTTTAAAAAGCAGGCTACTTAGAATAACGTTGTAGTATCGACTATATATAGTACCTTAGAATTATCGATATCTAGGATATCTATAATAATCTTAAAATTAAAGCAAATGTCGTCTTATAACGCGAATCTAAATCGTTATAGCGCTATACCTTTGATCTGGCAGAAATGGCAGAACTTGTTAATTATCTCGATAGCGCTATATTCTACTTAATAGTCTACTTATTATAGTAGTTTGTATGATCTATCGACTATAGGGTGTCTATAGTATTAATAAATATATCTTAGTTTGGCCTCTATAAGTTATAGAGGTATAGGACGCTTGTTATCTGTTATAAATGCTATACTTAGAAGTTTAATCCCTTTTATAGGGATCTATAGATATCCCTATTTCTGTTAAACATCTATACGCTTTTCTAACTTAGATATAAGCTTATTTATTATATTATTAAGATAGATGCTTAGCTTATCTATATCCTTTAGATATATAAGAAAAGGGGTTAGCGTCTCTAATATATAGAAAGTTGTATAACTAATATCAAGCTCTACTTTAACTGTTCTAAGTAATCGTTTTAAATTCCTAGACCTGAAAAGTATATTTGCTTCTCCTATATATAACTTGTTAATCTCGAGCAATCCGATTATCTTTTTTAGTATAAGGAATTGTAGGAGTCTAGCGGTTAAAACGTTAGTAGCTCTAGTATTAGGTATAATCCCTTAGAATTTAGTCTTAGTATATCTATTAAGTATAAACTAAATAGCTTTCGTTTTCTTAGTATCCTTTTTACCATCTTTATACAGTTATTTACTCTTAGTAATCAGGTAGAGGAAAGCTTGGTTTACAAAGTAAGTTACTGCTATTTATTCTTCTTTAAAACTAATTACTAGTACTTTATTTCTACCTTAAGTTTAATCGGTTCTATAGTTATCTATTTATACTTCAAGCTCGGTATCTTCTTCCCTTACTTTATATTTATCATCTAAGCCCTTATAATTAAGAAGGAACGCTATATATTGTCTATAATCTTTATTAATACCTTTTCGCTTAAGCCATTTGCTCTTAACTATTGCTTGTTCCTTTTAGCTATATATAAAGGAGTAGTAATCTAGCTTATTGTAAATCTAATAACCTACTTTGGTATAGCTTTTATTATAGTCCCCTTACTAGAGCTTATTTCGCTTTCCGTACCTAGTAGCACCTCTAGGTTGTTATATACGCATTGCCCGGTTTCTCTTAAAGATCAAATCCATAATTGGGTTACTCTAATAGTTTCTTATAGGCCTGGCTTTTATTATAGTAAACCTATAGTCTATTAAGAATTAGCAATATATATAATCTACTTCCTTAATGTTAAGTGTTTAGCAGAGCATAGCTACTAGTTCTTTAAAGCTTATTAGTAGTTTATATAGGGCGATCTTTAGCTTAGATACTCCTTAGTAGGCTTAGATTGTATTTATAACTAGGAACTCCTTATAGTTATAGAGCAGATTAAGCCTATATTAGCTTTATTAGAGTCTATTGAGTAAGATCTAGAGAATTTCCTTTATAGACTTGTTGCTATTCTTGCTTTTAAGGTATATAGACTGGAAAGTAATAGTATTCCAGACGTATAAATAGTTGTTTTACTTAGTACTTATCTCAAAGTATCCCTTTAAGATACTATATAGTTAAATAAAGGAGATGCTAAGAGGGATATAGTATAGGTAATATTCCTTAGCTCGTCCTAAAAGTGCATTTGGAAAAACAGTACCTAGTAGGCTATAATCGATCTAGAAAGTCTAGCATTGGTATAGGAAGAAACGAACTTTGTTATTAAGGATATCGTTGTAAGACCTAGAATAGCTGTCCTTTAAGTCCTAAGACTTAATAAAATCAGTTAGGGTTTTTCAATTAATACTTGTCTTATTTATCTAGCTTATTTCAATTAGTAGGATAGCTATGTACTTAGTACTTCTATATATAATATACTTATACCGGGTATACTGCTCTTTATTATCTGCTTAAGGTTAAGCGTATTCTAGCCTATATCTAGTGTTAATACTAGGGGTTTATACAGGTTATATAGGGTTCTGTCGTCCCTTTTAATTAGTTCTCTAGTTATAGCCTTAGTAGTTACCTTAGCTATGACTTTAGGTATAACCTTAGCCGGCACTTTAGGCGGTTAGTAGGAATCTATAGCCTTTGCCAGTGTCCTTATTAGCCGGCGGGAATCCTGCTCCTATTACGCTTCTAAGTCTATAAATCGGAAGTATTATCTGTAGGTCTGGATTTAGCGGGTAAAGGGTATTTCCAAACTAGCTATAGTTACTAGTATAGAGCGTTCCGCTTTAGGCCGCTATCTAGCATATACCTAGGCCTTAGCTACTTACCGGTTAATCGTCGTTTATGATTAAGCCGCTTATTAGTCTATATTACTAGGTAGCGTTTATAGCTATATTACTGATTTGCATCTCCTTCTATAGTACCTTCTATAGCTAGGTACTAATTTCAGAGTCTTAGGTTGTTATTAGTACAATCTCCTTCCCCTTTTCTATTTAAGTAGGAAGAGATGTTGTTATATGCCGTCTATACTTAGCCTAGATCGACAGTCTATAAGTTTAGAGGAGTATATTAGGCCTTAGATTGTTAGACAGGTTATTAGCAAGCGTTGCAAGTCCTTTAGAGAGCTTCTATCTTTTTAAGCCGTCTATTAGAACATAGCTATTGTTAAGTGTTTGGCGTAGTTATAAGTATAGTTTATTGTTCAACTTATTAAAGTAGTTAGCTATCTAGTCCTTGAAATCCAAGCGGAATTCGTAGTATAGATCTTTAGATTATCGCTCCTTATAAGTGCTATTGGAATGGGTAATCCTATATAAGGATCTATAACCACTATAGCCTACTAGTAGTAGTCGTATAGGGTACGTAGGGGCAGCAACAGCGTTGATATGGCCTAAATAGCACTTCCTAGGTATGTGCTAATATAGTAAAGTAGGGCCCTTTACTATATTCCCTCTATAAAAGTCCTTATATAACGGTATAGTTATAGGCTATAGCGCTATATTATAGGGGCTTTAAGCTTATATATCACGGCTTTCAGTGGGTCTTATAGGCCTATAAGGCTTATAGTTGTAGGTAACGTAGTAACTTGATTTCTAGTCCAAGTAGGTAAGGCTTCGCAATTTCCTTCCCTACATATACCCTCTAGGACCGTTCCTGCCTTCTATACGGCAGGAGCGCCTTAGTAGGTGCATAGCGCCTTCCCGAAAAACCAAATAAGCTGGCGATTTTAAAAAATCGACTCACGGCTACCTAAGCTATAGGGTAAGCCGCATGACTTTTCCTATAAGTTCTGTTTTCGCTCCTGCGGTGCAGGGTAGGTACAGGGTAGGTAGGTGACCTAGTAGAAGAGCCTTTCAAGGCTATTTCTAGCGCTTATACAGCCTGAGGAGGCTGTCTCCACAAAAGTGGGGCATAAATCTAAAAATAGAAAAGCCTTTTAAAGCTATTTCTAGGCTATATAGTGGAATATATAGCTTAGTCAGCAGTATCCACAAAAGTGGGTCCACCCTCAGAATATAGCTATATATCTGGTAGTTCGAGAACTGAAATCCGTTTTGCCTAAGCTATAACCGTTAGAGCGCTATAGCTTATTTTGTACGTTTAACAAGTGCTAAGGTAGAAGAGTATATAGATAGATTCTATTACGCTATCTGATCCCTATAGGGGATATCTAGGTGGGCTAGTCTAGTGCTATTGGAAAACCGTATAATAGGTGAAAAACCTATAACTATGCGTGGAGGAGAAGGGAGGGTATGGGTAGGGTTGGGCCGTTCTTTACCGTAATAGATACCGCCCCCTTAGGAGTATGAAAACACACTTCCTAAAGGGGTATAGGTTAGACTGCTCCTAGCCTCTGAGCAACTGAGTATTCTGGCAGTCTAGTAGCGATATAGCGGATTAGGGGGCGTACAGCGTTGCTGCCTCCCTTTTCAAGCCTATAAAGGAAGCTATATATGTCCTTCCTTTCTTTCTCCTTAAAGGAGGTTAAGGGGTAGGCCAGGCAACCGTCGAATATATGCTGGATATCCTCTGTAGCTAGGTAGTAGCGGCAGAGGGGGCTATTAACTCTAGGCACCTTATAGGTATATAGGAATCCCCTTAGGCCTATCTTCCCTATATAGGCCTGTATTAGCAGCAAGCTCTTAGCCTTAGAGAGGTTATAGTAGCGTCTTTTAAAGGTCTCTTTAAAGCCCTTAGTTAGATTCTCTCCTTAGAAGGCGCCCTTAGCTGATTTCTCTAAGAGGCTCTCTGTATAGGGGTTATAGCTAGAGGCTATAGCTTCTTAAAGGTAGCAGTCTTTCTAGGCAGTATATAGGGGCTCCTCGTTAATAGCCTTCTATAGCTACTAGTAATGCTACTATACTACTGCCTCTTTCTTCCTCTCTTGTTTTGTACGTCCTTTTAGGGGGAGGCTAGTCCTAGGGGTCCTGTTGCCTAGGGAGTAGCGTAGGGCTTCTTTCTACTTAGTAACTTCTTCCCCTATAGCTCTGTTTATCCTAGCTTAGCTAGAAAAGGAGAGGGCGTTAAGGTAGAGGTTAAGGGGGGGGACGTTAGCCTTATACTAGAGACTCCGGGTTAGCGTTCGTTTATAGGCCCCTATAACTCTCCTTAAGGCCTCGTTCTCTGCTATAAGTAGGCCTCTTGCTATACCTTAGGGCTTGTTTAGTACTATAGGCGTTAGAGTATGCTAGGCTAAGGCTACGTAGGCTAGAACTAGCCTTATAACCGCTATATAAAGGAGCCTAGTCTTCTCGATTCCAGGTCCCTAGGTCTTTCCTACTAGCCTAGTAATAGCTAGGAACTGCATTTTCAGCTTCTGCTATAGGGTATTGGCGTAGGCCTTCTAGGTAAGCTTAGGGTCTAGCTATACCCCTAGAAAACGGGCCTCTATTACTGGTTATAGGGGGGGAGAGTCCTCTATAGGTCCTAGGTAAATAGGGGTATTCTAGGGCCTTCTTTCTAGGGGGAAGTGTATAAGCTTGCTTTTTACTGCTAAGAAGGTGACCCTAGCGGTTGTTGCCTAGTCTAAGCACTCTTTCCAGGCCTTTTCTAGTTGCCTAGTTACTGTTATAGCATCTTTTCCAAAGGCTAGTAGGTTGGTATCGTCTGTGTATCCTATAGTAGAGATAGTAGGGTATTTTCTTTCCAGCCTTTTATATAGTAGGCAGAGGTATAGGACTAAGAGAATAGGTAAAAGTGGTGATCCTTAGGGTACTCCAGTAGGTACTAGGATTTATTAGCTTCTTTAGCTGTTAAATAAGAGGCTAGTAGTCCTAAAGAAGAGGAACTCCCTTAGCTAGGAGAGTAGCTAGGTAGGTAGCCCTAGTTAATCTAGAATAGCTAGGAGCCTTATATAGGGGATACTATCGAAATACCCTAATAGGTCGAGCTATAGTAGGGAGGCCCTAGCCTTATATTTCCAGGCTTTCTAGACCTAGGCTAGTAGGAGGTATATAACGGATTCTATGGACTTATAGCAGCAGTAGCCCTACTATATTACTAGAATAAGCTTAAAGGCCTCTATAACATCCCTTATTTTTGCCCCTATAACCTTCTCTAGTATCTTGCTAATATAGTTAAGTAGGGCTATAGGGCGGTAGCCCCTAAGGGCGTTATAGGCGTCTGGCTGTTTTCCTAGCTTTAGAAGGACTATAGTAATTACCTCCTTGTATTCCTATGGGTAAAAGCCATAGAGGAAGGACTTTGATGCTAATATAGTAAGTACCTGGTATAGGGGGTCGCCGCAGGCCTTTAGAAAGCCTATAGGGAGTTTGTCTGGTCCTAGTGCTTTCCAGGGCTTTGTTATTTTAACAGCCTCCTTTATATCGTCTGGCTTAACTATCTAGCTAACTGGTAGCCTAGGGCCTATAAGAGGTTCCCCTAGGTTGTCTTCTTAGGGGAAGGGGGGGAAGAAGCGTGCTAAAAGGGCCTTAACCTTCTCCTAGAAGGTACTAGCTTGTCTAAAGGTTAGTAGCTTTAGAGGGGGTAGTATGGTAGTGCTCTATAGCCTAGCCTATCTTTCTAGCTACTATAGTTTTTCAGGCTTCTCCCTAGCTTCCTATAGAAAGGCCCTTTAGTTTTTCCTTTTACTATCCCTTATAGTCTTTATTTATTTCCTTAGGGCTGCCCTATAGGCGTTGGAGTAGGCCTAGCTAGTAGGAGAGCACTATAGTTGCCTTTCTACCCTCTTCCTTTCCTAGACTGCTTAGTAGACTTCGTTGTTCTACTAGGGGGCTCTCCTTTTCCTAGTAGTTGTTAGGGCTCTTCTAGGGGTTATAGCCCTAGCAATACGCTAGAGTTCCTCTAAAAGCTACTTATAAGCCTTTTAGAGCCCGGCTAGGTTAGCAAGGTATATAAGGTATCCGTAGCCCCCTATATTATATATAAGAGAGCTGGCCTCCCTTACTACCTTCTCTTTATTCATCTTCTTCCATTAGAACCTAGGGGGCAGTAGCAGGGCCTCTATAGTCTCTAGGTCGATATCTAGGGTCTAAGGATAGTAGTCTAAGCATAAGCGTATCTCTAAGCCAGTATAGGAGCAGGTAAGGCTACTACTAAGCTAGAAGTGGTTAATAGTAGAGGTCCGGCCTATTTGATCTTCCTATAGTGCCCTAGTTATAGCGCTATAGGGTATATAGAGGGTAAGTCCCTGTTCTGCTACTAGTAGTAGCAGGTCCTCTGATTTAGGACTAAAGCAGTTATACTAGTCCTATAGGGGGTGGTGAAGGTTAAGGTCTCTAGCTAGAAGATAGAGGCCTAGGTAGGTATTGATCTTCCCCCTTATTTCTTTTCGAAGAAGGGGCAAGCCTGCTTAAGGCTAGAGGTCGTTATATAAAGACTAGACTGTAAAAGGGCTGTTCTTTATTTGTATAGTAGCCCTAGCCCAGTCTAGGCTAGAGCTATAGGCCTAAGCTAATAGGGGGAGTAACTTATAGATATAAAGGGCCGCCCTTCTATTTAGGGTAAATATAAGGTAATAGGGGGCTGACTTAGGGCAGTAGGTAGAGTATTAGGCTTGTCTATTTATCCAGGGCTCTTATATAGCAAGTATTTCCTCTATTACTATAGAGAGTAGTATTTCTTATACCTCTTTAGAGCCTTGTATGTTCTAGAGATGTACTCTTATATCTCTATATCCTCTAGTTATATAGAGGGCGGCGGTTATGTAGTTATAGGTAGTAGGTATGTAGTTAGGGTAGTAACTAATCTAATTCCTAGGTCTAGTCTAGGTCCGGTCTCTAGGGTTCTAGGTCTAGTTTCTAGGGTCCTAGGGGTTCTAGGGGCTCTAGTCTCCAGGCTCCTAGGGGCTCCTACGGTCTCTAGTCTAGTAGGTCCTCTAGCCTCTATTTGGCTAAAGCAGGCTGTAATTGTACTTTGGTTAGGGGTTAGCCCTCTTATTAGCCAGCCCCTCTGTCTCTTCCCTAAGACTATATTATAGCCTTCTTCCTCCTCTTTCTATAGGGGAGGGTAGTACTGCTACTGCTACTACTATTATTGTTGTTACTACTATTGTTATAAAGGCGGTTAGTTACTATTAAAGGACTTAGGTCTAGACTATAGGTGTCCTTTGGCCTATGCCCAGGCTTTTTTTAGGCGGGGGCAGTCCTCTAAGTAGGCGTGGTAGGCTTTATAGCAGTTTCTATAGCAGGGTGCCCTAGAGTAGGTAGGGGCTTCCAGTATAGTATAGCTATTAGTACTATAGTTATAGCAGATCTCTTCTTTACTCTAGCATACCTTAGCCCTATAGCCCTATTTCTAGTACTATAGGCACTGAATAGGCTTAGCCTTGTCGATCTAGGGCTCTGCTTCTAAGGCCTGGCAGTTCTAGAAAACCCCCTCTTTATAGGCCCTTTAGGCTAAATTAAAGGAGGAGAAGGCTAGTAGTGCCTTAACCCTAGTCCTTCTAGGCCCTTAAGGGTGCTAGACCTTTACCTTAGTTGCTATAGGATACTGCTTTTTAGCCTCTTCTAGTAGGCCCTTCTCTATAACTCGGTTATAAATAGTAAGGCCCTTAACTGCTACTACCTAGGTTATAGTATATAGGGAGGCCTTCTCTCTAAAGGCTCTTATAATCCAGGTAGTATTGTTTTTTAGGCTCTTCTTTATCTTTATACTTTCTATAATAAGAAGGAGGTTACCGTTAGGGAGGGTCCTAACCCCTTAAACCGCTAGGCCAGATACCTGTTTAATAGCCTATACTACCTCTAGGGCGGTCTTAGAGAGTACCTCTTGTTATACTAAGCCTAGGCGGATAAGTACCTGGCGTTCTAGGCCTAGCCTAACTGCCTTATTAGCAGTTAGTTTACAGGCTATATTAGCCTAGGTAGGGGCAGTAGGCTACAAGTAGCTAGGCTGTTACTATAGCTATTACTGGTACTAAGGGTAGC
The DNA here is from genome assembly GCA_029339225.1 of Phyllachora maydis. Lineage (NCBI taxonomy): Eukaryota > Fungi > Ascomycota > Sordariomycetes > Phyllachorales > Phyllachoraceae > Phyllachora > Phyllachora maydis. The sequence continues at coordinate 4,713,986 of JAQQPM010000004.1, forward strand.
TAGGTTGCTACTATTGTTATTGTTATTATTATTATTGTTATTACTGCTTAGGCGGGGCTTCCTTAGGCAGGGCTTCCTTAGGCAGGTCCTAGAGCAGAGCTATAAGGGCTAGCTGCCTAGCCTTAGTGGTTACCTCTACTATCTTACGGAAGTTAGTACTGTCCTTTGCTAGGCCTATAACCTAGTCTAGGAGACTAGAAAGCGTAAGGGCGAGTTTCAGGGGACTAAAGGCGGTTTTAGCGGTTTTAGCAGTCTTTCCGGTTGCTAGGGCAGCCTGGCTGGTCTTCGGGGCATTGTTAACGTTCCCCTTTCCTCCTGTATTTTTCTCTGATTTTTTCTCTATGTTTTTCGTATTTTTCTAGCTAAGGGGGGTGTACTAGCTGTTGTTTAGTCCCCTTAGAAAGGGGGCAAAGATATTTGTAGAGGGGGGGGCACTAGAAGCCGGGGCGTTAATAGCAGGGAGGGCGCTAGAGCTAAGTGCTATAGGTACTATAGCTATAGCGCCTATAACAGTCTTTATAGCGGTCTCTATAGCGGTAGTAGCTACTATAATCTAGTAGTTGTTCATCTCTATATCGTTTAAGGGCTGTTGGTCCGTACTTAGGGGTTAGTAGTCCGTACTTAGGAGGGGGCTATTGTTATTATTGTTAGTCGCAGGGGCGGGGTTGCCGGGGTGCAGAGCCTCATTGTTAGCCCGTACGCGCGAAAATCGCAGCCCTGTAAGGGAGGCCAGGCTCGCCATTTTCGCGGTTTTCGTACGCCTGCTGCCGTCGCGCAACCGACAGCGCTACTGCGAAAATTGGCGGGCGTTGTGTCCTCAATCGGACGGTTCGAATGGATGTGGTTGCACGCGATTTGGTGTAGTTTTAACAAGACGCATATAGCATGCTTGCCTTCTTTTTCCCTTTAGAAGAGTATATATAAGTTAAGTACTTTGTCGTTATTATACTCTAGATTAATACGCTCTAGTAATCTATAGAAGGTTTAAGTATTATATTTGTTAATGCTTATAATAGGTAGCTAGGCAGGGAACTCTCGTTTGAAATACTCTTCGAGATCCTAGGCTATACTTAATGAAATACTTAGTATATAATAGGGGTTCGTCTTAGTATCCTTCCTTTTTAAGGTTCTATAAGTAGAAGGATCTTAGGACGCTATAGTATATTAATTATAGTAAAGTTGGTTAGTAATATGGTTTTAGTAGCATTCTCTTAAGTAACACTTCCTTAGTCTAGAAGCTTAGGTCGAGCTTCCTTAGCCTAGAAGGATAGGTTTATAGTATCGGTTTTCTTATAAGTAATATTACTAAGTTAATAGGGTGGTTGTCTAGTTGCCCGATTAACAGCCCTTAGTAAGTAAACTGCAATCTACTTAGTTAAGGTTATTAAGCATTTAACTAACTACCTTACTACTCTACGTTACCCCTATATTACAATATAGAGATAATACTAATCAGTATTAGTAGGTTTCTAAAGATTATAGTAACCTAAAACGATAAGAGTAAAGTAAGTAGCAAGGAAATACTAGTTTAAGTTCTAGTTCTAGATTGTTATATCTCTCCCTCTATCTAGAGGGTAGTTATACACCCTTTAAATATCTATGTTAGAGCAGAGCGCTCATTAGTAACTATTATATATTACGTAGGTACGCTACTTATAGCTGTCGTACAAGTAGCGCAGTGTACGCCCTATTCCCTAGAGCGAGAGGCTCAGTGGCGCAGTACGCGCCCTATTCCCTAGAGTAAGAGGCTCATATGCTGCGCGGTCACGGGGATTAGCACCTAACCCCCCTTACCGCAATCAACACTGGCTATATATACTCCCGTTTAACTTTTAAAGATTTGAAAGTATTTAGAAAGGAGACCGATAAGTATAGTACTGCTAAAGATATCGATAACGTTACTAACCGCTATACTCTACTTAGTAGTAACTACTTTAAGCCGGTAGGTAAGATTGCTTTTTACCTAGAGTAGCATATTATAAGGGATAGTCGGCCAGACTTCTTTAATAAGATAACTATTAATAAGGAGGATTTCAACTGTTACTTCCCTAGGATAGCTAGTTAAGTTACTATGATTATAGGAGAGAAGGTCTTAGGCTAAGATCTCTAATTAGTTTTAGCCATCCTATATAATATATATAGGATATAGCTAGAACAAGCCTAGATAACCAATAACTATATTAACAGTATGCTTAGATAGACCTTATATATGTTCAAGGAAAACCGACACCTAAAAACGAAAAACGAGTTTTTGGTCAAAACTACACCAAATCGCGTACAACCATATCCATTCGAACTGTCCGATCGAGGACATAACGCCTGCTAATTTCCACTATAGCGCTGTCGGTTGCGCGATAGCCCTAGGCATGCGAAAATGTAGAAAATAGCAAGCCTAGCTGCCCTTTTACAACTGCAATTTCCTTATATACAGGCTACTAATATAGCTCTATGCCCTAGCAACCCTGCCCTACCTATAGCTAACAATAACAATAACAACCCTCTAAGCTAGCCTCTAAGTATAGACTAACCCCTAAGTATAGATTACCTAAATAATAATATAGAGATAGAAGACTACTAAACTACTATCTCTACTACTGCTAAAGAGACTGCTATAGGTACTATAACTATAGTACCTATAGTACCTAGCTCTAGCACCCCCTCTACTATCAATACCCCTATAATTAGTGCCCTTCCCTTAACTAACGTCTTTATCCCTTTCCTTAGGGGCCTAAACGGCAGCTAGTATGCCCTAGCCCTAACCCCCTTTAGCTAAAAAACCTCGAAAAAGCCAGGGAAAAAATCGGAGAAAAATATAGGGAAAAAAGAAAATAATAATAATGCCGCTAAGGCCGACTATATTGCCCTAGCAACCAAGAAAACCGCCTAGGCTGCCCTTAGCCCCTCTAAGCTTGCCCTTACACTCTCTAGCCTCCTAGACCAGATAATCAGCCTAGTTAAGAATAGTATTAACTTCTATAGTATAGTAGAAGCGACTACTAAAGCTAGGCAAATCGCCCTTATAGCCCTGCTTTAGAACCCTCCTAAAGAAGCCCTAGCTATAGTAACAGCTTTAGTACTCTAAAACTGCCCTACTACCCTAGGAACGCCTAAACTATAGTACTAGTAATACCCTTAGCAGCCTAGCTACTATTAGCAATAATAGCAGCAATAATAGTAATAGCCTAGCTACTTCTAGCCTATAGCCCCTACCTAGGCTAATATAGCTAGTAAGCTAATAGCTAGTAAGGTAACTAGGCCTGGCCTAGAGCGCTAGGTACTTATCCGACTAGGCTTAGCCTAATAACAGGTACTAGCTAAATCTGCCTTAGAGGTAGTATAGGCTATCTAACAGGCTTCTAGCCTAGCTATTTAGAGGGTTTAGATGCTCTTTAACAGTAACCTCCTACTAGTTATAGAGAATATAGAGATAAAGAAAAGCCTAGAGAATAATACTACCTGGATTATAAGGGCTTTTAGAGAGAAGGCCTCTATATATACTATAACCTAGGTAGTAGCAGTTAAAGGCCTTATAGTCTATAACCGGGTTATAGAGAAAGGCCTACTAGAAGAGGCTAAAAAGTAGTACCCTATAGCAGTTAAGGCAAAAGTCTAGCACCCTTAAGGGCTAGAAAGGACTAGGGTTAAGGCACTAATAGCCTTTACCTCCTTAGAGGTAGCCTAGAAGGCCTATAAGGAGGGGGTCTTCTAGAGCTGCTAAGCCCTAGAAGCAGAGCCCTAGATCGATAAAGCTAAACCTATCTAATACCTATAGTACTGGAAATAGGGCTATAAGGCTAAGGTATACCAGAGCAAGGAGGAGATCTGCTATAACTATAGCGCTAATAGCTATACTATGTTAGAAGCCTCTACCTGCTCTAGGGTACCCTACTGCTATAACTGCCGCTAAGCTTACTATACCTGCTTAGAGGCCTACCCCTACCTAAAAGGGGTATAGGCATAGGCTAAGGAATATCTATATTCTAGGCCTAAGGCCTTTAATGTTAACCAACCGCCCCTATACTAGCAGTACTAATAGCAATAGTAATAGCAGTAATAGTAATAACAGTAACAATACCCCCCCTAGTAGGCCTTATTATAAGAGGAGGGGGAAGAAGGCTATACTATAGTCTTAGGGAAGAGATAGAGGGGCCGACCAATAGTATTAAGAGGGTTAACCCCTAACCAGAGCACGATTACCGTCTGCTTTAGCTACCTAAGCAGCTAAACCCCCCCTTCCTCTATACCAGCTATAAGCCTTAAAAGGGCTATAAGACCTACTAGAACCCCAGAGCCTATAGGAGCCCCTAGACCTCTAGATACTAGACCTAGACCAGACCTAGATACTAGACTAGCTAACGCTACTACTATATAATAACTACTGCCTACTATATAGCTAAAGGAGATAGAGATATAAAGGTACGCCTCTAGAACATATAGGGCTCGAAGGAAGTATAGGAAGTACTACTTTCTATAGCAAAAGAAGAAATACTTACTATATAAGAGCCCTGGATTAATAGGCAGGTATAGTACTCTACCTACTACCCTAGATCAGCCCCCTACTACCTTGTTTTCACCTTTAACGGACAAGCCTTACTTTATATCTATAAATCACTCCTACTAGTAATATAGACTTATAGCTCTAGCTTAGACTAGGCTAGGGCTACTATATAGACTAAGAACGGCCCTTTTACAGTCTAGTCCCTATATAACAACCCCTAACCCCAGACTAGCCTAACCCCCTTTATAAAGGAAATAAGGGGGAAGATTAACGCCTGCCTAGGCCTTTACCTTCTAGCTAGGGACTTTAACCTTTACTACCCTCTATAGGACCAATATAACCGTTTTAGCCCTAGGTTAGAAGACCTACTACTATTAATAGCAGAGTAGGGACTTACCTTCTATACCCCTTATAGCGCTATAACTAGGGCGCTATAAGGGAGCTAAGTAGGCAGGGTCTTAACTATTAACCACTTCTAGCTTAGTAGCAGCCTTACCTACTCCTATACTAGCTTGGATATACACTTATACTTAGACTACTACCCCTAGGTACTAGATATCAACCTAGAAAATATAAAAGCCCTACTACTACCCCCCTGATTCTAGTAGAAGAAGATAGATAAAGAGGGGGTAGTAAGAGAGGCTAGCTCTCTAATATACAATATAAGAGGCTATAGATATCTATTATACCTCTCTAACCTAGCTAAGCTCTAGAAGGCCTATAGGCGACTATTAGAGGAACTCCAGCGTATTACTAGGGCTATAACCCCTAAAGAAGCCCTGGTAACTACTAAAAGGAGGAATACCCCCTAGTAGAACAACGAAGTCTACTAGGCAGTCTAGGAGAGAAAAAGGGCAGAAAGACAGCTCTAACGCTCCCCTAGTAACCAGGCCCTTCTTACTACCTATAAGTTAGCCTAAAGAGAGCAAACAAAAGCTATAAAAGAAAGTAAGAGGAAGACCTAAAGGGCTTTTCTATAAGAGGCTAGAGAAAAGCCAGAAAAGCTCTAGTAACTAGAAAGATAGGCTAGGCTATAAAGCACTACCGCCCTACCTCCTCCTAAGCTACTAACCCTTAGATAAGCCAGTACCTTTTAGGAGAAGGTAAAGGCCCTTTCAGTATACTTCTTCCCCCCCTCCCCTTAGGAGGACAGCCTAGAGGAACCCCTAATAGGCCCTAGGCTACTAGTTAGCTAGACGGTTAGGCCAGACGATATAAAAGAGGCTATTAAAACAACAAAACCCTAGAAAGTACTAGGACCTAACAGACTCCCTATAGGCTTTCTAAAGGCCTATAGTAACCCCTTATACAAGGCCTTCGCTATACTAGCCTCGAAATCCTTCCTCTATAGCTTCTATCTATAGGAATATAAGAAAGCGGTTACTATCGTCCTTTCTAAGCCAGGAAAACAGCCGGATACCTATAATACCCCTAGAGGCTACCGACCTATAGCCCTGCTTAACTATATTAGCAAGGTCCTAGAAAAAGTTATAGGGACTAAGATAAAGGACATAGCTAAAGCTTTTAAGCTAATTCCAGTAATATAACAGGGCTACTACCGCTATAAGTCTACCGAATCGGCTATACACCTCCTTATAACTTAGGTCTAGGAGGCATAGAAATATAAAGCTAGGACCTCCCTCCTATAGCTAGACCTATCAGGGTATTTCGATAGTATCCCTTATAATAGACTCCTAGCTATACTAGACCAGTTAGGGCTACCTATCTAGCTACTATCCTAGCTAAAGGAATTCCTCTCCTTTAGGACTACTAGCCTTTTATTTAACAGCTAAAAGAGCCAGTAAATCCCAGTACTAACAGAAGTACCTTAAGGCTTATTACTTTTACCAATCCTCTTAGTCCTATACCTATACCCCTTATATAAAAGACTAGAGAGAAAATACCCTGCTATCTCTACTATAGGCTATATAGACGATATTAATCTACTAGCCTTTAGTAAAGAAGCTATAACAATGGTTAGGTAGCTAGAAGAAGCCTAGAGAGAGTGCCTAAACTGGGTAACAACCGCCGGGGTTACCTTCTTAGTAGTAAAAAGCAAGCTTATACACTTCCCTCCTAGAAGAAGGCCCTAGACTAACCCTATTAACCTAGGACTAATAGAGGACTCCCTCCCCCTATAACTAGCTATAGAGGCCTGTTTTCTAAGGGTTTGGCTAGACCCTAAGCTTACCTGGAAGGCCTATGCCAATACCCTATAGCAGAAGCTAAAAACACAGTCCTTTACTATTACTAGGCTAGCTAGAAAGACCTAGAGACCTAGAATTAAAAAGACTAGGCTCCTATATACAGTAGTAATAAGGCCGGTCCTAGCCTATACAGCCTCGGCCTAGCATACCCCTACACCTATAATACTAAATAGGCTATAGGGTATAACTAGAGGCCTACTAGTAGCCGAAAACAAGGCCCTAAGGAGAGTTATAGGGGCCTATAAGAGAACACTAATCCGAAGCCTCTACTATAAGGCTAATGTCCCCCCCTTTGACCTGTACCTTAACGCCCTCTCCTTCTCTAGCTAGGCTAGAATAAATAGGGCTATAGGGGAAGAGGTAGTTAAGCAGAAGGAAGCCTTCCGCCTTACCCTTAGAAGTAGGACCCCTAGGACCAGCCTTCCCCTAGGTAGGCATATAAAGTAAGAAAGGAAAAGGGAAGTAACAGCCTAGTAGTACTACTAACAACTAAGGAAGGCTATTAATAAGGAACCCCTTTATACCGCCTAGAAGGATTGCTATTTATAGGAGGCCAGGGCCTCTAGCTACGACCCCTATACGGAGAGCCTCTTAGAGAAATCAGCTAAGGCTACCTTTTAAGAGGAAAACCTAGCTAAGGCCTTTAAGAAGGCCTTCCAAAGACGCTACTATAACCTCTCTAAGGCCGAAAGCTTACTACTAATATAGGCCTATATAAGGAAGATAGGCCTAAGGGGATTCCTATATACCTATAAGGTGCCTAGGGTTAATAACCCCCTCTACTGCTGCTACCTAGCTACAGAGGACATCTAGTATATATTCGACGGTTGCCCGGCCTACCCTTTAGCCTCCTTTAAAAAGAGGGAAAGAGGGGATATATACAGCTTTCTCTATAAACTCGAAAAAGGAGGCGGCAGCGCTATACGCCCCCTAGTTCGCCATATCGCTACTAGACTGCTAGAATACTCGGTTGCTTAGAGGCTAGGAGCGGTCTAGCCTATACCCCTTTAGGCAGTATGTTTTCATACTCCTAAAGGGGCGGTATCTACTCTGGTAAAGATTAGCCTACCCCCTATCATACCCCCTTTTTTCCTATATACGGTTATAGGTTTTTCACCCGTTATACGGTTTTCCTCTAGCACTAGTTTAGCCCACCTAGATATCCCCTACGGGGATCAGATAGCGTAATAGAATCTATCTATCTATATATGTTCAAGAGGTGCGTTTTTATTACGCTATACTTAATAGCTCTAACTCTTAATAAAAAGGGCAACTACCTAACAAGCCTGGTTCTCTACCCTATTAAGGGGAACGTCCGTTATAAGGCCTTTAGAAAGCGCTTCTAGCTTATAGTTATATATATCTATAGGAACTATTAGGTATTTACTATCTATAATCAGCTTAAATAGACCTATAAGGTTTAGGATTTAGGCCTTTCTAACAAAGCTAATAATATAAACAACGAAATGATAATGATATAGGTAGAGATGATTATTCCCTACCTACTTATATCTAGAGCTAGTGTCTTTAACCTAATGTATATTCGCCGGTTGAAATTCTACTTTAATATTAAGGATGACTTTTCTTATAGATATGCTATTATAGAGGTAGCCTAATCCTTCTTCTATAACTAGGTTATTAAGGATAAGAACGATTTAACGCCTATTCTATAGTAGAAGATAGAACCCTGGTTTAGCTAAGACGTAATATTAAAACAGAGCAGCAGACCTACGAGAAAGTAGGAGCAGCTGTCTGAAGGTGGTAGGCAGCTGTATATCGAACAGCTGTCTAGACAAGAGGATAAGAGGTATATGTACAACAAGGCTATAGTCTCTCTGATTAGGGGGAGACTAAGGTGAACAGGTGCAATAGAACCAAGTAAATAGGCTAAAGTAGCCTAGAGGCCAAAAAGGTAGATGGAATATCTAAATGGGTAAAATGTGACTGTATAACTGTAATAATTAGGATGGATTGATCGATGTTTTTCTCTGAATATAGGAAGGAAAGCTAGCTTCTTATACTATTGTCCTTCTTATACTGCTAATTTGCAATCTTATTATTAGCCTGGAATAAGATAAGGGGCGGAAAAGAAAGACCAGCCTTGTCTACCTACTCTACTGTATAACAGAAGAGAAAGTGGATATAGGTCTCCTCTAAACAGAGGGAGAAGAAGAAGAAAAACAAGCGGCGGCTAGTTATGCACTAGCTACGCCGATCTATACCTCTCTATAGCTCCTACGAAAGCCAGAAGACAGTAGAAGACATAAACCCCTAAAACAAACACCGGACAATATTAACAATATAAGGTATCTCTGTCTAGAGTAAGGATAATCGGCAAATACAGATTATATATATGTAACAAGGTATACTAAGATCGTACTAGGTTTATATAGGATTAAGGTCAAGGGAGCTAACTATAGCTATTAATACTCTAAGTAAGAAAAAGCAAGAAAAAGAAGGTACTAAACTATAAACCTACTTAACTAACCTATCTACTGTTACTTAATTACAGCTGATTAGTCTGTCTTAGCCTAACCTCTATAGCCTTAGGGGTATAGTAGTAACAATTCCGGCATAGTGATATTCATCCCTATATAAAGCTCTCTACTAGCCTTATCTGTCTTATCGTCCTCCTAGTGCTATAGAACAGGCATATTATCTAGTTTAAGATCTCTTATAAGCGTTAATCGAGTAACCCTCCTAGTAAGCGAAAGTATAGTAGGCTAAGGAGTAACATTCCGCCTAGTACGCTGCAATTACAGCATAGCGACGCTCTTCTTAGTTAACTTAGGCTGCTTAGGCGTAGTAGGCTATATAGCAGCCTTCTTAACTAACTTTGGCTTCTCTAGCGTAATAGGGTAGGGAAGATCCTTTTTAATAGACCTTTACTTACTAAGAGCAGAGGGATATAGAACAGTCTTCTAAATAGATACTATCTACTTAGGGATAGCTTAGTATATAGGTGTCTACTACTATAGTATAGGAGTAGTTTGCTATAGTGCTAGTACCTTTAGTAAAGAAAAGCTTTGACAAGATTGTTAGACAGATAGTTCGGCTATCTATACTATTAAATTTCTAGGAATCGACTTAAGTAAACCTAAGGAAGTACTTCTTATTCCCTAAATATATATAAGAGCATCGTTATCTATTATTATATCTACTAGAGCTAGGGTACTAAATACTAGGGTAGCGAAACTCTAAGTCCGGATAATCTATAATATACTTATAGGTAGAAGCTTGTTAATAGAGATCCGACTGCCGATAGGGCGTAGATTTAGCGCCCTAGATCCTAGCCTTACTCCGAATACTTTAGCGATCTCTAATATCTAAGTATACTATAAGCAAGCTAAAATCGATCCCTACTTTGCTATTACGTCTTGGCCGAACCAGGGCTCTATCTTCTACTATAAAACAGGCGTTAAATCGTTTTTATCCTTAATAACTTAGTTATAGAAGAAGGATTGGGCTACCTTAGTAACAGTATACCTATAGGAAAAGTCGTCCTTAATATTAAAGCAGAATTTCGACCGGCGAATATATATTAGATTAAAGACGCTAATTCTAGATATAAGTAGGTAGGGGATAATTATGTCTATCTGTATTATTATTATTTCATTGTCTATATTGTTAGCTTTGTTAGGAAGGCCTAAATCCCAAACCTTATAGATCTGTTTAAGCTAATTATAGATAGTAAGAACCTAATAGTTCCTACGGATATATATAACTATAAGCTAGAAGTGCTTTCTAAGGGCCTTACGGCGGACGTTACCCTTAGTAGGGTAGAGGACTAGGCTTGTTAGGTAGTTGCCCTTTTTGTTAAAAGTTAGAGCCGTTAAGTATAGCATAATAAAAACATATCTCTTAAACGCATGTAGGGTCTATCTAAGCATACTATTAATATAGTTATTGGTTATCTAGGCTCGTTCTAGCCATATCCTATATATATTATATAAGATGGCTAAAACTAATTAGAGATCTTAACCTAGGACCTTCTCTCTAGTAATTATAGCAACTTGACCAGCTATCCTAGGGAAGTAACAGTTAAAATCCTTCTTATTAATAGTTATCTTATTAAAGAAGTCCGGCCGGCTATCCCTTATAACATACTACTCTAGGTAAAAAGCAATCTTGCCTACTAGCTTAAAGTAGTTACTACTAAGCAGAGTATAGCAGTTAGTAATATTATTGATATCTTTGGTAGTGCTATACTTGTCGGTCTCCTTTCTAAGTACTTCGAAATCTTTAAAAGTGTCGATTGCTAGCGGGCTATCGTAGCTGGTATGGGTTGGTCACGGTAAGGGAATGGCTGGATGTAGGGCATAACCCCCATGCTAGCGCTAGGCATAACCCTAGTTAGGATATAGGGCTATAACGCCCTGTATCTAGGAGAGCAAGAGAGAGAGGGAGAGAGGATATATCATCAATCAATACTATAGGAATTATACTTGTTATTTTACTCTTTCTCTGTCTTACTATTCTTGTTCCTTACTATCTACTAGAAGCCTTTTACTATAGTAAGAGCGAATCGACACTAATTAGTTTCTATTATTTTAATAGATAGTAGGAGCAAAGTAGCTAGATTGACGACTATGCCAGAAATATACCTATAAAAAGGAAGAGTTAGGCTAGTTATAATAAGAGACGGATCTCTTTATTAAGTATATCTAACCTATAAACGTACTTTGAAATAAGGAGATAAAACGTAGATGCGCTTTTGAAAAACGACTTTACTTATCTAATAATTTTCGGCGGATACGACGAACGATAATTCGACAATGCAACTATAGCTTGAAACTAGAAGATAGAACGCGATATGTAATTTGAAATGGCCAACACTATGATATAGATATATATACTAATAGCCAAAGATAAGATGCTCGATAAGTTGCCCTAGTAGCTACTGCCTAGCAAAGCCTACCTACTAGATATAGTAACCTTCTTTAAAACCCTAGACTATATTGAACTAGGCTATAAAGATAAGAGGATTATTAATATCTATATATTAATAGAAGTGGTAGAATGCTAGAGGTTGAAAATAGAGGGAGAAAGGCTGTAAATAAGGGTGATTAATAGCTTTGATAGGTAGACTAATAGGGACTTTCAGAAGGCTTTTATAATTATTAAAACAGAGTTAGCAGAACTGCTTAGAGCTAGTAGTTTTGCTATAAGCCTAATAAAAAGCTACTAAGACGCTAAACTAGCTAGGTTTACTAACGATAAGAGCCTTATCGGTAAACCTACCTATTAGCCAGTCCTATTAGCTACCTCCTTACCTCTCTGGCTAACAATAGTACCTCTACTATTATAAGTTTTCTTGCCTATCCTAGGCAAGGGTATGCCTCTACCGTTATTAGTACTAGGCTTCCCTTTACTACCTAAACTGCTAAATTCAGGGCCTAAGCTAAAGAGCTTAGTATAAGGACTAGGAGGAAATAGAGGATATAGGGGAGGACTTAAGTATAGGAATAGAACTAGGCCTAAATATAAAAACGGATTTAACCTAGGGCAACTAGGGTTTATTCTAGGACTACTAGGCTTTAACCTATAACCTTAGTAACACTATCCCTATTAGTAATACTAACTATAGTAGTACTACTAGTAGTACTACCCTTAGTAGTAGTAATAAAAAAGGCATAACTAGCCTTCTATTCTATCTAACCTACTAGAGGTTACTAGAGTCGAAATAGGAAGTCCAGAATACCTGGAAATTCCCCTAAGGCTAACCTAAAGGGATAACGACCCCTATATTAATCAAAAGCTATATATAGACTTCGGAAAAGTATAGAATAGCAGTAACTGCTATAATAAGGCAGAAACGGAGATACTAGACAATAAAGTTAAGATTTTCCTTTACTAGTATGTAATATTCCAGATTAACTATGCCGCTTTATACCTGGTTTTTCCCTATATCCTCTCTAATAGGGCTAGAGACTACTAGGTTAACCACCTTAACTACCTCCTTCCTTTCTACTTAGTTTATGCTAAACTAAGTAAGCATTTTAAGACAGACGCTAAAAAGCAGAACCTAGTAACGATATAGAGCTCTATCACTTTCAGAAGTATATAACAAGAAAACCCTAGAAAAAGTAATAAAGAAGTCCTCTAGCTACTACTTAATAAGCTGCCGGTAATTCAGCGGGCTTTAGGGCCTATTTACTATAGCAAGGAAATCCTTACTTTGAATATAGTAAGGGCATACCATAGAGTACTTAAACTAAAGTTGGCTTTATATAAGCCGATTAAAGGATTTAAGGAGCTAGTAGCTACGCTATAGGGCACACTGGAAGTAGAGGAAATGGAAAGCTAGTAGTATCTAACAGACTAGCGGTATTTCTCTAAGAAGTTATAGCTAAGGTCTACCCCTAGAAGGTCTTAACGCTACTAGATTTATAAGAAGGATAGGTACTACTCTACTAAGTACTTAGAAGAGGAGTAGAAGAAGAATCGACTTGACTAGCTAAAAAGCCGGCAAATCGACCCTAATAAGGGGAAAAAGAGATATTAGTTATTTCTAGTTAATTATAAGGGCTCTAAGTCTAAAGGGAGTATAGTAGAGGACGATTTTAACGACTATAGCCTAGAGGATTATACTATAGAAGACTCTGTTAGAAACGATATAGCAGCAGCTTTCTTTACTAATAAGGCTTTCCTATATAGATTATATAGGGAAGAACCCTGCTATAGTAGGGAACCTAAAGATACACTATACGCTGCGCTCTCTTCTGCGTAATTTATACTCGATAAGTATTCTAAAACGGTATTCTAGGGGATTATGCCGGATATAGGTACTGCTAATTTTTCGACTGCTAGTATATATTAAGTACTAGCCCTATAACGCTAAGTACCTAGTATCTATATCGATAGGGCAAGGGCTAGAGAGGCTAGTATTACCTTTGGCCTAGGTAAAGTAAAGGAATCTATTAGTACAGTTATAGTAGATACCGCTACTAGAAAGGCAACTTTCTATATTCTAGATACGCCTACCCCTTTTCTTCTTTGCCTTTAGGATATAGATCAGCTTAGGGTATACCTGGATAATATAACGGACACTATAGTTAAGGGTAAGCAGCGGATCCTAATTATCCGAAGATAGGGCTACCTATAGATCCCAGTACTTAACAGCGCGGTATATACCGTGTTTATATAGAACAAAGCGCAACTGCGCTTAACAGAACTTACGGAATCCCAGCTACGGTAAATTCATCGACGTTACAGCTACCTGTCAGTAGAAAAGCTGTATAAGCTCCTTAGCTACGCCGACTATTAAGTGGAACATAGTACGTTAGAGCTTATTAATAAGTTCTGCTACTTCTGCTAGGTTAAAGGGCCAGTACCTAGGCATTTTAAATTTATACTTAGGGATAATATCCACTTTAACTATAAGGTAGTAGTGGATATCCTAGATCTTAATAGCTGGAAAGTCCTCTATATAGTCGATATGGCCACCTTCTTTTAAGTAGCCTGTTTTCTAAAGGATATAACGGTAAAAGAGACTTAGGAACGGTTAAAGGAGTGCTAGATAGACACGTATCTCGGGCTGCCGGATATCCTTCGTTATAACTAGGGGACTAATTTCGTGGCTAAGGAATTCTAGGTAGAGGTGAAATTAGCCGGTATTATAGTAGTAGACGTCCCGGTTAAGGCTTATAACTTGGTAGGGAAGGTAGAGCGCTACTACGCTCTACTACGCCGGGCATACGAGATTATATAGGAAGAGGCTGGCACTACTATATCGAAAACGGCTAGCTTATAAGCCGCGGTCTCTGCTATTAATAATACAGTAGGGCCTAGCGGTTTGATCCCTACCCTACTGGTCTTTAGTGCTTTTCCCTGGCTAACTGGAAATTCGCTACTAAGTCTAGATTAAGTTATAAGGGCTAAAGCTATTGAAAAAGCGATAGCTAAGCTTAAGAGGTAGCAAGGTAAGCGGGCTATTAGAGAGGCTCTTAGCCGCCGAAATAGCCCTAATACCAAGGTAGTACTACCTAGTATACTAGGTATTAACTAGAAAGTCTTGATCTACCGCGAAAATAACAGGTAGACCGGGCTATATAAGGTGTTAGCAGTGTTAGAGACTTCTATAACTATAGATATGGTTAATAGTGCTATGGACTTTAGAAGTACGGTTGTAAAACTATACTACTAGGAGCTATAGAGGGGGCTATAAGGGGGGCCGTAGGAGGAGGAGGACGCCGAAGACCCGGAAGATCCGGATATAGCGGAAAAGTTCGTCTATCCTAACCCTATACTACCAAAGAGGTAGGGCCGGCCTAAGAGAGAAAGAGGGGCCTGGGTTTTACCGGAGATTACAGACCTATAACCCGATATACTGCCTAGATACAGCGCGACTTATACTGCAAAACCTAAGGATAAGACATAGTCTGTGCTAACGAACGACATACTACGACTTAGACAGACAACCTGTAATTCCGGTATACCGGATAAGCTACGACTTACGCTACGTTTTACTATTTTAGACTATAGCTACGCCCTTATATCCGGTAGGGACCTTGCAAGTTAAGTCCCTATAGGACTCTTCCTTTCTAAAAAGGAGAGGAAGGACTACGCCCTAGCCCTAGAATTATAGTACTAAGGTAAGATTACTATACTGGGTAAGCTGTTTAAGGCCTTAGATAAGGCCGAGATCGACGCCCTTCTTAAAAACGGCGTTATTAAGGTGATCTAAGAGCCGAAGGACCTCTATAGTATTAAGGTATTTAAGTCAAGAATAGTATAGAAGGTAAAGGATAAGACTTCTAGCCTATATAAAAAATCAAGGCTAGTAGCCTAGGGGCATAGTAATCTAGGAAAGAATAGTCTTCTTACCTAGTTATTAACCATCTAATAGTATGCCTAGCGGATTTTGCTTGCCCTTTACCCTTCTCTTCTTTACGATTTTAGGCTATACCTATAGTTATAAGATATTATATAGGCATATATATAGTCCGAGATAGCCCTAAACCGCAAAATACTCCTTTGTCTGTCTAAAGAGCTTTAGGGTAAATATCCTACTAGTACTGTTTTATAGGTAAACCGCCTGCTATATAGTATAGTAGAGGCAGGGCTTTACTAGTTTGCTACCTATATGCAGTGGCATGTAAATTGCCTTAGTCTTTAGTCTTCTTCTTTTAATCCTTATCTTCTAATTTCTACTGCTGTACTAGGAAAGGGATTTAGGCTTATTGGCTTGCAAACCAACGATACCCTTATTATTAGGGATAATTCCTTTTCCCAGTTAGAAGAGAAAGAGCTGGAAAAAGCCGGCTTTAAGTTAAAGCCGGCTACTAAGGTAGTAGATAGGCTAGAGGTGGATTTTAACAGCTGCCGGCTTTACCTCTCTAATAGTAACCTTTTAATATAGTAAAAAGAGCAGGGTAAACGCCTATCCCTTATCGATATAAAGGGGGCAACGCCCGCTTAGTAATACGTTGAGCAATATGCTTAGGGGGCTTATTTAGCCTCTATCTACCAGCCAGAGGCAGCTTTCGACTTAGCCATAGCTGCCTAAGCCTAGCAGCCCTAGCTAGAGGACTATAAGTACCTTAACGCCCGGATCTAGTAGCAGATAGATAACATAGAAAAAGGCCTAGTTTATTACCCTCTAGATCTTACTATAGCTAAGCTCTTTATCTTTGTTAACAGGTCCTTTACTAATAACGCGGACCTGACTTCTTAGATCGGCTATATTATACTACTAGCTAACAAAGATAATATACTAGGAGAGGCTGCTTTTCGAATTTATAGAAATATAGTCTACTGGTTCTTAACGAAGTGTAAGAGGGTGACGAGAAGCGTACTGGCTAGTAAGATCTATAGGATAGTAGCCGGCTTTGATATTGGTTTTATAGTCTAGCGGACTATTTCTACAATTTTTGCCTGTCTTAGCCTAGGGGCTAACCTTCTGATTATTCTTTGTATAGACTCTTTTAGTCTATATAAGTACCTTGTTAAGCTTAGCAGTACTATCGAAAAGCGCCTTATAATTGATATTATAGCTTTATAGTAGAGCTATAAGAATAGGGAGATTTAGGAGGTTAGGTAGATTAATAGGGAGGATAACCTAGCAGACGCTATAACAAAAAGACTGCCTAACCAGGCATTTATAGTGCTAGTTAATAATAATGCAGCTAAGATATATATAAAGGGTTAGATAACACAGCGATAATTGCTATATAGCAGCTGCGGCATACCGACAAAAGAAAGATAGCAAGGGTAGGATATACTATATGCTAATATACTATGGAAGAGGAGGGAGGATAAGGTATAGACGCGCTGTAAAACGGAAGTATAAAACGCAATAAGTATAGTAGGACTGCAAGACAAAGCGCGATATACTTTTACATTTTTTATATTTTTATATTTTCCTCCTCCTCCTCCTTCTATACTACTAACAACAAAAGTGCTTTGGCTATATAGGCCAACGCCTGTATATAAGCCTTTTACAAGGCCTCCTTCCCTATCCCTACTAAGTCTACCTCCTCCTTACTACTGCTAGGCAGTATAAGAACGTAGCAGATAGCAGACTGCTACTCCCGCTAGTCCCTACGCCACTGCTTCTTAGTAGCCTTTAATAAGTTAGTATATTACTAAGAAGATAGAGGGAAGGACTTACAGCAGAGGTAGGCTTAAAAGCTATAAGGACTTTAAGATAGTATACTATAATAGGGCATACTAACGCGGAGCTATATAGGTAAATTAGAGTATAACTATAGTTTTATTTATATAAGACAAAGCGCTTATAGTAGCTTATAACTACTATCGGCCAAGTAGGACCAGCAATAGCCGCTAATAACCCTAATGTGATCCTAGCAATACTAGTCCTAATACTATACGTTATTAGGACCCTAGCCTTTACCGGCTGTTACTGCCTAGATATAGTAGACGTATATATCGGCATAGGGCGTACTAGGGGGGCTATAGGGGTAGGACGTAACGTACTGTTGCTTATATAGCGGCGTATCTAGAAATTACGAAAATGTTAGCTATATTCTAAAGCGCAGCTGTACTTTGAAACTCACTTTTATAGCATGAAGCGCCCTTATTGCACTTATATATGCTGCTACCCTTGCCTTTATCGGTACTATTGCTAGTACCGCTGTTAACGCTGTTATTATCGCTACTGCTGCCCTCCTCCTCCTCTGTGTTAGTAGGGGGTATATATGCCCTGTTATAGGCGTTATTATTGTCCTTATTAGCTGTAAGGCTGGAATTAGTAGTATATCTGCCGGCGTTATTGCCGGTAGTGCGCTTAGAGCGCCGCAGGCCCTCTTTCTTAGCTAGCTTATAGGCCTAGGCATTGGCCGCGGCCTCCTTACGCTTCTTACGGCGCTTAGCGGCCGCTGCCCTACCTGCTATAGCATAGGCCTTAGCCGACTTGCGCTGCTTGGCCTTACAAGTAGCTGTACGACGTATAGCCAGTGTAATCTTAGCCAGCTTGGCCGGCGTAGATGCCGGGGCTAGGGGCGCGGTAGGTATGCCTATATTGTACTAGGATATTAATAAATAAGACGCGCCTACGTTAATAATATATAGGATATAATATATATATAGCGGATAATAAAGCTAGTATAGTAGACAATAATAAAGTACTTACCTAGGATATTATATACCGAGTTATCCAAGTTAGAAAGGGAGTCTATATTAGCTATAAGTAGGTTAGTAAACGACGAATCGCAGTAGTAGCAGTAGTAGGGCAAGAAGGCTATATACATATATATTTTTTATTAGTAAGACTTGGAAAAGAAGGACTATATTGGAAGTATAGGCTGGCCTATTATTCTATTTATTCTATAGCAGGCAGTCTAGGAGTATATAACAATAAGAAGATAATGCTAGTAGAAAAGGGCATTATTGATTAGTTAAGAGATAGATAGGCTATAGCTAAGGAAGAAAAGGGAGAAGGAGATAGAAGGTAGTTGTATAGTAGGATTAGTACGGTAATAGGTAACGCGGATATATTATAGTGGATAAAGCGTAACGTATACTTTATATAGTGCTTGTAGGACGCAACGCGCGACTTATCTTATAGGAATAAGGCGCGTTAAGAATTAATTGCAGGACGCGATATATGCCCTATCTTACGCAGATAAAGCGCGTTAAGTAGCAGACTATAGGTAAGGATATCCTATAAGGACGGACCGTGACTAAAAAGAAAAGAGAGCTAGTATCGATTGCTAGCAGGCTATTATAGCTGGTATAGGTTAGTCACGGTAAGGGAATAGCTAGATATAGGGCATAACCCCTATACTAGCGCTAGGCATAACCCTAGTCAGGATATAGGGCTATAACGCCCTGTATCTAGGAGAGCGAGAGAGAGAGGGAGAGAGGACACATCATTAATCAACACCATAGGAATCGTACTTGTTATTTTGCTCTTTCTCTATCTTGCTGTTCTTGTTCCTTACTATCTACTGGAAGCCTTTCACTGCAGTGAGAGCGAATCGACAGAAAGTTAAATAAGAGTATATATAGCTAGGCCTGTTAAAGTACTTTATTAAGGACTTAACTAGATTAGACGTAGGTAGCTTGGTTTAAGGGACATTACCTAAGGAAATTGAAATTACATTATCCTTGCCTCTTATAGATAAGTACTTAAATTTGCTTAGGGTGCCCTATAACTTTTATAGGGAAGACTAGGGTTTATATAGAGTTAATTACAGCTTATATAGAGAGAACTGCACCTTATATAGTAAAGAGCGAAGCTTGTAAGGCAACGACCGTAGTCTTTATAGCGTTAATAGGAGAATTGTTAGAGCGCTTACTAGTGTAAGCTTGTCCTTATCTTTACTATATACCGGCCTACTAACTATATAGCGACGCTGCTCTTCTTAAAGAACCTCCTTTAAATCCGAGTTTGTCTAGGGCAGAGCCTACTTACTAGATCCCTTCTTTAGAGGTATCTTAATCTTATATAATCGTAGAGAGAAGGTAGAAATAATAAGTAAGATTGCTTAGACGAAGTTAGGGTTAGGGCTGGAATTTTTCTGCTAAGAGTACTAAGAAAAAGATCTTAAAAGAGGTAAAGGTCTAAGAGGGTTATACTAGAGAAGTTAAGGAGAGAAAAATCTAAAGGGTAGGGGGGGGGTAGGTCCTAATATAGGGTAAGTCCTTTTAGGGGAGAAAGGCGTATGAAAATTCTTTCCTGCTATTAAGTAAGCTATTTACTCCTTTATTAGTACTTAGGGCTTCTATCTAATTCTTTTTTATTGGTAAATAGCCTCTAAAAGTTAGTATAGTATAATTAGGTTTACTTAGTTTTTATTAACCTCTTCTAATTAGAATCGGGACTAGTATAGGTAACTTCCTTAGGTATAAAGACCTGCCTTTCTTCCTCTCTTTCTCCTATAAAAACTTTTCTAACCTCAATAAACCGACTTTATTCTCTTTTAAGACTTAACCTTTTAACTTAATCTTATCTATATAGAGATATCATCCAACGCTTTTGTTAAGAAAGCTCTTATAAGCTAGGTAGTATGTCTGATTTGTCTTAAGGTATTCTATATACCTAAAACTTAGGTAACTACCTTCTCTACTAATCCTAGAAGATTCTATATCTTCCTAAAGCAGGTAATCTAGAAGGCAGTTAATAATGCGAAGTTCTATAACTTTGTCAATTATATATAGTACCTACTGCTAAACCTAGCTATAATCGGATATAGCATATTTCGGATCTAGGTTTTTAAAGAGGAACCGGCTAATACTTATCAACAGTATATATCTCTAGGTCTAGAACCTAGTCTACTTGACTATCTATCTCCGACTTAGCTAGTAGAAAGTAGTTAGGATCCTACTATTATTAGTTTTAACTACTCTTTCTCTATAGTTAGACGTTAATCCCCTATTACTATTAAGCATTTTAGGTTAGACTTCCTAGGTAAGTATATCTAAGAAATTTATAGTAACTAACTATACTAGGTCTAAGGTCTCTTTATCTAAGAGTTCGGCTATCAGTATGTTTAAGCTTATATCTAGATATCTAATTAGAGCTAATATAGTAGGTAGTAATATAGTAAACTATAAGGAATATAACGAAACCTAATTTCGGTTAAGTTTGCCTAACTGGTATAATACTAGTAGTCCTTATCTAAATATAGCTTAGCTATTTATCTACTGTGTCTTAGTTCTGGAAGTCGACTATAGTACTTACGGGAACTGCGTTTTCTAGGATAAGAAGTACTTATAGGCATGTATCGACTCTTCCTATAACAAATAGCCGCTTTAGGCGTCTAAGTAGGCCGAGAAGATAATAGCTTTATGCTAGTTCAATCCGGGCAACTTTCGCGCTAAGGATATAATTGTTAACCGATAGGATAAGGAAACTGTTTATAAGGCATAGCAATTGCAGGTTAAGCGGAAGTCGGTCAATCTAATGGTTAATATATACTATACTAAGTAATTAGAAAGGCAAGCTAGGTAGCAGTCTAGAAAATAGGTTAGGGTAGGTGTTAAGGGTTGTTAGGGTAGTCGGTTAGCTAAGTAATAGGATCCGTTAATGCTAAATATACTCCTTCTTTTAACCAGACATATAAGCTATAAATAGAGCTTCTACTTCCTAAGAAGGAAAGAGCTGAAATAAAACGAAACGAAACAGTATAAAACAAAATCTTAGACCTATAACTAGGTAAAGCAGATAATATAAACACTTAAATCAAGGGAATACTATACGGCATAGCATATACCCCCCCCTTGCCGGCACGTATATACTTATATAGCAAAGAGCTAGGGAAAAAGAAAAGAACAAACCACTCTTATAAACAGGGGAAAAGGCGTAAGAAAAAGAGAAGTATATAAAAGAACTTATACTACCTCCCCTTTAATAAAAACCTAGCTTAAGTTAAATAGTCTAAAAACTTAGTGTAAATTAAGTCGCTTAGAAAGTACCTTTAAGAGCTGCTTTTCTTCCTTATATCAACAGTCCTCCTTCTCTAACTAGATTACCAAGCCTGTTAGGATCCTTAATACCTAGCCTAATAATATCGTCCTTACTAAATTATTCTAGCTAGGAATTGTCCTTTAATTACAGTCTATTTAGATTATAAATAAACACGCCGTCTAATTGGAAGATGTGACGGAACATGGTGACGGTCATGGAGTGACCCATCTAGGACTGGGGCTCTCTATGCTTAGACATCCTGACAAGCTGCTTGTCAGGCTTAGAGACGCCTATATAAGGAGTGGCAGGTCCTATAGTAAGAAGGAGAAGAACAGGCATATTCACTTCTTTATATCCATTACCTGCTCTTTATATAATAGTTATAAGCCCGGCGCTAGTATTATTAACTTAACCAACTGCGTATAATACGTATTAAGCCCTCCTATTATTATTACTACTCTATTATCCTCCCCTTAACTCCCTGCTTAAGATGTTAATAACCCTAAATTCAGTATATTCGACGTCTATTATCCTGAAAGGCCTGTTAATATAGATAGCCTGGCGTCTCGACGTATAGACACTGGCTTTAGCCCTTGGAATTTAGGAAGATATTGATCTAGACTCGATATCTACTCTAGTAGACATGGAAATTCTCGACCTAGAAAGGGAAGAATAGGCTTATTAAGCTAATTCTAAGCGGGCGGCCTAGTACGACAAGGCTATTATATATTATTAAGAGAAAATTCAACTTCTTAGTACGTCAACTTAGGATATAGCCTTAGCACCTCCCCTACCAGTTCGGCCGACCCTTATTACCCTATACGACTTAGAAGAAGTATATAGGACTTACCTCCTAATACAACAGTCTAAGAGGGCTACTACTAAGCTAAAGGAGGCAAATTACCTGAAGTTTCTAAACTGGATTCTTTAGTCTATAGATTATAACGTTAGAGAGACGGCTATTCGGTCGTATTAGTTATTAAAGTAGGGATAAGGGTCAGAATAGCACTGGAATCTTCAGCCTCTTATATAAGCTCTAAAGAAAGATAATGCTCTGTTAGACTTAGTAGAGAAAGTCTAGATCGAATCTTAGTATAAGGCAGTACTTAGATAGGCTAAGAATAGCCGAACTAGGCTAATCCACTAGCATAAGGACTAGTAGAAATTTTACCAGGTTACGCTAATCGAGAGGATTCCGGCTATTATAGGCGTTACTGCTGTCAGAAGAGTTCTTTAAGCCCTAGCAGCAAGGCTAACTCTATAATAGGCTAACAGTTAGCTCTAACAGATCGTTCTGGCTAAAGCAACTAGCCAAGCGAGTCTACTTATACTAGAGATTATTAATAGGACCCTTCTCGGCCTTATAACGGAATCTTAGCAGTAATAAGCCTATAGAAATCCGGCTAGAGTATACTCTACCTTTACTTAACTTTCTAACAACAAGAACCCGCCGCCTGCTCTACGCTCTAATCAAGAAAGAGGCTAAAGATAGCCTTAAGGATAGTATACCTAGGGTAGTTAGGGTGGAAATCGTTAAGGATCCCGAAATAGGGGCTACTAATGCCCTTATCTACCTCTTCCTCGTACCTACCTCTAGAAACCTAAAGATTATAGAAGAGTTAAGCTATTGTATATAGGATCTATAAGATAAAGAATCACTTTATCTACAGAGGAGCAACAATCTATTCGAAATCTTGTCTATTAGGATCCCTGGTAGGCCGACCTCTATACAACCCTAAAATTAAAAGGATGGTTAAAGGGCAAGGGGCCGGATATAAAGAAGCTGTAGGTTCTAAAGTCCTTTAGTGCTTAAGGATAGGATTATTAGCCGGATAAAGTTTTCAGGAGCTCTTAGTTATTACCTTAGCTTGAAAATCAGAGTTAGAATTTTTCTAATATACCTCTTTTCGACCCTACCTTATTTACTGTTATCCTAGGTACAGTCTATAGGGTATTTAGCACTTAGAACCCTACTTGTTACCCTCTCTTGGACAGTACCCTTCTGGATAACTATATAGCAGTTTATATAGTTAACTATAAAGATCTACTTAACTATAGGACATTTAAGCTATCTACCCCTAATGCTGTTATAGGGGTAGGCTCGACGATATTGCCCATTTCTAGGATAGGATGCCGGACTCTAAGAAAGATTTTTTAGGATGATAAGGGTAATAAGACGGTAGACTTGATTCTTCAAAACGTGGCTGTTATAGAGGGATTTCATGCTAATATTATATCGGCTATGCTTCTACGCCGAAAGGGAATCTGGCTATTAGGGGCTGACAATACCCTAAGAGTTAGAGATATAGTAGGCTCGGTTGTTCTTATAACGCTATAGGAAAAGTTCAACTTAACAGTACTTGAATATAAGCCGCTTACCTCTTATATAGTCTTAAAACCCCTTCTAACAAGTAACAATAGCATTGTAATAATAATAGCTCGGAAACAAGTAAAACGGAGAGGATAGAAAAGGATGTATAAGCCGTATAGGGCTTGTATAGATCCTAAAGAACTGTAGCACTTAAGGACAAGATACCTAGGTCCTAAGGCGCTATAATTGTTAGTAAACTATACTTGGGGTATGAATTTGTTACGGCCTAATAATAGTAATCTAACCGGGATACTACGGCTTAAGTGCTTAGCGTATGCCTAGTTATACGTAATAAAAGTAGTGTCTAGGAGGGAGTTAAGCGGAAAATCCGCTAGACTGTTTTACAGGATTGCCTAGGATCTTTTCGAATTCTCCTAGGGATATATAGGCTATAATAGGATTCTCTTTGTAGTAGATAAGTTTAGTAGGAAGGTATAGGCCTTCTAGATAAGAGGTAAAGGATAAGAAAACCTTCTTTAGGTCCTTAAGAGGTTTAACACCTAGACTAGGTAATAGTATAGGTTATCTGTTTGTTTCTTCCGCTATAATAGTAAGATATTAGTTATATCTTCTTAAGGAAAAACCGAGTATAAGAAATAGGCGGATCGTAAAGGAATTAGCTTAGAAATCCCGCTGTTATATATATATAGCCTAATAGGACTTATCAAAAGAAACGGGAAGACTATTATTAACAAGTCGATAGTAATACAGTTAGGGGCATATCTTCCTAAGGATCTATAGCCTAAGACTATAGAGGCTATAGTATATCTTTATAACTTGTCTCTTAGGCTTAGGGATAATCCGAGATCCCTAAACGAGAAGCTTCTATTATGGTTTCGGAACTATTTTCGCTTTTACAACCCGGCTGTTATCCGTAAAGCTACGATTGATCTAAGGCCTTAGCTTAGTAGCCTTTATGCATATAGATACGCTGGTTATCCCCTTAAGAAGGACAGAGAGAAGGACATACTTCAGAGACTTTACAAGATTCAACCTCAAGCTTATATTAGCTATCTCGTAGGTTATATCGCCACTACGTTATATAGGATATAGGTCCCAGAGCTTAATAGGGTAATTACTACCCGGAATATTCAGTTTAATAAGATAGTTTTCTATATAGGAAGGGAGTTGGAATCTAAGGCTTAGGCTATCCCTGTCTTAAGAGAACTAGTAGACTGGCTAGATAAGCTAGCAGAGGAATATAAGTTTAACACTATCCTTAAGATAATATAGAATCTGGATCTTGCAGGTCCTATTAGGCTAACAGCTACTAAAGAGAATAAGGAAAAGCTCTTAGCTATAGAGCTAGAAGAGCATTAGTTAGATGCCGTTACTAGCTAGGACAAGGTATATGCCAATATTATAACCGGACTATTTACCCTAGAGCAAATATCTAAGCCTGGAATGCCGAATCTAGATTATACTAGGATCAATAGCCGCGGTAATAGAGCAGACTCTCCCTAGAGCGTAACTAAAGGAGGAATATAGTCTAAGGGCAAGGCGTATCGCTATAGACCGTTAGAAGGATTTGAAGCTAGGGCAGGTGTTATAACCTGCTAGCACGCCGACGATAAGACGACGGACAGACTATTAGTCGGAGAACCGGACTCTAAAGCCGGGATCTTAGGGGTATATACTAGTAATATACAAGTGCTAGGCAACCTAGCCCCTCAAAGACGAGGTCAGCCCTATAGCAGTAGGAATCAGGTATTTATAGCAGAGCTAGGCCGATATAACCTTTATTAGCGTAATACTACACTTAAGAATATCTTTAGTATTCTCGATATAGAGAGAACAGCAGTATTATTGCCACTACTCGTTTTCATAGCTAACTACTTTCCTAATTAGTTAGTAGCTAGCTATAGAAGAGAGTTTAAAATAGTATATACTATAGTAGTAGGTGCTGTTCGACATTAGAAACGCCTGATAGAGCGAAAAGAGAGGCGAGAGTCGTAGAAAAAGGACTTGCCAAAGGGCCCTTAGGATAAGAAAGAGTTTGTCCTAGGGAAATAGCATAAATCAGAAATGCCGCCGGAGCCTAGGACTTAGAGTAAGGCCATAAAGTCGCCTTTTAAAAAGATATAGAAGTCTGTAGCTTAGGCTGAGATTAATCAGCTATAAAAGCTATAGACCTATAAGAAAATTCCAAAGGATCAGTATAGGATATAGCCTCTCCTACTCAAATAGGTACTAAAGTATAAGCTTAATCCAGACAGGATAGTTATTAGGCTAAAGGCAAGGATTTACATCCGAGGAGATCTTTAATATCTAGAGTTAGTCAAGTCAACTTATATAGTAACATTAGCTACTAAGTCCCTTAGAGTAAGCATAGCCCTAGCAGCGCGTTTTAACCTAGAGATCGACTTATAGGACATTATAAACGCCTTTTATAATATACTTCGGGAGTCGTTTAGCCAGGGCCTAGTAATCTGCAATCTTCTAGAAGGGTTTAAGGAGCTAGGACTTCTTGCTTAGGTCGATAGGGCTCTATATAGGCTTTAAGACTCTCCTCTCCTTTAATATCTCGAATTCTTAGGCTTTCTTAAAAATCTTAGACTTTAGAAGTCTAAGGAGGAGCTATATCTATTTTATAATATAGATAAACGTATCTTCTTGATATTCTATATAGATAATATAATACTTCTCTATTATTATTAGCATTAGGACTATACTATAGACCTAAAGGCAAAACTACTAGGCAAATATAAAGCAAAGATTCAGCCTAAGGCAGAATGGTTTCTCGGTATTCGGATTATAAGGGACAGAGTTAACCGTATAATTACGCTAGTTTACGATATATACATTAAGAAGGCGGCTAAGAAGTATAGGCTAGATAGATCCGCTATTATCCCCCCTATACTACTCCTAACAGTCAGACTTGGCAAAAATGAGGGCTAGGCTACTAAGAAGGAGGTAAAGCTTATATAAGAACTAGTAGAGACGATACTATATACAGCAATTATAGTCTGTCCAGATGTAGCCTTTACTGCATCTTATCTTTCCTGCTTCTTAACAAACCTGTTAGCCCGATATATCGAGGCTGCTAGGCAGACGATCCGGTATCTGTATTATATAAGGTTTCTCGGGATTATATATAGTAGCCACTCTAATCAGGCCTATATACTTTATATCGCTAGTAACGCCTCCTTTACAGACGACTTAGACTTACGACGATTGTCTTAAGGTTATACGATTATAATGTTTAGGGGACTTGTCTAGTAGAATACGTCTTGTTAAGCTACAGTTACTATATCAACGATAGAAGCAGAGCTTTATAGTCTCTCCCTAGCTATAAAGGAGGCTATAAGGATAAAAAGATTCCTTAAGGACCTAATAGTTAAACTGTCAGTTCTATGGCGGATTTTCTGCGATAATACTCAGACTATTAGGCTAATAGTTAATAAAAGGGAGCGTATAGTAATAGCGCTCCGTTACGTTAATATTCAGAATATATAGCTTAAATAAGAGCATAGCAAGGGCAGCTTTATAGTGTCCTATATTAAGATAGCTGACATACCAGCTAATAGCCTAATAAAGAATTTGTTAAGAGTAAAGTTCGAACACTTCCAGGCTATGCTAAATCTAAGGGACATATTACGGATTATATCCGATAATCAAAGAGGAGGGAATTCAATTACTAGTAGATAACTATCTAGTCCGCCGTAAAACTTATAAAAGAAGCCTACTATAGGGCACTACAGTACTTAATAGCCTTCTCTAGCGCGCCAATAGCCCGATCAATCTTAGCTAGTACCTACGATATAGCTGATACATCTATACGATTCTTATCAAAATAACGTAGCATTAACTACAGAAGAGCCCTAATATATCTACTAATTCCTTATCTAAGGCACTAAGTAAACTTAGCACTGCTTATACTTGGGAACGCCGCCTATATAAAAGGATTGTCGGCCAGAGACTCGATTGACTAACAAAGAGGCAAAAACATATGTCCTAGTCCGACGGACAGGGACAGGGACAGGCATAGGGGCAGAGATAATTCGCAAGACGCTTTTCGCTTATAAGGTGGATCTTTAAATTTCAGCTCCTTACGGAACGCCTAGGGCGGACATAAAGGAGTAGGTAGAGCGGGCAATATAGGTATTAGCCTATATAGCAACAATCCAGATAATAGGTTAAGGATAGTATACAATATTTTCAAAACAGCGGTAGCCTTACCTGCCATCGCCTCCTAGATACGACTATCAGTCTAAGTATTGAATTTTAAAACGGACAGACGTACTCTGCCGGCCTCTATATTTTTCTTTTTTAAGTCTCAAAGGACCTAGGCAGTCTTCTTAGCCTCGACTGACCTATAATATACATAGTCAGCTTTATAGCAAAATTGTCAGGCCTAAATAGACTTATATAGAACGATAATAGTAAGACGTAGTCTACGTTAAAAGATAGTAGTAATAGCAGCTACTAGTATTGTTACGCTAAGAAAAGCATTCTCCCATAGTATATCCTTTCAGTAGCGACTAGACATAGGGCTTATAAGATAGCAGACAAAGAGGGCCTAGAGGGCTAGATTTTTCGGATTAAGGCGTCTTTGCTCAACCGGGAGTCTAGCCTATAATCTTTTTAGGGCGGCCTAGTGTCTTAGGAGCAGGAGTTTCCGGCATAGGTGTTAGGATAGGGCTTAACAGCGTATTATTACTGACCCTCTCTACATCTAAGGATATAATATAGCTACTAGCGTTATCAGCAAGCCGATAATAGCTAGAACAGAGCTGAGTAAAGTTTAAGGTCAGATCCTAGAGCTGTTTTTACAGGGACGCCCGCGATCTTAGCTTTAGAGGAACACTGTCATCTGGCTATAGGACGTTATAGCTAGTAATAGTAATAATCAGAAAGACTTACTACTCCTTGCTCAGGTATAGTAATAGAAAAAGAAGAGCTGGGTAAAAACAGGGGCAGGCTTACAAGAAAACTTCACCTTAAAAAGGTGGTTATAAGAAAGAGAAAAGGAATAGGGCTAGGAGGAATTCTCTATACTCTACTTATACCTATAAAGAGTAGGCCTGTAGTAAGCTCTAGAGAAAAGAGGAAAGAGTAGGTTAACCTTGCTGTTGCTATAGTGACTTATAGCGGTAAGGTTAACAATCAAGCATGCTTACCTTCTTTTAGAAAGAAGGCTACCTATATAGCCAGCAAGAGGGCAGTAGGTAAGGCTACTTAGGATAAAAACTAGTCCTATAACTTATAAATAGGAAAGAGAAGGTAGCAATAGTAAGCAGGCTGGCAAGAGTATTGTTAACCTAGCGAAGATTTCGCTAGCAAGGTGTTTGCTAGGTACCTATACTAGGCTTAAGTACATCGCTATCTTAATATACTTAAGGGGGTATAGGAGTTATAGTTACTATAATCCTGCGTTCTATAGGTTAGACTCCCTATAGGATGGCAAATCTAAGGAGGTGTATGACGGAATATAGTAACAGTTATAGAGTAACCTATCTAAGACTAGGGCTCTCTATGCTTAGACATCCTAACAAGCTGCTTGTTAGGCTTAGAGACGCCTATATAAGGAGTGGCAGGTCCCGTAGTAAGAAGGAGAAGAACAGGCACATTCACTTCTTCATATCCATCACCTGCTCTTTACGTGACAGAAGAACTTCTTTATTATAGTTAGCAGGAAAGTCCGCTTAAGCTTAATCCTATCTAAGGTCTCTAGCTGGTAAGCCTTCTTAGGACTCTTTTATAAGACTTGAAAAGGGCCCTTCTATTAGAAGGATAGCTTGCGCTAGCAACTTATATCGATCTGCCTAACCTTATTATAAATAAGGACTAAATTACTAGGGTGGATTTTCAACTAATCTAGGTATAACTTTCCAGATAACACACGATTTCTCGCCTTAGCAGCGCTTTTATAGGCCTTGGATACCTTGTCCTACAGCTCTATCTAGGTAAGCTCTATATCTATAATAGACTTAACTTACTTTGTAAATAGATCTAAAGCAGCCTTTATATCAGCTAGTTTTCTAGGTTAATAAACCCTGGCCTAGACTTGCTCCTATCTAATCAGATACTAGGAAGGGATATTAAGCTTAATCTCTATAACCAGGTCTTAACTAAAAAGCGTAAAGTAAGGTAAGATACTAAGAGAGGAACGAATTAAGGTACGGTTAACCTAGAGAATAAAGTATAGGGACTTCTTCTAATCTATCCTTATTATCTCTATAATTATAGCAAGTATAGTTGTAATTAGCAGGTAACCTACCTTATTAATACTATTAGCTCTTGAGTTATAGGATAAGCTAGTAATTCGCTTAACTCTAATAGTTTTTAGAGATACTTCAACCATCCCCTTAAACTTAGAACCGCTATTAATAACTGCAATTAGGGGAAAACCGTATCTTAAAAACATATACTAAAGTATAAAAGTCTAAACTAAAGCCGAATTGACTTTACTAAGGATAGCAGCCTCTATATAGCCAGTAAGGTTATCTCTTACCTCGATTATAGTATTATACTTACCCTTGAAAAACTAGACGTTAAAGTAGACCTTGAGAAATAGGGTTGAAGAAGGTATAGTAAACTAGGCTTCTTCCTTATACTAGGATAGGCGAATCTTCTAACAAACCTTATAGTAATAGTGCTAGTTAATAAGATCTAAATAGATTGTTAGCTACTAGTATAATCAGGCAATCT
Organism: Phyllachora maydis; assembly: GCA_029339225.1. Classification (NCBI taxonomy): domain Eukaryota; kingdom Fungi; phylum Ascomycota; class Sordariomycetes; order Phyllachorales; family Phyllachoraceae; genus Phyllachora; species Phyllachora maydis. The sequence continues at coordinate 4,744,585 of JAQQPM010000004.1, forward strand.
AGTAGTAAGAAGTGTCCCTTCCATAGTATCCTATTTTGTCGTAGCAAGTTAACCAGATACGCCGTTATTTCTTACTATCTATAATTATAAGGTAGGGGCAGTTACCCTTATAAGTAGGGCATAGAAATAGCATCCTATTACAGACTAAAAACTTAAGGGCTTAACACTTAAAGTTAACCCTATCGCTATGGCGAACCAGGTAATCTAGCATTTAAAGCGTAATCAGATAGGCAGTATACTCTTAATACTCTTTAGGCTAATTACCCTTAAGCGTATCCTTCTTAAGAGTTAAGGTGAAAATCCAAGCGTTAACAAAGTTATCTATGTCTTCCTTATAGACTTTTTCTTTAATATTAGCTTAAGTTAAGGGTTGCCTACTTAGGGCGTCCGCTACAGCGTTTTTCGATCCTAGGATATACCGAATCTCAAAATTAAAAAGCTAAATCCAGGCTATCTAGCGTATTATAAGAGCGCCAGGTATATTACTAGCTAAGCTATTCATTTGGTAGACTAAGACCTAAGTATCTATCTCGATTATAAACCTTGTGCTATAAAGGTACCGCCAAAACCGCTTTAAACTATAGAGAAGACCCCGGAGTTCGTACTTAGTTATATCGTAGTACTACTTAGCTAGAGACTAGATACTAGACTTAAATCGATAAGGGTGCCGTTTACCGTCTAGGCCCTCTTATTCCAGGACTGCTCCCTATCTATCTAGAGAAGCGTCGACTATAAGGTAGATTTTGCTATAGCGGTTATCTCTATAGGTAAGTAGTATAAGGCAAGGTATAGAGGCAATAAGGAAACCAAGATAAGTAAAGGCATACTAGTGATTTAGCGTCTATACCTATATTGCATTCTTCTTTGCCAGATTAAAGAGCAGGCGGGCAATATAGCCGAAATAGGGGACCTAAATACAGTAGAAACTAGTAATACTAAGAAAAGAGCGGACTTTAGAAAGAGACTTTAGGGTTAACCATTTACAAATCTTCCGGATCTTAGCGTCGTTAGACAAGCGGCTATATAACATACACTTATAGCTAACAACGATAGCCTCTAAGACTAGGAACTAGGACTTAACTACGGCGATATAGGCTCCTACTAGCTTAGTGTTAAGCAAGACTTAGTCACAGTTCTAGACCTGTTCTGCTATAAATCGTCGAATTCCAGGCATAATTAGGGCATTATTATATCGTATCTTCAGTCCTTTTATACTAATATTATCGAGGAAAGCTTGGTAAATCTAGGGCATTAAGTTATAGAAGATCCTATATATTATATGTATAAACTAGGCAACTAAATTTGTACTACCTTATAGAAGTATAGTCAAGTATAGTAGACCGATTGGACTAGCAAATGTCGTAAGATCCTAACTCTTCTCGTCTAGTATAATATTATTATAACTAGAAAACAGATCAAGTATAGACATAATTATATAGCTAGAAAAGTCCTCCAAGAATTCCTCTATATTTAGTAGGATAAAGGCGTCCTGAATAGTAATAGTATTATATTACTAAGCATTGTTAATTAGGCGGTACTTACTATTCTTCTTCTAAACAAGGAACCAGTTGTTTTAGTAGGCTCTATAGGCATCTTCTAGGATCTCCTTAGCCTTCCGCTTCTTTAGGATATCTATATACGCCGGAATCATTGCCTTCCCTATAGGTATATATTTAGCTTGCTAGGCAGAGTAAGGGATAGTCTTAATATACTAAGGCAGAACAATCGACGGATCGATATAGCTAAGGTCCTTAAATTCCTACGTAAGGGCTTATTCCCTATTAAAGAGCATATAGGTAAACAAGTCGAATTCGTCCTTAGAGAGCTAGAGAGCTAGGTCTATATTATCCTTTAAGCCCTTTAACCAATCAGGCATAAGTCGAGAACCATAAGGTAAATCCGAAAATCGTAGAAAAACCTATCGATCGTACTTATGCCTAGAAGTCGCCTTTTCTTTAGCTAGCAATAACTTAGCAGGCTTCTAGTCGATAATTCCTTCTAGTACTAACCTATTAGATAGGATATTATCGATAGGGTAAACCTTCTTTCTAGCAGGCTTATATATAGTAAAAGATTGAAGGACAGAGGGTTTTTCAGACTAAATAGATAAAGGAAATAGGCTAGAAGCTGTCCCTAAAGAAAAGAAAGAATCAGAAAAAACCATTTTTATATAAGGAAAACTCTAAATATTAACAACCTGCTCTAAACCCCTTTTACCTAAACGCCAAACACTAGACTCCTATTTAAAAGAAGTATATAAAATATTAGTAATAGTTTTATCATTAAGCCGATCTTCTAGGAACTTATTATTATCTTCCAAAGTAAGTGCCTAGTTAGGGACTTTATCAGCCTTATTTACCTATCCCTATAAAGTAAATAGGCTATCCTAGTAGCTAGTAGACAGGGATTCGACAGCGTCCCCCTCCTATATAGAGGAATCCTGTTTAATAGCGTAAAGGGCTCCAGCGACATCTAAAGGGGCAAGGTAAGCGATAAATTCCCAGTCTTAGAAAGTCATCTATACTATATTAGGACCATTAAAACCGTAAATCACCTTATAGTTCTTCTAGAAAGGTATCCCTAATAGGATATTATAAGCCTTATTAGACCTATTGTTAGATAAGACGTAGCAGTAGACTAGGGCCCTATAACCTTAGATATAGAGAGGTACTAGGACCTCTCCTTAGAGAGATTACAAATCGCCCTACAAACTATAGGACTATATCTTGGTTTTTATAATTATAAGGTTAAGGTAGTTTATAACCTTAAGAGAGACAAGGCTACACTCTGATCTGCTGTCCAGAAGTACATATAGCCGTAGGCCGCTGTTATAAAGGGCTATTAGAAAAATCCAGGGTAAAGAATGGAACTTAGTTACTCCCCGAACAAGGAAAGCTCTATTAGCCTATATTATCAGATTACTATTAATAATACTACTAGAAACCGTATTTTTCGCTATAACGACAGAGTCGATACTTAGGGTACTAAAGTCTTATAGCAACCTAATTATATAATAGCTATCCCCTATATCTAGGAACTAGGCCATCTAAGACTCTCCTATAGGCTTAACTAGAGAAATAACATTCGTCTTTACTATCTCTTGTTACTTAGATAGGCAACCTTATAGACATCTAAACAGAGCTAGGCCGGCCTAACCTAATACTAGGGCTAAAGTAGAAGTAGAGAGAGTATTATCTAAGCTAAAGCTATCTAGTATAGCTATTTCCTTAACAATTCTAATACCTTTAGAGACCTATTTATATATAATCTTAGAAAGCAGGCTCTAGCCTTCTATTAGGTTAAGGGCCTCCTTATTCAAAAGACTATATTTTCCATTAAGCATTTTCTAGAGTATTACTTAGTAAATGTCAGTAGCTTTAATCTTATAAGAAGGCTTTTCTCTAACCTATATAGATAGGCTGCTAGTAATAGGGGTCTCTGTCTAATCAGACAGAGGAGTATAGGAGGGACCTGCCCTTAGTAGCTTATCGTTGTCGCTTTCTAGTCGCAGCCGCTTTCGACTTTAAAAAGCCGTACTTAAAGCTTTAGCTACGGCCAGCCATGTTACCTCGTTACCAAACACGTCGTTCGCTTTCGCAATCGTATTCTATAGCATAAGTAAAATATCGATAGTACTATTACTATAAAGACTACTGTAAAGCTTAGAGCCTATCTAAGTAGAGAGCAAATCCTATAAGAAGCGAGCTGCGTCCTCTAGGGGCTTCAAAAAGAAAATGTCCGGTTCCTAGTACTAAACTATATTAAGAAAATCCGAAACCTAACTAAGGACCTCCATCGTATAAGCTATAGAGTTAGCTTCCTTATTATTAACCTTCCCTTTAAACAGGCCTTAAAGACTTAGATCTAGATCTAAGACCTCTATAGGGTTAACTACCTATAATAGGAAAGACATAACACTAGGTGCTAGGGGCAGCAAGTAATAGACTCTAGTTTGTACTATTAGAGCTGTAAATATGTTCTCCCCTTATATAGAAGAGCTAAGACCGACATCACACATCCGAAAACGCGTTCTTGGTCAGGACCGCTCCAAATCGACTGCACTCTTTTGCAATCCACTTGTCCAATTGAGGACTTAACACACGCCAAATTTGGCTGCAGCGCAGTCGCTCGTTCGACGGCGCTGTAGTTGGATTCTAACTATACAATGTGGTCAACCGTAGCCAGAAATCTATAGCTGTAGCGGGGTAGGCGCATAGGCCCTATAGTTATATACCCTAGCCCCGACTGTACTGACCCCTCTAACCCGAATCCCGCTAACCCGAACCCTGCTGCCTCTAGCCCCCTAGGGGCTATCAATAAAGCCCCTAAGCGCTTGGGCTATAGCTTCTTAACCTATCTTACTACCGCTACTGCTACTACTACTATAACTACTTCCGCTGCTAACCCTACTACCACTATAACTGCTACTAGGTTAAGCGATATACCGTTCGATAGCCCTTTTAAAGGGCTTTCCAGTAGTTAATACGCTACTACTGCCACCGCCGCCCCTGCCCCTTTAAAAAAGGGGAAAGAAAAAGCCCTACCACCTATAACCCTTGCCCTTACCTTCTCTGGTCTTATAGACCAGATAGTCAGTCTTTCAGTTAATAACCCGGCCTTTAAGGAAATCGTCGAATATACTGGGCTAGCTAGAAAGCTAGCCTTAACGCAGATCTTAAAAGAGGAGGAGAAAAAGGCCCTGATATTTCCCTCGTTTGTTACCTAGGCCCTGAGGCAGAAGAAGCAACAACAACAGCAATAATAACAGCAATAATAACAGCAACAACAATAGCAGTAGCAGCAACAACCCCCCGCCGTCGAATTAGAGCTAACCCGCCGTACCTAGGCTGCTATAGCAGCGGCTAGGGTAAAGCCTACTAAGCTAGGCTTAGAAAAACAGGTCCTTATATAGCTAGGATCAGCCTCTTCCTCCCTCGGCTAAAAATCAGCCCCGGAAATCGTACAGGCAGTACAGAAGGCTATAGGGCACTCTATTAAGGGGGTAAGGACCCTACTGAGCAGTAACCTTATACTGGTTACTAAAGGAGAAAAAATCAAAAAAGCCTTAGAAGAAAATACAGCCTGGCTAGCCTCTTTATTACTAGAGGCCTTGATCTATACCACTATCTGGGCTATTGCTGTTAAAGGGCTTATAATAGCTGACCGGGTAACGGAAGCTAGCCTTCTAGTAGCAGCAAAAGAATCATATCCTTCGGCCTTAAGGGCTAAGGTCTGGTACCCCCTCTAGATCAAAAGAACAAGAGTCTTAGCTCTTATCGCCTTCTCTAGCTAGTAAGAGGCCTACTAGGCCTGCTAAGACGGAATCTTCTAGGCCTATAGGGCCCTAAAAGCAGAGCCCTATATCAATAAGGCTAGGGCCTTACAGTACTTTAACTGCTGGCAATAGGGGCATAAAGCTAAATACTGCCACTCCCCTACCCTCTGCTATAACTGCGGCCAAGAAAAGGAGAAGCACACTAATAAGGCGGCCTGTACTAAGGCTTAGTACTGCTGGAACTGCCATGGCAACTACCATGCTAGGGCAGAAGAATGCCCTGAAAGAAAGAAGCATAAGGCTTAGGCAAAATCTAGCCTACAAAACAGGCCTATTAACTTCGACCTCCCCGGCCCTCTTAAGCCGGTAATATCAACAGAAGACCGGCTAGAAGGGGAAGAAAGCTATACAGTAGTAGCTGGAAAACGCCGCCGTGGCCGCCCCCCTACAATAACCGCCACTACCGCTACCGCCACTACCGCTACCGCTACTACTGCCACAGCCTCCCTTTCCCAGCGAACTATAAGGGAGGCTTTTAGCAAAATCCCCGCCTCTACCTTTACTACTACTACTGATCTAGCAGCTACCGATACTACAGCTACTGGTTCTATACCCTCCTCTCTAGAGCCGGCAAGGGGCTCTATAGAGGAAGAGGATACGGATATACTTTAGTCTCTTTTTCTGCCTTCTCTCCTTTCTTAGACTGCTTCCCCTCTCTCTCTTTAGACTGTCTTTTCTCTTTTCCCTATAGCTGGTATCTTACTACTATACCAAGGTAAAGGGAAGGCTATAGGCCCAGGCTTATAAGCTTTTAAGCTTTAAGCCTAGCCTCGCCTTACCCCTTTTTTGCTGATAAGACCCCTTCCTTATTCCCCTACCCCAAGCCCTATATTAATTAAGATATAGGGCGTTCTTACGGAAGACGGGTAGGGGAATAGGCGCAATTTCCCTTAGTAGCCTCCTAGACGGCCTCCCCTTGCGTTGTTTTTCTTTTAGTACTGCTCTTTTCCTCTTGCTAGGTTGCCCGCCTAGTTGAGCTCGTTGGAGGTTTTTCATCCGTTTTCCGGTTTTCCTCTAGCATAAGTGTAAGCTAGCAGCCCCTTATAGCCCCTTAGAGGACTCTATAGGAGTAATAGATATCTATCTATATAGAAGAGCTATAAGTAGGAGAGGACAAAGAAGATACAATAGGCCTAATACTGTAAGAAGTAACATTAAGAAGCCGGCATTTTCTCCCTTCTTCCGTTAGAAGAAAACGCATTTTGACTTGCTCTTTCTCTAGCTAGGCGTAAATATAGCTCGGTATAGAGAGAGAGTTGAAAAAGGGTTCGAAAGCCTTATTATACTTAGTCTTATAATTACGCTTCTATCGGAGATAAGCAGGGCGGAACTTAGTATCGTATACCTTATAAAGCGCTTGAACAAGGTAGAAAAGGGCGCCTTCCTTATAGGCCTTTATTACTAGGACTAGGTTAATCCGGTATAGGTCGTAAGGTAGGTCTTCTCTATAGATTTTCTAACTAAGGTAAGCGTTTACCCTAAATATATACCTAAGCCTAAGTTCGTTGTTAGTCTCTATTAGATTATATAAGCTAATATAGTACTATTGACTATACTAGTAGCAATAGATCCCTTTAAGAGCCTTATACCTTTAATTAGTATTAGAGCGAAAAGGCCTACTAGTATAACTATTAACTTTACCCAGCTCTATATTCTAAAACGAAGTATACGCTGTAAGTAGAGGAAGATCGACTTATTTATCTGGATAGGGGTAGTAGTATTAGGGTTTATAACACCCTTTCCGTTTAGCTACGTCTTATTCCTCTCTTAGGTATACTATCTGATTAATGTTAGTTACGAAGCTTAGTAAGTCGTTCAGCTTATCTCTTAGGCGTATAACCGATTTTACTATAGGGTCTATCTTATTTAGCGAGATTCTAAGAAAGGCTATCTAATTATATAGGTCTTAAACAGCTCTTTTAGTCACCTTATTGCCTTGCTTCTGCAAAAGGTTAGTAGTATAAAGCTTTATTACTGTTTTCTAGACATTAGTAAGTTAATCAAACTATATTTCCTTAACCGTTAGCGGCTTTAGGATAATCTTAACTAGTTTTTAGCTAGTACTCCTTTAATTAGAGAATAAGACCTAGTTCTTACTTACTTAAGTAGACTTAGTCGACTTAGATAAGAAGTTTCGAGAAGAGATAGAAGAAGACTTTTCAACTTTAGCTAAAAGGAGATTAGTCTCCCTACTATTATTATCGCTCTTATCTAAACAGACGTCTTAGCTTAGTAGCTCGATCTAAGTTAGTACTCCCTAGTAGATAAATCCTTTAAATAAAACTGCTAATACTAAGGATTAGAAGTTATCCTAGGTAGCTTTATATAAGTCCTATATAGGTATAGCGCCTCTAAGGCAGTATTCTTAAACAAGTAAGTATTAGCAATCCTTAGGTAACTTTTCCTAAAAGCATTAAGGGGCATCTTTTTAAATAGGGGCTAACTTAGTAGCTAGTATCTAGGTAATTATAGCGTTAAGTTCTTCTATAGTCTGTTTGATCTATATAGCTAAGACGTTTAAGATAGTATACTTATAAAAGCGGTTAAGCTACTTAATAGGGTCCTTCAACACCTTAGGGTTAAAAGCCTTCTAATACTTAAGCATTATCCTATAGAGTTCTTGCCATATTGTTACTCCTTTATTCTTAATTATAGAGGTAACCTTATAACGTTAGTTAGAATTATACTACCTCTTTTACTAGGTAAACTTATTAATATTAGTCGTTATACTACAGTCTTTATAAGCATTGTCGAAAGCTTGTAAGTAATCTGTGATATTAGTACTATAGAATTGTCTACTAAGCTCTTTAGACTGAACAGATAGGAAGCTAATACTCTATATAGGGTTTAACTAATAAAGAACGTCGGTTAATATTCTAACCATAGTACCTAACTAGTCCTAGTTACTAGTATCTATTTCTAATATACTACTAGAGAGTAGTAGTAGGAAAGATTCTACTTAAGGAGGAACTAGGGGAGAGAGGTTATAAAAGGAAAAAGGGGGTCTAGCTTTTTAAAGCTAGTTTCTAGTAGAGTCTATCGTCTAATTAGACAAGTCTTATAATCCTGCTACTAAAGGAGTAGAGTTACCTATAAGTCTGTAAAGTTAATAGATTTCTCTTCTTAAAAAGATATACTCTAGGAAATCCTATTAGATAAGGCTTTTACTAATAAATAACTAAGTAGAGGGTTAATGTATGATTATACTAGGTAGTAAAATGTTGATACTTGGTCTAGCCGAATATACTATAGACTTAAAGTCTCTAGAAGAAGTCGGAAAAGTACTAAGGAGTATATCGATAGGTAATAAATACAAAGTACAGTTATCGTTCTCCTAATTAGACAAGCCTTAGTTTTATTAATATAAGGAACTACTAATAGCTTCTATTAATTTGTTAATAGACTTTGTCTAAGGGGAATTTAGAAGGGATTAGATTGTAAGATAAAGGAGAGATATAGGGTAAGAGAGGAAGGATATAGTCCATTACTATAATATAATCATAGTAATATTATACCTACCCTACCTTTACAAAACATCGCTTATACCTAGTTCCTACTTAGTATAAACTCCTTCTTCCTCTATTGTAAAATCAAATATATCTAACTCTTTAAAAAGCTTATATTAAACAGATCTATAGCTTAGTCTATCTCCTTACTATAGACTTAATCAGTTAAGCCCTATACTATATACTCCTACTATATAGAAAGCAAGTAATACTCGTTTTACTAGTTTAAACATATACTACTAAGACACCTTAGATATACTTAGTCACGTTCCTCCCCTATCTAAAGGATAGAGGAGGCAGTTCTAAAAACATAACTAAAAGCCTAGTACTAGAGCTATCCTAACTTAACTTTCCTATTACCCCTGTCCCTTATTATATACCCTAGGTATAGTAATCTTATAAATCGTTGTTACTATATAGGGGTACTACTTCCAGGTAGGTACTAAGATAACGCCTTTATCCAGATTAAGACTAACCAGCTAATACCGGCTAGTTAACCTAAGAAGCTAGAACGAAAAGGACTCTGCAATATCTATAACCCTAGTATATATAGAGGTGGCGAAGCAACACTAGATAGTAAGCTAAGCCTAATCGTTCGTTAACCTGGCCTAACCTAAGATAACTCCTTTTGTTTCAACTAAGGGTTTATAATACTAAAACGAGTTAGAACAGCTAGCTACTTGTCTAGACAGAAGAGGGAATTAAGGACAAGGCTACATTCCTAAGTTATAAGTAAGGTCTATATATCTAGCCCTAGTATCGAAATCTTCCTTAGATATAAGAAATCTCTTTACTAGGCTCTAATCCTTATATAGTTACTAATACTAGAAATGTCGAATAAGGGAAAAGAACCAAAGATAAAAGTCGTATAAGTTATATCTAAAGGAGACTCTTATAGCTAATATACCTAATAGAACTAGAGAGGGGGGGTTTAAGTACTTCCCTACCCCCTTTTATTCAATATAAGGTATATCTACTAGAATGCTCAGACAACCGAGTTTCTAGGATAGCTAAGATTATACTTATCTTAAGCTTAACCGATATATTAGGTCTCGAATTGTCATATAACCTACGACTGATATAACTGTTATACTAAGTAAGATTGTTATTATTTAATCAAAGGTTAGAGGCCTAGAAACACCGGTCTAAGTCGTTAGAGCAGAAAATTCGAAATAGTTGTCCTGTTAATACTATACTATAGAGTCGTCTAGCTAACAGTCTATAGGTCGTCCTTATCAATAGTAAGACAACCCTAATATAAGTAAGGCCTACTTATAAGTGTCGAAGCCCTTACTTAGTTCATTCCCGGCTAAGCCCCTATATAAAATAGAGTAGCAGACCTACAAGAAAGTAGGAGCAGCTATCTAAAGGTAGTAGGTAGCTGTATATCAAATAGCTGTCTAGATAAGAGGATAAAAGGTATATGTATAACAAGGCTATAGTCTCCCTAATCAAGGGGAGACTAAAGTAAACAGGTATAATAGAACCAAGTAAATAGGCTAAAGTAGCCTAGAGGCCAAAAAGGTAGATAGAATATCTAAATGGGTAAAATATAACTGTATAACTATAATAATTAGGATAGATTGATTGATGTTTTTCTCTAAATATAGGAAGGAAAGCCAGCTTCTTATACTATTGTCCTCCTTATACTGCTAATTCGCAATCTTATTGTTAGCCTAGAATAAGATAAGGGGCGGAAAAGAAAGACCAGCCTTGTCCACCTACTCTACTGTATAACAGAAGAGAAAGTGGATACAGGTCTCCTCTGAACAGAGGGAGAAGAAGAAGAAAAACAAGCGGCGGCTAGTCGTGCACTAGCTACGCCGATCCAATATAGAAGCAGGGATTGATTTTAGCTTGCTTATAATATGCTTAGATATTAGGGATCGCTAAAGTATTCGGAGTAAGGCTAGGATCTAGGGCGCTAAATCTATGCCCTATTAGCAGTTAGGTCTCTATTAACAAGCTTTTACCTATAATTATATTATAGATTATCTAGACTTAGAGTTTTACTACCCTAGTATTTAGTATCCCGGCTTTAGTAGATATAATAATAGATGATAATACCCCTATATATCTTTAGAGAATAAGGAGTACTGTTAGTAGGTTTCCGGAGATCGTAGTGATCTAAAACGATAAGAGCAAAGCGAGCAGCAAGGAAATACTGGTTCAAGTTCTGGTTCTAGATTGTCATATATCTCCCTCTATCTAGGGGGTAGTTACGTACCCCTTAAATACCTATATTAGAGCGGAGCGCTTGTTGGTAACTATTACGTGGTATGCAGGTGCGCTACTCGTAGCTGTCGTATAAGTAGCGTAGTATATGCCCTATTCCCTAGAGCGAGAGGCTTATATACTACGCGGTTATAGGGATTAACACCTAACCCCCCTTTCTGCAATTAATACCGGTAACTCTTCTTTTATAACTACGCTAGCGCTTTATCAACCGAAATAGGAAATCCTAGATCATTTCGCTCTCTTTGTTGCTAGAATAGGAAATGCTAATCACTTAACTTCTCGTTTACTAATTAGAATATTGAATTCTGGTTACTGATCCCTAGTATAGAAGGCGCGACTTTAGTACCTTCTAGATATGCCCCTAAACGGCGTAATAGTAAGTGCGTTACGTTAGTAACTATTGTTGTAAAAGCTTATAGTCCTAAATAGGAATCACAATAGGAAAAATCAGAGCTCTAGGCTAGCTAATTACGAACTCCAAACGCTTTTACCCTAAACCTATAAATAGGTAGGTTCTCCTACTATATACTACCTATTCTCTTTCTCCCTATAATCCGTACTAGCAGCAGTAGTAGTAACAACAACAGTAGTAGCAGTAGTAGCAACAATAACAGTAATAGCATTAGTAGTACTAGTAGTAATAAGTAAGTTACTTACTATTATGCATTAATGCTTAAGTATACTAATCTTATTGTTTATAGTATCGGATTTTGATAATAAGTAGAGTAGGTACTCCTATAGAAGCACGGGCAGTAACGCCTGTATATATACTAAGGATAAGGGCAGTAATGCCCTTAATATGCTTATAACTAACGCTCCTAACAAGCATCTTGCCTAGAAGGGCAATAATAATGCGTTTTAGGATACGTCTAAGTGCGCTATTGCTAACGATAGTAACTGGAAGAGTATAGCAGGTAGTAACGCCAGCGACAACGATAACAACAACAGCGATGATCCTGACACTATAGACGCAGCTGCGCTTATTACGTAGCCTAAGTCTATAGGCAGCTATACCGATACCGACTCTACGCCCCTTAATTCTAAGGGGCTAATCGTATATATATATATCCTACTTAAGCAGGCTACTATACTCTAGTATAAAGAGAAGGTAGAGGAGGCAGCGGTATATAGGACGGAGATTGCTATATATAAGGTACGTATCTCTAAGCCCGCCGAGCACTCCCTACCTGCATTGCCGGCCGTAAAGAAGGCAGTATTAGCAGCTATATGTATACGGCGTACAGCGCTACACGCTGCTGCAAGTACGCCTATACTGCCGGTAGCAATACCAGCAGCAGCGACGGCAAGTTCGTTGTCCGGCGTAAGCTCGGATAACTCTATTGTTCGCTCTAGCTGCCGTATATATCGTATATCGGACTATATAAAGCCCTGTAAAAGGTCGTTGCATATTTATACGTATAAACCAGAGGGTAAGTATCTTACTCTTATTATCCTTATTATTGATATTACTAATATATATAAAGTTTATAGCCTATACAGTACTATACACGCTGTTATTTGCCTTGGCTGCCTATACTTGCTTTTAGCAGGCGTTAAGGACTTGTTTAACAAGTCTGGCAATTTTACGCTATATATAGTATACTACGACCGTACGTCGGGCTATAGCCTCTAGTACTAGCAGTGCTTATCCAGGCACTTATATATGCCGATATAAGTTCTATTTACATATTGTTTCTATTATTTTATTGTTCCTAATAAATATCGTAGCCCTAAGTCGGTCTACCTATTCTTGGACTGCTTCTTAGAGCTCTGCTCTAACCTAGCTATAAAGGCCAAAGTAAGTTACAATCTTTAGTATTATCTATTGTTTGATCGGAATACTTATTAGTTATAGGATTGGAAGATATAGCGTAATAGTACCAAATACACCTTGGTCTTAGTAGATAAGGCGCGCGCTCTTGTTAAGTATAAGGCGCCTATAGCAGGTACAACGCCTATATAGAAAAAGCTTATAGTAATAGCTGCTATAAGCAAGGCTATTGATATTTTGTTGTTATGATTAAAGGGTAGGGGGCGCTGGCGCGTATATTACGCTAGCTATAAGAGTATAAATTAAGATCGTTTTGCACTTTACCTTATATTCCTTATTATACTATAAATAAATCGTCCTGGCAGTCTTTGTCTTTTGCACTAGCAATCTTGCCCTAAGTTATATAGACTCTTTCTGTTACTCGGCTAGGCGTTAAACCCAGCCTTCTACTTTAATCTTAGCCGTATTTGTAGTAACGAGCTTTTTAAGCGTTTTGTTTGGTATACGCTTGGTTATAGCGTCGGCTAGGTTATTGTCACTACTAATCCACCTGATTTCTGCGATTTTACGGTTTTCATAGCTCTATTATAGAGCTATTATATCGATTATAAGACGCTTTTCTACTATTGTCCTAAGCTTTACTAGGTACTTATATAAACTAAATAAGTCTGTATAAACTATAATTAGTAGTAGTAATAGTAGACCTAGGCCTAAGTAGATCTTAGCGAGCGTCTAGTATAGTATATACCTAAGATCGAATCCACTTACTATTCTATATATTTCGCTTGCTAAAACGCTTTACGTTACCTACTTATACTTAGTTAAGGACTAGTATACGATATTGCTATATAGGTTAAACTCGTTTATACCGCTTATCTTATTTCCGAATATTATAACAAATCTAATCTGCGATATTATATCAGTATTATTAGCAAATAATCCATCTATAAAGATAAAGAGCTTAGCTATCTCGAGTTTAAGTTACAGGTAGTATAGCCTATACGTTGAGTTCTCGATCTACTATTACAGTCGAGCGTTAAGCTTGGCAATCTTAGCTATATTAGGCTTAGTTAACTACGCTGCTACTAACAAGTCGAAAGTCGCTTCTAGCTAGCAAATTGTAGTAATATAGGTACCTTATATATATTGTTTAACGTATACTTATTTTATAGTTTTGGCGTTTGGGCTTATAAGTTCGAGTCATATAGCTTGCCCCTTTTACCGAATCTTAATAGCATCTATGCTTATTTTAAGCCTATATCTGTTAAAGTCTGTAATTGATTTGTCTATTAAAAATACTAGTAGCTTGTACTTAAAGCCGGCCTTATCTAGCTTAAGCTTCTTCTTATCTATAAATACTTACTTGCTGATATTAAGAGTATTGTTGGTTTATAGGCCAACGATTCCAAATCCGCTTTCAATTTGCGTCTTACCGATTATAAGGTATAGATCAAAGGTACTTAGTTCGAGGTTAAGACATTTAGTATACCAATTTATATATATTACCTACTAGTATAGTCTAGCTTTGGCTAGTCTATATAATAGGGTTTTAATAAGTAAGACAGTTTATAGAGGATAGAGTATCTTAAGCTCCTTAGGTAATAAAAGAATTACTTTCCTTACTAGCTATAACTTTGCTTGTATATAAGCCTGGATAATGTTATATACCTATGCCTTAAAACCGAAGTACGTTTATAGCGTTAGGAGTAGTAAGAGTATAAGTTGCTATATGCAGTATTAGATTATTGGCGATTAAGTTAGTAGGTACTTCTTATCCTTATTGCCGAATCCCTAAGCTATAAAGTGTGATTTCTTATATAGTAAAGTAAGCTTGTCTTTTACTTTCTAGACAATCCTTAACTTAAAGATCTAGTAGTCCGACGTATCTACTAGTATCTAGATCGCTTTAATTACCCTAGCTACTAGGAGCAAGTTTAGTTCTGTTTTATCGGATTCTTAGAATAGTATACTAGGTATAGTGATTTTCCCTTTAGCCTGTAGTTTAAGTATAAGATTATAGTTATACTTCTCTTTTTCCGAAACGAAGTTGTTAGTAGGTACTAGGTTCTTTTAGGGTTATCTATACTAGTAGGGCTATTTAGGCTAGGGATATTAGAATAGTTCTAACTACTTAATACCAGCCTAATTATCTTGTTCGTCCTATACTAGCTCCTAGTAATATGGTTTAACTACTATATTCCGAAATTCTATAGGTCTGTTAACTATATCGACGATTACTGTCGTATCTATAGCCAAGATTACCTTATAAGGTCCTATCTATTAGTTGCTTTTCTAGAATACTAGTACTTCTGTACCTACTTCTAGTAAGTATAGTAGCATGTCTTTTATACTTAGTCTATTATATTACGTAAGAGTATCTTATATAGTCCTTATATTATTTAGGATTTGCAATTGTATTATAGCCTTCTAAATTGCACCTATTTAGCGTAGTTAAGATAGAGAGGGTAGTACGTCTATAGTAAAGTGCAGGTATATGCCGAAAACTAAGAGCGTTAGTACTAGCCTATCTAGGCCAGTAGTATTATTAACTGTACTTAGTACTACTTATAGGTATACCTCTTTTAAGCAAGATCTAGCAGTCTCTGATTTAATAATGTTATAAGCCCTTCTTAATAGCCTATAATACCGCTTAATCTTACCAACTAACTAGTATACCTTAACTAGTACTAAATAGCAGGTTATACCTATAAGCTTAGCCTCTACCTAGAACTTACGCGCTTTGAAATTAATGCCCTTATTATAGTGCAAAACATCGGATAGTCTAAGGTATATATCGATCTAACATTCCTTTAGCTGCTCCTATATCTCTTTAGCTAAAAGATCGTTTAGAAAGTATACTACTTGGAATAACGTTGCAGTATTAACCATATATAGTACCTTGGAATTGTTAATGTCTAAAACGTCTATAACGATCTCGAAGTTAAAGCAAATATCGTCTTATAACGTAAATCTAAATCGTTATAGCACTATACCTTTAATTTAGCAGAAGTAGCAGAACTTGTTAATCATCTTAATAGCGCTATATTCTACTTAGTAGTCTGCTCGTTATAGTAGTTTGTATAATCTGTCGACTATAGGGTATCTATAACGTCGATAAATATATCTTAGTTCAGCCTCTATAAGTTATAAAGGTATAGGATGCTTATTATCTACTATAAATGTTATCCTTAGTAGTTTAATCCCTTTTATAGGGATCTATAGATATCCCTATTTCTATTAAACATATATACGCTTTCCTAACTTAGATATAAGCTTATTTATTGTATTATTAAGGTAGACGCTAAGCTCGTCTATATCCTTTAGACATATAAGAAAAGGGGTTAGCGTCTCTAATACATAGAAAGTCGTATAACTAATGTCGAGCTCTACTTTAACTATTCTAAATAATCGTTTTAAATCCCCAGACCTAAAAAGTATATTTACTTCTCCTATATATAACTTGTTAATCTTAAGCAATCTAATTATCTTCTTTAGCATAAGGAATTGTTAGAGTCTAGCAGTCGAAACGTTAGTAGCCTTAGTATTAGGTATAATCCCTTAGAATTCAGTCTCGGTATACCTATCGAGTATAAATTAAACGGCTTTCATTTTCTTAGTATCCTTTTTACCTTCTTTATACAGTTGTTTGCTCTTAGTAATGTTAAACGTACAAAATAAGCTATAGCGCTCTAACGGTTATAGCTTAGGCAAAACGGATTTCAGTTCTCGAACTACTAGATATATAGCTATATTCTGAGGGTGGACCCACTTTTGTGGATACCGCTGACTAAGCTATATATTCCACTATATAGCCTAGAAATAGCTTTCAAAGGCTTTTCTATTTTTAGATTTATGCCCCACTTTTGTAGAGACAGCCTCCTTAGGCTGTATAAGCGCTAGAAATAGCCTTAAAAGGCTCTTCTACTAGGTCACCTACCTACCCTGTACCTACCCTGTACCGTAGGAGCGAAAACAGAACTTATAGGAAAAGTCGTGCGGCTTACCCTGCAGCTTAGGTGGCCGTAAGTCGATTATTTAAAATCGCTAGCTTATTTGGTTTTTCGGGAAGTGGCCATGCACCTACTAAGGCGCTCCTGCCGTGTAGAAGGTAGGAACGGTCCTGGAGGGTATATGTAGGGAAGGAAATTGCGAAGCCTTACCTACTTGGACTAGAAATCAAGTTACTACGTTACCTACAACTATAAGCCTTATAGGCCTATAAGACCCACTGAAAGCCGTGATATATAAGCTTAAAGCCCCTATAATATAGCGCTATAGCCTATAACTATACCGTTATATAAGGACTTTTATAGAGGGAATACAGTAAAGGGCCCTACTTTACTATATTAGCATATACCTAGGAAGTGCTATTTAGGCCATATCAACGCTGTTGCTGCCCCTACGTACCCTATACGACTACTACTAGTAGGCTATAGTGGTTACAGATCCTTATATAGGATTACCTATTCCAATAGGTTATGAGCCTGGATAGCCTGTGGGATAGTTATCGTTGGAGTCCAATTTCAAAGCGCTACCTCTGCCTATATATAGGGCTATTTAAGCCTCTTATAGCTGAAAATATAGTACTATATTAGCCCTAAAAAGCTATATATTACATCTTATTGAAGGCTATTCAAGGACTAAAAAGCCTGAAAATCTAGAAGGAGAAATCGCTAAGAAATCTAAGTCCTATAGTATTGACGAGCATTTGGGGCTCTTATACACTTAGGCTAGTATACTTACTGTCGATTGCTAGCGGGCTATTGTAGCTAGTATGGGTTGGTCATGGTAAGGGAATGGCTAGATGTGGGGCATAACCCCTATGCTAGCGCTAGGCATAACCCTAGTCAGGATATAGGGCTATAACGCCCTATATCTAGGAGAGCAAGAAAGAGAGGGAGAGAGGATAGATCATTAATCAATACTATAGGAATTGTACTTATTATTTTGCTCTTTCTCTATCTTGCTATTCTTATTCCTTACTATCTACCGGAAGCCTTTTACTATAGTAAGAGCAAATCGATACTAATTAGTTTCTATTGTTTTAACAGATAGTAGAAGCAGAGTAGCTAGATTGATAACTACGCTAGAAGTATACCTATAAAAAGGAAGAGCTAGGCTAGCTATAATAAGAGACGGATCTTTTTATTAAGTATATCTAACCTATAAACGCGCCCTAAAACAAGGAGATAAAACACGGATATACTTTCGAAAAACGACTTTACTTATCCGACATTTTTCGGCGGATACAATGAACGATAATTCAATACTACAACTGTAGCTTAAAACTCGAAGATAGAATGTAATATGCGATTTGAAATAGCCGATACTACAATATAGATATATATACTAATAGCTAAAGACAAGATGCTTAACAAGCTGCCCTAGTAGCTACCGCCTAGTAAAGCCTACCTGCTAGACATAACAACCTTCTTTAAAACCCCAGACTATATCGAACCGGGCTGCAAAGATAAGAGGATTATCAATACCTATATATTAATAGAAGTAGTAGAATACTAGAGGTTGAAAATAGAGGGAGAAAGGCTATAAATAAGGGTAATTAACAGCTTTAATAGGTAGACTAATAGGGACTTTTAAAAGGCTTTTATAATTATTAAAACGGAGTTAGTAGAACTGCTTAGAGCTAGCGGTTTTGCTATAAGCCTAATAAGAAGCTACTAAGACGCTGAACTAGCTAGATTTACCAACGATAAGAGCCTTATTAGTAAACCTACCTATTAGCCAGTCCTATTAGCTACCTTCTTACCTCTCTAGCTAGCAACAGTATATCTATTATTATAAGTTTTCTTACCTGCCCTAGGCAAAGGTATACCTCTACCGCTATTAGTACTAGGCTTCCCTTTACTATCTAAACTGCTAAATTCAGGGCCTAAGCTAGAGAGCTTAGTATAAGGACTAGAAGGAAATAGAGGATATAAGGGAGGACCTAAGTATAGGAATAGAACTAGGCCTAAATATAGAAATAGATTTAACCTAGGGTAACTAGGGTTTATTCTAGGACTATTAGGCTTTAACCTATAACCTTAGTAACACTACCCCTATCAGTAATACTAACTGTAGTAGTACTACCAATAGTACTACCCTTAGTAGCAGTAATAAAAAAGGCATAACTAGCCTTCTATTCTATCTAACCTACTAGAGGTTACTAAAGTCGAAATAGGGAGTCTAGAATACCTAGAAATTCCTCTAAGGCTAACCTAGAGGGATAACGACCCCTATATTAATCGAAAGCTATATATAGACTTTAGAAAAGCGTAGAATAGTAGTAACTGCTATAATAGGGCGGAAACGGAGATACTAGACGACAAAGTTAAGATTTTCCTTTATTAGTATATAATATTCTAGATTAACTACGCTACTTTATACCTGGTTTTTCCCTATATCCTTTCTAGTAGGGCTAGGAACTACTAGGTTAACCACCTTAACCGCCTCCTTCCTTTCTACTTGGTTTATACTAAACTAAGTAAGTATTTTAAGATAGACGCTAAAAAGTAGAACCTAGTAATAATATAAAGCTCTATTACTTTTAGAAGCGTATAATAAGAAAACCCTGGAAAAAGCAATAAAGAAGTCCTCTAGCTACTGCTCGATAAGCTACCGGTAATTTAGCAGGCTTTAAAGCCTATTTACCATAGCGAGAAAATCCTTACTTCGAATATAGTAAGGGCATGCTATAGAGTGCCTAAACTGAAGTTAGCTTTATATAAGCCGATTAAAAGATTTAAGGAGCTAGCAGCTATACTATAGGGTATGCTAGAAGTAGAGGAAATAGAAAGCTAGTAGTATCTAATAGACTAGCGGTATTTCTCTAAGAAGTTACAGCCAAGGTCTACCCCTAGAAGGTCTTAATATTGCTGGATTTATAAGAAGGATAGATACTACTCTACTAAGCACTTAGAAGAGGAGTAGAAGAAGAATCGACTTAATTAGCTAAAAAGCCGGTAAATTAACCCTAATAAGGGGAAGAAGAGATATCAGTCGTTTCTAATTGACTATAAGGGCTCTGAGTCTTAGGGGAATATAGCGAAGGACGATTTTAACAACTATAGCCTAGAGGATTATACCGCAGAAGACTCTACTAGAAACGATATAGCAGTAGCTTTCTTTACTAACAAGGCTTTCCTATATAGATTATATAGGGAAGAACCCTACTACAGTAGAGAACTTAAAGATATACCGTATACCATGCTCTCTTCCGCGTAATTTATGCTCGATAAGTATTCCGAAACGGTATTCTAGGGTATTATGCCGGATATAGGTACCGCTAATTTTTCAACTACTAGTATATATCAAGTACTAGCCCTACAACGCTAAGTACCTAGTATCTGTATTAATAGGGTAAGGGCTAGAGAGGCTAGTATTACCTTCGGCCCGGGTAAAGTAAAGGAATCTATCAGTACGGTTATAGTAGACACTACTACTAGGAAGGTAACTTTCTACGTTCTAGACATACCTACCTCTTTTCTTCTTTACCTTTAAGATATAGATTAGCTTAGGGTATACCTGGATAATACAACGGATACTATAGTTAAGGGTAAGCAGCAGATCCCAATTATCCGAAGATAGAGCTACCTATAGATCCCGGTACTTAACAGTACGGCATACGCTATGTTTATATAGGATAAAGCGCAACTACGCTTAATAGAACTTACAGAATCCTAGCTATAGCGAATTTATTAACATTGCAGCTACCTATTAGTAGAAAAGCTATATAAGCTCCTTAGCCGCGCCGACTATCAAGTGGAATATAGCGCGTTAAAGCTTATTAACAAGTTCTGCTACTTCTGCCAGGTTAAGGGGCTAGTACCTAGGCGTTTTAAATTCATACTTAAGGACGATATCCACTTTAACTATAAGGTAGTAGTAGATATCCTAGATCTTAATAGCCAGAAAGTCCTTTATATGGTTAATACGGCTACCTCCTTTTAAGTAGCCTGTTTTCTAAAGGATATAACGGTAAAAGAGACTTAAGAACGGTTAAAGGAGTGCTAGATAGACATATATCTCGGACCGCCGGATATCCTTCGTTATAACTAAGGGACTAATTTCGTAGCTAAGGAATTCCAGGTAGAGGCGAAATTAGCCGGTATTATAGTAATAGACGTCCCGGTCAAGGCTTATAACTCGGTAGAGAAGGTAGAGCGCTATTACGCCCTACTACGCCAGGTATATAAGATTATATAGGAAGAGGCTAGCACTACTATATCGAAAACAGCTAGCTTATAAGCCGCGGTCTCTGCTGTTAATAATACAGCAGGGCCTAGCAGTTTAATCCCTACCCTACTAGTCTTTAGTACTTTTCCCCGGCTAACTAGAAATTCACTATTAAGTCTAGATTAAGTTACAAAGGTAGAAGCTATCGAAAAAGCAATAGCTAAGCTTAAGAGGTAGCAAGGTAGGCAGGCTATTAGGGAGGCTCTTAGCTGCCGAAACGGCTCTAATACTAAGGTAGTACTACCTAGTATACTAGGTATCAGCTAGGAAGTCTTAGTCTACTACAAAAATAACAGGTAGACCGGGCTATATAAGGTATTAGTAGTGTTAGAGACTTCTATAACTATGGATATGGTTAATAGCACTATGGACTTTAGGAGTATAGTTGTAAAACCGTACTGCTAGGAGCTATAGAGGGGGCTATAAGGGGGGCTATAGGAGGAGGGGGACGCTAAAGACCTAGAAGTTCCGGATATAGCAGAAAAGTTCATCTATCTTAACCCTATACTACCAAAGAGGCAGGGCTGGCCTAGGAGAGAAAGAGGGGCCTAGGTTTTACTAGAGATTATAGACCTATAACCCGATATACTACCTAGATATAGCGCGACTTGCGCTATAAAACCCTAGGGCAAGGTGCAGCCTATACTAACGAACGATATACTATAACTTAGACGGACGACCTATAATTCCGGTATGCCGGACAAGCTGCAACTTACACTGCGTTTTACCATTTCAAACCGCAGCTACGCCCTTATATTAGGTAGGGACCTTATAAGTTAAGTCCCTATAGGACTTTTCCTTTCTAAGAAGGAGAGGAAGGACTATGCCCTAGCCCTAGAATTGCAGTACTAAGGTAAGATTACTATACTAGGTAAGCCGTTTAAGGCCTTGAATAAGGCCGAGATCGATACCCTCTTTGAAAATAGCGTTATTAAGGTAATCTAAGAACCGAAGGACCTTTATAGCATTAAGGTATTTAAGTTAAGGATAGTTTAGGAGGTAAAGGACAAGACTTCTAGCCTATATGAAAAATCAAGGCTAGTAGCCTAGGGGTATAGTAATCTAGAAAAGAATAGTCTTTTTACCTAGTTACCGACCATCTAACAGTATGTCTAGTAGATTTTGCTTACCCTTTACCCTTCTCTTCTTTACGATTTTAGGCTGTACCTATAGTTACGGGATATAACACAGGCATATATACAGTCCAAGACAGCCCTAAACCGAAAAATACTTCTTTATCTGCCTAAAGAGCTTTAGGGTAAATATCCTACTAGCGCTATTTTACAGGTAAACCGCCTACTATATAGTATAACAGAGGCAGGGCTTTACTAGTTTGCTACCTATATACGGTAGTATGTGAATTACCTTAGTCTTTAGTCTTCTTCTTTTAATCCTTGTCTTCTGATTTCTACTGCTATACTAGGAAAGGGATTTGGGCTTGTTGGCTTACAAACTAACAATACCTTTATTATTAGGGATAATTCCTTTTCCTAGTTAGAAGAGGAAGAGCTAGAAAAAGCCAGCTTTAAGTTAAAGCCGGCTACTAAGGTAGTAGATAGGCTAGAGGTGGATTTTAACAGCTACTAGCTTTATCTCTCTAACGGTAACCTTTTAATACGGCAAAAAGGGCAGGGTAAACGCCTGTCCCTTATCGATATAAAGGGGGCAACGCCTACTTAGCAATACATTAAGCAACGTACTTAGGGGGTTTATTTGGCCTCTATCTGCCAGCTAGAGGTAGCTTTCGACTTAGCTGTAGCTGCCTAAGCCTAGTAGCCCTAGCTAGAGGACTATAAGCACCTTAACGCCTGGATCTAATAGCAGATAGATAACGTAGAAAAAGGCCTAGTTTATCACCCTTTAGATCTTGCTATAGCTAAGCTCTTTATCTTTGTTAACAGGTCCTTTGCTAATAATATAGACCTAACTTCTTAGATCGGCTATATTATACTACTAGCTAACGAAGATAATATACTAGGAGAGGCTGCTTTTTAAATTTATAGAAATATAGTCTACTAGTCCTTAACAAAGTATAAGAGGGTAACAAGAAGTGTACTAGCTAGCAAGATCTACAAGATAGTAGCCGGCTTTAATATCGGTTTTATAGTCCAGCAGACTATTTCTACGATTTTTGCCTGCTTTAGCCTAGGGGCTAACCTTCCGATTATTCTTTATATAGACTCTTTTAGTCTATATAAGTGCCTTGTCAAGCTTGGTAGTACTGTCGAAAAGCACCTTATAATCGATATTATGGCTTTACAGCAGAGCTATAAGAATAGGGAGATTTAGAAGGTTAGGTAGATCAATAGAAAGGACAACCTAGCAGACGCTATAACAAAAAGACTGCCTAACTAGGCACTTACAGCACTGGTCGATAATAACGCGGCCAAGATATATATAGAAGGTTAGGTAATATAGCAATGATTGCCGTATAGCAGCCGCAGCGTATTAATAAAAGAAAGATAGTAAGGGCAGGACATACTATACGCTAATACGCTATAGAAGAGGAGGGAGGATAAGGCGTAGATATGCTATAAGATAGAAGCACAAAATACAACAAGCGTAGTAGGACAGTAAGATAAAGCGCAATATACTTTTACATTTTTTTTATATTTTTATATTTTCCTCCTCCTCCTCCCCCTATACCGCTAATAATAAAAGTACTTTAGCTATATAGGCTAATACCTATATATAGGCCTTTTACAAGGCCTTCTTCCCTATCCCTACTAAGTCCGCCTCCTCCTTACTGCTACTAGGTAGTATAAGAACATAGCGGACAGCAGACTGCCACTCCTGCTAGTCCCTATGCTACTACTTCTTAGCAGCCTTTAACAAGTCAGTATATCGCTAAGAAGATAGAGGGAAGGACTTACAGCAGAGGTAGGCTTAAAAGCCGTAAGGACTTTAAGATAGTACGCTACGATAGGGCGCGCTAATATAGAGCTATATAGGTAAATTAGAGCGCGACTATAGTTTCATTTGTATAAGACAAAGCGCTTATAGCAGCTTATAACTGCCGCCGGCTAAGTAGAACTAACAATAGCCGCTAATAACCCTAACATACTCCTAGCAATACTAGTCCCAACGCTACGCATTGTTAGGACCCTGGCCTTTGCTAGCTGTTACTACCTAGACATAGTAAATGTATATATCGGCGTAGGGTGCGCTAGGGGGGCTATAGGGGTAGGACGCAATGCGCTATCGCTTATACAGCAGTATATCTAGAAATTACGAAAATATCAGCTATATTCTAAAGCGCAGCTACGCTTTGAAACCCACCTTCGTAGCGTAAAGCGCCCTTGCCGTACTTACATGCGCTACTACCCTTACCTTTATCGGCACTATTGCTAGTACTACTATTGACGCTACTGTTATTGCTACTGCCGCCCTCCTTCTCCTTTATATCGGCAGGGGGCATATACGCCCTATTATAGGCGTTATTATCGTCCTTATTAGCTATAAGGCCAGAATTAGTAGTATATCTACCGGCGTTACTGCCGGCAGTGCACTTAGAGCGCCGTAGGCCCTCTTTCTTAGCTAGCTTACTGGCCTAGGTATTGGCCGCGGCCTTCTTACGCTTCTTACAGCGCTTAGCGGCCACTGCCCTACCTGCCGCAGTATAGGCCTTGGCCGACTTACGCCGCTTGACCTTATAAGCGGCCGTGCGGCGTACGGCCGGCGTGATCTTAGCCGGCTTAGTCGGTATAGACGCCGGGGCTGGGGGTATAGTAGATATACCTATATTATACTAGGATATTAATAAATAAGACATGCCTATACCGATAATATATAGGATATAATACGTATATGGCAAACAATGAAGCTAGTACGGCAGATAATAATAAAGTATTTACCTAGGATAGTATATACCGAGTTGTCCGAATTAGAAAAGGAGTCTATATTAGCTATAAGTAGGTTAGTAAACGACAAATCGCAGTAGTAGCAGCGGTAGGGCAAGCAGGCTATATACATATATATTTTGTTAGTAAGACTTAAAAGAGAAGGACTATATTGGAAGTACAGGCTGGCCTGTTATTCTATTTATTCTATAGCAGGCGGTCTAAGAGTGTACAATAACAAGAAGACAATGCCGGTAGAAAAGGGCGTTATTAATTGGTTAAGGGATAGACAGGCTATAGCTAAGGAAGAAAAGGAAAAAGGAGATAGAAGGTAGTTATATAGTAGGATTAGCATAGTAACGGGCAACGCAGATATATCGCAGTAGATAAAGCGCGATATATGCTTTATATAGTGCTTATAGGACGTAATGTACGACTTATCTTATAGGAATAGGGCGCGTTAAGAATTGATTGTAGGACGTAATACGCGCCCTATCTTACATAGATAAAGCGCGTTAAGTAGCGGACTATAGGTAAGGATGTCCTATAAGGACGGACTATAACTAAAAAGAAAAGAGAGCTAGTGTCGATTACTAGCAGGCTATTGTAGCTGGTATAGGTTAGTTATAGTAAGGGAATAGCTAGATATAGGGCATAACCCCTATACTAGCGCTAGGTATAACCCTAGTCAGGATATAGGGCTATAACGCCCCGTATCTAGGAAAGCGAGAAAGAGAGGGAGAGAGGATAGATCATTAATCAACACCATAGGAATCATACTTGTTATTTTGCTCTTTCTCTGTCTTGCTGTTCTTGTTCCTTACTATCTACCGGAAGCCTTTCACTGCAGTGAGAGCGAATCGACACTTACCTATACTAAAAGACCTTTCTACTTATAGCTGGAAGTAGAAAGGCTAGCGTTTTAGAATTTCTAGCGCTAAAGACCTATATTTCCCTACTATAGAGCCCTTTCTATAGATATATCTATAGGCGGTAGTTAAGTCCCTACGTCGAAGTCTCTAGCCCTTAGAGCCTAGTTTAGAATTTCTACTAGAAAGCCCTACTAAGTAGCAAGTAGGCAGCGCTAGAAACCTACTAAGCGCTAAGACTAGCCTAGAAAATCACTACTATAATTAGTGAGCTAGCTAATTAGCTTTAGTGAACTGGAAGCTAATTAAGTGCTTTTACTAGTACTATAAGTAAATAGTAGCCTATTTATAATGGCGGATCAAGCTAAAGGGAAGGGTATAGCCCCTAAAAGGGCTAGTAACCCAGCTGATCTAGGGCAATCTTCTAGGCCTCCACTACCTATACGAACCCTATTAGAAGATGAGGAAGATGGCGAAGACTATAGCGAGGTTATAGAAGTCCTAAAACAGTATATAAAATCTCATGAGCGAGTTATAGCTAGCTAATCTAGTGATATAAAAACACTACTTTTAAGTCTAAATACCCTAAAAGCCTCTGTCGAGGATAGCGTTAGCGCTATAAAGAATATATCTTCTACTTTAGCTTCTTTAACTAATAGTAGTAACGCTGCGGCTGCTACTACTGGAAAAACTAGCTATAGTCCTAGATTTGATCCTTTTAGCAGTACTATGGATTTAGATTCTCCTCCACGTCCCCCTAGGAAAGAGCCCCATCTAGGGCCGGCTGTAGATAATACAGCTACTAGTAATTTAGACCCCTCTATAGATACAGGGTCTAAGGAAGGCTTTAAGGATACTATTACTAGTAGTATAGTAAAGGAGCTTTCTAAAAAGGCCTATACTATACCGGACAATAGTAAGCTTAGCAGGGAAAGCAATTTTGAATAGTGGATTCAGGCTTTAAGTATAGTGCTAAGAGCGTTAGGGATATCTAATTTTTTAGAAAACCCTGATATATCTAACACTTATAGCGACTCTGATCAAGCTGTTCTTTTAATGCTTCTATGTGATAGCTTATCTAGTAGCCCTAGGGCTGCTATATCGTAGATTTATATACCTTCTAAGGCCTTTAAGCTGCTTGTTAGGCAGTATAGCCGACCTATAGAGTCTAAAAAGGAGGACGTCTATAACGAATTCCACGCCCTTACCTTTAGTACCTATAAAAAAGGCTTATTAGCTTTTAACGCTGAATTTAACGGCTATCTTGCTAAGCTTACCATGGCTAAAATAGATATAGATCCCTCTTTAATACTAAATCAGTATTTTAAGGCTCTAGAATCTAAGTTTCCCAGCTGGGTATTACGCTAAAAGAGCTCTATAAGACAGGCTAGAATGCTAGGCCTTATAGCCTCTAGCCTTAATATAGAATATCTAATGGCTGATATTTTAGAAGAATCTAGGAACCCGGCTACAGAGGCGTTTAGAGCAGCTTACGTAGCTAATAGCTCTAATTCAACCCCTAATTCAAATTCTAACCCTAGTAAGAAGGGTAAAAATAAGAAAAAGGGTAAGAAGAAGGCTAGTTATAATGTTAAAGGGCAGAATTATAGTGCTAAAAGTGCTGAACAAGCCTCCTTTATGCTAGGGTCCTATAACCTAGCTGTAGAAGAAGAAAAAGAGGAATCCGACTCTAGTTCCAATTCTAGTTCTTCTAGCGATTCTGATACCCAATTAGTACAGCTATTAGCGTTAAAAGGGTATAAGAAGCGTAAAGACTTTAAAGGAAAAGGCCTAAAAACCTCTTCTAATAACAAGGCAAAATATAAAGATAATAAGCCTAGAAGACGCCCTAGAGACCCTGCTCTTTATAATAGTTGGCTATACGATACGGGATCTACGGACCATATCAGTAATAGTAAAGAGCGGTTTACTACCTTTACGCCTAACATAGGCCAGTTATGCCCTATTAACACTGGAAATGGCCCTGTAAGCCCGGCTAATATAGGCTCTATTACACTAGAAGTATTATCTAGAAAGGCCCCCCCTACCTATACTAAATTAGTATTAGATAACGTTTTATATCTACCTAATATTGATATAAATATTGTTAGTAGGGTAAGGCACTATGATTCGGGAGGTTGCCTTATAAAGGAAACCCTTTATAGGGGTGATAGACGCTATATTGCTATACTAGACTTTAAGAAATCAGGATTTTTTCTTGACGTTAAAGGCAGCTCTAAGCCTATATTACATGCAAATTTTGCTTTTCCTTTAGGCCTTTCTAGTTATACTACTAAAAGTATAGAGCCGCAGCGTAATAAGATAGTAGTGGAAATTCCTTCTAATTCTATTAGAAAGGAAGACTATAGACCTATTATAGAGGATGCTATAGTATCCGAAGCTATAGAGCCTAATAAGCGCTATAAGCTAAGGAATTCTCCGGCTAAGGGTACTACTTTAGAAGGTATAGGACCTTCTTTAAGGGGGAAAAGGCCCTGTAGGCCTGTAGAGCCCTTAGCTACTGCCCAGGCCCCCTATTAAAGTCCCTATGAGACTAGGGAGCCTAAGCCCTTAACTGGCACTAGAGACCTGCCCTATGTGCTAAGAGAGCCAGTTATAGAGGGGAATAAAGTAGTAGAAAAGGCTATATCTAGCCCTACTTTAAAGGAGCCTAATATAGGTCAGCGAGATTCCTATAATCTACTTAATTTAGCTAAATTATGGCACGTTAGGCTAGGCCATATAGGCCTATGTCTTTTGAAAAAGACCTCTAGTATTACTAAAGGGCTGCCTAATTTTGATAAAATAAAGGAAGCTGATTTTTACTGCTCTAGCTATAATTGAGGTAAAGCAGTAAGAAGGGTTAGTAAGGCTTTAATACCTGACCCACCTAGGGTCTTAGACTTAATAGAGGGCGATACTGTTAAAATTAGGCCTAGGCCTTATTACAGAAACCCTATAGTCTTACTTCTAGTTAACCGTAAAATTAGGTATAGGTAGGTTTTTAACCTACCTAATAAATCAGGCCCTATAGTAGCTAACGCTATTAAGGGCTTTTTTAGGGGCCTAAGGAATGGATTTGGTAGATATCCTACTAAATTCAACTTTGACAGAGGTACTGAAATAACTGATTTATTAACTACTTAGTTGGCTAAAAGGGGTATTAAACTTAGCACTTCTGCCCCTATATCTATAAGCAGAACAGCTTAGTAGAACGATCAGTTAGAGTTATACTAGACCGTATAAGGTGTACTATTATTAGTAGCGCTTTACCCCAGTATTTATGGTGCTTTATACTGGAGGCTGTAGTGGAATTAGTTAATAGTATAGCTATAACTAATAAGGAAACCACTCCTTTCCAGGCGCTATTTGACGAGCTAGAGCCTGGTATTCCACATATACCTAACCTAGAGCGCTATAGGGCTATAGGCGCTAAAGGAGAGGCTATTATACCTCTAGAAAAACGGTCTAAATTGTTAAAATTTACCTCTAGAACGGAAGAGTATAAATTACTAGCGGTATTAGGTTCTAAGACCTACCTAGTATATATACCGTCTAGAAGAGCAGTACTTAAAACCTCTACTGTTAAATTTATAGAGGATAATACAGTACTAAGTCAGCCTACTAATAACACGGCTTTAGAGGGGGAATTAGTAGACCTAGACCTAGATTTAGAGGGGGCTGTCAGCCCGGACCCTTCTAATCTCAATACTGAAAAGCCTATTAGTATAGAAATAGGACCTAGTAAGCTAGAACCCTACAAATCTTCTTCCGATAGTGAATTAGATAAACCCTTACCAGATAAGCCTATAAATCCGGTTATAGTAGAGTCTACTAGGCCTACTATATCTATTAGAAATCCTGAATTACCAGAGGCGTTTCCCCAAACTATAGAGCCTATTTTTGCACCTAAGCCTATAGAAGTTATAGCGCCTAATCAGCCTATAACAAACGAACCTCTTGATAATAATGATCTTATTTCAGAGGGGGATAAAATGCAGCTTGATTACTATAAGCTTTTAGCTAAGACTAGTAGCTATATACTGTCTTTTGTCTATAAGGCTCGAAAAAGGGTAATATTTAAGGATAGTACGCCTACTACTTATAAGCAAGTCTTAAAACTACCTAGAGATGAGCGTAGTAAGTGGTTAGAGGCTATTACCAAGGAATTTATCCAGTTATTAGAGCTAGGGGTTTTTAAATTCCTACCTAGGAGTCTATTACCTTCTAACCGTAAGCTTATTACCTGTCGAAACGTTCTTAAGGTTAAAAAGGACGCTAAAAACAGGCCTATTAAGTATAAATCTCGGTTAGTAGCTAGGGGCTTTATGCAGGTAGAAGGCCTAGATTATACTGTAACCTACGCCTCTACTAGTATACTACCTACTTAGCGTATACTTCTAGCTATAGGTGCTATTCTAGACTGGGAAATAGAACAAGCTGACTTTATAGGGGCATTTCTTAATAGCGCTCTTAGAGAAGAAATATATATGGAAATCCCTGAAGGACTATTAGACCTAGCGGCTTCTAATAAGGCTATTTATAAGCTTTTACTGAAATATGGCTATAATCCTTCTACTCCTAATATTATTAAACTATCTAAAGCGTTATACAGTCTGAAATAAAGCCCTAAAGAGTGGCAAGATAAGCCTAAAATCTTACTTAAGAGCCTAGGCTATCTCCCTCTTATTTCAGATCCAGGGGTCTTCTATAATGCTAAAACCTGTCACTTTATCGTTACCTATATAGATGACTGTCTATTTATAGGGCCTGATATAGGCTATATAACTGATTTAAAGAAACGGCTTAATAAGGTCTACGCTATAGAAGACTTAGGGCCTGCCGCCTATTTCCTAGGCGTGCAGATTATAAGGGATAGACCTAATAGGCGCCTATGGCTTAACCAGTCACAGTATGTAGAAGAGGCGGTTAGCCGCTTTAACTTAGCCGATTCTAAGCCTATATCTATTCCCTTATAGCCGGGGCTAGTAAATCAACTTCATCTAGAGGAAGATATTACTAGCCACCTCTGTAATTCTACGGAAATTAAGCTCTATCAAAGCCTAGTAGGAACAGCTATATATATAATGCTCCTTACTAGGGTAGATATTAGCTTTACCGTACAGTGGCTCTCTAGGTCTTTAAATAGGCCTACAAAATTACACTTAAACGCTGCTAAAAATCTTTTTAAGTATCTAAATAGTACTAAAGACTATAGCATCTGTTTTAGCTGTAACGGAAATACAGTAGCCGATCTAGGGCCTAAGCTTAGTAATAGTAGTAATACAACTACTAAGCTTAGTAGAGACTTTTACTCTAAGGAAGGGCCTAGGCCCCTAACTACTACCTCTACTACTATAGTAGATTCTAGAAATAGTAAAGGTAGTAGCCGGACTTCTATAATTAATAGTAGTCTAGTCCCTATAGGCTTTAGTGATTCTGATTTTGCAGGGGATAAGGCTACTAGTAAATCCACCTACGGCTATCTATATAAGTTAGCTGGCAGGCCTATTAGCTAGAAAACGAAAAGAGCTACTACTATTGCTCTTTCTACCCTGGAAGCTGAAACTGATGGACTTACAGAGGCTATACACGAAGTACAGTGGATTATAGGGCTATTTTCTGAACTCCACAGGCCTATAGACCACCCTATTACCCTCTATGGAGAAAATCAGGGCTCTATTACGGTAGCTAATGACCCTGCTCTATATGCTAGAACTAAGCATACCCTGCTGAAATTCCAGTATGTTAGAGAGCAGGTTAAGGCTAAAATAGTCACTATTATATATCTTAATACTAAGTATATGCCGGCTGACGGACTTACTAAAGCCCTACCAGTTAGTGGCTTTCAGTCTTTTATCAGGCTCTTAGGCCTACAACCTAAGGGAGCTTTTTACTAAGCTACCCTCTACCCCTATATATATATTCTATACTATATATATAGAAGGCCTGGCTTAGCCTGATTAGCTTATAAGACCAGTCAATAGTACCGGCTACTTTACAGCCCTCTGGAATCACCTAATTCCTCTATATAGCCTTAAAAGGCTTATAAGGTCCTAGCTACTGTAGTATAGTTCTATAGGCGCCCTTGTGCTGGCATCAGCTCCCTGCGGCGTTAGGGAGGCCTATATTACTCTAGCTACGTCTAGAAGTACTCTAGTATATAGTATAGCTATATTTGGGAAATATAGGCTCCGGCTATTACTAGTAGTATACTTTCCTTTAGAGGGGGATTCTCTATGTAACCTGTTATTTCCTTACTAGAACTTGCTGAAAGAACGGAGTAAAAAAGGGCATAAAATTTAAAAACCGTGCTAAAAATCGTTTTCTCTATAAGAGGATAAAGGCGTTTATAAGCCCTTTACTCCTTCTATACTCTAGTGCGTCTATCAGTCGCTAGGGTATAGAATATCTAGATATTATATATTACTATACGCTTTAAAGCTATAGTACCTATACCTTTAAATAGGTTATAGGTTTGATTTCAACATTATATATATTCTTACTTCTTTCTATATATAATAGGGGTTTATCCTATATATATAAGGGCATAACCCCTTTGTCTAACGGAATAGTTTTGCTCTTACGTTCTTATTTCTTAGGATTCTTCTATTCTTTACCTATATATAGCTTTCTAAGGCTTATAAAGGAACAGAAGAATAGAGGGGGTGTTAAACGTACAAAATAAGCTATAGCGCTCTAACGGTTATAGCTTAGGCAAAACGGATTTCAGTTCTCGAACTACTAGATATATAGCTATATTCTGAGGGTGGACCCACTTTTGTGGATACCGCTGACTAAGCTATATATTCCACTATATAGCCTAGAAATAGCTTTAAAAGGCTTTTCTATTTTAAGATTTATGCCCCACTTTTGTAGAGACAGCCTCCTTAGGCTGTATAAGCGCTAGAAATAGCCTTAAAAGGCTCTTCTACTAGGTCACCTACCTACCCTGTACCTACCCTGCACTGTAGGAGCGAAAACAGAACTTACAGGAAAAGTCGTGCGGCTTACCCTGCAGCTTAGGTGGCCGTAAGTCGATTATTTAAAATCGCCAGCTTATTTGGTTTTTCGGGAAGTAGCCATGCACCTACTAAGGCGCTCCTGCCGTATGGAAGGCAGGAACGGTCCCGGAGGGTATATATAGGGAAGGAAATTGCGAAGCCTTACCTACTTGGACTAGAAATCAAGTTACTACGTTACCTATAACTATAAGCCTTATAGGCCTATAAGACCCACTAAAAGCCGTGATATATAAGCTTAAAGCCCCTATAATATAGCGCTATAGCCTATAACTATACCGTTATATAAGGACTTTTATAGAGGGAATACAGTAAAGGGCCCTACTTTACTATATTAGCACATACCTAGGAAGTGCTATTTAGGCTATATCAACGCTGTTGCTGCCCCTACGTACCCTATACGACTACTACTAGTAGGCTATAGTGGTTACAGGTCCTTATATAGGATTACCCATTCCAATAAGTAATTAGGTAGAGGAAAGCTTGGTTTATAAAGTAAGTTACTGCTATTTATTCTTCTTTAAAACTAATTACTAGCACTTTATTTCTACCTTAAGTTTAATCGGTTTTATAGTTATCTACCTATACTTTAAGCTCGGTATCTTTTTCCCTTGCTTTGTATTTATTGTCTAAACCCTTATAATTAAGGAGGAATGCCATATATTGTTCGTAATCTTTGTTAATGCCTTTTTGCTTAAGCTATTCGCTCTTAGCTGTTACTTATTCCTTTTAGCTATATATAAAGGAGCGGTAATCTGGCTTACTGTAAATCCAATAACCTACTTTAGTATAGTTTTTATTACAGTCTCCTTGCTAGAGCTCGTTTTGCTTTCTATACCTAGTAGCACCTCTAGGTTATCGTATATACGTCGTCTGGTTTCTCTTGAAGATCGAATCTATAATCAGGTTACTCTAATAGTTTCTTATAGGCCTGGCTTTTGTTATAGTAAACCTATAGTCTATTAAGAATTAGCGATATATCCGATCTGCTTCCTTAACGTTAAGTATTTAGCGAAGTGTAGCTACTAGCTCTTCAAAGCTTGTTAGTAGTTTATATAGAGCGATCTTCAGCTTAGATACTCCTTAGTAGGCTTAGATTGTATTTGTAATTAGGAACTCCTTATAGTTATAGAGCAGACTAAGCCTGTATTAGCTTTGTTAGAGTCTATTAAGCAAGATCTAGAGAATTTCCTTTATAGACTTATTGCTATTCTCGCTTTTAAGGCGTATAGACTAGAAAGTAACAGTATTCTAGATATATAAGTAATTATTCTACTTAGTACTTGTCTTAAAGTATCCCTTTAAGATACTATATAGTTAGATAAAGAAGATACTAAGAGGGATATAGTATAAGTAATATTCCTTAGCTTATCCTAAAAGTACATTTAGAAAAACAGTGCCTAGTAGGCTATAATTAATCTAGAAAGCCTAGTAGTGGTATAGGAAGAAACGAACTTTATTATTAAGGATATCGTTGTTAGACCTAGAATAGCTGTCCTTTGAATCCTAAGACTTAATGAAATCAGTTAGGGTTTTTCGATTAATACTTATCTCGTTTATCCAGCCTGTTTCGATCAGTAGGATGGCCATATACTCAGTGCTTCCATACGTAATATACTTATACTAGGCATGCCGCTCTTTATTATCTGCTTAAGGTTAAGCGTATTCTAGCTTATATCTAGTGTTAATACTAGGGGTTTATATAGGTTACGCAGGGTTCTGTCGTCCCCCTTGATTAGTTCTCTAGTTATAGCCTTAGTAGTTACCTTAGCTATAACCTTAAGTATAACCTTAGCCGGCACTTTAGGTAGTTAGTAGGAATCTATAGCCTTTGCCGGCGCCCTTACTAACCGGCGGGAATCCTACTCCTATTACGCTTCTAAGCCTATAGATCGGAAGTGTTATCTATAGGTCCGGATTTAGCAGGTAGAGGGTATTTCCAAACTGGCTATAGTTACTAGTATAAAGCGTTCTACTTTAGGCCGTTATCTGGCATATGCCCGGGTCTCGGCTGCTTACCGGTTAATCGTTGTTTATAATTAAGCTGCTTGTTAGTCTATATTACTAGGTAGCGTTTATAGCTATATTACTAACTTGCATCTCCCCCTATAGTACCTCCTATAGCTAGGTACTAATTTCGGAGTCTTAGGTTATTATTAGTATAATCTTCTTCCCTTTTTCTGTTTAAGTAGGAAGAGATATCGTTATACGCTATCTATACTCGGCCTAGACCGATGCTCTACGAATTTAAGGGAGTATATCGGGCCCTGGATTATTAGACAGGTTGTTAGCAAGCGTTATAAGCCCCTTAGAGAGCTTCTGCCCTTTTAAACCGTCTACTAGAACGTGGCTGTTGTTAAGCGTTTAGCGTAGTTATAAACGTAGTTTGTTATTCAACTTGTTAAAGTGGTTAGCTATCTAGTTCTTGAAATCTAAGCGGAATTTATAGTATAGATCTTCAGATTATTACCCCTTATAAGTACTAAGGCAGGAGAGCGTATATAAGTTAAGTACTTTATCACTATTATACTCTAGATTAATATACTCTAGCAATCTATAGAAGGTTTAAACGTTAAATTTGTCGATGCTTATAATAGGTAGCCAAATAGGGAATTCTCGTTTAAAACGCTTTTTAAGATCCTAGGCTATACTTAACGAAATACTTAGTATATAATAGAGGTTCGTCTTAATATCCTTCCTTCCTAAGGTTCTATAAGTAGAAGGATCTTAGAACGCTATAGTATATTAATCATAGTAGAGTTAGTTAGTAATATAGTTTTAGTAGCGTTCTCTTAAGCAACGCTTTCTTAGTCTAGAAGCTTAGGTCAAGCTTCCTTAGCCTAGGAGGATAGGTTTATAATGTTGGTTTTCTTATAAGCGATATTACTAAGTTAATAGGGTGGTTATCTAGTCGCCTAATCGACAGCCCTTAGTAAGTAAACCGCAATCTACTTAATTAAGGTTATCAAGCACTCGACTAACTACCTTACCGCTCTATATTACCCCTATATCGCAATATAGAGACAATACTAATCAGTGTTAGTAGGTTTCCAGAGATTATAGTAATCTAAAACGATAAGAGCAAAGCAAGTAGCAAGGAAATACTAGTTTAAGTTCTAGTTCTAGATTGTTATATATCTCCCTCTATCTAAAGGGTAGTTACATACCCCTTATATACCTATATTAGAGCAGAGCGCTCGTTAGTAACTATTACGTAGTACGTAGGTACGCCACTTATAGCTGTCGCATAAGTGGCGCAGTATGCGCCCCATTCCCTAGAGCGAGAGGCTTATATGCTGCGCGGTCACGGGGATCAACACCTAACCCCCCTTTTCGCAATCAACAAGTACTTTCTTAGGTTTATTTAGGTTAATTCCTAGAAATTTAGTAGTATAGATAGCCAAACTATCTGTCTAACAATCTTGTTAAAGCCCTTCTTTACTAAAGGTACTAGTACTATAGTAAACTACTCCTACATTATAGTAGTAGATACCTATATATTAAGCGATCCTTAAGCAGATAATATTTATTTAGAAGACTGTTCTATATCCCTCTGCTCCTAGTAAGTAAAGGTCTATTAAAAAGGATCTTCCCTACCCTATTACGCCAGAGAAGCTAAAGTCCGTTAAAAAGGCTACTATATAGCCTACTATACCTAAGTAGCCTAAGTTAACTAAGAAGAGTATTACTATACTTGTTGGTAGGTTTCCGGAGATCGTAGTGATCTAAAAAGATAAGAGCAAAGAGAGCAGCAAGGAAATACTGGTTTAAGTTCTGGTTCTGGATTGTCTGTCTCCCTCTATTTAGGGGGTGATTGCGTACCCCTTAAATACCTATGTTTAAGCGGAGTACTTATTAGTAACCATTATATAGTACGTGGGTACGCTACTTATAGCTATTGCACAAGTAGCGTAGTACGCGTCCTATTCCCTAGAGCAGGATACTTAGTAGTGCAGTATATGCCCTATTCCTAGAGTAAGAGGCTTATATACTATACGGTTATAGGGATTAGCACCTAACCCCCCTTACTACAATCAATACTAGCAACTCTTCTTTTGTAACTATGCTAGCGCTTTATCAACTGTCGATTGCTAGCGGGCTATCGTAGCTGGTATGGGTTAGTCACGGTAAGGGAATGGCTAGATGTGGGGCATAACCCCCATGCTAGCGCTAGGCATAACCCTAGTCAGGATACAGGGCTACAACGCCCTGTATCTAGGAAAGCGAGAAAGAGAGGGAGAGAACATAGATCATCAATTATCACTATAGGAATTATACTTGTTATTTTGCTCTTTCTCTGTCTTACTGTTCTTATTTCTTACTATCTACCAGAAGCCTTTCACTATAGTAAGAGCAAATCGATACTAATCAGTTTCTATTATTTTAATAGACAGTAGGAGCAGAGCAGCTAGATTAACAACTATGCTAGAAGTATACCTATAAAGAGGAAGAGCTAGGCTAGCTATAATAAGAGACGGATCTCTTTATTAAGCATATCTAACCTATAAACACGCTCTAAAATAAGGAGATAAAACGCAGATGCACTTTCGAAAAACAAATTCACTTGTCCGACATTTTTCGGCAGATATAATAAACGATAATTCGATACTACAACTGTAGCTTAAAACCTAAAGACAGAACGCGATATGCGATTCGAAATAGCCGATACTATAATACAGACGTATATACCGACGGCTAAAGACAAGATGCTCGACAAGCTGCCCTAGTAGCTACTGCCTAGCAAAGCCTACCTACTAGACGTAGTAACCTTCTTTAAAACCCTAGACTATATCGAACTGGGCTGTAAAGACAAGAGGATTATCAATACCTATATATTAATAGAAGTGGTGGAATGCTAGAGGTTAAAAATAGAGGGAGAAAGGCTATAAATAAGGGTGATTAATAGCTTTAACGGGTAGACTAATAGGGACTTTTAGAAGGCTTTTATAATCATTAAAACGGAGTTAGTAGAACTGCTTAGAGCTAGCGGTTTTGCTATAAGCCCAATAAGAAGCTACTAAGACGCTAAACTAGCTAGGTTTACTAACAATAAGAGCCTTATTGGTAAACCTACCTATTAGCCAGTCCTATTAGCCGCCTTCTTACCTCTCTGGCCAGTAATAGCACCTCTACCATTATAAGTTTTCTCGCCTGCCCTAGGCAAAGGTATACCTCTACCGCTATCAGTACCAGGCTTCCCTTTACTACCTAAACTGCCAAATTCAGGGCCTAAGCTAAGGAGCTTAGTATAAGGACTAGAAGGAAATGGAGGATATAGGGAAGGACCTAAGTATAGGAATAGAACTAGGTCTAGATATAGAAACGGATTTAACCTAGGGCAACTAGGGTTTATTCTAGGACTACTAGGCTTTAACCTATAACCTTAGCAACACTACCCCTATCAGTAATACTAACCGTAGTAGTACTACTAGCAGTACTACCCTTAGTAGCAGTAATAAAGAAGGTATAACCAGCCTTCTATTCTATCTAATCTACTAGAGGTTACTAGAGTCGAAATAGGAAGTCCAGAATACCTGGAAATTCCTCTAAGGCTAACCTAGAGGGATAACGACCCCTATATTGATTAAAAGCTATATATAGACTTCAGAAAAGCATAGAATAGTAGTAACTGCTATAATAGGGCGGAAATAGAGATACTAGATAACAAAGTCAAGATTTTCCTTTATTAGTATATAATATTCTAGATCGACTACGCCGCTTTGCACCTAGTTTTTCCCTATATCCTCTCTAGTAGGGCTAGGGACTACTAGGTTAACCACCTTAACCGCCTCCTTCCTTTCTACTTAGTTTATGCTAAACTAAGTAAGCATTTCGAGATAGACGCTAAAAAGCAGAACCTAGTAACGATATAGAGCTTTATTACTTTCAGAAGCGTGCAACAAGAAAACCCTAGAAAAAGCAACAAAGAAGTTCTCCAGCTACTGCTCGATAAGCTGCTGGTAATTCAGCAGGCTTTAGGGCCTATTTACCGTAGTAAGGAAATCCTTACTTCGAATATAGTAAGGGTATGCCATAGAGTACCTAAACTGAAGTTGGCTTTATATAAGCCGATTAAAGGATTTAAGGAGCTAGCGGCTACGCTATAGGGCATGCTAGAAGTAGAGGAAATAGAAAGCCAGTAGTATCTAACAGACCGGCGGTATTTCTCTAAGAAGTTACAGCCAAGGTCTACCCCTAGAAGGTCTTAACGCTGCTGGATTTACAAAAAGGATAGGTACCACTCTACTAAGTACTTAAAAGAGGAGCAAAAAAAGAATCGACTCAACTAGCTAAAAAGCCAGCAAATCGACCCTAATAGGGAGAAGAAGAGATATTAGTCGTTTCTAGTCGACTATAAGGGCTCTAAGTCTAAAGGGAGTATAGCGGAGGACGATTTTAACGACTATAGCCTAAAGGATTATACCGTAGAAGACTCTACTAGAAACGATATAGCAGCAGCTTTCTTTGCCAATAAGGCTTTCCTATATAGGTTATATAGGGAAGAACCCTACTACAGTAGAGAACCCAAAGATATACTATACGCCACGCTCTTTTCCACGCAATTTATGCTCGATAAGTATTCCAAAACGGTATTCCAGGGTATTATGCCGGATATAAGTACTGCCAATTTTTCGACTGCCGGCATACGTCAAGTGCTAGCCCTACAACGCCAAGTACCTGGTATTTATATCAACAGGGCAAGGGCTGGAAAGGCTAGTATTACCTTCGGCCTAAGTAAAATAAAGGAATCTATTAGTACGGTTATAGTAGATATTGCTACTAGGAAGGTAACTTTCTACGTTCTAGACATACCTACCCCTTTTCTTCTTTACCTTTAAGATATAGATCAGCTTAGGGTATACCTAGATAATATAACGGACACCATGGTTAAGAGTGAGCAGTAGATCCTAATTATCTAAAGATAGGGCTACCTATAGATCCCGGTACTTAACAGCGTAGTACGCGCCGTATTTATATAGGATAAAGCGCGACTACGCTTAACGGAACTTACAGAATCCCAGCTACAGCGAATTCATCGACGTTGCGGCTACCTATCAGTGGAAAAGCTGTATAAGCTCCTTAGCCGCGCCGACTATTAAGTAGAATACAGCGCGTTAGAGCTTATTAACAAGTTCTGCTACTTCTGCCAGGTTAAGGGGCTGGTACCTAGGCGTTTTAAATTCACGCTTAGGGACGATATCCACTTTAACTATAAGGTAGTAGTAGATATCCTGGATCTCGATAGCCGGAAAGTCCTCTATATAGTCGATACGGCCACCTCCTTTTAAGCAGCCTATTTCCTAAAGGATATAACGGTAAAAGAGACTTAGGAACGGCTAAAGGAGTACTAGATAGACATATATCTTAGACCGCCGGATATCCTTTGTTATAACTAAGGGACTAATTTCGTAGCTAAGGAATTCCAGATAGAGGCGAAATTAGCCGGTATTATAATAGTAGACGTCCTAGTCAAGGCTTATAACTCGGTAGAGAAGGTGGAGCGCTATTACGCCCTACTACGCCGGGCATATAAGATTATACGGGAAAAGGCCGGCATTACTATATCGAAAACAGCTAGCTTATAAGCCGCAGTCTCTGCTGTTAATAATATAGCAGGGCCTAGCGGTTTAATCCCTACCCTGCTGGTCTTTAGTACTTTTCCCTGGCTAACTGGAAATTCGCTACTAAGTCCAGATTAAGTTATAAGGGCAGAAGCTATTAAAAAAGCAATAGCTAAGCTTAAAAGGTAGCAAGGTAAGCGGGCTATTAGGGAGGCTCTTAGCCGCCGAAACAGCCCTAATACCAAGGTAGTACTACCTAGTGTGCTAGGTATTAGCTAGAAAGTCTTGGTCTACCGCGAAAATAACGGGTAGACCGGGCTATACAAGGTGTTGGCGGTGTTAGAGACTTCTATAACTATAGATATGGTTAACAGCGCTATGGACTTTAGGAGTACGGTTGTAAAACTGTACTACCGGGAGCTATAGGGGGAGCTATAGGAGGAGGGGGATGCCGAAGACCTAGAAGATCCGGATATAGCGGAAAAGTTTATCTACCCTAACCCTATACTGCTAAAAAGGCAGGGCCGGCCTAGGAGAGAAAGAGGGGCCTGGGTTTTACTAGAGATTACAGACCTGTAACCCAATATACTGCCTAGACATGGCGCGACTTGCGCCGCGAAACCCCAGGATAAGGCGCAGCCTGTGCCGACGAACGACATGCTATGACTTAGACAGACAACCTGCAATTCCGGCATACTGGACAAGCCGCAACTTACGCTGCGTTTTACCATTTCAGGCCGTAGCTACGCCCTTATATCCAGTAGGGACCTTGCGAGTTAAATCCCTATAGGACTCTTCCTTTCTAAAAAGGAAAGGAAGGACTATACCCTAGCCCTAGAATTGCAGTACTAAGGCAAGATTACCATGCTAGGTAAGCCGTTTAAAGCCTTAGATAAGGCTAAGATCAACACCCTCCTTA
This sequence comes from Phyllachora maydis, assembly GCA_029339225.1. NCBI lineage: Eukaryota > Fungi > Ascomycota > Sordariomycetes > Phyllachorales > Phyllachoraceae > Phyllachora > Phyllachora maydis. The sequence goes on from JAQQPM010000004.1 coordinate 4,785,881, forward strand.
AAAACAGCATTATCAAGGTAATTCAAGAGCCGAAGGACCTCTATAGTATTAAGGTGTTTAAGTCAAGGATGGTTTAGGAGGTAAAGGACAAGACTTCTAGCCTATATAAAAAATCAAGGCTAGTAGCCCAGGGGTATAGTAACCTAGGAAAGAATAGTCTTCTTACCTAGTTACTAACTATCTAACGGTATACCTAGCGGATTTTGCTTGCCCTTTACCCTTCTCTTCTTTACGATTTTAGGCTGTACTTATAGTTATAAGATATTATATAGGCGTATATATAGTCCAAGATAGCCCTAAACCGGAAAATACTCCTTCGTCTGCCCAAAGAGCTTTAGGGTAAATATCCTACTAGTACTGTTCTATAGGTAAACCGCCCGCTATACGGTATAGCAGAGGCAGGGCTATACTAGTTTACTACCTATATACGGTAGCATATAAATTGCCTTGGTCTTTAGTCTTTTTCTTTTGATCCTTGTCTTCTGATTTCTACTGCTGTACTGGGAAAGGGATTTAGGCTTGTTGGCTTGTAAACCGACGATACCCTTATTATTAGGGATAATTCCTTTTCCTAGTTAGAAAAGGAAGAGCTGGAAAAAGCCGGCTTTAAGTTAAAGCCGGCTACTAAGGTAGTAGATAGGCTAAAGGTGGATTTCAACGGCTGCCGGCTTTACCTCTCTAATAGTAACCTTTCGATGCGGCAAAAAGGGCAAGGTAAACGCCTGTCCCTCGTCGATACAAAAGGGGCAACGCCCGCTTAGCAATACGTTGAACAACGTGCTTAGGGGGCTTATTTGGCCTCTATCTACCAGCCGGAGGCAGCTTTCGACTTAGCCGTAGCTGCCTAAGCCTAGTAGCCCTAGCTAGAGGACTATAAGCACCTTAACGCCCGGATCTAGTAGCAGATGGATAACATGGAAAAAGGCCTGGTTTATTACCCTTTAGATCTCGCTATAGCTAAGCTCTTTATCTTCGTTAACAGGTCCTTTGCTAATAACATAGACCTAACTTCTTAGATTAGCTATATTATACTACTAGCTAACAAAGACGATGTACTAGGAGAGGCTGCTTTCTGTATTTATAGGAATATAGTCTACTAGTCCTTAACGAAGTGTAAGAGGGTGACGAGGAGCGTACTGGCCAGCGAGATCTACAGGATAGTAGCCGGCTTTGATATCGGTTTTGTAGTCCAGCAGACTATTTATACGATTTTTGCCCGGCTTGGCCTTGGTACTAACCTTCTGATTATTCTTTATACAGACTCTTTTAGTCTATATAAGTACCTTGTCAAGCTTGGCAGTACTATCGAAAAGTGCCTTATAATCGATATTATAGCTTTATAGTAGAGTTATAAGAATAGGGAGATTTAGGAGGTTAGGTAGATTAATAGGAAGGACAACCTAGCAGACGCTATAACAAAAAGACTACCTAACCAGGCACTTATAGTACTGGTCGATAATAACGCGGCTAAGATACGTATAGAGGGCTGGGTAATACGGCGATGATTGCTGTACGGCGACCGCGGTACGCCGACAAAAAGAAAGACAGTAAGGGCAGGATATATTATACGCTGATATACCGCGGAAGAGGAGGATAAGGCGCAGATGCATTGTAAAATCAGTAAACAAGATGCGAAAGCGTAGTAGGACTACAAGACAAAGCGCGACATACTTTTATATTTTTTATATATTTATATTTTCCTCCTCCTCCTTCCTCTATACTACTAACAACAAAAGTGCTTTAGCTATATAGGCCGACGCCTACGTATAGGCCTTTTATAAGGCCTCCTTCCCTATCCCTGCTAAGTCCACCTCCTCTTTACCGCCGCTAGGCAGCGTAAGAACGTAGTAGACGGCGGACTGCCACTCCTGCTAGTCCCTACGCTACTACTTCTTAGTAGCCTTTAACAAGTTAGTATATCGCTAAGAAGATAGAGGGAAGGACTTACGATAGAGGCGGGCTTAAAAGCCATAAGGACTTCAAGATAGCGCGCTATAACGGGGCATGCTAATATAGAGCTATATAGGTAAATTAGAGTGCGACTGCGGTTTTATTTGTATAAAATAAAGCGCTTATAGCGGCTTACAACTACTGCCGGCTAAGCAGGACTAATAACGGCTACTAACAACCCTAACGTAATCCCAGCAACACTAGTCCCAACGCTACGCGTTGTTAGGACCCCGGCCTTTACTAGCTATTACTGTCTAGACATAGTAGACGTATATATTAGTATAGGGCGCGCTAGGGGGGCTGCGGGGATAGGACGCAATACGTTATCGCTTATACAGTGGTATATCTAGAAATTACGAAAATGTTAGCCGTATTCTAAAGCGTAGCCGCGCTTTAAAACCCACCTTTGCAGTACAAAGCGCTCTTACTGCGCTTGCGCGCGCTGCCACCCTTGCCTTTATTAGTACTATCGCTAGTACCGCTGTTAACGCTATTATCGTTGCTGCTACTACCCTCCTCCTCCTCCTCTGTATTAGCAGGGGGCATGTACGTCCTGTTATAGGCGTTATTATCGTCCTTATTAGCCGTAAGGCCGGAATTAGTAGTATATCTGCCGGCGTTGCCGCTAGTAGTACACTTAGAGCGCCGCAGGCCCTCTTTCTTAGCTAGCTTCCTAGCCCGGGCATTGGCTACGGCCTTTTTATGCTTTTTACAGCGCTTAGCGGCCGCTGCCCTACCTGCTGTAGTACAGGCCTTGGCCAACTTACGCTGCTTGGCCTTACAAGTAGCTGCGCGGCGTACGGCCGGCGTAATCTTAGCCGGCTTGGCCGGCGTAGGTACTAGGGCTAGGGGTATGGTAGATATACCTATATTACGCTAGGATGTTAATAAATAAGACGTGCCTGTGCTGATAATATGCAAGACATAATATATACGCGGCAGATAATAAAGCTAGTACGGCGGACAACAATGAAGTACTTACCCAGGATAGTATATACTAAGTCGTCTAAGTTAGAAAAGGAGTCTACGTTAGCTATAAGTAGGTTAGCAAACGACAAATCGCAGTAGTAGTAGTAGTAAGGCAAGTAGGCTATATATATATATATTTTTATTAGCAAGACTTGAAAGAGAAGGACTATATTAGAAGTATAGGCTGGCCTATTGTTCTATTTATTCTATAGCAGGCGGTCTAGGAGTATATAATAATAAGAAGACAATGCTAGTAGAAAAGGGCGTTATTGATTAGTTAAGGGATAGGCAGGCTATAGCTATAGAAAAGAAGGGAGAAGGGGATAGAAGGTAGTTGTATAATAGGATTAGCACGGCAATAGGCAACGCAGATATATCGCCAAGGACAGGGCGCGATACGCGCTTTGTATAGTGCTTATAGAACGCGACGTGCGATTTGTCCTTAGGGAATAGGGTACGTTTAGGAATTGATTATAGGACGCGATACGCGCCTTATCTCGGGCAGATAAAGCATATTAAGTGGCGGCCTATAGGTAAGGATGTCCTATAAGGACAGACCGTAACTAAAAAGAAAAGAGAGCTAGTATCGATTACTAGCAGGCTATCGTAGCTGGTATAGGTTAGTCATAGTAAGGGAATAGCTAGATATAGGGCATAACCTCTATACTAGCGCTAGGCACAACCCTAGTCAGGATATAGGGCTATAACGCCCTATATCTAGAAAAGCGAGAAAGAGAGGGAGAGAACACAGATCATCAATCATTACCATAGGAATCGTACTTGTTATTTTGCTCTTTCTCTGTCTTGCTGTTCTTGTTCCTTACTATCTACCGGAAGCCTTTCACTGCAGTAAGAGCGAATCGACATCAACCGAAATAGGAAATCCTAGATCATTTTGCTCCCTTTGTTGCTAGAATAGGAAATGCTAATTACTTAACTTCTCGTTTGCTAATCAGAATATTGAATTCTAGTTGCTAATCCCTAGCGCAGAAGACGCGACTTTAGCGCCTTCTAGATATACCTCTAAACAGCGCAACAGTAAGTGTATTACGCTAGTAACCATTATTGTAAAAGCTTATAGTCCTAAATAGGAATTACAATAGGAAAAATCAGAGCTTTAGGCTAGCTGATTGCGAACTCCGAACGCTCTTACCCCAAACCTATAAATAGGTAGGTTCTCCTACTATATACTACCTATTCTTTTTCTCCCTACGATCTATACTAGTAGCAGCAGCAGTAGTAACAATAATAGTAATAGCTATAGCAGTAACAATAATAGTAGTAGTATTAGTAGTACTAGTAGCAACAAGTAAGTTGCTTACTATTATATACTAATGCTTAAGCATGCTAGTCTTATGCTTAAGCATACTAATCTTATTATTTATAGTATTGGATTTTAATGATAAGTAGAGTAGGTGCTCCTATAGGAGCATGGGCGGCAATGCCTGTATATATACTAAGGATAAGGGTAGTAACGCCCTTAATATGCTTATAACTAACACTCCTAACAAGCATCTTGCCTAAGAGGGTAATAATAATATGTTTAAGGATATGTCTAAGCGTACTATTGCCAATAATAGCAACTAGGAGAGCATGGCGGGCAGCGACAATAGCAATAACGATAATAATAACGGCGATAATCCCGATACTACAGATGCGGCTACGCTTGCTATACAGCCGAAGTCTATAGGCGGCTATACCAATACTAACTCTATTCCCCTTGATTCTAAGGGGCTGATCGCGTATATACGCGTCCTGCTTAAGCAGGCTACTACGCTCTAGCGTAAGGAGAAGGTAGAGGAGGAGGTAGTATATAAGGTAGAGATCGCTATATATAAGGCGCGTATCTCTAAGCCTGCCAAGCACGCTCTACCTACGTTACTAGCTATAAAGAAGGCAGCGTTAGCGGCTATACGCATATAGCGTAAGGCGCTATACGCCGCTATAAGCGCGCCTATACCGCTAGTAGCAATACCGGCGGCAGTAATAGCAAGTTTGTCATCTAGCAAAAGCTCGGACAACTCTGTCGTCTGCCCTAGCCGCCATATACGCTATATATCAGACTATATAAAGCCTTGTAAAAGGTTGTTATACACTTATATATATAAACTAAAGGGTAAGTATCTTACTCTTATTATCCTTATTATTAATATTACTAACATATATAAAGTTCGTAGCCCATGTAGTGCTATATGCGCTGTTGTTTACCTCGGCTACCTACGCTTGCTTTTAGCAGGTATTAAGGACTCGTTTGACAAGTCTAGCAATTTCGCACCGTATATAGCGTGCTGTAACTGCGCGTTAGGCTATAGCCTCTAGTATTAGCGGTGCTTGTCTAGGCACTTATATATACCGATATAAGTTCTATTTACGCATTGTTTTTATTGTCTTATTGTTCCTAATATATATTATAGCCCTAAGTCGGTCTGTCCGTTCTTAAACCGCTTCTTAGAGCTCCGCTCTAACCCGGCTATAAAGGCTAAAATAAGTTACAATCTTTAATATTGTCTATTGTTTAATCGGAATACTTATTAGTTATAGGATTGAAAGATATAGCGCGATAGCGCTAAGTACGCCTTGGTTTTAGTAGATAAGGCATACACTCTTATTAAGCATAGGGCACCTATAGCAGGCATAACACCCATATAGAAAAAGCTCGTAGCGATAGCCGCTATAGGTAAGGCCATTAATGTTTTATTATTGTAATTAGGGGGTAGGGGGCGCTGGCACGTATGTCACGCTAGCTATAAAAGTATAAATTAAGATTGTTTCGCGCTTTACCTTATATTCCTTATTATACTATAAATAAATTGTCCTAGCAGTCTTTGTCTTTTACGTTTACGATCTTACCCTAAGTTATATAGACTCTTTCTATTGCTCGGCCGGGCGTTAAACCCAGCCTTCTACTCTGATCTTAGCTATGTTCGTAGTAATAAGCCTTTTAAGCGTCTTATTCGGCGTACGTTTAGTCATAGTGTTAGCTAGGTTATCGTTGCTACTAATCCACCTGATTTCTGCAATTTTACGGTTCTTATAGCTCTGCTATAGCGCTATTATATCGATTATAAGTCGCTTCTCTATAGTTATTCCAAGCTTTACCAGGTACTTATACAAACTAAACAAGTCTATATAAACGACGATTAGTAGTAGCAATTATAGACCTAGGCCTAAGTAGATCTTAGCAAGTATCTAGTATAGTATATACCTGAGATTAAACCCGCTTACTATTCTATATATTTCACTTGCTAAAACGCTTCTCGTTACTTACTTATACTTAGTCGAAGACTAGTATACAATATTACTATATAGGTTAAACTCGTTTATACCGCTTATCTTATTTCCGAATATTATAACGAATCTAATCTGTAATATTATATTAGTATTATTAGCGAATAATCTGTCTATAAAGATAAAGAGCTTAGCTATCTTAAGTTCGAGTTGCAGGTAGTATAGCCTACGTATTAAGTTCTTAATCTGCTATTACAATCAAGCGTTAAGCTTAGCAATCTTGGCTATACCAGGCTTAGTTAACTATGCTGCTACTAACAAGTCGAAAGTCGCCTCTAGCTGGCAAATCGTAGCAATATAGGTACCGTATGTACGTTATTCGACGTATGCTTATTTCGCTATTTTAGCATCTAGGCTTATAAGTTCGAGTTATATAGCTTACCCCTTTTGCCGAATCTCAATAGCATCTATACTTATTTCAAGCCTATATCTATTAAAGTCTGTAATTAATTTGTCCGTTAAAAATACTAGTAGCTTATACTTAAAGCTAGCCTTATCTAGCTTGAGCTTCTCCTTATCTATAAAGGCTTACTTGCTGATATTAAGAGTATTATTGGTTTATAGGCTAACGATTCCAAATCCGCTTCTAATTTGCATCTTACCGATTATAAGGCATAGGTTAAAGGCGCTTAGCTTGAGGTCAAGACATTTAGTATGCCAGTTTATATATATCACCTACTAGTATAGTCCAGCTTTAGCCAGTCTATATAATAGTATTTTAATAAGTAAGACAGTATAAGGGGGATAGAGCGTCTTAAGCTCCTTAGGTAATAGAAGAATCACTTTTCTTACTAGCTATAACTTAGCTTATATATAAACCTGGATAACGTTATATACCTATACCTTAAAGCTAAAGTACATTTATAGAGTCAGGAGTAGTAAGAGCATAAGTCGCTATACGTAGCGTTAGATTATTAGCGATTAAGTAAGTATGCCTTCTTATTCTTATTACTAAATCCCTAGGCTATAAAGCGTAATTTCTTATATAGCAAAGTAAGCTTATCTTTCACTTCCCGGACAATCCTTAACTTAAAGATTTAGTAGTCCGAAATGTCCGCTAGTATCTAGATCGCTTTAATTACCCTAGCTGCTAGGAGCAAGTTTAGTTCTGTTTTATTAGATTCTTAGAATGGTATACTAGGTATAGTAATCTTGCCTTTAGCTTATAGTTTAAGCGTAAGATTATAGTTATACTTCTCTTTTTCCAAAACGAAGTTGTTAGTAGGTACTAGGTTCTTTCAGGGTTGTCCGTACTAGTAGGGCTGCTTAGGCTAGAGATATTAGAATAGTTCTAGCTATTTAACGCTAGCCCGATTATCTTGCTTATCCTGTGCTAGCTCCTAGTAATATAGTTTAACTACTATATTCCGAAATTCTATAGGTCTGTTAACTATATTAACGATTACCGTCGTATCTATAGCCAAGATTACCTTATAAGGTCCTATCTATCGGTCGCTTTTCTAGAATACAAGTACTTTAGTACCTACTTCTAATAAGCATAGTAGTACGTCTTCTATACTTAGTCTATTATGTTATATAAGAGCGTTTTACACAGTCCTTATATTATTTAGGATTCGCAATTATATTATGGCCTTCCGAATTGCGCCTGCTCAGCGTAGTTAAGATAGAAAAGGCGGTACGTCTATGGTAAGGCGCGGGTATACGCTGAAAACTAAGAGCGTATTGGAATGGGTAATCCTATATAAGGATCTATAACCACTATAGCCTACTAGTAGTAGTCGTATAGGGTACGTAGGGGCAGCAACAGCGTTGATATGGCCTAAATAGCACTTCCTAGGTATGTGCTAATATAGTAAAGTAGGGCCCTTTACTGTATTCCCTCTATAAAAGTCCTTATATAACGGTATAGTTATAGGCTATAGCGCTATATTATAGGGGCTTTAAGCTTATATATCACGGCTTTCAGTGGGTCTTATAGGCCTATAAGGCTTATAGTTGTAGGTAACGTAGTAACTTGATTTCTAGTCCAAGTAGGTAAGGCTTCGCAATTTCCTTCCCTACGTATACCCTCCGGCACCGTTCCTGCCCTCTATACGGCAGGAGCGCCTTAGTAGGTGCATGGCCACTTCCCGAAAAACCAAATAAGCTGGCGATTTTAAATAATCGACTTACGGCCACCTAAGCTGCAGGGTAAGCCGCACGACTTTTCCTGTAAGTTCTGTTTTCGCTCCTGCGGTGCAGGGTAGGTACAGGGTAGGTAGGTGACCTAGTAGAAGAGCCTTTTAAGGCTATTTCTAGCGCTTATACAGCCTAAGGAGGCTGTCTCTACAAAAGTAGGGCATAAATCTAAAAATAGAAAAGCCTTTTAAAGCTATTTCTAGGCTATATAGTGGAGTATATAGCTTAGTCAGCGGTATCCACAAAAGTGGGTCCACCCTCAGAATATAGCTATATATCTAGTAGTTCGAGAACTGAAATCCGTTTTGCCTAAGCTATAACCGTTAGAGCGCTATAGCTTATTTTGTACGTTTAACACCCCCTCTATTCTTCTGTTCCTTTATAAGCCTTAGAAAGCTATATATAGGTAAAGAATAGAAGAATCCTAAGAAATAAGAGCTTAAGAGCAAAACTATTCCGTTAGACAAAGGGGTTAGGCCCTTATATATATACAGGATAAACCCCTATTATATATAGAAAGAAGTAAGAATATATATGATGTTGAAATTAAACCTATAACCTATTTAAAGGTATAGGTACTATAGCTTTAAAGCGTATAGTAATATATAATATCTAAATATTCTATACCCTAGCGACTGATAGACGCACTAGAGTATAGAAGGAGTAAAGGGCTTATAAACGCCTTTATCCTCTTATAGAGAAAACAATTTTTAGCACGGTTTTAAATTTTATGCCCTTTTTTACTCCGTTCTTTCAGCCAGTTCTAGTAAGGAAATAACAGGTAGTCATATAGAGAATCCCCCTCTAAAGGAAAGTATACTACTAGTAATAGCCGGAGCCTATATTTTCCAAATATAGCTATACTATATACTAGAGTACTTCTAGACGTAGCTAGAGTAATATAGGCCTTCCTAACGCCGCAGGGAGCTGATGCCAGCACAAGGGCGCCTATAGAACTGTACTACAGTAGCTAGGACCTTATAAGCCTTTTAAGGCTATATAGAGGAATTAGGTGATTCCAGAGGGCTGTAAAGTAGCCGGTACTATTGACTGGTCTTATAAGCTAATCAGGCTAAGCCAGGCCTTCTATATATACAGTATAGAGTATATATATAGGGGTAAAGGGTAGCTTAGTAGAAAGCTCCCTTAGGTTAAAGGCCTAAAAGCCTAATAAAAGACTGAAAGCCACTAACTGGTAGGGCTTTAGTAAGTCCGTCAGCCGGCATACACTTAGTATTAAGATATATAATAGTAACTATTTTAGCCCTAACCTGCTCTCTAACGTACCGGAATTTCAGCAGGGTATACTTAGTTCTAGCGTATAGCGCTGGGTCATTAGCCACCGTTATAGAGCCCTGATTATCTCTATAGAGAGTAATAAGGTAGTCTATAGGTCTGTAAAGTTCAGAAAATAGCCCTATAATCCACTGTACTTCGCGTATAGCCTCTATAAGTCCATCAGTTTCAGCTTCCAGGGTAGAGAGAGCAATAGTAGTAGCTCTTTTCGTTTTCCAGCTAATAGGCCCACCGGCTAACTTATATAGATAGCCGTAGGTGGATTTACTAGTAGCCTTATCCCCTGCAAAATCAGAGTCACTAAAGCCTATAGGGACTAGACTACTATTGATTATAGAAGTCCGGCTACTACCTTTACTATTTCTAGAATCTACTATAGTAGTAGAGGTAGTAGTTAGGGGCCTAGGCCCTTCCTTAGAGTGAAAGTCTCTACTAAGCTTAGTAGTTGTATTACTACTATTACTAAGCTTAGGCCCTAGATCAGCTACTGTATTTCCGTTATAGCTAAAACAGATGCTATAGTCTTTAGTACTATTAAGATACTTAAAAAGATTTTTAGCAGCGTTTAAGTGTGATTTTGTAGGTCTATTTAAAGACCTAGAGAGCCACTGTACGGTAAAGCTAATATCTACCCTAGTAAGGAGCATTATATACATAGCTGTTCCTACTAGGCTTTGATAGAGCTTAATTTCCGTAGAATTACAGAGGTGGCTAGTAATATCTTCCTCTAGTTGAAGTTGACTTACTAGCCCCGGCTGTAAGGGAATAGATATAGGCTTAGAATCGGCTAAGTTAAAGCGGCTAACCGCCTCTTCTACATACTATGACTGGTTAAGCTACAGGCGCCTATTAGGTCTATCCCTTATAATTTGCACGCCTAGGAAATAGGCGGCAGGCCCTAAGTCCTCTACAGCGTAGACCTTATTAAGCCGTTTCTTTAAATCAGTTATATAGCCTATATTAGGCCCTATAAATAGACAGTCATCTACATAGGTAACGATAAAGTAGCAGGTTTTAGCATTATAAAAGACCCCTGGATCTGAAATAAGAGGGAGATAGCCTAGGCTCTTAAATAAGATTTTAAGCTTATCTTGCCACTCTCTAGGGCTTTGTTTTAGACCGTATAACGCTTTAGATAGTTTAATAATATTAGGAGTAGAAGGATTATAGCTGTATTTCAGTAAAAGCTTATAAATAGCCTTATTAGAAGCCGCTAGGTCTAATAGTCCTTCAGGGATTTCCATATATATTTCTTCTCTAAGAGCGCTATTAAGAAATGCCCCTATAAAGTCAGCTTGTTCTATTTCCTAGTCTAGAACAGCACCTATAGCTAGAAGTATACGCCAAGTAGGTGGTATACTAGTAGAGGCGTAGGTTACAGTATAATCTAGGCCTTCTACTTGCATAAAGCCCCTAGCTACTAACCGAGATTTATACTTAATAGGCCTGTTTTTAGCGTCCTTTTTAACCTTAAGAACGTTTCGACAGGTAATAAGCTTACGGTTAGAAGGTAATAGACTCCTAGGTAGGAATTTAAAAACCTCTAGCTCTAATAACTGGATAAATTCCTTGGTAATAGCCTCTAACCACTTACTACGCTCATCTCTAGGTAGTTTTAAGACTTGCTTATAAGTAGTAGGCGTACTATCCTTAGATATTACCCTTTTTCGAGCCTTATAGACAAAAGACAGTATATAGCTACTAGTCTTAGCTAAAAGCTTATAGTAATCGAGCTGCATTTTATCCCCCTCTGAAATAAGATCACTATTATCAAGAGGTTCGTTCGTTATAGGCTGATTAGGCGCTATAACTTCTATAGGCTTAGGTGCAAAAATAGGCTCTATAGTTTGGGGAAACACCTCTGGTAATTCAGGCTTTCTAATAGATATAGTAGGCCTAGTAGACTCTACTATAACCGGATTTATAGGCTTATCCGGTAAGGGTTCATCTAATTTACTATCGGAAGAAGATTCGTAGGGTTCTAGCTTACTAGGTCCTATTTCTATACTAATAGGCTTTTTAGTATTGAGATTAGAAGGGTCCAGGCTGACAGCCCCCTCTAAATCTAGGTCTAGGTCTACTAATTCCTCCTTTAAAGCCGTATTATCAGTAGGCTGACTTAGTACTGTATTATCCTCTATAAATTTAATAGTAGAGGTTTTAAGTACTGCTCTTCTAGACGGTATATATACTAGGTAGGTCTTAGAACCTAATACCGCTAGTAATTTACACTCTTCCGTTCTAGAGGTAAATTTTAACGATTTAGACCGTTTTTCTAGAGGTATAATCGCCTTTCCTCTAGCGCCTATAGCCCTATAGCGCTCTAGGTTAGGTATATGTAGAATACCAGGCTCTAGCTCGTCAAATAGCGCCTGGAAAGGAGTGGTTTCCTTATTAGTTATAGCTATACTATTAACTAATTCCACTACAGCCTCCAGTATAAAGCACTACAAATACTGGGGTAAAGCGCTACTAAGAATAGTACACCTTACACGGTCTAGTATAACTCTAACTGATCGTTCTACTAAGCCGTTCTGCTCGTGGATATAGGGGGCAGAAGTGCTAAATTTAATACCCCTTTTAGCTAACCAAGTAGTTAATAAATCAGTTATTTCAGTGCCTCCGTTAAAGTGGAATTTAGTAGGATATCTACCAAATCTATTCCTTAGGCCCCTAAAAAAGCCCTTAATAGCGTTAGCTACTATAGGGCCTGATTTATTAGGTAGGTTAAAAACCCACCTATACCTACTTTTACGGTTAACTAGAAGTAAGACTATAGGGTTTCTATTATAAGGCCTAGGCCTAATTTTAACAGTATCCCCCTCTATTAAGTCTAAGACCCTAGGTAGGTCAGGTATTAGAGCCTTACTAACCCTTCTTACTGCTTTACCTCGATCATAGCTAGAGCAGTGAAAATCAGCTTCCTTTATTTTATCAAAATTAGGCAGCCCTTTAGTAATACTAGAGGTCTTTTTCAAAAGACGTAGGCCTATATAGCCTAGCCTAACGTGCCACAATTTAGCTGAATTAAGTAGATTATAGTAATCTCGCTGACCTATATTAGGCTCCTTTAAAGTAGGGCTAGATATAGCCTTTTCTACTACTTTATTCTCCTTTATAACTGGCTCTCTTAGTATACGGGGCAGGTCTCTAGTGCCAGTTAAGGGCTTAGGCTCCCTAGTCTTACGGGGACTTTGATAGGGGGCCTAGGCAGTGGCTAAGGGCTCTACAGGCCTATGGGGCCTTTTCCCCCTTAAAGAAGGTCCTATACCTTCTAAAGTAGTACCCTTAGCCGGAGAATTCCTTAGCTTATAGCGCTTATTAGGCTCTATAGCTTCGGATACTATAGCATCCTCTATAATAGGTCTATAGTCTTCCTTTCTAATAGAATTAGAAGGAATTTCCACCACTATCTTATTACGCTGCGGCTCTATACTTTTAGTAGTATTATAACTAGTAAGGCCTAAAGGAAAAGCAAAATTTACATGTAATATAGGCTTAGAGCTGCCTTTAACGTCAAGAAAAAATCCTGATTTTTTAAAGTCTAGTATAGCTATACAGCGTCTATTACCCCCGTAAAGGGTTTCCTTTATAAGGCAACCTCCCGAATTATAGTGCCTAACCCCACTAACAATATTTATATCAATATTAGGTAGGTATAAAACGTTATCTAATACTAATTTAGTATAGGTAGGGGGGGCCTTTCTAGATAATACTTCTAGTGTAATAGAGCCTATACTAGCCGGGCTTACAGGGCTATTTCCAGTGTTAATAGGGCGTAACTGGCCTGTGTTAGGCGTAAAGGTAGTAAACCGCTCTTTACTATTACTGATATAGTCCGTAGATCCTGTATCGTATAGCCAACTATTATAAAGAGCGGGGTCTCTAGGGCGTCTTCTAGGCTTATTATCTTTATATTTTGCCTTGTTATTAGAAGAGGTTTTTAGGCCTTTTCCTTTAAAGTCCTTACGCTTCTTATACCCTTTTAACGCTAATAGCTGTGCTAATTGGGTATCAGAATCGCTAGAAGAATTAGAATTGGAACTAGAGTCGGATTCCTCTTCTTCTTCTTCTACAGCTAGGTTATAGGACCTTAGCATAAAGGAGGCTTGTTCAGCACTTTTAGCACTATAATTCTGCCCTTTAACATTATAACTAGCCTTCTTCTTACCCTTTTTCTTATTTTTACCCTTCTTACTAGGGTTAGAATTTGAATTAGGGGTTGAATTAGAGCTATTAGCTACGTGAGCTGCTCTATACGCCTCTATAGCTGGGTTCCTAGATTCTTCTAGAATATTAGCTATTAGATATTCTATATTAAGGCTAGAGGCTATAAGGCCTAGCATTCTAGCCTGTCTTATAGAGCTCTTTTGGCGTGATACCCAGCTAGGAAACTTAGATTCTAGAGCCTTAAAATACTGATTTAGTATTAAAGAGGGATCTATATCTATTTTAGCCATAGTAAGCTTAGCAAGATAGCTGTTAAATTCAGCGTTAAAAGCTGATAAGCCTTTTTTATAGGTACTAAAGGTAAGGGCGTGGAATTCGTTATAGACGTCCTCCTTTTTAGACTCTATAGGTCGGCTATACTGCCTAATAAGCAGCTTAAAGGCCTTAGAAGGTATATGAATCCACGATATAGCAGCCCTAGGGCCACTAGATAAGCTATTACGTAGAAGCATTAAAAGAACAGCTTGATCAGAGTTGCTATAAGTGTTAGATATATCAGGGTTTTCTAAAAAATTAGATATCCCTAACGCTCTTAGTACTATACTTAAAGCCTGAATCTACTATTCAAAATTGCTTTCCCCGCTAAGCTTACTATCGTCCGGTATAGTATAGGCCTTTTTAGAAAGCTCCTTTACTATACTACTAGTAATAGTATCCTTAAAGCCTTCCTTAGACCCTATATCTATAGGGGGGTCTAAATTACTAGTAGCTGAATTAACAGCCGGCCCTAGATAGGGCTCTTTCCTAGGGGGACGTAGAGGAGAATCTAAATCCATAGTACCGCTAAAAGGATCAAATCTAGGACTATAGCTAGTCTTTCCAGTAGTAGCAGCATTGCTACTATTAGTTAGAGAAGCTAAAGTAGAAGATATATTCTTTATAGCGCTAACGCTATCCTCGACAGAGGCTTTTAGGGTATTTAGACTTAAAAGTAGTGTTTTTATATTACTAGATTGGCTAGCTATAACTCGGTTATGAGATTTTATATTCTGTTTTAGGAATTCTATAACCTTGCTATAGTCTTCGCCATCTTCCTTATCTTCTGATAGGGTTCGTATAGGTGGTGGAGGCCTAGAAGATTGCCCTGGATCAGCTAGGTTACTAGCCCTTTTAGGGGCTATACCCTTCCCTTTAGCTTGATCCGCCATTGTAAATAGGCTACTATTTACTTTATAGTGCTAGCTAAAGCACTTAATTAGCTTCCAGTTTACTAAAGCTAATTAGCTAGCTTACTAATTATAGTAGTGATTTTCTAGGCTAGTCTTAGCGCTTAGTAGGTTTATAGCACTGCCTACTTGCTACTTAGTAGGGCTTTCTAGTAGAAATTCTAAACTAGGCTCTAAGATAGGGACTAGAGACTTCGACGTAGGGACTTAACTACCGCCTATAGATATATCTATAGAAAGGGCTCTATAGTAGGGAAATATAGGTCTTTAGCGCTAGAAATTCTAAAACGCTAGCCTTTCTACTTCCAGCTATAAGTAGAAAGGTCTTTTAGTATAGGTAAGTATACTAGCCTAAGCGTATAAGAGCCCCAAATGCTCGTTAATACTATAGGACTTAGATTTCTCAGCGATTTATCCTTCTAGATTTTCAGGCTTTTTAGTCCTTAAATAGCCTTCAATAAGATATAATATATAGCTTTTTAGGGCTAATATAGTACTATATTTTCAGCTATAAGAGGCTTAAATAGCCCTATATATATAGGCAGAGGTAGCGCTTTGAAATTGGACTCCAACGATAACTATCCCACAGGCTATCCGGGCTTATAACCTATTAGAATAGGTAATCCTATATAAGGATCTGTAACCACTATAGCCTACTAGTAGTAGTCGTATAGGGTACGTAGGGGCAGCAACAGCGTTGATATGGCCTAAATAGCACTTCCTAGGTATATGCTAATATAGTAAAGTAGGGCCCTTTACTGTATTCCCTCTATAAAAGTCCTTATATAACGGTATAGTTATAGGCTATAGCGCTATATTATAGGGGCTTTAAGCTCATATATCACGGCTTTTAGTAGGTCTTATAGGCCTATAAGGCTTATAGTTGTAGGTAACGTAGTAACTTGATTTCTAGTCCAAGTAGGTAAGGCTTCGCAATTTCCTTCCCTACGTATACCCTCCGGCACCGTTCCTGCCCTCTATACGGCAGGAGCGCCTTAGTAGGTGCATGGCCACTTCCTGAAAAACCAAATAAGCTGGCGATTTTAAATAATCGACTTACGGCCACCTAAGCTGCAGGGTAAGCCGCACGACTTTTCCTGTAAGTTCTGTTTTCGCTCCTGCGGTACAGGGTAGGTATAGGGTAGGTAGATGACCTAGTAGAAGAGCCTTTTAAGGCTATTTCTAGCGCTTATACAGCCTAAGGAGGCTGTCTCCACAAAAGTGGGGCATAAATCTAAAAATAGAAAAGCCTTTTAAAGCTATTTCTTGGCTATATAGTGGAGTATATAGCTTAGTCAGCGGTATCCACAAAAGTGGGTCCACCCTCAGAATATAGCTATATATCTAGTAGTTCGAGAACTGAAATCCGTTTTGCCTAAGCTATAACCGTTAGAGCGCTATAGCTTATTTTGTACGTTTAACAGAGCGTTAGTACTAGCCTGTCCAGGCTAGCAGTATTATTAACTGCGCTTAGTACTGCTTATAGGTATGCTTCTTTTAAGCAAGATCCGGCGGTCTCTGACTTAATAATGTTATAGGCCCTTCTTAGTAGCCTATAATACTGCTCGATCTTGCCAACTAACTAGTATACCTTAACTGGTACTAAATAATAGGTTATACCTATAAGCTTAGCCTTTATCTAGAACTTATATACTTCGAAATTAGTACCCTTGTTATAGTATAAAATATTAGGTAGTCTAAGGTATATATCGATCTAACATTCCTTTAGCTGCTCCTACGTCTCTTTAGCTAAGAGATCGTTTAGAAAGCAGGCTACTTAGAACGACGTTATAGCATTGACCATATATAGTACCTTGGAATTATCAATGTTCAGAACGTCTATAACGATCTTAAAATTAAAGCAAATATCGTCTTATAACGTAAATCTAAATCGTTATAGCGCTATGCCTTTGATCTAGCAGAAGTAGCAGAACTTATTAATCATCTTAATAGCGCTATATTCTACTTAGTAGTCTGCTTGTTATAGTAGTTTATACTATCTATGAACTATAGGGTATCTATAGTATTAATAAATACGTCTTAGTTCTACCTCTATAAGTTATAGAGGTATAGAATGCTTGTTATCTGCTATAAATACTATGCTTAGAAGTTTAATCCCTTTTATAGGGATCTATAGATGTCCCTATTTCCGTTAAACATATACGCGCTTTCCTAACTTAGATATAAGCTTGTTTGTTATGTTATTAAGGTAGACGCCGAGCTTGTCTATATCCTTTAGACATATAAGAAAAGGGGTTAGTATCTCTAATATATAGAAAGTTGTATAACTAATATTAAGCTCTACTTTAACTATTCTAAGTAATTATTTTAAATCCCTAGACCTAAAAAGTATATTTGCTTCTCCTATGTGTAACTTGTTAATCTTGAGTAATCTAATCATCTTCTTTAGTATAAGGAATTGTCGGAGTCTAGCAGTTAAAACATCAGTAGCCCTAATATCAGGCATAATCCCTTGGAATTTAGTCTTAGTATACCTATTAAGTATAAACTAAACGGCTTTTGTTTCCTTAGTATCCTTTTTGCTATCTTTATACGGTTGTTCGCTCTTAGTAATTAGGTAGAAAAAGGCTTAGTTTGCAAAGTAAGTTACTGCTATTTATTCTTCTTTAAAACTAATTATTAGTACTTTATTTCCGACTTAAGTTTAATCGGTCTTATAGTTATCTACCTATACTTTAAGCTTAGTCTCTTCTTCCCTTGCTTTGTATTTATTATCTAAACCCTTATAATTAAGGAGGAACGCCGTATATCGTCTATGATCTTTGTTAATGCCCTTTCGTTTAAGCTATTCGCTCTTAGCTACTGCTTGTTCCTCTTAGCTATATATAAAGAAGCGGTAATCTAGCTTACTATAAATCTAATAACCTACTTTAGTATAGCTTTTATTATAGTCCTCTTGCTAAAGCTCGTTTTGCTTTCTATACCTAGTAGTACCTCTAGATTGTTATATATATATCGTCTAGTTTCTCTTAAAGATCGAATCTATAATTAGGTTACTCTAATAGTTTCTTATAGGCCTGGCCTTTGTTATAGTGAACCTATGGTCTATTAAGAATTAGCGATATATACGATCTACTTCCTTAATATTAAGTGTTTGGCAGAGTATAGCTACTAGCTCTTTAAAGCTTGTTAGTAGTTTATATAGGGTGATCTTTAGCTTAGATACTCCTTAGTAGGCTTAGATTATATTTATAACTAGGAACTCCTTATAGTTATAGAGCGGACTAAGCCTATGTTAGCTTTGTTAGAGTCTATTAAGCAAGATCTAGAGAATTTCCTTTATAGACTTGTTGCTATTCTTGCTCTTAAGGCATATAGACTAGAAAATAATAGTGTTCTAGATATATAAGTAGTTGTTCTACTTAGTGCTTATCTTAAAGTATCCCTTTAAGATACTATATAGTTATATAAAGGAGATACTAAAAGGGATATAGTATAGGTAATATTCCTTAGCTTGTTCTGAAAGTATATTTGGAAAGACAGTACCTAATAGGCTATAATCAATCTAGAAAGTCCAGTATTAGTATAGGAAGAAACGAACTTTATTATTAAGGATATCGTTGTTAGACCTGGAATAGCTGTCCTTTAAGTCCTAAGACTTAATAAAATCGGTTAGGGTTTTTCGATTAATACTTGTCTTGTTTATCCAGCCTGTTTCGATCGGTAGGATAGCCATATACTTAGTACTTCTATATATAATATACTCATACTAGGTATACTGCTCTTTATTCTCTGCTTAAGGTTAAGCGTGTTCTAGCCTATATCTAGTATTAATACTAGGGGTTTATATAGGTTGTATAGGGTTCTATCGTCCCCCTTAATTAGTTCTCTAGTTATAGCCTTAGTAGTTAACTTAGCTATAACCTTAGGTATAACCTTAGCTAGTACTTTAGGTGGTTAGTAGGAATCTATAGCCTTTGCTAGCGCCCTTATTAGCTGGTGGGAATCCTGCTCCTATTGTACTTCTAAGTCTATAAATCGGAAGTGTTATCTATAGGTCCGGATTTAGCGGGTAAAGGGTATTTCCGAACTAATCGCAGTTACCGGTATAGAGCGTTCTACTTTAGGCCGCTGTCTGGCGTATACCTAGGTCTTGGCCGCTTACTAGTTAATCGTCGTTTATAATTAAGCTGCTTGTTAGTCTATATTGCTAGATAGCGTTTACAGTTATATTACTAATCTGTATCTCCCCTTATAGTACCTCCTATAGCTAGGTACTAAATTCAGGGTCTTAGGTTGTTATTAGTACGATCTCCTTCCCCTTTTCTATTTAAGTAGGAAGAAATGTTATTATATAATGTCTATGCTTGGCCTAGATCGACAGTCTATAGATTTAGAGGAGTACGTCGGGCCCTAGATTGTTAGACAGGTTATTAGCAAGCGTTGCAAGTCCCTTAAAGAGCTTTTGCCCTTTTAAGCCGTCTATAAGGATATAGCTGTTGTTAAGCGTTTAGTATAGTTATAAGTGTAGTTTGTTATTCAACTTGTTAAAGTAGTTAGCTATCTAGTCCTTGAAATCCAAGTAGAATTTATAGTATAGATCTTTAGATTATTGCCCCTTATAAGTGCCAAGGTAGGAGAGCGTATATAAGTTAAGTACTTTATTGCTATTATACTCTAGATCAATATACTCTAGCAATCTATAGAAGGTTTAAGTGTTAAATTTATCGATACTTATAATAGGTAGCTAGATAGGGAATTCTTGTTTAAAATGCTTTTTAAGATTCTAGGCTATACTTGACGAAATACTTAGTATATGATAGAGGTTCGTCTTAGTATCCTCCCTTTCTAAGGCTCTATAAGCAGAAGGGTTTTAGAATGCTATAGTATGTTAATTATAGTAAAGTTAGTTAGCGATATAGTTTTAGTAGCGTTCTTTCGAATAACGCTTCCTTAGTCTAGAAGCTTAGGTCAAGCTTTCTTAGCCTAGGAGGATAGGTTTATAATATCGGTTTTCTTATAAGTAGTATTACTAAGTTAATAGGGTAGTTATTTAGTTACCTAATTAATAGCTCTTAGTAAGTAAACTATAATCTACTTAGTTAAGGTTATTAAGCACTTAACTAACTACCTTACTACTCTGTATTACCCCTATATCGTAATATAGAGACAATACTAATCAGTATTAATAGGTTTCTAGAGATTATAGTAATCTAAAACAATAAGAGCAAAGAGAGTAGCAAGGAAATACTAGTTTAAGTTCTAGTTCTGGATTATCTATCTCCCTCTATCTAGAGGGTAGTTACACACCCCTTAAATACCTATATTTAAGCAGAGCGCTCGTTAGTAACCATTATATAGTACATAGGTGCACTACTTATAGCTATCGTACAAGTGGCGCAGTACACGCCCCATTCCCCAGAGCAGGATGCTTAGTAGCGCAGTACGTGCCCCATTCCCAGAGCGAGAGGCTCATGTGCTGCGCGGTCACGGGGATCAGCACCTAACCCCCCTTACCGCAATCAACAATACTGTAATTATAGCATACTAGGTAAAATATTACTCCTTAGCCTACTATACTTTCGCTTACTAGGAGGGTTACTTGATCGACGCTTATAAGGGATCTTAAGCTAGATAATATACCTGCTCTATAGTATAGAGAGGATAATAAGACAGATAAGGCTAGTAGAGAGCTTTATATAGGAATGAATATTACTATGCTAGAATTATTACTGCTATACCTCTAAGGCTATAGAGGTTAGACTAGGACGGACTAATCAGCTATAATTAGGCAATAATAGATAGGTTAGTTAAGTAGGTTTATTATTTAATACCTTCTTTTCTTGCTTTTCTTGCTTAAAGTATTACTAGCTATAGTTGGCTCCCTTAACCTTAATCCTATATAAACCTAGTATAATCTTAGTATACCTTGTTATATATATATAATCTATATTTCCCAATTATCCTTACTCTAGACAAAGGTACCCTATATTATTAATATTATCTGGTATTTATTTTAGGGGTTTATATCTCCTACTGCCTTCTGCCTTTTATAGGAGCTATAAGGAGGTATAGATTAGTATAGCTAGTGTATAACTAGCCACTACTTGTTTTTCTTCTTCTTCTCCCTCTGTTTAGAGGAGACCTATATCTACTTTCTCTTCTATTATATAGTAGAGTAGGTAAATAAGGCTAGTCTTTCTTTTCTACCCCTTATCTTATTCTAGGCTAACAATAAGATTGTAAATTAGCAGTATAAGAAGGATAATAGTATAAGAAGCTAGCTTTCCTTCCTATATTTATAGATAAGAATTAATTATTACCTAATTATTACAGTTATATAGTTACATTTTACCTATTTAGATATTCCATCTACTTTCTTTGCCTCTAGGCTACTTTGGCCCATTTACTTAGTTCTATTATACCTGTCCACCTTAGTCTCCCCTAATTAGAGAGACTATAGCCTTGGTGTACACATACCTCTTATCCTCTTATCTAGACAGCTGTTCGATATACAGCTGCCTACCACCTTCAGACAGCTGCTCCTACTTTCTCGTGGGTCTGCTGCTCTGTTTCACTATAAAGTCAATTACCTTACTTATAATACGCCTAAGCTACTGCTTAAAGTCAATCTACTACTCTAGCTTAGAAAGGAGGATTAAGCCCTCTTTATTATTCTTCTCATTATTCTTATTACTTAATATAATAGCAGCTACTAAGATGCTTTCTTAGGTATTATAATAATAATATTTATACTAATACTAGTCTTATCTATACTAGGCTAATAGCTTTTAACTGTTAATTGTTTAGCTATATAGGTTTAGGTAATTAATTCTATACTAATCTAGTCTATATTCTAGGTCTCTCTTCTTAACCTATGCTCTAACCCCCTCTACTAATAGAGATTTCCTCTCTCCCCCCTGCTCTACCTATAGGCCCGGAAAGGAGGCTCAATCTGTTTAATATAGGGAAACGTGGCTATATCTACCTTAATTAACAGGGCCTCCCTATAACCTGCTCCCGTCGGGGATACCGGAGTTCTACCGAAGCGACACGGGCGCCACGTTGTCCAACAGTCTCTACTGCAGTAAGAGCGAATCAACAGTTTCCTTTATAAAGACTATAGATAGTCTAAATAGAGAAGGGGGATAGTATAGATTCTATAGGAATTTGCAGTATATACAACATAGCTATACCAATGCCCTACCCATAGTATTTTAGCAAAGCTGAACATTCCATAGGCTACAAGGAGTACAATCAACCAACAGCTTAGAATCACGAATCACCTACTAGCCCTAGATCGAGTAATCCGGTGCCTTAGTGTTGTGACAGCTAGAAGCCACACTACCTCTAGGGCCGGACAGAAATTTTGTCCTTGTGCGCCAACGGCTGCTTGCATGGCAGTGCGGACCTGTCGATGAGCACCCGACGTACCCGACTCCGTCCTCCCCACGCTGCAGTTGCCCACATGACAAGCCTCATCCCTCATCCCTCAAACTCGTCCCTCACCGCACCGCACCTGCTGCGAGCGTATCACAGCAGTGCCACACAGCTGCCAATGGTGGGAAAGCCGAGGCCTCCATTTTATCCTCCGTACTTATGCATGAACCATGGGCGAGGACATTTGTACAACCGACACACCGCCTTTCGAGCCATGCCGCCGCCGTCAATGGTGAGAGTGCATGAAATTGCCACAGTCGAACCCATGCAAGACTGTCCGGAATGGGCATGTTCATCTTGCAGGCACAGAGGGAAAATTGCGCCTCACATCCGCTGTTCGGCTGCACCACGCTAGCTTTGTGCTTCCACATCTATCCAAAGACCTTCAAGAACGCCCAGATACCCAGGCCGCTCAGAACAGGGATCGTCAGGTTGTCGTCCCAGTCAAGCACGTCGAGCGCCTCGCTTGTCGCGGCTGCAATGCCTGACCACACGCTCATTACCCCGAGGGCGAGACCGCCCGAGATGCTCGCTTGCTCCCTCGTCAAGCCTATGGCGTCGGCGAGCGCTTGCGGCAGGTGAAGCGCGCCCTGGAACATGAAGGTCCCGTCGCCCGCCATCGGCCCACGCGAGGGCGCCAACCAGCCCCAGAACCATGCTGCCGTACCGACGCCTACGAGGCAGGCAGACAGAGAGCCGGCCAGTGACTTGCCCCGTCGGGTACGCGGCGTGTACCTGCCGTAGAGCCTGCCGAACGTGCTGGCTGCCGTGTCACACCAGCTCAGCAGCAGTGTGCTCAAGACGGCGATGTCCTTGGGGAAGCAGAATAAGACGATACAGGTCCCGAGCAGGAAGAAGATGGACGAGTTGTAGCCCATGAATTCACTCTCCCGCATGAGAGCGCCGAACACCCTGACGTAGAAGCGATTGAAAGGCGCGTACCGGTGCCGCAAGACGTCACAAACGGCAAGGGGAACAAACGCTCCCAAGAGGTACGGGCATACCGTCTCAGTCTGCACGCCCGACAGGTAGAGCCATGTGACGAAGAAGCCGATGGAAACGTGGAACGTCTTGCGCGGGACCTCGTATTTGTGCACAAACGTCCGCCAGTGTCTGTGAATGGGAATGAGGCCCAATGGACTCGGACTGCGACTGAAATCCCGCCAGCTCCAGCCCATGTACTCTGGGGCGCCGGGCGGCGAGAGATGGCCGTTCTCGGGAACAAGCGGCAACTCGACATTTTTTGGGGGTTTGCCGGCATGAGCGTTGGCTGTAGTCGACGCCGGATCCGGCGGATCTGCGGTCGTCAACTTGCCGACTCTTGTCGCCCCCATAGGACTCCGGCTCCGCGTCCGGCTCCTCCGGAGCTCCGAATGTTCGAGGGCGTCATCGCCGTTCTCGTGTACCGTGCGCGAGGTGGACTGTCTTGTCCTCACCGCTGACCGCGTCACGGGCCCCGAGTACAAGGCTTGGGCGGCATCGTACTGATCCGAGGGCGGCGTCGGACTCGGCGAAATGACGCGCGGCGTGCCAGGGGTGGCGGTCTTGCCCCGTATGGACATGTTGTAGGGGAAAGGCGGCAGCGGCGGAAGGACGATGACGCCGACGAAGATGGGGCGCAGATTGTAGAAGCGCAACGGCCAGAACATGGAGTGGAGATGAGTGTCTTTTCTGGAAGCGCGCGTCGTCGCCGTGAGAGCCGCTCTGGGCGCGAACGGATCTAGCATGAATCAAGGTTGAGGCGGCGGAGTGGCAGCACTCCACCACCGCATGGCTGGGGAACGATGGAATGGTGAGCAGCGTGGGAAGCGTGGGCGCTAGGCCGGTGACGGGGTAACGCCGGAACGGTTGAACCTTTGGCGAGTCGCGCAAAACGAACGAATAGGAAGCTCGGGGCGGTGAAGCCACGGGATCGCGGGTGACAGAGCGCGCCGTCGGCTAGGCTCGTCTTACAGGATGGGTTGGTTGCGGCGTGATGGTGGTGCGCAGAGCTGAGTGAGGCCGAGCCGGAGTGGGGGGGGGGGGGGGGGGGGGGGGAGAAGAAGATGGAGACAGGCGGCGCCATAGACCCGCAGGTGACATTGTCTTTTTTTTTTTTTTTTTTGCCCGCACGCGACACAAGCTGCGATTTTCTGACGTCAGCCCCGCGCCGTTGGGTGGTGGGGCCGTTGGGTGGGGGCAGCCGAGCGATAAGATAAACTTTCCGAGGAACGGGGGTTATGGATTTTGAAATTTCTCCCCACCAAGTCAGAAGAGGTGCATTGAGGTACGGAGTTGTAGGTGAGCTCAGACGCTGAGTGCACCATGGCGCCGCTGCCTGCAGACAAGGCTCCGCGTCTCTGGCCGCCGGATTTGGCTGACTGGATACTCGACTACCTGAAAGCCAAGGGCTTCTCATCGCCAGTAGGTTGGACGACGGTGACTGGACAGACCCAAGCTCTTGGCTGAATTTTCTTGCAGACGCCGGTCCAACATGCAACCCTACCCATATTCCGGTCTCACAAGGACGTCGTCGTCGAGGCCGTCACCGGCAGCGGGAAGACGCTGGCCTACATGATCCCGGTCATCGAGAAGATGCTGCGGGCCGAAGACGCCCCCAGGCGTCATCATGTGCAGGGCATTGTCTGTGCGCCGACCCGGGAACTGGCCCAGCAGATATACGACGTGACGCGCGAGCTGATCAGCTTCCACGCCGAGTCCCGTGAGCTGTTCGTGTACGCCAACAACGGCGAGAAGCGCCCCGAGTCTGCCTCGCGCGTCGTCGTTCCCCAGCTCCTCGTCGGCGGTACCACCAAGGCCATGCAGGATCTCAGCCAATTCTTGTCTCTCTCGCCGAATCTTCTGATCGCCACTCCTGGCCGTCTTGCCGAGCTCCTCGCCAGCGCGCACTGCAAGACGCCGGCATCGTCGTTTGAAGTGCTCGTCCTCGACGAGGCCGACCGTTTGCTGGATCTGGGCTTCTCCCAAGCCCTTTCCACCCTCTTGAGTTTCTTGCCCAAGCAGAGACGCACCGGCCTGTTCTCGGCAAGCATGAGCGACGCCGTCCAGGAGCTGATCAAGGTCGGCATGCTGTACCCGCACAAAATCACAGTCCGCGTCCGCTCCTCCAAGGGCGGCCTTATCGAGGAGCGGAAGACCCCCCTGGCGCTGCAGATGTCGTACGTGCGCGTACCGGCGAGCAAGAAGCTGCCGATGCTCTGCCGCTTGCTGGAAACCCTCCAGCCGCAGCCGAACAAGTCCATCTGTTTTGCCTCGACCTGTTTTGCCGTGAAGTACTGGCACCAGGTACTTCCCGCGCTCCTTCCGTCTGGCGTCGCTCTGATGCCGCTGCACGGCAAGCTCGAGCCCAAGGTCAGGATCAGGAACTTTGAGCGATTTGTCAGGTCCAGCGGACCGGCAGTCTTGTTGGCCACGGATGTCGCTGCTCGTGGTCTAGATATCCCCGCCGTCGATTTGGTGCTTCAGCTGGATCCACCGCAGGACGTTTCTGTCTTTGTGCACCGCTGCGGACGTGCCGGGAGAGCGGGTAGGGTGGGAAAGGCAGTGATTTTCCTCCAGCCCGGTCGCGAGGAGGAAGGCTACACCTCACTTCTTCAAGTGCGGCAAACCCCAGTGAATCTTCTCGAGGACCCGCCCATGGGTGTCAGCGACGAGGAAGCGGAGGAGGCATCGGCCAAACTCCGGGCGCAGGCGCAGGCCGATAGGAGTGTCTACGAGCTTGGCAAAACTGCCTTTGTGAGCTGGGTTCGGAGCTACTCCAAGAACACGGCGGGCTCCATCTTTCGTGTTTCCGACCTGGACTGGCGCGACCTGGCGCAGGGCTGGGGGCTGCTCGAGCTGCCGAAAATGCCGGAACTGCGGAAGCTGGACGTGGACCGTTCGCTCGGACTGGGCATCGACACCGAGAGCATCGCCTTTCTGGACAAGAAGCGCGAGAAGAAGCGGCAGATTGAGCTTGCGGAATGGAAAGAGGCGAAGACGCACCGGGCCGAGAGTGAGCCCCAGGTCAGGTCGGGCCGCAAGAAGAACGAGGCCTGGAGCGCGAAGCACGACAGGGAAGAGGTGAAGGCAGCCCGGCGGGAGAAGAAGCGGCGCAAGAGGGAGGCGGAGAAGACGAGCAGGATGAGCGAGGCGGAGCGACAGGAGCACCAGAAGCTGGAGCAACTTGTTGACCAAGTGAGGCGACGCAACGAGGCCGCGGCCAGGGCCTCGACACTCGGGGATGCCGACTTTGAGGGATTCTCGGACTAGGCCATGGGCGCGCTCTGCACAGAGTGGGACTTGGTTGCCCTCGCGCCACTAACGGCTGTATCATCTGACGTTCAATCTCTGTTCCCTCCGAGATCTTGCTCTCTCTTCTCTTCGGGACTCCTGCCGCTCCCCGACCACAGAGATACGCCGCCTAGCTATATATCGCCCAGACTGTTGCAGTAACCCGACGAGAAAGCCCGGGCAGCTGCGCGTCGTCTTGGGCGACCCGAAGGAGTGCACGGGTGCATGCAAGCACCGTTTGTTAGCCAGCGCCCCGGGCTCGTCGTCCCTGGAGTTGGTTGACTTCCACGAGACATTGGACCGCTCGTGGGCATAACCGGACTTAACGCGCGCCGGTCGCCTCGGCCGGTGATGCTTGCTCGGTCTGACAGGTGCGACTTCGGTCGCTCCTGGACTTTGGCTTGTGTGCAGTCCGTCCCTTCTCGCCATGCCACGTTCTCTCGCCTGACTGCGCTGGCGTTACACGACGTGCTTGCTCGGCATGGTGACGGCCGTTGCGATCCTCCCGTCTTGCTGCTGCCCGGCAACTTCCGGGGCCATGTTTGCACCAGGCCGGGAACGCCTCGTTGCTTGCCTTGTGTGTGTCTCATGCCACCCGGGGGCGCGTGGAAGCTGCAAACTTCGCTGGCCCGTGGTCCTCTCTGACGGATTCTCTATAAGAGACCGATTTTATCCACACTCTACCGGCTCGCGGGCATAGCAGCACCACGACAGACAGCCCCAGTGCCTGTCCTCTCTCTCCCTCCCTCTCGTTCTCTCGTTCTCTCTTTCTCTCTCTCTCTCTCTCTCTCTCTCGTTTTGGACGTCACCGCTTGCTTCCCGGCCGACGCCTTCGACTCTTCACTTCCTACCATGCCAAAGACGGCGGCCATGTCGGCTTTCTGGACCGTCTTTGCGCTTGCGACAGCGGCATCCGGTGCCGTTGTCGGCGCCCTCCCTCCTCATGTGGGAATCGCCCCCGGAACGGCCCCCGGAACGGCCCCCGGAACGGCCGGCTCTCTCCCCCAGGTGCGCAACCCGGCTTTCGTCCGGCGCAATGGCCCGGCCGCGTTGGCCAAAGCCTACCGCAAGTACAAGGCTCCCATCCCGGCGGACCTGCACGCCGCCGTCCACGCCGCCTCCGCCGCCTCCCGGCGCAGCAAGGGCAGCGCTGTCAACACGCCCGAGGAGTCGGATGCCGAGTACCTGACACCCGTCTCCATCGGGTCTCCCGGGCAGATGCTCAACCTGGACTTCGACAGCGGCTCTAGCGACCTCTGGGTCTTCAGTTCCGAGACCCCGTCCCGGGAGACGGACGGCCAGAGCGTGTACAACCCGTCCAAGAGCGACACGTCCGAGAAGCTGGCCGACTCCAGCTGGCAGATCCAGTACGGCGACGGCAGCTCGTCGAGCGGTGACGTCTACCTCGACACTGTGGCCATTGGCGGCCTGACGGTCACGGGGCAGGCTGTCGAGACGGCCAAGTCCGTCTCGGACGAGTTCACGTCGGACAGCGCCAACGACGGCCTGCTTGGTCTCGCCTTTGGCGCCCTGAATACTGTTGTTCCCACGCCGCAGAAGACCTTCTTCGAGAACGCTGCGGCCCAACTGGAGAAGGCTGTCTTTACCGCAGACCTGAAGCACGGCAAACGTGCGTCTCCACATACCCCTGTTTGGTTGCTGCCTTTGCGCTGCCGCATGTTTCCCGGAGAGTGTGCCGCCGGCTGACATGGCAGGCTCGTAGCCGGCCACTACAACTTTGGCTACCTCGACAGCAACGCCTACCACGGCTCCATCACGTACACGGCCGTCGACAAGAGCGCCGGCTTCTGGCAATTCACCTCGCCAGGCTACGCCGTCGGCCCCGGCTCCTTTTCCCCCTTCAGCATCACGGGCATCGCCGACACGGGCACCACGCTCCTTCTGCTGCCGACCACCATCGTGTCCTACTACTACCAGCAGATCAGCGGGGCCAGGTACGAGAGCAGCGAGGGCGGCTACGTCTTCCCGTGCGACACGTCGCTACCCGACTTCTCCTTCGGCGTCGAGGACGCCATAATCACGGTGCCCGGCGCGTACCTCAACTACACCACGGCGAGCGGCAGCAAGTGCTACGGCGGCATCCAGAGCGACGCGGGCATCGGCTTCTCCATCTTCGGCGACGTGGCGCTGAAGGCGGCCTTTGTCGTCTTCGACGCCGCGTCGCTGAGGCTGGGGTGGGCGACGAAGAAACTCTAGGCCGCTGCTTCTCTTTGGGCGCTCCAGGGATTTATGACCGTCATCATGTGAGATCGAAGGACGGATGGATGGATGGGCATGTCTTTGCCATGGCACACACACATTCTTATCTCCTAAGTAACACGGCACAACTTGTTGCCCATAGCACTTGGTCATCTTGGCGACTGTTATCTCGCCCCTTGTCGCCTGACCTCGTGACGGGCCGAGGAATTTTGAAGACTGGCGAACTGCCTGGATAAGAAAGCCCCCTCGCTGAAAGTAAATAATCCCTCCCTCCCTCTCCCACTTTCCATCCCGTCTGACCAGTCCACGGAGGACAATATGATGTACAAACAATAGGAAAGGGACAGACAGGCTGGAGCCAACGCCGAAAACGATACATTATGAAGCGAACAACATGGCACATGTTCGCCACCGCCAGAAACCAAGCCCAATGCTCCTCCATCACGAAGAAGGCGTAGTGACGGAAGAAACGACACCTTGGACCATACCGCCGAGGCCCTTCACGTCATAGCGGTCCAAGTCCATGACCTTGGCCCAGGCGGCCACAAAGTCGGCCACCAACTGCTCCTTGCCGCCAGCCTGCGCGTACACCTCGGCCACAGCCCTCAGCTCCGACTGCGCGCCGAAGACGAGATCGGCCCGGGTGGCGGTCCACTTGACGGCGCCCGTGTCGCGCGCCTTGCCGGTAAACGTCTCGCCGCCGGCGTCGGGCGTCCACACGGTCCCGATGTCGAGCAGGTTGACGAAGAAGTCGTTGGTCAGGGTGCCGGGATGGGCCGTCAGGACGCCCTCGCTGCCGCCGTCCCAGGTGGCGCCCAGGGCGCGCATGCCGCCGACCAGGACCGTCATCTCCGGAATCGTCAGCGACAGCTGGCGCGCCTTTTCGACCAGCAGCTCCTCGGTGCGCGCCTGCGCCGGCGCGCTGGTGTTGCGGAAGTTGCGGAACCCGTCGGCCGCTGGGTTCAGGTACTCGAACCCGGCCACGTCCGTGTCCGCCTGCGTCGCGTCGACCCGCCCCGGCGTGAAGGGCACGGTCACGCCGGTCACGCCGGCCGCGGTCGCGGCCGCTTCCACGGCGGCGTTGCCGGCCAGGACGATGAGGTCGGCAAGGGAGACTTGCTTCCCGTTGGCATTGGCCGTGTTGAAGGTACTCTTGAGCGTGTTGAGCTGATCGGGCATGACGGGTCAGCAAAAAAGGCCCCAGAAAAAAAAAGCAAGGGTCTGTTGTCAACAGCACAGGAGCAAACGTACGCCCTGAAGCACCGTCGTCAACCGGGCCGGGTTGTTCACGGCCCACATCATCTGCGGCATCAGGGAGATGCGCGCGCCGTTCGCTCCACCCCGCTTGTCACCGACCCGGAAGGTGGCTGCCGAGCCCCAAGCCACAGACACGAGGCTCGAGGTGTTCACGCCGGGCAAGGCAAGGATCTTGGCCTTCAGATCGGACGCGTCGGCCGTCGTGATGGGCGGGTAGGTGACGTTCGGGAGGGGGTCTTGCCAGATGAAGTGCTGCTTGGGCACCTCGGGGCCCAGGTACCGGGAGAGGGGACCCATGTCGCGGTGGAGGAGCTTGAACCAGGCGGCGGCGAAGGCCTTGGTCAAGGCGTCAAAGTCGTCGACCCAGGGCTCGGCTATCTTGCGGTAGATGGGGTCGACCCGCAGGGCGAGGTCGCTGACAAGCATGGTGGCGTGGCGCATGGGGCCGTTGAAGGGATCCGGATAGTCCAGAGTGCCGTTCATGGCTTCAAACTGGTAGTTGCCCGCAGGGCTTTTGGTCAGGGTCCACGTGTTCTTGAAGAGACTGTTCAGGTAACCTGCGTTCGAAGCAGCTCGTCAGCTCGCGCTCAACACATATACACACGCACACACAAAAACAAGTGGCGGCATCGTGGACTCCCAGGCCCGGGGACAGCTCACCGTTGCTCCAGTTTGTCGGTGTCTTGGTCCAGATCACCTCCAGCCCGCTCGTGATGGTGTCGTCCCCATCACCCTTGCCAAAAGGATTGGCCCAGCCAAAAGCTTGCGCCTCCAGGGGTGCACCCTCGGGTGGCGGCCCAAGTTCTACCCATGCTCATTAGCCGGCCGCACAGCTCGAGGCACGAGACCAATGCCAGAGGACTCACTGGCGGGGGAAGCGCCGTGCGCCTTGCCAAACGCGTGGCCGCCTGCGATCAGGGCCACAGTCTGGAAAGGAGGGAGGGTCAGCGTTCAGGACGGCGGCTTGGGGACCGGGAACGACGAGGTAGCACGCACCTCGGAATCGTTCATGCCCATGACGCCGAACGTCTTGCGTATGTCCAGGGCCGAAGCGTTGGGGTTGCCGCTGCCGTCGGGACCGGTCGGGTTGACGTAGATGAGGCCCATGTGGGCGGCGGCGAGCGGCCATTCCAGCTTGTCGGCGCGGCCGACAATGTCTTTGCTGTTGTAGTAGCGAACGTCGTTGCCCTGGGGGACGAAAGTGGTCTCGGCACCCCAGAAGATGCCCTCGTCGGCCTGCCATGTGTCGGGACGGCCAGCTCCGAAGCCAAGGACGGGGAATCCCATGTCCTGGAGCGCCACGTTGCCAGCCAGTAGCAACAGGTCGGCCCACGAAATGGACTTGCCATACTTTTGCTTGATGGGCCACAGCAACCGACGGGCCTTGTCCAGGTTGGCGTTGTCCGGCCAGGAGTTGAGCGGCGCGAAGCGTTGTTGACCCTGCGACGCGAGAGAGAGAGACGAAGTCTTAGATGGCCGTGATCTTCCTACGCCCGGGGCCCACACGAGCAGGAGGGGGAGTCAGGACAGGACGACGTACCATACCACCGCCGCCCCAACCGTCGCTGATGCGATAGGTTCCGGCAGCGTGCCACGTCAGGCGGACGAAAAAGGGGCCGTAGGTGCCGTAGTCGGCCGGCCACCACGGCTGAGGCTTGTGGATGACCGACACGATGTCGGCCTTGAGGGCGAAGTAGTCGAGCTTGGCGAACTCTTTGGCGTAGTCGAAGCTGGCGCCCAAGGGGTCCTGGTTGGGCGAGAACTGGCGGAGGACGTCCAGCCTCAGCTGGCACGGCCACCAATCGCGACTGCGGCTGCCGCCGCCGGCGGCTTCACTGATGGCCGGGCATTGGCCGAACGAGTTAGCGAGCGTGGTGAGAGACGAACTGAAGTCAGCCCTGCCGACGAGAAGGTCTCGCTTGTCGACGGTGCCGATGGCTCCGCGCTTCCCGGCACGGGCCACGGGGCACTGGGCCGATACGAGCGGCAAGAGGCCGAGAACGAAGGACAAAGAGGAAGACAACATGATGGAGACAACACACAGGGCGCGTGCGGCGTGCGGCGTGCGGCGTGCGGCGTGGCAGGAAGGGTATGGTGGGACGAGAACGGTAGCGTCGAAGCAGAGGAAGCTTCGATATATGTAAACACACACACACACACGAGTAGATAGAACGCCTGACTAGCAGTGGAATCCCCCCTCCCCGGCTTGTCGAATCGCCGTCAGCCAAGGTGAGAGCCTGTACGCCGGACGACGAAGCTCTGGTCCATATCCCTCCTGCTATTACCCCCCACCCCCCCCTTCCCACATCCGTAGGGGTCTCGGGCCAGGATTATGTGTGTGTGTGTGTGTAAGTGTGTGTGTGCTCTCATGACTGAGCTTCTGCCCCGTCGCAAGGCAGCAAGGGAGGTTCCGTCGTCTGATGGGATCCCAGTCTGATCTCAAGACTGGACAGTCACGGACCTGGGGCCAACTGAAACCCATGCATGCATTTCCTGGGCATTCGCAGCCTTGCTGACTCCGGGGTAGCCGCAGGTAAAGGAGCACGGGTTGGTCCGACGGGGCGACGGCGTGGATCAGATGAGAGAGGATGAGTTGCCGACTCAAGTTGGCAAGTCGGGAGAGGTGTGAAATAGAGGCTGAGCCGTGCTTTCTGAGTCGCGTTGTAGAGATATCAACCACACCTAGACTTTGAAATCCAGGGGTCCAAAGCCAAGCCAGGTAATCCTGTGGTTTCTACAACGCAATAACTATAGGGGGAAGGAAAAGGCTCTGTCGAGCACAATGCTCTACTGGGCCGGGGTACACCGGAATAGGGCATAGGCCAGGGTAAATTATACGGTTCAAGTCACAGGCGTGGAATCCACAGGGCTATGGAATGACTCGCCCGGGGACGTGCTTGAAATTGATTCCATCGCTCTGTGGGCTTGGCGGCAGCAGGAAGTACATGATCGACTTTCGGGGCCGTCAGGGCCGGCGGTACTCTCGAAGGGCCTTGACGTGACCAGGAGCTCCATGGCAGTCAAGGAGGCTGAAAGACACATTCCCACGGTAGTATCGCCCCTCGCAGCCACAACGGAACCGGGAAAGCACAGCCGTTTGGAAACACATGTGGATATCCAAGTAGCAAGCCTTGTGCCGAATAGAGTCGGTCTGTAAGGGAATTTGAATGAGATTATATTACCCAAGTAAGCTTCATTACTCAAGTAAGCTTCTCAAAGTCTCCCGTCGCTTAAACCTGGGACAATCCAAAATCAGGATGGTGGACGAGTTCATCCCTGGCTGGATAATCAATCCTTGGGTAGGTAACTAAATAGCTGGGGTCTGCTACTGTTCTAGCCCTGAATCTAATTTATTTCAAATTCGCTTGGAATTGGATGGAAAGGGACTTTTTTTATAAGTGAGGGAAAATTTCGTCCGATCAATTACTCAGGTAAGCTACTACTCTATCATGAATTGGTAGTCATCAATTCCATCCAATTACTCGCGTTTGTTGGTCTGGAAATCACTGCTTGAAACGTGCGGGCTCAGTAGGCTTAATTTCTGTTTGAAACTTGCGGCGAAGAAACACACTCGTCGCTCTACCAAGTTCCATTGCTAGTTCCGTGTAGACGACATTGACAGCGCTGTGCACGAAAAGTCTGTTTCGTGATCACGGAACGCCCACAGGTTCCACAATGATTACTTTTTTGCCCTTGGCTGGACAGGGTCTGCAGTGCCGCGACGCTATGCGTCTTGGGACGACAGTCGGGATAATAATACCAACAATTATGAGATCCAAGGACCAATCTCTCCAGCCCCCAACAGAGTTCGTCGAGACGACGGCGTGAAACAGCCTTTCCGTTCCCTCCGAAGGGCTCAAGTTGGTTGCCCGTATACTACCGGCTTGCTGTTCCCTGCCCGTCTCATTCCCGGGGGGACACACACACCAAACACGTGTGGTGCGGACGCCCAGAACTAAAAGAGGTATTTAGCCTCTCCTCCCCGAACTCAAACACCTGCGTCGACGCAGGTGCACACCTCGCTCACACCCGCGGTCCCACCTCTCCGGCGCTCGGCTGCTCTCCCGAGCTAGAACACAACATGGGCAGAGAGAACGCAGCCAGGCGACGTACGAGTGTGGCGGCCGCAGGCCAACACGGCCAGCACCGAGGTGGCGTGAACAAAGTCGACGACAAACAGGAAAGGTGACGGGTCATAGCACACACACTGGAACAAGCCCGCGGCATAGCGAGTGGGTGTCAAGGGCGGCTCTTGGCAATCACGAAGCTTCATCCGGCCAAGCTTTGCAGACGAAGTCCCCCCCCCCCATGTGGTCTTCGTTTCACCTCCCGATAGGTCGTCCACATGGGCCCCGTAGTTCTTGCTCTCGCTGCTCCTGGCCCACGCAGGACTTGTCTACTTCGGACAGGGTTCAGGGTCCAGCCCATGCTCTCGGAGCCCATGGATGGACTGGTCCAAGCACAACAAGCCTCTATGCCCACCCAGGAATCTTGGCAACATGGGTAAAGGGTCTTGCTCGACACAGCGTAGCTGATAGGTAGTCTCTGGCATTGAGGACGTCCTGTCTACCCGCCCGTCGCACACCGTCAGCGCCAACCCTGCTTTCAGCCCATCACCGCAAGCAACCTCCGAATCTCAGGAAGAAAGAAAAACTCCCTTGCCGTCCTTCCTCTCCCCCGTGTGCGTCGGGCACGCAGCAGCCTACTTCGCGCTCAAGTATGACCTCCCCATCAGTGGCGCCGACAGCTGCTTCTGAGAAGACAAAACGTCCGTCTCTCGGTAAGATGGTAGCGGAGCAAAGCAGAACTCGCAGAACCGAGACAGCGCGATGGCTGTCGCAATGACACAGCTTAGTAGATTGAGGGTATCCGCACGGAAGCCAACCAAGCAAAACCCTTGCGCGAGAGCGTAAACATGGCAAGAATGCGCCGCGGTGGAAAGAAGCTCCCGCTCGGTCAGGACGAAGCCGGCCACACTCCACGACCGTTCATACTCACAACGCAAGAAAACGTATCATCAACCAGCTTCGCGAGCTCGACCGCCGACTCATGAGTGCGAACATGGTTCTTGCATTCCGTGGCATGTTGCTCCGCAGTGAGCCGATGTTACACCACACGCTGCCGCGGAGCCTTCCCCATGCTTGAGAAGATTGACGACAGATGGAATCCCGAGGCAGGCGGCCAATGCCGTACGTGGCCAGGCAGGACGGCGCCCGGCTGATGTGTCGCCCACATTGCTACCGCCTGGTCTCTTCGTCATTGGCTGCTGCCGAGAACAAGCGGCCAAGAATATTGCGCATGGTGATCCGCTGCGCTGGTTGAGGGGTGAGCATGTCGAAGACGAGATGTTCCAACATGTCGGCTTTGTCCAGCTTGGCTCGGGCCTCGTTGATCTCACCGAGCCACTGCTGCATCTGAACGACGGCGGGGCGCGACGCAGGCTGGCTCGAAGGTCCAGTGAAGCCAGCCACCGGTGCCCGATTGACGTCGGCGATCAGCCAGTACAGCGGGAGAGGGTGGGCACGCCCACCACGCGCATCCGGAAACGTGATCTTGTGCAGGACGTAGAGCATGGTGATGCCCAGGGCCCAAACATCGCTGGGACCTCCTCTTTGTTTTCTCCCTATGAACTCGGGCGGTATGTAGTACGGCGTTCCGCCCGTCGTCGGTGGGTTGTTGACAAACGTGGACAGACCAAAGTCGCAAAGAACGGCGCCACGCTCGCGACTGTACAGGATGTTGGCCGGTTTGATGTCGTTATGCACCAGTCCGCGGTTGTGGATGTAGTGGAGTGCGGCGGCGATGTCATGAAGAATGCGCAGCGCATCGGACCGGGTGCCGAGGAACAAATCCGTGGCCGGAGCGCGCCAGGTACCTTTGGATGCTAGATCTTTGGCATCGACGTGCTCCATGTACAAGGAGAGATAACGAGCGTCGCCCCCATACAGTCGCACGATGCCCTCGTGCTGAAGGTCCTCGTGAGACTGGAACTCCCGGAGCCACATGTCAGCTGTCCGGATCACGTTGCGTTCGTTCTCGTGCGTCTTAGCCAGCGCCGTCGTCGCTGGAGATCGCGTCTTGAGAACTTTGACCGTGATGATGCCATTGGGCACGTCCGAGTGCTCAGCGGTGAAGACACTGGAAAGTGCGGTTGAGGCGATGGACGCTCGCTTGACAATGTGGTACTGATCAAGCTCGCAGCCGCCAGGGATTGTCACCATCTCGTCTTCTTGGAGATCCAGGAGCGTATGGCCGTGGACCACGTTCTTGTTCTCGTTCGAGCCCGGGGGGGCTGCTCTGCCGTCGGCCTTGACCGCAGGGGTGTTGCCATGCGGCCGACGTGGGACCGTCTGGTCGTCAAGACTTGAAGCGGCCGGAAGAACGTTACCCTTGGCGTCTGACGAGGCTTTGCTCCCGATGGCATTCGGCAATGGGAAGACCAAGGGGTTGGCTCTGGGTCGCAAGAACATGATACAACCGTCGTCGCCGTTCGCGGCCTTGGGCTTCTTGGAACCCGAAAGACGGGCAAGATTGCCCAGGTAAGACCGTTTCCCAGACGAGTTTACCAACTCACTGAGCCCGGAAGACTCGGATGGATCCAGATTCGGTACGGCAGCAGGCCGTTTCTCCAAGATGCGAAAGTCTACGACTTCAACGAGATCTGACTTGATGCGCCAGGTGCCTGGCATCAACGCCTTGCTACTGCCGGGAACGACAAGGAACTCGGCGGCAGGACTGGCCGGAGATTGTGAGAGGCCGGAAAGGCTGATGGGAACCTCGGATCGGTTGAGCAGGATTTGATTATCACTGGCAGGATCGTAGTAAAGCTCACACCAGAGAGCAGGCCGGAGTGGCCCAGTGCCGTCAGCTGGCGGCATGCGGACGGAGAATTTGATGTCCCGGGGTGTCTGGGTCACAGCCAAGACCCTGTGCTGTTGGTCGCGGTCGTCGGCGACCTCGGCCCGAAGCGCCAGCCATTCGCAGTTATCGAGGTTGGCCGGGCTCACCGACCGGCTTCTCGTGAGCGGCCGGACCAGAATGCGGATGTCTTTGTCGGGAGGGACGAGAAGGTCGTCGAGCGGCACGGTGCTCTGCTGAGCCGCATCGCTGGCCTTGACCCGGATGCTGTGCAAACGAGACTCGATTTCGGTCTGCGAGAAGGGCTCGGTCTTCTCCTCCGAGTACTGCTGGGAGAAATCTCCACTGGGATCACCCATGATGAGCGTGAACAAGGTGAGGAGGAGGAAATGGCAAGACGATGTGAGCCACTCGGACGAGTGGTTTGTAGGACCACAGAAAACTACATAAGCTGTGGGACTGGGGAAAAAAAGAACAGCAGGGTCCGTTGGCAGGCCAAATCAAGAGGTGAAAAAAAAAAAAAAAAATGGGCGCCAAGGGCGGTCACTACCAGCCTTTTTGAGGAAAAACCTCAGCGGCACACGCGGTGCGAAAGGATCGATCGCTGCTAGTGTTCCAAGCAAAGCGACAGAAGTTGATCTGCTGAGCTCTCATTTTGGTTTCCCGTGAGTCGGGTTCGACTTGAACAGTCAGATGAGAGCGGATAAGAAAAAAAAAAAAAGTGGTCAAGGAGACCAAAGTTGGACCCAGCTGACGAGGGTCTCAGCCTTCAGGTGTGCGTCTTCACCATGGGAGTCACCGAGGAAGAGCGGGCCGGGCGGTTGCTTGTTTAGCGCAACGGGCCCCGTGAGCATCGACTCTCGGAACTGACCTGTTTGCGCGCCGTCTGGTCCACGATCGGTGTTTTATTACAATAGGGAAAAGAAGGTCTCTCACACACACACACACACTCTCTCTCTCTCTCTCTCTCTCTCTCTCTCTCTCTCTCTCTCTCTCTCTCTCTCTCTCTCTCTCTCTCTCTCTCTCTCTCTCTCTCTCTCTCTCTCTCTCTCTCTCTCTCTCTCTCTCTCTCTCTCTCTCTCTCTCTCTTACCCACACAAGGCTGAGAAGCCGCGATTAGGGCGCGTGCCAGCCAATCATCAGCGGTCAATAGTATTCGTGCATAACAATGTGGATTTGTCACTTTTGGTTGTGCAGACGGCAGAATCCGATAAAGCAACAGTCAGGGGGGCGGAGCAAGGACAGCGGGCTGACATGCAGCAGCCACCCGGCTCTCATTGGCTGCCATCCTCGTATTGTTGGGGAATGCAGACCGGGGTTGGGGCCCGGTGACCCACGTCGAGTCCTTTGATTGGCTCGCCCAAGCCCGTGTGTGCCTGGAATCCAGGGCATCCTCCCCCCTCCCCAACACGCTGCTTCCGGGCGGTTCCCTTCCACTCTCCATCGTTTTGCCTCCTCCTTACGCAAACCGGCCAAGACGTTCGCTCGACCGTCACCTCCCGCCAACCACCTTCGCCCCCTCTCTATTCAATCCTCCACAACGGACGACAACTGCAAGTCAAATGGCCTTCTTCGCGTATCGTCGCTGAACGGCTCTTCGCGCCTCCGTGATGCCCCGAAAATCACAATCTAGCCAGCACAGTCCCGTTTCCAAGGGTTTCTGTCTAGGAATCCAAGTCACTCGACACGCTTTGTCGCTCCCGTTTCGAGGACTTTTAGGACCGCTTCACTCTCGGGACTGGATCCCGTTTTACTCGTCTGGGCCGCAGAATGGACGAACCGGGAACGACTTGGCCTCATTGGAAGTTTGGCATGAAGCGGGACGACCTCTATGGCAAACTGCAAGATCAGTACAATACCCTCAAGTCCTCGATTCAGGACCCTGAAGCTTTTCATCATGACGTCTTCGAGATTTCTACCAAGGCAAGCACGACGGCAGAATTTCATTCTCTGCTAGCTGAGCGCAAGCAACAGCGGCTTCGCGAGCTTAACGAATCGCTTGAGTCAGCCTCTTTCGAGATCATCGCCAACCCATCGCTCGTCGGTACTGAGCAATGGGCGCACGCCCTGCAACTATTCAGGACCAGGAGTCTCGACTCTCTTGTTCGGTACTTTGCCTCCTACCTCCCCTCCGACCATCCATGGCATAAACCCTGGTGCGGCTCGTCCTCGGTCTCCGAGACTGGCAGTTCTGTTGATTACAGGGCCAACTCTCATGCGTCCTATTTCGATCTCGAAGAGCGACCGATCATGACGGACGAACCGTTGTCTCTATCAACTCCTGGCTTGCGTCCGAAGTTGGACATACCACCCTCCCCTCGATCGATGACGATGTGCTCGGACTCGTCGGTGGCTTCGCCCACTGATGAGGTGGGAACCAAATTCGCCGCTGGCACATTCACGCCGGCGAGGACACTGTCTTTCTCCGAATCGGAGTCGGAACCAGTCGATGCCCAGGAATCTCTCTTGTGTCGGGGCGAAGCGCCCGTCTGGAATCTGACCGAGCCGTTGTCGTCGATGGACGAGCAAGACAAGTCCTCGCTGCGATACGAGTTGGGCGCGGGACAGGCGGACTCGGAGTCAGAGTGCGACAAGGACGTTCAGACAAAGTCCCTGGTACAAGTTACCATGCTGCGCGGTCCGGATTCGGAGGGCTCTGAATTGCCGACACCCCGACCCGGTCAGTCAGCGATGTCTTTCTTTGATGTGAAGACTTGTCTTCCACAACGACGTTATCGAAGCGTATCGCCATCCTGCCCGCAACCTTGGTCCGACACGCCTACAGCGAATGTGCAGTCGGACATTTTTGAGGCTGCCGGGCTGCCGAGGTCTCGGACACTTCGGAGGACACGGGTGAAGGCGAGTCGCGGGAGGTGGACTACGCATGGGGAGCCTGCTGCGCGTATACACAAGCCGTTGCCTGAAAGCACGCGGTCAAGACCGAGGTGCTGCCGGCGTGATGACCGTTAGCATGGGGTGTGGCGGCGTTGGCGTCCGGGAGGTTGGGTCGTGCCAGTTACCGATACCCGTCTACACGAGCGCCGCGAGGTCTGCATTGCATCCTACTCGGGCCTTTTCCTTTCTAGGCCATGGAGTGTTGCTTTTTTCCAAACATGGCATCACAGCCCTTCGCCGGTGACTCGTCATGTCGTGCGCAAGCCGTGACAGGAAATGGAGAAGGTAGGTATAGACTAGGTCAGTACAGAGGTGTAAGTACGTAGAGGTATGTGGTGAGTGTAGCTGTATACCTAATTTCCTCTACACTTCTTGCCCCGGGAAATATCGCGATCCGCAGCCCCGAACACTGCTCCATACAGTACCTGCCCACCTTCTCCGCGCCGGGTCCAGCATACCTCGGCCAAGCACCAGCCCGTCTTCGGCTGGCTGGCCGGGCCCGAGACGCCCTTGCTGCGCCGGCTCCTGCTGAAGAGACACCAGGGGCAGGACATCTCCATGCACGAGGTTCGGCGCATGGCGCATGGAGGAGCCGCCACCGCACCGGTAGGGTGAGTGTGTTTCGTAGACGGTGGTGGCGGTGCAGTTGTGCCACACTATGGCGCAGGGAAATGATGAGATTGTGACGTCACATAATTGCTAGTATAAGGGCCTTTCTCGCTCTCGAACGCTAGAGAACACAATCAATTCTTTCCCGGGAACGAGCAGGTCACGCGAACGAGAGCATACAGCGGCTTGTCAGGTAGGATAGGGTAGGGCAGTGTGGCATCCCCTTGAGATTCCGAGTCCCCTAGATTCCATATCCGTGACCTCGTCTTCACCATGAACTATGTAGGCATCACAAGGTGTTTTCATGTACTTCATCGACAAGTGGACTGACTCGTTCCGAGGTAGCTTATACCAACCTCATCCTATGGACCTACGCAGACCCCTGATCCACACACACACAGTGTCCCAGTAACCATGCGACAGGTGACCGTCTCTCTCCCGACCCGTGGCAACTAGCAGTGGCGCAAAAGGACTGCATGTTGATGCGTTTCCGTGTCCGAAGAAGATCGAAACACCCCGCCCGGCGACGGCGACTGTGCTTCAGCGCTTCAGAACCGTCGTCGTAGCAGCCATAGACCCGTGTCCCCCCGTCCCCTCGTTTCCCCCCGTCCCCCCGTCCCTCCGTCCCCCCGTCCCCCCGTCCCCCCGTCCCCCCGTCCCCTCGTCCGACCCGTCCACGCCCGATCAGGCAGCCACGGTCTCGGGCATGAAGTTGTCCCGGATCCAAATGATGCGGTCCAAGTCACGCTTGCACTGAGTTCCGGCCTACGTAACACACACACACACACACAGTCAGCCAGCTTGGTCGCAACGGAAGCAGGACGTGGGCCAGGAAACACTTACCGCCTTCAGCGCCTCCTTGTTCAAATTAACACCGCCTTGGAATCCCTTCTCGAGTCCCTGGATCTTGGTTTTGTCTGCGGACCAAGTGCCCTGGAGGCTGTGAATAACTTCGTGAGTTGCCCCCTGCTTTTCGCCGTAGATCTTCAAGATGGGTTGCGCCGGGTTAGTCTGGGGCAGTTTCTGCTGGTTACTGATGCGCGTGTCGATGGCCTGGTGGAACGTGTCGTGGAGATTGTCCCAGTCTTTCCTGATCTGTGCACCGCCCTGTGTGGGCCCTTCGCGCGCAACCAGCCGAGACGCGTCGTCGCCCGAGTCGGTGACGGTGCGTGGCTGCGTGTGCGCGCCCGCGTCGGGGGTGTCCTCGTCGTGTCGCGCGACCAGCTGTCCGCTGCCCACATCGGCATCATCGGCGGCTCGCGCGACCAGCTGTCCGCTGCTCACGTGACCCTCCGCAGGTGCGCCGCGCTTGTGATGATGAGACTGGTGATACTCGTCGTAGGCGAGTACGTTGAGGTCATGTCTTGCGTGCGCGATCAGGTTGATATTGTGCTGTATGCCTTTCTCTCCGGCTTTGATTTGACTCTGATGTCACGCTGATGTCAGATGCTGCACCTCGTGTCCCGTATGTAGGTGGAGTTGAAGGGAATGTGGCGGTTGGCTGATAGCCACTTACCGTAGTGTAAGCGTCGCAGCCGCGCTTGGCCAAGTTGCGGTGAAGTCTTTGCAGCTCGTATTCCACTTGGCGTGGCATAGCGAGAGCGACGCTCGCAAAGAGGATGAAGTGAGGGGCGAGAAGCATGGTGAAGATGGGGATGTGGGTTGAGCTGGGCAGGGTATTCGTCCTCGTGTTGGCTGCGAGTACAACTACGAGTGCGTGAGAGACTGTTGGACGTCGTTGACTCGGTTGGAGGACGTTGACTCGGAGGCGGTCGGCTCAGTTGAGGTGCGTGAGCTGATGGACAGTGAGACGAAAGCAATATCGCCGCGTCTTTGTCGGTTCATATATACCTCCTCAGACAGCACTGTTCCTACCAACCCACGAGTTCCCTGCACGATGACGGTGTAGGGCAGCACATTGTAGTCCGTCGGTATGAAAAAGCCGGAACTTGCTCTCGCCAACTGACCTTGTCGCAAACCGAGAAGCTAGCTGGCCGATGGCGCCCCCCCCCCCCCCCCATCAATCAGATGCACGATGCCGTCGGGTCGCATGCCGAAACGCCGTCTGGGCCGGCCGGCCCTGGACGCGGTTCATTTTCAACGAAATGTGGAGACGGGATAGACCGCGCAACATCGGACGGCGTCTGCTTATTGGCCCGAGTCAAGGTTGTTGGGGTACAAATTCCAGCAGTGGGATGCCCAAGCCCAGTCCAGTTGCTTCTCGGCCCTTTCGGCACAAGCGCGCGAAAACTTCCCTGCTTGTTCCGTCCGATGCCATCCATGACCCTGGAGAAAGCCGGCATGAGATTGACGACAGCTCGAGCATGGCAGCTCATCTAGATGGGGAGAATAAGACCGTCGAAGCCAACGACCCTGAAACTCCCCCCAACTTGGATATGCTTGTTCGGGTGGTTGCATGCAGATGGCGAACCGCAGACCGAGTACTATGTGCCTGGCATAAACCTTGCTCTGAGCACAGAGGTCGGGCTCAGGGCATAGACGCGGTCCGACCTCGACACCGACATGTTTCGGACTCCACTACAACGTCGTCGCGCAACAGGAGCTTGACGGCACGGCGGGCTTGGCAAGCCGCACACATCTCTCCGGCGGCAAACTTGACGAAAGGTCGGCGCCGTCGAGGCTTGGCTCTACCGTCGAACGAGCAGGATGCAGTGGTGCCGGTGACGGGT
Source organism: Phyllachora maydis (assembly GCA_029339225.1). Lineage (NCBI taxonomy): Eukaryota > Fungi > Ascomycota > Sordariomycetes > Phyllachorales > Phyllachoraceae > Phyllachora > Phyllachora maydis. The sequence continues at coordinate 4,829,121 of JAQQPM010000004.1, forward strand.
TCATGCAGAGTGCAAGCCTACGTCCGCGCTGGAATCATCGAGTCGTCCGGCAAGTCCGCCCCAAGGCACCTTCGTCTGTGTGATCCGCCGGTCTGAACAGACAGCTTCCGAATCCTTCACGCGTCTTGGGGGCTGGAAACCAACGCACAAGCGGGGTAAGAAGGTATCCAACGCCATGGTCCCGTCTGGACTGCCACAAGATGCAGCCACAGGGCCAAGCCGCGGTACATGGGACGACATGAAGACAGGCACATGTGACAGTCTAGAGGCGTCCTTGCCCTCCGTCTCTTGAGATTGGATGCCCTCAGGTAGGTGCTATGCCCATTTCCAAAGGTTGTGGGTGTTGAATGAAACACAACTCTCGAACTTGGTCCGATGGCTTCTTCCCATATTCCCTTGCGCGCGGATCGTCCGACAAGGGGAGAAAAGCGCGGCGCAACCGACTTGAAGCGGACACCAGGAGAGCCGAGAGCGGTCGAGGCGAACAATGGACGAACGCACAATGGCGCCACGCGCATGAACATGGCGAGTCCATCATGTCATCTGCCGTACATCAGTTGACCCAGTTCCCTTGTGGTGTGTCGATCCGACGCGGGCCGACCGCAGGTGAGGGCTGCGAGGTCTTCATCCATGTGGTTTGCATGGCGGGCCATATCACGTGATCAGTCACGTTGTTCTGACAGTTCCACCCACCACACCTCTGCGACGCGACTCCCTTGTCGTCGGCGGCATTGTTCAAACTCGTTCAAACTCAAGAGGCAAACTGCCCAGTCAGTGAAGCAATGACAGACGCACTCCACATCGCCAGGTCCGTAAATTCCCACCTCGTTGGTAGATACCTGCTTGCTACTCTAAGAAGCAAGACCCCAGTTGCCGCTGCCTGGGCAGCTCATGCCATGATTTTGATGCACTACACATGAATTACTATTCCGATTTGTGAAACTGGTCTTCCCCTCAATTGATCCTGGCGTCATTTTCACTCACAAGCACAAAAAGCCTCTAGGGGTAGTGTTCAGGCCCTGGGCTTTGGGTGTTTTCGCTTTTGGCGATGCCCCTGAGGTAATACAGTCGTCACACTTGCCATCCCAGCCCGGATCGCGGGAGATCACGGGAGCTGTCTATCAAGCAATGCGGCGGTACTGGATAAGTCATGGTGATTCACCTGGCAGCTCACAACCATGGCGGCAGTTGGAGCTTGTGAAGTATATGATGCGCCCACGTGGCCAGCTACCATCCTTTGAGCCACGCACATGCAGGCCCGGCATCCTTCTTCTCACTCGAGCATCGCAAAAGTCCAGAACCCATCCGCTCCACGATACATGATGAGGTCAGCCTCGGTGCTTTTGGCCCTTGTCGGCGCCGTGGCCGCAGCGCCTCACTGTCAGTAGTTCCGGGCGCTTGGTGCTGCTCTCATGTTCCGTGTTCACGCAGGCTCACGACGAACCGCGCTCCCCCTATAGATACCTTCCCCAAGATCTCCGGGACATCCGACTGGCAGTCTGTGCGCATGACATCCAACTTCCAGAGCCTCCAGCCCGTGGTGGACTTGACATCGAACGACCTCCGATGCTACCAGATGAGCCCGGGGGGTGGCGGGAGCACGTCGACGTCCAAGGTCACGGCCGGTAGCACCATCACCTGGTCGTCCAACAAGCCCATCTTCCACCCCGGGCCCATGTCGGCGTACATGGCCCAGGTGCCCGCTGGCCAAACAGCGGCTACGTGGGACGGCAGTGGAGCTGTGTGGTTCAAAGTCTTCCAGGACTACCCGACCTTCTCGGAATCTGGCGTGACTTGGCCGTCGCAGAGTGCGTTGTCCCTCAGCCTTTGCATCCCTTTGCTTTCCAGTGCTGACAAGGCGCGGCCCGGCCTCAGACAAAGCAAGTTTTGACATCCCCATTCCCTCGTGCCTCGCCGATACCGAGTACCTCTTCCGTATCGAGCACGTGGCGCTGCATGAGGCCTTCATCCCCAACGGGATGCAGTTTTACGTTGCGTGCGCTCAGCTCAGCGTCTCCGGGGGCAGTGGCTCGGCGACGCCGTCCGATCTCGTTGCATTCCCGGGCGCCTACAAGGCGACCGACCCGGGCCTCTTTCTCAGCATATACTACAACTTCAAGAGCTACACGCCTGCCGGACCAGCTGTGTTCACTTGTGACGCAGGTTCTGAGGCGAAGACGGAATGTTAGTTTTCGAGATGCATGGGCATGTACGAAGGGAGAAAGGCTGGGACCTCCAAGCTAGACCTGTAGCTGCGACGCGTACGAGATTACGAAGTTATGAAGTGATTGGCATTTCCGAGTCAAGTTGACATAGCGTAGACCGGGCCGCCCTGAATATGAGGACGGCGGGTAAACCTTGTTCCGTGCCGCATCCAAGCAGCCGTGGACGCAAAGCTTGCCGGCCTGGACTAAGCAAACCAACCGCCGAAGTACACCTTGACGCCAACCAACGCTCTTCACGGCAATGCGCGGCCCAATGGCGTCTGGAGCTCTCCGCTCACTCTCGGCCTCCAGGCCATCTCTCCCCCGATTCTGCGCGGCTACGTCACGCGCAACCGCTGCCGTCTTGTCTGTACGCCATCAACTGCCTGTGCGAAGCACGCCTTCTTTTCCGCTCCAGATCCGTGGTCTCGAGGTCCACAGCGATTCGCAGCCCGGCGATGGCCCAGTAGCTCGCCAAAAGTTCCCGTACGAGAAGCAGGTCTGGGTCCGTGGATTGCCCCAGAATTTGACCGCAGAAGAGTTCCTGGAGCTCGTCTACCAGCAACCTGATCTCAAGGACCTTCAAAAGCCTCGCCAGTATTACCTCAAAGTTGCATCAGGCCGGCGGTGAGCACTCTGACCATCTTTCATTGCCCCCACACGTGCTGACATCAGGGATGCTCCATAAGAGATGCACACGCAGTAGTCCATTTTAACGATCCAGAGGCCGCGCAGCGCTGCGCGAAGGCGCTAGACCACGCCACCATTCAGTATGATAATGGCCCGTACCAGATCACAGCTTTCGTCCCGGACCCCAATAATTTCTTGCGAAACCGACCCGACTACAATCCCTCGGTAGCAGATCATCGGAACTGGGTTTTGGTTTCCGGACTGCCAGAGGGTCTCACCGTCCCAGAAGTCAAGGATAATTGGTACCTACCGCTAATGGACTGGGCCGAGGGGTTCTGTGGTCATCGACCTTTCACATTCCGAGCCCACGTGGCAGGGTTTTCCGATGACAATTCCGTGGCTACATGCCGCAGCACGGGCTATCTGAAGTTTTCGCAACGCGAACACGCCGAAAGCTTCCTCGAAAAGTACCAAAAGGAATACCCGGAGGGCGCACCCTTGGTCTTCCAAGACAAAGAGTTTGTTATGGGGCCGGTCGTCAAGGTCATCAGGACGCGACGAAGAGTGAAAAAAATATATCCCCGGACGGCAGAGGGCTCAGGCAGCGAGGGCCACAATCCATAGGCGGAGAACACAGAGTAACGATGGTTCAATTTGTTCTCGGCCCGTAGAGAAGATGTCGCGTGCCCTCAAGGCCTCTGCAGCTGGGATAGGATGAAATATGTCTATTGACAAAGCAGTGGCATGGGGCGCGCAAAGGGCCAGGTAGAAAGGCGTCGTGGATTGGGGGCAGTTTTACAAGCAAACCCGAATTGCTGCGAACTACGGCGGGGGAGGAAGGAAAAGGACCAATCTCATCTCCAAACGGGCGACCCAGACGTAGAGTCGTCCAGGTCGGAACTTGTAGCGTATGTACTATGCCATCAACATTTCTTAACGGGTCTTTGGACCTTAACTTGAGTTTAATGCTACCATGTAGTTCCTGTAGATACCTACCGGTTTCCAATAACACTAGAGGTAGACTTGCACGCCGTAGTCGGTGGCCCCCTCCACCTCGAAGGTGACGACGACGCACGTGTGCTTGGCGGCGGGGTAGAAGACGCGGGGGGAGCCGCGGATGAGGACAAACGATAGCCTGCCGTCCCCGGGCCGCCTCCTAGGTCGCCGTGATCCTGCCCTGGCGCTTCCCATTGCGTCCGGCCTGTTGCGGTCTCGGTATAGTACCATCGCTGGTACCCCTTTTCCCAGCGCGGAACCCAGCCGGACGGTTTCAAGGGCTTGCCGGGCGGCGGATTATAGGCCGGGGCCGCCGAAGACTGAAAAACGTCATCGCGATCTACCGGTGCGGGGTCTGGAGGTGCTGGGCGAGAGTCATACACGCGACGGGCTACAGAGATACTTCGAATCGCGTCAAATTAGCAGCGTGCTAGCCGGCTTCCGGCACATGTATTGTCATTGTCATGTGGCTTCTAGCTGTCACCGCACTTAGGCACCAGATCAGCGATCTAGGGCCGGTAAGTGCTTCGTGATTCTAAGCTAGTAATTGATTATATCGCTTACGACCTACGGAATGTCCTGCTATGCTAAAATACTATGGGTAGGGCATTTGTATGGCCACGTTATATGTGCTGCAGCACTCCTATAGAATCTATACTATCCTCCTTCTCTGTTTAGACTGTCTATAGTCTATATAAAGGAAATCTTGTGATATTAATCTTGGTATTTTAGGGTTAGCTTTCTAGCTAAGCTAATAAGCGTTGACGATCCTGCTGTAGTAGCGTTTTGCTTCTATACTATATACTGTATATAGGGTAACTGTCGTTAGTATATGCTGGAAATAGATTTGTACTGTTATAGCGATTCGGCAGCTTAATACTACCTAGGGTAGTAAGGCTATATACGTTACCCCTATAACAGTATGTTATAGTATAAGGCCTATTATAGAACAGTTCCTACTTATAAGCCTGCTGCTAAACTTGTAGTATCTAGTCTCTAGGCGCGAAGACTTGCAATAGCGCCTTACTTTCCTAAGTATAAGCCTGAACGTAGTTGTAAGTAGCTTTTAACAATAAGGCGTAGCTATATGCTAATATAGCCTTATATGCCCTAACGTGCTCCTTCTACTAGGTGGTAATCTCGTTATCGGTAGCCTCCTATGTATAGGCTATATTAATTGGTAACTAGCGTTGTTCTAGAGGCTTAACGCTGTATACCAGGAAGTAGGCGCTATATCCGCTTGGTCCTAGGGTATAGTTTAACGTAGTAACAGCGATCTAGGTAAGTGTAGTAGCAGTTAGGTCCGGATATTCTAAGCTATACTAGGTTATAATTGCCTTAAGCTTCTAGTTTACCTATTCTACTTAACTATTGCCTTAGGGGTGTAGTAGCGTAATAGGTATTAACTATATACCGTTATACCTGTAGTAGCTAACGGTGTTGTGCCCTATAAAGTACTATACGTTATTATATATAAGCTGTTAGGGTGCTCTATATATATCCTAAATCTCTTCTAGCATAGTTATTACGTTATAGAAGGTCTTAGAGGGTATATAACGTACTACTATCTAGCCGGTTAGGTATTCTACTATTACTAGGATATCTTATTATTACTAGCTAGTATGATCGATTCCCTAGTAGGAGAATATCTTAGGTATATAGATAGGCTATAGACCTGGTAGAGTTGGGTTAGAGGCCTTTATTAGCTAGTACTAAGGGCAACAGCGATATCCTTCTTATACTACTAGTTATAGGCTTAGGTGCTAGTATATCCGGGCTACCTCTCTCTTAATAGTGCCTATAGAGGCGTAGCTATAACGCTTATAGATAAGGCTTACTATCCTAACTAGGTCCTTATAGTCGACTACCTTATATAACACTGTCCCCTATAGGCCTAGTACATCCCTAACTTTATAAAGGAAGGTCTGAACCTAGTAAAGGTATCCCTTAAATAATAGGAAGTGCTTAGTAACCTAGTCCTTAGTTAGTCTTACTAGAAGATTAACACCTTCCTTAAGGTGCTCTATAATAGCTTATAGATTAAGCTAGTATAGTTGATTAAGGCAGTTTATAGGTACTATATCTTATAGTGCCTCTATATCCCCTTCCCCCTTCTTACTGTTAATGGCCGGGTATATTGCTGTATCCTTAGGGGGCCGGGATAGGTAGTCGGCTAGTACGTTAGCCCTACTAGGGCGGAAGATAATATATATACTATAGTATTCTATTAGGTCTAAGAACTTAACTATCTATACTGATTACTTGCCCTTATTATGTATAGTCTTAAGGCTCTTATAGTTAGTAATAACAGTAATATTACTACCCTTTACCTAGTACCTCTAGTACTAGAGGGCGTAGAGTATGGCTAGTAGCTCGCGTTCCTGGCTACTGTAGTAGGTCTAGGTATTAGTAAGCTTCTTAGAGAAGTAGGCTATAGGGTAGAGGAAAGAGTAAGAGCTATATAGGTAGGGCTAGAGCAGGGCTATACTAAGATATCGTTAACTTACGTCTGGCTTAAGTATAATAGGCTTGGTCTAGTTGAACTGGCGTAGTACTAGGAGAGATGTAATAGCAGTCTATATAGCTTAGAATACTTCCTGTACTTCCTTAGTTAGCACTACCTTCTGTCTTTTAGGGCTGCTAGAAAGGTCTATAAGAGGGCTAGAGAGCTTAGTATATTTAGGGATTAATGCCTGAAAGTAACTAGCGGTATTAACGAAAGAATGGATCTCTATTGTTATAGTAGGCTTAGGGCGTTTTGATATGGCTAACGTTTTGGACGGGTTAGCTTAGACACTAGCCTTAAAGACTAGGAAGCTAAGGAATATCCCTTTCCTAATAAAGAGCTTTATTTTAGCGGTGTTAATAATAAAGCTAAAGTTAGTAAGCCGGGCGAAAAGTGTTAATAGGTATTGGAAAAGCTTGCTATTATCGGAGGCCTATATAGAGATATCGTTAAGAAGGCTGGAATACTAGTTATAGAGTAGCTATAGGTACTCCTTGATAACTTTTTAGAACGTTACTAACGTGTTGGTTAACCTAAAGGGTATAACAAGCTATTCGTATAGACCGTATAGGGTAACGAAAGCGGTCTTCTTATAATCCTCTAGGGCTATATAAATGTACTAGAAACCGTCTTTTAGGTTGATAAATATGTATTTCTTATAGCCTACTGCCCTCTGGATCTTGTCTATAGCGTAAGGTAGTAGGTAGGTATATTTCTTTATAACCTTATTAAGCTTATAGTAGTCTATATAGATACGCTAGACTATAACTAAACTGTTAGTATAGAAGTAGGTCTCGAATGCTTATACTAGCGCCGACGTTGTTGGTATAACTGTAAATACTATTCTCTAAGACGATATCCTTATAGAAAAAGGCCTGTTTATATCCCTGTTAACATTAGTATTAGATAGATTCTATTACGCTATCTGATCCCCGTAGGGGATATCTAGGTGGGCTAAACTAGTGCTATAGGAAAACCGTACAACGGGTGAAAAACCTATAACCGTACATAGGGAAAAAAGGGGGTGTGATAGGGGGTAGGCTAATCTTCACCAGAGTAGATACCGCCCCCTTAGGAGTATGAAAACATACTGCCTAAAGGGGTATAGGCTAGACCGCTCCTAGCCTCTAAGCAACCGAGTATTCTAGCAGTCTAGTAGCGATATGGCGAACTAGGGGGCGTATAGCACTGCCGCCCCCTTTTTCGAGTCTATAGAGGAAGCTATATGTATCCCCTCTTTCCCTTTCTTTAAAGGGGGCTAAAGGGTAGGCCGGACAACCGTCGAATATATGTCGGATGTCCTCTATAGCTAGGTAGCAGCGGCAGAGGGGGTTATCAACCCTAGGCACCTTATAGGTAAATAGGAATCCCCTTAGGCCTATCTTCCCTATATAGGCCTATATTAGTAGCGAGCTTTCGGCCTTAGAGAGGTTATAGTGGCGTCTTTGGAAGGCCTCCTTAAAGGCTTTAGCTAGGTTTTCCTCTTGAAAGGTAGCCTTGGCTGATTTCTCTAAGAGGCTCTCCGTATAGGGGTTATAGCCAGAGGCCCTAGCCTCCTATAAATAGCGATCCTTCCAGGCAGTATAAAGGGGTTCCTTGTTAATAGCCTTCCTTAGTTATTAGTAGTACTACTGGGCTGTTACTTCCCTTTTCCTTTTTTGCTTTATACGCCTACCTAGGGGGAGGCTGGTCCTAGGGGTCCTACTTCCAAGGGCAAGGTGTAGGGTTTCCTTCTGCTTAGCTACCTCTTCCCCTATAGCCCTATTTATTCTAGCCTAGCTAGAGTAGAAGAGGGCGTTAAGGTAGAGGTCGAGGGGGGGGACGTTAGCCTTGTAGTAGAGGCTTCGGATCAGTATTCTCTTATAGGCCTCTATAACTCTCCTTAGGGCCTCGTTTTCGGCTGCTAGTAGGCCTCTAGTTATACCCTATAGCTTATTCAGTGTTATAGGTATAGGGATATGCTAGGCCGAGGCTGCATAGGCTAGGACCGGCCTTATTACTGCTATATATAGGAGCCTAGCCTTTTCGATTCCAGGTCCCTAGGTCTTTCTAGCTAGCCTAGTAATAGCAAGGGACTGTGTTTTTAGCTTTTGCTATAAGGTGTTGGCATAGGCCTTCTAGGTAAGCTTAGGGTCTAGCTAAACCCCTAGAAAACGGGCCTCTATAGCTGGTTATAGGGGGGAGTCCTCTATTGGTCCTAGGTTAATAGGGTTGGTCTAGGGCCTTCTTCTAGGGGGGAAGTGTATAAGCTTGCTCTTTGCTACTAAGAAGGTAACCCTGGCGGTTATTGCCCAGTCTAGGCACTCTCTCTAGGCTTCCTCTAGCTGCCTAACCGTTATTATAGCTTCTCTACCAAAGGCTAGTAGATTGGTATTATCTGTATAGCCTATAGTAGAGATAGTAGGGTATTTTCTTTCTAGTCTTTTATATAAAGGACATAGGTATAGGACTAAGAGGATTAGTAAAAGTAGTAAGCCTTAGGGTACTCCTGTTGGTACTGGGATTTGCCGGCTTTTTTAGCTGTCGAATAAGAGGCTAGTAATCCTAGAGGAGAGGAATTCCTTTAGCCAGGATAGTAGCCAGATAGGTAGCCCTAACCGGTCTAGTATAGCTAGGAGTCTGTTATAAGGGATGCTGTTGAAATACCCCGATAGGTCTAGCTATAGGAGGGAGGCCCCGGCTTTATATTTCTATACCTCCTAGACCTGAGCTATAAGGAGGTATATAGCCGATTTGGTGGACTTATAGCGGTAGTAGCCCTGTTGCGTCGCTAGAATTAGCTTAAAAGCTTCAGCTATATCCCTTATCTTAGTCTCTATAACTTTTTCTAGGACCTTGCTAATACAGTTAAGTAGGGCTATAGGTCAGTAGCCTCTAGGGGTATTATAGGTATCCGGCTGTTTTCCTGGCTTAGGAAGGACGATAGTAACTACTTCCTTATATTCTTATAGATAGAAGCTATAGAGGAAGGATTTTAAGGCTAGTATAGCAAGGGCCTTGTATAAGGGGTTATTACAGGCCTTTAGAAAGCCTATAGGGAGTCCGTCAGGTCCTAGTGCTTTCTAGGGTTTTGTTGTTTTAATAGCCTCTTTTATATAGTCCGGCCTAACCGTCTAGCTAATCGGTAGCCTAGGGCCTATTAGGGGTTCCTCCAGGCTGTCCTCCTAGGGAGAGGGGGGGAAGAAGTATGCTGAAAGGGCCTCTACCTTCTCCTAGAAGGTACTGGCTTGTCTAAGGGTTAGCAGCTTAGGAGGGGGTAGGGCGGTAGTACTTCGTAGTCTAGCCTATCTTTCTAGTTGCTAGAGCTTCTCTGGCTTATCTCTAGCCTTTTGTAGAAGAGCCCTCTAGGTCTTCCTCTTACTTTCTTTTATAGCCTTTGTTTGCTCTTTCTAGGCTAACTTATAGGCAGTAAGAAGGGCCTGGTTGTTAGGGGAGCATTAGAGCTGTCTTTCTGCTCTTTTTCTCTCCTAGACTACCTAGTAGACTTTGTTGTTCTACTAGGGGGTATTCTTCCTTCTAGTAGTTACTAGGGCTTCTTTAAGGGTTATAGCCCTAGCAATACGCTAGAGTTCCTCTAATAGTTGCCTATAGGCCTTCTAGAGCTTAGCTGGGTTAGAGAGGCGTGAAAGATATCTATAGCCCCCTATATTATATATTAGGGAGCTAGCCTCTCTTGCTACCTTCTTTTTATCTATCTTCTTCCACTAGAATCGGGGGGGCGGTAGTAGGGCTTCTGTGTTTTCTAGGTTAATATCTAGTACCTAGGGGTAGTAGTCTAAGCGTAAGCGTATATCCGAGCTAGTATAGGAGCAGGTAAGGCTGCTACTAAGCTAGAAATAGTCGATAGTCAAGGCCCTGCCTATTTGGCTCCCCTATAGCGCCTTAGTTATAGCGCCGTAGGGGGTGCGGAGGGTAAGTCCCTGCTCTGTTGTTAATAGTAATAGGTCTTCTAACCTAGGGCTATAGCGGTTGTATTGGTCCTATAGGGGGTAATAAAGGTTAAAGTCCCTGGCTAGAAGGTGAAGGCCTAGATAGGCGGTAATCTTCCCCCTTATTTCCTCTATAAGGGGGGTTAGGCTAGTCTGGGGTTAGGGGTTATTATATAGGGACCAGACTGTAAAAGGGCTGTTCTTAGTCTATATAGTAGCCCTAGCCTAGTCTAAGCCAGAGCTGTAAGTCCATATTGCTAGCAGGAGTAATTTGTAGATATAAAGTGAGGCCTGTCCGTTAGGGGTAAAAACCAGGTGGTAGGGGGCCGATCTAGGGTAGTAGGTAGAGTGCTGTACCTGTCTGTTAATCTAGGGCTCTTATATAGCGAGTATTTCTTCTTTTACTATAGAAAGTAGTACTTTTTGTACTTTCTTCGAGCCTTGTACGTTCTAGAGGCGTATCTTCATATCTCTATCTCCTCTAGCTGTATAGTAGGCAGTAGTTGTTATATAGTAGTAGCGTTAGCTAGTCTAGTATCTAGGTCCGGTCTAGGTCTAGTATCTAGGGGTCTAGAGGCTCCTATAGGCTCTAGGGTTCTAGTAGGTCCTATAGCCTCTTTAGGGCTTATAGCCGGTATAGAGGAAGGGGGGGTTTGGCCGCTTAGGTGGCTAAAGTAGGTGGTAATCGTATTCTAGTTAGGGGTTAACCCTCTTAAGCCTATTAGTCGGCCCCTCCGTCTCTTCCCTAAGACTATAGTATAGCCTTCCTCTCCCTCCTTTTATAATAAGGCCTGTTAGGGGGGGTATTATTGCTGTTATTGCTATTGCTGCTATTGCTATTGCTGTTAGTGCTGCTGGTATAGGGGCGGTTGGTCGATGTTAAAGGCCTTAGGCCTAGAACGTAGGTATCCCTTAGCCTGTGCCTATGCCTCTTTTAGGTAGGGGCAGGCTTCTAAGCGGGTATAGTAAGCTTGGCGGCAGTTGTAGTAGCGGGGTGCCCTAGAGCAGGTAGGGGCTTCTGGCGTAGTATGGCTGTTAGCGCTATAGTTATAGTAGATCTTCTCCTTGCTCTGGCATACCTTAGCCCTATAGCCCTATTTCCAGTACCTTAGGCATTAGATAGGCTTAGCTTTGTCGATCTAGGGCTCTGCTTCTAGGGCTCGGCAGCTCTAGAAGACCCCCTTCTTACAGGCCTTCTAGGCTACCTCTAGGGAGGTAAAGGCTATTAGTGCCTTAACCCTAGTCCTTTCTAGCCTTTAGGGGTACTAGACTTTTACCCTAACCGCTATAGGGTGCTGCTTTTTAGCCTCTTCTAGTAGGCCTTCCTCTATAACCTAGTTATAGACTATAAGGCCTTTAACTACTACCGCCTAGGTTATAGTATATAGGGAGGCCTTCTCTCTAAAGGCCCTTGTAATCCAGATAGTATTGTTCTCTAGGCTCTTCTTTATCTTTACGTTCTCTATAACCAGTAGGAGGTTACCGCTAGGGAGCGTCTAAACCCCCTAAACAGCTAGGCTAGAGGCCTATTAGATAGCCTGTACTACCTCTAGGGCAGATTTAGCTAGTACCTGTTGTTAGGCTAAGCCTAGTTAGATAAGTACCTGGCGTTCTAGGCCAGGCCTAGTTACCTTGCTAGCTATTAGCTTACTAGCTATATTAGCCTAGGTAGGGGCTATAGGCTAGGAGTAGCTAGGCTGTTACTGTTGTTGCTACTGTTGTTGCTAGTAGTAGCTAGGCTGCTAAGGGTATTGCTAGTACTGTGGTTTAAGCGTTCCTAGGGTAGTAGGGCGGTTTTAGGGTACTAGAGCTGTTGCTGTAGCTAGGGCTGCTTTAGAAGGGTCCTGGAGCAGGGCTGTAAAGGCGATTTGCCTGGCTTCGGTAGTCGCTTCTACTATATTATAGAAGTTAGTGCTATCCTTAGCTAGGCTAATTATCCGGTCTAGGAGGCTAGAGAGCGTTAGGGCGAGCTTAGGAGGGCTAAGGGCAGCCTAGGCGGTTTTCTTAGTTGCTAGGGTAATGTGGTTGGTCTTGGCGGTACTGTTGTTGTTTTCTTCTTTCCCTGTATTTTTCTCCGATTTTTTCCCTGGTTTTTTCGAGGTTTTCTAGCTAGAGGGGGTTGGGGCTAGGGCGTACCGGCTACCGTTCAGGCCCCTAAGGAAAGGGGTAAAGACGTTGGTTAAGGGGGGGGCGCTAATCGCAGGGGCGTTGATAGTAGGGGGGGCGCTAGAGCTAGGTGCTATAGGTGCTATAGTTATAGCGCCTATAGCGGTCTCTTTAGTAGTGGTAGAGGTGGTAGTTTGGCGGTCTTCTATCTCTATATCGTTGTTTAGGTGGTCTGTGCTTGGAGGTTGGTCCGTGCTTAGGGGCTGGCTTAGGGGGTTGTTATTGTTGTCGTTGGCCGTAGGTAGGGCAGGGTTGCCGGGGCGCAGAGCTACGTTGGTAGCCCGTACGCGAGGAAATTACAGTTGTAAGAGGGCAGCTAGGCTTGCCATTTTCTGCATTTTCGCACGCCTAGGGCTGTCGCGCAACCGACAGCGCTACAGCGAAAATTGGCGGGCGTTGTGTCCTCGATCGGACGGTTCGAATGGATGTGGTTGCACGCGATTTGGTGTGGTTTTGACCAAAAACCCGTTTTCGTATGTTTGATCTGTAGCTGTTTAACATTAGTATTAGAGTTGTTGAAAATCCTAACCTCCTTGATTATTAAGATGTCTTTTTTCGGCGTTAATAGCAGGGGAGTAGCCTATAGGCTTTTTAATAGCTATATAATCTTCCTATTATAGGCTCGGAAAAAGTCGTCTATCGCTGCGTTCTGCTATAGGCTATATTACTAGGGAGGAAGCTTAACGGGCTTTGTGTCGCTGGTATTGATATAGTATATAGTATTAACGATTTTGCTATCTCCTCTTTTCGTAATATCGAAGAGAGATGGGAATTTGGCTACGATCTATGTTAGATAATTGTTAACTTCTATGTTACCTATAGGGGTCTCTAGGTACTACTTGATCTATTGTATAGTTCGTAGCGATATCTTCTTAGTAGCGTAATAGGTAAAGTAGTTCTTACTGCTAGTATGTTGTACTATAAGGGTTGGCTTTCTAGGGAAGCCTACTAACCTAATAGAACTATTAGAAAGGAATTAGGCTCTAAACTTATAGAAAACGCTTTTTCTAAGGGTTAGGTTACTAGGGAAGGTCCTGTTAGAGACTACGCTGTAGGTAATAGTATAGGACTATAATCTTATGCCCTATACTATAATAAAGTTAAGCTAGATAACCAAATCTTTAGTAATAGTTAGTCTAGTACCTCTAACGCTATCTATAGTAGAACGTTATTAAGAAGGGTAGCTTTCTATTTGCTAGGCAAGGGTCCTTAAGATATAGCAGACTATATAACTGTTATTCTAGAAAACTATAATCGGGGAGCTATAGTTAGTAAGTATAGCTTGGAAAACCAGATAGGGTACGCTATAGCCTTTATAAATAGGTCGATTATAGAGGGGGGGCACGTCTCTGCCTCTACCTATTCCTATAAAATAGGCGGATTAGCTATCCTAATCCTTGCTATATAGGTTATTAAGGAGGTTGTTAAACTCGGTGTTATAGTTGTCTCTATAGTCCTCTAAAGAGGCTTTTTCTTCCTCCTCCTTAGCAGTATATACCTTATAGTAGATAAAGTGTTTAAGGGTTTTACTGGCTACTTTATAGAACTGGGATAAGCTCTACTTCTTTAGGATATCTATAAAGGTAACCCTTTTACTATTACAGTCCTATAGGGGGGTAGGGTAGAAAGAAGATAATAGCTATTTTGGCTGCTATAAGTAGTCCTTTGCCTAATACCCTACCTTACTGCAGTTTAGGCAGGTATTATCGTCTACCTTTGCAGCGCTCTAGGGCATACCTCTAACGGCAAAGCCGGTATTAGGGCTGGGGCTTATAGAGGGTAAAGAGGAGGCCTTTTCTTTAGTAGGAAAGGAAAGACGGTTGTTATAGTAGAGGTCGGAGATAGCTGATATAGTCGGCTTGATAGAGGCTATACTAGGTTTCTTACTAGTAGCCTTGCTAATATGCATATTATAGCTAGGGTATAAGGTTCTCTATAACTTGACCGTCGTCTCTAGCATGCTATAGACCTGCTTCTCTATATAGGTTAGGGTGATTTCCTTTATAAGAATAACCTACTCTATAACCAATTTAGCAGCAGAGAGGCAAGCAGCTTGCTACTAGAGCGTAACCTATACTAAGGGCGTATACTGCTGTATCTTACGTTCTAATAGGGCCCTTATCTCCTTACTATTCTATGTTTTAGTTAGTAGCTTAAAGAAGTAAGCCTAGATATGCTAAGCAAAGGCTAGGTAGGCCTTATCTTAATATAGTAGAAGCTCTGAAAAGGCTATAAGAGATAAACATAATACCTTATAGTAGGTAAGTACAGTAAAGATCACCTTTATAAAGTTAATCTAGATAATCCTCTTATTATTTCTAATATATGCTAGAATACTAAGGAAATCGCTAGAAAGTTCTAGGCTTACCTATTTTAGCTATAGATTATATAGGACTAGGGCGGCTAAAAGGGTAGACTAGATGTTCTCTAGCTTCTTAATAGTATATTTATTAGCTTTATTAAGCTTCTAATCCTTCTTAAAGACTATATAGTCCTTCTTAGCCTAATCGCTGGTATCTAGGGCGTTCCTTTAGAGCACTATCCCTAGCTAGTAAGAGGATACTAGGCTTTCCTATATAAGCCTTTCGGCTATTATTAGCTAGGGTGCGCTTAGTATAGTATAGTAATCTAGGTTTAGTATACTAGTCCTATTACGACATTTCGTACTAATAGTAACTAAATAGGTATTAATAAAGTCAGCTACTATATCTTAAGTAGGCTTAAGGTTATTGTTAATAAGAGAGCGGTTAAGGGCAGTCTCTAGGTTATCCTTTATTTTAAACAGCTCCCTATTCTACTGCTCTTTCTAGGTCCTTAGACTCTCCTATATGTTGTTATTCGCCTTTTTTAGGGTAGCAAATAGGCCTCCCTAAAGGTAGGACTCTAGATCTTTAGATGCCTCTTTAATAGCTTTTTTAACTAATTTCTAGATATCTTACTTAATCAGGGCCTCTACTATTAAGGGGGCCCTTTTATCTATAGTCTTAGAGATCGATTTAAGAGAGGTATTAAAGGATTTACTTAGTTGCTTAAGCTACTCCTTAAGTTCCTTATATTAGCTATTATAACTAGTAAGAAGGTCCCTCTTTAGGTCGGTCAACTACTCCTCTATACGCTAATCTATCTCTTCCTAAAGGGATACTAGTTGTTCCTATATATACTATACTAATCTCTTAATAGTCTTGTAACTGCTATTCTCTCCTATACTATATAGTGTTTTCTAGAATAGGGAAGCTATATCGATAGCTATGATCTTCTAGGCTAAGCTTTTAAGTTTAATAGGGCAAACCTTATTAATAAATCGGGTAATATGTCGATATAGTCGGGTAGGTCCTTATAGAGCGTATATATGATATATTTTACTGGCTAGAAGTAAAGAGGTAGTCTCAGCAAAAATACGTATTTTTGTAGCTTCTAGCTGTTACTGTACTTAGGTACTAGATTAGCGATCTAGGGCCGGTAAGTGCTTCGTAATTCTAAGCTAGTGATTGATTATATCGCTTACGACCTACAGAATATCCTGCTACGCTAAAATACTATGGGTGGGGCATTCGTGTGGCCACGTTACGTGTGCCGCAGCACTCCTGCAGAATCCACAGTCATATCCCTGTCCCCGGCTCCGAGAGGGATCGACCCGCAGATTACCAAAGTCCGCCTCGATGTTCCTCTGCTGGGAGTGCGCCATGGTGTAGTCAAGTTGTCCCTGCAGAAAGAGCCGCCGCAACGTGTCAGCCACCACCACTGCCACAGGGCACGGAGCATCTATGTCAGCCACCGCCCGGGTAGTATTAGGTCATAGCCACGCGCCCCGCACAGCACTATGCTCGGGGCCACGCAACCTCCTATTGCTAGATGGCTACACCACACAACACATCGAAGATCAGGGATTCACTCACAATCTGTGCACGATGGCGCGCCCCGCAAGCTACTATGCTTGCAGCCACGCAACAGCGTTACGTATCCCAGAGGCAGATAGTCAGACAGTTACATCACACACACCACAGATCAGAGATTCCTTCACAGCACGAGTCATCTGCCGCCCACCGTGCGCCAAGATCTGACTCAGGTCTTGGCAGTGCACGTACATTCCAACTCCGCCGGCGTCGGCCCCGACCCCGATGATACTCCATCACGAGCCACCAACGTATTTCTTGAGCATCGTTTCGTGACCCGGCACTTCTTGTTTTACACCAAACGTTCAGAAAAATGTCTGGGTACCCAGGTCAAGGATACGGCCCCGGCGGTCACGGGCAGCCGCCGCAGGGAGGCTACTACCAGTACCCTCCCCAAGGTCAATGGGGAGGCTATAACGCCCCTCCCGGTCCGCCCCCCGGGAGCTACCAACCGCCACCGGGGCCTCCGCCCTCCCAATACGGCGAGTACACTCCTCCCCCCGGCCCGCCGCCTTCGCACCGACGCGACGAATACGGCCCCCCTCCGGGACCACCCCCAAGCTCCTACAACGACTACCGGCCTCCTTCGCACCCACACCCCAGTGGCTATGACAGCTACGGCTACTCTCAGCAGCAAGGAGGCGGCTACCACAGAGGACCAGCACCGCCGCCACCCCCGTCCGAGACCCAACAATTCGGCCATGGCGCGCCACAGAATTATACGTTCCAGTACTCGCAGTGTACTGGCCGGCGGAAGGCACTGGTGAGGTTTTCCATTCCTGCACTTGGATGTCTCCTGTCCTCTTCTCTCCGCTTTCACTTGTTCTGGCCCGATTGACGCGTTCTAGTTGATCGGTATCAACTACTTTGGGCAGGAAGGCGAACTCCGTGGGTGTATCAACGACACGAAGAACCTGTCCAACTTCCTGATGGAGCGGCATAACTACAAACGGGAGGACATGATCATCTTGACGGACGATCAACAGAACCCGGTCATGCAGCCGACAAGAGACAACATACTACGAGCTTGCCAATGGCTTGTGAAGGATGCGCAACCGAACGATTCCCTATTTCTACACTATTCAGGTACGTGGAGGCCTTCAGCTCGCAGGGGAATCCCTTCCTTCCCGGCCAAGGCAAAGTGTACTAGATCCCGCGCGTGACTTAGGGCACGGCGGTCAGACCGAAGATCTCGATGGCGACGAAGACGACGGCTTCGACGAGGTCATCTATCCAGTCGATTTCCGCCAGACCAGCCACATAGTCGACGATGACCTTCACAACATAGTTGTCAAGCCTCTGCAGCCCGGCGTCCGACTTACGGCTATTTTCGACTCGTGCCACTCGGGATCCGTTCTCGACCTGCCGTACATCTACTCTACGAAAGGCGTGCTGAAGGAGCCAAACCTGGCAAAGGAAGCCGGGACAGGCCTGCTTTCCGCCGTGCAGTCGTACGCGGCCGGCGACATGGGCGGCGTGGCCAGCACGGTGTTCAAGTTCGCCAAGACGGCCTTCAAGGGCGACAGCGCCTACAAGAAGACCATGGCAACCAAGACGTCACCCGCCGATGTCATCATGTGGTCCGGCAGCAAGGACGACCAAACTTCGTGCGCCGCCGGCTTCTTGCACCTGCACACATTCTGTGTCGGGACCATGCTAACTTTTGGGTCTTGACTTCAGTGCCGACGCCACAATTGCTTCGCAGGCGACCGGGGCGATGAGCTGGGCTTTCATCGAGGCGCTCAGACAGAATCCCCAGCAGAGTTACGTTCAGCTACTCAACAGCATCCGCGATGTTCTCGCGACAAAGTACACGCAAAAGCCGCAGCTGTCGTGCAGCCATCCTTTGGGTACGTTTTGTCGCGTGAAGAAGTACCTCGCAATCGGCGCAGGCGTGTGCTGATTGTTGCTGACCTCGTTGACCTCTTTGGGTACCAGACACGAATCTTCTCTTTGTCATGTGATTGGCCTTGGCCGTTTGAGACTCGTCTCTGCACGTCGTGTACAATTACGTATGCTTCCGGTGCTGTTTCTTTTGTTGTTTGGGCCCCTTGAGGGGTCCGTCTCCAGGGCCCATGGTGGTGGTGGCCACGGAGTAGTAGCTTTCAGGAACGGGTAAGGTGTGGCCGGGCCCGGTTCTGAATGGTAAATGGCTCCGGGGTACTTTGTCCGATGGCATTCCGAACGGATGTTGCGTTTTCCCTGGATGAACACGGTGAAAAGTTGATGCCTATTCGACCGCATTGCCGCGTTGCACGCCCGTCCTAGGCGAAAGACTCGACTGCAAACACAGACAGATCGATGCTGGATGTGGGTCCTCGCACTTGGTCCAACGGAAGGTAAGGAAGGATCCGTTCAGTCTCACGACACGCGGCGCCCAAGGATCTCAGCGTCTCATTCTTTATTGTTCTTGGCTCGCTGGGTTCCGGTTTCTCAGATCTTGAGAACAAGAACTCCGACTCCTCGAAGAATTATCACTTCGCAGCCGATGGCATGAGTGTTGTCCAAGTCATGGTCGCACAGGGTTCCCTTTTCGATAGCCTCGGCCCTCGCCGCGTCCTAGCGCTTCTACTTTCTACTCCCGTGCGGGATCCACTCTAACCCTCAAGATAGAAACAAGCACGGGGCAGTACTACTTCGTATACATCCCCACCCCTAGGTGTACTAAGCACAAAGTACGTACCTACTTACGTTGCATGGGACGAAAAAGAAGAAAATCATCACGCCATCAATACTACTCTGTGCCTGTCACCCAGAGCTTGGAGGCCGAGTCCCCCGAATCCACGACATGCACGGGACGCGCCAAATCGCAGAGACGGCGACCACGGTGTGTCGAGGCGCCAACTAACTACTTTACTTCCACACTCGCTCAAGGTCCTCGGATGTTGAAAGCAGCAGAGCTCGGCATCACATCAACCCGAATGACGCGGTCGATCGCCCATGTCCGCTCGCCACGTCAATGCTCGGAAGCAGCCCCGTGGTGATCCGATAGAACTGACTGGACTGGAGTGCGACCTGTTTGCGTTTGAGGCCCCCGGCTCTCTGCTCTCTGCCATTCTTTATCAGGACCACACCGCCGGCTGGCCATGCCGAAGCACACTTCTCCGATAGGTCAACCTGCGGCACGACGTGCCTGGCCTATCACCTCCTCTTTCTCTCCCTTGCCACGAGGAGATGATCCCGACGATAACGGAAGCGCCGAGCCATATTCTGCGGCTACCTGGTCAGCCATAGCTGTCGCTATCCGTTTCTTTACGAGCTGATGGCTTCCGCATGGAACATGCTCCCCCCCCCCCCCCCCCCCCGGGCACCAGCAAAGGATGCGCCTGTCCGCTCCAAGAGTGACGGGATCTCATCGACTTTCGTGGACCATCAGACCGCGCTCAGACGTTCGTTTAGCAGCACATGAAAAGCATGTCAGATAGACCGACCGGCGAGAGCTGCAGCTCATGCGCATGTCTCACAGTCTTCGCCCCCTTACCGTCGCGGCTGCGTCGCGGTTGGGGGACAAGGGTGCGTGCGTGATTGTTTGGACACCCGCGCGACTCTGCGTGCAAAATGGTCCCGTCGTTGATCCCGATTTGGCACCCGACCAAGGGCCCAAACAGGTCGCTTGACTTGGTGGCTAGGTGTTGGACATGTTCTACACTGATGCCGCCGCCTCGGGAGTGCTTGGCGGAAACGCGTGCTACTACAGCACGCATTCCGCCTCGTATATTCCCTGATGGCACCTCCTGCTGCTGCAGGCCATGCGCTACCGTCGGACGGGGACATTTCCCACCCAGGGACGCCTCCGTGATGGCAAGGCTACGGCTCGCCACTCGCCAGTTGCGTCCGCCCCCCCCCCCCCCCCCCCCTGGCTGCGAGAGACATAGGTTCTCCTAGTTTTGCTTGACAAGGACCCTTTTGTACCGCCATCGTTTGACGGCCATCTTGGTTGCGTTTGCTCCTCCCCTTTGACGATTTCGTTACATACTCTACTGTCGCTACCCATCTTGTCGGTCGTGCCCTATTCAGTCCTTCTCTTACTGCTCCTCCCTCCAACCTGATCAGTCTTCTTGATGTGTGAGTAAGTCGCACTGGCCAGAACGACGCTTGCTTGTTGGGGCTGAAGCAGTTCTACCATGTATGGATTTCGCCTTGTTGCGGCCGCACTCGGTTCTATCTCCGCCCTGTCGGTGCATGGTTTGAAGTACGATGCAGAGTACGAACAATGGAACCTCAATACGAACCAGACGGCCACGGATGTGCTCGACTACTGGGGCGAATGGGAAGGGCACACCTACCATCCGTCGCCCGACAACTGGCGCTTTCCCTTCTACACCCTCTTCCTGGACCGATTCGTGAATGGTGACCCGTCCAACGACGATGCCAACGGGACCGTGTTCGAGCAAGAGGTCTCCGGGACCCAGTTGCGCTTTGGCGGCGATGTGCAGGGCCTGGCCGACAGCTTGGACTACATCCAGGACTTGGGCATCAAGGGGCTTTACATCGCCGGTAGTCCTTTCATCAATCAGCCGTGGGCCGCGGACTCGTACAGTCCACTCGACCACACCCTGCTCGACTGGCATTTCGGCAACATCACCGTCTGGCGCAACGCTATCGACGAGATCCACAGCCGGGGCATGTATGTCATCCTTGACAACACCGTCGCAACGCTGGGCGACCTGATCGGCTTCGAAGGCTATCTGAACGGCAGCGCGCCGTTCACTCCCGAGCACGAGCACCGGGCGCTTTGGAAGACAAGTCGGCGATACCATGACTTCAGCTTCGGCACCGAATACAATGAGACTTGCCACCAGCTCCCACGGTTCTGGCTCGAGGACGGACACCAGGTGACCCAGGACGTCTACGATTCGTTCAAGGGCTGCTACGATGGCGATTTCGACCAGGTATGTGATGCGCGCATGGCCCGCAGTTCTCTCCGAGAGGCTAGGTCCTCCTGTAACTCGGGCACGCCGCTTCTTGACAACTGACAGGGCGTGCCAGTACGGAG
Organism: Phyllachora maydis; assembly: GCA_029339225.1. Taxonomy (NCBI): domain Eukaryota; kingdom Fungi; phylum Ascomycota; class Sordariomycetes; order Phyllachorales; family Phyllachoraceae; genus Phyllachora; species Phyllachora maydis. The sequence continues at coordinate 4,850,441 of JAQQPM010000004.1, forward strand.
ATACCGAAGCCTTTGGCGTCTACATGGACTATCGCCGCCAGACGACCAAGTTTGCGTCGGTGCAAGATCGCCTACGAGAGTGGGTTCCATCTGTCAGGCAGCGCATACAGCATCTGTCTTGCATTACCATTGCCATGTTGGACATTGACGGCTTCCGCTTCGACAAGGCCACCCAGGTCACCGCCGATGCCGAGGGGGCATTTTCAGCACACCTGCGCTCGTGTGCCCAGCGCCTGAACAAGACGAACTTCTTCTTGCCGGGCGAAATCACAGGCGGCAACGCGTTCGGGTCCGTGTACATTGGCCGCGGGCGTGAACCGGACATGTACCTGGACAGCATCCAGACGGCCGTGAACCTGACCCAGGCCTCCTTGGCCACGGGAAACTTTTCCTTCATACGGGCGCCGGGGAACAATGCTTTGGACGCTGCTGCGTTCCACTACTCGGTCTATCGCTCTCTCCTCCGGTTCCTGGGCATGGACGGTGGTATCGAGGCCTCCAACGATACGCCGCTCAACTGGGTGGATGCTTGGAACGTGATGCTGACTACCAATGACTTGATCAATCCATCGACTGGTTTGTCTCCAATCGCTTTTCCAAGTCGCATTCCCGAGCCGCGGCCGGCACTTTGCTGATTCACGAGCGATGTCAGGACAATTCGACCCCCGGCACATGTACGGAGCGTCCAACCAGGATGTGTTTCGGTGGCCAGCCATCAAGCTTGGCGTGGAACGAAACCTCTTGGGGCTCTTCATCACCACCTTGGTATGCCGCCGCGTGTCCCCGACCATGCACGCGTCGATGCAGGGATCGCGTTGGCGATGCTGACATGCTGCCAGCACATGCCCGGGATTCCACTGCTGCTGTGGGGAGAGGAACAGGCTTTCCATATTCTGGACAACACGGCGAGCAATTACATGTTTGGCAGGATGCCCATCTCCGGCGGGCCAGCATGGCAGATGCACGGCTGCTACTCCCTTCCCGCCACTCTGTACTACGACATGCCACTCGAGGCCACCAAGACAGGATGCGAGGACGACACTGTGACGTACGACCATCGCGATCCCAGTCACCCGGTGCACAATATCATCAAACACATGTACTTTCTGCGGGAGAGGTACCCTGTTCTCGCCGATGGTTTCCACCTTCAGCAACTGTCGAACCATACCGTCTACTTGCAGTACCCGGGCAGTTCCGGCACCCCAACCGAGACTGGCCTTTGGAGCACCCTGCGGTCTGGATCCTTCGGGTCGCAGGAGCAAATGCAGCCAGTGTGGCTGCTCTACCACAACAGGAACACGACGACGACTTACACGTTCGACTGCAGCAAGACGGACGGTTCCGCACTTGTCGCCCCCTTCGGTGCGGGCACGAAGGTGAGGAACCTGATGTTTCCGCATCGGACGATGGATCTGCAAGAGTCGCAGACCTCGCTGGGCATCAACGGTTCGACGGAGCGCAACGGGTGCTACCCCGACATCACCCTTGATCCGTTCGAGTTCCAGGTCTACGTACCGGAGCACCAGTTCGTCCCGCCGCCAGCCATGCTGACGAGGTTTACGCCGGGCCACGATTTCCGCCTGCAGTCGACCGCACCGAGCACCCCGTTGAACGTTTCCTTCGAGGCCTCGGTGGCCATGGACTGTGATGCCTTCACCAAGGCCGTCACCATCACGTCCATCACCGAGACGGGCTCCCTCGCGCAGGTGGATGCGACGACGGTCAAGTGCACCCAGCTGTCGGGTCCTTCGGCCTATCGGGCCCCGTATGTCGGCGCAATTGCCTCGGCCTGGTCGTGGTCGGCTACTGTCGTCGGCCTGGGCCCCGGCATCCATCAAATCGCCGTTCTCAACGCAACGACGGCCGACGGCAAATCTCACACCAACGCGAGGGACCGATTTCTGCTGCGTGTCGGAGGATCCGACAACCCATTGGTCTTCCCGTCGTCGGGAAACTACTCGGACACTCTGCTCCGGAGAGACGGTACGACGAAGGAACTGAGCTTGGCCCATTCGGCGCCGGGAGCCTCGTGGTTCCGCTACACGACGAACTGGGAGTCGAGTTGGAGCGCATGGATGCCCTACACGGGGGGCACCACGGCCATCAAGCGCCTTCCGTGGTCTGGCACTCCCGCACAAGCGTGGGACGGCGATCATGTCATGGTCCAATACCACTCCCGCCTTCTCGGCAGCTCCTCGTATACCCAGTCGTCCGATGCAGGCACCAGCCCGTGGTCGAGCGCCATGCCGCGCAGGTTCCCTCACCTCTTTGCGTCGGGCCCCTTCAACCAATACGGTTTCGACGCCGGCCTGCCGTCGGCCTTTTCGTATTCCCACACCGACGTGCAATGGCAATGGCACTTTATGGACGAGTGGCCCTCGCACGTGCAGCTCTCGGTATGGGGCATCAACCCCGACGGCCAGCCCGACCAGACGTTTGTCTACGGTGACATTGACCATGATGGCGTGCTCGACCGATCGCCGCCGAGCAGTCTAGTCGAGAGCGCAGTCAACATCACGGCGCCCCCGGGCTTGCCTTACCTGGCCTACCAGATGGTGGTGGACGACGGCAACTTGCGGTACGGGCTGCTGCCGCGCGGCAACATGTATGTGCAGATGGTTGTGTACATGTTGCTGTGGCTTGCTCCTGTGCTGGGTGGCCTGGTCACCATCTGGGCGTTCCGCCACGGCTTCTACAGAATCAAGCTGAACAGGTTCGGTGTGAAGGTCAAGGACAACTCCTGGTCGAGCAAACTGACGCAGGCGCTGGCTGCTGTCGGCATCGCCCGTCAAGGGACGGTGGCGGAGAGGAGGATGGGAACCGACATACCGACGATCATGATGGTGGCAGCCGCACCGCTGACTCCTGTGGTGGGAAGCACGGCAGCGGCAACTGCTGCCGGGGCGAGACGCCGCATTCTCATCGCCACCATGGAGTACAACATCGACGACTGGGGCGTCAAGATCAAGATTGGAGGCCTCGGCGTGATGGCACAGCTGATGGGAACGGCGCTGCGTGACCGGGCCGATCTCGTCTGGGTGGTCCCGTGCGTCGGCGGGATCGACTATCCCATCGACACTCGGGCAGAGCCCATGTACGTCCAGATCATGGAGGACGAGTACGAGATCCAGGTGCAGTACCACGTGCTCGAGAACGTCACTTTCGTGCTGCTTGACGCTCCCGTGTTCCGGAAGCAGAGCAAAGCGGTGCCCTACCCGGGTCGCATGGACGACTTGGAGAGCGCCGTGTACTACTCGGCATGGTGAGTCCTCTCGGTCGACTCGGCTTCCATGCAGGCCCACTCGCGCTCGTGGCCCCTGATGACCAAGTCTTGCAGGAATCAGTGCATTGCCCAAACGGCGGACCGCTTCTCCGTCGACCTCTACCACATCAACGACTACCACGGCGCAGCAGCCCCTCTCTACCTCCTGCCTCGGACTATCCCGACCGCTTTGTCGCTCCACAACGCGGAATTCCAGGGCATGTGGCCGATGCGGACGCCAGAGGAGAGGGAAGAGGTATGTTCTGTGTACAACCTGCCGTCGGCGGTTGTGGAGAAGTACGTGCAGTTCGGATCAGGTACGTAACCCGCATCGCATGCTGCCTTGTGCCTCCTGTCCTCCCGCACCGCTGACTGTCGGTGGAGTGTTCAATCTGCTCCACGCGGGCGCCAGCTACCTCCGCATCCATCAGCAGGGCTTTGGCGCGGTGGGCGTCTCCAAGAAGTACGGCGACAGGTCCTTTGCGCGTTATCCCATCTTCTGGGGCCTCTCCAAGATCGGCCAGTTGCCGAATCCGGACCCGACGGACACTGCGGAATGGAACAAGGAGGATGCTCTTGCGCGCCGCGAGGCCGTGACGGTCGACGAGCAGTTCGAGGCCAACCGTCCGGCGCTGAAGCGGCAGGCGCAAGAGTGGGCTGGCTTGAAGCAGGACCCGGACGCCGACCTTTTCGTCTTTGTCGGTCGATGGAGCTTACAGAAGGGAGTGAGTGCCCGGCCCCATGTCCTGCTGGATTCGTCCTGCTCATACCCACTGGGTGCCAGGTCGATCTCATCGCCGACATCTTTCCCTGGGTTCTCGACCACTACGCCACGGCCCAGCTGATCTGCGTCGGCCCGGTCATCGACCTCTACGGCAAGTTCGCCGCCTTGAAGCTGGAAAGGCTGATGGAAATCTACCCAGGCCGGGTCTACAGCAAGCCCGAGTTCACGCAGCTTCCGCCGTACATCTTCAGCGGCGCCGAATTCGCCTGTAAGCCGCCGCCGCCGCCGCCGCCGCCGCCGTGCTGGCTCACATGACACGGGCCCATTTTTGCATTTCTGCTGACGTATCCCACAAGTGATTCCTTCCCGCGACGAGCCGTTTGGCCTTGTCGCCGTCGAATTCGGTCGCAAGGGTGCGCTCGGAGTCGGTGCTCGAGTTGGAGGCTTGGGACAGATGCCGGGGTACGTGCTTGGATCACTTCCTTCTCCTGATCTCTTCCCTTCCCATCTCGTGCTCGAGCGGGACCGAGCATGTATGTAGTAGGCTGACCCCGACCTCGGACAGCTGGTGGTTCACCGTCGAGAGCACCAAGGCCAACCACCTCCTGCACCAGTTCAAGGGAGCCATCGTTGCCGCACTGGACACAGACCGGCAAACCCGAGCCGTCATGCGGGCATGGTCCGCCAAGCAGCGCTTCCCGGTCGCCGAGTGGCTCGAGAAGCTGGAAAAGCTGTACAGCGGTGCGATCAAGGTGCACGGCAAGGTGGCGAACAGCAAGACACGGATGCCGGCCGCCATACGGGCTGGTCTGGACAGGATCAAGCAACTGAAGAAGGTCGGCAAGAAGAAGGCGCCGGCCGACGAAGAAGGCCATCCGCTGAGCTTGGCAGGCCTTGGCATCGAGCTCCAGCGCAGACCAGCATGGATGAGCCGCATGCCTCCTCTCGATGGCTACGGCGACGGCCATGGCAGTCCCTGCAGCCTGGACCCGACGCCCTCTCCTTCGCGGCCGGGATCTCTGTACGGACACGAGACAGAGACACCATCGCTGGGTCCGTCACCGATCAACACACGGCCCAGTTCGCCCACCCGGTTCAGCGACTCCCTCCTCGACGTACCTCTGCCAGCGCCGCCCAACGTGCTCGGCGGTTTCCAGCACAGACGCAATACTTCGTTGCTCAGCCTGGAGGGCGTCGTCAATCACTCGCGCAGCAGCTCCATCGGGCGACCGGCCAGCATCGACTCTCCCAGATCGCCAAAGACCTTCAAGCTGCAGCAAGTCGACCCGTTCTTCACCGACTCCACGGGGGACTTCGAGGCCTTGTTCAAGAGCCAACTGGACCGGCTCAGTGCCAAGACCTCGACTGCCGAGCTCTGCATCGAGGACTTCCTCGTCAAGAGCGAGAAGGAATGGTTCGACTCGTACCGTCACGCCAAGCTGGGCGTATCCTCCCATTCCCGCGGCCGAGAGCCGTCCAAGAGCCCTGGGCGCTCGCCCAACGTGAGCAGGAGCCAGTCGCGCCGCCGCCTGTCGAAGAATCCGCCGCCCGGCCATCGTCGCGCCGGCTCCCATCTGCACCTGTCCGTCGATCTGGGCACGGAAGCGGAACGCCGCGGACGAACGTCCCGGCGGCCCTCGACGTCTCCAGCTCCCGCTCCCGCTCCCGCTCCCGCTGCTGCCCGCGCGCGTAGTGACTCGGACGGATCTCCCGAGAGGGACCCTCGGGACGCCGAGGCGTTGCAGAAGCAGTTTGGCCTCGACGCCGACTATGTCCCGCCCACCGGGCTGAAGAAGTACCTGCAGTACCGCATCGGCGAATGGCCCGTCTACGCCATGCTTCTCGCCATCAACCAGATCATCGCCTCCAACTCGTACCAGATCACGCTGCTGACGGGGGAAGTCGGCCAAACGGCGACCAAGCTGTACGTCGTGGCGTCCATCTACCTGGTCTCGACCATCTTCTGGTACACGCTATCTCGGACGATGAAGCTTCTTTACTGCCTGTCCCTTCCGTTTGCCGTCTACGGTCTCGCCTTCGTCACGCTTGGCCTCTCACCTTTCGCCCCGTCTGCCGCCGCCATCGGCTGGGTCCAGGACGTGGCGACCGGGCTCTACGCGTTCGCCTCCAGCTCCGGCTCCAGCTTGTCCTTCGCGTACAACTTCGGCACCGACGGCGGCTCCCCGCACCACGTCTGGATCCAGCGGCTTGCCGTCATCCAAGGCATCGCACAGCTTTACACGCTTGGTCTTTGGGGTTGGGGCCACGTCATCAGCACCGCCTCGGCCAACAGCATGCCCGTCTCGACCGTGACACTGGCCGGCTCGCGCTGGATCTTGGCCCTCTGCGGCCCCGTCGCCCTCGTCCTCTGGACCATCGGCATCGTGCTCCTGCTCGGCCTGCCCGACTTCTACCGCGAGAGCCCCGGCCCCGTGCCGCAGCTGTGGCTCACCCTCTTCCGGCGGCGCACCATCGCCTGGTACCTTCTCGCCATGGTGCTGCAGAATTACTTCCTGTCGACACTGATCGGCCGCACCTGGTCCTTCCTCTTCAGCTCCAAGGCCGTCCCGGTGTGGGCCGTGGTGCTGCTGGCCGTCGGCTTTCTCGGCTTCGCATGGGTCGCCATCCTCTACGTGCTCGCCCGCGCCGGCGAGTCCCACCCCTGGCTGTTCCCGCTGTTCAGCGTCGGCCTCGGGGCGCCGCGCTGGGCGCAGATCTGGTGGGGCTGCTCGCGCTTCGGGCTCTGGCTGCCGTGGGTCGCGGGCGGCGCGGCGGGCGGCGCGCTGGCCAGCCGCGCCCTGTGGCTGTGGCTCGGGCTGCTGGACAGCGTCCAGGGGGCGGGCGTGGGCATGATCCTCATGCTGACCTTGACGCGGGTGCATGTTGCTGCGGCCGTGGTGCGTCTCTCCTCCCCCCCCCCCCCCCCCTTTGTCCTCGGCCCCTCAATCAGGTCCAAGGCACCTCTAACTTCCTCCTCCTCTAGGTCGCCGCCCAGGTCCTCGGCAGCATCGCGACCATGGCGGCGCGGGCCACGGCACCGGACAAGGTCGGCCCCGGTGACGTGTTTCCCGACCTCTCCGAGGGCGTGGCGGTGGCGCTGTCCAAGCCGTGGTTCTGGGTCGTGCTGGGCCTGCAGCTCATGATTTGCTTTGGGTATTTCAAGTTCTTCCGCAAGGAGCAGGTCAGCAAGCCATGAGAGATGGCTTGTAGCCGTGCGGGCGTTTGTTTACCCGGTGGGCGTGTTTGGGGTTTTGCATGACTGTATTTGCCTCCTGCACACATAGATGAGTGGGCTGGTCGAGTCTTCAGTCCGAAGAGCAGCTCAGTTTTACAAATCTACCATGAAGCAAGTCAATTATAGTCACGTGACCCGCGAGCTATTTTTCCTGGACATCCCCATGCAGCTGGTGTGCAGGGTTAGGGCTCGCGTCGTTTGCCAACCAAGCTCCCCATATTTTGCCAAGTTGCGAAGAAAGAGAGCCTCACCACCACAAACGCCGAACACTGGACGACCATGGCGCCAAGCAACTTGTCGCCCGGGGGAGCACTGCTCCGGACCTCCCGGATGTTTACCATTCCGGCCCCGATACCACCCCCCCCCCGTGATGTGAGAGCGCAGGTCCCTATGGAGTCGTCAACACAAGCATTCCCGACCCATCAGATAGTCACGGTGCCCGAGTCGTCGCGGGCGCAAGGCGACTGGGGCTTCAAGCGACCGTTCCCACTCCGGCAAACCAGCAAAAGCTCGACGCCCATGATCCGTATCAAGCAGATCGACTCGATCGAGCACGTCACAGACTACTCGTCTGCGTCCGACCTCGGCATGACCCTGCGCAAGTGGCAGGAGCTCAACATGCCCTTGACTGTACCGCCCTCTACCAAGACAGCTTTTTCGCACGACCTGAAGAGGAGAACCTCGGTATTCGAAGAGGATAGCGACTTCACCGCCTTCGACCCGGCAGAGGAGATGGTGGCAGAGGGGAAGCGGTGGAAATTTCGAGGACCGTGGCTCGCTGGCATGACCGAGGGCGGATTCAAGAGATGGGTGGCCAAGCACGTACGGCCGAGAAGACAAGAATTTCGCCAATACCTCAAAAAAGTGCTCGCCACCGAATTGGCCGCCAAGGCAGACCAAGCCAAAATGGACGCAAACGGGACGAAGGCCGACTACGTCCCTACCAAAATAGACGCCGATTCCATCACCGAGGAACAAATAACCGAGTATCTACGCACGCTACGCATGCAGTCTCCAACGCTGTACCGGCTGGTCGGACGATTCCTGGATCTGGCCCCGGTAGAGCCCAAAGACGCACGCGTGGTCGTCGAAAAGTCAGCCCAACTCAAAAGTCTGTCGAGCATGCTGTACGTGCCCGTGACCGGGAACCCTTACAGCAGGCATGGGCCGCCCGTCACCCATCCCTCGGCCGGTCTGTCCTATCTTCGCACGGCTGCCCACATGGACAACCACCCGCTGTACGGTCCGCAGCGAGCGCACCCCCCGGTGGAGGCACGCGTCATTATGCCGCGTAGCAGCGTGGGCGCGCAAACCGTCGCGAGGCTGGGTGTTGCCGGCTTCATCACGAACAGCGCCGTGGGCAGCACTGGGATGAACTCGAAGAACGATGAGCCCAGCTACGACGTCCTCAACACCTTCAAGCCGGAAATCGCGGGCGGCGCGAAGGTATGGGTGCAGCCCGCCAGCGCTTCCATCAGTTCAATCGGGCGCGTCGAGTTGATCGTCGGCGATGCAGCGGACCAGGATATCATGATTGCGAAGGAAGTCTACGGCGCCGAGAAGGTGTTTGGCGAGGAACGACGGCGACCGGCGAAGAGCCCCACGTTGCACGACTACAAGAAGAAACCCAGCGGGGAGGCTACGATGGGCAACAAAGATTCGTACGGCTGGTTTTAGTCTCGATCTTCCTCCAGTCGGGTGGGTTCGAGTCCGATGCAGTCGTCTAGGTAGTTGGATGCAGAGGTATGTGTGCACTGCACCTTACAAGGACACATGTATATATTAGTCTAGCCACATGACCAACATGTTTCTCGCTAGCTTGCCTCTCCTTCTCGGTTGTCCTCCTGAGAGGTGCTTAGGCGCAGATGTCATCACGTGCTTCTTGGGATATGTCCAATCGGATTTGTTCCCCGCCTTTTCACCTCTCGAGCCCTAGCCCCACTAGAAGCACCAACAGCGCTCGCCAAAATCCAGAAAAAATCGTCCCGGCGGCGCGTGCAATCGTTTGGAAGACCTCGCCTGACGAACCACAGCCCGCAACAATCATCAGCACAAATCCGTCACAATGGGTCGCGTTCGTACCAAGACGGTCAAAAAGTCCGCCAAGGTCATCATTGAGCGGTACTGTGCGTAGCGACGTTGGACTTGACGATGGGGTGTTTCGAAACTGACGGACTCTGGCTTCGCAATAGATCCCCGCCTCACGCTCGATTTCGAGACCAACAAGAAGGTCTGCGATGAGATCGCCATCATCGCGTCGAAGCGCCTCCGGAACAAGGTCAGCAAGATTCACAGGCTCCGACAACGAGCAATAGCCAAACAAGGGGGGATGGAGCGGGCTAACGTGGAACTGGACTGCTAGATTGCCGGCTACACCACCCATCTCATGAAGCGCATCCAGCGCGGGCCCGTACGAGGTATCTCCTTCAAGCTCCAGGAGGAGGAGCGTGAGCGCAAGGACCAGTACGTGCCCGAGATCTCGGCGCTCGACTTTACCCAAACCGAGTCCGGCCAGCTCGACGTCGACCAGGAGACCAAGGACCTGCTCAAGCACCTCGGCTTCGAGGCCATCTCCACCAACGTCATCGCCGTCACCCAGACCCAGCCGCTCGACCGCGGCCGCCGCTTCGGCGACCGGCCTCCTCGTCGTGACTAGACGGACGATGCTGCTTTCGGACACGGTGAGCACATGGGATATACCATCTGACTGCGGGTGGCGCAACAGAAAAAGGGTATGGCTCGGGGTTGATCATCCATACGGCGTCTATCTGGGGGTTAGTGAGCGCATTTTAGATCCGAAAAAGATCTGTTGCCCGCACAAGGTGTCGCTGAGTCTCTCGGATCCGGACCGGAGACAATGCTTGATTGCCAACTTACGTGCCACTGTCTCGGTGCCATGATCGAGAAGGATATCTTGGTCGAGTAGACTGCTTGCAGCAGCACCGACATGCACCAAGATGCGTATGTTGTGATGGGAAGACAGTTGACGAGGGTATCTATCATAAGGTGAGGCAACAATGATGGTAAACTCAGGACAGACGCCCGACGCCCGCCGTTCCCATAGTCCCCCCCCCCCCCCCCCCCCCCCACACACACACATTTTCCGCGCCGTATATGCTCCTGACCGCTATGCTATGCTCCACGCTCTCTAGACCCTCCTCGGCGATATGGGGAAGAAGCACACGGGCATATTTCTTGGCCCCTGTTTCTTCAGCAGTTGCTGGTCGCGTCGTGATCGGTTCGGACTCGGCCAAAAGTGGCCTTGTAACCCTCGAGCTTCAGGTGGTCTCCTGGCTGAGGGCTGCCGTAGGCCGTTGGTTCATTCGGAGCTTTCGGCACAGTCGTGACGATGTTGTCGACGATCTCGATGTCTTCATGAGGTAGTGGCTTCCCACGCTTACTGTGCATAACTTCCGGCCTGACACCGGTTTCCCTGAGCACAGACCCATCGTGTTGATCGACTCTCTCCCTGTCCCATGTTCCGAAGCCCCCCCCCTCCGCGCCCACGTCGGCAGCGGCCGCTCTCGCCTGCCTGACGTCATCCCCCCCGGGGTTCTCGCCCAGCAGCTCGATGGGCGGCAGCCCGGGCGTGCCGTGCAGCGGCAGGGCGCCGAGCTGCAGCTGGACGTTGAGGGCGCGGCGGGCGCACGCGTCGGAGCACCACCGGTTGAGGTCGGCGGTGGCGGCGACGCGGCCGCGCCACAGGGTCCAGGGTCCGGGGCCGAGGGCGCGGCGCGGGCGCGGGCACAGCGCGTAGCCGCACTTGGCCTCGCAGTTGCGCTCGGCCACCAGCTCGGCGAACTCGCCCTGCGTCAGCTTGGTCACCTCGGCCTTGAAGAGGGCGATGTCGACGGTGGCGGAGGAGGGGGAGGAGGAGGAGGACGTGGGCGCGGTGGTGGGCAGGGCGGTGAGGCGCTCGACCACGGCGTAGGTGGCCAGGATGCGGGCCTTGGTGGCGGCGTCCTCGGAGGGGCCCGGGTAGAGCGGCACGGGCTTCATCGCGGTCGCGGTGGTGGCCAGGGAGGGAGGCTTCGACGCGGTCGGGGGGTTCTTGAGGATGCCCTTGGGCGGGGTGGGCGCCGTGGAGGACGACATGTTGGACATGTAGAGGCCGAGGTCTCGGGGGCGCAGGTGTCGGGACCCGTTGGCGCCGGCTTGGTGTCGACCTCTGTCTGTGTGTGGTCCGAGCTTTTGTCCAAGGAAAAAAGTCCCCCCAAAAGTACGTACATGCACATGCAGGCTCTTTGTCCACGCGCTGACGTAAAGCCGCCAAGGGCAACTGGCTGCAGCTGGCTTGCAGCTGGCTGCAACTGACACGGACTGATTGAGTTGACTGACTGCCAAGTCGACTACGTACAGCTCTTGTACCACCTAGTCAGGTGGTAGTCCTGCACGAAGGAAGCTGCCTGTCGTCACCAGCCAAGAGCCAAGCTGGCCCCCCCCCGTTTTTGCAGTTTCGAGGGCTGCGACAGAGCTGAGCCGACACGTCGCCGCCGCTGTCGTCAAGAGCAAGGATCCTGTTGGTCTGGCGCACCCCGCACGCCCGAGGAAAAAGACCACCCCGCACCGCAAGCGACTTGCTTTGCTTCCCACTTTTTTTTTTTTTCCGTCGGCTTTCGGCCTTCGCATCACCACAGGCCACACAATGTCTTACAGAGTCAGGGCTATCTACGATTACTCCTCGCCGCACGACGACGACCTGCAGTTTTCGGCCGGCCAGCTCATCTCTGTGACCGAGGACGATGACGCGGATTGGTACACGGGCGAATACGCCGACGATGCCGGCGTCAAGCATGAGGGCATCTTTCCCCGCAACTTTGTCGAGAAGTTCGAGCCGACCGCTCCGCCGCGGCCCGCCAGGACACGCACCAAGCGTGATGGCGAAGCGTCCGCTGCCGAGTCCGTGCAGCAACAGCCGTCGCCGACCCAGGCTGCCGTGGCCGAGTCCGAGGACGCCCCGGACGTGCGTGCTACTGCTACGGCGCTGCCCAGCCAAACCAGCGCTGCCGCGCCCGAAGCTGTGGTGCCCAAGCCCGCGGACCCGGCACGCACTCTCTCGCCCCCGCCAGTGCTGACGTCTCCACCGGGGCCGAAAGCGGCTGGCGCAAGCAAACCTGCCGCGCCGCCGGCCGTGTCGGAGAAAGCGAGTTCAGGCTCAGGCTCCTTCAAGGACCGCATAGCGGCATTCAACAAGACGTCGGCCCCGCCCATTGCTCCGTTCAAGCCCGGCGGACTGGGCGCGGGCAGCTCTGGCAGCTCCGGCTTCATCAAGAAGCCCTTCGTGGCACCGCCTCCCAGCAGAAACGCCTTCGTCCCAGCTCCGCAGAATGCGCCCGTCGCCAAGGTGTACCGCCGGGACGAGGACCCGGAGATTCGCGAGAGGGAGGCAGAGGCACAGGAGACGGCCGAGAAGGTCGGTCTCGCGGCGAGCCCAACGACGGAGACTGGCGAGGACGAGGACCAGCCGAAGCCGCTGAGCCTCAAGGAAAGGCTCGCGCTGCTGCAGAAGCAGCAAATGGAGCAGGCCGCACGGCACGCAGACGCCGTGGCCAAGAAGGACAAGCCCAAGCGGCCTCCCAAGAAACGCATGGACAGTCAGGGAACGACCGAGGATGGCGAACTTTCCGGACCTGCCCCGCCCGAGCGACGGGACACGGACGAAACGGGCGGCAAGGGCTCACTCGACGAAGGCCAACCTCCACGGCTGCTGGCGCACCCACCCCGACGCAAGTCCTCGAGGGATCCGGAGCCCAAGGACGGAAACGAAGCGGACATGTCGGGCGCCGGCGATACCGAAGGCCTCGAGGATCTCACCGAGAAGGAGGATAGCGACGATCGGCCAAGGCATGTCGCCACCTTGGCGAAGCAGGAAGACGAGTCTCTTGACGAAGAGGAGGACGTTGACGAGGACGACGAGGAAGACAAGATGGACCCCGAAGTCCGTCGCAAGGAAGAGCTTCGGGCCAGGATGGCCAGGATGTCGTCGGCCGGGTTTGGTATGCCCGGCATGTTCAATCCCATAGCGATGCCCGGATCGTCGGCCTCGGCGAAAAAGAGAAAGCCAACGTCGGAGAGGCGAATCGAGGAGGGCGAAGAAGGGCCGTCAGCGGGTGTACACATGCCGCCCGCCGTGCCCATGATGATGGCACTGCCGGGCATGTCTCACGTCAAGAGCCAGGAGAAAGAGCGGCAGGGAGAGGATGCTCTCGAGGCGGAAGAGGAAGAGGAGTCCGAGTCAAGACTGCGGACGCCTCATCAAGAGTTCTCTCCACCAGCACCGCAGCCGCAGCAGCAGCAGCAGCAGCAGCAGCAGCAGCAGCAGCGTACGTTGTCCTAGCGGGCCTCCCATGCCCGTCGAGGGGACAAACTCGAGCTGATGTCTCTCCCCCCCAGCACCAGTGCGAGAAACTGCGGCGGCGCCACCACCCCCTGTGCCTGGTGGACGACCGGCGCCTCCCCCGATTCCGGCAGAGTGTGAGCGCTGCTGCGAGGTGCAGTGCACGCGTGGTAGAGAAGTTCGGAGTGCTGACCGTCGCTTAGCGCGCCCGCCCCTGCCGCCCCCGGCCGGTTCCCTGGTCAAGTCTCAGAGCGAAGGGTCCCAATCGGATGATGAGCTCTCCGAGAATGCTGCCGCCGAAGGTGCTGGTCCGAGTCGGACCGGACCCGCTCATGCGACGCGAGCTCCGCCCCCTCCTCCAGTCGCTGTGCCGACGGCGAATGCGACTGTGGCGGCGCTGCCGCAGTCTCCGCGGTCCTCGATGCCGTCGAGAGGCTGGTCCAACGTGGACGACGGGGCGGCATCGTCGGCATCGATGCCGTCCTCTCCGCACGCGTCTGGTAAGCGGGCAAGTCGGCTGCCTCCGCCCATTCCGGGCGCCGCTCCGGCGCCTCCGGCTGCGCAGACAAGGCCGCCGCCGCCGCTGCCGCCTGGAGCCTCGATGAGCAGATCGTCGACGCTGGCTGGTCAAGCCCACCGAAGCTTGCCCGATAAGGCCGAGGAAGAAGTCGAGTATGAAGGGGACTACGACACGGATATGGCCTCGTCAGTCCCGCACAAGGATGCGTTGAAGGCGCACCAGCGCGATTCGAGCCTGGAGGGCTCGTTGCGATCGCCCGTGAGTGATACACCGCCTCCTTCACTGCCGCCCCCGATACCTCCGACAGCGGCTCCCAGGCTCGTGCCACCCCCGATTCCAACCCAGGCACGGCCCGACCATCGGACGTCTGTGGACGCGCCTCGTGCCGCGCCGCCGCCGCCGCCGCCGCCGCCTCAGGTCAAGGAGACGCCGAGGTACGAAGAAGGGGACGGATATGACGCATACAAATTCTCGACGACGTCAGCAGGACAGGCGTCGCGGCGCTCGGGCGACGCTTATCCCTTGGATGCCCCGTCCTTCGACACCATGTACGGCTCGCCGCCTACTCCGCGGGCACAGCCACCGGCTCCGCCGTCGAACCGCAACACGCGGCAGTCCTTGGACATCAACAGGGCCGTGGGGAGCCGGCGCTCTCTGGACGTATCGCGTCCCTCGCTGGAGTCGGGATACGTGGCTGGTGATATCGATCTGAAATCGCCGTCGGGCTGGTGGCTTCAGGAAGACGGCCTGCCGGCGCAACTCCAGGGTCGCAGGGACATCCTTGTCGAGTCCGAGGAGTCTCGGGCGGCTGACTCGCGTCGTGGCGGCAAGACCATGGTCACTCGCGACATGTACGTGCTCTACTACGACTACTCGCAGACCATCATCACGGTCACGTTCGACCCGCAGAAGACGTCGGACGCTACGCTGGAGCAGCGGCACCAGGGCCCGCCGCGCAGCCTGCGGCAGGACCAGCTCGAACAAAGCTACGAGCGCTTCGGCCGCGCCCTCGGCGAGGCGGCGGCCGCGCGCAAGGACACGGTCGTGGGCGACGGCACGGCGGCGGGGCTGGTGCACGAGCTGCTGCGGCCGTTGGGCGACGCGCTGCGGCCGGTCGGGGCGCGGGCGTACGGGGCGCTCGTCTACAGCAACCTGGCCAACGCGTCGACGGCGCAGAACGACGAGATCCGGGCGGGCGACGTCGTCTCGTTCCGCAACGCTCGCTTCCAGGGCAAGCACGGGCCCATGCACGCCAAGTACAGCGCCGAGGTCGGCAAGCCGGACCACGTGGCCGTGGTGGCCGAGTGGGACGGCACCAAGAAGAAGGTGCGCGCGTGGGAGCAGGGCCGCGAGAGCCGCAAGGTCAAGATGGAGAGCTTCAAGCTCGACGACCTGCGCTCGGGCGAGGTCAAGATCTGGCGCGTCATGCCCCGGAGCTGGATCGGCTGGGAGGGCGGAAACTAGGAGGAGGCGACCCGGCCGAGGCCGGCGGCGGCGAGGCCCGCGGCGGACCGCGGCGGAGAGTTGCTGCAGCTGGAGCTGCGGTGGCCGCGGCCGGATGGGGCCGAGGAGGAGGACGGGGCCGTGGTGCGATTGGCCGTGCTGGGGCGGCTTGTGGACGGGCCGGCGTGGTACTCATATAATTGATTCGTACCTTGGCTAGTCCGTCGTCCTGTTGCTGCTGTTGGCGACGGGAGGAAGAGGGGCTCATTTTTTTGTTATCATTTTCTTTTTTCCTTGTTTCTCTTTTCTTCGTCATTGTCAGGTTACACACACACACACACACACGAACACGTACACACTTACACGCCCTCGTCGTCGCCATCGTTCCGAGTCGGTGTGGTGTTGACCGCCTTCGTTCTGCGTACATGGCTATCCAGGACCAACTGCCATGGACACACACTGCCCCGGTTCTGGCTTGCGGGCCCGCGTGGAAGATGCACGGGTTTTTTGCTGTATCCGCTACACGGGTCCGGTAGTCAACGTCTGTGTGTGCCCTGGTGACCCAAGATGAGTGAGTCGTGATGTGGCGACGGACGAGCCGGCAAGAAGACGATGACAAGAAAGCACGCCGAACGCCATGCGTCACCGAGCGGCCGGCTTGTATTCTACGAATCTAGTGCTACACTGGCCCTGGGGCAGGGAAATCTGCGCACATGTACGACTGCTTACTTCCTCCCACGACGACGAGTCCCGCAGCAGAATCCCCCCGCTGCCCGTCCACCGCCGCCTCTGCACCGCCTGACCGTCCGCCACGACGACCTCGGCCCGGGCTGCGAGGGTACCCAGCGCGCATGCGCGCCTCAGGCCAGGTATGACCCTGGCGGTGACACGGTGGCACCAGATCAAGAGACTGACCGGATGGGCGCCGAGAGGGTGAGCATGGTGCGGTGGCGAGGTGGCGAGGTTGGGGCAGCACCGTAAGAGAGACCATGGTTGAATTCTGGAGAGAGCGCGCAGTGCAAGTATGGTAACTCTCAACAACAACAACACACACACACACACACACACACACACACACACACACACGCCCCGACACAGCTCAACGAGACAACGCCCGGGGTCATGAAAAACTTGCCTCCTCCACGACCAGGAGGGCAGCAAACGCAAGCGCAAAAAAAGAAAAAAAAAAAAAAAAGGCACCCCTGCTCCGGCCCCGTCGTCCCTTGCATCATAACCAGTGTGTAAAAGCGGCCTCGGGTAGAATATTATGTACGCATACCATCTTTCCACCCATCTATCATATCTACCTTGGCCTCCCCCAGCCGGTGCCGGGCCCTCCCGTGTGCCAAGGCCCGCCGGTGCCGCGGCCCTGCGTGCCCGGCAGCGCCAGCCTTTCGAGGAATCGCTTCAGTGCGGCCACGCGCCGCTCTCGCCGCCGGACCGTGGCAACGTATGCAGCCTAGGCCTCGCCACTCAAGCCGTTGCTGCTGCTGCCGCCACTGCCCGGCGCGCCCGCGCTGACGGGCGTCTGCATCTCGTCCGAGTCGCCGTCCTCGGGCCCGCTGTCGCTCTGGTACCGGTCCCAGTGGGCCAGCACGTGGCCGATGCGCGGCGAGTTGGTCAGCCGGTACACGTCCTCAAAGTACTCGCGCGTCAGCGCAAACGGCTTGGCCGTCACGTTGGGTATGTACTTGCCGACCAGCTTGGCCGGGTCAATGGTCGTCTTGTTGATCTTCTTGAGCAGGAAGCTGCGGAACGGCTTGACGCCCGACCGCAAAAAGGTCGAGTGGAAGGGCACGTCGATGCCGCGCAGCGGGATCGTAGCCGCGCCGCGCTGCAGGTCCAGCGGCTTGCGCTTGCCATCCTTGTCCACCTCGTCGCACTTGACCTTGGTCTGCTCCGCGCACCCGTTGATGATCTCGCCCAGCTTCTCCTTGACGAGCTCGGGCTTCAGCTCTTTGCGCAGCTTCTCAATGTCCAACTTCTCCTTGTAGAGGTAGTTCGTCACGCTGGTGAGCGTGTCGATGGCCCGGAGGTCCCCGGCGCACACGTACTGCATGTTGGCGATGTTGAAGTTGACAATCTCCAGCAGCCAGCCCGTCGTCTCCGCAATGCTGTTGACCACGAAACGCAGCACGTCCTCGGTGAAGGTCTTGGAAACACGGCTGGGGTTGACGGCGCACATGCTGTAGTTGGACCGGCCCTCGGCGTCGCGTTCGACGGCCACCTGCATGGTGAGTCCGCGGTAGAAGACGACCGAGACCAGAGACTCGATCGGCATCACGTCGGCCAGCGCGGCGAGAGCAGAGTACTCGCCGAGGGAGTGGCCGGCAAACGTGCTGTCTCGCGCCACGAGCCCCTTGGCCTTCATGTCCTCGAAGCTGGCCTTCTCCATGAGCGTCAAGGCCGGCTGCGTGAACTGCGTGGCCGAGAGAAGGCCCGACGGCGACCGGTACGTGTATGACGTCGTCTTCTCCGTGATGTCCTTGAAGATGCGTTCCGACTTGACAGAGCCGTCTGCACCGACCGTCTCGAACGTCATGGCCATGTAGTTTTGCCGGATAGCCTTGCCACGCGGGCCGCCAAAGTACACCGTCAGTTCCTTGGGATTGTTCTTGACGATGTTCGTGATAGCGAAACCTGGTCACGACAGGTCAGCACAAACCCCCAAGACGGCAAGCCGCTTTGCTCACCGTAAGTGTCCATGAGGTACTTGTCGGCCCGGTCCCAGACTTCCTTGGCGACCGCACTGCTGGCGTAGAGGTCCATGCCCATGCCCTGCTCTTGCGAGCCCTGTCCGGTGAAGATGTAGGCAGTGATGGGCTGTTCGATCTCTGCCTCGCCCAGGAGGACCTTCTCCTCCGTCTCCCGGTTGCTCGCTTCGACCTTGATGATCTTGCGCCCGCCCACCATGCCCACGTGCTGCAGCTTGACCGCGATGTCGTCGTTGGGCAGCACCATGCCCACGAGCGAGGCATGGAAACTGCGCACCCGGCCGATGTTGTTCTCGGCCGCCCACGTCTCCACCAGGCTCCGGACAGCTGCACTCGAATACATGCCGTGCGTGATGGTACCCGGCAGGTTCGCGTAGCTCGCAAAGACGCGGGAGACGTGGATCGGGTTGTAGTCACCCGATACACGCGCATACGTCTCGTTGGAAGCCGGCGCCCGCAGCTGCAAGGGCTGCTTGCCGCTGAGAGGAATCGGATTCGCAAACATGATAGGCTGCTCGATGCTGGAACCATTCCGTGCCAGGTAGTCGATGACCGGGTTGCCGTGCGACTCCCCCGCCGAGTACTCGACACTGGCGACTTGCACAACCTCCTTTGTCGGCAGCTCCAGAAGCACCTCGCCGCGTGTCGTGACGCTGCTGAAGACCGTCCTGTTCTTGAACCGGACCAGACTCTTCAGCCGGAACGTCAGGGTCTGGCCGAGCAGCTCCATCTTGTCGCCCAGGTCATCGTCCATGACGAACCACTCCTTGGACCGCAGCACGGCCACATCCTTGGTCGTGGCCAAGTGAATCTGCACCGGCGTCTCCTGCTTGCGCTGGAAGGTATTGTCAAAGTCGGTGTAGACACCACGGTACAGGAACTGCGACGTCACTTCCATGACGGGCTCATCGTCGCGGACAATGGTGCCGCAGACCTCGACCATCTTGCCGGACTCCTGGTTGATGACCGAGTTGACCTGAGCCGTCGTGGAGACCACATCGCCCTTCTTCAGCGGTTCGGCACCAGGCATCATGCGGAACTCGTTGGAAAGATGGACAAGTTTCAGGAGGTCACCGTCAATGGTACGCGGGAAGATGGGCTTGGTGATGGCCTTCCACCCAATGACAATGGCAAAGTCCATGGGAGCGTACACCATCTTCCCGGGCCGGTCGACGAAGGCTTCGCCCGTGTTGCCGACGGCGTGCACAAACTCATTGATGGCATTGCTGGTGATGGTGGTCTTGCCGCCATCAAACCTACCCGTGACCTGGGCGTCGAGATCAAGGGGGTCGTTGGCGAACCAAGCCTGCCAGTAAAACTCCTTGATCCGGTCGTTTCGGGAGTCCATGATCTCATGCATGGGCGCGTACCCAGCCTCGGGACGGTAGGTAAATCGGAGCGGGAGCGCCACGGGCTTCCCGAGCGCAGTCGTGTCCTTGAACATCTTCACCATGATCTCGTTCTTGCTCAGCAGCCTGGCCTCAATCACATCCACATAGTGGTTGTGCTTGGGCTGCTCCCTGACGTGAATGACCGTCTTGTCCGGGTGATTGGGATGTTGAATCTCGACGAACAGGCCGCGGGCCGGGGCGAAAATCCGCTTCATCGGGTTGGTCTGGTACTTCTGGCCCTGGACAATCACTTCGGACAGCAGCAGGGCGTAGCGCCAGTTGCGCCGGGGCCCCGCCAAGAGCGAGAGCCATGAGTCGACGGATGGAAGCTGCACCGAAGTAGACGAGGAAAGCCGGTACGTGTTCTTGTGCTCATCATAAGAAACGGTCAAGCCCTCCATATCCAGGGGAATCTCGGGTTCGATCAGCTTGCCGCCAAAGTACTCAATCGCCGGGATCTCGGACGTTTGGCCACCGTACTTGTCCCTGACGAGACTGGCAATGTGCGAGTTGTGAATCCCGTCGAGTATCTCCTTGATCGGCTCATCCACCTTGGCAGAGTGCTTGGCGGCCATGGGGCCTTGAAGCACGCAGGTCCGGCCCACATCCTGGCCGGGCACGGCGGCCAGGTCTTCGGATTGCCAGAGAGAGTCCTTCTTGAAGTAGAACTCGAAATCATTGTCAAGGACTGGGATGAAGGTGACAGGCTTCTGGCTGGGCCGCTTGCAGAGCAGCAAGAAGTGCTGGACATCCTGAGCATTGATGAGTTGCTCCTCCGCCTCGGGGTAGTGAGAGAGTATCTCCGTCACGGTGCTGTAGGGCTCGTTCAGGTCCGCGTAGCTCTGCAGCCGCGAGGGCTGACCGGGCGTCGACGTGAACCGCTCTTCCACACGGTGGATGAAGTCCCCGGTGAGGCGGATGAACGAGGGATCAATCCAGCGCGCCTCGTGACGGACGTACATGAGATCCACCATGCGTCGCACGACTTCGCCGTAGGTCATGTCTTCCAGGTCGACGGCATCGCCTGCCTTGTTGCAGCCGAACCACACCTTTTGGAAGTCGGCGTTCAGTTTCTTGATGATGTAGTCTCGGTTCTTGCGGAGCTCCGGAACGCGCTTCTCCTTGGGCAGATTGAAGATTTTCCTGTCCATTTCGGCCCAGAAACGCACACCGCGGGTGGCCAGCTTGTGGATGGGCTCTCCCATCTCTGACCTGACGGTGATGACGCCGCCAGCAGGCCCCTTGTAGGTCTTCTCCCACTCGCTGTCGTCGAGACCCTCGGCCTCCACGATGGCCTTCTTGGCATCCTTGCTGGTATGCGCCTCCTTCGCAACCATCATGCGGCTGCCGAAGAGGCAACCGTCAAAGGGCATCGGAGGATATCCATACTTGGTGGACCATTCGCCCGTGAGATACGGGTACGTGTCGTCCGAGCCACCGAAACCGCTGCCCGCAACGAGTATGATGTTCTCTTGGCGGCGAATACGGCCGTACATGCTGAGGATGGGTGCGTGGAAGTCTTCAAAGGAATGATGGCCACCACCCCGCCCGCCAGTCCACTGCAGTTGAACCGGGAAGGTCGGATTGGCCTTGGCAATGTTGATCACGGACTGGATGGCATCCGACGAACCGGGCTTGAAAGAGATGTGCTTCAGACCAAGAGTCTCGATGTACTCCTGAGCAACCTCGATCGAGGGCACACCCGCACCGATTGTCAGACCCTCGATCGGGACACCTTCGCTCCTCAGTCTGCCCAGCAGTGGGATTTGCCACGCCATCGCTCGGGGATTGACGTAGATGAGGTTGACGCCGATGCCGCGGCCAGCGGGGATGGCCTTCTCGATGTTCAACAGGGCCTGCGTCATCTTCTTGGGCTCGAAGTAACCACCACCACCAAGCTCAATATGGTAGCCCGCATTCATGGTCGCTGCAACGAAGTCCCACGGCACCGTGCACGGGGTCATGCCGGCCACGAGAAGCGGCGGGAGGCCAAGCAACCTGCTCAGCTTGGTGTCGACAAAGGTTCGGCCACTCGAGGTTTTGACAAGCCTGGGGCCGTATTCCTTGACCCAGTCGACTGCATACTTGACCGCATTCTCTTCGTCTCGGTCGAAAAGCTCGGGCTTGTAGCCAACCTCCTGCACGGTACCACTGACGGTTCCGGCAAGAATGACGCGCACACCCGTCCCCTCCTTGTTACGGCTGGTGAGTATGCCCAAGCCGGAAATACCGCCAGGACCGAAGTCGAGGATGTGTGTGGCACCCGGGAAAACGGTTGCCTTCTCCCAATTGACCGGGTCCGTCGTGATGAGGCGGACCAAGGTCGGCACGACATTCCCCTGAATCTCGTCACGAATGTCCTTGCCGGTGTGGGTGTTGTAGACGGGCATGCCGAGGCTCTTGGCATTGAGGACAATGTCCTTCAAATCCTCATCGATCACCGGTGCAGCGGGCGAGACATATGGACTGTGGAAGGGCGCCGTGATAGGCAGGAAGCGATTGACAAAGCGAAGTTTGCGCTCTGTATAGGGGACTCTCGTTTGGTCGACGCCCGTGGCACCCTTGATCTTGCGCAATTGAACATTCAGGCCGTGCAGCGAGCTTGGGGGTCCTGTTACGACCAAGTTGCGTGGGCTGTTGACGAGAGAAATCCAAATGTGTTTGTCGGCCGGGAGGTACTGGTTTGACTTGTCAATGTGCTTCTGCACCTCAGCTCGCGGAAGATCGCGGATGCTCAACATGGGAGTAGGAGTGCCCTCGCCGTTGTCGATGGAGTCCTTGAGCATCGAAGGTGTCATGGATGTTCGCGGAAAGGTTTGCTGGCTGCGCGCACCGATCCAGAAGAGAATCGTGAGGGCAGACTTCGCGAGCTGCTGGAAACTGTCCCAGGAATCTGCCGCCGCTACGATGGCGGCAAGGACGACACCTTGCGAGTGGCCTGTTGCGCCGGCGATCCGCTCCCGTAGAAGACCAGGATGCAGGCCGAGAATCTTGCAAGTGATCTGATAGTGCGCCAGTTGCACCAGCCCGATGAGGGGGAAGCTCACGGCTGCGGTGATCAGATAGTCGACATCAGGAGTCGCGTCAGGGCTCTGTAGCCATGCCAAGATATCGAGACCTTTGGGGAAGAGCTTTTCAGCGCTGGAGTTGCTCGCAAGAGTCAGGAGCAGATCGGCGGATGACTGTATCAGCTCTCCAACAAAGGAAGGATATGTGTGGTGGAGTTCCCGCAGTTCCTCGAAGTACTCCTCGATGTTACCCTGTCCGCCAAAGATGCTGTAAATCGTTGCAGATCCGTCATCGGCGGCTCGGAAGAGCGCCGATTCGTGAAGCTTGATGGGACGATTTGCAGCTGCCCGCGCGGCGAAGTAGCAGCGGATTACCACGAGCTTTTTTTCGTCGATACCGGGCAGGCCGGAAGCCAAAGCGTGAACGTCATTCCCGCGCAGAAAAGCTCGCTCGAACTCGTTGAGGACGAGCTTGAGCACCTCCTCATACGAGCACTGAGCGTCATCCTCTCCCTCCTCCACCTCGTGGGCGGTGTAGCCCATATACCTTGCAACAAGCTCGGGAACGGACGACGGTTCGTCATCTTGTGCCAACTCGTCAGTCGGTGCTGGCAAGGTTGCGCTGAAGCTGTCCTTGAGCTGTGTCGCGTGGAAGTGGAGCCCGGTCGGGATGAGAAAGGTGGTTTCGAGAGAGCCATGGGACAGGGTGAGCGGACGGAGTGACGACGACGACCTAGGTGTCGAAACGCCCGTCTGAGGCCCTGTGCCGGAGCCTTGCATGTTGCTGGTATATACTGGGGGGTTCTGGACTCGCAGGCCCGAACTGCGGCGGCATTGTTAGTAGCTGAACACGAGCCGATCCGCACGAGTCCCGCGTGCCTGGGGCCTTACCAGTCGAACAACACAGCCGAGGATGCAAACAAGAGGCAATCAAACCCCGTTCGAAGCCCGATGAAGTTGCGGCACGAACCACCAAGTTTGTGTCGAAGGGCGAAGGTCGTCCGGCAAACTCGTCAAGACGTCGAGGGGAGGTAGAAGGTGCCCGTGGTCAAGGTGGTGCAGCGCGGAAAGAGCAATGCAATGACGGCGGAAACGGAAAAGGCACGGCCAAAAACACTCTGGATGGGACGTGTGGCCGGTTCCTCCCGACTCTGTTGGAGTATGCCTCTACCACCAATCTTTACTGCATGTGGTGCGGGTAGATTGGTGGTGGTTCAACGGGTCTCGCTCAGCCAATGCCAGGGTACTTTCTACAATGCTCCTTGGACGACTCGCCAATTTTTTTTTTTTAGTATTTGTTGGGGAAGCCAGGATGCACGACAAAACCCACACACACCTTTCCCATCTTTACCCCTGCCGGCGAAAGACATACTAGGTACCGACGTACCTGCCACCCATGCAAATCTCTTCCACCTGGGATGTACCCCGCCACTGCTACTGCCATCCGGTGTCCATTTGCATTGATGGGGGCATGGGCCTCGATAACGACACGATAACGGCGACGCTCGGCAACAGGATCTTCCTTGCTGAGGAGAACCTCGGTGATCTCTGGATACGTCCAAGAATGTTCTTGTTGGCTGGGCGCCGGGTCTTGGTCTTTCTGCCCCTCCGCCTTCCACCGTTCGTTCCCTCTTGACAGACCCGAGGGGGATGGACGGATATCAACCTAGCTCTACTTGCAGGTACCAACCAATCAACCAATCAACCTACCTACCTACCTACCTACCTACTACTACTACAGCTGCGACGATTGGGTCCTCATCATGGCAGGTGCCCTGACGTTGGTCCAAGAACGTTGGCAGGAGCGTCGAGCACTGTATAAAGTGTATAAGCAGATCACAAGATATAAGGAGAGCTGCCGGGCCAATGAGCTTACCTACCAACCTAGCCCTCAGGGTTCCTGGATAGCATGACGCCATCCACCAACCAAAAAGTACGCTTGATCTCCCAAGCTTGCCTCTTCTCTAGACGCCTAGTCGTGTACGAAGAGGATTCAGCCGCCCGGCAAAGTCAATTCCACAACGAGTGGGGTTGCAGCCGTGACATGCTACATCACCTTTCCCATCTCGGCTAGCGTCAGGATTCGGTTGAGCGATGTGCATGCAACTGCAGCAGGGATAGCACTTGCAGCCCAAGCTCCCGTCGCCGGTCGTATTCAACAGTTGCAAGGAAGGCGCCGATTTTTTGCCAGAGTCTCGACTGGCAAGGGGAGAGAAGTTTGGAATCATCCTTCCGTGAATTCGACCTGCCCGGCCTTTCTCGGAGCCCGTACATCGTGACGCTCCGAAACACGTCTCTTCCGTTCGGCCTCTGATTCAGGCATCACACTGTTCTTCTTCGTACCATCGAGACCAGTCCTCGCTCTAGCCAATTTACGGAGTACTTGCTTTTTTCTCTTAGCGCCCGTTGCTCGCGGACCCGGGACGGCCTCGCTCGTTGCCCCGTCTTCGACCAACCCCGCCAACGCTCTCACTTCGTCCCGAGAATCCTGATCTTCTTTGGCCATACTGCCTCAAACGGCTCGGCAACCAGGGCTCTAGGAACTCCACTTGGACAGCCGTAAACATGCGTCCTGAGGTCGAGCAAGAGCTCGCACACACGCTCCTCGTTGAGCTCTTGGCGTACCAGTTTGCCTCGCCGGTGAGATGGATCGAGACACAAGATGTGTTCCTCGCGGAGAGGACTTCCGAGCGAATCGTCGAGGTCGGGCCAGCAGACACGCTCGGGGTAATGGCCAAGCGAACCATCGCTTCCAAGTACGAAGCTTACGACGCCGCGAAATCCGTACAACGGCAGATCCTCTGCTACAACAAAGATGCGAAGGAAATTTACTACGATGTAGATCCGGAGGAAGAAGAATCGGAGGCACTTTCTGCTGCTGGCGGTGTCTCCAGTGCTCCTGCGCCGGCGTCCGCGGCGCCGGCACCAGCTGCGGTACCAGCGGCCCCCAGTTCTGGACCGGCAGCTCAGGTGCCCGACGCACCCCTGCAGGCCGTTGATGTTGTCCGGTCTTTGATTGCGCAGAAGCTGAAGAAGCCGTTCCTGGAGATTCCCCTGAGCAAAGCCATCAAAGATCTCGTAGGAGGTAAGTTGGCCTGCGGCTCGCATGGACGCAAAGGTTTCTGCGCTGACCCCCTCTCTTTTCAGGCAAGTCTACGCTACAGAACGAAATCCTCGGAGACTTGGGCAAAGAGTTTGGTTCGACGCCCGAGAAACCAGAAGATACGCCACTGGACGAGTTGGGCGCGTCGATGCAAGCGACGTTCGATGGCAATCTCGGCAAGACCTCGCAGGGTCTCGTCGCTCGCCTGATATCCTCCAAGATGCCGGGTGGTTTCAATATTACGACGGCACGGAAGTACCTCGAGACCAGATGGGGACTTGGTCCCGGCCGCCAAGATGGCGCACTTATGCTTGCCATCACGATGGAGCCGCCTGCTCGTCTTGGGGCCGACGCGGAAGCGAAAGCCTTCCTGGACGACGTCGTTCAAAAGTACGCCGCGAATGTCGGCGTCAGCTTGAGCACTGCTGCAGCTTCTGGCCCGGCCGGTGGCTCCGGTGGCGGCATGATGATGGACCCGGCCGCACTGGAGGCTTTGACGAGCGATCAGAAGGCCTTCTTCAAGCACCAGCTCGAGGCCGTCGCACGTTATCTCAAAGTCGATATCCGTGCGGGGGACAAAGCCTTCCAGGCGTCACAGGAATCTTCCAAGGTCCTGCAGGCGCAGCTTGATCTGTGGACCACGGAACACGGCGACTTCTACGCAGCGGGCATAGAGCCCGTGTTCAGCGCCCTCAAGGCTCGTGTGTACGACTCTTCGTGGAACTGGGTCCGTCAAGATGCGCTCAGCATGTACTACGACATCATTTTCGGCCGACTGAAGGCCGTGGACCGAGAAATCGTCAGCCAGTGTATTCGCATCATGAACCGGTCCAATCCCACGCTCATCGAGTTCATGCAATACCACATCGATAACTGTCCCGTCGAACGGGGTGAGACGTATCAGCTGGCCAAGGAGCTCGCCACCCAGCTCATTCAGAATTGCAAGGACGTGCTCAACGTGCAGCCAGTATACAAGGATGTTGCCATTCCGACAGGTCCCCAGACGGTCGTCGATGCCCGCGGCAACTTGAACTACAAGGAAGTCCCTCGGGCCAGCTGCCGCAAGCTTGAGCATTATGTCCAAAAGATGGCCGAAGGTGGTACGATCTCGGAGTACGGCAATAGGACCAAGGTCCAAAGTGACTTGAGCCGAATCTACAAGCTCATCAAGCAACAACACAAGCTTTCCAAGAACTCGCAAATGGAGATCAAGAGCTTGTACGGCGACATCATCCGCTCCCTGGCCATGAACGAGAGTCAAATCATCCCGAAGGAGTCCAAGCCAGCCGGTGTGAAGAAAAGCGGTGTCAAGCCGACGCCTTGCCCCAAGGGCAAGGTGGAGACGATTCCGTTCCTCCACCTTCGTAAGAAGACGGAGCACGGATGGGACTACAGCAAGAAGCTTACCGGTCTCTACCTCGACTGCTTGGAAGAAGCGGCCAAGGGAGGGGTGACCTACCACGGAAAGTACGCTCTCATGACGGGTGCAGGCGCCGGCTCCATCGGCGCCGAGGTCCTGCAGGGTCTGATTAGCGGTGGTGCCAAGGTCATCGTGACAACCAGCCGCTTCTCCCGCCAGGTCACTGAGTACTACCAATCCATGTACGCGAGGTACGGGTCGCGCGACTCCCAGCTGGTCGTGGTGCCCTTCAACCAGGGCAGCCAGCAGGACGTGAACGCACTCGTTGACTACATCTACGACGCGAAGAACGGACTGGGCTGGGATCTTGACTACATTGTGCCGTTCGCTGCCATTTCGGAGAACGGGCGGCAGATTGACGGCATCGATTCCAAGTCTGAGCTGGCCCACCGCATTATGCTCACCAACTTGATCCGGCTTCTTGGCTGCGTGAAGACGCAGAAGGCCAACCGCGCCATCGAGACGCGGCCTGCGCAGGTCATCCTTCCCTTGTCTCCCAATCACGGTACTTTCGGCAGCGATGGTCTGTACTCCGAGTCCAAACTCGGGCTGGAGACGCTATTCAATCGGTGGGAGGCCGAGGACTGGAGCAACTACCTTACCATATGCGGTGCCATCATTGGCTGGACCCGTGGCACTGGTCTCATGTCTGCGAACAACGTTGTTGCCGAGGGCGTGGAAGCGTTCGGCGTTCGCACCTTTTCCCAGCAAGAGATGGCATTCAACCTGCTGGGCCTCATGTCCCCCACCGTCGTCGACCTGTGCCAAAACGAGCCTGTCTTCGCCGATCTGAACGGTGGTCTCCAGTTCATCCCGAACCTGAACGAGACCATGACCAAGCTGCGCAAGGACATTATGGAGAAGAGCGAGATTCGCAAGGCTGTCACGACGGAGACTGCGATTGAGAACAAGCTTGTCAATGGTGAGGCCTCGGAGGCGCTGTACAAGAGGAAGACGATCGAACCTCGTGCCAACATCAAGTTTGAGTTCCCCACCCTGCCGGACTGGAAGACGGAGATCGCTCCTCTGAACGACAAGCTCCGTGGTATGGTCGATCTGGACAAGGTCGTTGTGGTGACGGGATTCTCAGAAGTGGGCCCTTGGGGCAACTCTCGCACCAGGTGGGAGATGGAAGCCTATGGCGAGTTCTCCCTGGAGGGCTGCATCGAGATGGCGTGGATCATGGGCCTCATCAAGAACCACAACGGTCCCATCAAAGGCAAGCAGTACGCCGGCTGGGTCGATGGCAAGACGGGCGAGCCTGTTGACGACAAGGACATCAAGCCCAAGTACGAAAAGTACATACTGGAGCACTCGGGCATCCGCCTGATTGAGCCCGAGCTGTTCGATGGGTACGACCCCAACAAGAAGCAACTGCTTCACGAGGTGGTGATCGAGGAGGATCTCGAGCCTTTTGAGTCATCCAAAGAAACGGCCGAGGAGTTCAAGCGTGAGCACGGGGACAAGGTGGAGATCTTTGAGATCCCCGAGACCGGGCAGTACACGGTCCGGCTGCGGAAGGGCGCCAGCCTCTGGATACCGAAAGCTCTTCGCTTCGACCGCCTCGTCGCTGGTCAGGTCCCGACCGGGTGGGACGCCAAGAAATATGGTGTTCCCGACGACATCATCTCTCAGGTCGATCCGGTTGCACTTTTTGTGCTGGTATCGACGGTCGAGGCCCTTTTGTCAGCCGGCATCACGGACCCGTACGAGTTTTACAAGTATGTACATGTCTCCGAAGTCGGCAACTGCATCGGCTCCGGCATGGGCGGCGCGGCTGCTCTCCGTGGCATGCATCGCGACAGGTTCCTCGACAGGCCCCTGCAAAACGACATTCTGCAAGAGTCCTTCATCAACACCATGGCGGCCTGGGTGAACATGTTGCTTCTCTCGGCGTCTGGCCCCATCAAAACGCCGGTCGGGGCGTGCGCCACCGCTGTCGAGTCGGTCGACAATGGCTACGAGACCATCATGGAAGGCAAGGCACGTATCTGCCTGGTCGGTGGCTTCGATGACTTTGGCGAGGAGGGATCCTACGAATTCGCCAACATGAAGGCCACCAGCAACGCCGTTGACGAGTTCGACCACGGCCGGACTCCCAAGGAGATGTCGCGACCGACGACGACGACGCGCAATGGCTTCATGGAGTCGCAGGGCAGCGGTATCCAGGTCATCATGACGGCACAACTGGCCCTGGACATGGGGGTGCCCATACACGGTGTCATCGCCATGACGACAACGGCCGCGGACAAGATTGGCCGATCTGTCCCCGCGCCTGGCCAGGGTGTCTTGACGGGGGCGCGTGAGCATGCCGGAAAGTTCCCGTCGCGCCTGTTGGACATCAAGTACCGCCGACGCCAGATCGAGGAGGGCAAGCAGAGGATCCAGCAATGGACTGCGTCGGAAACCGAGTACGTCCTTGACGAAGCCCGTGCCATGGAAGCGGACGGCACGGGCGCCGAGGAAGCGCAGGAATACGTGGCGGAACAGATGCGCGGCATCCAAGAGCAGGCTGCCAAGCAAGAGAAGGAGTTGCTCCGAAGCTATGGCAACAACTTTTGGAAGTCGGATCCCTCGATTGCTCCTATTCGTGGTGCCCTGGCCACTTGGGGCCTGACGATCGACGACCTCGATGTCGCTTCTTTCCACGGCACCTCGACAAAGGCCAACGACAAGAACGAGTCATCCGTCATTTGCCAACAGCTCGCTCACCTCGGGCGGACCAAGGGCAACGCTGTGCTCGGTATCTTCCAGAAGTACCTCACGGGTCATCCGAAGGGTGCTGCGGGTGCCTGGATGCTCAACGGCTGCTTGCAAGTGCTGAACACGGGCCTGGTGCCCGGCAATCGCAACGCCGACAATGTCGACAAGGTCATGGAGCAGTTTGACTACATCGTCTACCCCAGCAAGAGCATCCAGACGGACGGCATCAAGGCCTTCTCGGTGACATCTTTCGGCTTCGGCCAGAAGGGTGCGCAGGTGATTGGCGTGCACCCCAAGTATCTCTACGCCACCCTGGACGAAGGCAGATACAAGTCGTACCGGACGAGGCTGGAGGCGCGCCAGAGGAAGGCCTACCGCTTCTTCCACAGCGGCTTGATCAACAATGCGCTGTTCGTGGCCAAGGCGCATCCCCCGTACACGGAGGACCAGCTCAGCTCGGTCCTGCTGAACCCGGACGCGCGCGTTGTCGAGGACAAGAAGACGGGCGAGCTCACGTACCCGGCCGACTTCATGAAGCTCTCGGAGAAGACGAGGGCGGTCCCGGAGAAGTCGTGGGTCGACAAGCTCACGGAGCAGGCGCAGGCGGTGAAGTCGGCCGGCTCGCACGTGGGGCTCGACGTGCAGCAGGTGTCGGACTTGAACATGGACAACGAGACGTTTGTGGAGCGCAACTTCACGGCGGGCGAGATTGAGTACTGCCGGAAGTCGGCGTCGGGCCGGTCGCCGCAGAGCTCGTTCGCAGGCCGCTGGAGCGCGAAGGAGGCCGTCTTCAAGGCGTTGGGGGTGCCGAGCCAGGGCGCCGGTGCGCCCATGAAGGACATTGAGATTGTGTCGAAGGAGGGGCAGCCTGTCGTTGTGGTAGGTGCTGCCGTCCCGTCCCCTGCCGTCCCGTCCCCGGCCTGGTTTCCGAAGGGGGGGGGGGATTTTGCTAACTCGGCGCTTCTCAGCTTCGCGGCGACGCCAAGTCAGCTGCCGACAAGGCGGGGGTCAAGAATGTGCAGATTTCCATCTCACACAGTGACGACTACGTGACATCGATTGCCATTGCGGAGACGTAGTAGTAGTAGTATTGCACTTGGTTGCTTCTCTGCCTTTTCACGCGATGCGGCGGCTTGACGGTATGGTGTTTACGATGTGTCTTTTTTTCGTGTTTACGATGTGTCGTTTTCCACACCACGGTGCGGCGGGAACATGGATTACGTGTCAAAATAGGTTAGATTTGGTTCGTCGCGTGCAAAGATGGGTTGTAGTAGTGGTTGTGTGGCAGCCTGATTGATTACCTGTACCTCTCTTTCTCTCTCTCTCTCTCTCTCTCTCTCTCTCTCTATCTCTCTCTGTGTACCTCGGTACCTCTCCACCTCGGTGAGCTGGGCCGGCTATTCGGCTGAACAGCGGGTTGTCGGCGTTGACATTTGACCGAGCGAGCGGATGCCCCACATTTTGGCATCGTCGTTGCTGCTCTGAGTGAGAGTGAGCAGCTGAGAGAGTACAAGTGAGCAAACTTTGCAGCAACATCGTGTTTCCCAATCGATGGTCAGCGGCCGGCGCAAGTGCGTCGTCTGGGGGTCTTTCCTCCTCTCATTCGAGTGGTACTGCGTGTGAGTGAGTGCAACGAGGAGCCTGGCAAGCAACAAACACAGTCTCTTGCTGCGTAACTCTCTGCACAGAGCTGGCCACATTCTTGCACAAGGTAAAGTATAAAGTGTACCTCTTCTCTCTCTTACTTACTACTTCTCTACTTCTACTCCGTGACTCACTCGTTGCTCGACTTCCTGCCTCTACGGTTTTTTTTTCTTTTTTTTTTCCGACACGATGGCACCCCCAACGAAGAATCAGCTGTTTGTGGGCAGCTTCATCTACAGCAAGACGCTGGACAAGCTGGAATACCTGCATGCCACGGCTGTCTTTGTCGACAACGACGGCAAGATCGTGGCCGTCAAGTCAGAATGTGATGCCGAGGAGGCAATCGCCACGGTGCTTCCGCAGCTGGGCTGGGATGCGGCCGACGTCCATGTCACAACTTGCCAGGAAGGGCAATTCTTCTTTCCCGGCTTCATCGGTGAGTCACCTCCTCAGGTTGAGACAGGCTCTGCAATGACTGACGGCGCCACAGACACGCACCTCCACGCGTCGCAGTACCCCAACGTCGGCATCTTCGGCAACTCGACGCTCCTCGACTGGCTCAACACGTACACCTTCCCCATGGAGGCCTCCATGGCGGACCTGGCCAAAGCCCGCCGCGTGTACAGCCGGGTCGTGCGCAAGACGCTCGCCCACGGCACCACGTGCGTCGCCTACTTCGCCAGCATCGACGTCGCCGCGACCAATCTGCTCGCGGACCTCTGCCTGGCCGCCGGCCAGCGCGCCCTCGTCGGCCGCGTGTGCATGGACCAGCTCTCGCCGCCCTGGTACCGCGACGAGTCGCCCGCCGCCGCCCTGGCCGCCGCCCGCGCCTGTATCGCCCACATCGAGCGCATCGACCCGCCGGGCCCGGCCGCCCTCGTGCGGCCCGTCATCACGCCGCGCTTCGCGCCCTCGTGCTCCGGCGACCTGATGCGGCGCCTCGGCGCCCTGGCCGCCGAGACGGGCCTGCCCGTGCAGACGCACGTCAGCGAGACGGCGGCCGAGTTGGCCCTCGTGCGGGAGCTGTTCCCGCCCGGGCGCACGGGCGCGCGCGACGACAGCTACACGGCACTCTACGACGCCTTCGGCCTGCTGACGGACCGCACCGTCCTCGCGCACGCGGTGCACCTGTCCGAGGCCGAGGCCGGGCTGGTCGCGGCGCGCGGCTCCAAGGTCAGCCACTGCCCCTGCAGCAACACGGCCATCACCAGCGGTGCCGCGCGCGTGCGCTGGCTGCTGGAGCGGGGCATCACGTGCGGCCTGGGCACCGACATGAGCGGCGGGTACAGCCCCAGTGTGCTGGAGGCGGCGCGTCAGGCGGCCCTGGTGAGCCGCCATGTGGCCATGGGCGGGGACGAGCGCGCCAAGTTGACGGTCGAGGAGGTCTTGTACCTGGCGACGCGGGGCGGGGCCGACACGGTCGGCTTGGGCGGCCGCGTCGGCACGTTCGAGCTGGGCATGGAGTGGGATGCGCAGCTGATAGGGCTCACGTATGTTGGGTTGGATGGGGGCCCTGAGGATGGTGCTGATGCCGAGGAGGGGAATGTGGACATCTTTGGGTGGGAGACGTGGGAGGAGAGGATCGCGAAGTGGCTGTACAACGGGGACGACAGGAATACGAAGAAGGTCTGGGTCAAGGGGCGTCTGGTGCACGAGAGGGCTTGAGGGGAGGAAGAAGGGCTTGCGGGCGGCAGAAGGCGGCAGGCAGAAAGGCGTGCGGGCTACCTGCCAGACGATGCAACGGCTTGGGCGGCTTGGCACACAGCGACTCGATGGTATTATGCTTGTTCATGAGGTACTAGATACGAGCTCGGGAGAACACCCGTCTTGGCATGGATCGGCAGACTCGGTAGCCTGGGAAGATGGATGGCTGCGAAGAAGGGGGCCACACCTCATGACCGACCTTCCTCTGCTTGCCTCGTTGCACTGCGTGTCCCTTCTCGACGAAGCTTCACACGACACCGGACGTGCGGGGTTCGGTCGGATCCTGCCACTGGCCAGGCCAGGCCACTCTTCTCGCCATCTTCGCCAGTTCCCTCCAGAAGACGTGGCCCGAGCGAAGGCAGGTGCCAGGCCCGACGCCGTCCATGGGGCGGACCAGGACAGCTTGTCACGCTACGGAGCAGGGCCAGGTGTTGTGTTCGCCCGCTCGCTTTGGACCTCGTCTTTCCCGCCGTCTTCGCGCATCGCGCGGTAGAAGGCGACGATGAGGAAGGCGAGAGACCTGGGAACAGGCGCAGATGTCATCATCCGTCCACGATCCGGCCGCGCGGCGCAACCTCTCTCTCTCTCTCTCTCTCTCTCTCTCTCTCTCTCTCTCGGGGCCGAGCTTACCAGCCTGTTGTGCTGAAGGTGAAGATGCCGCTCTTGGCCGGGATGGGGTCGTCGGGAAGGAGAAACAGGGAGAAGACGATGAGGTTGAAGCATAGCGCGGCGTGGGTCATGATGGTCGGGCCGTCGACAAGGCCGTCGGGATACTTGAGATACACGAGGAACCAGAAGGCGGAGCCGGAGAGCTGGTGGGAAACCGTGGAGAGTCAGCCTGAGCAACTACAGAGCGGATCACCAGGAGTTACTGAAATTGCTCACAAATAGAACCATGGGAATGTCCATGTTCTTCCCCTGGTTCACGAACACGGTCAACAATATCGCGAACCCCACAGTCGACGCCATGGCGGCGGCGAGCATACAATGCCAGTATATAGACATTGTTTTTTTTTTTTTTCAATCCCCGGCGGATGTTGGCCTCTTAACTGGAGGAGTTGCTTTGGAACTAGTATCTGAACAAACCGATGTTGGGCAAGTGTATGAAGGAAAGTTGGCCGGGGATCAGGTATCCTGACTTTGTCTCCGGCAACGCAAAGAAGAAGAGGGATCGACAGAAAAGCAGCGCCGGACCCAGTCGCTACTGCCTATAGCCTAGGTACAGACTCGAGGACTACTTACTTCCCGGGATCGCTCTCTGGCCCAGCCTAGAAGGTGCCATCGGCGGACCAGAAATCTTTTGCAGGGCAGGGGCAGCATGACTCTGGAGGCACGTCACAATATTGGTGGTCCGCGGGGATGAGATGCTGGGCAGAAGAGGGAAGAAGACCATGCTGGTCTGGAAAAGCAGAGGCCCAAGAGAGGCATCGGCTCTTGTCCGGAACTTCCCATGTCCGCCTCTGGGGCCACCACTACCGGTCCGTGGTGACGAAACTGTGATGGCGCGAAAGGTGTGGCGAGAAAGAAGAGAAATCTCAGCAAAATGCAAAGCGAACAAAGTAGGTAAAATAAATAAAAACCGAAACCAAAAAAAAAAAAAAAACACTGAAAACTGACGGAGAGGTAGGGCTGGCATCACGCAGACTTTCCATGACAGCCCGGTTCGTTGCAGCGGCACTTGATCTTGTAGTGGTCGAACCAGGCTTTGCCGTAGTCGAGGAAGAGTTCCTCGCGCTTGGCGATGGGTCTGATGACCACGACCAGCACCGTGTGCCGGTCTCCCACCACGGCTTCCTGGAATTGGACGTTCGGCCGGCACGAGGAGTTGATGTACCGCGTCCAGTTCCCCTTGTACAAAGCATCGATGTGGCACTTGGAGCCCAGCTTGACCAGGTACGTGCTGGCTTGCGTCGGGTCAGTCCCACAACGCGGGTGTCCGTTGGGAAGCAACTCACCGAGATACTCCTGGAGGACAGTGCCGACCATGGTGATGTGGTCCTGCGCGACGACGCCAAAGTCCCCGGCCGAGGTCCGCTCGATGCGAATCAAACCTGGGCTTTCGACCTTGTCCTTGAACTGTCGACGCTTCATGCCGTCGCTGTAGCACAGCTTGTTGTTGCATTGTGCCGCCGTTCTGGTGCCCTTGCGATGCCCACATCGCCTGCAGGTGAATCGAAAGGCTCTGGACTTGCTCGGCGGGATCGTGTACTTGAGCAC
Source organism: Phyllachora maydis (assembly GCA_029339225.1). Lineage (NCBI taxonomy): Eukaryota > Fungi > Ascomycota > Sordariomycetes > Phyllachorales > Phyllachoraceae > Phyllachora > Phyllachora maydis. The sequence goes on from JAQQPM010000004.1 coordinate 4,885,866, forward strand.
ATCGTACTTATCTTTGGGCACTACGCCATCGATCTCGGCGTCGGTACGGCCTCCGGTCCAGTCCTCGGCGTTGAAGGCAAAGTTGTCGATGCGCTCTGCGGTCTGGCCGTGGTGGTTGATCCCTTTGCTGTTGGCCGCCGATGTCGAGGTATGGTAAGTAAATTTGAGGTTGCTGGGACAGGGAGGCATTGGCTGAGACCGTGTCTTTGATGTGAACAGGCGTTGGAATTCTGACGAAGTGCTGAGGAGGGAGGGAGCCTTGAAGTTAAAAAGGGGTGAAGAGAACCATGTTCTTGGGATTGAAATGTCACCATGTATAGCAGCTATCTGAGAACAATGTCTTTGATCTCCGTCCAAGGGTTCTGGAAGTAGGTCTCCCAGAGAACTGACAATGGCATAGTTGAAAATCATCTGCCGACAGCACCGTGCCACAGCCTAGAGACAAAGCCCGACGAGGGACTTGTCTCTGGGAAGAAGCTGGCTTGATCATCATAAGACCAAGCAGTACTATGATGCCGGCATACATGGTATTTGTTGACATGGCCAGGGCCAAAAAAAAAACAAGAAAAAAAAAAAAGGGGGTCAATTTCGTGTCAACCCTAACCCTGAACCCCCGCTCTTCTGACGCGAGCACGCGTCACCGTCACCGCGTCGCGGCTTCGCGTCGCGTCTTCCGCAGGTCCAACACGAATTTGTTCCGCGTCTGTGCGCCAAGCGCTGTCCAAGATTCCAACACTCCCCATTCCCGCTTCTTTCACCCGTGCTCTGGTGCGAGGACTCGGAGCTTTCTGCTCCATTGCGTTGGCAGATCATGGCGGAGTCCTCTCCCATTACCTTCCCGTCGAGCCCGTCGCCGGCCAAGACCACGAGGGCTCGGGAAGACGCACGGCCGAAGCAAGCGAGACCAGCGGCGAGACCGAGGGTGCTGGGCGGCTTCATCGTCGACGATCACTCGGACGCGGACTCGGACGAGGACGAAGCGGCGAGCGGGCCGTCCTCGAAGCGGAGCATGATCGAGCCACCTCCACCGCGGACGCGGACACTCGTGGGAGCAGACGCCACAGCCAGCAAAAAGACATGCACGTCGGCGGCAGCGCCGCCCGCCGCGTCCCAAGACGGCATCACGACACCGCCCGACAGCCAGCGCGACGACGACCTGGCGGACCCGCAGCCCACGGACGGCCTCTTCGGCATCGCACCGGCGGCCTTCGCGTCGCTCGCGTCCCTCTCGGGCCTGCACGCCGACGCCGCCCCGGGCTATCGCGTCACCACGTGCGCGGGCCGCTCCGTGCCGCTGCGCGCGCGCGGCCCCGCCGCCGCCCTCTCGTACCAGCACATGGTCGCCTCGCGGTCCAAGACGAAGGAGGGCCGCGCGGCGCGCAGCTGGTACGGCGTCGAGATCTACACCCTGGTGGACGCGGCGAAGGAGGAGCTCCAAGCGCAGCGGTGCCGGCAGAAGGATGTGGCGGTGCCGGCGGTGCCGCACCCCGACCGCCCCGTCGGCTCGATCGAGGCGCAGCAACAGCAGTACAGGCCGACGGCGCGGCCGCGGCGCACGATGCTGTGGACGGAGAAGTACCGGGCGCGCAACTTTGTGGATCTTGTGGGCGACGACTTGACGAACCGCCAGGTGCTGCGGTGGCTGAAGCGCTGGGATGCCGTGGTGTTTCCGCACGCGGCGAAGAAGCCGGCCGTCGTGCGGAGGCCGCAGCAGCAGGAGAAGAAGCAGGACGGGGAGGAGAAGGCGCACAAGAAGATACTCATGCTCACGGGTCCCCCCGGCCTGGGCAAGACTACACTGGCACATGTCTGCGCGAGGAAGGCAGGCTACGACGTCCTCGAGATCAATGCGAGCGACGACCGGAGTAGAGACGTGGTGAAGGGGCGGATCCGCACGAGCTTGGCGACCGAGAGCGTCAAGACGGTCGAGCACAAGAAGGCGGAGCCGGGGAAACAGCAAAAGGTGGCGCGGCCCGTCTGCGTCGTCGTGGACGAAGTGGACGGCGTCGTTGGCGGCTCTGGTGCCGCCGGCGAAGGGGGCTTCGTCAAAGCCTTGATCGACTTGGTTCTCACGGACCAGAAGAACGCCAGCGGAGGCGGACCGGTTTCGGGCCCACGGCGGAAGAGGCAGGGGGACGACTTCCGGCAGATGCGACCACTGGTGCTCATCTGCAACGACGTGTACCATCCGTCTCTACGACCGCTGCGGCAATCGGGTCTGGCCGAGATCATCCACGTAGGGAAGCCATCGGCCGACGCGGTGATTGCCCGGTTGAAAGCCATATTCGAGAAAGAGGGCATCCCGTGTGAGAAAGATGCGGCGAGACGACTGTGCGAAGCAGCATGGGGCATGACGAGCGGCATCGACGCCAGGAAAGGGGCCGAGAACAATGTCGAGGGTGATTTGCGCGGAGTCATGGTCGTCGGAGAGTGGGTGGCCGGGCGTTTGCGAGCCAGCTGCGAGGACGGGACGCCGCCGGCTCTGACCCGGCAGTGGGTGGAAAAGAACATGATGCACCATCTCGGCCACGGCGGCGGTGGTGCTCGAGGCCTGGGCCGCGGCAACACCAAGGAGATTGTCCACCGCATCTTCCAAGAAGGCGCCGGCTTCCCCAAGCAAGCCCGGCCGAAGACAAGCGACGCCAAGTCCCTCCGGCACGAACAGCCGCAGTCGGTCCTGGGCTTCGCCGAGCAGCAGCGCAAATATGGCATGGCGCGGCTGGGCGAGATGATCGACACGAGCGGCGACGTCGACCGCATCATGACCGACATCTTCACCGAGTACCCGAACCGCGAGTTCAATGACGACTCGTTCCTGACCAAGCCCGACGCCGCCTACGAGTGGCTGCACTTCCACGACACGTGCTCGTCGCGCATCTTCTCGAGCCAGGAGTGGGAATTGGGCGCCTACCTTGGGCAGCCGGTCCTGGCGTGCCACCACTTGTTTGCGTCGCCCTACAACAACCGCCACACCGACGGGAGCGCCGGCCCCGAGCCCCGGAAATGGGGCGATACCGCCGCCGGGGACGGAGCCCCGCCGCCGCCGCCGTTTTCGGGCCCGCGGGCCGACTTCGCGGCGCACGAGGCCGAGAAGGCCAACCGGGCGGCGCTGCAGGCGCTGCAGGCGCAGCTGCCGGCGTCTCTGCACCGGGCGTTCCGCAGCCCGGAGGACGTCAGCGCCGACTTCCTGCCGTACCTGGCGCGGCTGGTGGCGCCCAACGTGAAGCCGGTCGTGGTGGGCGCGAGCGACAACAAGGGCGCGTCGGTGGCGAGCGTGCGGCGCGAGGCCGAGAAGGCCATGGTGCGGCGGGCCGCGGCCGTGCTGGCCGACGTGGGCGTTGCGCTGCAGAAGGGGCGCATCGAGCAGGAGGGCGCGGAGGCTGGGCTCGTGGGGAGGGCGCAGTGGGTGTATCGGATGGAGCCGTGAGTTCAACGTGCCACTTGTGTTTTTTTTTTTCCCTTTTTTCCCTTTTTCCTTTTTTTTCCCCCCCTCTTTTCTTTTCTTTCTTTCTTGTGGTGTTTCGGATGACTGATGCATGGCGATGCAGCGACCTGGATGCTCTCTCGACTTTCGAGACGGCCAGCGGCTTGCTGTCTGCCCAGGCGCCCACGCGCTACGCCGTCCGACAGGTCCTGGACCAAGAGCTGCAAAAGACGCTGGCGATGCGGGAGCACGCCGCCTGCCAGGCTCGGTCCCGGGCCGGGAGGAGCAAGACCCAGGGGGAGGGCAACGACGACGACGACGACAACTACGACTGTGACGACAAAGAAAAGGCCGCGGCAAAGACAAAGGCCGCCAAGGTCAAGGCTGGCGGCACCTCGGCGGCCACGACGGGAACGAGAGTCAGGAAGGATTTCTTCGGGAGAGTCATTGAAGAGGTGCCGCTGTCGGCGCTGCAGGAGACAGATGCGAAGGGCAGGAAGAAGAGAAAGCGCGGCGATGACGACGACGCTGGGCAAAAGGGCGCCAAGGTGTGGGTGACGTTCCACGAGGGCTTGAACAATGCCGTGCGGAAGCCCATATCGCTGGACGACTTTCTGAGGGGCTTCTGAGCCAGTTTCCCCTGTAGCTCTCTCTTCATGCCTTGTCAGTTGCTTTCTTTTTTTTTTTTTTTTTTTTTCGGCAACGCATTGCCCTCTCACAGCAGACGTGTCGTGTCACGTGCCGTGTCGTGTCGTGTCACGTGTCTCCCGCCCCGGCTGCTCATCAGATGGACACTACCCGCAAATTCAAGGCAAACCTTGCTACGCCAGCCACGCTGCTGCCGTCGCAATGTTTCAAAAATCGTGCTTGTGCATACGAGAGCTCACCTGCAGCATTTTGCTATATAGTGCGCTCCAGCGACACTCGACGCCCGCTTCTCGACCGCCACAACAAGCACGCCAGGAATGATCATGGACGTCCCGACCATCATGCCCGTCCTGCAATGGCTGGGCATCGCCATGCCCACCATGTACGCCGGTGAGCACCTCCTGTCCACGCGGAGGTGCGCACACGGCCGCTGACTGACAGCCAACCGCAGGCATCACGCTCCAGTACTCGTTCTCGACGCACGACATCGCCTCCTTCGGCCCGCCCAAGGTCATGGCGCGCCAGTGGCTGCAGTTCTACCAGCGCGGCCCATCCTGGGTCCTCCCGACCGTGCTGTGCGGCACCGCGAGCAACGCCGCCCTGGCCGCCCTGCGCCACGCCGGCTCCGGGCCTGCCTCCTCCTTCTTTCTCTTCCGGTCCGCCGCCGCGCCCGTGTACGCGGCCGCGGCCGCGGCCATCCTGGCTATCATGCCGCTGACCATGCTCTACTTCGAGCCGGGCATCAACGGCGCGTGCAAGTGGAAGATCGAGACGGTCCTGCGCGACGAGGGCTTCAACATGCCGGAGAAGAGGGCCGGGCGCCCGTCGCCGCTGAGACAGTCGGGCACGATGCAGAGCAGGCGGTATGCCGAGACGCGGACGCTGCAGGAGCTGCTGTGGGAGTGGGAGAGGATCAATCATGTACGATGGGTCATTGGGTTGGCGGCTGCCATGGCCAGCGGCTGGGCGACGCTGTGCTTGTAACGTGACATTTGTGACTTGCAGAATACCCTGCGCAGTCTAGACAGATGGTATCTCTTTCAAGAAAGCACTCGGCTGGCTGTCGCCCTTGTCACTGCCGGTCGCCCCATTTATCCGCCGTTTCCTTTCCGCCCGCCGCCTGCGCAGCCCGGAAAGAAGATCGTCGTCATTGTCGTTGCCAAGTTCTTAAGCAATCGTTGATCCGAGGTGATTGACAGGCGTAGTAGACGTGGCGGCCATCTTCCAATCCTTATGAAAGGAATGACGTCTTTGTCGTCGCGTCACTGTCGGCTTTGCGTCCAGATCATCATCGTAGTCATCCGAGTCCGAGGCTTCCTGGGTACCCGCTATCGATTCTCGTTGCTGAAAACACAACCTCCTTGGACTCCCTTGACTCGGCCGACTGCTTTGGGAGCCGCTTCGCGCCAGGCCCGTGAGAGAAACGGCCTTTTTGCGAGGGCTTTCCATCAAGCCTTGCAACGAGGTGCCGGCCCACGGCTTCGCATACCCGGGGTTTTCTGGATCGCTGTCATCTTCGGAGCGGACAAGGCATTGGCACTGTTTCCTTGCGACTCCGAGCGCTTTGTATTTCCGCTTCAAGTCGTCCGTCATCTCGCCCGTGACTGGCCGTGCGATGGAGTCGATGACATGCCTGCTCTTGGACTTTGCCTCGGCCTTGAGACGGTGGTATTCAGCGGCATGCAAGTGCCGGGTGAAGTCACCTGCCACCGCCACAAACTCGTCCTCCACCATGCGATATCGATCGTCATTGTCGAGTCCATCGATCATGAACCTATGCAGCTGGCGGCTCAGCTCCGTCACAACTCATAGCCCCTCTCTGCAGGGCGGCTACGTAGACATGACACGTACTCTTCGGTCAACGGCTCGAGCGGCGGGCATGGTGACGGTGATTTCTCTTGAGAATGATACAGATTAGTACGCACATCGCGTCAGTGAGTAGAGGAGCGACGTACCTGCACATGACTTTGACGGCGTCTTCGTAGTTTGAACTTCATCCGTCAGCTTTTTGACCACTGGATGCGCGATCGGCCTGACTGAGGGCGGCCGTGATGGAGGAGACGTAGACGATCTTGTCAGATCGTCTCGTGTGATTTTGCTGACTTTCCAGGGCAGCTGGCGAGGCATGGCGATCTGTGCTTGTCTTGTGAGGAGCGGAGTGGCGGTGGCGGTGCCGGTGCCGGTGGCGGAATATCTTTGGATTCGCCATGCAATGTCACGTGATTTGTACCACTTGCCTGTACGAGTTCTTACATGGAGGCGTTCCTCCTGAGGAAGGGCATGAGGGCTCGGGCCGCGAAGCCCCCGCGGGTGCATCAAGACGCTCTTACAAGCGCCTGTCGACTTTTTGGGAGACGATGAACGCTCGATCTGCATTTGCGGCTTTCCAATTGGCCGCGTGCAATTGCATCGGATCGCCGGCGACGCCGACCGCGAACCGGACCCGAACCGGACCCGAACCGGACCCGAACCGGCCTCCAAAGATTTGGTCGACCTTGACTGGCAGGAGTTGAGCCGTGGAGTGGCTTGCGACCCATGACGCGGCGCTCATCAAGGGCGTGATAAGTATGTATCCCCATCGCGGATTCGCCAGCCGGGCCAACAAACGCCATCTTTTCATCACTGCGACACGGGTCACACGCCCCCCCCAAGCATGACCATCAAGCCGATTCTCATCTCGGGCGGCGGCCTCGCCTCCCTCCTTCTGGCACAGTCCCTGCGCGTATCCAAGATTCCCTTCCTCGTCTTCGAGCGCGATAGCTCCATGAGCTCCCGCGCTCAGGGCTATCGCCTGCGTCTCTCGGCCGAGGGCCTCAGCGCCATCGAGTCCGTTCTGGACGTGCCCCTCTGGCAAAAGTTTTACGACGCCTGCGGCAAGACGGACACTGTGGGGCTCAGCGTCTACAACGCCGTCACCGGCGAGCACATGACAAGCAGCGGCCCCGACAAGCTGACCTCGCGCGAGGGCAAGGTCTTCGGTGTGGCGCGCGGCGACATGCGCAAGCTCTTTGCCGAGGGCTGCGAGGACTTCATGCAGTGGGGCAAGAACGTCAAGGGGTACGAGCTGACAGACGACGGGGTCAAGGCCGTGTTTGCGGACGGGACGAGGTCGGTCGAGGGGTCCATGCTGGTCGGTGGCGAGGGCATCTACTCGCACGTCGCGCGGCAGCTGTCGGGCGGTAAGATCAAGACATACGACCTCGGCGCCCGCGGCATCCACGGCCAGGCGCCGACGACGGCTTTCAAAGCCCTCGGCGAGGGCGTCTTTCGCCTCCTGGACACGAGCCGCCCCGAGGGCTCAGTGTCGGTGATCACGAACGTGCGAGCAAAAGACATGGACGACCCGAACGCCATGTTTGGCTGGACCTTGTCCGGCCAGCCAGGCATAATTCGACCCCCGAACGACGACTTCACCATAGTCGGCAGGCAGGCGGCTGACTTGGCCCGGGATCTGACCAAGAACTGGCACACCCGTTTCAAGCCTCTGTTTGAGCAGATGGACGTTGCCGAGGCGGCCTTCTGGAAGATCACCTGCTCGACGCCGACAGGCGTGCCGGACTGGCCAAACGAGCCGCGCGTGACTATTATTGGGGATGCCGCCCACTCCATGACGCCTGCCGGCGGCAACGGGGCGAACACGGCTGTGCAGGACTCGGCTTTGCTAGGCAGGTTGCTGCGCGAGGCGGGTGGCTACAAGGATGGCGTCTCAGCTGAGTATGAGAAGGAGATGCGGGAGTATGCTAGTGCGGCGGTGCGGCACAGCTACAACCATGCTGTCTCCGTCTTTGGCGTCAAGATTGATGAGAACAGCAAGATAGTGTGAGGTACTGCTACCTCGTGTGCTGCTTCTTTGCTCACTGTAGAGCTTTTGGATTGAGTAAATATTTCCTCTACTTGGACATGGTCACTCGGGCAGACTTGCACCCGAACCACTTTCCGGACCTTTCCACTGCCATCTGTCGATTCGGCAACGATTCGGAGTCTTCCGCTCAAGCACCTGCGTGTGCAGTCAGACAAAGGACCTCCACCGTTCGCGACCTGCTCGCCACGGCTGCTGGCAGCTTCGTCATCTCCAGCTCCAGGTAAGGCCGAAGCAATCTGCCGATGCATGGGTGCGGACCAGTGCACTGAACAAAGCCGGCATCCCTTGCCACCGCACGCCATCTTCTGACTGGCATTGGCCAGGCGAACAAAGACCGGCTCACGCAGACAATCAGGTGGGCCGCGTGCCGCGGCCCTACCGCGGCAGCGACAGCGGTAAAGAGAGGCGCTTCGGCGGCTTCGTGCGCGGCGAGGACACGGTCTTGGGGATCCACGAGTCCGACGGCGGCTTCAGCCACTTGGTGGGCGAGGGCGGGTTGGACCCGGCGCGGTGGTGGCGGTGCTCAAAGGCCGTGGGCGACAAGGGCTCGGCGTGGATGGGGGACGAGATGATGTTGGTGTTGATGGACTTCATGGTGGTTTTTTGCCGCTGCGAGACATGAGCAGGGGCAACGACAGCAGCGACGGTGGCATGAGGAGGCCAAGAACAAACGACTGGCCCGACGACGTGGAAGAGTTGGGCAAGGACGGATGAGCGGGCGGGCGTTGTCCAGGACATATATGTGGATGACGTGCTGCGCGCGCGTGACTCGCTCGTCCTTATCTTTTCGTCCACCATGCCTTGGCACGGGAAGGGGGGAAGGCAAGGGAAAGCATGCGCCGGTTCGGGAACAATGGTGTGCCGCGCGGGCTTAGTGCCATGTCCGGGATCCCGTCCGCCGCGCGCCGGCTCAACACCGTGCCGTGCCACCGTTCATACAAGGCGCGACTGAAGATTGGGCGTCGGGCCGTCGACGACGGGGCTGCGTTGGCGAGAACACTTTGCGCCGTCGACGCTGACCAGGGCGTGGTAGGTTGCGTTGCGGGCCAGGCAACTGAAGAATATGATGTCATGCGCAACAACGCCCCACGCGGCTCTACTTGGGTACCTACCCTTCGAGTGTGCGTACACGAAGCGTATCCGCCCTAACCCTGGATCGGTTCTAAGGCTACTCCGGACCGCCGGCCGTGCGTCGTGTAGGCAAATTCGCCGACCACCGACTTCCTCGAGGGTGGGTCGTGGGTGGTCGGCAATTCGAACCCGTGTGCACAGTACACTGCCCGGCTGCCCGCCCTGTCCGGCAAGATGGACGAGTTGCGCCTCAATCCGATGATAGCGAGAACCGAGCGATGCCTCGGACTGCGGTTCCCCGTCCGCGCCTCGCCCGCGCGCCGTGGACTTCCCCAAGCCCTGACCCCCCCCTTATTGACCTGACCTGGACACGGCCGGACTCTTGAGACACTGCGAACCCGCCGAATCAAGTACATCGGGCCGCCCGACGCCATAAGTTTTCTCCCTTCGCCTGCTTGTTGGGGGCGGTTACACGACCGACGCCATTTGCACCCTAGAACCACCGGTGCTCCGAAAAAGCTGCACTTGATACCCCCGTGTGTCCCTAGACGGCTGGACCTCGTTGCTCTCCTTGGCGGTATAAGACGGCCTCTCGGCATTCCCGCCGCCTCAGTTGCCCGCCATGCCGTTCCCTGCCCGGTCCTCTATCCGCCCCGGTCTCCGCGCCTCCGTCCTTCCCGCATCAATGAGTGTCCCTGTCCCTTTCGTCGTCGGCGTGGCCGTGGCCGGCGTCGGCCTGTACGCCATGTACAACAGGAAAGGCCCAGGTGGCAAGGCCGCCGACGGAACGTACACAGGAAAGCCCATATTCAGCAGCTTTGGCTTTCACTCTCTCACGGTACAGAGCACCGAAATGGTCACCCACAACACCAAACGGGTCCGCTTCGAGTTGCCCGACTCCAGTCAGCCATGTGGCCTCACGGTATCGTCGGCCGTCCTCACATTTGCCTTCCCGGGCGGCGGCTGGATCCCGTGTGTCCGGCCCTACACCCCAGTCAACGACCTTGGTATGCATGGACCTCCAACCTTTCACGTCCACAAGTCCAAGACTCGTCCGCTAAGCCAAGTCCGAACCCGCAGACGAGCCCGGCGTGCTCGACCTCCTCGTCAAGCAGTACCCCAACGGCCGCCAGAGCACGCACATCCACGCCCTTTTGCCGGGCGACACGCTGACCATGGCGCCGCTCAAGGTCGTGACCTACAAGCCCAACCAGCACGAGCGCGTCGCCCTCGTCGCCGGCGGCGCCGGCATCACGCCCATGTACCAGCTCGCGCGCGGCATCCTGGCCAACCCGGCGGACCGCACCGTCGTCACGCTCGTCTGGGGCGTCAACGGCGACCGCGACATCTTCCTGGCCGACGAGCTCGCCGCCCTGGAGCGCGCCCACCCGGGCCGCTTCACCGCGCACTACGTCGTGTCGGAGCCCGAGGCAGGGTCCCCGCACCGCAAAGGGCGTGTCACGGCGCAGCTGCTGGACAAGTTGGGCTTGGATGCCAGGAGGCACGAGAACAGGGACATCAAGGTGTTCGTCAGCGGGCCGCCGGCGATGGAGAAGGCGATTGTGGGTTCCAGAGGGTGGCTACGTGGTGGGGACAAGGGGGTGTTGGCCGAGCTAGGGTACGAGCCTGGGCAAGTATACAAGTTTTGAGGAGCCGCCAGTGAAACGATAATACATGTCGTAAGGAGATGATGCCACCGGCGGTAGGGTTTCCATCCAAGGCGCCACCATGTTGGCCTTGTTTGGGGAGACTCTAGGTCCTTGTCATGCCGAGGCCCTAACCCCTTGTTGACCTAACCCCTTTTCTACGCATGCCAGGATTCCCACAACGTTGCTCTCATGATTACTTTATACCAGAGAGGAGGTCATCAAGATAGGACGAACCTGACGGGCTACGTATAATCCGATATAGTCTTCTGTGTACAGAGGACTGACTATACAATTCGCCCGACAGTGCATACGACGTTATATAGTCTTGTAGAGATGGTTCGGCCTACTGGTCATCATCGTCAGCATGTTGCCATGGTCAACCCCGGTACTCATACTGCGGCGAGGTCGTTGGCTTGGTAGAGTTCTTTACGAGCAACGTACCGAGGATCCGTGGTACACCCAGTGGTCCAATTGTCACCAAGGGAGGGAGCAGAGGCTCCGGGTTAGGGTTCTGCGCGAACGTGCTCGCCCACGCTATCTCAGCTTATCAATCCATCTACCCTCGAGCTTTTTTCCATCGGCATGTCGACGACAGCCAAAATGGCCGACGATGGCATGCTCCTGAATTTCGAAATCGGCGATGCGCCCCTCCAGTCCCAAGTCAAGTTCAAAGGTGGCAAATGGAGGGACCGCGTGCGCGCGCAGAAAAGCGTCAAACGATGGCAGGCCAAGCCGACCGCCACAGAGTCGGCGGCCACGAGCGAGTCCCGCGCGACAGCTGCGGCTGACGCACTGCATCGATCAGAACGACCGGCCAAGAGGCAGCGGCTGGATGGCCGTGCGAGGTCGGGAAACGTCACGTCCCGCCTCTTCTCGTCGATCCCCCTGCCCATCACGGCCATGGACGGGGCTCCCGCCGAGGCAGCCGAGGCTGAGGCTGCAGAGCCCTCCAATGCGCCGCTCTCCTCCGAAGCCGAGACCTTCCTCGCCCTGGGCTTGTCCGGCCGGATTGCGCAGCACCTGTCGTCGAAGCTCGAGATGAGAGCACCGACGTCGATCCAGAAGAACACGATACCGCAGTTGATCAAGGAGGACAGCGATGCGTTCCTGCAAGCCGAGACTGGTTCGGGGAAGACACTGGCCTATCTCCTTCCCATAGTGCAGCGCATCTTGGCGCTCAGTCTGAACGATGATGGAACGACAAAAGACGTCAAGATTCACCGAAACTCGGGTCTGTTCGCTCTCATACTTGGGCCGACACGCGAGCTGTGCAAGCAGATTGCCACGGTCGCCGAGAAGGTCTTTCGCTGCGCTCCTTGGCTCGTCAGTACCACGGTGATTGGCGGCGAAAGCAAGAAGTCGGAGAAGGCCCGGATACGGAAGGGAATCAACATCCTGATTGCGACACCCGGCCGCTTGGCAGATCACTTGGCCAACACCAAGGTTCTCGACGTCGGCACCGTCAGGTGGCTTGTTCTCGACGAGGGCGACCGCATGATGGAGATGGGGTTCGAGGAGGATCTCCGGACCATCGTCAGCAAGATACGCCAGAATCCTCTGTGCTCGACGAACAGCGAAGGGGTACAGCTGGATGGCGTCCTACCTTCTCGTCGGGTCACCATCCTTTGTTCCGCAACCATGAAGATGAGCGTGCAGAAGCTGGGAGAAATCAGCTTGGAGGATGCGACACATATCACGTCTTCCCGGCCTGACGGTGGGAAGGAAGCAGATATCGGGGTGGTTGAGACCGTTTTTGCCGCACCCTCCCAACTCAAACAGTCATACATCCTCGTTCCTGCGAAGCTCCGACTGGTCACTCTCGTGGCTCTCCTGAAGTCCACATTTGCCAGGAAAGGTTCTGTCATGAAGGCCATCATATTCATCTCCTGTGCGGACTCGGTCAACTTTCATTTTGACCTATTGAAATCCCCGGTGTCCGTCGAGCCAAGGCTCTCCGAGACTCCTGCGAAAAGGATGTTGTCACCCAGTACCGATGGCACAGTTGCCCCGGCATCCTATGTCACGTCCCCCGCCAACCCGCAAGTCGTGTTGCACAAACTTCACGGGTCGCTACCGCAGCCTGTGCGAACTGCAACACTGCAGTCCTTCACCACCTGTAACGATCCGTGCGTGCTCATTACCACGGACATTTCATCTCGTGGCCTCGACGTTCCCGCCGTGGATTTAGTGGTGGAGTACGACCCGGCCTTTGCGGTAGCCGATCACGTCCATCGCGTCGGGCGTACAGCCCGGGCCGGACGTCCTGGCAAGGCTGTCCTCTTCCTCCAGCCAGGTTGCGAGGAGGCGTACATTTCTCTTCTCCATCCAACGTCTCCCCCCGCACCTCAGCTCTACGACTCGGTCCTCCAGAAGGGTTTCGCCTCCGCCGTCCATCTCCCCACCCCGGCGGACGAGGAGGAAGCAGGCACGTCAGAAAGGCAGACATGGAAAGACCGAGCCGAGGCGTTGCAACTCCACCTCGAGCAGAGGCTCCTGGCGACTGCGCCGACGACGGAGGAGACGGCAGGAGACCCGCCGAAGAAGAGCTTCCGGGCTGCCAAGGACGGCCAGGGCGCGCGTTGGCCAGCCAAGCCGAAAGACAGCGCGTTGCTGGACTCGTCCCGCAACGCATTCCGTTCCCACATCCGTGCCTATGCGACGCACGTAAAAGAGGAGCGCGAGTGTTTCGACATCTCGCAACTCCATCTCGGCCATGTGGCCAAGAGCTTCGGGCTCCGCGAGGCGCCGGGCGGCATTGGGGGCGGCGTATCCCGACGAACGCACAAGGGGCCACCAGGAGGCTCCACGCCGCAGCAGAAGGGTGGCGCTGGGGGCAGAAAGCGACCGGCTGCAGGGTCCGACGAGGGTGTTCCAGGTGTCGGCTCGGCCATGGATGATGTAGCCGTTGTGGACGATGCCGCGGTGAAGAGAATGAAGGCGAAGATGAAGGCGGTCATGAATGCGTCTAGCGAGTTCAACATTGGGTGATGCTAGACTACAGCGACAAGAAGCCGAACAGGCCAGAGACGACCCAGTGCGACCTCATGTGTATACACTCTCGGTGAACTGGTTGACCTGCAAGCCCAGCTCGGCCATGTTCGCGTCCTTGAGAAAGTCGAGCGGAAACCACACCAAGTGTCCCTTGACCTGGTTGAGCTTCTCCCGGATCTCCTGCGGCGGCATCATACGGTCAAAGATGTGTCCAGCCTTGATGCCCTTGGGCGGGAGGAAGGTGTTGTAATCGTCAAACGTTTTGACTGTCCCGGAGCTATGATTAGCACCAACTTCCTGCGACGCCGCCGCCGAGGATACTTCGAGGCATCGCTCACCGTGATCATCTGGGTCGGCATGGAATAGTTGCCTGAAGACCTCGGTGTTCTGGGTGGCCCGGCTCGTCCACAAGTCCCACAAGTCATCCGACAATGGGTCCTCGACAAACTTCCACGAGTCGTCCTTGTCCCAGACGTCGTTTGGCGAGTCGTCACCCGGCGGCTGAGCGTTGGGATCCTTGCTCGCATCCAAGTCCTGCGGCGGCAGCAGGCCCAGATGCTCACGCCACAGGTATCGCCTGAGAGTGGCTGCATGCCATCCTGCTTTATATGGCTGCCCGTCCATGGTCGTGCTGAAGCGTCGTGTGTCTTCCATGACGATGCTGAGCTCGCTGTCGTGGTAGCCCAGCTGGCTGCGGTCGTTGAGATTGCTGGATCCGCACAGGACAATCCGGTCATCAACTATGAGCAGCTTCGCGTGGATGTACAGTTCCTCCTGTATCCAATTTTCGACCTCGTCCTCGGGCTTGTCGCTGAGCCACTCGGCATCAGAGACCTGGCCCTGTCCCGCCATGGCATACGAGGCAACGCTGGCCCTTGCCTCCTCCTTGTCCTTGTGTCTCGACGCCTCGAAGACTCGCTTGGCGTCCGTACGGCGCTCCTCTGCGTCGTCCTTGCGCTCCTCGCCCTCCAGGGTTTCTTTGAGTGCCTGGCGCTTGTTGTGCCTTCCGGGCTGTCCCATGTGCTCGTCCTTGCCACCTTCGACGTCGACCGAGCCGTGGATGCCCTCGCCCATGATCTCCTCGGCTTGGGCGCGCTGCACGTCCTGGTACTTCACCCCGGACTCTTCCTCCTGCTTTTTCAGGGCCGGCGTTGCGTCCAGCCGATCGTAGCTGCGCAGGTTGAAGATGAAGATGTGCCGGGTCGGATCAACCCCTTGTTTGCGAACCTGCTCGAAGATGCTGTGCTCGCCTCGGCAGATGGACTTGTACTGGTAATCCATGATGGCGCGAGTACCCGTGGCCGCGTCGTCTCGCAGATCGCCGGCAAAGCCGGGTATGGAAGGGATCATGATGATGACGCGGAATTTCCGGCCCTCCTTGCCTGCGCGAACGACGACGTCAACAATGGAGCGTCCGATGGTGTTGTGAATAGGACTTTGCTGGTCACCCGTGGCGGTGATGAAAAACTGGTTCTCGATATAGACGTAGTGCTGGGCGTTCATGATGATCTCGCTGTAGGCGTTTTGGATCGAGTGGTCTGTGAGAATGCCACTAGACCAGTCCGCGCTGGATCGCACTATCTGCGCCTGGATGGTGCCGCGGTCCTCGAGATTCTTCGTTTCCAGAGGCGAAAGCGGGTGCCGCACGTAGTCTCCCACGGGATGCTTCGGCCTCTGAACACCGACCAAGTCCTCGTCATATCCCTGACGGCCGCGCAACTCCAGCCAATCAAAGCGCTCGTCGCGCTTGTACTTGTCCCGCTTGATAAAATTCCAGCGCAAGACGAAATGCTCGGCCATGTCGTACACGCTCGGCCCGATGAGACCCATGGCAACGTCGTGCCATGGCATGCGCCCGTACTCGACCTTGCTCAGTTCGTTCTGCTTCCAGTCTTGAACGTTCTTGAAATCCATCACCCGGTTGTTGTTGAAGTCTTGTCCCGGCCAGACCTCGTTGACGACGCCGTCAGGATGGACATCGGCGAGCGCATGCTGGTGATTGTCCCAGCGACCGAAGCACAGGTCGAGGCCGCCGATAAAGGCTGTGTGGTAGTCAATGACGATGAACTTCTCGTGGTGGGCCCAGTAGAAAGTCATATCCGCTGCGTTCTCCAACACATTGTGATCCGGATGCCGCATGATCTTGATGTTGCCGAACCCAGGCGACCCCTCGGGGCAGAGCGCCTGGAGCGCATGCTTGGTGTGCACCGAATTGCATGTGATGGCCGCTTCGACCTCGCGGTAGACAATGACGAAGATCTTGACCCCGGCCTCTGCGCGCCGCTTGAGAATCTGGTCAAGGCGCCACTCCTGATTGAAGTAGGGCGGCCTCCGCATGAAGAGCTCTGGAGAGAGCCACCAGTCGGCTATGTAGATGGTCTCCTTGGCTTGTTCGAGTGCCACAGACACAGCCTGACAGAGGTCAGAGCCACGGCCGCACGCGCGAGCTGCCCGGGAATGACCGTCATACGCACCCAAAAGTAGTCTCTGCCATCCACATACCACTTCACCATGTTGCCATCCCGTTCGGGAAAGAAGGACTGAAACCGATGGGCCTCGCAGATCTTGGCGCGCTTGTCATCACACGCCTTCTCGTGCTCCTCGTCATGCCGATGTTGCGGGTTCACCTGTGGGCCGCATCAGCATCAGCATCTGCTCAACCTGCACAAACTCGCAAACTCACCAAGTTGGCAAACTTGCCGAGTTTGTGCTTCTTGTGTATGAGGCCGACTCTGGCATCGTGTAGCGTTTCGTGGAGGTGGGTGTGATGGAACTTCTCCCTGAGCTCCTGGAAAGGGTGCTTCAGCTTCTCCCCTAAGCCCTTCTCATGGCTGTTGACGTCGCATGGCTCGGACATGGTGTCTGGAACGATGCTTGCCGCGGCAGAAAGAGTCTCGGGGGTGGGAGGACAGATGCAAGGACCGAAGCATGAGGGTCACCAAGGTCAAGGTGAGAACGAGGATCGAGGTCGAAACAGGGAGGACCAGCGCTGAAGGAAGCATGGGATGAACGAGGGAATGACGAGTAGACAGCATCCGACAGAAATCGACGTCTGCGCAGGTTTTGACACGGGGGGATCTCGGTATCAAAACCGGGGCTTGCCGGCGGTGTTCCGTGATGCTCTGCGCCGGGTGCGTGATCATGGACCCGAGAGCAGGTGTGGATGACGTCACAGGTACCGACTCCGCTCTTGCTGTCTTGGCACCCCACTCGCCCGTCTCGCTCTGTGGGAAAAGGGGTCGGGCAACAATGCAGCTCGGTTTGGAGTTAGCTTAGGTGGCTCCAAAGTACCTCCAGCTTGGTTCGCTGGGTAGCTTTACAATATAGTGTAGGATGGCGTTGGTGGTAACAAAAGGGCAGAGAAAGCTCGATCCGATGGCACACCCATGGAATATGCTCTTGCCGACACGTCGCAGGCATCTAGGAATGATTTTGGCTACTCTATGTCCCGGTGGTGCTTTTCAAGGAGACATGTTTTATATCACGTGACTCAACCGGGCCAGGCCAGCATCGCGGGGTAGGACTAGGGACGGGACGGGACCACCTATGGCCACCCATGTCACGGGCATGTGGGGGTGGGTAGTGTGTCATTGTTGCCTGTAATAGCTGTACTTGTACGGGGAAGCACGAGGTTGATTCTTGACCGCTCAAGTCCCTACCTGTACCAACTACCTTTGATCCAGCCAATTCATTACATACAACCAAGAAAAATGTCTGTCGTCATTCCGCCCGGAGGCACTCTCCTTGATACCTTCAGGAAGTCCTTCGTCGACGTCCCCGTCGATGCCGACAAGAACAATGCCATCTCCACCACCGAGTTCCTTGAGGCTGCCGAGTCCCTGACCACCATGTTCGGTATGCCTTGTTCTTGCCTAGGCATCGTCGGCGAGAGATCTGCGGCTGAACCCGCTATCTAGATATTCTCGGCTCTGTCGCTTTCGCCCCGGTGAAGAACGACCTGCTCGGGAACATAAAGGTACAGGGGCCGTCTCCAATCGATCGGAACGCAACTTCGCCCATGTCCACACCATGAGAATGTGGACTCGAAATCTACATACACTTGTTGACACATTATGCGCTTCCAGAAAATCCGAGAGCGACAGCTCGCTGCCCCGGCCGACTCCGGCACCATTCAAGAGCTCGTGGTCAACGAGCTCAAGACCAAGACGCACAGGGCGACCGAGGGACTACTCTGGCTAGTCCGGTATGCTGGGACCGCCCATCATCCCCATGATGTAGTCCAGTCGTGCTAGGCTTCTTGTTCCAGTGCGAGAAAAGCTGACAGGCGGCTTCTGACTAGCGGTCTTGAATTTACCTGCATCGCGCTCAACCAGAATGTCAACAAGCGGTCCGAAGAGCTTTCCGACTCGTTTCGCAATGCCTACGGCGTTACTTTGAAGCCGCACCACGGCTTTTTGATCAAGCCCATCTTCAGCGCCGCCATGGGTGCTTGCCCTTACCGCAAGGACTTCTACGCCAAGCTCGGTGACAACGAAGCCAAGGTTCACGAACAGCTCCAGGTCTACCTCGGCGCCCTCGACAAACAAGTGGCTATTCTGAAGGGCTTTCAAGACACCAAGGAGGCGAAGTGGTAGAAAAGCCGGGAAAGCAGACCGGTCATGCGGCCGAGACAAGCTAACTCGGAGAACACGTGCAAGGAAACGCAAAAAGGGGCGCCGAATAATAGCTCACAGCGCGCACGTCTGACACACATTTGGGCACTACGGGTATCTCATGACAAGGCCGGATGGGAGGAATGATGGATCAAAAGCGCGCGATTTACGATCGCATATCATCTCAAGTTTCGTTACGGCAAGGAAAAATGATCAAGGGCCCAAAGACAAACAAATGTGTCTCTATTGCGACCGAACGCAAGGCCGCATAAGCAACCTACGGATAATCGGACGTGTGTCTAGGCTTGTTACGCCTGCTTGTTGGACGCGCTCGCGGCGCCCTCCTTCTGCATACCTTCACAACCAGTCAATCTTCCCGCCGTCTCTTCGATCTTGCCGTAGCCCTGAGATGTGTCACGTTTTTCGGCGGCGGTTTGGAGATCTTCACGAGCGTGCGCCTTGTCCTGCTCGCCCGAAGTGGTCCAGGCCTGTGAGCCAGTGACGCTACCGATGGCGCTCTAAAACTCGAGTGTCAGTGCCAAGGTGCTTTTACCTACTGGGCGGTACGTGGTCGTGGCCTACCTCCGCGACGCCCTTGACGTATTGCACATGTCCTCCAATGAGGCCGGCCTGCTGCTGCTCGTTTGTCTCGGAGTTGTTATTCGACATGGTGATCTAGTTGCGGATTGATCTGGTGTGACTCGATCATGTGTGTTGTTGTGGTATAACTTGACGGCAGGAGAATGGTATGAGTGCACGACAACCGCGTGATGACGTTGTCGGTATTGACGTCATGGCCAAGGAGTAGTGAGGCGCTCAGACGCCATGTCGTCTTAGAGGTAGTGCACGCAGCCTCGTGACAAGCATCAGGGAGAACAGTGGCATGTAAGCTATTTGACGACTCCTAGCTAGTCTGCCCAAGTTTTACACAATGGCTAAAGACATGTTTTCCAGCTGCGTAGAAAACCGCGAACGAGGATCATGGGACGAATTGACACAAGGTAACGAACGCTGTTGAACTCTAGACGATACTTCGCTGCTCGTTGGAGTATTTTGCCAGTGGCAAGGTGAGCGTGCCCGCATGTAGATAGACGTGCAACCTCAGCCCTCCTTCGCATTTTTGACCTCTACTGAGCCATCCGACATCCCGAAATACGCTGCTACCGGCTTTTGGGCGGCACTCCTGACCTCGAACCCCTTGTTTCCATGAAAGAGCCCAATCTCGACAATGCCAACCATCTTCAGAAGCCGATCAGCCAGCGTATCCACCGTCCATACGCCGTCGGTTCCATCACCTCCCTTGATGCCATTTGCCCGGTCCTTGGGGAGCAGCAGCGGCGCGAAGGGGGCATCGATGATGTGCATGCTGTTGTCGGTGACGCAGGGTCCGGCCTTGCTCGGCAAACCAGAGCGTATCCGCGCCTCAAGCGATCCCATCTGCTTCAGCTGCGCGAGAACCATAGGAGCCGCGGCGGGCAGTACTTCGATAGGGATGCCCTTCTTCCAGTTCGTGCCGAGGCGTGGCGACATTTTGCGAAAGTCGGCAACACAGACGAACTTCCTCGCGCACGTTGCTACGATCTTCTCTTGGAACAGACACGCGCCACCCCCCTTGATGAGGTTCAAGTCGTCGTCCACTTCATCCGCCCCGTCAAAGGCGACGTCGAGATGTTGACCAGACGGTAGATCGTTGATATACCGTAGGCTCAGGTTCGACGACCTGATGAGCTCCTTCGATTGCTCGCCTGTAGGGTAGAATACCATGGTGGAGGTCACGTCGCGTCCGAGGGCGGCAATGGCCTCGACGACGTAGACGACAGTGCTGCCCGAGCCGATGCCAACATGTTTGTAGGAGGGGTCCAAGTGGTCTTTGACTGCTTGGAAAGCTGCGGCTTTTTTGGACGATTCCACGAGCCTGGCCTGTTCCTCGAGAGAGAGAGTGGACTCGGAGGTTGACATGGCCATGACTTGTAAGGTGGAGGCCCGAGATCTGACGTAACCGGCCGATCTTGCGCGCACGAGGGATGGAGAAAGATTTCCGCGGCAAGATCTCCCGGTGACCAGACGAGTCAAGATGCCGATGTGTTGCAGGACGTTTGATCGGAACATCTCCTACCAGGCCGCCGTGCAAATAAGTAGGTACATCTTTAGCTTGCTGTCAGTCAACCCCTGGTGTCCAAATAGAGGTAGGTATGCATGCATTTAGTACATCGGTACGGTATGGTAAACTGCCGAAGTACGCAGCAACTGAGTATATCTGTATCATCCATCTACCGCACAGAATCAGGTTTCCGCGAGAAAGCTAGAATACAAAACATGACGATCTTGAGCTTGAGCAAGGTCCGATGGCAGAGTTAGATGAGAGTTACTTTAACTGTCGAAACTCGCAATCCAAAGAAAATCAAAAGCAGGCGGCGCAAGGGGAACGGCAAGATAAGCGTGCTGCGCCGTGGATAAGCAGGGAAGACCCACTATGGCGGCGACAAAAAAGTTTTCCCCGTTCACTCACTCACTCACTTTTGGGGTGGTAAAACTCTACGACCCCGCCCGTCTCTTGCCCTTTTTCCCTTCTCAACGACCAGACCTCGTCTCCTTTCTTTCACTGGGCTTTTGATCCGTCGCGGATTTTTTTTCCCAATCGATACTTCGTCGTCTGGTCGAGTCTACGTCGAAGAGCCAGATCAGGACGGAGACTTTCGACACCTCCGTCGAAAATTGCGACTGCAAGATACCCCACGATCCATCGGGAAACGATAGGATTCCAGTCGCAAGCGAACACCTCGATTCACGTCTCTTTCGACCACTATAGGCGACAATCTTCCAGTCATAGTACCTCTCGACGCCATGGCTTCCGCCTCCAAGGCCGAGAACGCCCAGAGCCTCAAGGTTCTGGACGAACTGATGCAGAAGCTGTCCATCACCAAGGACGCCGCCGCTACCAAGGAGACGACCAAGGAACTTGCTTCTTTCATCAACGGTCGCATTCAAGACCTCGACACGCCTGCCAAGTGAGTAGCAGCCTTGCCCATCGTCTTGGGTCCTCTTTCTTCAATCTATACACTCAATGAACACATTGCCCCTTGGGCGCTTGCGCACGCCCACATGAAGCCGGCCATCGATGCCGAGTGGCATTTTCCGGCGCCGCAACGTGCTTTATACCGGCGTCGAAACGGCACTCTCTCTTGCCTGTCGACATCGTCCATCTGGGCGATGGACATTTCCGCAATTTATTTGGTGTGCAACAAATATTCGGTAAAGCAGCGCTGACCTAAGTCCCGTTCGCAGGACCGTCGAGTCGCTCCAGAAACAGCTTGCGAACAAGAAGGACGCCACAGTCCGTGAAAAGGCCCTCCTGGCCATCCAGGATATTGCGCAGCACTCCGAGGTCTCCGCTAGCGTTGAGCCTTACCTCGTCGCTCTGCTCCCCAGTGTCCTTGCAGGCGCTGGCGATAAGATTACGGCTGTGAAGAACGCCGCCATCGCAGCTGCCCTCGCCATTGCGGAGGCCATCAATGCGAACGCAATCAAAGCCACGCTTCCCGCTCTGGTCGACTCGCTTCGCAATGCTCAGAAATGGCCAGAGAAGATGACGGTTCTTGACTTCATTGAGGCACTGATTCGCGTTTCCCCGGTGCAGACGGCCTACCTTGTTCCGGAGCTTATCCCCGTCGTTTCCGAAGCCATGTGGGACACCAAGAAGGAGGTCAAGGAACGCGCCTACAAGGTCATGGAGAAGGTCTGCGGCTTGATTGTCAACCGGGATATCGAGCGATTTATCCCGGAGCTCATCAAGTGTATTGCCAAGCCCGAAAATGTGCCCGAGACCGTTCACCTGCTCGGCGCCACCACTTTCGTCACTGAAGTCCGCGAGCCTACACTTGCCCTCATGGTTCCTCTTCTCGACCGTGGTCTTGCCGAGCGCGAGACCGCTATCAAGCGCAAGGCGGCTGTTATCGTCGATAACATGTGCAAGCTCGTCGATGACCCCAGCATTGTCGCCCCGTTCTTGCCGAAGATGATGCCCGGTCTGCAGAAGAACTACGACAATCTAGCGGACCCTGAGGCACGTGAGAAGACGAAACAAGCGCTTGACACTCTCGTCCGCGTCGGTAACGTGCAGGATGGAAAGATTCCCGAAGTCAGCAGATTTGGGGATATTCAGACCGTCTTGGGCCATCTCAAGGATATCCTGTCGCCCAAGCACAAACACGCCGTGGAGAAGTTCGGACCCGTTCTGGAGTACGTGTCTGCCATTGCTGGACAGCTGGTCGACGAGAAGGAAACCGAGCCCGTGAGCTGGACCGAGAACGTGAAGCCCTATGCTGCCGTGATTGTCGGTGACGACGAGGCGCAGCGTGTCGTCGACGCCCTCCGCAAGAAGGCTACTCCTGGCATGGCCGACGAAGAGGAGGTCGAGGATGATGAGGAACAGGGCGAGGACCTTTGCAATTGCACCTTCTCCCTTGCCTACGGCGCCAAGATACTGCTCAACCAGACAAGCCTGCGTCTCAAGCGCGGTCAGCGCTACGGTCTGTGCGGTCCCAACGGTTCTGGCAAGTCTACGCTCATGCGCGCAATCAACAACGAGCAAGTCGAAGGCTTCCCCAAGCAGAGCGAGGTCAAGACTGTGTTCGTCGAGCACGATCTTGACTCCGCCGATACCGAGATGACCACCATTGACTGGACCATGAAAAAGCTCCAAGAGGCTGGTGTGACCAGCACCCAGGCCGAGGTCGAGAAGCAACTCGGCGAATTTGGCTTCAGCCCCGAGATGATTTCGGGTCAGATTACGGCTCTCTCCGGTGGTTGGAAGATGAAGCTGGCCCTGTGCCGTGCCGTCTTCGAGGCTCCCGACATTCTGCTTCTCGATGAGCCCACCAACCATCTGGACGTGGTGAACGTGAAGTGGCTGGAAGACTACCTCAAGACGTCGCCATGCACCTCGATCATTGTGTCTCACGACAGCGCCTTCTTGGACAACGTCTGTCAACATATTGTCCACTATGAGCGATTCAAGCTCAAGCGCTACAAGGGCAACCTGAAAGAATTCGTGAAGCGTGTGCCTTCGGCCAAGTCCTACTACGAGCTTGGCGCCTCCGAGATGGAGATGAAGTTCCCCGAGCCCGGTTTCCTTGAAGGTGTCAAGACCAAGGCTAAGGCCATCCTGCGTGCGACCAAGATGAGCTTCCAGTACCCGGGCACTTCGAAGCCCCAGATTATGGACATCACCTTCCAGTGCTCTCTCGGCTCCCGTATTGCCGTCATCGGCCCCAACGGTGCCGGCAAGTCGACGCTCATTAATGTTCTCACTGGTGAACTGATCCCTACCCAGGGTGAGATCTACCAACATGAGAACATCCGTATCGCATATATCAAGCAGCACGCGTTCGCGCATATCGACCACCACCTTGACAAGACCCCCTCCGAGTACATCCAGTGGCGTTTCCAGACGGGCGAAGACCGTGAGACCATGGACCGCGCCAACAAAATCATCACGGAGGCGGATGAGGAAGCCATGAACAAGATTTTCAAGGTCGAGGGCACTCAGCGGCGCATCATCGGCATCAACGGTCGCAGGAAGTTCAAGAACTCGTACGAGTACGAGTGCTCGTTTGCTCTCGGCGAGAACGTCGGCATGAAGAACGAGCGATGGGTGCCCATGATGTCGGCCGACAACGCGTGGCTGCCCCGCAACGAGCTCATTGCCTCGCATCAAAAGATGGTGGCCGACGTAGACATGAAAGAGGCTCTTGCTTCTGGTCAATTCCGTCCTTTGGTGCGTAAAGAGATTGAGAGCCACTGCGCAAACTTCGGGCTCGACGCCGAGCTCGTATCTCATTCCCGCATGCGCGGTCTGTCGGGCGGCCAGCGTGTCAAGGTCGTTCTTGCTGCGTGCTCGTGGCAGCGACCGCACTTGATCGTCCTCGATGAGCCGACCAACTACCTCGACCGTGACTCTCTCGGTGCCCTGTCCAAGGCGCTGAAGGCCTTTGAGGGGGGTGTCATCATTATCACGCACAGTGCTGAGTTCACCAAGGATCTCACTGAGGAGGTGTGGGCTGTCATGGACGGCAAGATGACACCCTCGGGTCACAACTGGGTGCAGGGCCAGGGCTCCGGGCCGCGTCTGAAGGGTGACGACGAGGAGGAGGAGGAGAAGTTCGATGCGATGGGCAACAAGATTGTTTCCCAGAAGAAGAAGGTCAAGCTGACGAGCAGCGAGGCGCGCAAGAAGAAGAAGGAGCGTATGGCTCGCCGAAAGCGTGGTGAGGAGGTCTTCAGCGACGAGGACGACTAGAGGAGCGAGGCGACGTGGAAACAGTGTGGCGGGTCCGTCGTCGTTTCGCTGGTCTTTCTGGGTGTTTTGCATGGTTTGGTTGTGCTTGGAGCAGTTTGTTTCCCATGGTTATGACGCGATACACATATGCCGCCAGCCCCTAGTCTCGAGCTATTCGCGTGTTTGCATCTTCGGTGGACGCCGTGATCACGACGTAGGAGCTTGGGGGCCGGAGGGAGACCTTCAGGTGAGCGCAAGCCATAGTCACAGCTGCTGCGAGGGGTGGTGCCAAAAAGTTGGGGAAGTTGTCCTCCAGAATCTACCTAGAGGATAGAAGAGGGCGCATAGATGGCAGATAAGAGTTTCCACATTTTGACAAGACATGGGCTCGTCTCCCAAGCCCATAATTCCCGCGGCGTGATCCATCTCAGCAGTACCAGCTGTCGCCATGGAGAAGGGAACGATGACACAAGGATGGGCGATCTAACGAGACGGTAGTCTCTCGCGGGTGTCACGTGAGAGATGGCAGGGTCATCATGAGCGAGCTACAGGTGGCAAAAAAAAAAACACTTTTCGAAAGGCTCGGTCGGATAGACAGCTCTAAATGCCGATGGCCACGTGATGAGACGCCTGGAACTGGGGCAGTTCCACTAGCTTCCCGGGCTGGCCGTTCCCAACGACTGCGCGATGGACGACGGCGTCGGTACGCTTGGCCGCCCGCGGCTTGCGACCCCGGCCTGGCGAGATGGCCCCGGCGGCACACTTGGCGCCGCGGAAGCCGGCGTCGGCAGTGGCCTTCCACATGGCGGTGATGTCGGCGACCATGGCCTGCGTGTGGTAGAGGCGGCAGTCGGCCTTCTCGACGACGAACTGGGCGGGCAGGCCGTCGTTGAGGTGGCTGCGCAGGATCAGGTCCTTGGCGTTGACGCCGGCGTAAATGCTGCGTTTCATCGGCAGGTCCGAGTAGCGCGACAGGGCGGCCTTTTGGGCGTCTGTGCTGGCCGCGGACTGGAAATGGGCGGTGAAGGCGTAGATATCGTCGAAAGTGAGGGCCGTGGCGCCCTTGACGCCGCCGACGCCCTGGATGAGGCCCTCGATCGGGCGGCCGCCCACCATGACGGAGCGCACGCCGGCCTGGTTGCGGAGATACCCGGCAAAGAGGGTGCAGGTCGAGGAGCAAATGCCGTCGAGCAGGACGACGATATTGTCGGTTTCGAAGGGCTGGACGGCGTTGGCGAGGGAGCCGTAGCCCGTGATTTCGATGCCGGGGCCGTCTGCGTGATTGGTCTTGTTAGCCTTTTCTCATGCCTGTGCCGAGCCTTTGGGGGCCATGCGCGGGGACTTACAGGTCGCGTTGGTGGTGATGAAGCTGGAATTCAGGTCCCACCGCATGATGTTGGTGTAGGGCGTGTTTTGGAAGACATGAGGATTGAACTTGTCCTCGAAGGATGTGAAGGGTTGGTTCGTAAGGTTCAAGTCAGTACGCCAATTGAAGGCGGATGCATACATCTCGACGTCGAATGGGGAGGGATCCGTGTACGGGTCAATGTTTGCGCTGGCTTGGCTGGCGATTTGAGACAGAGCCATGAAGGCGTCAGTCTCCTTCCAGCGGCTGAAGCCGTCTTGCACAATGTGGGGAAACAACTGGCGGAAGAGGTCGACGCCCAAGACAATGTAGCCGCCATTGTTGACCTGTAAATCGACCACCAGCTTCGTTTTGCCGTCGGCCTTGGCCTTGGCAAAGAATTGTTGGGCGGTTTTCTGGAACTCGGGTGGACTCTCAGTCTCGAAGGTTTCGACGACCAGAACGGCAACGTCTTCGTATCCAGTGCCGTCCAAGTAGTAGCCCGAGATAGTCATGTCGGTAGAGGCGAGGAGAGGACTGGGATAGCCAGGGATGTTGGGACCTGCAGGGGCCGTGGCATGAGAGCCGGATCCAGGGGCAGCAAATATGCTGGTAGCCGGGTCGCAGAATTTTTGGTAAAAGGTCTGGCCGTTGACGACTCCGGTCATGTTGACTTTGACGGTGGCCTTGTTGAGGGTGACCAAGGTGGTGCCATTTTCAAAGGTCAGAGTGGTGTTGGGACCACGGTAGATGTAATTTGCACGAGTACCGCCGTAGAAGCCGCCGCTGGAACCAGCAACGCCGTTCAAGGCTTTCGACCAGAACATAGTATTGTAGGCGGCATCAGCATCCTGGTTGAAGGTTGTAGAGAAGGCGGCGTCTCCCACGTACGTGACGGCGTCTTGGCCGTTGATCTGGGTGACTACCGAGGCCGTGGCGGGATTCGCGACCACATCGTCTGTGGTGTGTGAGCCCAGGTTCAGTTCATGGCGCATTGCACGACAGGCACTCACCATAGACCTTGATCACGGGCAAGGACGAGCCGTCCTCGCTGATGGAGACCAAAGCATGCTGGCGGTGGAAACCAAAGACGCCGGTCAAGAGATCGGTGTAGACGGCAAAGTGGCCGTCGTGGGCGGCACCAGTGACGTTCATGAAGAGGTCCGCCTGGAACTCGTACTCGTTGGCGTACTGGTCCGCCTGCAGAGCGGCCTTGATCCGGCTGAGCTGGGCATAAATGTCGACGGGCGGGAAGAAGTAGTCGGGCGGCGGGTTGGCCTTGTATGCCGCGTCCGACTGCCATTCCGAATAGGGCACGATGGCGTCGACCAGGTCGATAGCGGCCTGTTTGCCCAAGGGGACCGAGTTCAAGCACTTGTACGCCAGGCTGGCGTCCACGGAAGCGCGTGCTGCACGAGCGGGTCAGCACAGTTCGTGCCGGCAGGCACAGACGGCAGGGAGAAAGGGAGCTTGGTTGACTGACCATGGGGGTTTTTGGCGAGCTGTCTCTCCGACGAGACGGTGATGAGAGCGCAAGGTTCATAGGACTTGGCAGTGGCAGCACCGATGGTAGCGACGAGCACGAGGGCCGCGACAGGACCAGCGCGCAACATTTGGGGCAGTATGGTGTTGACCGACCGCACTGGAGATCAAGGGAGGGAGCTAGACATGGACGAGGCACCAACCTCCCCTATGAGCTGTGTTGTTGTTCTCTCTACATATACATAGGGGGCATGGGCAGGCAGCAAGCCGCACTGAGTAGTACTATGGCGATCATGACAGCGGTACACCTGGTCAGGTAGGTATATACATCCATGGCGAAGACAGGGTCCCTGCAGGGGCATGCGACAGCGGCACGCCAGGGTACGCTTGGCCCTGATCACGGCCCTACAAAACTGCCAAAAGCCAGGCACAAGGCTCATCTCTCTTGACTCTCTCGATGAGTCGGTGCTGACCTCGACTAGAGTGGAAGCAGGCGGTGTCGTCACAGACGGGTAGAGTCATGAAAAGCTGTCCACTTCCGGGTGGGTCTGACGCATGGTGCGTGAGGTGCACTAGGGTCGTTGTTGTTGTGTGAGTGAGTCGTGGGTGTAAGAAGAGGCTATTAAGGGGCTCATTTCATTACCGTGTACATGCGACCCACCCGGCACGTGAGGGCACCCATCACCAGCGTCACGTGCGCCACGTGCGTCCGTCACGCATCACGTGAGCCGCCCGACAATTTTTTTTTCTTCCCGTGTCTTCACACTGGAATCTCGTGGGGCCGCGCCGGCGACGCTCCCTGTTTGTTTGCCGTTCCAAGCCATCGCGATGCTCCCCGTCTCCAAGATGTGCGCGAGCCTGCAGATGCTTCGGTCACGCTCAGGCTGCGTATGGCGTAAGCTATGTGTTGCAGGGAGGCACAATCGGGGTGTGGATTGCCGCCGAACTTGTCTGGCCGCTGCTTGTCCCTGCGTACACGGATGCAGAGAAGATGACGGGCTCCCAAGTTCTGGCATCTACGCTCCTACACGAGCTGGCAGTAAGATCTCTCTCTCTCTCTCTCTCTCTCTCCACGCCCCCTGGTGCGCCTAGATTGACCAACACCACGAGGTATAGCACGCCATGCAATTTGCCGCACAAGAGCTCTTCGCAGAGCTCAATGCGGATAGTAGCCCTCCTCCCGAGCTCCGCGACTTGACTCCACAGCGGCGACTGGGCCTCATGGCGGTGACCACTCGACTCGGCATGATGCGGCGCGACGACCTCAGCAAGGATCATTGGTTTTCCGAACCCTACTTCGAGCATGAGAACGAGCAGGAGGTCGGGTGTGCCGCTGAAACCAACATTTTCGGTGGCCCCCTGTACTTGTCGTCGTATTCGAGTGACCAGGGACGCCGACAGAACCGGGCGCCGGGGCCGCGCCGTCGTGCCTGCCCGGACCCGATCCCGCCAACCCCGGAGCCAGCCCGTTTGGCGCCCTCGGCAACGTCGCAGCCGGCAGCCGGTCCCCCTTCGCGGGTGAGCGCGGCACGGGGCTTCCCACGCCGACGACGCCAGCACTGTTCTCGCCTCTGGTGGGGACGGTCAGCGCGCCGCGGATGCCGCCCTTTGGCGGGCCATACAGCATCCTGACCACCACGTCGGCGGATCTGCCGGCGAGCGGCGCGGGGACGATGCAAAACGTGCTGGGCCAAGAGGTCTGGACCCGGGAGAGGACCAGGTTGGAAGCGGAGGCGGCTGCGCGGGCTTTGCTGGACTTGATGGACTAGGGGGGGGGGGGGGGGCTGGACGGTGATTCCGATCTGTTTGACGCCGGGCTGTGTGGCCTGGGACTACGAAGAATCAACACTTTTGTCGTCACCTTGTTATCAGTCCGACATGCTTGAAATTTTTTCTCTCTCTCTCTCTCTCTCTCCACGCTCACTCATGATTTTTTTTCTTTTTTTTTTTCCCACTCCCAAACCACCTCGCGCTCTCTTTCCGGGGTTCATGCTTGCCGCCCATTCCCTTCAGCACATGCTTCAGTCAACTGACATTTCCGTGCCCGACTGCTTTTCATTCTTCTCTTCCTATTGCATCGATTCCGCGTGCCCCCCGAGCTCAAATACGTCTCACGTCTCGCAAACCACTGCCGTCAACTTCGCATCCCCACTTCTTAGCACGTGCAGCTTTGAATTGCTCCGCCAGCGAGCTCGTTCACGTTCACGGCAGTCAGTCCCTTTCACCTCGCCACAACCCTAACTGCCAAGTCAACACAGTCTCTTTCCCTGAGCTCTCGGCCTCTCGCTTACACCATCTACTTTCCCAGGCTGGCCAGATCGCTAGATCAGCAGTCCAAGCTGCCATGGAAGAGGTCTGTTTCGGCACTCTGCCCATTGGATTCTCAGCACGCGAAAATTTGCACTCCGCTGACAGGAACACCACGTCCGCTCAGCACGAGGTCCGGGCCTTCTTGGCCGACCACGCCCTCTCCAACAACTCCAACGCCATCCCGCACGGCTTGCCGGAGAGGTACATCAGCGGCCCCGACGCGGCCCCCGTCGTCTGCTGGTTCCGGCCCGTGTCTGCCGTCCCCGAACCGGCCGTCCCCGCGCCTGTCGTGCCAGACGAGCGAGAGATCGCCCGCGTGGGCGACCTGCCGTTGTCTCCGCACAAGGGCATCTTTGTCGGTCTGTACCTGGACTACGGCGACGACGCGCGCCGACCCTGCCCGGGCATCTCGGACAGGAGATGCGCGGCAGACCTCCTCAAGA
This sequence comes from Phyllachora maydis, assembly GCA_029339225.1. Classification (NCBI taxonomy): domain Eukaryota; kingdom Fungi; phylum Ascomycota; class Sordariomycetes; order Phyllachorales; family Phyllachoraceae; genus Phyllachora; species Phyllachora maydis. The sequence goes on from JAQQPM010000004.1 coordinate 4,915,981, forward strand.
GCTTCGGCCCCGTGTGTTTTCCCGCTGCCCCGACCGACGGGCCCGTCAGCATCTACCGCGTCCTGGTCGAGATGAAGCCCCGCGCCGACAAGGCCACTTGCCACCTCCTCTGTGGCCCCAAGCAGGACGGCGCATACCTCGGTCTCCCGTTCGGGCCTTTCCGGGCCACCAAGGCGAGATTAAACGATGTCTTCTTCCTTCCCGTCTTCCGGGACGACGCCAAGGCGCTCAAGGTCTCGGCCGAGGCCAGGGAGAACGACAGTTGGAACCGAATCTCGGCAGCTCTGCTCTCTATAGAAACGGCGTGGGATCACGATCAACACTTCCGTTTGGGAGCCGGGGCATATGTCGGGCTGGAGGAACGACCCCCGCATCGGGCACAGGGACCATCAGACGACACTGACCTGTGCAGTCTCCTGAACCATCGAGGACCTCCGGCCCCCGATGATGTGATTCACCTAGCTTGGGGTGCATTCCAGGTTTGTGCATGTCTCCCCAGGGCGCCGGGCACTGCTGTGAAGGCCGTGTACTCACACTCCAATCCGCACAGAAGCAGCATCCCGAATTCAAGACACAGCTTGAGAAGCTGGACGCCCGCTCCCCCATCCACATTGTCAATGCGTTCCGACGCCGGCAGGAACCTGGCGGAATCCCTCGCAGTCATCTCAGAAGTGTCCTGGCGGATGTAATTGCACAAATGAGACAACAGAAGTCGGCCATGATCAACGGCAGGAAACTGAATACCCTGGTCAGACACGTCATGTTGGGGCAGGGTCTGTCGCCAGATCATGGCACGAGTCTCGGAGATCCGGCTCCTTCTCTTCTTGCCGGGCAGGAGGGTGCAAGGAATGAAGACGGCAACGGTCCCGGCCTCCACCGCAGCAGCATCGCCGGGACGCGACGAGAGGGCTCCGCGTTCGAAGATACCGAGACAAGCATGACGGGCCGGAGATGTCATCGAGCCGAGAGTGTCCAAGCCCATCTTGGCCACGACAGGCACCAGTCCGTCCAGGCTGGTCAAGATGTGCACGATGGCGAGAACATTTCGACAAACTCGGACTCCGATGGGCCCCGCCGAAACGACCGGCAAGCGCGCCATCGTCGCAGCCAACATGTCCGAGAGAGCGGGACCGGAGAAGTCCTCGCCTCTCTGGCGACGACGAGGTCGACGGTGAAGGGGGGATTCCGGCGCATGAGAACAACGATGAGCTCGCTGAAAAGGAAGATGAAAGCGATGAGGAAGGAGCAGAAGGCCACGCGGCGGCAATTGTCCGTGTTGATGACGTCGCGGGACCGTAGGTCGACTGCGGAGAAGATGGCGGAGCTCGAGAAGGCCGTCCAGGAGTTGAGAGCGGAGGTTCAGCAGGGCAGGTCTACTGGCAATGATTGGCATGCGGATGATGCGGAGAGCTCCATTTCCTGGAATCAGCGAGGTGAAAGTGGAGGAGGCCTTGGTCGTCCCTAGACATACATGAAAGAACAGGCAAAACAGATTCTCAGACACGAGACGAGCAGTTTCTGAGGGGGGCGCGCGCGTGTGACGGCTGCGGAAGCTCCGAGGTTTGTTCAAGGAATCGACCTTCTTGCACTATTCAGAGGCAGCGAAACAGTCATGATTCCTTCTCTACACAGACACGCTCGACTCGCCATTGCGGTCCGCTTTCTCCCTCCTCGCCTTGTCGCCCGCAGCAGCACCTCCCAGTCCAAGCTCGGCATCGTCCGTTTATGCATGTTGGAGCTGCTGGCCCTGGATGTACCCGCTGTGTTCATGGGCATCGCAAGGACCCAAGACATAGGCTGCTTCGCCGTGGACTTGGCAAGCGGTTCCCGTAAGCACGCGCCCCCACTCAAGACGACAAAAAATCGCTGGACGGTGAGCTTAGGTCCAGTGAACTTGTCTGCGCTATCGCCGAGAAGCAGCTCCTCCTTGCTCATGCGCAGTGGGATGAGCACTAATGTCGATCTCTTGACAAGAGAATTCTTGACAAGAGAAGTCGAGGTGTGCATGCCACGCGAGGGCAGCCGAGCCGCGAGGTGACTGGCGAGCTTTCCAGGCCCCTGGCGGCTGGAGGCTTTCTGATGGTGTGTTACACGTAGAGCGTCCAGGTCAAGCATGTCTGAGAATACCGAGTTCTTTTTCGGGAGGAAAAGCATGGTCATTCGCGGGAGGAAGCCCGAAAAAGATGGCTTGGACCGAGGCTTTGTAGAGCGCCGCCGAGCGCTGTCTCTTGAAGCCAAACAGCCCCCCCCCCCCCATCACACACAACTTCGGCCATCAACTCCGGCCATGTCGTCGTTGAAACCGTTCGCCAAGCTTTTGGTTCCTGGGAAAGTCACAACCTCTTTCGGAACTTGACCTATGGGAAGCTGCAGCCTTATCATGACAGCCTTATCAACACCCCGGCCTTGGGACGAAATTAACCCCCTTGTCAAGTACCGGCGCTAGCGCAATGCGGGCCCTCACTCACGTCAAACGCGCGGCTGCGTCAAGAGAACTCTACCTGCCCACTTCCATTTTCTTTTTCCGGGGCTTTCGGAACCACAACCGCGTTGACCTTGCCTTGCGCGCTCCCGCCCCCGATCTTGAACATGATGGGCCGTCCCAAAGGGAAGACGACGAAGCATCTGACGGTCGAAGAACGCCAACGTATTCGCACTCTCTACTTCGACGGTTGTCTGAGCCAAGCCCGCATCGTCGAAGTCACGGGCTACTCGAAATACCAAGTCCGCACCGCCATCCGGGCCACCTCCGCCCAGATCCCCCCCCGCCCGGGACGCCCGCGGAAGCCCAAGGCTGACGAAACGAAGGATACGGACGGGTCTGTTGTACATGCAGGCAACAACAAGAACCGACCGGCAGAAGAAGCAGAGAGGCAACCAACAGCAGACATGGGCATGGAGGGACAAAATGGCATGCGAACCGACATGGTCGCCTCCGCCGTCTGAGTTCACTGCGTTCGCTGCAGCCGTCCTGCCTGGGGTTTCTCCTGACTACGGAGAGAGGCATGCTTGGGATGCGCTGACTGCGCCGGACTATGGCCAGGTTTGGAGCTGCATGCGCTCGGCATGCGAGTACTTGACGTCGAAGTCTAGAGTCGGTCGGCATTCTCTCAGGTCTGGAGCGAACGAGATGACCATCGTGGGACTCTTGACGGCACAATTGCTGCCATCGTGATCAACCTTCGTACGAGCAGCTCTCGATCCCCGACATCTTCAAGGTGCACCACCCCGCCAATCACGACGAGAATGTTGACGACCAAGACTGTGAAGAGAGTGTACTTGCCCGATCGAGCACGAAGTCGACGAACAAGGCCCTGACGAAAATTACTCTCGAACAGGCGGAAAGAGTGCGCGATACTATCACAGTGCCCATGTGAGCTCCTCAATGGGAAGCGACGCATCCGCAAGGAGCAGAAGAGATGTTTGCGTCCGCTCCAGCGTGCGCATATCTCTGGAGTTCGTGCCTATGGCGCCCAGACGCAATCGCCACAGCTCCCTGCTCAGCGTTGGGGGGTCCCGCCAAGCCCATGTTGAAGTTGTCGGAGATCGAGGCCGAGTCCGTGACGAGCGGCTTGCCGCTGTTCTCCATGCTTTCATCGGCACTCTGGTCTTCGAGGTCGGACCTTGTCACCCGATGCTGTCCACTACTTCCAATCCCGTTGATCTGTGCTTCGATGTCATGTTGGTTGAACTGCAAGACAGCCGGGAGCGTTTCACAGACGAAACCCCCCCGGCCTCGAGTACGACCTGCCCACGCTTCAGCCGTGGCGCCTCAAGGTCGGAGGTAGACTTCGGAGTGCCCCAGCGACCGTCATTTGCCCAAGGACGAGAAGATTCGCGTGGCTTGGTGGAGCGCCACGGAAGACGGCGAAGGACTGGGGCAAGGCAACGGCGGTGCCCATAATCGGCGGCGAGGTGGTCCGGGAGTTGCTGTGGGATGCGGGGCCGCGGCGTGGAGCTGGATTGGTAACCCGGGCATCGAGCCATTGAGGGCACAAGATCAGGAGGGGAGGGCATTACCACATTCAATCCCGGTGACGAAAGGGAGGCCTAAGGCGAGATTCCACTTGGGTTCGTCCCCTAGGCCGTGGATGCAGTAGCAGTGCAATATGGAGTTTGTAGGAGGCAATCGACCGGGCTTACTGCAGCTTTGGTTGACATCGCCACTGCTAGGCTTCGGTCTTCGGGTCAATCTCTGAGCCCTTTGATCGATCAACATGCATAGAAGAGCAGGAGCGAGTACGAGGCTGGAGATTGTGGGTTGGCTACCTAAAGAAGCAAGTATATGTATTTGGATATGGGTCTTGGTTAGAGTCTTCCCGCTTAGCTCAATTGGTCAGAGCGTCAGACTTTTACCAAAACAGTTACATCTGAATGTTACGAGTTCGAGTCTCGTAGTGGGAGAGTAACTTTTTGACGGGTTTCCAGTGCCCTTTCACCTCCAGTATCCCTACTTCCGTCGAGGGCAATGCTACTGTTATTGTTGACTACTTCGCTACCTCTGATATCATAAATAGCGAGCTAGCATGAGCAAATCCATCCCGACTTCTTTCTTAGGAGCAAGTATTCCGTAAAGAGAGTTGTTAGATATCTTGGAAATATCTCTCAATCTATCGGACCCGTCGTTGAGAAATTAGCAGACGTAAGAGTGGATCCCTCAAGCGCGGTGTGGTATATCCATATACGAAGTATAAAGACCTCGTCCTTCCGCCGACCGCGTGAGACAACGAGTAACCATTCCCATCCCCCACACCCACAGTCGGGACAGAAGTCAAGGGTGCTTGATATACCAACGACGTGACTCAACAACTACTACTTGCGACGGGTGCTTCGGCACTGGGAAGCGGGACTCGTTCCCCGTTAGACTGCTAGAAGGCTTGGAATACACAAAGTAGAGCACGAGCTCCGCGCCCTTTGCGCTCCCAGCCAGGGCTTCTTGCTTCTCTCCCTTTCCCTCTTTCCTTTGCCTGGGATCTTCACCCTGGTTGGTCACTGCCTCGCTCTCTTCCGCTCCTCTCCGATCTACTACCTAGCCACCCGTCCACCCTTTGATGCTGTCGGCACGCGTTTCCACCTCGCCAGACTTGCCCTCGTCGCCCTCGTGGGCCAAGTTGCCTGGTGAGCAGGTCTTTCTTACTCTAGTGACGCACATAGACATCCGGGGTCCCGGCGGTATGTTGGTGAGCCGGCAGTATCTTCCCCCCTCGAGCCCAGTCAAGGGTATTCCAAGTGGCCGGACAGACACTCTGAGGAGGACCAAGAAGGAGGGGACGGGGAATAGGTGGCGGTTGTTGTTGTTGTTGTTGGGGGGGGGGGGAGATTCGCGAGAAGGACAACTACCCCCGGGTGTGGGAGCTTGAAGAGAACTTCTTTTCGCAACATGTCGCCCCTTTTCTTACCTTGGTGCATGAAATGGCGCTCCGTTCATCCCGGCCGAGCTCTTCAGCGCACAAGATGGATGGCATATGACTACTGCCAGTTCCTACCCCTGCGGTTGCCGCGATTTCCACCAAAGCCCCCACGGTTCGCTCCGCCGCCAACCTGTTGGTCGTATCCGTAGCCCTGACCTTGGTTGCCGCCGAAGGCATTGCCAAAGTTTGGACCCTGGACACCCTGTCCGGCATTGGCGCCCACGCCAGCCCCGTTCTGCATGCCCGAAAACATGGCCGACATGGTGCCCGGGTCCATCTGGCTGGGATCCATCCCGGCGGCCATCATCTGCTGCATCATGGCCTGCATCTCGGGCGTCATGGCGTCCATGCCCGGCATGGTAGGCATTCCGCCAGCAGGGGCGCCGGATGCGCCGCCAGCGCCACCCATGCCTGGCATCATGCCGCCCATCATCATCATGTTCGCCATGTCCTCAAGCATCTTCTTGTTGCTTTGATCCATCATGTCCTGGTTGTACTCGTTCCGAAGGGCTTCCTGCTTCGCAGCGTACAGAGTCCAAGTGAACTCGTCGAAGCCATAGTTGAAGTAGTCGTTGATATCCGTTCCCGGCTTCCGCCAGGGCTTGTCATGCTTCTCCAAATCTGACTGACGGGTCATCATCCGTCCATGGCCACAGGTGCAGGGACAAGCGCGTGCGCACCTTGATCGAAGTTCACTTGGGTGATGGGTTTTCCAGTGGCTTTATGTACGGGAATAGCGTTGACATCAATCTTGGACGATGAGGCGGGCTGCTGCACGGTCGCCGAGGGTCCTCGGGAACCACCTTTCTTCACCGACTGAGAGTTGGCCTCGTTGTTGGCCGTCGTCCGCTGCGGAATATTTCGTATCTCGCTGTACCTGGATTGACTGCGGATGGCTTAGCCGGCGTACAGAAAAGAATAGCGAGCGTGTCATGTGGGCAGGCGACGAGACAGGGGGCGCACGCACGAGGCAAGTGCGGGCTGGTCTTTGGTTTCGATCACGATGTCCACGTCCTGCAGCTTGTTGGTTAGTACTCGTCTCGATTTCGGCTCACCGGCCCGGTATCAGCGAACCGAGTCTTCATCCTCGTCCATTTCACCGCCTTCATCCTCCTCTTCGCCTTCTTCCAAGTCCTCCTTCCGGCTTTCTGACTTTGTGTGCGCTGCTGCTGCTGCTGCTGCTGCGGCGGCGGCTGGTGCTGGCTCGGCGACAGTCGTCTCCGGCTCCTCCGGCGCGTAGAAGTCATCGTCATCATCGAGTTCCATGTTTCCGGCTGTGAAGAGTCAAGCCCGCTTGTTCAATGGGCAGGCTCCGGGAGGAGGTGTGTGGAACAGACGCAGACGTGGGCTCGTGAGACGGAAACGTCGTCAAGGTGGAGGAAAGGTCTACTGCAGCTCGAAAATGTGGATCCTAACCGTCGCCAAGTACCTAGGTACTAGGTACCTTTCGTCTTGTAGCTGCGGGGCCTTCTTGCGATCCAAGTGCCAGCGCGAGACGCGTCGGGGACGGATTCCCAGTCGGAAATCGTCGCGTCGACCAAGGATCACCATCTGCGCTGCACAACCATGGCGTCCCCTTTTGCCCGATCCGCCAGCGGGCCATCTGGGCTCAGTATCAACACGGGCACAGCCAATCTGTTGTGAGTCGCCCGGGCTTTGCGCGCAGACATTCCAGTTCTGACCCAGCCCCAGTGGCAGCAGCACCACAGCCCCCAATAACAACCAGCCCCAGGCTGCCGGTGTCCTTTTTGGCGCGTCGGCACAGACTCCTCAGGGGCAGCCAGCCCAATCCGGCGCTCTCTTCGGCGGCGGATCCCTGTCCAACAACCTGGCACAAAAGACTGGAGGTCTGTTCGGGAACACGCAGTCAGCCGCGGCCACCTCACAAGCGCAGACCACAGCTGGCCTTTTCGGCTCCGCTGCGGCACCGGCGCAGTCTCAGACGGCCGGTGGCGGCCTGTTTGGACAGCCAACCAGCAGCTTATTCGGAAACAACGCAGCAACATCGCAACCGCAGCACTCAACAAGTGCTTTCTTGGGGAATTCCGCGTCAGCATCGCAGCCACAGCAACCGATGGGGGGTCTGTTTGGCTCTGCGGCTCAAAGCACAACACAAGGAGGCGGTGGTCTCTTCGGGGGGGCCCTTGGCGCACAGTCGCAGCAGCAGCAGCAACAGTCCCAGGGAACCGGGGCTCTGGGTGGCAGCATGTTTGGATCACAGTTTGGCGGCGCCCAACCCTCTGCTGCCGGTCCTTCACAGAATGTCCTCGGACAGCCAGCACTGGGTGCCGGCTTCAAGCTGGGTCAGGCAAACGGGCAACAGACTGTCGTCCCCGGCGTGCGGATCGACGTCAGCAATATTCGCGGCACTACGCGGTACAACGACCTGCAGGAAGATTTGCAGAAGCAGATCGCAGAATATGACGCGGGCCTACAGAAATTCATCAAGGACAAGGAGGCGGTGGACTCGTTCATGCCCAAGCATGGCGAGCTTCTGGCCCAAATACCACACGACGTGAACTTTGTCACGCGCAAATCCGACGGCGCGCAACACGCGCTGGCGAGCGATGTGGCGGCCGTCAACGCGCTGCGCGACTTAGTCAAGGCCGACGCCGAGAGCGCCAAGCTCTCGTTCAAAGCCGTCGACAACCTCAAGCTGCCGTCCCAGTATCATCAGGCCGGACTGTGGTCGACGGCACGGCCGCAGTCGAATGGTGCGGGCGCCAATGGAGCTGCGGCGGCCGCCGATGCCGAAACAAGCTCCGATCTGATCAGTCTCTTCTCCAGAACGGCCGAGGAGATGGAGCAGACGATGAGGCTATACTCACAAAACCTCGCCGAGATCGAGTCGCACCTGCACGGTGTGCAGGCGAATCTCCACGGCCAGATGCAGAGGGCGGCCGCCCAGACCAAGACCGGGGCCCATCCGGGCGGTGCCGACGAGAAGCTGGCCGAGCTGGCCGCCTTCCTGCGTGAATTCGAGGAGGGCATCTTCCGGGCCGCTACCCAGGTTGGGGCGGCAAGAGAAGGCATGACGGAGTTGCAGTTGGGGGAATTTCACGGATAATCTGAACACCTGTCACGGTGGTGCGCCTGGAAGGGTTTCCCTTGGGACTGGATGCTATCTGTGCAGATTGTCCCTTTCTCTGTGCGCCCAAGCGGCTGACGCAACTACGAGTGCTAGAGCTAGGTAGTGCTGGTCTCCAACCGAGGATCGCGTGCTGACCATGGTTTGGAGACCAGCACTACCTACCTAGTAGAAGTCGCCGCCGCCGCCGCCGCCGCCGTCGTCGCCTCCATCGTTGTAGTCTTCGTCGTCCTGGTTTCCGTCAAAGTATTGCTCCGCGTTGTAGTCGTTCTCCGACTCATCCTCGTACTGATCCGCATCTTCGCCACCGTCCTCGCCGTCGTCGACTTCGTTGGGCTTGACCCAATCGTCCTCATCGTCTTCGGACAGCAGACCGTCATCTGCCTCGCCGTCCCCGGTCTTCTCCATCTTTTCCAGGAAGTCCAGAGCCCTCTTGTACCCGTCCTCCCCGCTCTTCTGCAGCTCACCTTCGGCCAGGAAAAGATGCTCGGCCGTCCGCAGGGTGGTGATGTTCGATAGTGCCAGCTTCTTCCTCTGGCCCGCTCCTGTCTTCCTCCTCTTGGACGCCGACGCGCCAGATCCCCCCCGGTCCTCGCCTTCCAAGGTTGCATGCAGCTCCTTGGGGAAAAATTCCTTGGCGAACGGCTGCGACTCCAGATCGGGAAGCGCGCGCTCGGGCCGCTCGAAACGCTGCGAGTACGTGGGCATGGCCAGAAAGGGGTCTTCGCTCGCCTTGTTGCTGGCGCCGTATCGCTGGTTGATCTGCTCCTGACCGTAGGCGCGAGCCATGCCCGACGCGTCCTGATGCCACGTTCGCGCTTGCGTGTACAGCGGGCCGTCGTGGACCTGTTCCCGGAACAGGAGGAAGTACGAAACCTGCTTGTCCTCCTTCCGGCTGGGCGGCGTCGGCACGGGCACGTCGTAGTTCTGCCGAGGACCGGTGTGAGCTTTGTCTCACCCGGTGCAAGTTCCGCGGCAATCTCGACATACGGGAAAGAGTTCCGAGGGCTTGCCGTCGACGACAATGGTCGGGTCCATGGCCCACGGGACACTGTTCGTGGCGATCTGCCTGGGACCACCCCGGCCGCCGCCGCGGCCGCCACGCCCGCCGCGGCCTCCTCCACGAGACATTCTGGGCTGGATTTCTTCGAAAGGGCGGCTACCTCGGGATGCGCCGGCTGCGTTGTGGAAAAAAGCCGGGTGACGACGGCGAGGTATTTTGCCGATAAGATAAGCAGCTCTGCGCTCGGACCCCACCCACACCTCTTACCTAGGCTTGAGCCCTGCAGGGTACATCTTCTCTCCTCTACCTTCAACCATCCCGCTGAGCCGGCCACCCATAGCCATGGACCTCACGCCGGTGCCTCGCGTTGACGACTTGGACCAGCATCTCGACGATCTGATCCAAGACCCGACCCGCCCACTCGACGCTGAGCTGTTCGACCATGTGCAGCTTCAACTGAACGGTGCGAATTTCCCCATGCCAGCGCTGCGCTTCTTCCCGTCATCTTCCTTCCGACACTAACGGGTGCTGGACGCAAGACGGCAACATCCCCGTCTATCTGGGGCGCCTACTACCCAAGATAGCGAAGCTCCTCGAAAACTACAACCAAGACCCGACCATCCTCGCGAATCTTGCCATCAAACTCCTCGGTCCCGTGCCGTTCGACCAAGCCATCGGCCTTGCGCGCCCGGAATCGCTGGTACAAGCTCTCGGGTCGCCCGCGCCCTCGGCCAACGTCCTCGGCATGGAAGTGCTGCACAAGGCGTCTGCCTCGCCCGGCTTCGTCGCCGTCCTCTCGGGCATGCCGGGCCTCCTGGCAGCCTTCATACGCAGCTGGTTGACATCGCCGCACGTCGCCGTCGCGCAGCAGGGCAGCAGGGTCCTGGGTGACTTGCTGGACGTCGACTGTCCGCTTCCACCACCCCCGCACGGCCCGGCTCCGACCGCTGCAGTCGTTCTTCGAAGGAGTCCGGGAACCGGCCGGCTGTGGAGGGCCGTCTTGCAGGATCGGACAATCCTGGCTCTGTTGGTAGATCTGTGCGCCGGGCGTGACCCGGCCACCTCGGGCGACCCCAAGCAGCTCTCCTTGGCCCAAGGCCGGTTACTTGGCATCTTGCCTCGCCTGGCTACTCTCAACTTCGACGCTGTAGCCGCTCCTCGCGATTCGTTCCCGACGCCGGTACACAGTACAAACGGAACCGGCCATGATTCCCCACCCGTCGTGCAGGCTCCGGTCGACACGCCCGCCACAGAGCCGTCGAGTCCGCACCGAAGTCTGCTGCAATGGGCTGCGCTGCACATGGTCGACCAGCGTGATATCCTCATGCGACTCAGCCTTGTTGACTTTTTTGCCGCCTTTGTCAGTCTCATGCGGGTAGCGCCAACATCGCCCTCCGACATGGAATCGATCAGGGCCTTGCTGCGAGAAGCGATGCGGGCGGATGGCTCGCTAAGGTCCGAGCTGGAATCCCTTCCCGACCGGACTGTCCCCGAGGAGGCGGATGATTTGAGGAGTTGGCTGAGGCAGCTTCTGCCTGGCGAATCTGTGCGTATCAGGGCAGGAATATAAACGTTGCGGCCCAGTCTGCAGGTCAAATGCCTCGCGAGTTTCGACCAGGAACGTGCTAAGCCTCGGAAGAAGTCGTCTTCCTCTTCTCCACACGCGGACTCTTCAGTGAGTGACATCAAAGCCCAGCAAGCGGTGTGTCCGAACCCGACGTAGATGCTCACCTTTTCACGCTGCAGCCGAGCGCACAATGTTGTGGGAGTGTGTCTGGCGCGAGCGGCATAGTGAGTGACGCAAGAGCGTCGATGTAGAGCTTCTTTGAAGCCACAACATGGCAGAAAATCGTCGGGGGATACCATAGAAACATGATCTCAGCGATGTGCGCACGTCTAGTGTCAAATCAAGAAAAGCAGGGACAGGAGAGAGACCATCCATCCGCCTGGGGTTGGGGGTGGAGGGGAAAAGTCTCCATGTCGCTGGATAAACACCCAACACCCCCTCCCAAAAAAAAAAAAAAAAAAAAAAAAAAAAAAACCAAAAAAAAAACGGCGGCCCCTTTCCACAGACTAACCATATCGTCAAGGTGCCGCCCCCACCACGCACAACGATCCCGCTCATGATCTAACCATGACTCGACTGGCGGGGTCGTCGCCATGTTGATCTACCACGGGCGAAAAGCTGGCGTCCGAGGTCGCGACAGAGTTGCTGCTATCCCTCCGCCGTACGCCGAGCCCCGTGCCATTGCTGTGGCCGTGACCGTGGCCGTGGCCAGCCCTGCCCGTGCGCATGGGCATGCCCGCCATGCTGTCGATGCCCAGGCCGGTCTCGCCCACGCGCCTGAGCACCCGAAGCAGCGCGCCGCGCAGGTCGCCGCTGAGCTCCTTTCCGAGCAGCTCGACGACGAGCGGGTAGAAGCTCTTGATGTGGCTCTCGAACGCATCCCGGGGAAAGGCGGCGTAGCCCTCCAGGACGTCCACGACGACGGGCCGCCACGCCACGATGTTGCGGTGCTGCGAGTCTTCCTCCAGCGTGATGTAGCCCTTGATGATGTCCTTGCACAGGGGCAGCAGCGCGGCCTCGACGTCAGACTTACTACCCTGGCGCTCGGGCGACTGGTCCCCGAACATGCGAAACAAGATGGCCACGTAGGTGGCGGCACTGCCCGACTCCTGTCTGAGCAGGTTGGGCGGCTGCTTCATAAAGTCCTCGCGCCAGAGCCGCATGCGGAGGTCCTTATCAGCGTTGAACTTGCGGGCAAAGAGGAACGACTTTTTCAGCAGGGTCATGAGGCGCAGGAGCTCCTGCGACGGTATCTGGGCGTACACGGCATCGTTGCTGAAGAGTTCGTTGACCGTCTCGATCATCAGCAGCTGCAGCACACATCGACTGATGATGCGGTTGAAGAAGCGGCGGCGGGCGGCCGTGACCACGACCGGCTTCTGCTGAAGCTGGCTGTCCGGCTTGAATTCCTCGAGCGGGGAAGCGGCCGCGGTCGGCGTCCGGGCCTCGGCGTCCTCGTCCTCACGCGGGGAAGACGGCGGGCCCGATCTCATCGACTCTGTGTCGGAGCCGTCGTCGCCGTTCTCATCGCTCGTGATCCTGAGGCATCTCTCGTCCACGGGCGGCGGATCGACCGTCGGACTGAGCTGCCCGGAAAAGTCGAGGCCGTTGGGCCGCGGCGACAAGGAAGCCGTGGAATGGATCGTCGTCGCTTTGAACAGCTGGTAGGCCGTCGTCTTTTCGAAAAGCTCACAGAAAGCACCCACAATCTGGCTCCAGTGTTCGGGTGTGAACTTGGTCACGTTCTCGAGAATGAGCTGCTGTAGGCAGTTGCTCCCGATACGCGCGACAGTATCACTTTCCTGGCAGATGCACAGCGCAAGCAGCTCCAGGAAGCGGTCGAGCATGTACTCGAGCGCGCCAAAGTAGTGCGTGAATAGCGTCATCATGTTGCGTAGCGCTTGTATCATGGTCGTGTTGAGCCACATGGACATCTCCTCCATGTTTGGCACCTTGGTCATCTCGGGCCGAGACCGGAGAACCATGAAGATGGGGTAGAGCTGTTGCCTCCACAGAATGTCCCAAAAGTCCGGAGGAAAGCCGCCGCCGTACCGAAGCAGAGCGTCGAAGAAGTAGTTCAGGGCATTGGATCGGACCTCGAGGTCGTCTCCCGTCATCAAGACATCGTGGAAGGCGAACAGCACAGGGAACCAGAAGCCCTCCTCCACCGACGTGTGTGTGTGCGCCGGCGGTGACCTGAGACCCTTCTCGGCCACGCCCGGCGCCGTCCGGAGACGGTAGCTCTTGGACAATGGGCATTCGGGAGTCACCAGCATGCGCGGAATGACCGAGTTGAGCGACTCCATCGCCTGCAGGCTCTTCTTCTGGAACCGCATGTTCTTGGAGAACTCGGTCAGGCAGACAATGAGGTCGGTGAAGGCGCCCTGTCCAATGACCACGCCGAAGCGCGTCTCGTAGACCTGCGTCACAATCTCGTAGGCGAGACTGACGATGCTCTCGAAGCCTTCCCGGGCGGCCACGGTGAAGACGCCAAACATGGTGCGCCAACCGGACCGAATGTTCTCGCCCTTGGCCTGTATCATCTGGATGAGACAGCGCAGCACCATGTCCTTGACCGTGATGTCGCTGGAGTTGGCCATGACGTGCTCAAAGGGCTTCAGGAAATCCTTTTGGAACTTGAAACCGGGCAGTTCCTCGATCTCCATGAAGCGCATCGACAGCTGGCGCAGCGAGTCGAGGGCGAAGAAGACAATGGCCGTGTTGGCATGGCACCCTACCCGGTTGAAATGCTCGCCCAGGACCGCCCAGATGTTGGTCCACTCAAACCGGACGCGCGTCATGTTGTAGTAGCTGATCTCGACAATCTTCTGGAGACTGTAGGTCCGCGGTGATTCGTTCGAGCCGGACACCTTGATCTCATCCCAGCTGACCTCGGTCAGGGCGCGGGCAAAATGCACGATGGCGTCGCCCGACAGGTTGGCCGTGCCGCTGAAGATCTTGTCAACGCTCTTGATGACTTCGTCGGACCGACTCTCCATGGCGATTGCCGTCGAGACCCCGTGCATCACCGTGTTGGACTTGGCTCGGCCCTTCTTGCTCGACCCGTTCGCCTTCCGGGGCTCGCCTGTGTCGGTCCGGCTTGGCGGCATGAACCGCGCCATGGACACGTCGGGCACTGCGCTCTCGTGCACGCCGCCCGAGATCAGCTGGAGCCGGTCTAGCTGACTGATGCACAGCAAGATGTCCTTCCACGAGTCCTTCAGGACGTCTCCCTCGGTTTGGCCGAGGTCGAGAATGACCTTGAGGGCCTCCACGTTCTTCGCGAGCATCTCCTGCGGGTTGTTGAGGTTGGCCGTGTTCTTCAGTGCCGAGATGAAGGCCTCCCGGGGAGTGGCAAGGTCGAAGAAGCAGGCAATCTTCGTGGCCAGCTTCATGCCGTCCAGACATAGCTTGTTCAACTCCAAGTTGAGCGTCTTTTGCACCTGGCTGGAGAGGGCGGAGAAGTACGACATCCAAGTCACGTCAAACATGGGACCGACGTGCTTGAAGGATGTCGCCGGAATGAACTTGGCACCCGCTTTCTCCGCATTGCGCCGCTGGCTCCTGAAAAGATTCTTGAAGAGTTGCTCAGACCGCAGCGAGATCTCTTCCGACTGTTGGACATACGCCTCCCTCTGGAGGTCCCGACCGACATTGGAGAATGCCTGGCCCAGTCCCGCAGCCAGACCGGTTGCCTGGGGTGCTGCCAACATGCCGGCCGCCGCCGCGGCCTCACGCTCGCTCTTCAGGACGATCTCGTGGTTCGCAATCTCGTCATAGATCCCGACGAGGTATTCATCAGGCAGATCCGCGTTGTCGTTGATGCCCTTGTTATTCTTAATAAAGTCTTCCTTGGACATGCGCCGCGCGATTTTGCTGCTGTGTAGATCCGTGTTCAACATGATGACCGAGTACGCCAAAACATAGGCTGTATCCGCATTGGCAAAGGCATTCGGGTTGCCCGTCACATATCGGTGGGCAAACTTCAGCATGAACCGATCAATCTTCTGCGCTTCCCCGGGCAGGCGAAAAGACTGCAGAAACTGTCGGAGAGCGTCGACGAAGCGCTTCTTGGTGAAGTCCATCGAATCGACAAAGGCGTGCATGATCTCGATGTTTTTCTGATCTCCCTCGCCCAGATACTCGCCAATCTGCGCTTTGTCCAGTCTCTCTTCCTTCAACAGGAATCTGGCAATATCCTCCGGCCGATCACTCGGGATGAAGCCCTCCGCCAGCAGGTTCTTGATGCCGTTTTTCGGCTTGAAGTTGAAAGCTTTGATGGCGTTCCCCATCAAAGTCTTCCGCGCCTTCTCCTTCTCCAGCTGGTCTGGATCGTCATCCGGGACCGGGGTCGAGGGCAAGACGGGGGTTTCCATCCGGGACGCAACGTCACTGGTGGACGGATCGATGGATTCTCGGACCTCTTCGTTGGACATCTTCCTTTCGGATTCCATCCCGTTAAGCTCTGGTCTGCCCGGCTGAGACCAGTTCACGAGAGACCGCAGCGACTCCACCAGCGAGTCCAGGGACACTCGCTTCAGAATGTAATCCTTGGGGATCTCTGATTCGGCTTCGTGGGGGGGGATTATCTGCGCGACAGACAGCGGCGGTGGAAGAACACCTTTGATATGCCATTCGTTGCCACTCGCCAACTTGGACTGTTTTTCTTCATACTGGAGCTCCTGTCCCGCGGTGATGGGCACCGGGATTTGTGCGAATCTAGACAGGTCCTCGATGACCGTCTGGAAGATGTTGTCAACCTTGCCATCGCAGTCGTAGTTGAGATAGGTTTCCACAAGCAGACGAGGATCTTCGCAGAACCGTTTCATAATGCCCACAAAGTAGAGTTTCTGGGAAAGCGGTGCCGTCTTCCGCCCCAACAGTGAGAGATAAATCTCATTCATGAAGACCTCGATTTCTTTCTGCACTCGTGAGTCAGCATGGCGCCCCATCCGGCCGGCTTCCGCGGTCGAGGGCCACAAACCTTGAAGGGCGCTCTCATATACTTGAGCACCAGCCAGAAGATCTCGCAGCATACGTCAAAGACTCTGTCAACGGAGCAGGCACCGTTCCGAGTGATGCTGAGGCAGAGGTAAAATTTGATCGCCTGTAGGAAAGACGTGGGCTCGTTGTTCTTGGTGTTGGTGATGGTACATAAGGGCGACGTGAAGACGACAAGATTATTATTCAGCAAAGTGTAGATGAGATGCAGAGAAAGCAGTTTGGACCGCATGGGTTGGCCGCGCAGTTCGTACAGCTGGTCGGGGGGCAGAATCTTGATGGACAAGTTACAGAAGGAACGGAAGACGAGGTAGGCATCGCGGATGTAGACCTCGTCCTCGGCGTCAAGAGCCTCGGGCGACTCTTCAGGTGAGCTTTCTGCAACACTCTGATCGGATATAGACCTGGTCATCTTCCTGGCAGGCTTCAGCTCTGTGACCATGGTCGGACCGTCGCCGAGGTTAGAGTCGTCGAAGCTCTTCCTGTTCTCCAGGTCCTTCAGAGTGAGTTTTGGCGCGGTGCCGTCGGGCGATGGACCTTGTCCGGCTTCTGAAGTAGCATCGGCACCCTCCTCGCCGTCGCCCTGCGCCAGAGCTCCGTTCTGTTCGTCGCCATGGTCGACTTCCAGGCTGCTGCCGCTTCTCTTGTACTTTTCGAGGCCCGCGCGCGTCTCTTTCATGTGCAAGCGCGCTTTGACCCTCTCGAAGACGGTACCGACCATCTGCGTCAGCGTACCCTGTGCAACTTGCTGGTTGATTGTGCTCCTGGATAAGAGGAAGACATTGTAGACCTGACGCACGGCCTTGAGCAGCCCTGCTCCGTGTACAACAATCTTGTCGTTGAGAACGGCGGCCAAGAGTGACCTGACGATCTGTAGCTGGATCTCAACAGGCGTTTCGTCACCTTGGAAGCAGTCGCAAATGGTGTCGATGGCCCGCTCGATAAGGGGCGTTGGCTCGGCGCCATCTCCGGCCACGGATGGAAAGGAGAAGTTCGAGTAGGATATCAGCTTGCCAATGCAGTCCAGGGCCGTAGTGGTGAGGGAGACGGTGCCGGACTTCGCTGCGAGCTGCAAAGGCGCAAAGATGATCTCGGGATCGGGCAGGTGGTCCTCGTCCTTCTCGAGCGCGCCGAGGGCCTTTTGCGCCAACTCTGCCAGCTGTTTGTTCCTGCCAGCGTTTGCCGCTATTGTCTTTAAGGAGGACACGACAAATCTGAGAGAGCTCATGGTGGGCGAGTACCGGCACCGGCGGCCATTCGGGGGAAGGCCTTTAATTCGCACAGGGGGTAGCTGCTGGTCCTGAGTATGGGGGCCCGGTCTCGTCGTGTCTCGTCGACTCGGACCTCAATGGCCTCGAATGACAAGATGCGACACTGGCTGGCTTGAGTAATGGAGATTTTTGGGGACACTGGTGCCGGCGTGGGTTCGGGTTTGACAAGTGCTATTTTCGGGAGCTTGGAGCGAGGTCAAGCGCAAGAATGAGCAAACTGTGTCGTCTCACGTTTCCTGCTAGCGGTGACACGGCGAGGCCGGCGCCGCCGCCAACGCATTTGGATTCTGACACCAAATCCTGGACCGCGCCAAGTCTGCATGGTCTGTGCGCGCTGCAAGTCGGCTGCTCGGCCAATCACTCGCTGCCGTCGTCGCTTTTGCAGTGACTTGCACTGCCGCCCAACGCAGAGGAAACATGAGACGGCTTGCTTGTCCGACCTAGAGGTTGACTGCGCGTCTAACAAGATCGGCACTGATTCTTCTTACTCACAACTGCTACTCACAACTGCATACCAGTTTATGCGTCCATCTCCGCGCCGCATGTCGCCGACACCGCAGCACCTGGCTGGATGAGGTCCTGCCAAAGAAACGTCCCTCTGTCAAGATGGGCGGCAACAGTCGTAAAAACACGTAGTCCATGCTTCCTGTAACTGGACATCACGTTCGCATCGCACTTCGTAGATGTTGACAGTTGAGGCCGAGTTGAGTCCAAAAAGGGTTTAGTGGGGAACGCTCGGTGGTGCGCGGTGGAACCCGGGACAGAGTTCATTCTCGGGAGCTAAGAGCTTCTCAACGCAAAATTCCCGCGCGTCAGAAAAAAAAAAACTGCTGTCAGCACCATCTTCACGACGGGATTACGATCGGAGTAGGCCACCCAGACTGCCCGCCCGCACCGCCCTCTGCTCCTCCTCAATTGACGTCGGTGAACCCAAGGGCATCCCGTCCGAGGTCACCCAGTCCGTGGCCGGGTCTCCGGAGCCATCCCGCTCTTTCAGCACCTAACACGCAGCAGCAATGCTTGTTCCGGCTCTCCGAAGGCAAGCCCTTCGGCAGGCGACCCTCTCCCGCGCGGCCGTCCCCAGTCTTTTACGATGGTACGGCTCGTTTCCGCCGCACACGGTGGTCAAAATGCCCGCACTCTCCCCGACCATGACGGCGGGCAACATCGGCGCGTGGCAGAAGAAGCCAGGTGACAGCATTGCGCCAGGCGAGGTCTTGGTCGAGATCGAGACCGACAAGGCCCAAATGGACTTTGAGTTCCAAGAAGAGGGTGTTTTGGCCAAGGTGCTGAAGGAGACTGGCGAGAAAGATGTTCCTGTGGGCAACGTGAGTGGCCCGCCTTATAAAGTCACACCTCTACCGGTTGGCGGCAGTTTCCACTAACGAATCTTCGACCTCCAGCCCATTGCCGTCCTCGTCGAAGAGGGCACCGACGTCAGCGCGTTCGAAAGCTTCAGTCTCGCCGACGCCGGCGGCGAGGCCGCAGCCCCTGCTCCAAAGAAGGAAGAGACCAAACCGGCCGCCGAGCAGTCCTCGCCGGATCCACCGCCTACCGCCGATACTGCGGACGCTGGGCTTGACACAGGCGATGTTGGCGGCAAGCTCGAGACTGCTTTGGATCGTGAGCCCAACATTACGGCCCGTGCCAAGAGACTTGCGATGGAGAAGGGTGTCAAGCTGGCCAGCTTGAAGGGTACCGGCTCGGGCGGCAAAATCACGGAGGAGGATGTGCAGAAGGCCGGCGCTTCCGGCCCAGTGTCGGCCGGCGCGGGTCCCGGCGCCTCCTACGAGGACACACCCCTGAGCAACATGCGCAAAACCATTGCCAACCGCCTAAAGCAGTCCATGGCCGAAAATCCTCACTATTTTGTGTCCTCTTCTCTATCCGTCAGCAAGCTGCTCAAGCTTCGCCAGGCGCTCAACGGATCTGCTGAGGGCCGGTACAAGCTGAGCGTCAACGACTTTCTGATCAAGGCCATCTCCGTTGCCTCGAAGAAGGTCCCCGCAGTCAACAGCTCCTGGCAAGGTGAATCCATCCGCCAGTACCAGACGGTTGATGTCTCCGTGGCCGTGGCAACCCCGAACGGACTGATCACTCCGATTGTCAGGGGTGTTGAAGCCAAGGGGCTGGCGGCTATCTCGAACGCGGTGAAGGAACTGGCGAAGAAGGCGCGTGATAACAAGCTCAAGCCCGAAGAGTACCAGGGCGGAACGATCAGCATCTCCAACATGGGCATGAACGATGCTGTTGAACGCTTTACCGCGGTCATCAACCCCCCCCAGGCGGCTATCCTTGCCGTCGGGACGACCAAGAAGGTCGCCTTGCCCGTCGAAAGCGAAGACGGCACTACAGGGGTGGAGTGGGACGACCAGATCGTCGTCACGGCCAGCTTCGACCACAAGGTGGTAGACGGCGCGGTGGGTGCGGAGTGGATGCGCGAGCTGAAGAAGGCGGTCGAGAATCCCCTCGAGCTGATGTTGTGATGGGACTGTACTGTATGAACAAGCAGGTCACCTCCAATGGGGGTTGCCGAATTATTCCCTAGTCTTGATGAGTTGGGGACAGGATGGGAAGGCATGCGACACAGTGTGGATCCCATTGCTGCATTGTCCATCTCGGCGTGATGAACGACTGGGAGGAGGTGGGCGACTTTGAGCATGTGCTAGCGCTGTGAGAGCGCCTCGAGTGCTGAACCTGGTCTGGCACAGCACACAGCGCTGCGTTCGAACCGAGAGAATAGAAGATGTTTCCTGGTCATTTCATGACGGACGTCGGCGCGAAGGACACTCGTGGAATTCCATGTACAACGTCGTCCAGACCAGCATCTTGGCACTTTCTACTCGTTTGCCTACTCGTTTGCGTGGCAAGCTAGAGGCAGGTATAGTCAGGTTTTCTGAACTCTTTATTCCCCGCTTCAAGACGCGATTTTGTTTTCCCCCGCATTCGCCCAAGCCAAGCAATCTCCGATAAGCCCCGCGTCCCAACTAGGTCTACCTCTGCGCGGAAGACATCTTCCCAATCTTTCCTTCGCACCCATCGATTGCAGGGCCGGGCACTGCACGGCACCATTGCAGCCATCACCATGCCGGTCATCCAAGCTGCCGATATTCCCATCCTGTCCGTTCTCTACAAGGCAGGAAAACTCGCGCCTGCCCCTGCCGGCACGAAACTGCCGCCGACGCTCTCGGGACCGCGCACGATTCCCCCACCGTGCAAATCGCTCAACGACCGCGTGGGCCTGATCCGCGGCGACATCACCGCCCTGGGCGTGGACGCCGTTGTCAATGCCGCCAACCGCTCCCTCCTCGGCGGCGGCGGCGTCGACGGCGCCATCCACCGGGCCGCCGGCCGGGAGCTGAAGGACGAGTGCCGCTCGCTCGGCGGCTGCGCGACCGGCTCGGCCAAGATCACGGGCGCCTACAACCTGCCCTGCAAGAAGGTCATTCACGCCGTGGGGCCCGTCTTCGACGCCATGCGTCCCGACATCAGCGAGACCCACCTGAGCGGTTGCTACCGCACGAGCCTCGCGCTGGCCGTGGAGAATGATTGCCGCACTGTGGCCTTCAGCGCCATCAGCACCGGCGTGTACGGCTACCCAAGCAACGAGGCGGCCCCGGTCGCGCTGGGGACCATTCGCCGCTTCCTGGAGCAAGAGGACGCCGAGGGCAAGATCGAAAAGGTGGTGCTGGTTACTTTTGAAAACAAAGACGTCCAGGCCTACAACAAGTCTATACCGTACGTTCTTGATCCTAATTCGGCCACGAGGTCGCTTCGTCTCGGCTGCACGAACTTGGCTGACGTAGACGATGACGCCCTGCCAGACTGTACTTCCCCCCCGTGGCCGATGCTGCCGAACCGACAGAGGCCGAGGCCAAGAGCGAGGAGGCCGAGTCTGATGAAGCCGAGCAAGAGGCCGAGGCGAGGGCGGTAGCCAGTGCCTTGCCGAGTGCTCCGACATCCGACCCCGCCGACAACGGCGGACATGTAGACAAGAAGCAGAAGCACGATGATACGTAAGGTACGACGGCGTTGTGGGACATTCCGCATTCGCGAGCATTGGACAGCATGGCATGGGGCGTTGGGACACGGAGTTCAGGCAGCGTCGGCTCGGATCATAAGGCTGGTCGGGGGCGGAGCTTGGGAGGGTATAGCCATAAACCGACTCGGCATGCCCTGATGTCGGTGTCCGCAGCCATGGCTCTTTTGTATTGGTTTGCCGTGTAGAGGCTGTGGAACCGTGGCTAGAGTCCGAATGACAATGGATCCTTCTGAGAATCAGGGTCCGTCGGTTGCGAACTAGATATATTCGGTTGATCACCATGACCTCTCTAAGCCCCATGACAGCATTTTTCAACCAGGTCAGGGTCGCCAAGCGGATCGATGTCCTGATGGTATTTGCTTGTGCCGCGGGCATTCCCGCCCAGTCCGGCAGTCACCATTCCCCAAGCCTCAACAAGCTAGTACTCATCAAACATCCAAGAGATTCCTTCCACCCGAACAAGAGGTCTTCAAGAGGTAGTCGTCCCTTGTTCTTCACCAATCCTGGACTCGGAAACGGTGCTCCACGCTGCCAAGACGACAGCTGGTACAGGAGCATCTCTGAGCGGGAATGTACCAGCAGAAGGCATGTCGTCGTGTCCTTAGTCCTGAACAAGGTTTCCAGCCACTCCGCCGATCATTTGAAGCGCTGGAGCACGTTTTCGGCAACTGCTCAGCTGAAGCGAGGCGCGGTCCGGAACCAGGAGCCTGACCTTGTCCCTCCAGTCCATGCCGGAAACAGGCGAGCTCGTTGGAATGTACAACGGTCTCACGGGGGGGGGCATGCCACCACTGGCAGGATCCCGAGTCCAGCAACGCCATTTCCAGCGACCTGTACCATGGACAAGATGGCCATCCTCGCCGCAATCACGACCGAGCCAAGCATTTCTCTCCACCAGCGACCTGATCTCTTGCCCAACCTCTGGCCTTCTGAAGTCCGCCCGCAGCAGGGGAACCTTCTGAACGGCGCTTCGTTCTTCGTCGTGCTGCGCACGTACTTTGCGGCGAGTGTGGCGGTGAAGAGCATGGCCAGGCTGGGTACCTTCGTCGCCTTGCCACGTTTTCTTGTGACGCGCTTCCTTGCCATCCAGGCGGCAAGCATGACCAGTTGGCTGTCCTGGATGATCTGGAACACGGCGTACACACAGCGTCTAAGGAAGAGGGTCGAGTACGAGTTCTTTACCCTGGTGCTCGGATCGGGCGGCAACGCCCTGTGTCTCATGGTGTTCTGGCCTGGATGGATTTTCCTGGCGCTGACATGGACCATCTGGTCTTTGGTTGTCTGAGAGTGCGCTACCGGCACAGGTGGGCTCAGCGCGCTTCATGGAAGAGAAGAATGCACGCTAACCACGCTAACCATTTGTACGACAGTGAACGATGGAGTCTCCGACCTCACCAACTTTCACGCTACACGCTCGATCCAGGTGTCGCACCGAGCCTCGGACGCATTTTTCACCGCGAGAAGAAGAATGCATTGCCGCCGGGATCCCGACGGATCTCCTCCGTGTAGTCCTTCTCTGGGTCGAAAGCCTGCCAGACGCTGGCGGGGTAGATATGCTTGTTGCGTTCATACCACCTTCGGTCAACAACCTTGGTGAAGGCGGGGTCATCGGATGCGCCCTCGAGACTGCTGAGTTTGGGTAGAGCCGCCGTGGTGGCCGCCGTGGGCAGTGGCGCGAGAAACGGCTGGTCAGTTGCGGCGACGGCCTCGTCGGCAGAGGGCGCCTTGGCACTGTACTCAAACAGTCGTTGGTTTCCGGGCCCGATAGTCTTGTTGATGATGAAGAAGTAGAAATCGTAATGCTACGATAGCGGTGAGCCAAGCCAAACCGAGCCGCCTCGAGTCACTGGGAGGGAAGACTTACGTGGGGAATGATAACTGAGCCTCGAACCATGATCAAATCGTCCACGCTCACGCGAGCCCAGGCTCGTCGCGCTTTTGCAGTCCTTTGTCCGCCTACTCTTAGTTGGGCGCCAACCTTGCGGCTCTTGTCGAGGAAGGCCCAAATGGAGTCGCCTTTCTTGACACGCACCGTGCCGCCGGGGATGTTTGTGCCGTCGTAGAAGACGAACGGGACGGCAACTTCGGTGGCCTTGACAGCCACCTGCATAGCCAGAAACTCCTTGCGCAGCGTCTCACGCTCGGCGGCCTCGCGCCTCAGAGCTGCTTTCGTCACGGCGCGCGGCACGATGGCCACCGACGCATTGACGACCACATTCCCTACGGCCGGGGTCCCATCGCCAACCGAGGGATCCAAAGCAGCAGACCCTTGGGAGCCATCTCCCCCCACCGACTCGGGCTTCGACTTCCCTTTCTTGCCGGTGGTACGCGTCCGTGTGAGATCGACCTGTTCTCCGCCGTCTTCGTCCTCATCGGCGCCAAAGGACACCAGCGCCTTGGCCCGCTTGTTCGCCTTCTTGGGTTGTCTTTCCGCGTCGCTCGCTTCACCCGCGTTATTTGCTGTGGCAGTCAGAGATCGGTCCGGGGTCGATGCGGCGGCCCTGCGGAGTGTGTCTCGTGCCTCGCGTTCCTGTTGCTCGAGAACTTCGGCGCGACGTTTGCGAAAGTCGGAGAGTGCGACAAGTCCGACTGTGTTGGTGGATAGCCGCTCGTTGGTCGTTTGATTCGCCGACGTGAATCGCGAAGGCGGCGCGTCAGGCATGGTCTTGCACGGGAAGAGCGTGTCGAGGACGAGGATGAATGTACGGGAATTTTCCCATGTTCCTTCGCCTTTGGGATGCCCTCGTTGTTAGGTAACGTGATGAGGCATGGCCCAAGCTTCAGCTCAGCTAGCGTTAGTCCGCGAATACCAGAATCACCCCACAACATGACTAAGCCCCCCCTCCCCCTATCCGGGCATCAGAAAACACTGGGTATTATCTCGCAACAGTTCTGCCATGTTCTAGTCCTCATCAGTCGTCTATGCTTCGAGGCTCTGAAGAAGGCGCTGCAAAAATCCTCCAAAACTCTCAAAGAGTGCTCGGTCGTGACCTTCGCGCCAGCTGAGGTATACCGCAGCCGTATTCATGCCGACTCGGATCGAGATGGCAAATCCAAACCTGCACCCCTCATCAGCCGACATGACGGCGTCCGCCGAGCGATGCCCCTGCTCCTTGTCGAAGCGCCTCTTTCGTCTCCAGGCTCTGCTCCACACATTCTCCTTTGCCCTGCCTATACCCCGGAGCGAACTTCCGTCCCAGACCCAGGATAGAAGGGCCAGATCACCTACTGTCTTCCTGATGCAGTCGGTCAAGCGCCCGACACCCGAGTTAATGGGACAAGTCAGAAGCTCAACGTCCACGATACTGGGCAGTAAATTCCTCCAGGCGGCCGATCTGAAACCTCTCGCCGCGTTTTGCGACGGCCTCATGGGCCGGAAAGACCAGCCTACGGCCCAACGTCTGGTTTTCCTTCCCTGGACGAACTCGGTGACAGCGTAGTTGCCGATGCCGTTTTCCCTCAGCTTGGCCACGATGGCCTCGACGCTGGACGCCTTGCCGAGCATGGATGTGTACCAACCGACTTGTTCCCGTAGCGCCAGCGACTCTTGCAAGAGGCGATCGACAAAGGCAACCTCGCCGCCCTCGCACACCATTTCGCAGGCGACACCGGTGCAGGCGGAATGAGGCGGCCGCGCTTTCTTCTCGGCCGTGACCGTCATCTCTTCTTCGGACGCGTAAAACGGGGGATTCATCATGACGAAGTCGATGGCCTCGGCGACTTCACCGTCTGTTGGTGGTATGAGGCAGTCATCCGGCTTGCGCAGCATGAGTTTGATCCGATGCTGCAATCCGTTGAGTCGGACGTTTTCCGACGCGTAACTCAAGCTCCTCTCGTCTATATCTGTGGCAAGACGCCTGAGCACCGAAAGACTTGTCCTACGCTACGGCGAAGACAGAGAGCATACCTGTGGCGAGAAAGGTCCAATCTCGCTGAACCGTGCCGATCAGCGGATAGATGCAACTCGCCCCCGTGCCGACATCGAGGCCGTGAAGGCGTCTGCCGGGCTCGCAGTAGGACGATGAGTCCAACAGCTCTTTTAGCCAAAGGATGTAGTTGTGTCTGTTGGGTACCTTGGGATGGCATCAGCTTCGCCATGTTCCGTGCGCGCGAAGACGGATCATGTCTTACTGGGGGGCACAGTCGATCGCCTGGCAGCTCGACGATGATGCCAAAATCAAGCTTCAAGAGCGTCTTGGTGAGCTGTAGCACAGCAGCTGGGTTGGTAAAGTCCAACTGACCAGTCCCTTGGACGCTGGAGGAGAGAGTGACACGAATCAGCGGCAGGCATCCGAGGAGGAGCTCGGCTAGCCACTGCTGGACAAATCCTTACATACAGCGAGCCAAAGGCGGAATCTTTCTTCCCAAGCTTGCGAAAGTCCAGGTCGGCGGCATACAGATTGCGGTAAAGCAGGTCTTTCTTCTGCAAGACGGGGTCGGCCGGGCTGGGTCCCGGCGGGCCTCCAGCCGGCCTGATCTCTGGATCCAGGGCTGGGCTTTGACGACGGGCATCCTGCCTCTTCGTCTCATCCGCCGGCTTGATGTTTCTCGCCTCCATGATCTCGAAAGGCGTCGGCCGGTCAGGAGGAAAGAGCACTACTCCCTCTCTACCAACCTCTCTCTAGACGGGGGGAAAAGTTGCCGTGTCGCTCGGTTGTCGGGGGTCGGCACGAACCGGCCCCGGCAGCAGGGATTTAGGTACTTACCTACCTCTCTCTACCTCTAGTTTCCTACACCTCTGCTCGAGGGGCGCGGGCTGTAAGACATATCGCTATACGAGCCAACAACGCCGAGACAAACGAATAGAATTGAGATGGCAGGAGTGAGTGTCACTCCTCATTTGCTGCGCCCTGCTTCCTGCTTCCTCCTCCGCTGTCTATGCCAAGATAGTTGCCGCGGGCTCAGCCCTGTGCCTGTGGTGACTGATGAGCTGCGACTCAGTTACCGGCGTCACGAACCAATGGACCAGATGCACCATGTGGGAAAGAGATCGATCTCCCTGCGAACCAACTCAAGTGGATAATGAAGGTAGGTGATACGAAAGGATGTCGTCACATGAAAAAGGGTGGGGTCCGGCCAAGATGCCGGCCAATCCTTGCTCTTGCGCCGCTCCCCGTCTTCGACAGCAGCTTTGAGCTCTGAGCTGGGCTGGCCTTCACTTGGAGCTAGCGCCGTCATCTCTTGCTTGTCAAGTCGTACTCGGCACGCCATGGGACGGACCACCTGGCGCCAAATGATCGGCTGGGATCCCCTCCCGCACCGGGGCCACCGCGAGCTTCGGCGGGAAGAACGGAGGCGACGTAAGCACCGTCATCACTGGGCCTGAGACGGCACCAGATCGCTAACGCGCGTGTGCGCGTCGGTCCAAGTGCTGCCACGATACGTCGACGAGTCCATCGAGTCGGCGATCCTGCCCGCCGAGGTCACCAAAATCGCCCTCCGCCTGCGTCGTTTGGTCGAGGAGTGTGTGCCGTGCGAGCTGGATGAGGCGCAGATCACCAAGGCACACAGCAGGGTCATCACCGAGAAGGTCATCCAGGCCGCCCGGGAGGCTGGTGGTGCCGACCATAGGGCCTGCGTCGTCTTCGGCCTTCTCGTGAACCGCCGGTGGTGGACACGACAGTCGCTGCGGGAGCTGTGGGATGCCGACCTGCACCGCGTTCGCGCCGTGGCTTGCGAAGTCATGGCCAAGAACCTGTGCGTTGGCTCCCGTTCAGATGGTGGTGTATCATACAGTATGCTGACACGTGACAGGATCGAGCACGAGGAAGACACAACCTTCCTGCTGCAGTCCGTTCTTCTGAAGAGGTACGCCATCCTGGTCGACGGGACGCCCACGCCCGCCACCAACGTCATCGAGAAGGCCGTCGATCTGCATGCCTTGCGGGTTATTGGCTCGTCTGGGTATCAACAATGCATCAGCCATCTCTGGAAGGGTTGGCTGGTGCAAGACGAGAACGACCCTGCCAGCTTTGTTGACGTGAGAAAATCCCAGCTGTCTTCCAGCCGTCGGGTGGAGGGCGTTTGCTTCGTGCCAACGAGAGAAGCTTGCCCGTCGCGGCTAACCGATTTCCTCCCCCACGCAGTACAGGCAGAAGGATGATCCGTCATTCCTCGTGCACCTCAGGAGCGGCCGCATGAGAGCGCCCATGCACCAGAACGCGGCGCAGGGGCTCATCTCTGTTCTCTTTCTGGCCCTCTACACGGCCGCCGTCAACACGCCGAACCCCGAGGGCGACATTGACGTGGTGGAGGGGATACTGTATGCCTTCACTTTTGGCTTCATCTGCGACGAGCTCACCAAGTTTTGGAAAGCCGGCTATCACATCCTGGGATTCTGGAACGCGCTCAACTTTGTCCTCTACTCGTTGCTTGCCACCAGCTTCGCCGTCCGGTGCATCGCTCTGGGCCATGACCTGCACGACGGCGACGGCGTGCGTCAGCACTTCAACACGCTGGGCTACAACTTCCTGGCCGTAAGCGCCCCCTTGTTTTGGGTGCGGCTCCTTCTATATCTCGACAGTTTTCGCTTCTTTGGAGCCATGCTGGTGGTTCTCAAGGTCATGATGAGAGAGTCCATCATCTTCTTCGCCCTCCTGGCCGTCGTCGTTGTCGGCTTTCTGCAGTCCTTCAGTGAGTCCAAGCGGAGATGGAGGAAGCGCGCTAGAATGTGCTCTAACCAGGCGACTCAAGTCGGTCTCGATTCCGCCGACGATCAGGTGGCCGGCGATATGTCCTTCATCATCACGTCCATGGCCAACGCCATCATGCAGAGTCCCGACTTCAGTGGCTTCGACAAGTTCCAGCACCCTTTCGGCCTGGTCCTGTACTATTGCTTCACCTTTATCGTCATGGTGAGTGTGGCGGGCGTCTACGGACAAGATGTCAACGGGGGGAGTAGTAAGCTAAGACCAAAGCCCAGGTGATCCTCCTCAACATACTCATCGCCCTGTACAACTCGGCGTACGAGGACATCTACGACAACGCCAACGACGAGTTTCTCGCCTTGTTCGCGCAAAAGACGATGCTGTTCGTCCGGGCTCCTGACGAGAACGTTTTTATTGCGCCCTTCAACCTGATCGAGATATTCTTGCTAGTCTTGCCTTTCGAGTGGTGGATGAGCAAGAAGCTGTACAAGCAACTTAATGACGCTGTCATGTGGCTTATCTATCTGCCCCTCCTGCTGCCCGCCGCCTTCTTCGAAACCCGGCAGGCTGGCGAGATTCGAGCGAACCGCGCCCGCGGCGAGGCCGACGAGGACACGGTGGAGGAGTGGGAACAAATGACCGATCAGGTCGACTTCGACGCCGATGGCTGGAATGAGGCCGTCGGCCTGGCCAAGAGTCATCTTGACCAAGACCCCGCCGTGTCTGAGGTGCAGCAGCTCAAGCAGGAGGTGGAAACCCTGAAGGAGATGCTCGAACGATTGAGCAGGAGCCTGGGCGTGGGCGATGCAGCCGACGCTTCACGCAGCGGGCGGCCTTGAGCTTCCATGGCATCAGTGTCTCAACACGGCGGTTGAGCATCCCGATCCGCGTCCCGTTTGTTTACATCGCCGTAGCGAACAGAGGCTGTACGAGCTCGTCAGCACCCTTCTCCCGAGGCGAGGAGGAAATGGTCCAGTCACCATCACTTGCACAACGGTGCCCATCCCGGGCTGCATTGCCCGTCCGGACTCACAGAGTAGGGATGGTGCGTGCGTCGAGACCGATCCAGGTCTGTCTGCTGCATCTCCTCTGTGTGGGGGGTGTTGTAGAGTGAGTTTGCCTGTGTGGGTGGTGTTGTAGACTGAGTTTGCCTGTGTGGGTGGTGTTGTAGACTGAGTTTGCCGCCGTCCAAGCGATGGGACAAGCGCAAGCAACCTATACATCGCAAGCAACAGCGAGCAAGACGAACGTTCCATGTGGTCGATGCCAAAGACGATTTTTTTTTCCTCGATTCGTTTCTTTGGCCACCGTATTGGAATTGGATGGTGGCATTCCATGTCCTCTCCGGTAAACGCCATGGCAACCTCGATGCCGCGATCCCCTCGGGGTCGCTCCTGATCCCAATTGGTATATTCTGCAAGTCAACATTAGTTGTACATGGGAAGGTTGCGATGTCTAAAGCAGCCGTGTCCCACCATGCGTGGGTTTCGCCAAAATGCCCTGAGAGCGCTCAAAATTCGACATCTCGGTGAGAATTCCTGGCAAGCCTCCCGTCAAACATTCTCCGGCCATGAAATCGGAGCATCCGGAAAGGGGCGTGCAGAACTCGCGACAAAGGATAGAAAGGAAGGAGGGAATGAGAGCACACAAAAAGAACGGTTGGGTGAGCGGGTTGCCCGCCAAAGTGGGAAGGACCTCGTCAAACATCTTCACCCTTATACTCCTCCGCCCATGAAAGCAGCAAGGTCGTCCAGCTCGAGAAGCTGCCTTTCAAAAGCAGAACAGAGCTCAAGGGCCGTCATATCGACGTCCGGACCAGGATTGGCAGACCCTGTCACGCCCATCATGATGGACCCTGTCGGATCGGGCGATTCCGTTCTCTGCGGGACGGCTGGGGGGGGGCTGGCTGTTTGGGGTGTTGAGGCTCCCGCCGAGCCTCCATTAATTGTCGCGATCCCGGGGCGGCGAGGGGCCGGAGGCTCGCTGTCGCGACCATTTTCCTGAGGCGGCATAGGTCCTTGGAAGATGGCCTGATGGTGCTGGTCGTAGTCCATGGCGTCGGCGTTGGTGTCGGGCTGGCTCACGACGTCGTCCTTAACCGACGGTGATGGCCGGCTGTTCACCTTGCTGTCCTCCGGCGACTCGCGGTCGTGATCGCCGTCCCGACCAGCCATGTTCACCTCGCGGAGTACCTTGGACATGACGGAAAGGTGCCGCTGCCAGGGCAGGATGAGCGGCCACGACTCTGATCCATCGTGGCAGAGACGTAGGCTGTCGCGGACCAGGTTGACCGCCGTCTCGGTCGAGTTGGTAGGCGCAAGACCCTTGAGAGACAGGTAGGCGATTGTAGACCCAGCGGTGAAGGCGGAAAACAGCATGAAGATGGGAAAGCACAGAATGTTGTCCTTGTCCGCACCGAGCTCGAGGCTGAGCAGCGAGTGGATGATGCTGTGCGAGGCCGCGAAGATGCGATCCACCATGTGCATGGGAGCATGGGGTAGTAGCCGCCAGGTGTCAATGTTGAAGCCGTCTGCCGTGACGGCTTGGAGAATGCGCCGCCTGTTCACGAAGATGGTGCCGCAGTCGAGCAAAGAGTGTATCATGGCGTAGGTGTAGCCGCTGCCCATGGTGATGTGCAAGTTGATTTGATTGGCCTTGTCGGCGAAATGGGGAGGCAGAGACTGCCGAATCGAGTCGATATCCTGTTCCAGCGCCAAGCATTGGTCCTCCGAAAAGGTGTCCAGTGTCGTGGTCGTCATCATCTCGACCACGTTGCGCCAAGCCTTGGTGGCGAGCACGATGTGGCCGAACTCGCCGACTTCGCCCAGCTGCGCATTCGACTCGGTCATGGCTGATGGCGGAGCGCCGTTGAGGGTGCGCACAAACACGGGACTGCCGAAGTGGTACATCATGTCCATACATGGCAACGAGACGTCGTTGACGTCGATCGAAGTGAGAGCGGGGTGGCGGCCGGGACTACTGGTGAGAAAGCAGTCCAAGACGTAGATCAACCAGAGCGTGCGGCGAAAGGATTCGTCCTGCAGGAACTGATCCGGCTCCGATTGCCGGTGATGACTGTGGACGACGCGGTACATCTGGGCCATCCGAGCGGCCTGGCCCAGGTACACATAGGCACGGACAGCATTGCGGCAGCCCCATTCGTGTATGACGAGCAGACACAGGGCTTGGATATCAGCAAGGCTGGGCTGGTCCATGACCTGCATGATAAGATTGATGGTCTTGCTTGCGAAGTGCTCGGCAGCCGAGGTGCTGGCATTGGTAGTGATGTTGTGCGCACTGTACCGCCGGACCATGGCGGGGGAGTGTCTGGTGTCGGGCGTCAGCATAGCACACGAGAGAGCCTTCTCTGGAAACGGCGGCGGCAAGGGTACCCCGAGGCCGATCGGAGTATGATCGCTGCCGGACAAGTGGAGGTGGGACCAGGGAGGTCTGGACGGGTGGGGCAGGGATGTACCATACCTGGCAGCCGTGGTGAGAATCGCATTGACCATGGTCGGCTCCATGGTCGAATTCTTCAGTTGCTGGATGAAAGACGGCTTGTGGAAGGCTACACAAGCCGGCAGTGTTTTGGTGACAACCCGCTCACATTCTTGCAGGAGCTCAGGTGTAAGTCTGGGATCGGGGGTTCGAGGGCGGTGCCCGGCGTGTTAAGTCAGTGGACATGCTTCAAGTTTCTGCGAAAGTCGAGTCGCGGCGATGGCCCTTCGCCCAAGTTGGGGGGGGGGGGGGGGGGAGCAGACCACGCTGCGACGGTGCTGGAAGCGGGGCTGAGGGCAACCGGGCAGCACGACCAAGGTGCAGTCAAAGAGCGAGGACAGTAAGGTAGCTGGGCTTTGGGGGGGCCGGGTGCCATCGGAAACTCAAAGGATGAGGCAGCTCCGGTGGCAGGATGTGAAGTCCGGGCGTGCGCGGGGCGTCGGAGCAGAGGTGGTGGGTCCCCAGCCACTAGCGGGGATTTCTGGCCGGCCGGACGAAACTGGGGCGGGCCCAGCTTGTGGCTTCCGGAGGCAGCCACCTTCTCTCGCCCACGCGCTCTGGAGGAATGTGCTCACACAGGGAGAGAGGGGGACGCGCTCGGGGGAGGGGTAGAAGAGGAGGAAGGCAGCCTACTCACTTTTCGCTGACAGCCGACATGGTACGCGTCGCGGACGAGGCGGGAGGGCCCTGGCGGTCTCCGGCGGAGCCGACGCCGCGGTCGCTGGGCAGAGAGTCGCGCGATCGCTGTGGGATCCGCGCTGGCGACACTCCGTGCCCACCGTGGCTCATTGCCTCGGACGGGAGGTAGCACTCGTGCATCCCCTTGGCGCAGTTCTTGCAGGGCGCTCTGGTGAGGTCGTCGTCAGTGAGGGCTTCCGGACTGCCGCCCGTGTCCGGAATCGACAGTCGAGGGCCGAACGGGGCCGTCAAGGTTCAGAATGGAGGAACTTACCGGCCATGCTCATTGTACACGCATCGAGTCTTTCCTGCAGCTCGGGTCAGCATTCCCAGGCTTTGTTTTGAGCGAAAAGCTCGGCGATTGCATACCTTTGCGGCATCGAACGCAGGCGCCCCCGGCGCGGAGCGCCGTCGATCGGACAGTCGAGGTCGACATTGCGGCTCTCGTGTCGGCTGTGCCGCTGTGCCGGAAAAAATCGACGACAAAACAGCTGGGAAGGGATAGAGTGCTGTGATGGCAGTCGCAGGGAAGGGCAAGAGGCCGGAAGGGCGATCGGGCTCCGGCGCACGTCAATGACGGCGCGAGAAATGTCCGAAATGAGACGTGACAGTTGTCGGGCGAAATGGAGAAGGACGGCGAACTGGACAAAGGAAACGAACGAGCAGAGATGAGCGTAGCTCTGGGCGAGGATTTGGGGGCGTCCGGGGGTGTTCGAGGAATGGCGAAGGAGGAGGAAGCGAAAGCCGGAAGAGACGGGGCTCGCTGGGCTTTGGATCGGTCTCGAAAAGCGCTTCGCCCCGGCTGCCCGGCTCGGACTGGACGCAAAAGTGGGGTCTCAAAGCGCGTCCTGAGCAGGAGCTTTCACATCGCCGGCACAGGTACATGGGTACTTCACACGGAGCAGAAACCCAGTTTCCCGTGCCCCACCACCGGAGGTCCACCCGCCTGCGATCGCGCAGGCGGCAGCCGGGTCTCTATGGAAGCTGCGCTCCGAGCCCTCGACGCGGACGGCATGGAAGGCAGCCGAGCAGGGAGGGTTTCCTCTCGGCTAATCTGCAGACGGCAAATTTCATGCCTTGGGTACTTTCGCGAAGCACGACGGCGCGAATGTCTCATGACGAAATTCTTTGTCCAGGCCTAGATGGGCACAGTTGGTTGGTTAGGAGAGGTCCTATCATGAGCATGCTCGAGTTTTTTTTTTCGGTTTTTTTTTTTGGTTTTTTTTTGGTTTTTTTTTTTTGGGGGGGGGGGGGGGTTTATTTTATTTTATTTTTTTTTTCAAAAAAATCTTCAGCGCCATCATGATGTGGTTGCCGCAAGCCTTTACGCCAGCCTCCTCGTCGTCCCTTGGCCCAATGTTATTGCCCGTCAGCGTGCTGGATAGAAGGACATGTACGTTCCTCTACAGTGAACTCTCCACCAAGTATGTATACTTGAATTTATTGTGTCGCCGACCATGCCGGACAGTCAGCCGGGATTGGCATAGATCCACGCTAGCCGGCCGCGCGGTCGCGGCCCCGGGCTTAGCACGTGCGGCACAAGACCGCAGCCGCAGTGCGGAGTATTCCGTGCCACGTAGTCAGACGGCGCGGGACCTGAGTATGAGCAGCTGCATGCTGTCTGCTCGGCACCGGCAGCTCGGCCTGCCGCTTCTGTCGCGATTTTGTACTCTGTGGAATGCCGACGGGTCCGTAGAGTAGCGGGATGGGACTTTGGGGATTTCCCATCATTGCAATGTACCTTCGCTTCAAGCAGACGAACCCCTCCGAAGGCATGCAGGTCGCCGACGGACTCTCGACGGCCGAAAGCTTTGGCCTATTTTTCATCATAAGTAACGAGACACACTTGGACTCGTGTGACATTGACTGAGGTGGCTTGGTTGAGGTCGAACAAGATATGAAGCCGACGTTGAGCCCTTTTTTTTTTGGGTTCAAAAATGCTCCGTCCGAGGAAAAGCTGGCAGTGTCCCTGCCAACACATTCTACTTTTTTGGTCAGCATGACAGCTATCGCGTGTGGTACTCCCGTGACCGAAAAGATACTATTATAAGCTCTTGCAGGGATACATAGCAACAAGCGAAAGGGATGCACCGAGGCGGACGGACCCCTTCGTCCTGTGGTCGTTGGGAGATCAGCAAGGCAGGGGATAGGTAGGGAGTCGTAGTCATGCCATAGTATAGTTTTGGGATGTTCTTGCTGACATACGCAGTGCGAAATCCGTCGAGAAGTGGATTGCCATCCTGAATGTCGAAGCAGGCCGAATTGCGGAGTGTGGCCCCGCCAAGCCACATGACTTGGGGGCTACGTGCAGCCACGTGCAGCCATCTAGCAGGCGACAATCTCCGTCTCATAGATGTCTAGCCACTCCGGATACGATAGGCATGTGCAACATGAGACGGCAGCGACCATCCCAAGGTGCCGAGCAGCTACCTACGGTCAGGGGTAGAAAGCATCGCATCCCAAGTTGCGAGGCACCTCCTTGCGACTCTTAACTTTTTTACCCATATACTGAGTCATTGTAGCCCAGCAAGTTCGTAGCTACCCACCTTCTACCGGCTGACTTGGTACGAAGCACTGTTTGTAGCATGAATATCCCGTGTGCCCAGATAAGGTATATAAAAGCCATCTGAACCCACTTGCCTATCCAGCCGTGCTTATCTCCAAACGCCCCCGCATCAAGGTCACATGGGCATCGCAGGCATAAAGGTCTTGACACTACCTCGAATACCTTGGCTCTACCTCGTATATAGGCCCCGCCCACGGCTGAGGACCTGCCGGGAGCAGCCTCGCAAGATCTTGCACAGGCAGAAGTATCGTGCTGCCCGCCTGTCCCGGACTTGTAAAGCCACTTTGGTCCAGCTCGCGCCCGCAGATCAGGCACAGGCACAGGCACAGGCACAGGCACAGGCACAGTCAGCTCAGCTTGGACTCGTTCTCCCTGCCACCGTCTCTCCCTGGCACCTTCGCGACCAAGCGGAAGCCTTCACGATGGAGAATAAGCCAGGAGATGCAGCCGCATACGTCGAGCATGGCGAAGAACGACTACAACAACAACAACACCAGGTGGTCGAACAGGATTATGCTCCTCACCATGGCATGTCGCCCGGCCAGTACCTCGCGACTCGCATCTCGAGCCTGAAGCCGCCCATGGTCCGCGTCCCAAACCCGATCCGGCTCTTGCTCATGGTCTCTCCACTGCAGTGGTCCTTCTTTGGCGTGGCCTTCTTTGCCTGGGTACGTCGTGGTGGGCGCCCTAGCACGCCCGCCGAGACAGCGTCAGGCTGACACGGGAGTCGCAGACATGGGACGCCTTCGACTTCTTCACCGTCTCTCTCACGGCAAGCGACCTGGCCACCACCTTTGACAAGTCCGTCACCGACATCACGTGGGGTAAGCGGTCATGAAATCGAGCGGGCAGCGGGAACTCCAAGTCGGCCAAACTAACCATGCACAGGAATCACCCTCGTCTTGATGTTCCGCTCTGTCGGTTCCATCCTGTTCGGTATCGCCTCCGACCGCTATGGCCGAAAGTGGCCTTTTGTTGTCAACAACCTTCTTTTCATCGTGCTGGAGCTGGTTCGTGCTCTCCGGTACTTCCCGTGCTCTCTGCCCTTCCCGCCGCATGGTGAGCCTTCCCTGGCGGATGAGGGCGCTGACAACCCAGGCAGGGAACGGGCTTCTGCCGCACCTACAGCGAGTTTCTAGCTTGCCGCGCCTTGTTCGGCGTGGCCATGGGCGGTCTGTACGGCAACGCCGCGGCCACCGCGCTCGAGGACCTGCCCGTGGAGGCCCGCGGACTCATGAGCGGCATGCTTCAGCAGGGCTATGCCTTCGGCTACCTCCTCGCTGCTGCCTTTGCTCGCGGCCTCGTCAACACCACGCGCCACGGCTGGCGCCCGCTGTTCTGGTTCGGCGCGTGCCCGCCCGTCCTGTTCATCGTCTGGCGCCTGCTGCTGCCCGAGACCCAGGCGTACCAGCAACGCGAGAGCGTCCGTCGCACCGCCCATGCCAACACGACCGTCTCCAAGACGTTTGTTGAAGAGGGCAAGGTAGCCCTCCGTCGCCACTGGCTTCTGTTGACCTACCTTGTCCTGTTAATGGCCGGCTTCAACTTCATGTCCCACGGCTCCCAGGACCTGTACCCGACGCTCCTGTCAAGCCAGTACGGCTTCGGCCCGACCTCTGTGACCGTCACGCAGGTTGTGGCCAACCTGGGCGCCATGTTGGGTGGGACCCTGGTTGGCTTCAGCAGTCAAACACTGGGCCGCCGCCTCAGCATCATCGCCATGTGTGTCATGGGCGGGTGCCTGCTCTACCCGTACACCTTTGTCTCCTCCACCGCTGTCATGGCCGCTGCCTTTTTCGAGCAGTTTTGCGTACAAGGCGCCTGGGGCGTGATCCCGATCCACTTGTCCGAGCTCAGGTAGGCCGTCCTCGCCTTGTTCGCTTTCTAGAGGTACCTCTTCGGCTTGCCTCTCTAGCTGACCCTCTCTCGGTCTTGAGTCCCGGTGCTTTCCGAACCTTCGTCGTCGGCACCTCGTACCAGCTCGGCAACCTGATCTCGTCCGCCTCTTCCACCATCGAGAGCACCATCGGAGAGCGCTTCCCTCTGCCGCCCCGGAACGGCAAAGCTCGTTACGACTACGGCAAGGTCATTTGCATCTTCATGGGCTGCGTCTACGTCTACGTCGTCCTCCTGACACTCCTCGGGCCAGAGCACCGCGGACGGAACTTTGACATGGATCACGATGAAGACGTCCGCGAGGTCGCTGGGGAAGATGGAGTTGCCGACGCTGCGAGGTCCCCCCGCTAGCGAGGAGCGGCTGGGCATTGTCGTCGCTGTTCGTCGCCTGGCCCGCGTGTATCAAGGACCACAGCTGGGCGGGCACGCGGTAGCGCTTGATAGCAGTACACCACACGGGGCACACCGGGTTTATCGATCAAGCTCATGGACGCCCTCATGGACGCCCAGAAGCTGCTTGCTCGCCTGTGGAGTGGAGCGGTGGCATGGGCAAGTGTAAAATCATGACCCGGTTACATGCATATCCAGGCAGACAGGATAGACCATGTTCTTGTGTCATTGTGCATGTGCCGTCGGTCTGGGCCCCCCGAGCAAGCCGGTCCGCCAGGTTTATCCGCAATCTCGGTCTCACGAACCATGATCTACCTGTGGAGATGGGGTTTCCCACTCGGTACTGAGTACTTTGCACATACTTCGTGTAATCCTCAAACTGCCCCCCCCCCCCCGTATCACATGCGTTCGCTGTGGAATTGCGCCGGCGCTTTGTGAGTACGAAAGCATGGGAAACTGCTCTTGGCTCTCAACGTCGTCCAACACAACGCAACGCAGTACACACAACAGGTGGGTTCTTCCCCGTAGTAGGCTTGGCGCTCAAGCTGTTGTCTCTGCCAAGGGGACGAGGCAGTCGTATTGATTCCCGTCTCCCGTGAAGTAGGCCAACCTCTCCTTGGCGCGCTGTCCAATCTCGTCTTGGCGCTTCTCCAGTAGGCTCTCGATCTGCCAAGCGATACGCTCGGCACCGGCCCTCGAGCCGCCAAGGTTGGGGGCCGCTGGGCCGACGCGGAGTGCTGCCATGCGCCCGTTGAAGAACAGGGGCACATCTTTGGCCCACATCAGGTTGTCCGTCAGGCAGGGGAAGCCGCACTCAAAGTCGATCGGATACGTCATCTGCATGGACTGGAGGAACGGTAGCGTTTTCGCGTCGCTCTGAATCCCGGTGGCGAGGTAGATGTAGTCCATCTGTGGCATTCCAGGGATGGGGGGGGACGTCCTGACGGTCCACGCGCCAGCGTGGTCGTCAAATACCATGTGCGCGTCCGATGCATCTATGCTCGTGAAGCTGCGCATGTGGAGTCGGCCGGCCTTCTCGTGTTGCTGCAAAATCTTGTAGTAGTAACCGGGAATGCTACCGCCGGCCCGTGCGTCGCGGTACGCCTGGCAGCGCTCCCTATCGCTGTCGAGGAGCCAGTACATGGCATGCTGCCGGTTGCGGAACTTGCCCATCCACTCGAGGTCGACGTCGAAGAGCCGGGTACGCCAAGGGCCGCGCGTCACGAGCCATACGTTCCTGACGCCACGCCGGATGGCTAGATCCGCGAGTTGCGCCGACGTCAGGCCGCCGCCGACGATCAAGATGTTGGTGTCGCGTCCGGCCGTAATCCTGCGAGTCACTACAGCGTCGGGAAAGGCGTGCATGTTCATGCTGTGGCACATCTGGGGCGGTCTGCCTCCTCCAGAAGCCCCTAGTTTTTGCACGATGGACGGCGGGATGTTGGGCTTGTTCGCAGGGCCTATCGCCAGCACGACGATCCTCGCATAATGGACGTCACCAGTGTCCGTGGTCACAGTGAAGATCTTCTCACTCGGGTCGGCGCCGGGAAGCTGGTCTGCAAAGTCATAGGTGATGTCGATGACGCGTGCCTTCTCGATGGTGCCGTCCGCGTCGAGGCCGTATCGCTGGGCGACATGGCTGCAGTGGTCGAGGAAAAGGGACTGCGAGGGCGTGAAATAATCCAGCCTCTCGCGTTCGCTGACCACGTTGTCGTCGGTGTGCCTGGCCCTCAGCCGCTTCTTCCGAGCGTGCTTGCTGAGGTCGCTCCCGACGCAGTGCTTGAGCTCGCGCAGCTCGCCCTCCCGGCCCTGGAAATGCGACCAGGAGAGTAAGGCGTCCCGGTCTTGGGGGTCGATGTGCCAGAACATGGGACTACGGAGTTGGGAGATGCCAAAGGTCTCGAAATAGCGTTTCCACCTTGCCATCCACGTACCACTTTCCTCGTCGAGGACGTGGATCGTGGGCCCATCGGGCACGCTTGTCTCGCCAGACTCTCCTGAAGGAGCCTGTCTGACCTTGCCCGTCTTCTGGTCCTTGATGCTCGCCCGTCGAAGGTGGGCTCGAATCCAGGTGAACCTGCTCGCTTCGGCGTCGGTGAACAAGGCAGCCGGAGCTTTCTCGCGCAGACGAGCCGCGACGGCGAGACCGCAAGGCCCTCCGCCCACGATCAGCACATCGTGGACAATCGTATCTTGACGAGGAACGGCATCGGGGGTGGTGTTTTGTTCTGCTGCCGTCGCCATGGCACGCGAGCAGGACAAAGAGTTCAGATAGGCGGATGGAACCAGTGCGGAACGAGTTGCAATGTCATAGCAGAAGAGGGATATGTGACGCCGATTCGAGCAGCGAGAGGCTGAGAAATGCCCCAGGTAGTCGCCATAGCTCCCTGCGACCGAGGACCCTGATGGCCATATCGTTCTGGTGATGCGAAGTGCGGAGTAAGTACGCTACATCCGCTTGACACACCCAGCCGGTGAACCCTGCTGGCTAGAGGAAGGCAAGGAGGAGGTCGTGCCGTCCGGGGTCAAATCGGGGTCAGGAACGAGAACCTTGGCGGCCGGGCCAGTCGCTGACACCTCCTCCGCCGGTTTCAGCCCGGTGCGTACGATCTTGGCGGTATTTGGAGCGGCTGATTGGTCCAGGTCAGATGCAGTCCGAAAGGAGGGGCCGGAAACAAGGGTGGCATGGAGAGAAGGTGGATAAACGAATCCATGGAATGCTACGTACATGGGAAAAAAATAGCCGAAGCTCATTGATCACGTGACCAGCCTGGCGGGGCCAAAGAGCCGAGGTTGAGCCGGCGGTGCAAAGATGCAGGCGCGGAAGGAAGAGAGTGGTGAGTGGAGAGTGGTGAGTGGTGGAAAGTGTTGGGTGACGGCCTCGCCATGACAGAGTACCATGACAGAGTACCATCGGCCTTGTCTCGACTCTCGGAGACGTTGGCACGCCTGGGAGCCCTGGTGAAAGGTAGGGTTCATAACAAGCAACGCAACCATGACCGGGAGTGGTGTGCGTTTACGTTGCTGCCTGGAAGGCTTGATACGACATGTCAATGTGCTTCGTACCCACCCAAGGCTCAAAGCAGTAATCCCCACGCCGGGGAAGGCGGAACGGCCCAGGAAGGCAAGATCGACGGGGATCCAGCTTGTATTTATATGAGGGGCAGGTACGAAGGGCAGGTACGAGGGGCAGGTACGAGGGGCAGCACAGCACACACCCTTGCTCTCCTCAACTGGGCAGCTTGAAAAGTCGATTGCGTCTTGGCGGCAGCGACACTTGTTGGCCTTGCATACTACCTATTTATCTCGATTGATCGACGGGGGACAGCACAGCAGCCTGGCCGGTCCTCTCTGCTCGCGCTTGACTTGCATGTTCGGAGAAACGAGCTGGAGACGATATCGACGGCAGCGCCGCAGGCACTTCACCATGGCTTCCATCGCAACACTTCCGAACGAGCTTCTTCTTTTGATCGTCAACAAGCTGGACAGGCTCCGGGACTGCGCGTCGCTGTCACGAGCCAGTCGCAGGCTCTACGCCACAGTCAATCCGCTGCTGAACAAGGCCGCCGTGGCCAAAGGGGACATGTGGCCGCTGGCATGGGCCAGCCACTGCGGCATGACGAGCACGCTGGCCAAGATTCTCGAGGCGGGAGCGGACGCGAACCACCAGTTCTTCGACGTACTCGAGCTGCACGAGTGGCAGAAGTCGGTGGCCACAGCCCGACGAGCAGGAGCCGGAGCCGTTCTGGCTGACGTCGGCGCGTGGGAGGACGGCAATGACACGAGAAGTAGCCTCGCGGCCGAAGCGAAATGGTCATCCGAGCGATCGAACAGCAACCACCCGGCCAGTGTCAGCACTCATCAGGCCTCCACCGACTCGGGCCAGCTATGGAGCCACGCTTTGTCCCACGATTCCGATGCCGAGTCTCCCATGGGAAATCCGGATGATGTGCAAGACGACGACGACGACGAGGATGTGGACATGGACGACCAGCACACTGCATCATCCTCAGACATGCCGCGCCAACGCCATGGAATGCCCATAGTCAGTCGGCGCTTTCATCCCGTGCATCTTGCGGCCCGAGCCGGCCACAACGACGCCATCGAGGTACTGCTGGCCCACGGCGCCTCGCTCAGTGTGATTTCCGAGCACCTATGCGACTGCCAGCTCGAGTCCGGGCTGCTCAACTCGGCCGAGTGCCCAGAACCCGCGCCGCCGGTTGTGCTGTGGTCTCCCCTACACACGGCCATCTGCCACTCGCGCTCTGGCACAGCCGAGCTACTGCTGTCTCGTGGTGCATCGGTCGCCATGGGAGTCGTCCACGGCTCCAGCTCCGCGTGCACCGCTTTACACCACGCCGCGGCGATGGGCCTGGCCGGCCTGGTCCGTTGGATCCTCGAGTGCCGCTACCAGACCGACGTCGACGTCCGCGACGACAAGTCCTTGACGCCTTTTTACTACGCCTATGCAAATCGGCAGTGGACCTCGACGGTGCCGCTTCTTCTCGCGCTGGGCGCAAACATCAACGTGGACACCAAAATGTTCATTCCGTACACCACCATCACGCCGCTGGGCGAGGCCATTCGCTTGGGGCACTTTGACGCCGCCGACCACCTGATGGC
The DNA here is from genome assembly GCA_029339225.1 of Phyllachora maydis. NCBI lineage: Eukaryota > Fungi > Ascomycota > Sordariomycetes > Phyllachorales > Phyllachoraceae > Phyllachora > Phyllachora maydis. The sequence continues at coordinate 4,957,662 of JAQQPM010000004.1, forward strand.
CCTCGGCGCAGATGTGACGAGAGGCTTCCTAGCCATTAGTAAAGGCCGTGGACTGGCGCCCTTGAACATGTGCTGCATGCCGCCGGCTCGGTCGGCCTCGCATCGAGGCCCGGTCGGTGGCTGGCCGCGGCCGCGGCCGTACGAGGGTCATGATGGCCGGGCCCGCATGAGGACCATGGCCACGCTGATTGGCCTTGGCGCCCTCGTAGACGAGCCGGACTGCATGGGCGACGTCCCCGCGATGGCAGCCGCCCAGAACCGCAACCTTCCTGCCCTCCGAGCCTTGCTGGCGGCCGGGGCCGATCTCAAATGTCGCAACGCCGCCGGACGGACTGTCTTGATGCAGGCTGTCTCCGGCCCCGCAAATCCGCCACAAGCGAAAACGCCGGAAGACATGGTGGATGAAGCAAGAATTGGTCCCGACATGGAGCCCATGGCACAGGCGATCCGTACACTGCTTGCCCACGGCGTCCGACTCGACGACACAGACTCCAGTGGCAACACAGTCCTTCACCAGGTCATAGACGAGATATCGGACCCTGTTCTACAGCACGCCACGCTGCGGCTGCTGCTCAGTCAGCCGGGTGCCAGGCAGCTTCTGCTCATCAGAAACAGCATGGGATGGACCGCCTTTGCTCAGGCCCTCTTCAGGGACAATGCCGAAGCGTGCGCCATTCTCGTGCGGCACGGCTACTCGCTCAGCAACGTCAACCGCCAGGAATTGGTGGCCATGCTCAAGTTCGCCAGCCGGTGCCGGTCCGTGTCGGCTGCTCAGGTCCTGGACATGGACGTTCAGGGCCGGCTGCGAGGAGACCCGGACCTATTCCGCGACCTTCTCGCCGAGGCCAACGTCGAGCACGATGCTGCCATGCAAGTGGCGGGGCTGATGCTTCCCCGTGGACTGCCACCACTCGATCCAGACGTCACAAGGGAGCTGCTATTCCGAGCCGTGGCGTCCAAGTCCGTGTCCTCATACCAGCTGGCGCAGCATCTCATCGTGGCCGGGGCCGACGTCAACGTGACGAGTTCGGACGGGAAATGCCTGCTCTTGGCCGTCCTGGACTCACCCGGCTTCGTCTCTCATTCCGAGTACAGTCGCGAACAGCTCGTCCGCCTGGTCGTGGATCGGGGAGCCAACATACACTTCCAGATGGACCGCAGTCGCCACGCTCGGCCCCTGACGCAAGCCATCCGCACGGGAAACGAAGCTGTTCTCCGCCTCATGCTCGGCGGCCAGCCGCTCAGGAACGACCTCCGGGCTCTGGGTGGCTGCTACCTACACGATGCCGTCTTGATCCCCGGGCCCGACACCAGTGTGCTGCCCAGTGAACAGTGCATCGAAGCGCTTCTGGAATCAGGTGCCAGCATCACCGAGCTCGACAAGAACGGCGACACCCCTTTGGCCGTCCTGCTGCAGTCATTGTGCCGACACCCCTGCCTTACCCGGCGCTATCACCGGTACATCAAGGCCTTGTATGGGCCGGGAGTCAACCCGGGTCACAAGAACGCGCAGTCCAAGTCGGTCATTGACCATCTGCAAGATTTGCTCCGCCTCGACCACGCCCAGGCGCGCACCCGCTTCCTCGACAAGATGCTGCAGGTCGTGGATGCGCCCACGGGCGGCAAAGACATGAGGTTCCTGCCACAACCACACAAGAGGGTGCGGCCCGGCTCGCTGTGAAGCCAGGACAGCGCCGTCTCACCATGGCGCGTCCGAATCCCCGTCGTCATCAACGCCACCGGCCGCGCGACGTCCTCGAGTTTCCCTGTTCTCCCTCGGAACGACAGGGTCGTCACGGACGACTTTGACAATGCGTGCATGCCGCCTTCTCTTGGCCCTTGGTGGCGCTTGCTTCTGCCGAACAGGTCCGTGTCGCGCAGGTTTTGTTTTTCCCTTCCCGCCCACTCTCATCCTCATGCTGACACACCTGGTCCTCTCCCATGCAGGACAAGGGGTTCCGCACAGCGTCTTTGGCGGCGTAACGGTGGGACAAGCCGAACCCGGCCGACTGTGTACCCCTCGCACACCATCTCCGGCCTAGTCGGTTCTCCCGGCGATGCTCATCATGAAGGCATGATTTACTACTACTACCTAGGCACAGTTTGCTGCGCATCTCAGGTCTCCATATCTCCATTGTACTTCGCGCTCCTTCTCTACATGGCAGTGGGATGCTGTGCTACTACCGCTGCGTCGCTCTGCCGTGTCTTGCTGCCAAGATCGTATGCCTGTGCTGGTAGAGAATCACGCCGAATCACGCCGACATCTTGAAGGCCAGCGCCGAGTCTACGCCGACCCATACAAAAAGCTGGTATTGCGCTTCGTCGAAGCTCTTGTGCCAATCGTCGGCGGGCGTGGTGCTTCTGTGCGGACCGGTATGCTCGACGATGGAGTCGTGCCATTTGCGCATCATGGCCGTGTACCTGCAGTCGGCGCCGAACCACTTGGTCGCCTGGTTGCGGATCTCGACGGCGTGTCCGTGGATCAGATGACGGACCAGGCGCGGTTCCAGAGGGCAATCGTCGGGCGCGGCGGCGAGGGTGACCAGGGCGTTGGCAAGGTCGAAGGCACAGTTGACCCACTCGGGACCCGAGCGGAGGCGGCTGAAGGCGACGGCCTGGACGCCGTGGCGCGCGGCCATGCGGGGGTTCTTGCGGGCCGCGTAGACCTGGCAGAGGCTGTTGTGCAGCATAGGCAGCGGCTCGACGTGGCCGGGCCACAGGCCGTGGGGGAAGCCGCCGGCGGCCTGCAGGCCGCGGAGCTGCTTCTCGACCAGGTCGAGGTCGTCAAAGTTGTCGACCTGGCCGTCGGCGCGCGTGACGCAGCGGTTGGCGCTGTCGGCCAGGACCAGCATCTGCCGCTGGGTGGCGGCCAGGTTGGCGCGCTTGGCGGCGTCCCGGCCCAGGCGGGCGTCGTACTCCCTGAGCTCGCCTCTGCATCGGACGCCTGGGGAGGGGGGGGTTGGGGGCCGACATCAGGACCGGTGGGGTGGGGTGGGGCATGGCAGAGACCTACAGTGGCAGTCGAAAAAGTGGTACTTTTGGAGGAAGGCCCGGCGCAGGGTGACCTCGATGGTAGGGTCCGTGTAGCAGATGGTCAGCTCTTCGCCGGGCGCTATGCGCTTCAGCGAGCGGAGGCGGAGCTGACGGCCTTCGAAGAAGAGGAAGGCGTTGGGGTCGCACGAGTGGTTCAGCGTCGAGGACAGGAGATCCAGAGCCCAGCCGTACAGCTCACGCTCCACCGGCCCACGAATCCGCACCATGTTTGTCATCATCTGCGGACGTACCGTCGTCGTCAGTGCGTCCAATCGGCTCTTGGGGGGGGGGGGGGGACCTGGAGGCAAGGCGGATGGATCATGGGGGTAAACATACGGCAGGCAGACATCGCCAGACCAGGCTTTGGTCGCGCGTGCTCTTGGTCTCGGCGTGAATGCCCATGACAATGTCGATGATCTGGGCAGCCTCGTCGGTGTCGCCAGCGTAGTCTCGGAAGTGGTCCTCCATGTAGTTGATGCACTTGCCCAACATGTTGGGGATCATGCCGCGCTCCTGCCAGAACAAGAGACGATACAGCGCAAGGTGGTGGGCCGGCATGGTCGGGCTTTGCGTCAAGACCCTGCACTCGTCCTTGTGGAAGGCGGACCAAGCCTTTGTTTGACAGGCCTGTGTCCCGCTTCTTTGTCAGCTTAATCTATCTATCTATCTATATAGATAGATATATATTAGCCCGGGAGTGCGTCGTCACACACCTTGGAACAATAGCGCGCCGAGTGGCAGGCAGAACACTTGCGCGTCTTGCCGGGGGCATCGCTGCCTCGCGAGAGGTGGTCGGCCATGTCTTCAAGGCACCATTGGCACACTGTGGCTTTCTCAGCACACAGAAGGACGGGGTCGCTGCGGTAGATCTCGCATCCCGCCTCGACGGGGACCGTGGCGAACAGTCCGGACCCCGAAGCGACGCGAGACGGGCGGATATCGAGCTTGGTGCTCGGGACAGCGCAGCGAAGCAGGAATTTGACCAGGTCTGGGTTGGTATGGAAGGCCTCGCGCTCCGAGGAGGAATCCGGCTCCTCGTCGAGGTCGAAAAGGGCTGAGGCCATGTTGAATTTTGATAGAATCAGCCGGGGATGAATTTTTTTTGAATATTTTTCTCGGGTCTTGTAGGTGTGTCTTTGTATCGTTGGGAATTTGAATTTACGACACGTGGGACTTTTTTTTCGGTTTACCTCCAGGTCAGGCAAGGCCATCTCGCGCTTTTTGATCCGCATTTGTGCGTTTTGTGCGTTTGTTCACTTGTGGTTACTGCCGGTTCCCGAGAGAGCAGCCGCGACCTGGGAGCAAGCGAACACAATCTAGGGAAGGAGCTTGAGGCAGAATCTACTAAGCAAAGGTAGGTAGGTACCTAGGTAACCTCTCCAGCTTTATAAGCTGAAATCAGTCTACTCCTTCTTTGAAAGCCCTCTCGATTGATGTGTGCTCACACGTCTGTCGCTCGTCCGTCTCATTCGCCGTGCGCCGTAGCCAATCAACAATGCCCCCTGGATCTCACCAGTCTCACTTTGGCCGCCAGCCGCAAAACGACTGGCCGGTTTTTTGAGGTAGGAGACGTGACCATCACGGCCCGGCCTTTGTCTTTCATTGTTTTCAATCCTTTCCGCTGCACTTTGTTCGGGAAATATGGCCTTGAGGCAAGCCACCCAACCCCGGTTTCCTCTGGTTCCTATACAAGTCGTGTCTACTCAATACAGCAAATTCCACTCCAGTCCATCAAGCCCCCCCCCCCCCCCTCACACAAGTGAGTACTACAAGATTTGCACACGTACATCACCACCATGGCCATCAAGGATCTCGCAACTCTCCTGGTGCTCGCCAACCTCGTTCACTCCCACATGATCCTGGCCAGCCCCAAGCCGTTCCAGAACCCGGCGCCCGACAACTCCCCGTTGTCTTCTTCGGGCTCGAATTACCCGTGCAAGTTGACGGGAGATGCGGCCTCGTTTTTCAACGGCGCGGCACCCCAGGGCAACATGTACACAGCTGGGCAATCGGCGACAGTGAGCTTCCAGGGCTCTGCCGTGCATGGCGGCGGCTCCTGTCAGCTTGCCATCACGTCGGAGCTGGCCCCGAGCGCGAGTACTCCGTGGGAGGTCATCCATTCCATCGAAGGGGGCTGCCCGTCCAAGGACGGCACCAACCCGTCGACCTACGACTTCACCATGCCCGCCTCCGTCCAGCCCGGCAACTACGTCTTCGCATGGACCTGGATATCCAAGCTCGCTGGTCAGCCAGAGTTCTACATGAACTGCGCGCCGATTCAGGTCAAGGCTGGTGGTGGAACCCGCCGACGCAGTGTGTCTACCTCGGCCAACTCGACCCAGCGCGCCGGCGACATGGACGAGTTCGAGCTCGGCCAGCGCTTCGCCGCCGTCCATACGCGAGACACCCTTCCGCCGCTGTTCGTGGCCAACCTCGCTTCCGTCAACGACTGCAAAGTCGGACCCGGCGTCGACCCCACGTATCCCTACCCGGGGCCCAGCGTCGAGCGGCCTGGCACTGGGAGCAAATTCACCGCTCCGACGGGTTCGAACTGCTTCGCGCAAGGCGTGACCTTCTCGGGAGACTCATCCTCACCCTCATCGGCAAGCCCGGACGGCGGTTCCACCAGCCCGGCGTCGACCGCAGGAGCCTCGACCGGGCAAAGCACGGTCCTCACCAGCGTCACGGTGTCCCCCTCTACGGCCCCGGACTCGATCGAAACGGCGGCAGCGACGGCCGGAGGTGAAGCTCCATCGACTCCAGTCCCGGCCCCTCCCGAGCCGGCAACCTCCCCCGGCTCTCCTCCCGGCAGTAGCTCCGGTGGTCTGACGGGCGCTTGCTCGAGCGAGGGCATGTTCAACTGCCCCGATGGTAGCTCCTACCAGCAGTGTGCCTCGGGCGCATGGTCCGCCGTGCGCCCGATGGCCAGCGGCACCAAGTGCAAGCTGGGGCAGTCCACCACGCTGTGGGCTCGCGATGAGGTGCGTGACCGTCGTGGTCGGCACTGGGGCGCCGAGTATGCTGGGAGGGAGTAAGGGGTGGGGAGGTGATGAAGGTGGACAGAGTAGCTGTATCTGAGCTTTTTTGATTTTTTTTTTTTTTGATTTTTTGGGGTTCTTTTTCCTGATATCCCGGGAATGGTTGCCAAGTCCTTCGAGCAATCGGCGTTGCAGGTCAGCGGCGGTGAATTTTCTTTGATTTTTCCATGGGAGTGGTGCCGGTCGGCCTAGACACAGAGTACATGATGCTGTGGCGATCACACACAAGAGACATGTTTGCCCCCAGAATCATGCTTAACTACTGCCGTGGCAAGTGACCGTCTTGCTGCATACAGGTAGTGTGTAAACCAGTTTTTACCTCGAGAGGTGGTACTACAATGTCCTCTCGCCAGCCGTCCGTGAGCGATGTTGATTGGGAGAAAAGACGGCATGGTCTGATCCGCTTCTGCACGCCGACGTGCACATGGGCTGCCGAAGTGCCACTGCAACGGCACTACCAGGTAGCACCATTCCACGGTCCAACGGGCCGACGGTCCAGACTAGATAAAAGCCGAGCGCCCACGTCCACTTGGCCGAGGCTGAACCCAGGCGATTCATGGTAGGTACTACTACTGTTCACTCGTCGACTCGCCCTCGGAACCATGGCGGGCTTCTTGGCTGCATCAATCGCGTGCGCTGCCGATGCGCCTCTGAGCTGCCACAACACGTCGTCCTTCGATACGTGCTGCCTGAACTTCCCCGGCGGCGACCTTGTGCAGACGCAGTTCTGGGACACAAACCCGGCCTCGGGCCCGGCAGACTCGTGGACCATCCACGGCCTCTGGTCAGTCCGCACCTGGCTCGTGACCACTGACCGGTTCACCACGTCACCTCTCGAGTAGAAGGCCTCCGATGGCACCATGCTCACACGCCGACAACAGGCCGGACCACTGTGACGGCACGTACGATGCCAACTGCGACGAGTCCCGTGCCTACACCAACATCACCCAGATCCTGCAAGCAGCCTCCCCGGCCACGCTCTCGTACATGCAGACGTACTGGAAGTCGGACTCGGGCAGCGACGAGAGCTTCTGGGAGCACGAGTGGGGCAAGCACGGCACCTGCATCAGCACGCTCAGCCCGTCCTGCTACGCCGACTACCGGCCCGCGCAGGAGGCGGCCGACTTCTTCGACCGGACCGTCGGCCTGTTCCGGACCCTGTCGTCGTATGCCTGGCTCGCCGAGGCGGCCATCGTGCCGTCCGCCAGCAGGACCTACACGCTGTCGGCCATCCAGACCGCGCTGCAGTCGCAGTTCGGCCACCCCGTCGTGGTCCGGTGCAACGCGGAACGGGAGCTGCAGGAGCTGTGGTACCACTTCAATGTACGAGGCAACGTGCAGACCGGCATCTTCACGCCCGTCGACCCGGTAGGCTCGGGCTCGACGTGTCCGTCCGCCGGCATCAAGTATCTTCCCAAGCCCGGGGCGACGACGACGACGACGACGGGGAGGAGTGCAACGTTTACTACGACGCCGGCTGGTGAGTGCAAGAAAACCTGCCACCCGACGGACTCGGGGGGGGGGGCAGCCGCTGAGTGATTCGTGCGTCCTACTACAGAGTCCGGATTCACGCTCAGTTCGAGCAAGGGTAAGTGCGCCATCTTGAGTGCTTGAACCTCAATGGGAAGGATACGAAAAAAAAATAAAAAAAATACCCTACTCCGTGGTACGTAGAGACGTAGCCTCCTCGACAAAGCAGTGAGGTGGAGGCGAAGAAAAATGGGTTCGGAAACGAGGTTTTGTATACGTGAGTGATCTATGAGCGAGTTGCCAAACGATGATAAGAATTGGACGAATAGGATGGCGAGAAACTTTTTACCTGTGTTACCTGTGTCGGGTTCGGGTTCGCTTCGGTCGGCTACGGGTGGCGGAGCTCTTTTTGCTGACTGACTGGGTGGTCAGCAAAAAAAAAAAAAAAAAAGCCCCCCTAACCCCTGTTCGAGCGCGGCACAGGCTAAACGTTTAACCCCGGACTCCACATCTTCCCATACGTCATCACACTAGTACAGGAGCGGGGGGCAACAAGTTCCTAGATCGATCGCCGACGCAGCCGCACAAGACGAGTCCGGTAGGTCATTAGAGTACTTAGTGCGCCCACCCCGACTTGCCCCCAGCCAGCCAGCCAGCCAGCCAGCCATGCACGCCGACCCCTTCCCCCGCCGACCATGTCAGCCCATCTACAGGCCACAGCCCCATGGGAGGCCAGCATCCCCGCCTTCCTCCAGCGCCAGCTCCTCACGCGAGCGCCGCCCCTGCCCCCGTCGCTCACCCTAGCCGGACAGACGGGGCTCGTGACGGGCGCCAACACGGGGCTGGGCCTCGCGGCGACGCGCCAGCTGCTGGCGCTGGGCCTCGACCACGCCGTGCTGGCCGTGCGCAGCCGCGCGCGCGCCGCCGCCGCCGCCGCCGCCCTGGCCGCCGCGTTCCCGCGCGCCCGGGTCGACGTCTGGATCGTCGACATGGCCTCGTACGCGTCCGTGCGCGGGCTGGCCGCCCGCTGCGCCCAGGAGCTGCCCCGCCTCGACGTCGTCGTCCTCAACGCCGGCGTCCAGCCCGCCCGCTTCGCCCGCGTCCGGGCCGAGTCCGAGGCCGGGTCCGACGACGGCCACGAGCTCACCCTGCAGGTCAACTACCTCTCCACCGTGCTGCTGGCCGTGCTGCTGCTGCCCGTCCTGCGCGACAAGAGGCGCGGCCGCGGCGGGGCGCCCGCGCGCCTGAGCGTCGTGGCCTCCGACACGGCCTACTGGGCCAAGGTGCCCGGACCGGGACCCATCTTTGCCCGGTTCGAGGCCGAGGACGGCTTCGACACGCACGCGTGGTACGCCGGGTCCAAGCTGCTGCTCATCCTGGCCGTGGCCAAGCTGGCCGAGCATGTCGACCCGCAGGACGTCATCGTCAACACGGTCAACCCGGGCCTGGTCAGCGGCACCTCCATCATGCGGGATCTCCAGCCGGCCTGGCTGCGACCCGTCGTCCGAGCGCTGGTGTGGCTCGTCGGGCGGGACTTGGCCGCGGGCGCGAGCACGTACGTCGATGGCGCCGTGGTGCAGGGACCTGAGAGCCATGGGAGCTACTGCAGTGACTGGACCATCAAGCCGTGAGCGATGGACCCCTTCCCCCTCTCTGGCGTAGGTGCACGTCAAGATGGGGACGGTCTTTGCTGACCCATGTCCTAGCTATCCGGCTGTTGCCTATACTGTCGAGGGCAAGCAGCTGCAAGATCGGCTCTGGCAGGAAACCATGGAGGAACTGAATGCAGACAGGACCTCGGAAATTGTCCAGCAACTGCGAGAGTAGTTGCAATCCCCGCTCTTTCAGACACGTACGCATGTGTGTTCCTTGTGTGTTCCTGCTGATGCTTCTTTTTTTTTATACACACACACACACACACACACACACACACATACACATGTACACAGAAAGTTCGTCCCACGCTGTCCTACGCTGATGACCAAGCCAAAAACCACGCATGACGTCCGTCTGGGTACCACCGTCTACTGCCCCAGAGCGACTGCCATGTCCCTGGTAAACGTCACCGCCGTCTTCCCGGACGTGGTCATGTTCAGGGGTACCCTACTCCCCTCCACACAAAACTGTGCCGGGTTCGTCCAGGTCGCGTCCACGGCCCTCTTCCAGGTCGCATCCGGGTTGAAGACCATGTCCTTGGTCCAGAAGAAGCGGCAGTTGGCAGCCTGGTACAGGAACTGCAGCGGCGTCTGGTTGTCCAAAGGCCCGAACGCGTTCTTCCCGTTGACGGCGCCTGCCTGCTGCGGGTTCGCGCTGCGGAAGATGGCGTACCCCTCGTCCAGCGTTTTCAGGTCCGGGTCCGCCCCGGTCAGGTCGGGCGCGAGCGCGATGGTCGCCGTGGCGATGGCCGAGATCTCGTCCCAGTAGAAGATCTGGGCGCCCTCGACGCCGCCGATGGACTGCATCGGCCCCGGCATGGGGCGGCCGCCCACCGCCACCGTCTTGACCTTTTGCCCAAAGATCATCAAGTACGAGAAGAGCGTGCAGGTGCTCGCGCATTGCCCGTCGGTGAGAAGGACGATGTTGGCCGGGTCGAAGACGGCCGGCGGGGGATCCATCAGGTTGCCCGTTCCCGTCAGGTTGAAGAGCCGGTCCGGTTCGTCAAGGGGCAGCTGCTCGTACGCCACGAAGGTGTCTCCGTGAAGGCTGACCGGGGCGAGTATCTGGTCTTCGGTCGTCATGTTGACGCCCGCAGGCGTGAACAGATCCCCCGGCGTCAAGTCTTCGATGATGGAGCTGGACTGGAAGGCGTACAAGGCCTGGGCTTTCGCAATCGCCGCCGGATCGTTCGGGATCGGGGCCGAGGGGTCGAAAGACATCCACTCGTCCAGGTGGTCGTACGCGGTCCGGGCCACGTCCACCACGCTTGGCGCCGCACGCGTGTTGTGGGATTGGTTCAGGGGAGCACCGGGGAAGAGCTGTCCGGCTCGGTCAGGACGATTGTCCCGGCGCCGCCCAAGGGGGGGCCGCAAGGCACACACGGCGACACACGGCGACTTACCTGGCGATAGAGTTCGTAGCCGCCCAGGACGGCTCCGCCGCCGTTGTTTGTCAGGTCGATGACAAGCCTCTTCTTGTTGGCCGCCTTGCAGGCGGCAAGGAACTTACGGATGACCTGCTGGAAATTGGTCAAGTACGTCAACTGATCGACCCCGTCGCTGCTCGAGAACCCGAGCAGCGACAGCACGGCGACGTCGTCGTACCCCGAGCCGTTCAGGAAATATCCCGAAGTCTGGTTGGCCGCGTTATCGCGGATGATCGGCATGGGGTACCCCTCGATGGAGGGCGGGACGGGCGGCGGCGGCTGGGGCGGGCCGCCGGGGCCGGAGCCGGTGCCCGGGTCGGCCGCGGCGTTGAACGCCATGGCCGCGGCAGTGGCGTTGCAGAACTTGTTGTAAAAGTCGGTGCCGGTCTGGATTCCCGTCATGTTGACCCCTCGTTTCACGATGGCCATGACGTCCATCACCTCGGTCTGGCCGTTGTCATACGTGACGGTGGCGTGCTCGCCGAGGTCGGTCAGCGAACCGGCTGTGTACGAGAAGGCGGTCGGGTTGGCGTACGTCCGCACGTCACTGTTCCAGTTGGCATCCTCGTCTTGTGAACCCCCCCAGACCATTTGGTTCCGCATGAACACTTTGGCCGCGTCCTCCCCGTTGATCTGGACAATCGCAGGCGGCATACTTCCGGCCGTGGCGTTCTGGAGTTTGGCTGGAGCGGCAGCGCGTTAGGACGAATATGCGTGGGCCAACCCGGCATCTCCGGTTGATCGTATCATCACTCACACCATTGGTACAGCTTGGGCACCTCGGTGCCGTTGGCCGAGACCGAGACGACGTCCAAGAGTGCCGGGATCCGGAAGGCAAAGGCCTTGAAGACATCGCCCCGGAATCCGAAGTGTCCATCATGCGCGCTGGCAAAGATGCGAATCACGTCGGCCTGCAAGTCGTACTCGCTGGCGTATTTCCCCGACGTGACGCCGGCAGCGACGGCGTCGAGCGAGCCCATGACATCGGTGGCCGGCATCGTGTACGTCGACGGGGGGGTTTTCAACCAGGCCAAGGTGCTCTGCCAGGACGTGAAGGCTTTGAGGCTGGCCACGAGCTTCGTGGCATCGTCCGTCTTGACCGGGACCGACTTCAAGCAGTTCAAGGCCAGCTTCGCCGGGAGGGCCGACACCGTGATTCCTGCGGTGCATCTCTTGCGTCAACATGCGTTGTGAGCGACCGCGGGGAAGCAGGCCCGCCACAGGGACGACGGGACCGGGTTCCCTCGTACCCAAGATGTTGACGGATTTTACGGCCGGTGCCACCAGGCCGCAGGCGCCCGAGTCTGGCGTGGACGCGCTCGGGGCTGCCATCGCCGTGGTGGCGAGTAGGACCTGAAGTGCGGCTGTCCATCGAGGACGTGTGCGTGGGGTGCGTGCCATGGCGGTCCGCGCCAGGTCGGGTGTGACTTGGGGGGAGAGAGAGAGAGAGAGAGAGAGGAGAGGGATAGAGAGAGAGAGAGAGAGAGAGAGAGAGAGAGAGAGAGAGAGGAGGGAGGAGTGAATGAAGAAAGCCCCAGGCCTGCGACGACAAAATCTATACGAGGAATCGAAGAAACAACCACGCAAGTATGAGGCGCCAGCGCAATAGACACGATGCAAGAAAGGAGACGTGAGGGAACAGACGGGACTCTCAACAACTACCTTACGAATCTCCAGGCATAGACATGGTTTATAGAGAGCCCGAAGGACCAGGACGAGGCGACCAGCCAAGTCCGTTAGGGAGGCTCGGCCCGCAAGGAACTGACTCGGCCGAAAGATGCGCGGTTGGGGGTAAACATTTCTTGCACGGACGCCCGGTGTTGCGATGTGCAGGCATCCAGCCTCTTTCCGACTCGGACTACTACCGGACACTGGCCTACCTTGCTGCCCATCGAGGAGGAGGAGGGGGGGGGACCATGTGCTAGACGCAACCGGCAAGGGCTTTGCGGGGAGGAAAGACAAGCTTGAAAAGAACCTCAAGGTTGGGAGCCCTGCACGTCGCAAGACGATGGTGCTGCGTTTCACCACCGTCCCAAGATGGGTCGAGCTTGGTCGTCTGATGTGTGTGTCGACGCCGAAGAAGGCACCACAGGTCCAGCACAGCATCAGTCTTTTCGTTGGATTAATCAGTCTCCCACGGGAACGGGTAGGGAGGCGTCGTTGCATCCGTTCGATACGTCGAGCCAAGGTCTCCGCTCCTGATGTTGGACGATTTGACTCGGGCTCCGAACAGTTGGCCGCCCTCGGCAGCGGCATGGCACGGGCCAGGGGCTGTCGAATCGTCCGGAGAAATGGAATCCAGCCACGCCATGTCGCCGGCCCCGACACGTAGGCCGAGAGCACCATGCCACGGTCCAAGGCCTGGCCCATGCCTGCCAAGCCACCCTGCGAGACAAACGCGTTGGTCTGCTGAAAGAGCACTTTCTCCTGCGCACCACAAAGTCGTCTGTCATGCGTCCGCCGCCGCCGGCGCCGGCGCGCGTTCTCCATGACCACGCCAGCCCCGCACATAGAGGTGCCGAATCTTGTACAGCGTGTTGGCTATATCCCATGCCCCGCCGTCGTCGTCAGGCGTAAAAAAGATGCCTGGCCCAAGCGATCCACGTTGTAGTCGCAGCCGTCCAAATCGCAGACGCTCGCGTATCGATCGGTACTTCCACAATCGGCGCCCGTGCACTCGTACAATCCAGTGATAGAACAAGAATGTGCGGTGAAGGCTGTATGTAGCCTGACTGGTCGCCTCCCGCAGATTCCACCTCGTTGCAGCAAGTACCACAGCCGGCGAGATTTGCCTGTACACACCACCACTTCACGTGAGCCCGGGCCTATCTTGTGTTACTGTAGGAACGAACGTGCCTCTCCGTTGAAGGGCCTTCACTGGGGACTGTGCATCGCAGTAGGCGGCCCCGTACGCGGCTCCGGCAGCGTTCAGGTCGCTACGTCCCCCGTCTGCCGGCATTTCGCTCCAGTACAGCGCGCCGAGCGTACCGCAAGGGAGCCCGCTCACGTCAAGGTCGAAGGTCAACTGTTGGTCGGGCAAGCTGAAAAGCACGTAGTCGGTTGCATCGTCGGTTGCATCGTCGGTTGCATCGTCGGTTGCATCGTCCGATCACAGGTACACCCGAGTTGATGACAAGCTGAAGCCGTCTTGGCCTTGGCGACGTACAGGTGGCGCTTGCGAGCCTCAACGCAACACGGGTTGTGGAAGTGTGTTTCATTGCTGCTTGTGTTCCATTGCTGCTGGCCAGGAGACGAGCCGAGGTCATGGAAATAAAGCCACCAGACTAGTCCAAGAAGGGACCGAGTTGTAGATCCCATCACGGACCAGCCCGTATTTTAAGTGGGCCCGTTACGTGGGCCCGTCAAGTGGGCCCGTTGAGACCGTTCGTTGCCACGCGTTCTGTCCGGACTGCTGCTACCAGGGCTTTTCCCGTATCGACACTACAGAGTACTGGCCTTCGTCAGAGTCCAGACCGCCATGTCGTTGGTCCAGCTCTCCAGACTCCTGCCGCTCCCCGGGGAGGAGCTCAAGCAAGTCCTGGACTATGCGTCCACGCTTTCCAAAGAGGCAGCAGTGAGCCACTTTAGCAACCTGCTCGGCGACTCCCCGCAAGTCATCGAATTCGTGTCGTCCTTCAACTCGAAGCGAGCTGATCCCCGGACCGAGGTCGAGGTCGTGCCCGAGTCGAAACGAGGCCCCGGAAAGGCCAGGCCGCAAATACACACGCCGGCTCCGCGAAGAGTCGAGTCCTTGGGCCCTACCCCAGGCACGGCGTACAGCAAGAAGGGACTGGAAGAGGACTACATCTCGGGCCAGACCGGCGTATCATCGGCCAACGGCAAAGCTGCACACACCAGCCAGCCTTCGAGAGAAGGCTCCACATCGACGACGCCGGCTCCAGTGAGAGCACCGCCATCTGCTGCCGGTACGCTGATTTCCGACCTGGGCCGGCCCAAACCAAAGACAAAGGCCAAGTCCGACCCGATCTCGCGAACTGGGACTCCGGGCCCGGCTGCAGCCTTGAAGAATGGCAACAAGAGCCGGGCACCGTCGGCCAAAGTGTCCATTGTGGGCGGCACGGCAATGCACGGCGCCTCGACTGTCCTCGCCGACCTCGACGACGCCATTCGATCGCTCGAGCTGTCTACGAACCCTTCGCATGCCTCCAACGAGGCCGACGCTCGCCGTTGCCATTGTGTCGCCACACGGCACCCCCTGCAGGACGCAGCGCCCAACTGTCTGAGTTGCGGCAAGATCGTTTGTCTACGGGAGGGCCTCGGCCCTTGCACCTTTTGCGGGACGCCACTCATCAGCCCCGCCGACGTTCAGGTCATGATCCGGGAACTGAAGAACCAGCGCGGCCAGGAGAAGATGGCGGCGGACCGGGAACGGCACAAAAGAGCCGAGGTCTCGACCACGTCGCGGCCGTTCGCCACGCCCCGGGGGCAGGACCTGAGTCTGGCCGAGGCCAAGGCGCGTGATCACCGCGACAGACTGCTGACCTTCCAGGCGCAGAACGCCAAGCGGACGACGGTGCGGGACGAGGCCGCAGACTTCGACCTCTCGGCTGTTGGCAGCATCTGGGCGAGCCCGGAAGAGCGGGCGCGGCAGCTGAAACGGCAGCAGAAGCTCCTGCGGGAGATGGCGTGGAATGCCCGGCCGGACCACGACAAGAGGCGCACCGTCGCCAGCATCGACCTGGTCGGAGGCAAGGTCGTGCGCCAGATGGTGGCTGTCGAACGGCCGCCGAGTCCCGACGAGGGCGTGGAAGGCCCATCCGTCGCGGGCCCGGTGCTTGGCGAAGCTGAGGGGAATCGGAGCATCGGCGGGGGCCATGGTGGCGGCGGCGGCGCGTTCAGCAAGAATCCCCTGCTGGGCAGCATGATCAAGCCTGTGTATGACAGCAAGGGCAAAGGGCAGCAGCAGGAGGGGCGCAAGGCGAAGGCAACAAGGTGGCGCAGGGTACAGGATGACCAGGACGACAACGAGGCCGTGGTGCTAGACGGCGGCTTGCTCGGCGGGAGAGAGCCTGCGTGCGGTCGAACAAGCCGGACGGACAGATCAGCCTCCATCATGTAGCTCCATGTTGTGTGAACCCCACTCTGTGGTGGGTGTGGCGGTGATTGGTGGAACCCGCTCGGGAATCTAGGTACCCCGCACTCCGCAGTCCACACACCCCACACCTACCTACCTCCAGGTACCGAGTACCGTTTGCGGCCGAACGCGGCGCGGCGCGGGTGGCAATGCAGCGGGCGAGAGGGCAGGGCACAGCCTTTGGCGCGAAAATCGACCACAAGCAACAACATCCGCGCGCCGCACGGCGCCGCACAGGGCGCGCATCAACAATTTTTCCACGTGCAGCACGAACCACGGGCGAACACGACACGGTCCAACACGCTGTGATGCGCGTCATCTCTTGCCGAGGGCACGTACTCGCTCGTCAAGTAGTGTAGTCCAAGTACCGCTCTCGTCGACACTCTTGCGTCGTTGTCGTCGTTGTCGTCGTCGTCGTCGTCGTCGTCGTCGTCGTCGTTGTCGTCGTCCTCATTGTCCTTCCGCCATGCCGACAACCCACGTCACGCCGGGCTCCGAAGCCTTGTTACAAGAGATTGCCCATGCCACCTACAAGGCCCGCCGCATCGTCGTCGTCACGGGCGCTGGCATCAGCACGAACTCGGGAATCCCTGTAGGTCGACGGGCCGTCTTCCGCGACCTGATCCCACGCTGACAAACCGGTGCCCAAGGACTTTCGCTCCGAGGATGGCTTGTACGCGCTGGTCCAGGCACAATACGACGCCGCAGCCACACAGCCCGATGCTCCCAGCGAGCCTCTCCTCGCCGACCGCGACGACTCGTGCCCGTCGAGCGATGAACGGCCCCCGAAGCGGCGAAGAGTGACACGCGACCAGTTCGATCGCAGTGGAGGAGATGCCGGAGAAGCTGCCATGTCATCGCAGGTCTCTGTTTCCGCCTGGCAACCCCGGGATCCGGCGTCGACCGAGAATGCCATTTCCCCAGAAGACGGCACCGGCCCTTTTGGACCTCACCCACGTTCTGAACAAGGTGCCCTTGTGTCGTCTCCACCAGCAACGGCCGTCGATGGGTTCCATGTCCTGCCGGATCCCGAAAGAATCGACCCGCGTTTCGCGACCTCGTCACCCCTCTCATCTCCGCCACCCGATCTCGTCGACCCCTACATCACCTACATCACCTCTTCCGGCCAGGTCCCGAGCTCACCGTCACCGTCGTCCCGGCAGCCGAATCGGTCGAGGTCGGGCAGCGAGGCGCCATCATCTGTATCTACTCCTGTGCTTACGGCGCAGTCTTCGTTCACTTCCTCCGGCCGGCTGCCCAACCTGAAAGGAAAAGACTTGTTCGACGCGCAGATCTGGTCTGATACCCTCAAGACCTCTGTCTTTTACACCTTCATCACAAGTTTGAGGCAAAGATCTCGGGAGGCCGAGCCGACAAGCACCCATCGCTTCCTCGCTACTCTTCGTGACCAGAGAAAGCTTGTTCGCTGTTACACACAGAATATCGATCAACTGGAGGAGAAGGCTGGTCTTTCCACATCTCTGAACCTCGGGGCTGGCACCAGGTATCGCTTTTCTACCCGGGTGCCACGCTTGCCAGGAGGCGGCCGAGGACTACCGAAGAAGCCAGAGCCGAGCCCGCAAGACCTTTCGGGCCATGCCGGGCGACGAAAGCAGGGCGAAGCCAGGGCAAAACAAGAAGGGCAGCAAGACAGCGTGACTCCGGATGAATCAGAAGCTGAGCGCGAGATCGCATCGTCCCAGGGCACCTTGGAGGAGCCCAAGGATAAGAGGATACGTGACGATACCGTGCAGGGCCAGCCCGGCGACCCTTCCGAGCCACCTCCCCCGGGCTCGCAAGCAAATTCGACGCAGGAGGCTGCACCGAGCCCCAACAGAGGGGTCGAATGCGTGTGCTTGCACGGCTCGCTTTCCGAACTGCGATGTTTTCAATGTGCCCGGACTGCCTCGTGGGATGAAGACGAGCGCGAGACCGACACGCTCGCGGGTCGGCAGCCATTCTGCCCGCACTGCGTCGGTGCCACGACGGCGCGGCAAGAACGGGGCAAGCGGGCGACGGGCGTGGGCATGCTCCGTCCAGACATCGTTCTGTATGGTGAAGAGAACCCCAACGATCACCTGATCAGTCCTATTCTGCAGCACGACTTGTCGCTGAACCCGGACTTGCTGCTGATCATGGGAACGAGCCTCCGCGTCCACGGGCTCAAGTTTGTGGTCAAGGATTTTGCCAGGGCTGTTCATCACAAGGGAGGCAAGGTCGTCTTCGTCAATCATACGAAGCCCCCGGACAGCGTCTGGTCGGATGTGATCGACTACTGGGTCGGCTTCGACTGTGATGAGTGGGTAGCCGACCTCCAAAGGCGGAAGCCAGCACTGTGGCTTCCCCTGGGCACAGTCCCCGACAACGACGAAACAAAATCGACCAAAGCGCCACGCCGTGACCCCAAGAGAGACGGACCGTCCCGACGACGAGATGGTGGGCCGAAGCCCAAGGCCAAGCCAGAATGCGCCACCAGGGATGGGATCGTGGTGCACGCAGACCCTCTGGAGGAGCCGAAGCGGGAGGATGGCAGTGGCAGACCCGGCACCGAGATGACCGCCGGGCTTGATGGAACATCCAAGGCAAATCATGGCGGGGTGGCGGGCCCGGGGAAGAGACGGAAGCCGGCGGCAACTACACGTCTTCGACCCTTGCGCGACCACCGACAAAACGGAGCGTACTTGTCTTGGAAGATCTTGCATGATTTGGCGCGATACGCGGGGCGCTTGCCGCCTCCGGACACAGTGACTCCGGCCTCATCTTTGCAAACTTTCGGAGCCAAGGCAAAGAAGGTACGGACCGTCAAATCGGCTCGTGTTGGCCTCGTGGGTACGCTCGACGTGAAGCGCCATCCGACAAGCGCCGCTGCGGCGGTCGACAAGACTTCGAAGCCATCCCAATCACCTCGAGCACATGCAGTGGCCGAGAGTGCGGCTCCTCTTCCGGATTGCCACCCGGATGGGTCCATCACCTCCATGGTCAAGAGCCGGAGGCGGAAACTCAGGGTATGGGGAGTCGTCAACGGGGTCGAGATGCTGATTCCTCTGGACCGTGTCGCTGGCCGGGCGGACCAGCCCTTGGAGAAGAAGCAGGTGGGCGGAAAGGCCGGCCGTACCCGTACCGGGAAAGCCAAGCGACTGCCCGAGACGCCACAACCGGCCTCTTGCCCCGACACTACGGTTACTCGTATGCCGTCAGTTTCGTCACCTGCTTCCCGACAGATCGAAGAGAAGGGGCTCGAATCGCGACCAAGGGAGAAGGTGACAGGCCTGGCCCCCGTCAACAACCCTGACGAGCTCCCTGGCCCGGCTTTTCCTCTCGCCATCGACGGCCGGGCTGCGACGCCATCACGGCCTAGCACCCCCGCAACACTTGCGCCGCTGCTGCAGCACGCAGTGCCGGCAGCGCAGTCGCCTCGGAAGTTGCAGACGCTGGAGCCGAAGCTCGCGAGCCCGCCGGGGCCGAACGACAGCTTGATCACGCTGTCGCCGGTCGAGGCACGGCCCCACTCCTCGACGCGCACATACGAGTCCTTTTTCGGCTTGTGTGACCCGACGCTGCGACACTTTCCAACGGGCTGGGATGCCAACTTTGGCGGCGCGGAAAAGGGGCTTTGTCCCGGCCACGGCCACGGCCCGCGTGGTCCCCCGACAAGCCGTCTCTCCTTTCAGCGCCAGGGGTGGTCGCATGAGCCGGGGCCTGGAACAGCAGCTGCGGGAGGATGAAGCGGAAGCAAGCAGCACGCACTTGATCAGGCCCTCCGAGTTGGGCTGCAGGGAGCAAAGGGGGGGGGGGGGGCCTCGGGCTCGACCACAGCTTTCTGCGTTTCTCGAGCCTGGAACAAAACCGATGTACTACATATGGGGCCCGTCTGGTCGGCCGACCTTGCTCCCAAGGATCTTTGGCTTTTTGTGTCGCAGACGACGGGTCATGCAGCACAAGCGAACCAAGAAAGATCAACGTGTCTGCCTGTTTCGGAGTACAGAAAAGGGGCAGCAACAAAGCAAGGATGAAGGGTTCTGAGACATGCTTATCTATTTGAGTGCCCTCCGCTTATCTTATCCAATGGTCCCGTGCCCAGGCTAGGCTGACGCGTGATTCCCCTTCTCGGACGCGACCGAATTCTTCTTCCAAAGCCTCAGATTCGGTCCACGGGACGTCGCGGTTTGTCCCCCCTCTCTAGACACGATGCCCAACACCTATGACTAGAGCTCGTTCCCTCCTCGACTCAGTCCTGGCCCAGATCGGTTTCCCAAGGCATTTACGGAGCTACGCAAGCCGTTGCCTTGCAAATTGCCAGGCGAGGAGTAGTAGTACGAGGTATGTCGCCCAAGTTCCAACATGCCCTACTGCCTCCTCCGCACCGTATTTCTCGCGCACGGGTTCGGAGGAGTCAACTGCTGACGCCCGCAGTACTCGCTTTCCAGACCCAGGTTCTTGCTTGCTTCCGTCCGGGTCAAGATTCGCCGCAACGACAGCGACGGGAACCGGGACAAGAACGACAACAAAAAGCAATGGTCATGTATGCTGGGCCATCAAACAGGACAGGCTTTCCATAGCACCGTTCCATTCGTCACCCATTGGTCGCGCCAGAGAGGACACCCCCACCCAAGTGTCGGCCCCCGCCGGCTTCGACCCCTCCTCCTCCTCCTCCTCCTCCTCCTCCTTCTCCTCCTCCTCCTCCTCCTCCTCCTCCTCCTCCTTCTCTTCCTCTCCCCCGGCCTCGCTCGTCTGCCTGGATTTGGCGACGGCTCGCTGCAGCGACTCGGACGATATGGCGCCCTCCAAGTCAGGCGCACCAAAGTACTACGCTGTGCGCGTGGGCCACGAGTCGGGCGTCTACTTCACCTGGGCCCAATGTCAAGAACAAATTCGTGGCTTCAAGGGCGCGCAGTGTAGGTGCAACATCCTCTCCTCGCTTTCGCGGCGCGGCCAGGCCTGCGAGACAGTCAGTGTCTGATGCGTGACATGGGCTTCAACGCTCGCAGACAAGTCCTTTTTGTCGTATCAAGATGCCACCGACTTCGTCGCCGGGAGGAACCCGCCTGACGCGGCCGCCGCCAAACCGAAGGGCAACCGCTTCTACGGCGTGGCCGCCGGCCACAAGACGGGCGTCTTCACCGACTGGACCGAGGTGACCACGCTCATCCACGGCTACAAGAACCCCAAGTACAAGAGGTTCAACACGCACGACGAGGCCGAGGCCTACGTCAAGGGCTTCAATCAGAGCGCGTCCAAGAAGAGGGCCCTGCGCGGTGCCGAAAAGTACAATGTGGACTACGACGACGACGACGACGTTGACGACGACGTTGACGACGACGAATTCGATGAGGACGCCCTCGAGGAGGCGCTGGCGATGCCACCCGCGAAGAGAGCCAAGTCGACGGCGGACCTGGACCGATCCAGGAGCGCTGGCTCTGCAGACTCGACCGCTGCCGTCTTGGAAATTTACACGGATGGAAGCTCGCGGGGCAATGGACGTGCTGGGGCGGAAGCTGGTGTTGGCGTGTACTTTGGACTGAGCGATCCTCGGTATGTCATCTTGTCTGTCCATGACAGGCGTCCATGACAAGCGTCCATGACAGGCGACCATGACAGGCGACCAACTGACCCTCGATCCCATCAGAAACGTATCCGAGCGTCTCCCGGGCCTGCCACAGACGAACCAGAGAGCTGAACTCTTTGCCATTGCGCGCGCACTACAACAGTCTGCCGATCACGACGGTGACATCCGCATCTTCACAGACTCGAACTACGCCATAAAATGCCTGACCGAGTGGTGCGACAAGTGGATCCAGAACAACTGGATGAATGACTCGGCAGCGCCGGTCAAGAACCAGGACCTGATCAAGTTGGGCCTGGAGGAGATGGCCAAGGTCGAGGACCGAGGCCACCGCGTCGAGCTTCGCTGGGTCAAGGGCCACGGTTCCAACGTTGGTAATATCGCTGCGGACCAACTGGCCGTCGCCGGCTCGCGCAAACCGCCGGTCACCGGCATCTAAGGCAAGGCTGGGCAGAGACGACTTGGAAACCAACGCGACACGTTTGTCCATCGAATGGATTTCTTTGCAATGGCGTTTGATACCCGGGAACGTGGCACTTTACGTTGTCTTCTATCAGCAGCTGGCCCATGACTAGTTTTTTTTTTTTTTTTTTTTTTTTTTTTTTGGTCATCTTCTCCGGCTCGACGCGACCAGCGACGTTCACGAGCACGCCACTTCACCTGCATTTCCTTCAGAGCGAGAAAGTCAAGAACCAGTTTATACCCTTGTTCTTTCCTCCCGAGGCACGGCAACTTCTTCCGTACCCATGACGCAAAAGAAACACGACCAAGCCTGGTTTCACCAGTCACCTCGTCACGAAACATCGACTCCGGTGGCCTACCTCCGCTCACACATCCATTCTCACGCCGTCACTCTTGCGCCTTCGGCCAACTGCTCTCGTGTGACTCGCCCTCAGCCCTGCAAACGTGGACGGAACCAGGGCCGAGGCGACGCCGTCGAAGGGGTCCGGCTTCTTCCCGTGGCCCCACCCCCCTCTGTTTCCCGCACGTCTGGCCCCGTCTTGCCGCTCGTGCTACGCCACGGCACCGCAAAACATGCATGTTCCCACACGCATGCCAATACCAACCAACCCGTGCCGCTGGCCCTGCTCCCCGCTCGTCGCTGCCTGGGTCCGCGTCCGCCGGCGACGAGACTTGGGCTGCCCGGCTCTTCCACGCCGTCCGAGCTTGGCGCTTGGACGCCCAAGACGTTGAAACAGACGTCCCATGGCAGGCCGGAAGCGGAAGATCCGGGATCGGGTTGGCAACGAATCTTGTGTCTGCGGCACGGGAGGGTCGGGATCGGGAAGACGGGAGCATGCCGAGGTCGGCACCTCCTGGGAGAGGTCACGTGGGGGATTACCAAAGCAGGGGCAGTGAGGGGTCTGTGGGGGCCATGACGTAGGCAGTGAGGACTCTGCTGATCGCGTTCCCATGTCGATGCTCTCTGCAACTCATTTTTGCTTCTCCCGACTTCGAAAAAGCCATGATGACGTGGGGTGGACTGCCTAGTCTGCTTGTACTTGGATGGAAGCACGGGAACCATGGGGAACAAACTGGGCAGACACCTCGCTATGCCCCGAAAAGACCGCTTGGGTATCCAACATGATGGAATTCTCACACGCCAGGGC
This sequence comes from Phyllachora maydis, assembly GCA_029339225.1. Taxonomy (NCBI): domain Eukaryota; kingdom Fungi; phylum Ascomycota; class Sordariomycetes; order Phyllachorales; family Phyllachoraceae; genus Phyllachora; species Phyllachora maydis. The sequence goes on from JAQQPM010000004.1 coordinate 4,980,553, forward strand.
CACGCGTAAGCTTCACGTCGTCGTCAAGCACGCCGGCACCCTCTCCCCATCCCTCCAGACCAGGACATACTCCCCCACCAGCCCCTGCAAGTGGCGCTGCAGCCGCGCCGCGCTCACGGGGCTCGAGTAGTACGGCCGCGCCTCCGTCACCGGCGCCGGCGCCGCCTGGTCGCGCAGGAAGCGCGCTACGTGCGCCGGCCACACGCTCGACAGCAGCCGCCACGAGGACCCGTCCGCGCCCGTGTGCTGCTCGCGCGTGACCCACCGCAGCCGCGGTAGGGCCGAGGCGCTGCTGCTGCTGCCGTCGGCGGCGCGTCCGGGGTCGCCGCCGCGCCACGGGTGCTCGCCCGGCGACCGGGGCGGCGGGCGCGGGCTCGGCGTGTGCGCCCAGGCGGGACGGCGGGCGGGTGGAGGCGCAGGCACCGTTGCGTCCTCGACGTATTCGACGGCGATGATGTCGTCGTCGGGGGTGGCCGTGTCCTGCCCGTGGGGCATCGCGGGGTGGACACGCACCGTGATGGCCCCTGCCGTGGTGGCCGCGTCCTCGACGTGCTCGACGGTGATGAAGTCGTCGTCGGTACCCTGGCGGCTCGGCAGGGAGGGACGGGCAACGGGTGCAGCCGGCTCGGCCCCGGCGGCCACGTCCTCGATGTGGTCGAAAGAGATGACGTCGGCGTCGTCGTCTGTGTCCTGACGACGGGGCGGGGAGGGACGCATGGTGTGTGCATCAGGACGGAAGTACTCCAGGGTCGGGCTGCGACAGAGCCGGCGCGAGCTCTCTGTGGCGTTGTGCGTCAGCGCGATGCTGACGCGGTACAAGGGTGGTAATGCGTGGACCAAAAGTACTGAAACCGGTTGAACCTACCGTCTTCACGGAAATTCAGCCCACGAATCCCGTCGAGGCGGTCCTGTGACGACACGGACGCTTGGTCCTCCTCCGACGGACTGGAGTCTTCTCCGCCATGATCCGAAGCATACAGCGGGCCGGGCGATCCTGACGAGGCCGAGAGGTCCTCCCCGTCGGCCAAGGGGCGCAGGACGGGCTGCGCCGAGGGCAGAGACGCCCGGCGGGGCATGTCGACCACGCCCAACAAGGCGCCCTGGCGCCCAGGACATCTGCACAGAGGCGCCAAAGGCGGATCGGCCTGGTCGAGGGCGTGTGCCGGTTGGCCGCCCACGCCCGTTTCACCGTGTAGCTAGCACGCGAACAAGGTCAGAAGAGAAGGCCGGGGGTCCGGCTCCCGGGGTTCCGGCTCCCGGGGGTCCGGAGTGCGGGCTCCCTTCTTACCCGTGAAAGGGGGACGTCGGCGTCCTCTGGGTTCATCCTGGGGCGGATGCCCTCGGCGCCGGGTGATTCTGCACCCTGCCGGCCGCGGGCTTCAGCGTCCTTCATGCCAATCCCGGATGCGGGACGTCGTGGTCAGGAGATGCTGCCGAGGTCTATGTCCGAGCGGATATTTCGAAGAAGATCGCATTCAAGCCTGAAATTGACGACCATGGACAATGGTGCGGTCAAGAGGAGCCGGTCGTTGTGATTTTCTTCGCGACACACTCGTTGGATCGATCTGTGCGGAAAATCAGGCGGGCGGAGAAAAAGGGCGGGTGTGGACGGGTCTGGGTGGCACGTGGCCAGCTTCATGCAGAAAATGAAGTGGCTCTATCGTGGCTGCGGCTTGCTTGCTGCGTGCGAACTACCGCGGAAGAGCAAAAGTGCATGGTAGAGAGGTTCGTTCACCTGGGCGGATGTGCCCTCGGTGTAGGAGGCCCGAATCTGGCCAATAAGAAGCATGTTGGCGGCTTACCAGTGGCGCAACAACACCATCCATGGTCGGGCCTTACTCACATGGGATGAAATTGACCCGGACAATGACGAGGCTCATGCCGCTCTCGGCCTAGAAAAACCATGTCGGCCGAGGTTCCTGGCCGGGCGTGGCCACGATAGAGTTAGCGACCAGCCGGAGCCGGAGCCGAACCTAGAAGCCAAGTCAGGCCACTCCGCCACGAGGATGACGGCCTGCAGTAGACGGCGGAGGCGTCGTGATACCGGCGCGCATACCACGGCCAGCTGCTCCGCCAAGCCGCCTCTGTCGGCGAGGGACGCGAGGCCCGGCATCGGATGTTCGGATCATGTATGCCTCGGAAAGCCAAATTGGCTAGACTGGCCGCCATGGTTCTAGGAAGGGCACTGTTCGCCTCATCCGCCTCGTCTCTCCACGGTCCATGGCCCTGGAGGAACTGGCGGTCCGGGGAAGGGGTTGGAAGGGGTCTAGCACCACGTCCGGACGAGCAGCTTCCACCGACCGCAATGGCGCGTCTTGATATCCGGGTACGTGTACTGGAGGATCCTGCCATCCACGCCGTGGATGAAGTGCAAGCCGCCAAAGAACTTCTCCATGGTCGTGCTGATCTCGCCCTGCATGAAAATGGTGTGGATGGAGCGTCGTTGCACTGCCGAGCACCGTGTCAGCAGCGGCCTGCACCCGTCCCCAGCCGGAGCCGAGTCGGATTTTCCACTTTCCAGGCGTGAGGGAGCTCCCAGCTTACTCTGAGACAAGCGGCGCTCCTTGAGCACGAAGCGGTCCATGACAGCCCGGTTCTGGAAGGACCATGTGTTGAGCATGAACGGCAGCATGGCTGTCTCTTGGTACAGCTGCCGACAAAGGCCGCTCAGCAGCGTCATGCCATGGCCATGCCCTCGGTCGGCCGCCGCTCGCTTCTGCACCGCGGGGCAAGATGGTCTATGCGGAGCCGGAGCATCGTCACCTGGCAGCGCGGCCTTCTCGGGCAGGCCGGCGGCCCACGGATCTTCGGTCGGGGCGAGCACGACGCAGTAGAAGCCGCCGGGCTCGGGGACCGGACCGGGCATGCGGTAGCGCTGGTGCCGCCAGGGCCGGTAGCGAACGTTGACCTGGCCGACGTGCAGCACGAGCTCGTAGATGCGGTTTCGAAGCTCCGGCGGCAGCCGGAGGAGGGGCGAGACGTGGCGGTTCTGCTCGAAGCTGGCGGCCCCAGGTTAGGTCAGTCCGCCGCTATGGTGGCGCTGCCCTGGGACGGGCACGGGTACGGGCACGTACAGCTCACGTTCTCGCGAGCCTTCTTGGGGTGGCTGCCAAAGCGTCCGGCGCACACGTCGCTGACGGTCCTTGTTCAGCGCAGTCATTACGGCCGAGAAGAGGCGACGTGGCGGATCACGTTCTCGTACAAAAAAAGGAGAAAAAAAAAATAAAGTCAGTGCGCGTCGTGTCAGGTTTCCATACGAGCAAACAAGGGGGGCCCCGCTTCCGCTTTGCGATTAGATAGGCTGGATTCACCCCACCATGCTTCCTTCAACCCCGCAGACCTCGAGGTAGGAGGTATCTAGGTACCTAGGTATCTTGCAAGCCTCTCTCTGCCCTTCTGCACACCTTCATCAGCCCTTGAGCGGCCCGTCCAGCAGCCACTGCCCGATGGCGTGCATCGTCTTATCCCTCTTGATGCGTGCGTCGGCCATCAACTGCTTGTCACGGACGACCATGTCAATGTCCTGGTCGAAGGCGTGCACCTGGTCCGGGACCAACAGCCATCTATACCTCCCCCCCCCTGCCGTCCTCACCTCCCACGCAAACGTCTCGTCGTCGGTGATGAGCTCGCCCACACCGGCCGGCTGTTCCCTGCCCACGGGTACATGCGCCGCCGGGACCTCCTTGCCCGCCAACCGACAGGCCAGCTCCCAGGCCTCGTGCGCGAGGAAATCCATCTCGGCCGCCACCACGAACACGCTGCCCGGCAGCGCCCCCCTCTCCACCACGATGGGGTTCAGCAGCGGATCGCCGAGGGCGTGCCCGACCGGGCTGTACGCCCACGTGTACAGGCCGGCCAGGCGCAGGGTTATGTCCGAATCGGACCGGCCGAGGGCCTCGCGGTACCCGCCCAGCGCGGGCTTGCGCCGCCGGTGCGCGAACCTGGCCTCGCCCTTGACGGCGAAGTCGACGGCCGGGTAGATGGGCACGATGGCGCGCAGGCGCGCGCGCACGCCCTCGAGCTGGGCCGCCGCCAGCGCCAGCGTGCCGCCCGCGGACCAGCCGGCCATGGCGACGCGGCCGCCGTCGATGGGCAGGGCGCCGTCGGCGAGGCACGAGGCGAAGAGGGCGGCGACGTCGTGCACAGGGCCCGGGAACCGGTTCGCCGGGCCCTTGGCGTAGTTGAGCGCCACCACCACCATGCCGTGCGCCTGCGCGAACCTGTGGTTCCACGCCTCCGTGTCGATCGGGTCGCCCACGACGAAGCCGCCGCCGTGGAGGGTGAACAGGGTCGGGAACTTTTGGCCCGAGCCGGCGCGGTAGCCGGGCGGGAAGAAGATGCGGCATGGGAGGTGCTTGCGGCATGGGTAGGTCTTGACCACGTCCGGCCTGCATCCGGGCACGCCGCGCCACGTGCGAAACAAGATGGCAGGCTGCCAGATGAGGTTTTGCATGACGAAGGCGAGGAGTCGGTACCACGCCCGCGTCAGAAGCGGCAGCCGGGGAACCGTCCGGCCATCGGCAGGGGAATTGGGCGCCGGCCCCGAAAGATGGGCCGAGTGCATGGTTTTTTTTTATTATTATTTTTTTTTTTTACAAAAAAAAAAAAAAAAAGTTCTTCGACGCTGACGTTGAGAGGCAGGAAGAAGATGATCGGGACAGCAAGAAGATGAGGCACTCTGTGTCATGCACATGTGGCTTCATCACCCGGGCAGATTACTAATGCATTTCTCCAAATAGGTCCAAACGATCAAGCACAAAGGGCCCTAGAACATGGCCTGACAGGTCGCTCGCCATGCAGGGCACTGACTTGGTCAAATGGCAGCTTTAGACGTCATCAATACCACGTACTCGGCAGCTTCTGGTCGAATCCGGGTGAATCGGACTATGGTCGTTGTGCGGGGCGAGGGGGTGGACCACATGTCATCTCCTCCACACTTCTCCACTCACCAAAAAAACCAACCGAAGCCCTAACCCGGACCCGGAAATGAGCAAGTGCCGAAGGTAGTACTTGGTATTCGAAAATGGCGCTTGCCCCCCCTTCCCCAAAGCCACCGTCACCTCGACCCCCTGATACTACCTTCGTCCCGCGCTGGGCGAACCGCGAGCGAGCGGCTGCAGAGGCACACGATTCGGAAAGGCATTCCCCAGAGTGGCCAGGAGTTGAGCCCCCTTGCGGCGCCATCGGGCTCCGAAACGCTGCAATCTCCTGCGCCGTCGTGCAGCGAGACGGTCGGCGTTCCGGTCCTGGGCTACGTCTTCGTCTTCGTCGTCGTCGTCGGCTGCCGAGTCGTCCGTGTCGGTGGTCCGGTCGTCGTCCCTCGCATACAGCGCCCGCACGCTCGAACCGATGGACAAGTCCGCCCTGGCCACGTCCAGACTGTCGACCAAGCCGACGAGGCTCGAGTTCACCGCGGCGCCCAGGCGGCCGAGCTCGATGCCGGCGAACACGTTGCGGAAGCTCCCTCCCCCGACGCTGCTGGGGCCGGGCCGCGAGGGCTGCCGCCGCCGCCCGCCCCCGGACCGCACGCGGCGGCGGTCCGCCTCGTCCCAGGCGCCGGCGGCGCGACGGAGGTCCGACATGCGCGACACGTTGCGCAGGGGCCGTCGCGCCGTCGGTCCGGCGTCGGCGCCGCTGCTGCTGCCGCTGCTGCTGCTGTTGAAGTCGAAGCCGACGTCGTCGCCGCCGGCGCCGGCGCCGTCCCGGTAGAGGCCCCGCACCCACGGCTCGAACTGGGTGGGCGGCATCTGGTCCGCCGCGACGGCCGCGGACGCCTCCTGCGCGCGGTGTGGGGAGGGGGGCAGCCACGAGGGGGCAGGTTCCCGAAAGACGCGCTGGTTGAAATGATTGATGGCGCGATGGTCCAGCCCCGCGGCCTCCAGGTCCCTGCACCGCCTGGTGGCCTCGGCCTCCAGCTCCTCCAGGCGGGGGCGGTGATGGGGGTAGAACATCATGCACTGGGCGATGCAGGTCCGGAGGCGCACGTCGATGTGGCCGTAGTTCTGGGCATCCCGGAGCACCAGGGCGCCGTAGCTGACAAGGCTCGCTTGCTGCCCGTTGGCGTACGCCATGGTCACCTCGGCGGGCACGGGCGGCACCGACGGTTCGTGGCCCGTGAGGAGACACCACATGATCTGGGTCATGGGCATGTCGCCATCAGTGCCGGGAACGCAGGGGGGGGGGGGGGGGGGAGGGGGAAGGGGAAGGGCAAGGGCATGGCGGGGCGCGGTGACTGACGATTCCGATGCCGTAGATGTTGCACCTCTCGGTCCAGTTGCCCGCCGTGTGCTCCGGATCGACATGCATGGGATGAGGTTCCAGGATTTTCAGCGCGTCCCATCTCGCCGTGTGTTGCTCCTGTGGCAGTGATGGGCAGTCTCGATCAGGCCGTGGACGGGACAGGGGAGGTGAAGTTGATCATACCGGCATGGAAAACTCGGCCTTGCCCACCGGCCTATAGCACCACGAGAGTTGACTGCCATGGGGTTTCCCGCGGGTTAGCAAGAGCAGCAGACGACGAGCAAGAGGATCCTCGTACGGGTTACCCTGTTCCACATCGGGGCGATGCTGCATGCCCAGCCCGAGATCGCCGATCTGTTGGTCTTGATCAGCCGCGCTGTCGTCGTCGAAGGGCCGGGCAGGCCGGTCGAGGACAGGTTACCTTGACAATCGGCGTTTGGCTGTGGGCCGTGTCTGCGCTGGGGTGGGCAAAGTCGCCGACAAAGACGTTGGCGGGATCCAAATCAAAGTGGATCAGCGCGTCCGAGGGCGAAAAGGCATGGCGGATATGGGGACGCCCCAGCCGAGGGTCGGTCTCCTCGGTCAGGTGTCGAGTGCTGAAAGGATGGGTCTGCCGCAGGGGAAGGTGGGTGTCGAAAGCGGCCGGATAGCTCAGCGCAATACAGCCCTGGATCACTGTGGCCGTTTTTTTTGCGCGAGTGTCAGCGGGCAGGAAGAAGAGGCAGGCGGGAGGAGGGATGGGCTACGGTCCGGGCACGTACAGCACTTGAATATACGCCAGAGGTGGATGGCCGGCCACGCCAGGTTGAGGGCCCGGGCCCGAGCGATGACGGACAGGAGAGAGCCGTGGCGCAAGTACTCCATGACGAGGATGGCCGGGTCCTCGAACACGGGGCGCTGGTGGGCAAACCTGACCAGGTGCGCGGCCAGGCCGGCCACCGTGTTGGGCCGGTACAGCTCGTGCATCTGGACAATGTGCTTGGCGCCACGCATCAACTGGACAAGGGTCTTGTCAGCAGCAGCAGCAGCAGCAGCAGCAGCAGCAGCAGCAGCACACGAAACGCGGGACAAAAAACGACCAGTACCACCCACGCGCATGTTGTGCTTCTCCGTCTCCAAGTTGGCGCTGGTGGCGTCCAGGGCGAACTTGACCGCCACCTTTTCCTTGGTCGTCCTGGTCCTGCCGGGCGCGGCGGCGGCGGCGGCGGTGACGTCGACGTCGACCTCGAACAGGGCCACGCAGCCCTGGCCGCCCGAGGCGATGACGTTGGCGAGCCGGAGGCCGGCGCGCGCCAGGTCGGACGAGCGGGCCTGGACGGGCCGCACGTCGTCGGGCACGACGGCGGCGGCGGCGGGCGCGGCCGGGGTGGCGTCGCGACCGGCGGGCGGCAGCAGCAGCAGCAGCCCGGTGTTGTTGGCCGGGTCGGGCGCGTTCCAGGCGCGGGCGTCGTGGTAGAAGTCGACGGCCTCGGCGCGGGCGAAGGCGTCGGGGCCGGCCCAGCGAGGCTGCCGGCGGCGGGCGCGGAAGAGGGCGGGCGGGAGCGGCACGTGCCGGTCGAAGAAGCCCCGGTTGCGGTGGGCGCGCCACCGGTCAAAGTACTCCTGCTGCCGCAGGCAAAAGTCGATGTGCTGGGCCGTGTGCCCGGGATGTCGGGCCAGGAAGGAGGGCAGCCCGGCCCCGGCGGCTGGTCGGCCGGGCCTGAGGCTGGGCCGGTCGGGGAGAGGCCGAGGAGGGAAAGACGAGGCTCCATCAGGCCCACGGTGGAACGAGGGCGGTCGTCCTGCCATGGCTGTGATTCGGGTAGAGCGATGGGAAGGGAAAAAAAAAAAAAAAAAAAAAAAAAAAAAAAGAGGAGGACAAGGTGTAGAGGCCATGATGATGCGGGATAGTAAGAGTATGCTGTGTGTGGGTGAGGGTGAGGGTGTGTCACCGGAAGCGGAGGCCGGGCATTGACAAGGACGACGGACACAATCACGGGCGGCACTGGAATGCCTGCATCCGGCCACACACGCACCACCTCGCAGGGCACAAGGATGACAAACAAAGGAGTAAGTGCTCTTTTTTTTTTTTTTTTTTTTTCTTTCTTTTTTTTTTCTTTCTTGCTCTCTTTTGACGCCGTGTTGGAACGGCGTGGCTCAGGTCAAACTCTCCACCACCACACCAGGACTAAGGACACGGCATCACGCGCTAGGGGTCTAGAAAGGACCGTCCGGCAATGGCTTCCTGTAGACGGTTGCAAATGGCAATATTGCCAGATTAAGGGGCCGCTGTCCATGTCGACCGGTATGGAACCGGTGTTTTTTTTTTTGGTTCTTTTTTTTTTTTTTTTTTTTTTTTTTGAGGGGAGAAGGGGGGGGGGGGGCGGTGCCAGGATTGTCTGTGCCTTTTCATATGAGTCTGTGACTCTGTGAACTTGTGTCGTCTACCGCCCCATGACACGTTGACAACCCACACCAACGACGATGAAAGCGCGGCACACAGCTGTACACGGCGCTCCCTCGGGCTCCGGGTTCCTAGTGCGGCTTCGCATCCGGCTGACGCAGTCGCAGAGGAGCACGGCCACATCGTCCCCGACGTGCCACCGAGGACGACTGCCGGCGTGCCGCGGCGTCTCGCAGCCCGACCGGCTGCACCAGGTTGGAAAACAAGAAGCATCATCATCGGCTCGGGCCGGCCATGACACGCTGTCGCCGAGTCTCGGCGGTGCCGGGCTCCTGGGACGACTGATGCAGCGGGCCAAGAGCCAGAAGATGACGACGACGACGACCACCACCACCCAGCGGCAACGGGCAGCTTTGTCCAGCCCGGATCTGGGCCTGGGACCGCACGCGGCGGCCCACAACAACAACAACAACAACAACAACAACAAACACGGCGTCCGGGAACCGCTACGGCCGCGGACCAGCCCCGAAGCCGCCGTTGAACAGCAGCAGCAGCAGCAGCAGCCGCGGCGCCGGCGGCAGCAGCAGCAGCAGCAGCAGCCGCGCCCCGCCGAGGGTCAACCCAAGATGGCGTACGTGCCGCGCCATGCCGCCTCCGACTTTGCGCGCATCCGGCCCGTGTCCTACCACTCGGTCCATCCGTCCCTGCACGGCGGCCAGTCCCTCAAGGACACGAGCCTGAGCCCGTTGAGCGTGGCCCCGCCGCCCATGTTTACGCTGCGGGAAGACGAGGCGACGGCGGTGCCGCCGCCGACTCCTCCCTCTCCTCCTCCTTCTCCCCTGCATCAGGGTGCGATGAAGCCAGTCGGCGACCCCGGCGATCCCGGCGACCCCGGCGACCCCGGCGACCTCAGCTTCCACAGCTTCCACACCGCCACCACGCAACAAGCACGGCCGGCCCAGCCGCGCTCGAGCCCGGCCGCCAGATCCCCCCCCCTGCCGCGAAGCCCGGCCACAACGCTGGCTCGGGACGAGCACCTGGAGCCCGGTCAGATGCCGGCTCCTCGGCGCAAGTTCGCCCTGGTCAGCGAAAAGTCGCGGCCCGTCTCGGAGATCTCGGAGCTGCCCGTCCCCTCCATGTCGGAGGTCAACCTGGTCATGCCCCTGGCGTCGCCACCCCAGCTCAAGCTGCACATCCCCGGCACCCTGCACGAAGCAGCCGCACGGCCCGAGCCACCATCCATTGCGCTGCTCGAGATGTTCCCGGACCCGATCCTCGACCACGAGCTCGACCACGAGCTCGACCACGAGCTCGACCACGAACCCGCCCTCACCGACTTCGAACGCTTCCTCGCCGAGGCCGAGGCGGCCGACCGGGCCGACCGCGAGCCCCTCTGGCTCGTCATGGCGCCCCCCCTCCCCCCCCTCCTCCCCCACCAGCACCACCACACCTACCGCCCCTTTCCCTTGGGGCGCCCCGACGCCCACGGCCCGTTCGGCCCGGCCGCGTCCTTCCTCCACCCGGCCGACACGGACGCGGGCGGCCAGCCGGCGGGCCGCGTCACGCAGCGGCGCAGCTGGGCGCCCACGGCGGCGGCGCGGCCGGCACCGGCGCGCTCGGGGTCCGCCCGCACGGCCAAGACCCCGCGCCGCCGCAGCTGGGTGCCGTCGCCGGCCACGGAGCCGCCGCGGAGGAGCATGTCGCACCGGCGCAGGAGCCGGGTGGCCGATGGCGGCCCGCCGCGGGAGCCCGTCGTGGAGAAGGGGAGGGGGTCGGCCACGTTGGTGAAGCGCATCTCGCAGTATGTAGGTCTTTGAGCCTCTACCGTGTATATCCCCCATCTTTTTTTTTTTTTTTTTCTTTTATTTTTTTTTATATTCTTTATATATTTTATATTTTCCTTTTTTTTTTTCCCCCTCCCCCCATCGCCCAGCTTTTTCCCTTGTGCCACTTGTCCGCTTGTTTACTTTCCCTGCGCGTCGTGATGATTGCCGACGCGGACCTGCTTTGTCAGCCACACACACACACACACACACACACCCATTTTGGCCGCTTCGGCACACCGAGGGACCAATCAAGAGCAGAGGGAGAACTCTATGGCTCGTCATAGACGTCGACCCGTCACCAGGAACTCGGCAGGAGGGATCCACTTGTGGCCACTGCTTCGTCACTGGCCTCCCCCCCCCCCCGTTTGCTCGTCCTATGCTGGCGGCGACATCGGGCAACAGACATGGCCACCTCGAGGTAGACTCGGAACAAGACGGCCGAGATGGATTGGTTCTAGCGCCTAGGTCGTCCGCCGCGCTACGTACCTACTAGAGACTCTTACAAAATCCCTAGTCAGCTCTCCCCCCTCTGCCGCGAGTACTCGCCGCCACGGGGAAATCGGAGCTCCTCCTTGGCTCGGGTACACGTCGTTCCTGGCCGCCATGGACGATCCCCCCCGCTTCGACGGCGACAACGCGCATCATGGCCCGGCGTACTCGGTGCATTCGCCCTGGACCAAACGCCTCATCGTGCTGGCCGCCTCGCTCTCGGCCTGCTTCTCGCCGCTGACGGCGCAGGTCTACCTGCCGGCGCTCAACGCGCTCGCGGCCGACTTCCACGTCTCGAGCGCGCAGATCAACCTGACCGTCACCACCTACATGATCTTCCAGGCCGTCACGCCCATGTTCGTGGGCGGCTTCGCCGACACGGCCGGCCGCCGCCCCGCCTACCTGCTCTGCTTCGTCGTCTACATCGCCGCCAACATCGGCCTCGGCCTGAGCCCGTCGTACGGCGCCCTCATGGCGCTGCGGTGTCTGCAGGCGGCCGGCTCCAGCACGACCATCGCCCTGTGCCAGGCCGTCGTGGCCGACGTTGCCACCAGCGCCGAGCGGGGCCAGTACATCGGCATGACCGTCATCCCCGTCGTGCTGGCGCCCAGTCTGGGTCCTGTCATGGGCGGCCTGCTCTCGCAGAAGCTCTCGTGGCGCTGCATCTTTTGGCTCTTGGCCATCCTGGCCGCCGTCGATCTCGTCCTGCTCCTGCTCTTCTTCCCCGAGACCTGCCGTCGCATCGTGGGGGACGGATCGGTCCGGCCGCCCGGCCTGTACCGCACCTGCTGGCAGAGGATCAAGGACCGCACAGCAGGCCAAGGCGAAGGCACGCCCGCGCCCACGTTCCGCCTCGGCCGGCCCGACCTCCTCGGCTCCGTCGGGCTCCTCTTCCAGAAAGAAGTCGGCCTCCTGCTCGGCTACAGCGCCATCACCTTCTCGGGCTTCTACGCCATCTCGACCGCCATGCCCTCGCTCCTGGCCACCCACTACGGCTTCGACGCCACCGTCGTGGGGCTCATGTACCTGCCCCTGGCGGGCGGGTCCATCGTGGCCGCCGTGGCCATGGGCCCGCTCATCAACTGGAACTGGGCCCGGCACGCGCGCGCGCGCGGCCTCGCCGGGGACGCCGCCGCCGCCGCCGCCGCCGCCGCCGCGGCCGACCGCGCGCGGCAGCCCGACCTGGCCTGCTTCCCCGTGGAGCGCGCGCGCCTCGAGGTCGGCGTGCCGCTGCTGGCCCTGGCGGCCGCGGTGCTGCTGTGCTGGGGCTGGGCGCTGCAGAGCGGCGCGGGCGTGGCGGTGCCGTGCGTGCTGCTGTTCCTCATGGGCGTCGGCATGATCGGCTTCAACAACTGCGCCAACGCGCTCATCATCGACCTGGCCCCGGGCCGGGCCGCCGCCGCCGTCGCGGCCAACAACCTGACCCGCTGTCTTTTGGGCGCCGTCGCGAGCGCCGTCGTCGTGCCCATGATCGACCGCATCGGCGCCGGCTGGGCCTACACCGTCATGGGCCTGCTGTACCTCGTCTTCGTCCCGTCCGTCTTCCTGCTGATGAAGAACGGCATGCGCTGGCGGGCCGAGGTGCGGGAGAAGGAGGCGGGGAGGGCGGCCAAGGGGGGCGAGACCGCGCGCTCTACGGACCACGACGAGACGGATCGTGCCGGGCATGAACCCCTGTAACTTTGTTTGCATCTGCCTGGATGGCAAGCGGCAAGTGTCATGGGGTACCCCCATGACGGGTAGCCGCCCCACGACCTTGTACGTCGGAAAAGAGCTGAAATGCGACCTCGTTTCCGAGTGCCACACTATGGTGAAGCCATCGTGTGCCGTGTCGTCGACGATGACGTCGGCTCGGGGCTCCGCGGTGGGGGGTACGGCCGGGCCTTGCGTTTTTCCGAATCCAAGCAGCTGACAGCGAAAGCTCCACCGCACTAAGCCGAAGCAGAGCCGAGGACCCCTTTTTTTTTTTTTTTTTTTTTTTTTTGGGGGGGGGGGGGGGGGGGGGGGGGTAGTAGTAATTGACTTTTCTTTCTCATTCCACCCAATCGACATCACTCAAAAAAAACCACGGCCACATCACCTCCCTCGCCCCGTGAGCCCTTTCCGAAAACCATTCCTCCCGCCTCCACGACACACACACACACACACACACAGCCGCCACCATGTTCGCCGCCTCGCGCATCCAGACCCGTGCCTTCTCGGCCTCGACAAGAAACGTAAGCGCACCGTGCACGGGCCAGCCGGGATCGGGAAAACTAACCCCCCCTTCCTGCGCATAGCTCTCCAAGGTTGCCGTCCTCGGCGCGGCCGGCGGCATCGGCCAGCCGCTCTCCCTCCTGCTGAAGCTCAACCCGCGCGTGACGGAGCTCGCTCTCTACGACATCCGCGGCGCCCCGGGTACGTCCTATGCACACCCCAAAAAAACCACACCCCCCCCCCCAAAAAAAAAAAAAAAAAAAAAAAAAAACTGACCACCGCTCGGCACCACAGGCGTCGCGGCCGACATCGCGCACATCAACACAAAGTCCACCGTGACGGGCCACGGACCGACGGCCGACGGCCTGGCGGCGGCCCTGCGCGGCGCCGCTATCGTGCTCATCCCGGCCGGCGTGCCGCGCAAGCCGGGCATGACGCGCGACGACCTCTTCCGCACCAACGCGTCCATCGTGCGCGACCTGGCCGGCGCCTGCGCCGACGCGGCCCCGGCCGCCAAGGTGCTCGTCATCGCCAACCCGGTCAACTCGACGGTGCCCATCGTGGCGGCCGTCTACCGCGCCCGCGGCGTCTACGACCCGCGCGCCCTCTTCGGCGTCACCACGCTCGACGTCGTCCGCGCCAGCCGCTTCGTCGCCGAGCGCGCCGGCACCGACCCCGCCGACGAGGCCGTGCCCGTCGTCGGCGGCCACTCGGGCCTCACCATCGTGCCGCTCTTCAGCCAGACGCGCCACCCGCACCTCGCCGGCGACGCCGACCTCGTGCGCCGCGTGCAGTTTGGCGGCGACGAGGTCGTCCAGGCCAAGGACGGCGCCGGCTCCGCCACCTTGTCCATGGCCATGGCCGGCGCCCGCATGGCCGAGTCGCTGCTCCGCGCCGCCCAGGGCGAGAAGGGCGTGGTCGAGCCGACCTTTGTCGACAGCCCGCTGTACAAGGACCGGGGCATCGACTTCTTCAGCAGCCCGGTCGAGCTCGGCCCCGCCGGGGTCGAGAAGATCCACCCGGTCGGCAAGCTGGACGCGACCGAGGAGAAGCTGCTCGAGGCGTGCCTGGGCGACCTGAAGAAGAACATTGAAAAGGGCATTCAGTTTGTGGCCGAGGAGCCGGCCAAGTAAAAAGGCAGCCGGGGAGGGGGGGGGGATGCACATCCCGGGCCCACGAGGCCGTGTTTTGGCCGCTGCTGTACCATGTAGAATAGCCCACGCATGAAGCCCACGCATGAGATGGCGCTTTTGACCTCATCGACCTTTGTGCTCTTTCTTTCTCTCTCGCTCTCGCTCTCTCTCTCTCTCGCTCTCTCTCTCTCTCTCTCTTTCACACACACACACACACACACACACACACTCACCCGTTCGGTCCTGCGCCCCTAATATGCCGTTTCTCTTGGATGGCGAGAGAGTGCTGGTGTGGCTACATGTCGACATCCCCGGCGACGAAATCCACACCACCGACACCGACCCCCGATCGTATATACATCCTAGCATGCCCGCCCCCCCCGTCCCCTCCCCTCCCCCCGCCTCAGCGCTGTACGCCCTGCTGCGGCGGCGGCGGCGGCGGCGGCGGCGGCGTCGACGAGCCCTCGGCCCACCTCCTCCGCTTCGCCTTGGGCGCCTCGACGGACCTCTCCCGTGCGGCCGTCTTCTCGAGCCGGCTCCTCTCGTGGTCGGCGCGGCGGGCGCGCTCGCGGGCCAGCTGCTCGGGCCGGCGGGCGGCCACGTCGCGGGGCCGATAGTCGCTGCACAGGCGCTTGAGGGCCTTCTCGAGGGCCCAGCAGGCGGCGAAGTCGACGGCCATGACGGCGGTGAGGGTGGCGCGGAAGGCGTCGGTGAAGCGCACGAGGCCCATCTGCTCGTTGATCTCGGGCACGAGCTCGGTCGAGCAGGCAAAGGCGATGGCGCTGACGCCGACGATGCCGTAGAACATGCCCTTGTTCTCGCGCAGCGACTCGCGGAAGGGCCGGCCCTGGTAGTTGACCGCGAAGGTGGACACCTGCTGGATGAGCTGCAGGAGGTAGACGGCGCTGTTGAGCAGCGAAGGCGTGAAGTCGGCTTCGAGGTCGACCATCTCGGACCGGCTGGAGCAGGGGGGGGCGTTAGTGGAGGAGGAGCGTCAAAAACAAGGAGAAAGAATAATAAAAAAAAAAAAAAAAAAAAAAAAACCACACGTACGGCTCAATCTGGTCGCAATAGCGAGCCATGTAGATCAGGGTGCCAATGTGCACGGCAAACTGGCCCAGGATGGACCCGATGATGTACAGGTTGAAAATGTTGGGCTGCGGCCGCTCCTTGGACAGGCCTTCGACCGAGCGCGCGCGCGAGATGGACAGGAAGCACACGCTCATGAGCATGCCGCTGATGGTGATCTGGCCGTCGCCAAACTTGATGCCCTCGAGGTACAGCACGCTCAGGCTGTAGGCGCTGATCAGGCAGTTGAGCGCCAGGATCTTGTACATCTGGATCGTGGCCACGAGGGTGCAGCGTCCCTGGCGGATGATGTTGGGCACCGCCATGACGTTGCGCAGCTTGGAGGTGAAGGGCGCGGCCACGGAGGCGTCGCCCAGCTTCAGCGTTGGCGGCTCCATATCCTCCAGCATCTCGTTCTCCAACAGGCCCGAGGTCAGCTTGTCGGCCAGGCTGGCGGCCTTTCGCGCGGCCTCGGCCTGCTTCGCCTTCTTGGGGTCCGTCTCCCTCGGCTTCTGTGCCGCAGCAGCAGCGGCGGCGGCGGCGGCGGCGGCGGCGGCGGCGGCGGCGGCGGCGGGCGGCGACGGCGTGACGGTGTCGACCCGGTCGTGGCCCAGCGACTTGGCCAGGGCCTCGACCGACACCTTTCTCTTCTCGGCCTCGCGCTCCATGGCCTTGTGGTGGTGCGGGTTCGCGGGTCCCGGAGGGTACAGGTGCGCGATCATGACGGGCACGGCCGGGGCCGGACCGTTCCAGCGCGCCATCAAGTCGACTTGCTTCTGGTACAGGTCCTTCAGCTTCGTGTTGCGCGCGTGCTCGGCGATGCGCGTCAGGTCCTCGGGGGTGCCGTTCAGGAGGGCCACGCCGATGTGGGCCTGCTTGAGCGCACCGACATCGTTGGTGCCGTCGCCGGCCATGAGGGTGTAGTAGCCCATGGCTTTGAGCCCGAGCAGAATCTCCTCCTTCTGCTTGGGCGAGACGCGGGCGTAGACCCACGTGTGCCGGAGCAGCGAGGTCCAGCCGACCTGATCCTTGTACTGGGCCAGCGCCGGGCCGGTGACGCAGAGGTCCTTGGACCGGAGGATGTCCGGGTCGATGGGCTGGGTGGGGTCCACGTCCCTGTGCGGCGGCGTCGTCTTGTCGTCGACGCTGCGCCAGACCAGCCCGTGCTCGCTCTCGTCGGCGCGCTCGGGCACATCGAGGATGAGGACGTCGCGGTCGACGATTTCGACCTCGCGCGCGACGTGCACGGCCGTCAACGGATTGTCGCCCGTGATCATGACGACGCGGTGGCTGCTCTCGTTGAGCATCTGCACCGCCTGCTTCGCATCCTCCTTGAGCGGGCATTGGAGGACGAGGAAGCCGGCAAAGGTCAGGTCGGCCTCGACCTGGTCGCGCTTCAGCGCCTGGATCTGGCCGCTGCCGAGCTCCTTCTCGGTGCTGAGCTGCTTGTACGCGAGCGCGAGGACGCGGGAGCCCCGACGGGTGTAGTACTTGTACGTCTCCTCGTAGTCGGCCGGGACCGTGACCAGCATCTTCCCGATCGTCTCGGGCGCACCCTTGACGCCGACAAAGGTGCCGTCGCGCTTCCGGCCCGTCGTGCGGTCGCTCGCGTGCACCGTCGCCACGGAGCTCTGGCGTTTGAGGGCCGAGGAGAAGGGGAAGCGGCGCTTGATGTGGACCGTGCCCGTCGTCGTCGTCGTCGTCGTCGTCGTCGTCGTCGTCGTCGTCGTCGTCGCCGTCTTGCTGCTGCTGCTGCTGCCGCTGCTGCTCAGCACGTCGTTCCGGGCCAGACGCCAGCCGAGGGCCGTCAGCGTCGCCTTCTCCATGGGGTCGCCGACAATGTCGCCCTCGTCGAGCTTGACCAGGGCGTGTGCCGTCGCCAGGACCAGGGTCGTCTCCATGCCGGCCTCGTGCACGGGGCTCGTCGGGCCCAGGCCGGCGATGCCCTCGACCACCAGGTCCTCGCCCGTCAGGGTGCCCGTCTTGTCGAAGCAGGCAATGTCGATGCGGCCGGCAAAGGGGATGCGGAACGGCTCGGTGCAGAAGATGGCGAACTTGGCCAGCGCGGCCAGGCTCGTGTTCACCGCCAGGCTCAGCTCCATCGGCAGCTCGGGCGGGACGACGCTGGTGACGATGAGGACGCAGTCGAGCAGCAGCTTGGACCGCCTGCGGTCCTTCTTCACCCCCTCGTCCCAGACGTACCACGACGCGGCCAGGGCGAAGACGAGCAGGAAGAGGATGAACAGGAGCGCCTCGACGTTGTTGGCCGAGACGCGCTCGGTCGAGTAGATCATGGTCCGCACGAGGCTGCCCTGCGACGTCTCGAAGCCCGTCTTGGTGACCATGGCCAGGGCTCCGTCGTCGGGCGGCGGCGGGACGGCGGCGGCGGCGTCGTCGTCGGCGGCGGCGGCGGTATGGGCATGGGTGATCTGCAGCACCTTGGTGCCTCCCCACAGGCACGAGTTCTTGTCCAGGCCGTCGAGGTCGAGCGTGGCCTCGGGCGGGCGCGACTGGATGGATTCCTTCAGCAGCGGCGTGCTCTCGCCCGACAGCATGGCCTCGTTCACGATGGCCGTGCCCCGGACGAGGAGCATGTCGCACGCCAGGCCGCCGTCTTCCTGCGTCCGCGACACCGAGGCCAGGTCGGCCGGGAGGAGCTGGTCCGTCTGGATCTCGGTCCAGGTGCGCAGGCGGTAGACCCAGATGGCGTACGGCTTGATGCTCATGCGGCGGAACTCGTGGAGCGTCCGCTGGCGCTGCCAGACGACCGTGCTCTCAAACATGAGCAGCATGAGCAGGGTGAAGAGCGAGTAGTACCAGTATTCGTCCAGCATCCACAGGCCGACGCAGAAGATCTGGAAGACGAAGAAGGGCGCGACCGCGTGTTCCCGGAAGAGCTCGGCGAAGGTGGGCACGGGTATGTCGAACGTGTTGGGGCCGTACCGGTCCCGGACGCGCTCGAGCTCGGCGGCCGTGCCGATGCCCCGGGCCGACTGGAACCGGTCCAGCCTCGGCTTCGGCTCGTCCGCGTCGATGGCGAACTGGAGCGGGGCGAACTGTCGGCTGTCGGGGTCGTAGCGGAACCGGCGCTTCTGGAAGAGGAAGGACAAGGTGGTCTGGCCATCGGCCTGGCCGTGACGCTCGAGCGGGACAATGTCGGCCGAGCCGGCGTTGGCCAGCGGGACGAGCTTGATCAGCTGCGCCTGCTCGACCGAGGTCGCCCTTCTGGCGGTGAAGAGGGCCCGCAGCGTGACGCTCCAGTGCGTGCACAGCCAGACGAGCGACTGCAGCGTGACGAGGCTGCCGACCCAGACAAACGTCCATTCGGACGCGCCCATGTACTTTTCGTACAGCCTCGGCGTCAGGTAGAACCGCAGGAAGACGGGCCACAGGATGGTGAAGGGCCAGACGTAGGCGTGCCAATGGAGCGGCAGCGCCGTCAGGAGCTCGGCCTCCCGCATCTGCGCCTTGTCCACGAGGGGGGGCGCCATGGGGAAGAAGACGACACGGGGACGAAGACGGGTTCTGCCGTCTTTGTAGAAAAAAGAGGAACAAGGGCCAAAGAGAGCGAACGAAATGGGGAGAGGGAGAGGGAGCGTAAAGAGGAAAGGAAAAAAAAAAAAAAAAAAAAAAAAAAAAAAAAGGGCAAAAAAGCTCGGACGCGCCAAGAAAATCCGAGACCCACTTCGATGCAAGCATATCCTCTTCGTCTCGTGCATACATACTACCTATACCCTCTACAGGCACATTTGCGTCACAACGGGAACTTGCCTACGCGCACGTGACCGAGGTAGACGAGCCTCTCTCTCCCCAACATCGAAAGCGCAAACCAGCCTTTTTTTGTTGCCTGTGATTGGAGCAGGCAGGCAGCGCGCACACCCTACGTCACTTCCACGACTTCCAAGACAGGGGTAGGAGGAGGAGGAAGCCTGCGTGGACAGAGCAAGGCCCGCACCTGCCGGCGACGCGGCGCCGTGACTTGGGGTCGCGGTCTCGTGCCTGACGCCTGTTGACCCTGTGTTTTGCTACTCCTGGACTTTTTTGCTCCTTGTTTGCTGCGATTCACCTTCTGATGATGAATCCTCATCCCCAGACCGCATCCACAACATATTCTCCCCCCCTCTCGCTTGATGCGCTCTACCTAGTTGTTTTTTTTTTTTGTTTTGTTTTTGTCTTGGTTTGTTTTTTTCCCTTTTTTCTTTTCTTTTTTTTTTTTTTTTCCCTCTCTATGTTGGATTGGCCATCTTTGTGCTCACCACCACCATGACCACCCTTCCACACCTCCACACCAACCCCCCCCGCACGACCGTGATCCCCTACGCGCAAGGCCCCGCCGCCGCCTCTTCGGCACACCTAGACGGCCTCCCGTCCGCCGCCCTGATCGGCATCGCCTTTGGCGTCTTCCTCGCCCTGGCGCTGACCGTGGCCCTGTGCTGCGTGCTCGTGCGCAGGCGCCGCCGCCGCCGGGAAGCCGACGCCGCTGCCGGTCCGAAAAAGAATGTTGGGACCGAGGCGTCGAGGGGGAAAGGAGCAGGAGGAGGAGGAGGAGGAGGAGGAGGAGGAGGGACCGAGACGGGGGCCGAAGGGAAAGAAGAGTCCTTTGGGTGTGAGAGACGTCGTAGTATGGGTACCAGACCGGACGCGTCCATGAAACAAACTTGACCCGGTTCCCTCTCCCCTGGTCTACCGACACGTTTGTTTAGGGGGGGGGGGGGGCAACCAGCATCTCGGTTGCACAGATTGATGGCCATGAATGGTCCAGGAGCAGGTCGCGGAACCAGATGTACTCACTACATTGCCATCACCATTCAAAAAAAAAATTAAAAAAATTAAAAAAATGAAAGGTTAAAAAAAAGAAAAGTAAGAAAAAGAAAAGTAAAAAAAGAAAAGTAAAAGAAAAGAAAGGTAAAAAAAAGAAAAGTAAAAAAAAAGAAAAGTAAAAAAAAAAGAAAAGTAAAAAAAAGTAAAGTGAAAAAAAAGGTAAAAAAAAAAAAAAAAAAAAAAAAAAAAAAAAACCTTCACCCCCCAACCATCAACGCCCGTATCTCCCGCACCAACCCCCCCAACCAGTCGCTCAGCTCCCCCTCGTCCATCAGCACTGCATCACACCGTGCCGCCAGCGCCAGCGTCCCCCCCCGGCCGACGGCCATGTCGACATAGACGTTCCACGGCGCCACCACGCCCGTGTCCAGCCCGTCCATCAGGGTCGTCCCCGGGATGGCCTCCTCGGCGGCGAAGTCGGTCGGCACGCCCAGGTCCATCACCTCCAGCCGCCGCCGCCCCGCCCCGTGCACCATCACCAGGCCCTCCCCCCACAGCAGGTTCAGGTACGTGTTGAACGGCACCGCGTCGGCGCCCGGCGACACGCCCATCCACCGCAGCACGTCGCGCAGCCGGCTCTGCTCGTGCGGCATCCGCTCCGCCATGCCGGCCTGGACCTTGCGCAGCAGCCCGACGACGGTCTCGCCCGGCCCGCCCAGATCCACCCGCATGGGCACCACATTCACCCAGGGCCCCTCCTCCGGCTCCTCCTCCTCCCCCCCCGCCGCCGCCGCCGCCCGGCCGGCGACAAAACAGGCAAAGACGGGCATGCGCGTGGCGCCCGTCGAGGCGGCCACCAGACGCGCAAACGCCAGCACCAGCAGCGCGTGCGGCGTGACGCCGGCCCTGCGTGCCACCGTCTCGAGCGCCGCCGTCGACACCGTGGCCGGCGCGCGGACAAACGTCTGTCGGCGGCAGGTCGGCGTCGCGGCCGGCAGGTGTCGTGGCCGGAGGAGCGCGGCCTGGTGGTGGCGGAGGGTCGAGGACCAAAAGGCCGCGGACTCGGCCGGCGTGGGCGCCGCAGGGGAGGACCCCAAGCCGGCCGCCGGCCTGGACAGAGGGAGGGAGGGAAGCCTCATGGGGGGCGAGGCGGTGTCGGTGTCGGTGTCGGTGTGGTACAGGGCCGACAGCTCGTCGACAAGCTGCACCATGGACCAGGCGTCGTAGGCGGCGTGGTGGACCGTCAGGACCAGCACGTCGCCGGCCGTCCGGCCGCCGCGCACGAGCGCCAGGCGCGTCGGCGGCCTGGACAGATCCGAGGGCGCCGCCATGGTGCTGCGGACGAGGTCGGCGACGCGGGCCCGGAGCGCCTCTTCGCTTCCGGCCTGGTCGCCCTCCTCCTCTTCTTCTTCTTCCTCTTCTTCTTCTTCTTCCTCCTCCTCCTCCTCTCTCCTCTCGTGCACGGTCAAGGCCCGGTCGGGCGGGTCCGCCGCCCAGCGGGGCGAAAAGACCACCTGCACGGCCCGGTCCGGCGCCACCGCCACAAAGGTCGAGCGCAGGACGGCGTGCCGTGTCCGCAGCGCCGTCCAGGCCGCGCGCAGACGGCCGAGATGCAGGACGGCCGGCGGTGCCGTGCGCAAGACCCAGCACGGCTCGTAGAGGGTGCGGCCCGACTGGAGCCAGGCGACGAGGTGGTACTCCTGGCCCGCCCGCACAGCCCGCACGTCTTCCACCCGGGCCTTGTCGTCGTCCTGGAGCGCCAGACGGTCGAGCGCAAGGGCCCGGTCCTGCGGCTTGACCAGCGCCAGCGCCTCCGGCTCGTCCAGCGCCTCCGCCGCGGCGGCCTCGGGGCTCCGCCGCCTCTTCGGGCCCGACTCGTTCGTCTGGGCCGCTTCGCAGATTCTCCCGACCCGGTTCCCGCGCATGACGTCGGTCGCGCGCAGCGGCACGCCCAGCCGCCGACACGCGGCCGCCACGCGGAGGGCCACGAGGGAGTCGACGCCGAGGGCGAAGACGCTGGTGCCGGGCCCGATGGGGATCCCGGTGGGCGTCAGCTGCGCCAGGACGGCCTGCAGGGGCGCGAGGTACCGCGCCAGGGCGGCCGGGTCAAAGGCGGCGGCGGCGGCGGCGTCGTCGTCGTCGTCGTCGTCGTCGTCGTCGTCTTCACGCGGCCGGTCGACGGGGAGGGTGAGCAGGCGGGCCGGAGAGGCGACGGCCAGGCGGGCCGGCTGGTCGAGCACGTCGTGGAAGGCGGCGGCCAAGGTGTCGAGGAAGGCGGCCGTGACGGCGGCGTCCATCTTGCTGACGACGTGCACCGAGAGGGCGCGGGCCGACGGGTGCACCTCCACGTTGAGCGCATACTCGGACGAGCCCTTGCTGCTGCTGCTGCCGCTGCTGCTGCTGCCGCTGCTGCTGCTGCCGTCCACGACATAGGGCGCCCACAAGGAGGCCTCCTCGGGCACCACCTCGTTCCCGTCTCCGGCCCCGGCCTCGGCACGGCCGTGGAAGACGAACAAGCTGTCGAGCAGCGGCAGCTCGACGCGGCCCGGCGGCGCCGCCGGCGCCGCCGCCCTCCAGGCCTTTTGCACGTCGGCCAGGGCGGCGTGCTGGTGCGGCAGCGCGCCGTCCAGCAGGGCCTGCACCCGGCCCAGACAGGCCGCGTTGGACGCGGTCGGGTCCGCCAGGCGCACCCGCACGGGGACCGTGTTGAAGAGCGGGCCCGAGACGAGGTCGGCGCCGTCGAGGGCGAGGGTGGTGCGGCCGGCGACGACGTGGCCGAAGACGACGTCGCGCGCGCCGCCGAGGCAGCAGAGCGCCTTGGCGTAGGCGAGGAGCGCGGCCGTCTGCACCGTGGTGCCGACCTGGGCGGCGCGCGCGCGCAGGGCCGGCATGTCGGTGGCGAGGTCGGCCGTGGCGGCGCCGAGCGCGCCACCGTCGACGGCGGCGAGGGGGACGGCAAAGGGCCGGTAGCCGCGCACGACGTCGGCCCAGAACCGGGTCGACGCGGACTCGGACGCGGCCACGGCCACGGCTTGGGCGGCGCGCCAAAACGGCGGTCGTCGGACGGCACGAGGCCAACAAGAGGAGGCGGGGCCGGCGCCGGCCCCGCCGGTCGTCGTCAGCATGGCCCGGTAGGCGTGCCACAGGTCGGCCAGGATGTACCGGAGCGAGACGCCGTCGTACACGACGTGGTGCAGCGAGGCGACAAACAGCCTCGTCTCCGACGGGCCGCCGGCCAGGATCGTGGCCCGGACAGGCGGTGTGTGGAAGCACTGGGCGTCGGGGTACGTCGTCGCCTGCATGACGGCCTGCAGCGCGGCGGCGACGTCGGGCACGTCGAGACGGCGCCAGGCTCGGGCCGTGGCCGGTTCCGCGTGCACGACCCCGACCCAAGCCGTGTGCTCGTCGTTCTCGTGGAAGGCCGTGCGCAAGACGTCGTGATGGCGCAGGACCCAGTCCCACGCCTGGCGCAACACGTGCAGCTGGACGCGCCGGTCCAAGGCCCAGACGTGATGGTGCGAGTACAGCCGCGCGTCCAGGCCGAGCGTCGACGTGATCATGCCCGTCTGCAGCGGCGTGAGCGGGTACGCCAGCAGCAGCTGGTCCGTGGGCGACCACGGTGCCGCCTCGGACGGCATCGCCAGGGCCGTCGTCGTCGTTGTCGTTGTGGGCGTCGTCGTCGTCGTCGTCGTCGTCGCGTGGGCCTTCTGCCGCACCTTGTCCGCCAGCGTGCCCAGACAGGCGAGACCCGGCGGGATGACGAGGTCGGCAGACGAGACGGCAAGGCCCCGGGCCCGTAGCTCCCGCGCACACCGGATGGCCGAGATGGAGTCGAGGCCGAGCCGGACAAACGGCGTCTTCTTGCCGACCCGCCGCGGCGCGACCTGGCAGAAGTCGACCAGCAGGTCCCGGATCCGGACCTCGATCTCGTCCCAGCCCCCCGCCTTCTCCTCCTCCTCCTCCTCCTCGTCCTCGTCCTCTTCCTCCTCCGCCCTCGTCCGCACGCGACGGTCGGGCACGGACACGGCCGAGGGCACCTCGACCTCGACCCTCGTCCCCTGCAGCACCGCGCTCGCCAGCACTTCCATCGTCTCCAACAGGCCCAGCACGGCCGCCTCGTCCCCGAAGGCGTGGCCGAAGCGGGCCCGCAGCACGAGCGCGTCCTCGGCCGGGCTCGCCTCGGCTTCCACCGCGAGGCCGTACTCCAGCGTCATGTCGTCGCCGAGCCAGCGCATGACCGCGCCCTCCTCCTCGGCGCCGCCCCGGCCGGTCGTCCGCACAAAGGAGAAGATGTGGCGGAACAGGGGCCCCCCGGCGGCACCGACCCAGGCCTGCACGTGGCGCAGCGACGTGTGCTGCCACTCCAGCGTCGCGGCGCCCCTCTTCTGCACCGCCTCGACCAGGCCGGCCAGGCCGGCCTGGGTCCCGTCGGTCACGAGGTTGACCCGCTGCGGCACCGTCGCCAGACACGGCACCGCCATCTCGGCCAGGCCGTCGACGGGCGCCGACCGGCCCGACAGCACGACGCCAAACACCACGTCGGCGAGGCCGCGGTGCCGCGCCAGGGCGTAGCCGAACAGGGCCTGCACGAGCGCCGGGAGCGTGAGCCCGCGGCCGCCGCTCAGCGCCTCGAGCCGGTGCAGCCGGGTCGTGAAGGTGCGGGCCACCACCGACGAGGCCGTCGTGGGGCCGGACGACGACGAGGACGACGAGGACGACGAGGACGACGAGGACGACGAGGACGACGACGACGACGACGACGACGACGACAGCACGGCCGAGTCGTGGACGAAGCCGGCGAACAACGTCTGCCAGTACTGCCGCGCCTGGGCCGCACGGCGCCCGAGGGAGACGAGATGGGCCATGAGCGGCGCGACCGAGGGCCGGGCCGGCGGCGGCGCCTGCGTCGTGTAGGCCGTGCGCACGTCGTCGAGGAGCATGGCGAGGGAGTCCCTGTCGTAGAGGCCGTGGTGCATCGACAGCATGAGGAGAGGAGGGTCCGGGTCCGGGTCCGGGTCCGGCCGCGACGCCGTCCCGACGGCGAACCGCAGGCCCGGACGGCTCTCGAGCGACGACGCAATGTCCCGGGCCACCGCCGGCCGCAGCCTCTCCAGCTCGTGCGCGAGCTGCTCGGCCGGTGCCACCACCTCGAGCCAGACCACGGCCGCGGCCTCGGGCGGCAGAACCACCTGGGCCAGGCCCGTCGGGAGCGGGTGGAAGACGGTGCGCAGGATCGGGTGGGCCACGACGACGGCCTCCCAAGCCCGCCGGAGCCGGTCGACCTGGACGCCGGCCGGCACCGCAAACAGCATGTGGTTGACGTAGTGCGTCGTCGTCGTCGTCGTCGTCGTCGTCGTCGTCGTCGTCGTCGTCGTCGTCGTCGTCGTCGTCGTCGCCCCGGTCGGCTGGCCCAGCGAGTGGGCAACCAGCAGCTCCTGCAGCGGCACGCACGGCCAGACCGCCTCCACCGCGTCGCCGTTCCTGTCGCCATCGTGCCGCACGGCCGCGGCCAGGGCTTCCAGCTCGGCGCGCGCGGCTGCTTCGTCGGCTGCTGCGTCGGCTGCTGCGTCGGCTGCCGCCGTCCTCGGCAAGCGCGCCATCTGCTCGACCGTCGGGTTCTGCAGCACCGTCGCCACGGCACAGGCGAAGCCGGCCTTGCGCAGCGTGAACGACAGCCTGATGGCCGCCAAGCTGTCCAGGCCCAGGGCAAACAGCCGGGTCCGCGGCTTGATGGGGTACGCGTGCGCGGGCGCGGCCGACGGGGCCGACGGGCGCGGAAGCACCGCCGCCCGTACGAGCTCGACCACGTTTCTTTCCTCGTCCGACAAGGCCCGGTCGTCGTCGTCGTCGTCGTCGTCGTCGTCGTCGTCTTCGTCGTCGTCACCACCACCACGACCCCTCCCCGCCGCAAACAGCCGGTCGGCCGAAAGGCCCGCAAAGACGGCCCCGAGCAGCTTGTGGTCCACCTTGGCCGACGTCTCCGTCAGCGGGATCCGCGACACGGGCACCACCAGGTCCGGCACCATGTACCCCGGCAGCCGCTCCGCGCACTGGGCCCGCAGGCTCCGCTCCTGCCAGGCCCGCGCCGGCGGCCCGCGGAGAAGCTCGACCGGGCGGTCGCCGAGGCCGACACCGACACCGACGCTCCCGTCGGCGCGCGCCACAAACGCCACCAGCCTCGGCTGCGCCAGCGCCGGGTGCGGCAGCAGCAGCGTCGCCACGTTGACCCGGCCGCCGGCCGCCCGCCGCACCGCCTCCGAGATCTCGCCCAGCTCCAGCCGCTGCCCGCGCACCTTGACCTGGTCGTCCGTGCGGCCCAGGAACACGATGGTCTCGTCGGGCGCCATGCGCGCCATGTCGCCCGTGCGGTACATGGGCTCGCCCCGTCGCGTGCGCACGAAGCCGCCCGCTCCCCCCGGCCCCGGCCGGTTGTGGTACCCCGCCGCCACCAGGCTCCCCGTGAAGGCCAGCTCGCCCGGCATCCCCCTCTTGACGTGCTGCTCCTCGCCGTCCCCGGCCGGGCCCGGGACGAGCACGTGCGCGACGCAGTCCCCCAGCGCCCGCCCCACGTTCCGCCGGTCCGACCGGGCCGTCACCGCGGCCACGGCGCACCCAATCGTCAGCTCGGTCGGGCCATAGGCGTTGGCCAGCACCGGCCCGGTCGTGGTCTTGCCTCCGGCCCAGACCGCCTGCGTCCGCGGCGTCATGGGCTCCCCGCCGACGCTCAGCCACACCAGCGCCGGCGCGTCGGCCGGCCTCAGCCCCGTCTGGTCCAGCAGGCTCGGCACCACGCTCGCGTGGGTGATGCGCAGCCTGCGCAGCGCCGCGCCCACGTCGTCGAGCAGCAGCGCGCGCGAGGTCCCCGTCGCCGTCGCGAGCCCGAGCCGCCACGGCACCAGGAGCTCGCAGATGTGCACGTCGAAGGCCCGGCTGGCCAGGCCGAGGTAGCGCCCGGTGCCGCCGAGCGAGGCCGTCGTGGGCGCCTGCGACCGGATGCGCGCCGCAAAGGCCTCGGCGAAGTTGGCGAGGTTCGCGCGCGTCACCACCACGCCCTTGGGCCGGCCCGTCGAGCCCGACGTGTAGAGTATGTAGGCGGCCGTGGAGGGGGTGCCCTGCACTTCCGCGCCCGGGTCCGTCGTCGGCAGCCCCGCCAGGGCCGCCGTCGAGAGGGCCGTGGAGGCGTCCACCCACGGGGTCGCACGCGGAAGGCCCGCCGCCTGGGGCGCCACAAGGTCCGCGTCGGCCAAGACGAGGGCGGCGCCGCAGTCGCGCAGGAGGAAAGCCTTGCGCTCGGCCGGCAGCTCCTCCTCGATCGGCACGTACGTGTTGCCCGACTTGAGGATGCCGAGGAAGACGGCGAACGAGAGCAGCGTGCGCCCCATGCAGAGGCCGACGACGGCGCCGCCCGACGAGGTGCCGGCCCGGCCGTGCAGCCAGTGTGCGACCTGGTTCGCCGTCGCGTTGAGCTGCCCGTACGTCCACGACTCGGTCGTGGTGCCGCCGCCGTCGTCGTCGTCGTCGTTGTCGTCGAGCGACGTGGCCACCTCGATGGCCAGCCAGTCCGGGTGCTGCGCGGCCCAGTGCTCGACCCAGTGCGTCGGCCGGCAGCGGACGGGGCAGTCCGTCGCAGCGTCCCGGCTGGAAAGCGACTGGAGGTCGAGGGGCAGGTGGGCCGTGAGCTGCGCCATGCCCGGCACGTCCGGATGCTCCAGCACGGCCGTGGCGAGAGCGTCCATCTGGCGGAGGAACATGTGCTGCGTGGCCGGGTCCATGACCGTCTCGTCCACCGAGAACGACAGCAGGAGCCGGTCCCGGTCCCGGTCCGTCTCGAACACGTTCAGGGCAAACGGATGCTCCACAGCCAGGTCCAGCACCTCCCGCGGCCCGTCCCACAGTCGTCGGCCGGTCTCGGCCGGCTTCGGATCCGCACCGGCCCCCGCGTCGGGCCGGACATGGAAGACGAGCACGGCAGCGTACAGCGGCGCGCCCGTCGACGCCCCCACCAGCCGTCTCAGCAACGACGGCCGCACAAAGCGGTGCGCGAGCGACTCGCGCGCCAGCCGATCCTGCTGCGCCACCTGCTCCCTCGGCGATCCCCGAGCCAGATACGGCACCGGCAGGGCCGACACCAGCGGGGCCACCGCCGCCGCCAGCCCGTCGTCGAGGACGCGCTCCGACCGGATCTCGGCGAAGAGAAAGCGGCCCGCCTCGGCCCACTCGGCGAGCATGGCGCCCCAGACGACGCGCATGACGCTGTGGAGGGACGAGGCGCCGAGGCGGCCGGCGTGCGCGCGCAGCCGAGAGAGCGGCATCGTCATCGCGCGCTCCTGCGTGCGGTGGACGAGGACGCCGCGCCCGGGCTCGGACCGGCCTGCCGTGGGGCCGTCCATGATGCTCTCTCGGCCAAAGCCCTGCAGGGCCTGGGACCAGAACTCGTCGTTTTGAGCCCGGGCCTCGGCGGCTGTCATCAAGCCCACGGCGTCGCTGAGCTGGCATGCCGGCTGGTCGTCGTCCGGGCTGTCGCCGGCATACGCAGCAGCAAGCTGGCGCGCAAGAAGGCCGATGGAGTCGCCGTCGTAGATGGCGTGGTGCGCCGTGACCACCATCGTGCGCTTCCCGGCCCTGCTGCCCAACACGGTCACGGCCCACGGCGGCGACGCAAACCCGGCAGCCTGCCGAGCCTCTGCCATGTCCCGCCGCACCCTGCGCGCCTCGGCCGCCACATCGCAAACCTCGCGCCCGAGCGCAACCTCGTGCCACGCCACCGTCACATCGGCGTACACGAGCTGCAAAAAGGTCGGCACAGCAGCAGCAGCAGCAGCAGCAGCAGCAGCAGCAGCAGCAGCAGCAGCAGCAGCAGTAGCAGGGGGTCCGTCCGTCAGCGACGCCGCGGGCACAAAGCCGGCGCGAAGGGCCTCGGTGCGCCTGGCCACCTGCTCCCAGGCCGCACGCAGCCTGTCCAGGTCGACGGCGGCGTCCAGGGCAAAGACGTAGGTGCCCCAGTACGCCGTCGGCTCGCGCATCGTCTCCGTCAGGACGCCCTCCTGCAGCATCGTCGTCGGCAGCACGGTGAAGGCGGATGCGGCGCCGAGGGCCTGCTCGACGAGGGGGTGCCATGTCGCGTGGAAGACGGCGAGGGCCCGGCGCCAGCCGCCGCTGCCGCCGCCGCCGCCGCCGCCGTCGTCTGCAGAGGCCGCCGGCTGGACGAGGCCGAGAATGTCCCCGACCGACTGGCACCCGAGCATCTGCAGCACCGTGATGCCGTAGCCCTGGGCCCGGAGGCGCGAGCTGAGCGTGATGGCGCCGATGGAGTCGATGCCCAGTTCCGCAAGCGTCGTGGTCGCCGCGACTGGCTTGCGCGGCAACTTGGCAACGCCCAAGACGAGTGAAAGCAGCTCGGAATGCTGCGCCTGCAGGTCGTCGTCGTCGTCGTCGTCGTCGTCGTCGTCGTCGTCGTCGTCGACGCCGCCAGGAACCGTCGCCGTCGCCGTGGCAAGCCGGACGTCTTCGCGTTCGAGCATGGCCAGCAGCGCCTTGCGATCAACCTTGGCCGATGCCGTCCTGGGCATCGTGTCGAGCGGGACGAACAGGGCGGGGACCATGTGCTGCGGAAGCTGGGCCGTCGCGTGCTCCCTGGCTCGGCGAACCACGGCCTCGGCCACGGGGCCCAAGACGGGCCGGCTGCCCTCCCTGGCCATGCGCCTGTCCATGCCCTGGCCCTGAACGGCCAGGAAGCAGACGACGGCGCTCGCCTCGGCTCCCGGCATGCGCGCCAACAGCACCTCGGCCTGGGCGACAACCATGCCCTCGCCAAGGTCACACGCTCTGCACGTGGCCGCAATCTCGTTCAGCCCGACGCGCATGCCGCCGATCTTGACCATGTCGTCCTCGCGCCCGACAAAGTCCAGGCTGCCGTCGGCCAGCTGCCGCACCATGTCGCCCGTGCGGTACACCATGGCGCCGCCCAGCGCATCCTCGCCGCGCACAAAGCGCGCGCCCGTGTGGGCCCGGTCGCGCCAGTACCCGTCGGCCAGCTGGGGCCCGGCGAGCATCAGCTCCCCGACGCCGTGGCGCATCACGGGCTTCATGCCGCCGGGCCGCACGACCCATGTCTGCACCGTCGGCAACGGCCATCCGATATTGCACGCGCGCACCCTGGCGGGGGGGCTCAGG
Organism: Phyllachora maydis; assembly: GCA_029339225.1. Taxonomy (NCBI): domain Eukaryota; kingdom Fungi; phylum Ascomycota; class Sordariomycetes; order Phyllachorales; family Phyllachoraceae; genus Phyllachora; species Phyllachora maydis. Next base: position 5,010,822 of record JAQQPM010000004.1, read on the forward strand.
CGCCTCGCCGTCGCCACGACCGCCGCCTCGGCCGGCCCGTACGTGTTGAACAAGACGGTCCGGCCGGCCCACGCGTCCGCCACGTGCTGCGGCAGCGTCTCCCCGATCATGGTGACGACGGCCAGTCCGTCCGGCACCGACGCGGCCCCCGTCGCCGCCGCAAACGCGGGCGTCAAGTGCGCATGCGTCGCGCCCGTGGCGCGCGCCACGTCTGCGAAGGCGCCGACCATGAGGTCCGACGGGGCCGCGACGACGGTGCCGCCCAGACGCCAGGTGTAGAACAGGTCCTGCACGAAGACGTCAAAGGTCGGTCGGCTGAACTGCAGCGTGCGCGGCGGGCGCCGGTCGGGCGCCAGGGGGATGGTGTGCGCGAGGGACCGCATCGCGGAGGAGGCCGCACCGTGGGAGACGGGAACGCCTTTGGGTGTGCCCGTGGTGCCCGAGGTGAAGAGAAGGTAGGCCGGGGACGAGGGCGACAGGGGCCGCTCTCGGTGGTGCCAGTCGTCGGGGAGCAGCTCCCAAGGGGCGCGGGCAAAGTCGACGAGGGCCACGCCCGGAGGGAGTGCCGCCGGGTCCACGGGCGGAGAAGCGTCGGACGAGACGAGGACGATGCTGGATCCGGTGCGCCCCATCAGCCGACGCTGGCGCGCCGGTGGGAAGGCCGGGTCGATGGGGCACCAGGCCCGGCCGGCCTTGAGGACGGCGAGCACGGCCACGTACAGCTCCGGACACGGGGGCATGGCGATGGGGATGACGCCGGCGTCGGGGGCAGGAGCGTGATCGAGGCGCCAACCGAGATAGCGCGCCACGCGCGAGGCCTGCGCGTCGAGCTGGCCATACGTCAGCTCCACCTGCGACGTGCGCGACCGGTGGGCGGCCACGTCGTGGCAAAACAGGAGGGCGACGGCGCCAGGCGTGCGTGCGGCCTGCGCCTCAAAGGGTTGGTGGAGCAGCAGCATGGGCTCGCCGGGCCGGGCCGTCGCCGTCGGGCTCACGGGCTCCGAGGCGGAGAGGAGGTGGTCCGGCAGGGCAGAGACGGCATCGAGCGTCGAGGTGTGCGGGGACGCCATGACGGTGGCAATGACGCTGTCCAGCTGCTGTAGCATCATCTGCACCGCGTCGGCCTCGAGCATGGCGTGCTGGTACGTCGCCTTCAGCTCCAGCCGTCCCGGCCGCGTGGGCCAAATCTCGACCATGACGACGAAGTCGTTGCGCATGGGCGGAAAGTCCACCTTGGCGTGCAGGAGCGCATGGCCTCCTGCGGCCGGGGGAAAGTCTTGCAGGGCAAAGAGCGTGTCGTAGGGCAGACGACCGTCCCGGGTCAAGACGGAGGAGAGGGGGAGGTGGAGGTGTCCGAGACCCTCCGTGTTCAGCGAGGTCAAGGCCCGGGCCAGATCCAGGACGGTAGCCGCCTTGAAGGACACGCGCACCGGGACCGTGGTGAAGGTCGGCGCAGAGCACACGGCGAGATCGTGGGAGGAGCGGTCCGAGAGGACGCTGCCAAAGGTCACGTCGGCGGGACAGCCGGTGTAGGCGTACAACACCGTCGCCCAGGCCGTCTGCAGCACCGCCAGCGGGCTGCACTCGAGCCCGGCCGCGTGGGTCTGGAGCATCTCCATGGTCGTGGCGGACAAGACGGTCCGCGTCCCCGTGGTCGCCGCGGCCCGGGCGCTGCTGTCCGGGACGGTGCTCCGCAGGTTGGGAAACGGTGCCGACGCGGTGCCGTCCAACGTGTCCCTCCAAAAGGCCACGGCGCCATCCCGGTCCGAGGTGAAGTGACGGCGCACGGCCAGGTCCGTGCCGGGGCGCGCAAGACGGTCGACGCCTTGGTGCTCCCGCTCCACGTCCTGGACCAGGTGGCGCAGGGAGCCGCCGTCCATGAGGGCGTGCAAGATGCTCAGCACGATGGCGCTGCCGTCGCGTGCACGCAGCACGCCCACGCGTACAGGCGGCGTCGCCAGGGTGATGGACCGCTCGGCGTCGCGCAGCATCGCCTCGACGGCGCCGTCCAACCGGTCGTCTGGCGCAGCGGCACCCGTCTTGTCTGCCCATGCGAGCTGGGCGAGCCGGCTGCCGGCCGAGAGGATGCACTGCGCAAAGGGCGAAAGGTCGTCGTCGACCTGGACAAACACAGTGCGCGTCATCTCGTGCCGCGACAGGACGGCCGTCCAGGCCTGGCAGACGGCGTCGAGGCTGTGGCCCGGGGCGATGGTGTAGACCGAGTGGTGGATGTAGCTCCTGGTCCCGGTCCCGGTCCCGGTCCCGGGACCGTCTTCCGACTGCCCGTTCAGGCTGCGGAGGAAGCTGGCGAGTATGGCCACCTGGGTGGACGTGGTAGGTAAGACGGCCTCGATCTCGGCGGGGTTCGGCAGCGCCAACGAGCTGGCACAGTAGTCCTTGTGCGTGTCGAGGAAGCGCTCGGCCTGCGCTTCCCACACGCCATGACCGTCGTGGCCGGCCTCGACCGGCTCCGTCGTCTCTTCGCAGGCCTCGCGGTAGCGCGTCACGAGCGCGCCGACGGTGCGGCTGGAGAGAAGGGCGGTGATGTCGACCCGGCCGAGCCCGTCGTCGCACGTCTGCTGCAGAAAGCTCACGGCGCGAAGACTGTCCAGGCCGAGGGAGAGCAAGCTTGAGGAGGGGAGGATGCTCTCTTCCGGCACCTTGGTGATGCGGGCGAGCGTGTGGACCATCTTTTGCTGCAGCTCGTCGTCGCCATGACCATGGTGACCGACAGCCGCCGGCTTGCCCACCTCGGCCGCGGCACCCAGCCGGACCAAAGAGCCGGACCGGAGCATCGCCCTGAGCGCCTTCCGGTCCAGCTTCCCGCTCGCAGACCGGGGCATGGCCTCGACGAGGAAATACTGCGACGGGCGCATGTACGGCAGCAGCAGCTTCTCGGCCCCAGCCACGCACCGCCGCAGCACGTCTTGCTCGTCGTAGGGCTTGTGGGCCACCAGGAAGACCACGACCCGCTCGCTCCCGGCCTGGTCCTCCGAGCTCGTGTCCTGCTCCGAGCTCGTGTCCTGCCACGCCGCAGGGGCCGCAATCGCGGCCAGCTCAACCAGGCCGGCGTGGAACACGGCGACCTCGATGTCTCCCAGCTCGACACGGCGGCCGGACAGCTTCACCTGGTCCGTCTCGATGCGGCCGAGGAAGTCGATGACCAGAGTCCGGTCCCGGTCCACGACGATGCGTGCCTTGTCGCCCGTCCGGTACAGGCGCCCGTACGTGTCGCTGTCTACAAAGGCAGCCGCCGTGGCTTCGGGACGGCCGAGATAGCCCTGGCCGACCTGCGGCCCTCCCAGGGCCAACTCGCCCGGGAAGCCAAGGGGCACAGGACGAGGCGTACGGGAGCAAGGCTGAAGCAGGATCATGGAGCAGGTCGGCAGTGCCTCGCCGATGACGGAACCCCGCTGCGTGACAGACACGTCGGCGTGCAGCGTGCAGTTGATGGAGCCCTCGGTCGGGCCGTACGCGTTGATCAACGTCCGCCGGTCGCCGCCATGCTGCTCTCGCGACACGGCGGCGTCCGAGGCGAAGCGCTCCATGACCTGCCGTCCCAGCGTCTCCCCCATGGTCCACAGATGGCGCAGAGAGGGCACCTTCTCCGGCCGGAGCTTGGCCGCCATGCTCGGCGTGGCCATCATCATGTCTGCACCCAAGCCGGCGATGGCCGCCTCGGGGTCCGTGAGCGCCAGGCTGCGCGGGCAGGCGCACACGGTGCCGCCGGTCGAGAGGGTGACAAAGATCTCCAGGACGGACGGGTCAAAGGTGGGCGCGGCGAATTGGAACCAGCGGTGCTTGCTTCCCCCGCCTGGTCGCCCGAGCACGGGGGGAACGGCGACGATGTGGGCGGCGATGGAGCAGGAGACGGCGCCGTGGGGAATGCACACGCCCTTGGGCTTGCCGGTGCTGCCGGACGTGTACATGATGTAGGCGAGGGACCTTTCGTCGACCGGGGGCAGGGAAATGGCCGGCCGAGCCGCGGCGAGCTTGCCGCCGCCGTGCGTCTCGCCAAACGCGCCGACATCGACCCAGGCCAGCGACGAGAGAGAGTTCGACGCGGTTCGGCAGGACGAGATGACGTCCGGGGCCGGGCCAGACCCAAGGACCAAGGTGGCAGACAGCTCGTCGAGAATGCCGCTGAGAAGGGCCGGGGGGGCTTCCATCGGCAGGGGAGAAAAGGCACAGCCGGACTTGAGGACGGCAAGCCAGCAAATGTACAGCGCCGGCGACGTCGACAGAAACACAGGCACCACCCGCTGCTTGCCCGGATCCGACCTCCTCGACGGCTCAAGAGCGTCGAGTAGGTGGCAAGCCAGGGCGTCCGAGAGCCAGTCCAGCTCTCGGTACGTGTAGATGGTGTGGTGAGAGGAGGAGCCGGCGGCGTCGATCTTGTGCAGAAAATCCACAGCCGCGTGTTCCGGCTGTCTCTTGGCCATCGTGGTAAAGGGCAGATGCAGCAGATGCGGGACTTTCTCCATCGCCGGGTCCCAGAGGGGAGGCACCTGCTGCGGCGGATGGTTGAGCACGGCAGCGTCCCAAGCAGCCGAAGGACGCGAGGGCAGCGCACTGATGAGCGTGCGGAAGATGGACCGGGCCAAGGCTTCGGGCACCAGTGAGACGTCGTAGGTGAGAGTGGCATGGCCCGGGGATAAGAGTAGCCGGAAGGGCTGGACCGGCCGGTGCAGCTGGGCAGGCGTCGTGGTGGTGGTGGTGGTGGTGGGGGGGGCAGTGGTGGTGGTGGAATGGATCACGATGCCAAAGTCGCTATCACAGCTTTGGCCATCATGGATCCTGATCGCCTCCAATGCGCCTGGGAAAGGGAATGACGGCCACGTAGGCTCATCCGGCCCGGCCTCTCTGGCGATGGCATGGACGTAGCCCGTCGTCGTCGTCGTCGTCGCCGCCGTCGTCGTCGCCGTCGTCGTCGTCGTCGCCGCCGTCGTCGTCGCCGTCGTCGTCGTCGTCGCCGTCGTCGTCTGCAGCTGCGTTGCCGTAGTACAATAACTCAAGACAATCTCGTCATCCCCGGTAAAGGCCAGGACAAAATGGGCAAAATACCGCAGAAGCGCTTCTGGTTGCCATGCAAGATGCACATCGTCGACCGTGACGTCCTCGTTCAGCGTCTCCCGAATTTGGTCCAACCTGGTCGTGCCCGGGGCTTGTGCCCGAGAGTGGAGGGCTGGGATACGAGTGGTGATGCAAGCCATGACCGTGCCGTCTCGTCCTGGTTGGCGTGTTCGTGTTGCTCGAGGGAGAATAGCGAGGTATATATGTCTTGTGTGTGGTCGTAACTCGTACTGCAGGGAGAGAAACCTCAACCTGCGGCACCGCGGCTATCCGCACTATGCACCCGGGCTCCTCCTGCCTTGGTCCGCCGCTTGTCTCTTTGCCCCGACATCGCAGGGACCAAGTTGTGCGCGGAAGGTAGAGGGGGAAGGAAGGTAGAGCGGGAAGGAAGGCAGAGGGGAAAGGAAGGCAGAGGGGGGAAGGTGTTCGCCGTGTGGTCGTCACTGCCTGCCCCATGCAAAATGTAGTCACGTGCATGACGACATTCTGCATGACGAAACAACCAGCGCCCTGCTTTCTTTCTCTCTTACTCACTTCTTCTTCACCTCTTCCACCAGCCACAGCCGACTGTTCAGCCCGGCCGGGGCTTGTCACCAGAATCCGAATGGCTCTCGTGACCACCTTTCTCACCGGCCTCAGAAAATACGTCCTCAGCCAGGACGTCTATGCGCTCCGCAACTGGCTGAAAATCGAGCCAACCAGTGCTGGGACCATCTACTTCGAGCTGGCACAAGAGTTGAAGACGGGCCTGCCCCGAAAAGGCGATGCCTTGATCAGCTTGGTCGACAAGTGTCTGCCCGAGGAGGATGACGTGCCCGAAGGCAAGGGCTCGCCGTGGCCTGGCTTGAACTCGTTCATGAAAGAGTATCTGGAGTACTGGCGTGACACCGACTTCAACGACATGGTCAGCTCCTACCAGCACCTCAGCAGCTTGCTCAAGTACGCCCCAAGTCCATTCTCCTGCTGGCCCCCCCCCCCTCCCCCCGCCAAGACGCTGTCCGTTTTACTAAAACATGTGTGTGTCTCTGTCTGTGTCTGTGTCTGTGTGTTTCAGCGCTTGCGCGAATGCCTTCGCCAATCCTACCTATGGCATGATGATGCTGCAGACGGCCGTCTCCATCTCCGAGTCTCTGTCCCGCGTCATCATGACCATCAACCGGCAGCCCACCCTGCTCGCAAAGATACAGAACGAGATGAGCACCGAAGAGGGCATGGAGAAGAAGTCCATCGTCGAGCTCGCGGCAGACTTGATCCAGAAGATGTTTACGTCCTGCCTGACCGACCGCACGAGCGGGAGATATGCCCGCCCACAGGGCAAGAAGACGGCCGTATACACCTTTGCCAATATCACCCTCAAGCTTCTCTTTGCGGTACGCGCCCTCTGCCTGTTCAGCTCATGATTATGGGGAGTCTCCTCCATACCTACTACGACTGACTGACCACCGACCCTTTGTCCTTACAATACAGTGTGGCAAATCACGCATAGCCGTCCAAATGCTCACCAACCTGGCCGCACAAGGTCCCGCCTTGTCTCTCTTCCCAGCCTCTCAGCGCGTCACCTTTCTCTACTATCTCGGAAGATTCAACTTTGACCACTGCGACTACTTCCGTGCGCACATGTGCCTCCAGGAAGCCTACCGGCAATGTCGGCCCGAGTTCACCTCCCACCGCCGGCGCATCCTCACCTACTGGATCCCCAGCAACCTCATGCTGGCGCGCTTCCCCGGCCCGGCCCTCCTCCAGCGCCCCGAGGCCGAGGACTTCGCCGATATCTACCTGCCCCTGTGCAACGCCGCGCGCACGGGCAATTTCGTCACCTTCCAGCACGCCATGCAGCGCGCCCGGCCGTACCTCTGGGCCCGGGGCTTGTACTTGCACCTGACGAACCTCAAGCCGTTGGTCTGGCGCTCGTTCACGCGCCGCATCTTCCGCCTCACCTGGACGATGCCCCACGACGACGCCGCCGACGCCGCCGCCAGCGCCATGGGTGCGACCGCGCCCACGGCCGCGCCCACGCTGGACTTCCACCACGTGGTCGCCGCCGCGCTGTACGTGCAGAAGCTGCTGGAGGGCTGGGTGCCCGCGAAGCCGCCCGCGCGCAGGGGCCCGCCGCCGCCCCACGTCAGCAGCGTCTTCATCAAGGCCGTGACGAACAGCAGCGACGGGACGGGCGGGGGCGGGGGCGACGGGGCGCAGCTGGTGCCGCCGCCGGGCGGGCCGCGCAAGCTCAAGCCGGCCGAGGGCCTCATCTATGGCACGCTGAAGCCGACGGCGGACAAGGTCGAGGGCATCCTCGCGTCGCTGGTGTACGCGGGGCTACTGAACGGGTACGTTGCGCGGGCGCAGCAGAAGCTGGGCGTCGAGGGCGCGCGCCGCTTCGGGGGCGATGCCGTCCGCGCCGGCTGGCCGGTGCCGCACGAGAGCATCGTGGCCAGACTGAGGGAGGACCACGAGGACATGGTGCGCCGGTACGAGGCGGGCGAAACGCCTGATCACCCGGGTCGCTTCGAGGACGTGCCGGGGTGGGTAGGAGACAACACGGTGACGACCTGGGGGTGATGCTGGGGTACTACCACAGTGTGCGTACAACCACAATGGTCTCGCTCGGACCCGAGCGAGTGTGACCAGCAGCAGCCAACCGTGAATTCCACCACACCCTCGGCACAATCATGGCTCGTGGGTTCTGAATTTTCAACACAAAGCGCCTCTGTTGCCTCGCTTGCTGCTACACACATGACCGTCGTCAGAACGTGAGGCTCATTCATCTACTACAATGCTCTCCGCAACAGTTCTCGGAAGTCGGGAACCCCTGAACACCGCTCCCCGAAGAAAGCACAATCCACCGGCCACAAGGGGCACGCGGGAGGCAAGGCGGTCGAGGAACAAAGGGGAGAGAGAGGGAGAGAGAGAGAGGAAAAAGAAGAAGAAAAAGAGGGCTCTCCCGGAAAAGGGGCGTGGACGTCCCAAGAAAGGCAGTCCCGCCAAGAAAGTAGACCCCCCCCCGCCCCGTCCGCGACGGCCTCTCAAAAGAAGACCCAACACCGTCTGCTCCGTCCACCCCAGCTCCGAGTCAACCAAGATGGAGAAGATCGTCCACAAATCGCGGGTCAAATGGGGTATATGTTGAAGAAACACTCGGGAAAAGATGCCAAGGACAGTGAGCCGGACGGTAAGCCGGACGGTAAGCAAAGACCAGGCCAGTGTGGGAGCGGCCCAGGTCGTGTGGATCGCTGTTGGAAAACAATAGACACTAGCTAGCCATGCGGGAAGGATCCGGCTCCTTGATCCCAGGTGTATGTGGAAAAAAAGGACAAACCAGCCGGGGCAGGCCTCGGCGATCGAAAAGCTCAATGCACGATCCCGGTTGTCGGTAGGAGGGTGGAAATGCGAGGACCTCGGGACACGCCCGGGTCGTGAAGCCAAAAGGGAGGGCCAGCAAGCCAAGAAGTCTGGCGGCAGACCCGACCGGGACACCGGCGGAGACTGAGCCCAGGAAGTCGCGGTCGAAGGTGATGACGGGGAAAAGCACGATCATCTTTTTTTTTTTTTGCAGTATTGCGCAGAGAACCGAGTTCATGGGAGCCCAGCCACGAGCGTCATGATCAGATCAGTGCCGCGGCGGCCACGAGAGCGACGATGAGACCGGCGATGGCAGCACCGCCCTCGCCTGCTGCAGTGCCTTCGCTTGTCGAGGTGGTCGGGGTCGGGGCCGATGAGGGGGCTGCGCCGGTATATACAGCAGCCGGGGTCGTCGCGGGGATGACGGTACTCGTATTGGCTGAAGGGTTCGTCGAGTTCTCGTGGAAGATAGCACCATGGATCGTCGCGCCGGCCGTGGTAGGACTGAAGGACGAAGTCGTGGTGGAGGACGAGTTTTGGGTGTGAGACGAAGTGGCCGATCGAGTCGTAGAAGGCGACGACGACGGAGTGGATATCGAATGCTGGACGGCGGAGGAAGTTGTAGGGGCCGGAGGCGGAGGCGGAGGCGGGGGTGGAGGCGGAGGCGGAGTGGGTGTCGGCGTCGTCGACGGAGCCTGCTTCGAGGTAGATGTTGGCTGAGGCGGCGGCGGCGGCGGCGGCGGCGGCAACTGGACCGAAGACGGTTTTGGAGGCGGCGGAGGCGGCGGCGATGACGATCCCGTGGAGCCATCGAGGTTGAAGACTACAATGTTGGCCGTGCCGCCCTTGGGCACGGTTACGACGCAAAAGGACGCACCGCCAACGCCGACGGCGGCATCGGGGCTGTTGACCACGCCAATGCCATCGGTTTTGGGGTTGATAGAGCAAGGAACCCCATTGCAGCCACCATCCGGGCACTCGATCTTGATGCCGAAGGACGGCATGGTCTTGGAGAGGTCGCAACCTGTCCAGATGGGGTTGTAGCCAATTTTCACAAACGTACGTCCGTTCTTGTCAGTGTTGGCGCCGGCCACGTAGGGTGCCCAATTGCCGAATGGATTGCTGGGATCTCCCCAAATGCAGCCCTGGTCGACCTTGACACCAGGAGCATTGACGTAATAACTACGAACCAGTCAGCGACAATCAAGAACGAGAAGAAGAGAGAGATGAGAGAGAGAAAAGAAGCAAATGGCATGGACGTACTGGGCAGCTGTTCCAGCCCAGTAGTCTGGGCCTGGGACCGCAAGCGTCTCGCTTGACTCGACTAGAGTCGGGATGAGCATGGCTTCATTGCCGGGCAGGACCGTTTGGCAAAAAGCCACAGGTGGTCCGCAGTTGTTGATCACTTTGACGGTCCCGGTCCCATCAACGCAGTACTCGGCGTCGGGAAACGGCTTGACGGCTTGGCCTCCCTGGCATAGCAAACCACCATTCTGCGTCCTTGTCAGTACAGCCGGTCAGACAGCATCATCATCATCATCATCATCATCACCACAGCAGCAGCAACTGACCATGGATTCTGGGTATTTGTAAGACGTATGTGGCTGCCACTGAGCCATGACCTTGCCGGGCTTGCAGGCAATCGGGCAGTATCCGTACTCGACGCACGGCTGATCTGGGCTCATGGCGAACCCGTTGTTGGAAGCGCCTGGGATGGGGACGAGATCAGGGTGAGATGGGAGCGAGCATGTGGACCGCTTCTCTAATTCCGGACCCTCCACCATCACCTTCTCTGCACTCTCTGCGAACCCATCGTGCGAGTGACGTTTGGCAAAGAGGTGGGAGTGCGCATGTCGATGTGCGTCGTGCGCGGCCTCGGCCTGGGCACAGAGTACGATGGAGAATGCCCCTATGACGGCTCGCAAGTCTGAGAGCTTCATCGTCCGGAGCAGTGGCCCGTGGCCGGGATGGGGGGAGGAGGGGGGGCAGCAGATGGGTCGTCGACGGGAGGACTTGGTGGATAGAATGAAGCGGCGCGTAGTCGGTCTGTCAACAACAACGACAACACCCTGATCCCAAGGCACCCAGTCTCCGGTCCCAAGGACATCCGCCGTCTCGTCGACGGACGTATGCGATGCAGCGCCAAAAGAGTGAAACGGAAGCGGACACGATTGGTCGGCTTTCCAACTGGACAATCAGTCGCTGGACGCGGACGGCCGGGAGGGACAAGAACTGCTGGTGAGACGACGGCCTCCTTTGTGTCCTATCCAAACGAGCATGGGCAGACAAAGGCGGAAGGGCGAAAAGAGCGACAGCGAGGGAGAGAAAGTAAAGAGCGTGCGTCTCCCGGAGAGAAAATCCCCGTACGGAGACGATGTGGACGTTGGCGGACGGACGAAGAAGAAAGAGAGAGAAAAAAAAAAAAAAAACCTGGCCTCGGCCAGGGCCAAGATGGTGGGCGATCTGGGGCGTGTATATGGATGGCTATGGCTTACCGGCATCCAGCAACCAGCTCGGGTGAGAACAGGGGATTGCCATGGACCAATCTGGCCGGGGCCCCCCCTCCTGACGGCCAATCGCGCCGCGTTCCTGCTGGGTCTTGCTCGTGCCTCTCATCTCGGCAGTAGGCATGTGCTGGGGAACGCTAGGGTCAGGCAAACGTCGTTTGCGCCAATGGGAGCCCGCGACGGCATGACGTTCTCCTCGCGCCGAAATGAAATTTCAATCTATCTCCTCTAGAGGCTTGCAGCCCGGTAAACCCGCAGTCTCTGCTGCTTGAATCGACAGTCTCGCATGACGACCGCCTGCCAGACTGGGGGGGGGGGGGGGGGGGAAATGCCCTCCACGTGCCTACTAGTACTTGTAATGGTGGGGCCCGTAGCGACGTTCCTGTTGATCTTGGAGCTCTACAGAAAAATCCCCAACTCCACTAGAACGTGAGAGGGATATTTCACCCAAAGGTCAGCGCAATCATAGTACAGCTCTTCTCTGTGTGCCTGTCGGGCTTCGTCCGTGTCATATACATGGGACAAGAGCTGCTCCGTTGCTTTCATTTTTTTTTCCAAAGTACATCATATTGTAATCACGGCCCCTAGATGGACATGTCTGTGGGTCCGTGGGTCGTACCAATACCCCCTTTCCCATGAGTCGAAAACCAATCATTGGGCCCTGATGGTACGTCGGGTGGTCTGGAGTAAACCGAGACAACGGAGACGGTCTGATTTACACCTCTTTACCGGGCTCATCTAGGCTTTGCCTATTCCATTCCGTGCAGCTTCCAACGCTCTTGGCGCGCCAACGCTGGCCGCCAATTCAATATTTCGTGCGACCGCCACGCTCGGGGTACCTCGTAGTCTGGAATTGGGAAGAATCTTTTTTCTTTTTTTCTTTCTTCTTGTTCTATTCGCTTGTTCGCTCGCTGATCACACCTTGTGGGACCTGATGGGGGGGGGGGGGAGTGGCTGTCACTTTTCGATGCTGTGCGTCCGGCTCCTTCCGGCTCTCACTGTCAGCCGCCGTTTGCTTGTGCCCCTTCCAGAAGCCCTAGAAAGGAGGGCCACCGAAGCCGGCAGAAAAACATGGCGGGACGGCATCTCTTCCGACTCCCGGTACCCACCATCGTTTGTCGTGCGTTTGTCGTGCGCCCAAGTTCAGAAATGGAAGGCGCCGCGTTGGCCGGGTGAGTGCGCGTCTGTTGGTTGCGGTGGAATGCCGCGTGTGAGACACAACAATACGCAAACATCATCATGAGGCGTTTGATCGGCAGGTCAAGAGACCTGGGTCGGACCGATACGGATTGTACGAAATGCTTTGTCCGTCAAGGTTTTCCCGGGTATGGAGCATTAGAGTAGGCGCGAAGTACGCTAAGATGGCACAACAAATCCATGGCCAAAGCAATGGCTCGTACTCGCTGATTGGTTGAGCGGGGGGCGCGCACTGGCGCTTACGTAAAGCGCAACCCTGGAATTTCTTTTTTCGTGATGATAAGACGGCAAGAGACACCGTCGGCTGCAGTCAATCCGGTGGAGACGACGGCGGCTTCGCCAGCCCGAGTGAGAGCCATGGCCGAGTCATTCGCTGAGAAGCATGGCAGATGCCAGGCCTATTATGCCATCCATCTGGTCCGGTCGGATGGTCAAGGCTATGACTACGAGAGTTTCACATTGCAAGACCTCCCAGGCGAGGCTCTCCAGGAGAATGATGACACGGACCGGGCCAATCGGCAGAAATGGGAAATCGTGCTGGGCTTGTTCTTGAAGGAACAGCTTGCACCGAACGATGACAGTATGTTTGTGCGCTCGTCGTCTGCTTCGTCTCGGGCCCGGCCAGTCTGGGCCGGCCACGTGCACACTCACTCCATGGCCGCTGATAAGACCTCGTCCTGGCAGAGAGAGAATACAAGCTGGGCACCTTTCCCCGAGGCTACGAGCTCCGGTATATCAAGAAGACCAGCGATGAGACCAAACGAGACTACTACCTCTTTGGGCATCCGCTGGGTGCCAAGCACAAGTATAGAAGCCCGGCCGACTTTTTCCCTCACCTGTTGTGGCTTTCGGGCGACTCGGAAGACTTGGGTGACTGCTCCTGTGAATTCTGTAACAAACTGGCGGAGAAGATGCGGACGCGGCTGGCCCAGGCGGCGACAGCGACCGCCTTTCGCCAGGCTCCGGTGCCGACTTGGACGACAACGGCCTCGGCTTGGTCGGCGTCTGCTGGCCAACCCACGACGCCCCCCACGGCAAAACAGGCGCCGCTGGCCCATGCTGCGCCCGCGACGCAAACCAGCTCGACTGCACTGGCACTGGCAGCGTTACCAGCAGGCATGACGGGCGAGACGCACATGTTTCGCAACGGCGAGATGGTGTGGTATCGCACCAAGGCCTGGCGGCTTGGTGTCATTGTGAGTATCGCGATACCCGCCAGCAGCAGCAGCAGCAGCAGTAGCAGCACCAGCACCAGCACCAGCACCAGCACCAGCACCAGCACCAGCACCAGCACCAGCAGCAAGTCCCACCCCAGCGAAGATGGCTTATGCAACGAAACCGCAATCACGTACCGCGTCGCCCCGATCGGCCACTACTTGCTGAACACGCCTTCGCTCAAGGTGCAGTGGAACGACATGCGTCCCTTTCTCACCTTCAGCGTGCCCGTCACGACGCTCCAGGGCCTGCCGGGCAAGGCCTTCTGGGAAGTCGACTGGCCCAACTTCACGCGCGATCCGCCCGCCGACATGAGCGAGCGCGAGAGGGCGAGCTGGGCGCAGATGGCCGGGCTGGAGGCCTCCAAGATGGCCGCTCGCTGCGTCAACGACTCGTTCTCGTGCTTCAACGCCCTGCCGGGCCCGCCGCAGCCGATGGACGGCTACAGGCAGTACTTGTTCAGCGGCCTCTTCCTCGGCGCCGAGATGATTCACATGGGCGACGCCGTGCGCGTCAACGACAACGGTTCCACCGCGGCCGACGCCGCCGGCGCCGTCACCATCATGCGCGTCGGCGAGATGCGCGTCAAGGCACACGACGTCAAGACCAGCCAGCCCCAGCCGCAGCCGCAGCCGCAGCCGCAGCCGCAGCCGCAGCAGCGAGAGCTCGAGTTGGCCGGCTCTACCTACCGCCTCGTGCACGGGTCCACCACAGGAGTCGCGCAGCTTGCCGCTGTGGATCCCACGCCGCTGGGTCGCTACTTTGAGGAGGAGCTCGCGGGGCAGAACCAGTACAAGCCGGGCTGGAAGTGGGTGACGGTCGAGCCGAGCGCCGTGCGCGGCGAGGCCGACGTGCAGGGCCGTGCGTACGTCTCGCACAGGCTGCTGCCGCAGGTCGACGCGCAGCGGTGGGAGGCGCGCCAGATCACGACGGCGCCCCAGTGCCTCAACAAGCGCGCGCACAGCGGCAGCTGCGGGGCTCGACACCTGGGCTGCCAGAAGAACCGGGAGGCCACCTTTGGCGCGTCCATCGGCGACAAGTTCGCCTTTCCCGCCACCATCAGGGAGGCCTTTCCCCAGTGAAGCGCCGTCTTCCGGACGGGAGTGACGGCAGTGGTCGGAAAAAGAAGAGAGAAGAAAAAAAAAAAAAAAGGTCTGGGGGATTCTTCGGGTCACCATCATCGCCATGGGCGTTTTCATGCGCGCCTTCGGCCGATCGGGCACGACATGTCCGAGCAGCAGGAAACAAGCCAAAGGGCACTTGTAAAACAACCTTGTTGGGAAGAACATGCTCCGTCGCTAGTTCCGGGCTTACTCTGCTGTCCATGACACGATCCGCACATGACGTCGTGTTGCCGTCCTTTTGGCTTGCCCCCGTGGGTAGGACGACAATCGCTTCGTATACGGGAATCCCAGCAATATCGCCACCGGATGGTAGCATTCGTGAGGCAGATCATTCGGTCCAAGACTGCAACGATCGCGCGGAACCGCCCGGTCCGCCGCAGTCGGCACCGAGTCGACCTTGGTGTGCCCCAATGTCCGGTGAGCCCCAGCCGCCATAATTTACCCATCACAGAAGAGTAGGGTTAGCTTCCCCGGCCCCCTCCCCGAAGAACGCACGCGTCCGTTTGTCTCTCTCTCTCTCCTCTCATCGCCCTGCAGTGCCGCCGTGGCGTTCGGGCCCACCCACCGTAGGCGCCGCGGGCTGCGTACCACGTTTCGCAAGCCATGGGTCTCGGTCCCTGTCCGTCTTGGGTGGCACGGCCTGCCACCCTGGAAGGAGGGGGGGGAGGGGGGAATTGCTGGCACATGGTTTTCCTCCTCGGCCGCACTGTCGGGTCGTTGTGCACCGTGCTGGGCTGGGCTGGGCTGTGTCTCGGCCTGCGGAGGCCGGAACCGCAGTGTCGGGTTCCGGGGGCCTGGGGGGACGCGACCATGCCTGCCGCTTATCCTTCCTGTCCAACGGCTGGTTTGGGTAAAGGGGGGGGGGGGCAAGGTCAGCACGCGACGTGGCGTGGCGTGCGTCCATGCGCACCACGAGACGTGATGAAGCAGGCACCGGCAGATTATGGTGGCAGCACAGCATCGGATCACCTGGTGCCGACAGGAAGGCATCGTGCAGCGGCCCAGAGCCGTGGAAGGGTGAAAGCAGGCCTGCTCGTTAGCCTCGTTGTGGTGGTCGCAGCCACGATTTATCTACTAGGTGACAAAATCCAAGGCCAGGAACCAGTTGTCCATGGCCCGCTCATGTTCGAGATGGAAATCAATGATGCCTGGGTAGAAGATGCGTCATCAAAAAGGTCGGAGAAGAAGGAAGAAAGGAGCACGACCCGGCATCGTCAGTCGATCAAGGCGCCCGGTTTTGAGCCACCAGGCTGCCCAGGCTGCCCCCTTTGCCTGAATTCGACCGCAGGTCTTCCCGTCCACATGACCACCCCATGTTTCCCTGCCGGGACTACCGCAGCGCGCCCAGGATATCCGCCCACGCGTGACCGTCACCTGAGTTGGAGAGCTTCCAGCCGGGCTTGCACTGCTTGCCACAGCTCGGGGTCGAGCTCGGGCTCCACCTTTCTGGGCGCCTGGCGTGTGTGCGACTCGTCTTTCTTGGTGCGGCACTTTGGGCATTCTGTCTCGGCTTGGGGGTGCGCCAGGTAGATGTGGCTGCAGTTTGAGCACTCGAAGTGACCGAGCTTCTCGCCGGGCACATCTCCCGGGTATCCGTAGGGATACTTGCTGCTCTTGGCTCTGTGAGGCATATGGGAAGTCAGCGCGGGAGGGGGAGAGCCACGGGTGTACCGTATGGCGGATTCGATTGTGGGGAGGGCTTACGGTCCTCGAGGACAGTCAGTGCATCGCTGGTGGCCACAGTTGGGGCACTTCTTGTTCCCGCCGACGAACAGGCTCTGGCACTCTTCCTGGCAACAGAACCGCCTGATGCGCTGGCGGGGTTTCCGGTAGACGAGGTCTTGGCTGCCCGACTTGGCCCGTCTCCGCAGCACAACCTTCTCCTCATCAAGGTCCCAGTGGGGCACGATGGGGGCGGACGCGGCGCGCTCCTGCATGAGGGCGGCGCGCTTCTTGCGGAGGGCCTCTCTCTCCTCCTCGGTGCGCCGGGGCGGCACCCGCGGGCACTCCTTGCAGCGGCCGTGGCCGCACAGGGGGCACTCGCGGGCGAGGCCGAACGACGTCGCGGCGCCCGTCGCCTTGCACTCGTGACAGTGGCGGTGCACGCGCATCTTGATCGGCTTCTCGACGCGCAGCGCCTGGCCCTCGGTCAAGTGCCACGTGGTGGGCATGAGCTCGAGCCCGTAGCGCTCGGCCAGCTTCTTGGCCCGCTCTTCGAACAATTGCGACCGCGGAAGCTGCTTCGCGTTGGGGTCTACCGGACCCAGGGGCGGACGGTCGGAGAGCATGACAGGAACAGGACTGCCGACATGTGTTAGTCAAAAGAGGGCTCATGCTCGAGTCGGTGCCAGCCTACTCCGTCTCGTCAGCTGGCAGCAGCATGATGACGGGCGATCCGGCTTCAATTCCCCTGGCCGGCTGCCGTTTCGGTCTCCGCACAAGAGTCCTCATCCTCGAAACGAGCTTTCCCAGCCCTCTCTTCTCCTTGTTCTTGGCCGACGGCACCGAGGGTCCTCGTTGCGCCCGTGAGCTCATGGTGGCCATGTATCCCGGCCGGGGGATCGCGGGCTTGGGAAAACGTGGTCGGGTTGGGTCAGACTATCCAAAGTAAGGGCAGGCAAGGGACCTTCTGGGCAAGGGACCTTCTGGGCAAGAAAAAGAACCAGCGCTCTTGGCGGACGACGTCGCTTGCTTGGGTGGCGTGCGGAGAGGGTGCCGGCAGAGCGGGTCAATGTGCGAAGTGAGTTGCACAGAACACGATGACAGACAAAAGTTCAAGCCAGAGCGCACCAACGCGGTGTAGAGGTAGCAAGCCTCATGCCACGATGGTCGCGACGGAAGAAAGACCCTGTGCCAGGCTGGACAGACGTGCTGGAAAAGTGTATGGCCAGGGAAACAAAAAGAAGAAAGGAAGAGGGCGGAAAGCGTCCAGATCCAAGGTGGTGGTTTGTTCCTGCGAGAGCGGGTATCATGCCAACCCCCGGCAACTGGGCCAGCGGTTCCCACCGGGAGCAACCTCCCCCCCTCCCCCCCCCCCGGTCCGAGTCGCACTGTGCAGACGGAAAGACATCAGACGAGAAGTCCTTCCGCAGAGGGCCGAGAGCAGAGAGGTCCGATGAGGCCAGAGAGAGAGAGAGAGAGAGAGAGAGAGAGAGAGAGAGAGAGAGAGAGAGAGAGAGAGAGAGAGAGAGAGAGCAAGCATGGGCTGGGGGGAAGGGTGACCCTAGCGGCTGCAGGTCGCTGCGTTTGGTCGCTTAGCGTTGGTGCCGGGCACTTGTCGCCGAGGCGGGAGAAGACAGCTGCGCGGGTCATTCAGGAATGGGCGCGCTCCGCACCGGCCGCGTTGCTGGTACTGGCAAGAGGACGGCAGCAGGCCTTGCCCGTCGTCGCATGCTTCGGTACTGACTGCTGCATATGGCCGCCGCATCGTTCCCTATCCACCCGCACCGAGCCCGACCCAGCGCACCGGGCACTCTGACTCTGACCTTGGGCCCTGCGCCCTTTTCGGCCTCTTTCCCAGCATCATGTCGTAGACGGAACCGCACCGGTGGAGGAGACGAGTGTGGGAACTGAGACAGCCGGCCCCACAGGACAGCACAGCCAATCTGTCGGCCTGCCAAGCTGCATCCCGGGCAACTGGGCCCGGCCCTGTGCCACCGGCCCCAGTCGAACCAGTCAGAGGAACCAGTCAGAGCGTGAGAAGACGGTGCCGGCCCGCCGCCTGGGGTCCGTGTTGCGGGGGACGGGGGGGGGGGGACAGGCAGTCCTGGCGAAGCGTCTGCCGGGCTCTCCGGCCACCCATGGGCGACCCATGACTGGCCCGTGGCCAGGAATTGGGCAAAATCGCGCGGTCCGCTATCCATGCCGGATCGCCGGGGCATCATTGGACGCACGGCAAGGACAGGCCAGCCATCATTTAGCCCGCTTTCCCTATTGGCCCTTGCTGCTGTGGCGTCATCCGGTAAAGGATGGCAACTCGCCCGCCAAACTAGGAACAAGCGGGAGACTGCCTGGAGCACGCCAAATCGACACAAACTGACAGCTCCACCGAGCCGAGCTCCCGGTCCGTCCCGGTCCGTCCCGGGGCACTTGGCACGAACCCGGAGATGCAGGTTCGTTGGTTGACCATGACTCAGGTGCTACTACCTCTGGCTGGCTTGACACAACCTGAGTGGTGGTGGTGGTGGTAGTAGTGGACTGGTGGTGGTGGACTGGTGGTGGTGGACTGGTGGTGGTGGTGGTGGTGATGGTGGTGGATTGGTGGTGGGGTAGTAGTACTGGTGGTGGCATGCAAGCGGGAGCATGGTGGTGCAACCGACGGTCCGGATCAACACAAGTGTACTTCTTCGTACGTGTGCCGTGTATGCTGTGTGAGCGGCCAGCAGGTCTGGCTGGTGCGGCGTGCCACGACAGCGCCGACGTGTCAGCTGCGCTCGCCGCCGCCCCCCCCCCCGATGCGCACCCTGCATGTTCGTACCGACAGCAGCAACGTCATACCGCTTAAACCTGCCCGCCCTCTGCACTGCAACGTCGCTGAAGCGCGTGTCGGCTGGTGGCCGTGGTGAGTGGAGTGGTACCGAGAGAATGGACTGTCTGACTCTGTTGTGCTTCCTACTATTTACACTATTCGCACGAGATAAAACTTCCAGCTCTCGGCTTATCTTCGGCAGAACTACAGATGAGCGCCCGGACCGTGCCGCGGACCGTGCCCCGTAGCGGTAGCAGCTCGCAGCAAATCGAAACTTCAAGCTCCGTCCTTCCATTGCGTGAAACTGAGATTGCCTTCATCAAAGCTCGCAGCAGTCCTCGCCACCTCGCCCGCCGTCTTCGCGTCAACTGCTCCCTCTGCCTAGAATCGCGGTCCCGGGCTGTGCACATCCCGACTGCACCGCCACGCTCGCTCTCGCCCCCCCAAAAGGCCAAGCGCAAGTCCTTTATGCAACACGAGCTTCCACAGGTTTCTCCAACAAACTCCCAGACCCCCGACGCGTCCGCCTCCCCGGATCCCACTACCCAACATGGCTGGCTTCGCCACGACTCCCTCGAGTATGGTGCTTTGCCACCTGCCCCCCTTGGCCAGCTCGCCGAGGACGCGTCGGTCCGCCCCGAGTCCGCCCCCCTCATCGCCAGCGAACTCGGTGAGCGGCTTCGTAGGCTGAGCCCCGGCGGCGACGTGCATGACCAGCGTGATACAACTGCCGGCAACCGCATCTCGGAATACGAGAATGCCCTGATGGCCAAACCGACCAAGTCTTCCCAGCTTGGCTTCAAGACCCTCAGGCACTCCGGAACCCCGTCCCGTGGCACCCAGCTTTTGGACTTTCCCAATGGTTCGTGCGCGTGAGCCTGTGGTCGACAACTGGTGCGCTGCTCTTCTGGCTGACCATGGCGCAGAAATCTTGACCCATGTCTTGTCGCATTTGCATCCGGATTCCCACGGGGCCGTTGCCTTGGTATCCAGGCGCTTCTACGCTCTCGTGACAACGCCGTATGCGTGGCGCGCTGCTTTCCTTCGCCACTTTCTCGGCCACACCTCGCTCGCGAAGAAGAAGACGACGACGACGACGACGACGACGACGCGAGAGAAGACGAGGCGAGACGCGTCCGAGGACCAGGTCGAAGACAGGGTGCGGTCCGAGCATCGATACTTTGCAAGATTGACACCTCTGGCGTCCTGGCGCAGCGAGTATCTTTTTCGCACCCGCCTTCTACGCGGCCTAGTCAAGGGCAGACCCGGCAACAGCGCCGGATCCGTCGGGGCGTCGGGTTGCCCCCGTCGCGGCAAGAAGACCAGCGCTGTCTTGACCTACAACTCGAAGCTGCCCTGGCTCATCACGCATGCTGACGCTGCCTTTGTCCATGGGAAAAAGCGGCCGCGCGTCATGCACGGAGCAGCCGATCTGGGCGTGGCAACCATGAGCGATCCAGCCACTGGGAGAGTAGAGCAATGGGGTCTGGACGATCCCTTCTCCTTTGTCCAACTCGACGAGCTCCTTCCCGACCTGGAACCTTTTGGTCTCGGGGACGGGCCAGCTGCCATTTCCAACGTCATGGACGTCAGCCAAGCCTACGGCATGGTCGGCGGAGAAGGATTCCCCGGTGGCCGGGCGTATTTTCGTGCCACGGACGAGAATCGAGGTCGGTATCTGGGTCGCGAAAACGCCGTCGTCGCACTGGCGCCCGAGATACCCAAAATCCCGGAACTGGTCGAGGCAGTGACTTCGGTCTGGATCGCCAAGTCACCTTCCATTCTGACCATGACACAGTCGATGGTTGGCATCATGACTGGATCGTCTCTGGGCGTGGTCACGACCTACGCGCTAGGACACGATGCCTCGGGGCTGCGCTACTCTGACGGCGATGTGACAGCTCGCTGGATCCTCAGTCCCGGCGTACCCATCATCTCTTTGACGCTTGACGACAAGTACAGCCCGAAGAGGAAGTTCCTCAAGCGAGTCTGGGCAGTTGCACTGAACGCCCTCGGAGAAGTTTACTACCTTGTGGCACCCCCCATGGCACCAGTCAGTAGACCCAAGGCGGACGACGCCATTCGCCATGCGTGGCTGGTGGGCCGGACAGTGCACTGGGAGCTTGTCGAGTCGACGCGTCGCACTGCGCGGCCCAAGAAGGCTGTTTGTGCCGCCTACTCGCCCCGCTCCCCATCGAATGCCATGAAGCTGAGCAAGGAGCAGCTTGTCGCCGAGGCTCAAGAGATTGAGAACTTCCTCGGACAGGAACCCTCTCATTTCCGACGGGTATGCGAGGGTTGGGACATGCGCCGCAGGCTTGAAGTTGACTTTGCCAACAGCGATGAAGATGGTACCGGAGGAGAATCCATCTTTGTGCTCGACTGTGGCTACGACACGGGAGTGTCGACCGGCATCTCTCGGTACACACGAGTACGTATGGTAGCAAAGCCGACTAGACCGCCCAGCTCGGGAACCTCGTCCAGTCTGCAGACAGACAAGCTCGGTGCTTCTGTACTTGCACCACCGTCCGGGACGCCCGAGCCAGGGCCGTCGATGGCACGGTACGAGCAGGTGGAGGAGTGGCATCTGGCAAAGCTCGTCTGCGAGAGCCCGACGGTCACGCAAATCACAACCAGTGCCATGGATCTGTCCAACTTTGCTGTGATGGCAGCTTTCGAGGATCCGTTGTGCTTGGGCGTACGCGAAGCCGGTGCCGACGGGTCCAGCACACCGACGTCAAAGAGCCTGACGGGGGAAATCCCGGGCCGAAGAGCACGGTATCTGGTCGTCGGCACAAGTGCAGGCACTGTCATAGCCTGGAACGCTCGAGAGATGATGACTACGGGGACGATCAGTCCTGTCAGGGTGATACAGACCGAGTCACCCAGCATATCTTGTCTCGCCGTTTCCGCCCTCTTCCTCGTCCACGGCGGCAGTGATGGGCTCGTCCAAGCCTGGGACCCGCTGGCGTCGACCACGGATCCACTGCGGACGCTCAACGCCAGGTCTTCGGGCCGGATGATACCCCGACACAGTGTCCATGCGAACCCGGCCCTCCGCTTGGTCACTCACCCGGCTGTCGGCGCCATTGTGCTGGACCCGGACCCGGCCGTGCTCCGGGGCGTTTTGACGTGCGGCCTGTCCGTACGCTTCTGGACGTACAGCGCGACAAGCCAAGCTCTGGGCCGGAAGCGACGTACCCGGCACTTGGACATGCACGGGCGGTTGGCGAGCCGCCGCGAGGGCGGTGGCGTGTCCGGCTACATTGCCGCGGAAACCGCCGAGCTGCGCCATGAACAGCAGCAGCGGACCCGGGAGCTACAGCGGCTTCGCACTCGCTTCGGCATCGGGTTCGGCGACCTGACGGAGGAAGAAGCCGTCCTGTATGCCCAGATGATCTCAGAGGAATCCTTCATGCAGGACGAGCAACGGCGCACCAGCGCGAGCGACTCGGGCGACTCGGGCTCGGCGGCCGATCGGGGCGACCTGACGTCCTGTCTCGGCAGCACATCCGGGGAAACCGTCACGCCAGAGCCAAGCGTGTCTGGCGCCAGCGCAAATCCGCTCCGTCGACTGGTCGAGGACGACGAGGACGATTACGAGGATCCGATGCAGCGTGCGATCCGTCTCTCTCGCCTGGACGGCGTGAACGAGCTCGGTCAATCGCCTAGGGGTCACACCTTCGGGAGCATCGGGCTGCAGGTCAAGGTCAAGGAGAGCAAAAGGGGCCAGAGAAGCGGCAAGCGGTCCTCGTCTTCGCCCGCTTCACCGGCCGGCGGCCAGCTGCCAACGCGCATGGTTCAGCACGGCGAGTGCAGCCGCGGACCTGGGCCGCCGCCGGCTTTCTTCACGAGCCCTTCTCCGCGAGACGAGCCTGCTGATCCGGACGAAGACCTGGAGCTGGCGCTGCAGCTCAGTCTGGTGGAGGAACAGAGTCGGCAGGAAGGCATGGCAAGGCCGCAACAAGTGGTCATGGGCCCGGCCCTTGGTGATGGCGAGGAGGAGTATCCTGCCTTGGACGTCAAGGGCAAGGGCAAGATGGCATAATTTTGTCCCTGGCCATGTTACAAGACGTACCGCTCGAGGCCACTTCAAACAAGTTGCCTCTGACTTTCTCCTCTCGTCTCCCTGGACCCATTTCTGTCTACCCAGGCCGTCATGCCTCCTGTCATGCCTCCTGTCATGCCTCATGATGAACCCGCGCGCCTTTCGGGCTGCTCGTGTGGATAGATGATTCATGATGCCGTCGAGTCCTCGTGTCGTCGTCAAGTGTCCGCGCAAACGGAGCGGGAAGAGGGCGTGGGCCCTAGAGCCCCCAGAACAAGGCGCCCAGCGCCATGCCGACCAAGCCCCCCAGCGCTTGTTGCCTGCCCGGCGGGCTCAGCCATGCGGCCCCGTCGTCGGACGACGTCGGCCGCGGCGCATCGGCCCTGCCGGTGGTCGGGCCGGGCGTGATGGTGATGGTCGTGGTCGGGCCGAGCGGGTACGCCAACGTCATGCTGGAGAAGACGATGCTGTCGGGCGCCAGGGTGATGGTCTGGCCGGCGACGACGGTCGTGGTCGTGCCGGGGCGGCCGCTCGCGCCGGGCCCGGGCCCGGGCCCCACCGTGTACGTCGAGCCGGCGACGACGAGGATGCTGGCGCCGACCCCGGTGACGGTGACGCCGCCCACGATCTCGTACTGCGTCGCTCCGGACGGCGCGGCCGGCCCGCCCAGGGCCGTGCCGCGCACCGTGACGGCCGTGGCCCCGATGGTGATGGTGTCGCCGCCGATCACACAGGTGGCGCCCGGGCCGAGCGGGAGCGTGTGGCCGTCGAGGACCG
Source organism: Phyllachora maydis (assembly GCA_029339225.1). NCBI lineage: Eukaryota > Fungi > Ascomycota > Sordariomycetes > Phyllachorales > Phyllachoraceae > Phyllachora > Phyllachora maydis. Next base: position 5,034,570 of record JAQQPM010000004.1, read on the forward strand.
CCGTGGTCGTCGCGCCCAGGGTGATGGTCGTGCCTTGAATGACGACCATGGACGGCCCGACGGCCGTCACGAGCTCGCCGCCCGCGATGACGATCTCGGTGGGCGAAGGAAAGGCCGTGATGGGCACGGTCTGCGAGCCGATGGCGATGCCGCTCGGCCCGATCCCGACAGTCTGTCCGGCGGCCACCACCGTGCTCTCTGCCCATGACCCCAAGCTGTACGTCTTGCCGCCGATGACGGCTACAGACGGGCGGAGCGTCAAGGCCACGCCCGAGACCGTCGTTGTCACGGGCCTGGGGACGTAGACGCCGCCGGTCACGGACGGCCGCACAATCGTCGTGTTCGGTGCCACGACTTGGGACGGATCGATGGTGAGCGTGGCGCGACCGACGGTGATGGTTCGGCTGGGATGCGCGGGCATGTCGGAATACGTGCTTCCGTCGACGACGACGGCCGACGGCTGGATGCCGATGGTGACTGGCTGCGGCGGCAGGGGGTTCCCCATCGTCGTCGTCGTCGTCGTCGTCGTCGTCGTCGTCGTCGCCGCCGCCGACGCCGTCTTGTGCTCGAGAGGGAACCCTACGTCGTCGGCCAGACTGAGGCCGTAGAAGGGCGTCTGGATCCCAGTGAAGACGACGGCCGGGTTCCTGTCCGTCGTCAAAAACGTTGACGTGACGAGATTCGAGGATCCTGCAGGGAAAGCCAAGGTCACGCTCGACGACACCATGGCCATACAGGTGGTGCGGCTGGCGGTCCCGACGGCCGTCGTCAGGCAGTATGACGGCATGTACTTGGGCACGGGGCCCCAGACGCAGCTCGTCTTCGTTGGCTGCGGGAGCGCGAGCGCGGGGAAGGGTGGCGTGTAGTCGGCCGCGCTGCCGTACCAGGTGATGGTGGTGGTATAGACGACGGAAAAGACGGTCGTGGCGGTCACGAGGTCCGAGAGCTGGCAGTAGCGGACGGAGCCGGAAGGCGCCGTGAAGAGGCTGCTGGTCAGCACGGAGCTGTTCCAGCCCAGGGCGGTGGTGGATGCGTTGGCGTCTGCGTGACCGCTGCGCGCCGGCGTGGGCGACCCAAGGGTTTCCGGGCCCGCCATGTCCAAAATGTTGGTGGTATCGTGGAATGTGCTGAAGCTGGCCGTCGTCTGTGCACCCCAGCCGGGAATCCTGGGCGGGGACGACAGGACCGGAGTGGTTGGCGAGAGGGTGGCCGAAGAAGTAGCGGGCGGCGCGATGGCCGCCTTGGGCTCCTCGACTGGTGTATTCCGCCTGTCGTAGCGGCCGATGAAAGAAAGCGCAGATGTGGCCGCCACCGACAGCAGCAGCAGCAGAAGCAGCAGCAGCAGCCTACCAGCACCCATTGTCGACGGACCCGTGGTTGGCGGCCACCCGTCTTGCAAGCCGTAGAAGCAAAACCCTGTCTCGTGACCACGTCGTCGTCGAGCAGCACGTCTCGGTCAAGGGGTCACGACGGCCTGGACATGTCTGATGTCTCCTATCGCGTAGACCAGGCGAAGAAGCAAAGAGAGGAGGATATGAGGAGGACCAGGCCGCCAGGGTCACCAGCCCAGCAAGCAAGACATTTTTTTTTTTTGGGGGGGGGGGGGGGGGGGGTGGATTTTTTGTTTTTTTTTATTTTTATTTCATTCTTTTTCGCCCCTAGCGAGGCTGCGGACTGTCAAGCGCCAAGTAGGGGGGGAAGGGTTTCTTCCATGCATCCATGATAACAGACGGGTCGCCGGTGAACAAGGTCCAAGCGGGAAGAAAAACGGCTGCAGCTGCCGTGTCTCTCTCCGTCTCTGATGGTCGTCGTTGAAGGCCATCATCATCAGCAATGCCGCAGCGGTCAGTCTTTTGCAGTTCGAGGCAGTTCCATCCGACCTGCAGGAGACCATTGCCAGCCCGGAATCGTGTCCCATGGATGCTTTCTTGTTTTGGCCATCATACCAAACCCGGGCGCTTCCTCTTCCGTCGCAAGGAGGCGTCGTCGTCGGGTCCGCACCAAGAACTGGAGTGTTGCATCCGGCCGTGGTTCGGGCCCGAGAAGAGAACCCGCACAGTGTGAAACTGTGCGACACAGTGCGGCACGGTGCGGCGGGCGAAATTTTAGCCCAAAGATGTTCTCTGCAGCCACAAGGATGACCACGGTGTCAGTCAGCCCCCAGTCACTGGACACACGCCCGTCCCTCGGCCCGACGGCGGGTTTGGCAGAGGTCATGGCACCAAGCTCACCGCCGTGGTCCTCGCTCGCGATCCCCCGTCACGCCGACGTCGTGGCCTCCCGGAGCCGGTCGAAAAGATGCTGCTGCTGCTGCTGCGGCTGCGGCTGCGGCTGCGGCTGCGGCTGCCGTGTGTGCTTGCCGTTGCCGTCCTCGTCGTCCGTCACTGTCGGGCTCATGCCGCCGACGCGCTCTGGGTCCAGCCCTCGGGCCACTGGTACGGCATTGATGGCACGTGGTCGACCTTCACCTTTGGCGTGGGCAGTCCGCCGCAGGCGGTCGACTTGATCCCGAGCACGAACCTGTCGGAGATGTGGGTGGTCGAGACGACGGGCTGTGTCCAGGGTACGTACGTAGGTCATGGTGTCTTGCGGCGTACATGGGGACTGAACCGACCTGGTGGCCTGGCCCAACGTCTCCTCCATCCTAGTGCAACTCTGCTACACGGCCCGGGGCGGGGTCTACAACATGTCGTCTTCGGCCACGTGGCAACCGCTCGGCCCGTTCCAACGCGGCCTAGGTTATGTGGGCATCGCAGGCAACGGTGACTATGGCCTCGACTCGGTCATCTGGGAGAACACGCTCACGAGCATGAAGACGGGCGTCCAGGGCGGCCTTGTCGCCGGCATCAACGACACCGACGCCTACCAAGGTCTCGTCGGCCTGGGCATGTCCCAGAGCAAGTTCAACGACAACAAGCTGACCAACTCCCTCCTCATACAGCTTACCGAGCAGTATGGCATCATCCCCAGCTACAGCTATGGCTTCACCGCGGGCGCCCATTACAGCAAGTTCTTTCACCACCACCACCACCACCACCACCACCACCACCACCAACCACCACCACCAACCACCACCACCAACCACCACCACGTCTACTACGTCTTTCCCCCCCCCCCCCCCCCCCCTCCTCCTCTGTTGAGCTGCGCAGCCACTGACACGATGCGACCCCCCCCCCCCCTTCCCCCCCTCTCAGTCAACGGGGGAGTGCAAGCTTCCCTCACCTTGGGCGGCTACGATGCCCTGCGCTTTCGGGCCCACGCCACCAACTTCACCCTCGACCCGGCCGTGCGCGTGCCCATCGTCCTGCTCCGCGGCGTCACAGCCACCGTCTCGTCCATGGCCGATGCGCCCGGGGCCAACTGGACCTCGACTTCGCGCTCTCTGATGGCCATGAACGAGTCCGTGACGGCCGTGATAGACTCGTCCACCCCCTATCTGTGGCTGCCGCCAGCCGTCTGCGATCGCTTCGCTGCCGCCCTGAAGCTTGTGTGGAGTGAGGACTTCGGCGTGTACTTGTTCTCGGACGCGTCGCAGTACATCCAGTACACCAACGGCACATCCCTCTCCCTCACCTTCTCCCTTTCCAGCTACGACAATGGCGACGACTTCGGCCTCCCGCTGGCCGGCCCCGGCGTCGTCAACATTACCATTTCCGCGCCCGCCTTCGCCCAGCTCTTCCGATACCCCTTCAAGAACCTCATCGGCTTCGGCGCTTCCGCCGTGCCCTACTTCCCCTTGACCAGGGCTCCGAGCGCGCGCCAGTACGTCATCGGACGCGCCTTTCTCCAGGAGGCTTATCTCATCACGAGATACGAAGAAGGCATCTTTGGCCTGTACGAGGCCGAATTTCCCGCGAACCCGGGCACGAACCTCTCGGTGAGGCCGATACCGCGCCCAGACGACAGCCCGTATCCCGCCTACAGCGGCGCCACCTCGCCTTCGGGGCCGAAGGCGGGAAAGACGGCCGGCATCGTACTCGGCGCCTTCGCCACCGGCAGCCTCGTGGCCGTCTTCCTTGCGCTCGGTTGCCGGCGACGGACGGCCGAGCCTACGCATGACGGCACCGCCCCGGACGAGAACAAGGAGGCCGAGTCCGACCATGTCGAGCAGCCCGTCTTCCCCACCCTCGCGCCCTGCACGGGCGCGAGGAAGGCCGCGCCGCACGAGGTGCACGGCAGCACCGCCCAGCCCACCGAAGTCGGCGCCGACGCCCACCATGCCGTCTACGAGTTGCCCGTCCCGCTGGAGCCGGCCGAGCTGGACAGCACCCGGGATGGCGGCGACGACATGACCGAGCCAGAGACGGAGCGCCCTGCTGCCTCCGAGCTCGCGCGCAGGAAAGTCGAGAGACAGCTGATGGGGCCGGTGCCGACGTACACGCCTTCGTCCGCACCGGAAAAGCCGATACAAGACACGAGTCCCGTGCCTCACTACCGGCCGGCTCGAGTTCCATGCCCGCCATCATGCCCGACGTACAAGAGCCACGGCGAGTCCACCCACGGCCATGTCCCCTCGCCCGTATCACCCCATCCGGCCGGGACCAACGGCACCTTCGACCTGCCCTCCCCCCTGACGCTCGCCCCTCCGATCGCCTCGCCGCCGCGCTGCTCTCCTCCCTCTCCACCGGCTTCCCAGACCAGCTTCGCCGTCCGCATCCCCCGTCCGGGCCCCCCTTCCCCCTGGGGCGGCTCCGACTCCGCCGGCGTCTCGCCCGTCTCGCCAGCCGACCTGCCCATGCCGCCGCCTCCGTCCGCCCTCCAGCGCACGCCGCTCGACCCCTCGCGCGTCATCTGTCTGGGCCCGCGGCGCGGCAACTTCACCGCAGTCGAGGCTGCGCAAGAGCCCCGGACCCTCCCGGAGCCGGCCGACGAAGACGGCGATCCGGACGCGCACCCCCGGAGTCCTCGCAGCATGGAGCGGATCGAGGCCGGGGCCGAGCTCGTGCACGTTCCGCAGGTGGCGGAGAAGCGGTACAGCTGGGAGGAGCCGAGGCCACATGGGCACTGAAGATGGATGCTTGGTCGTGCTCCCTGTTTCGACCTGACTCGACCCTAGTCGTCGGATGCTTGGACGAATCTCTGGACAGCCGGCTCGCTCGAGATAGTTTGATCGTAGTCTACAATCTGGACGTAGTGAATCCATGGATCTTTCGGGAGGGAAAGGGCGTTAGATCCCTCGTCACGACTGTGCAAGGCACCATGGCATGCACGTACACGACCAAACCGAAGGAATGTACCCGCAAAAGGCGGTGCCGCATGGGGCGAATCATCAGGTTCCTCCGCCACGCCCAGGTACGTACGGTGCCTGCTCTCAGCACATTGTGGTCCGTCTCTCCGCATGGGCCCAAAGCCTCCCGTCCCCTCCTTACCATGTCTCCTGCCAGAACGTACACCTGAGGCGGTCCTGGAGCCACGCCTCGGCCTCCTCCCGGGAGGCCACCACCTGCCCGAGGACGAGCGAGTCCCGCAGCGCCGCCCGCACCGACACGGGCATGCGGCCTGCCTTGCCACAGACCATGACGAGCGGGTTCTGGCGCCACAGCGGCGCCAGGCCGGCCGCGTGGCGGCGGACCTGATGCTGCACGTAGTTGCGCCCGGCCTCGTAGTCGGGCACGTCGTCGCGCGAAAAGGCCGGGATGACGCGCAGGTCCCTGCCCTGGGCCGCCCGCTCGGCCCAGTCGGCGCGGTAGTGGTAGTCGGCGTGCGCGCTGCGGCAGCCGAAGAACAGGACAGCCGGGCCGAGGGGCCCGCCGCCACGCGTCTCGCGGAACCAGTCGCGGTCCTGGATGAGCGAGCGCACGGGCGCGATACCTGTGCCCGTGGCCACGGCGATGACGGGTCGGCGGCACATGGACTCGGTGACCAGGAGCTCCTTGTAGCAGTCCGATCGTGCCGGGTCCATGGTTCGGCTGCCGGCGCCGTGGCGGAGCACCTTGTTCAGGCCGACCTGTATCTTGCCCCCGGAGGGCTGCAGCGACCTGAGGTACCGAGAACAAAAGCCTCGGCGGGGTTTCTTGATCACGGTCTGGTACTCGACAAGTGCCGCGACGAATTCTACGACGAGGCCTGCCCCCGGGTTCGCTGCGTCCCGTGCCGAATCGAGCCTGCTGCCACCGCCGTTGGCGATGCTATACTCGCGACCGCGGATGGTGGGGAAGAGGTCGGCCACGTACTGCAGCGGAATCTTGACGCTCGGGAGGTCTCGGAGTACCTCGAGGATGGTGCGGGCTGGGCGGACGGCGAAGTCGAGAAACTCGTCGGTCGTGTACGCAAACTCGCGGAGACGCTCCTTGGTGAGCTGGTCGGTGGTGAAATGCGCAAGCTTTTGGAAAAAGCGCCGCTTGGGAACGGCCGTGAAGTCCAGGCTGTGGACCAGCAGCTCCCGAAGGGTAGGCTGGGCGGGAGCGTAGATTTTCCTCTTGGTCACGTCGGGTGTATCGTCCGTATTCGACGCAAACAGGAGACGGTCGTCGGCTATCGCAGACCACTCCATGAGGTCGAGAAGGGCCTGCACGTCTTCTGCCGAGTTCTTGGGAAATATGGTCACGGTCGATCCGGGTGTGGGAACAGGCAGCGGCTCCCCCTCGGCAGGGAGCACGCGGAGCTGGATGCATCGTACATCGTGCGAATGCTCCTCGGGCGTGAGGCGATGGTGACTCCGCACAACGGCCTCATACGTGCCCGGGATCGGGATGGGTACTGCGGCCCGGAAGGGAGACTCCTTGCGGGCAACCGAGTCATTCCCGCTGGCGAGACGGACAATCAGCTTTGGCGGCAGCCCAACGTCGTCGGCTATGGGCTGGAATGATGCCGGGAGTGGATAGTCGGCCAAGAGCGTGTTGCGCAGTTCTTGATACCAGCCTATGTAGGTGCTGCCGATGCTGCAGAGCGCGCCCGAGGCGAGATGGTCAGCTATGAGAGCCCAGGCGCCTGAGTGCGCGCGTACTCACCCATCGTCATGACGCTCGTCGCCTTCTCCAGCCCGGAAGAACTCAACGGCGCCGAGCTGCAACAGGCGTCCTCGCAGCTTTCGTGCGGCCCAGTTGTATCTAGAGGCCAGGCCAGGCCAGGCCAGACCAGGCCAGGCCAGGCCACGTCAGCAAACCCCCTTGAGTCCGAGGAGACCAAGGGTCGAGACCCACGGACTTTGGATATGAACTGTCCCCAAGTCCAAAGATGGTGAACTGAACCGCGGCGAGACACTGGGTTTGGTTGAGGTTCTGCCGCAACAAGTTCCTCCAAAACCTGCGCGCGTTTTTGGGCATGTCACCCTGACCCGTCGTTGATGTGACGAAGACCACCAACGAATAGGCCAGGATGTCTTTCTGTCACCGGCCGTCCCGCCTTGTTAACCGACGGCCCCGGCCGCGGCGCGGCGCGTGCAGAAGCAACCGACACGCACCAGCTTGAACTTGTCCATCTCGTCGACGTCGGTGCAGAACCGAAGTCGCTCTGCCATCTCGCCCAGCTCCATGGCCATGTCCTCGCTGTTGCCCGTCTCCGAGCCGTATAAGATGGCCATGCGCCTTCCCTGCAGGCCCGCGTGCTCATCCATCCCTCTTGTCACTTCTGTTGCGGTACGTGGTGATGCCCTGGTGGGTGTTGCCCAGGTCTGACCTGTGTCACGTGCATGTCCATCTTCGCAGACCCGCTCCGTAGGGCTCCACTCCACTGTCGCGCGGAACGGAAGGTGGTACGAAATACATGGTGCCCCTACCTCTAGCGTGCCTGCCTACATGGCACGGCTCGACCGACCACGGCCAAACAAGAGGATGATATATGTACAAGCAGAGTCCCATGACGGATGAACAATGAGCAAGCAGTTTGACCAAGCGGCCCCCCCGTCTCCAAGCCCTGTCTCTGCCTGGCTGGCATGAATGCTGCTGAGATTGGGAGCAAGTTCCCCCAACGCAACGCAATTTCAGCGCCTTCCCTCCACCTTGCGAGGAGAACAACCAGCTGTTGGAAGGAGGAAGGAGAAACCCCCATTTCTCCATTTCGGCAGTCGAAGATGAGGCAATCACACTAGAGTCTTTACACGCAAGCCAAGGAACTGGGAAGGAGACGGGGGGAACTTGCTTGTTGAAGGCTTGCCAGAATGTTTTGACCAGATACTCCCATGTCTCGTGAAAGGCACCGCAGCTGCTGCAGCGCAAGTCCTAATCGTCTCATCAGTTGACTCCGAGAGCTTAGAGCTTCGCATACTTGTGTACCCAGGTAGCGTTGGCCACATCTGAAAGGGGAATACACCCAAAAAAAAAAAAAAAATTCGGCACCCCTAGCTCCACCCCAGAACGGTCCCCGCCTTCCTTGTTTTGTGGCATTTGCCCCAGCGGTACGTACCGCACGCCAAGCCTTCTTCGCTTAATGGATGAACAAAAAAAAAATATTTGAATTTTGAAGCCCGCGACAGCTCACTTCTCCCTCCATCACAACCCAACAAACTGATCACCAAGTCGTTCTCCGCAAATTTAAGAACTTCCCCCACCAGGTCATCTAGGGCACGTAGCCACCCTGCTTACTCCCCCTCATTTCCAGAGCATCAAGTCGCCCGTCGAGTCTCTTCGAACCACTCGCCGACTTCTACGTCAACCTCGCACCAATTCTACTCCAGCCGATTACTTCGACATCCCATCAACCCGTCATCATGTCTGCCGTCGTGGAGAAGGTTACCGACGCCGTGTCCAACGCCGTCGAAGACATTACCAACGCTCTGGCCAACACCTCGATCACTGGCAAGGACGACAAGTCCAATGAAGCCGTGCTTGCCAGCGCCGCTGAGGGTCGCCGCCTTTACATCGGCAACCTCGCCTATGCGACAACCGAGGGGGAGCTGAAGGACTTCTTCAAGGATTACCTTGTGTGAGTGTACCAGGCCGATCTGGATCCCCAATCCTCTTCACCGGAGATGGCATGACGGCATCATCGAGCAGGTCGAGCAGTGCGCTGACATGGGCGATGTTAGCGAGTCCGTCTCCATTCCCAAGAACCCTCGCACCGACCGCCCGGTTGGGTATGCCTTTGTCGACCTTTCCACCCCTAGTGAGGCCGAGCGGGCGATCACCGAGCTGTCCGGCAAGGAGATACTTGAGCGCAAGGTCTCTGTCCAGCTTGCCCGCAAGCCCGAGGCAAATGAAAAGGCTGAAGGCACTAACGGCGAGGGTACTCAACGCCGTGGGTCCACGCGTGGCCGTGGCCGTTCGGCCCGCGGTCGCGGCGGCCGTGCCCGTGGTGGCCACTCGGTGAGTCTCACTCGATTGGTCAAGGCGTCTGTCGACCGGAGACAGTAGCTGACCCTGCTCCATGACAGGACGAGCACAAGAACGAGGACGAGGGCCATGCCACGGAAGCAGCTGGAGCATCTGAAGTCCAAGCCGATACCGAGGTTGACCAACCTTTGAAGGATGTCACCAACGAGAAATCTACTGACAAGGAGCTCAAGTCTGGCAAGCCGCCCAAGGCCGCCCGGGAGCCCCGGGAGTTCCGGGAGCCCCGTGAGCCCCGTGAACGTCGCGAGCGTGGCCCCCCGGCCGACGGCATCCCATCCAAGATCAAGGTCATGGTCGCAAACCTGCCGTACGACCTGACCGAGCAGAAGGTACGCCACTGCAGTGCACTCGCCCCCAACGAAGGACGAAGGGTCCGTGTGGCTAACTCTGTGACGCCCGTAGCTCAAGGAGCTTTTTGCTGCTTACGAACCGTCAACTGCCAAGATTGCGCTTCGCCCGATCCCCCGATTCATGATCAAAAAGCTCCAGGCTCGTGGTGAAGCCCGCAAGGGACGTGGCTTCGGCTTTGTCACCCTCGCTTCTGAGGAAATGCAGCACAAGGCAGTGGCGGAGATGAACGGCAAGGAGATTGATGGTCGCGAAATTGCTGTCAAGGTGGCCATTGACAGCCCCGGCAAGACTGACGAGGAAGTCAATGGCCCCAATCACGCCACCGAGGAGGGTCAAGGCGAGGCTCCGCAGACGGAGCAGGCGGAGCAGGCTGCCACTGTCACGGCCTAATGCAAACTCGTATCGGGTCGTCTGGCGCAGCGCCACACGTTCACGCTGTACTATTCCACCGGCCCAAGCATTTCTGCTCTTGATGATTTGATATGGATTGGACGACATTTCCTTATCATAGACACGATATGGAAAGGGGAGAAAGGGTATGGATGGCGGGTTAATTTATTTCTCTGGCGTCTTGGTGGGCTGCGCCGATTTCCACGTCGCCGGGCTGGCCGGAGACTTGCGATGAGGTTCTGTTATCTCGCCACCTTTGGAGTCCGCATGTCATGCCTTAAATTTCTTCTTGGGGATCCCATTTTCTCATTTGCTTGTACTTGTGACACGACGTCTCGTTGTGTGATTCCTTCTCATCTTGCATTCTTGGGCGTGTCTGTTACTGTCCTGCTTTATCCCCAGGACGGGAATGGGGAATAGGAGAAGCGCTGGGAGGAGCTGGCCTACATGCAGCATGGCGCTATCATCGAAAGCTGCTCCTCACGTCGTGGGTCATGATGACCATGCAACCTGTCCATTGCGATTCCCTGAAAAAATTTTCGTAGGAGGAGGACGGAGACAATTGCTGTGTTGGATGAGTGTGATCCGCGTTGACCACGTCCTCCTCCTCCTTCTCCTCCTCCTCCTTCTCCTCCTTCTTCTCCTCCTCCTTGGTGGTTGACCAGGTCCAGGGCGCAGCGGATAAGCGGGCTCGGCAGGGCTGCGGCCCACAAGCCGTAAGCCCCTTGGGACGGCCCAGTGTCGCTCAGACGTCGCTCGCCACCTCTAGCTTTTTTTGCCGATCTTTCCGCACAGAGAATACGACACGCAACACGAGCGGGACAAGATTGCTTCGGACGCGCGCCCCTCCCCCCCCCCCCCCCCCCAAAAAAACCAGGAGAAATTCGCGACTCGATTTCGAGCCCGCAATGGCTTCCAAGGCCATATGGGAGGTGGATCCGGAAACGAGGTCGAAGGTGAGAGACCTTGTCGTGTCGCACATGGCCATGGCACCCGAAGCCCAGCAGTTCACCCGTTCCTACCATCGTTTCGGAGAAGCCAAGACATGGACACACAGAATTCGACTGACCGTCCCCGTGTCCCTGCCACAGCTCCTCGCGATCCAGAAAGATGCCGCCAACAGCATCTGCTGCGACTGCGCCGCTCCCTCGCCGCAGTGGGCGTCACCCAAGTTTGGCATCTTCATCTGCCTGTCGTGCGCGGGCGTGCACCGCGGCCTGGGCGTGCACATCTCGTTTGTGCGGTCCATCTCCATGGACGCCTTCAAGGCGGGCGAGATCGAGCGCATGCGCCTCGGCGGCAACGCCGCCTGGCGCGCCTTCTTCGAGGCCCACGACGAGACCCAGATGCGCGGGCTGACGTGGGACGATGCGACCATCGCCGACCGGTACTCGGGCGAGGCCGGCGAGGAGTACAAGGAGCGGCTGGCCGCCAAGGTGGAGGGCCGCGAGTACGAGCCCGGCGAGAAGAAGGAGGCGACGGCCGGCCGGGCCCAGCAGAACGCGTCGCCGAGCGCGGCGCCGACGCGGAGCGGGCCCCGGGCGAAAACCGGCGGGCTGGGCGTCGGTGCGCCGGCAGGATCCGGTGCAGGCGCCGCCGCTGGGAACGGCAAGGTCAAGGTCGACGACAAGTACTTTGCGCGGCTGGGGGCCGACAACGCGGGCAGACCTGCCGACCTGCCGCCGAGCCAAGGCGGGAAATACGCCGGCTTCGGCAACACACCCATGCCGCCGGCGGGCTCGAGGGAGGAGCAGGCGCTGCCGAACCTGGACGAGCTGCAGAAGGATCCGCTGACGGCGCTGAGCAAAGGTTTTGGCTGGTTTACATCGACGGTGACCAAGACGGCCAAGACGGTGAACAGCGACTTCATCCAGCCGACGGCCAAGCAGGTGTGTTGCCCCCACCCGGAGCACCTGCCACGCATTCCATGTCGGGTATGACTGACGCATGCTGTGCTGTCCAGCTCTCCGAGACCGACTTCGCCGCGCAGGCAAGAATGGCAGCAGGCACGGTGGCACGATCGGCACAAGCAGGGGCGAAGACGGCACAAGATGGCTTCCAACGCTTCGTCGAGGGCTCAGCAGCAGGAGGGTACCGGACTGTGCCCATGGACGAAAGCAAGCGGGATTTCTGGGACAGCTTTTCCAGCGTTGCGGATCAGAGGAAACACGAGAGCAGTTCGATCGGGACTTCGGCCATGGGCAAGGGAGGAAAGGGCCCAGCAACAACACCGGGCTCGGGGTCCGGGTCAAAGGACGACTGGGATGACTGGTGAAGGGGCTTGCGATGGCAGATGGGAGAGTGAGATGGTGGCATGTTCCTGAACCATGTATCTTGTCGACAGGGCGTCTATACCACCTCCTCTACCTACCTATGTACCTAGGTACATCTCTGTCACCATGTGAGCGCGCCGGGTAGCGAACCGTCCAGGCAAGGGTTAGGGCTCCAGAGGCAGGCAGGCAGGCAGCAAGCCGAGTGAAAGCCGACGTCACCGTGGCAAGCCGCGCTTGGCCCGAACAGCGTCAACCACGGCACTCTGAGCGTCCGGGTCTTGCAATGTCGGCATTGAGGATCCTCGTACCCATAAAAAGGGTCATTGACTATGCAGTAAGGATTCTCGAGCGCCCTAGAGACCCGAGTCTTGCCACCCCTCCGCACAGCGGCGCGCCGCCCACCCCGAACCGGGGCCATCTTCACATGCTGACGCCGGCTCTGGCAGGTCAAGCCCCGCGTCAACAAGGCCCAGACGGGCGTCGAGACGGCCGGCGTGAAGCACAGCATGAACCCGTTTGACGAGCTCTCGGTGGAGGAGAGCGTGCGCATCCGCGAGAAGAAGCGCGCGCCCGGCGGGGTCGAGGACATTTGCGTGCTGAGCGCGGGGCCGGCCAAGGCGGCCGACGTGCTGCGGACGGCCATGGCGATGGGGGCGGACCGCGGCGTGCACGTCGAGACGGGCGAGGGCGAGGCGCTGGAGCCGCTGGGCGTGGCGAAGCTGCTGCGGGCGGCGGTCGCGCAGCAGCGCAGCAACCTGGTCATCCTCGGCAAGCAGAGCATCGACGACGACGCGGCGCAGACGGGCCAGATGCTCGCCGGGCTGCTCGGGTGGCCGCAGGCGACGCAGGCGAGCCAGGTCGACTTCGGCGAGGGCGACACCGTCCGCGTCACCAAGGAGGTCGACGGCGGGGTCGAGACGGTGCGGGCGAAGCTGCCCATGGTCATCACGACCGACTTGCGTCTCAACGAGCCGCGCTATGCCAGCTTGCCGAATATCATGAAGGCGAAGAAGAAGCCGCTGGAGAAGAAGACGCTGGCCGATTTCGGCCTGACCGGCGAGACCCGGTTGAAAGTGCTCAAGGTCGTCGGTAAGAACTGCGGCCAGTTTTTGTCCGCATGGGCCTCTGATCAAGCTTGATTGTCCCGCTGACGTATACGCCATAGAACCACCTCCGCGACAGGGCGGCGGCAAGGTGGAGGATGTCGACGGTCTGGTTTCCAAGCTGAAAGAACTGGGTGCTATATAGACGCACACTTACACTGTTTGGAATCTCTGGGGAGACGACATCGCGGCCCTTGCGTAGAAACACCTTCTTCGTGGGAGAGCGGCTTCAAGGTCTTCACGAATCTAGCCTACAATCCTTGATTCCATCTTTGGGGTCCTGGGGAGTACAAGGGCGATTTCTCATGTTGACCCCCAATGGCCGCGTTTGTTTGTGCGTGCGGGACAAGTGGACATGACGAGCAGCAAATGGGCGCTTGACGATGTAGCCAAAGACTGTCTGATCACAAAAAGAGTCCGCAGTCCACCTCCTTTATGGTGAAGTAGGAAGCTTTCATATGTTCCCATCTCCAAATATGTATGAAGTGCTGACAACAGCATATATCCAATCAAGTCCAGGCCCACGCCAATTATGAAACTCCGAAGAACTCCCCGCATGTCTTCAATCAAGTCCAGCCCAGGCCAATCATGCAACTCCAAACTCCCCGCTGCGGAACAGGGCATCCTTTCAAGCAGCATTTCCCAATGGCGAGGGCTCAACGCCAATACGCTCTTTGCTCAGAATGTCGAGCATGAGCTTCGAGGGGCGGTTGTCACGGTAGACACTATCGCCTGCCTTGAACTCCTGGACGCTCTGGATGTACTTGTCGAAAAGGTACGAGCTGTCCATCGGGCCGCCCTTGGCTTCAGGGTGGAACTGGGTCGAGAAGATGGGCCGCGTCACGTGCAACATGCCTGGAGAACGTTGATAAGCACAGCGCTCGGACAGCGTACATGGCATCTTTGCTCACCTTCGTTGCTTCCGTCATTCAAGTTGACAAAGTACTCCTTGAACTCACTCGGTAGGGTGCTGGTATCGACCGCGTAGCCGTGGTTCTGGCTGGTGATGTGGCACTTCCCAGTGGTCAAGTCGAGGGCCGGAATGTTGTGGGCACGGTTGCCGTACTTCAGTTTGATGGTGCGGGCGCCAACGGCCAGTGCAAGGAGTTGATGTCCCAGACAGATACCCATGATGGGGATGGGCGAAGACTCCATCAAACGGGCCAGGTTGTACACCGTTTCCTGGCAATGGGTCGGGTCGCCGGGGCCGTTTGAGATGAAGACGCCATCAAAGTTGTCCGCCACCTTGTGAATCGGATAGTTGTACGGGAAGACTGTCAGCGAGGCGCCACGACTCACCAGACTGCGCAAGATATTCTCCTTGACACCACAGTCAATCAAGGCGATGTGGAAGGAAGCACCAGGAGACTCGACGACGAAGGGGGCCTTTGTGCTGACACGCTTCACGAGGTTGATCTGACCAGGGTCGAGGAAGCTCTCGTCCTCGTCGGCGTCGTACTCGCCTCCAACGGAGATACGGGCAAGAGAGGAACCTTGCTCGCGCAGGTACGTGACAATGGCACGAGTGTCGACGCCAGAAATGGCCGGCACGCCTTCGCGGGCACACCATTCGCCGAGCGACTCGACAGCCGTCCAATGACTATACTTCTCGGCCACATCGGCCACCACGACGCCGGCACACTGTATGTGCGGAGACTCGAAGTACTTGAGCAGGTTGAACTGATCACGCCCACCCGACGGCACGCCGTAGTTGCCGATCAGAGGCTGCGTGAAAACCAAGATCTGGCCGCGGTAGGACGGGTCGGTCATGGATTCGGGGTAGCCAACAAGAGAGGTGGTAAACACGGCCTCGCCAGAGATGTTGGAGTTGGCGCCAAAAGCGCTGCCGTGAAAGACGGGACCATCCTGCGCCGGGAGTGAGATTGCGCGTGCACAACTTGGGGGGCGAAGATGGAACGACAAACCCTAATGGTGAAAGTGGCGTCGATACCGTTGGCAGGCGACGTGGCACGCACCGCCTTGAACGGCATGGACCTGCCCTTGCTGCCAGCGATGGCCTGCTGGCTCAGGAAGCGAAAGCCCGCGGGCTTGGCCAGCTTGAAGCCGAGACGAGCGAACATTTTCAGCGTTTGATCGTTGACAAGCTGATCGATCCCTCGTCTTCGGAGTCGGCGGCACGGGCGCGTCAGAACTGTGGTGTCGATAAGAATGCAGTGAATGCCCTCTTGTTGTTAACCAATGAGCTTGGGTAATCCGTCCTGGTGAAATGATTGTGTTGTGTCGTTGATGTGAAATTCTGGTACGATACGAAAAAACGTATTCGAGCCCTTGGTATGGTTTGACCACAACAGGGATAGCAAGTGTTGAGCTCCGATATATCAAGGCTACGCTGTGTGCCTCCTTCCCGATGGGCACCACGGATCAGGGTATTTTAGAAATTAGTGAAGCGGCAATGGTGCTGATGAACCTTGATAAGCTTCTGGTCGTGCCGATGGATGCCGAAGTATAGAATCGTTGTTTAGCGGCAGCTATCCCAGTATCAATTGATACTGTCGTGGGCACTAGATTGTCACGGCTTCGGCTTCCCTAGAATCATGTCATTGTTCTGTGTAACTGGCTACCCATTGGAGAGGGCTGTATGCCCCCAAGCATATTACCTACTGAACATACGAAGTACTGTGCGGGGACTTGTATGGCGGGGTATTATGACTCATCTACTGTGAATCGTCCGGGGCGCCCCGAATGGCGGTGGCTGACAGGTACCTACGTAAATCCAGGAGCCAGTTGCCAAACGACGGTAAAAAAAAAAATTCAATTTTTTTCACAGTCTATGGAGGCGCATGAATGACATGTCTACCGACTGACCAACCAGAGAGATACTAGCTCTACTTCGTACAACACCACATAGAACAGCGTCGCCGAGCCCCTCCGCGAACCACTCGCTCCGGCTCGGCTACGCTGAATCATGGCAGGTTAAAACTTTTCTTCTTTGCGGGGTTCCGATGGGTTCTCTGATGGCCCGTCCGCCGCGACCGGCAATATAGAGAGCTATTGGAGTCATGGATAAAGGCGACGCACCAACCGCCAAGTGTAGCGATGAACGTACAGGGAGGGCACTCCAGGCCTCCCGACCCAGTAATGAAACCAGAAAACAAGCTGTGTGGGATGACGGTCAGAACAATACACGGATGGCAATTCACAGCTATCTAACTTCTGCGGAAGAGAATATGATAACCCAAGTCAATCTCAGTTCGGGTATCTTCTGCTGGGAAGTGCCGCGCTTTCGTCAACAACCCCTCCGTTCACCAACACAACCAAACCAGCGCTTGGCCGTCTGGAGAAGAAAGTGTACCAGGGCCGATGCTAGAGCAGTAATCCCTCGCTTTTCCAGTCAGGTCCAAATTTGTGCGAGAACAGTGATCTACATAGGATTCGGTACAAAGCCCCTGGGGATAGTCTCGAGAAATGCCCATGCAACGATACTGCTTTGTCCGCAATCGGGGCGCACAGGCTTTAGGCCCAGTCACTGCGAAAGTTACTGCGCCGAGCACCACCGCCGCCGCCGCCGCCACCGCGGTGGTCTGGCCGGTAGTCATTGAAGGATGGCAAAGGCTCCCCAGTGAAGCGTGAGCGATTGACTTCGCGTCCGGCCTCGCCACGATAAGCCTCGCCGCGATGAGCCTCGCCGCGATAGGCCTCGCCACGAGGAGCCTCGCCACGATAGGCCTCGCCACGAGGAGCCTCGCCACGATAGGCCTCGCCACGAGGAGCCTCGCCACGAAAGGCCTCGCCACGAGGAGCCTCGCCACGGTAGGCCTCGCCACGAGGAGCCTCGCCACGGTAGGCCTCGCCACGAGGAGCCTCGCCACGGTAGGCCTCGCCACGGTAGGCCTCGCCACGAGGAGCCTCGCCACGATAGGCCTCGCCACGGGGAGCCTCGCCACGGTAGGCCTCGCCACGGGGAGCCTCGCCACGGGGAGCCTCGCCACGATAGGCCTCGCCACGGGGAGCCTCGCCACGATAGGCCTCGCCACGGGGAGCCTCGCCAGGATAGGCCTCGCCACGGGGAGCCTCGCCACGAGAGGTCTCGCGGTTGCTGCCAGTGCCGAAATAGTGGTCGCCAGCGGCCGGCCGAACAGGAGGTCCACGGCGGCCGTCCTGGCGCTCTTTCTCGCGGTGAGGCGGCCTGATACCAACAAATACTTCCTTGCCGCGGTCAACAAAGGTCACCACGTCCTCAAAGGTGTATCTGTTGATCTCGTCGTCGCGGCCCATGTCTCGATTTCGGTCCTTGGTATAGTACGACCTCATCTGTGTAAGTCTGCGCTCGACAACATCCTGGGATGCTGGCTTGTACAGCAGCGATGGTCGGGCTCGAGTAGCCGACGTCACCTCGCCTGCTGCGTCTCTGTGCGAAGCTGAGTTTCCGCCTCGGGGTCCGCGGGGTGCTGCTTCAATGCCCGGGAATTGCGCCGGACCCGTCGGAATCCCGGGTGCCGGGGTTGCCGCGGCCTGCACCAGAGGCTGAGCCGGCCGCACCGGGTCAGGCCCTGCTTCTACCAGTGCCGCTGTCATGATGCCATCCTCATCAGGCTCATAGATGACTTCCCATCGCTTCATGTTACCCCGGCCTTGACCTGCGTCAGCTTCTTGCTCGATCCATGGAGCAACATTCTCAGAAGGAATGAAATCCACCCAGAGCTCTTTCCTGTTCCGCTCGTCAGGCCAAACCTTTCCGTGCAAGGCAATCCTGGCTCGGGATGCAGCTGCCGTGCTACTGAATTGGACGAAGGCGTGAGTCCGTATCTGATCCAGGTAACACTCGACCACAGTATCCGGGTCCGGGTTGGCCGTCGGAGGAGTGGCGAGTTCCACGAGGTAGTCCCTCAGTGCGTTCTCCTTCAGCGGTCGCGAAAAGTTCCGGATATACAAAGCCGACGTAGCTGGGTGGAGAGACGGCGAAACGTCCGCCTCGCCATCGGCGGCTGGATGACGAGCAGATCCGGCGACACGGCCGCCGATATCCGGTCGTCCAAGCCGGTCGCTTTCAAATGCCTCTCCATCGTTGTCGCCCATGTATGACTGGCCCGAGCTGTTTTCGTGAATGGCAGGTCCGCCTTCATCCTGGCGCAATCTGCTGTCTTCGGTCATCGCTTCCGGGGCCTTATACATCGCCTCGTTGTCGTCGCGCCGAATACTGGCTTCTTCTTTCTGTGTTGTATCAATGGCAGATGCCCTGTCGGCCTCCGTAATACGCATCTCCTTCTCCTCAACTGCTGCAACCTCAAAGTGCATGAGATCAGCTGTTTCGATGGTCTCCGCACACGCTACGGCAGCGGTTGTTCCATCCTGAACGGCGGTTGCCGATTCGAGCGAGACTGATTCTGACCCCTTGTCATGATCCCTGTTGTCGCTCATCCTCGCGCGCTTCCTAGCGGCGTCCCCGGACTGTACCTCGGGGCTACGGGACCTGCGCTTCCGAGTCTGCGCATCTTGGACCATCTCGGACGATGCAGGCACTGTTGCCAAAGCCGTAGTTTCCTGCCGCGCTGCATAGTCGGCTAGCTTGTCTGGCTTGGTACTCGTGGGCGCGATGATTTTGGACTCTGCACGCGGTGCATCGGCGACCTCCGGGCTTCGGGGAGTGGTTGAACTGTCGGGCATAACAGCTTGCGCATCTCCAGTGGGTGCGACCGGTTCGTGGACCTGTTCCGCAGGTGCACTCTCAATACTTGCATGGGCGGCCACCGCTTGGTCATCCTTGCTGGCGAGTTCCGCTTCGACAGTCGCGGGTTGTTCGTTTGTGACTGCTTCGTCGTCTCCCGGGACTTCAGACTCCTCGGCCTCTGCTAGGCGGCGGACAAAATCGATTTTCTTGCCACTCTGCGGCAGACCACGTTGTTTGAGAGCGGCACGAAGTTCGACCACCGTGAGCTTGCTCCAGTCGGTCGCCATGATTCGCTGCAGTTCACCGTTCGCTGCATGCGCTTTCTTCCTTGTGGCGCTGACGCTCGCGCGTGCAGTCAATGTGCGAAAAACTCCAGGGATCGCGAGTCTGCGCTGGATGATATTTGGCGGAATGAGAAGGCAAAGGGGCAACGGGCCTGCTCTTGTTGCCTTTGCGGATTGCTTGAGGTGACGTTGCTGCAAAGGAGAAAAGTAGGCAACGCGTCGCGAAGCAATGGAAGTCCAAGTTTTTGCGCTAACGGGCGCAAACGACTTTGCGACTGGGTCCGCCCCGGTCGGTTTGTGCCTGCCTGGAGTAGGGAAAAGTTTGATTGGCTGAGATGGGGGTCGTCTACGACATTGATGACTCAGCGACACAAGACCCGGCTACGCCGAAGTATGCATAAACCCGTTAGATGCGGTGCTGCATCCTGGCTGGCGACCCCTGAGTGGTCGGTCAATCAAGCCCGGGGCAACAGATGGGGGGGGGAGGGGGGAGGGCACAGCAACGCGAAACAAAACAGTCATCTCCACTCACTTACCTGCCGCAGTTCTTTCCATGGTTCCTTGTCGAGGACTCGGGATCAGCCGTGGTTTCTGAGCGACTATTCCAAATCCTGCGTACTTGGTACCTACCCATCCACGCGATCAGAAGGAATCCGACGCTGGACGACAATCTCCTCTCAGCGCTTCGGCCGGCTAGGATTTGTAACGGTCAAATTTGTCCGCCATTGTCTATTCTTCCACTCGTTGTTTACCTACTACCCACCTTTTCGCAAGCGCACAAATTTTATCATGTGACCGACCTGACCAGTACGACTCTTGTTTCTCTTGTAACTGTGCAGCCTTACAATGACGCATTCTCTGAAGAGGTCGAATCCGTTCGGTGATCAGGAAAAGGAGGACGAGAATGAGGCCGCTGAGGAGGAAATTCTGTCGCCGAACTCGAAGCGTCGGCGCATCAACTGCGAGCATGACGATAGAGCCAATGTTCTTCCAACTGTCATGGAAGTCATGGGCGGAGGTAGCTCAAGAAAGACCGGACACACCAGCTATGACATCAACGACAACTGGGATCGGGAGGAACGGGTCCAGGTGCTGCTGCAGAGATACGAGAAGGCCAGATCAGAGATCTCTGGTAGCGACAAGTGGGATGAGGAACAGAGGAAAGTGCACAAGCTCATCTACATGCGCGGCGAGCACCCCATGCTGGACTACTCTTGGAGGTACAACTTCAGGATGTGGGGCGTCGATACGGGGGTTTACGCACCCGAAGGCACCAAGAAGCAGCTTGCCATTAGATCATTGAAGAGCGAGTTCAAGGGTACGTCGATGATGGTTCGTGTACCACCTGGCGCTGTGCGGGCCACTGATCTGATATATCCAAATAGCTGCCAAGGCGCTCGAGGATTTGTTCGATCTCACTTTGCAGGTCAAACGATGGATCGATCTTGACCAACAAGCCAAGATCCCGCGCATCATTGTCAAGGTACTGAAGCGGTACATTTCTTGGGCAAAGCAAGACGCTGGCGTATCCCACAAGGATTTCCCCCCAGTGGTCATTATTCGGGCGTATCCGCTTGGTTTCGCCACTGGGAGTGGGCAAGTCAAGATTAAAGTGGAAGAGGACGACAGCACCATTTTTGGAGCAACTCTGCTGGGAGTTGGAGAAGACCGTGCATCAGCCACAGGCGAGGACGCCATGGTCGACCGCGTGTCAGCCCTCCATGTGGACGAAAGACCCGCGGTTCAGCGGGTCAGCGCCGTCTCCGAGGATATCGAGCAGAGACTGCAGGACCTTGCCAAACGGCAACGCAGTTATTACGCGGACAAGGAAGCTGGAGGGAACTTGACGATAAGACCGCCAACACTCTACGCCTTTGCCGTGGTCGCTCACATCGCCATGTTGGTGAGCCTCGACTCGATCACGGAGGACAGCCCCATGGTCGTCCTAGACACGATTGATTTCAGCCGCGTGGACCAATGGCTTTGGAATGCGTTGTCCGTCGCACTTCCCGTCAACATGGCGAGAGACTCGATGTATGCGCGCAGAGATCTATGGGGCTATCTGGGAGGCACCTCGGTGGATCTTGACGATGCGTAGCTGCACCCCGAGAGCGGTCGTCACGGTCCCCCAGCTCTCCTCACGCGACGCATTGTGCGTCTTCACCCCTCTTTCGGCACCACAAGACCTGTGCCGGTTTATAGCGCTCGTTCACAGTCTAGAAGTATTGTTAAACGAACCTCTTTTCCTGTTCTGTCGTGGATGCAATACTGTCAATGCTGAATACCATCGGGATCGAAAAGCCGCTCTAGATTGCTTCTCCGCAGGGCACCACCGGCCCTCGCCGTATCGACGCAAGCGCTTTCACTCCCGTTGCTGGGTGCTCCGTCCATACTTAGCCCGACTGCCAGCTACCTCTCCCTACCTTTGCGACCGTCGTGGCCGCTGCTGCGAAGTACACCAACGAATTCCTGTGGAGCCTTGGATGATACCATAAGCGGGGGAAGCAGCAGCAGCCAATGAGCTCGTCCCTCGCGGTTGTTTTTCCTGATCACGTCCGTTTGTTGCGTGCTCCGTGTTCTCTCCGGACTCGGAGTTAAGAGACCCGCGAACTGGGAGCTGGACACGGCCGATACCGAGATGTGTCTTTCATTGGCTTTACACCTCGTGCTTGTGTATTGCGGGTGGCCTGCATCTCCACACATGCCTGTACGGAGTATTCCGTTGCTCCCCAACATCGTCGGCACAAAGACCGTACAAAGGACTGCACAAGTGTTCAGAGCTCTTAGCTTGGAAGACGGGCTGGTCTTGGACCGTACCCAATACATGGTATCCGAGACGAAAGTGATAAGAACGAAAACTTGAACATCGCCAGATGCATTTTCTCCAAGTATCCGGTACATCGGTGCGAGAGCTTCAACGCTAGAGGAGGCGAGTGGCTTTCAGAGTACATTCGCAACATTGTGTGTGACTTGTTCCGGATCCGGAATGGCCAGCCGACCTACTGTGCGATCGCGAAGATATGTTCGATGCACAAATGCTGGCTTGCCAGTCGGAAAGTCGAGGTACCTAGGTACCCCTGCCTAGAGGTAGCACACCCATCTGAACTATGCTTACTTTGTGCTGGTGCTGATTGGAGAGGACCTGACCTTCTCACGCATAGTGGGTCCACTCACGCTGTCAGTCGGCAGTCCCGTCCTCACGGTCGAATGGAACCCGGCGATCACCCTTTTGCCCTCTTGGCACAAAGATGCAGCCCTGTGATATGCATCTTCATTAAATCGACTTCCTCCCCGCGTCCCTCCCCGCTTCCCGCCCCGAACGACTTCGGCAACTCAGCTCCGTTGCTCAGAGCCGACATCATACATACCATCGCCGAGTCTCTTGGAGGACCGACTTCCGTACCCTACGGAGCACTTGCATGGAATCGCCGAGCCTTGCCTCCAGGCTGAATTCCCATTACCAGCGTTCCTAGGCCTCAGCCCCTCGGGCTCACCTGGCGGATTTGACCTCCCTGCTCGGGAATGAGTTGGTCGCAACCGTCGTCGGCATCTAGGACCACGCAGCCGTGATCGCAATTTCACTAGCCGCTCTGCCGTATTCCGAGGCGGATGAGGTGCTCCAGTCTGCGATTCGACTGTTGGGGCCGGGGCACCTGCCACGTACCCCCCTCCTTGCAGTCTCGTTGACGCCCGGAACCCTGCCGCCTTTACCTGGTGAACCCTCACGGAGGCGATTGAGTGTCCGCTTCCCTCCTTCTCAGGGGCTTATCGGGTTGCCAATCCCGCCTTGAAGTTCCTGGTGTCTGGCGCGAAACACACTGAAGTGTCAATACCCGGTGTTCCCGAGCCAAACCTCCAGTCTTGCGAACGCCAGCCATGGCCTTGTCCGAACCAAACCAAATCCTGCAGGCGCACCCTCCCATTTCAACTCCCGGCCCAACAGCGCGGACGTCTTTGCCTTCACGTCCTCTCGTTGCCAAGGAGCTCGGGAGCCCACCTCCATCACGACAATCCTGCAGTCCAGTGGGCTCTCATAGTCCTAGTCCATCGGTCACTGAGAGAACGCAGACAGCCGAAGGCACATCCAGCTACGAACGAGCCCCAAGTCCACCTCAGGGCCCCATCGGGCAAGAATGCAGGTGAGTGATTTCCAGGCATCAAAGGGATTGCCAGGCTGCAGGACTAACACTAAGCATAGTAACTGCGGTACAACTCGCACGCCTCTGTGGCGCCGGTCTCCTCATGGGGCAATCATCTGCAACGCCTGGTATGGTCTTTCGCTAGCCCCGATGCTCAAAGTTCATGGTATTCACTGGTTCTCAGCGGTCTCTACTTCAAGGCTAGAAATTCTGCACGACCCACGAACCTGAAGCGACTATCGAACTTGACGGTAGCCCCTGCACCACGCCCTACATCTGATAGGACACGGGCACGTACTCAATCTGGTACCCATGTCGTGGCCGTGGGCCCCGGTGCGACGTACGTCACGTCCGATCAGAATTCTGGAACGTGTCCGGGAGGCGGACGGTGCAATGGGACGGGCGGTGCAGAAGGTTGTGACGGCTGCCCGGCCTACAACAATCGTCTCTCGAAGAGTGCGACGCTCGCCGTGGTTAGGAACCATTGCTCCATGTCTGACACTTCGCGCGAGCCGGCCACAGACGGCCCGACACCCATCGACATCGGCGCACAGATCCAGAGCCAAAACACCACCGTTGTCATCGCCTGTCAGAACTGTGGAACAACCATCACGCCGCTGTGGCGGAGAAATGAGGCAGGTCATCCGAACTGCAACGCCTGTGGTACGCATACTCTTCTCTTCAAAACGCATGTCCTTCCCGTCTGTTACTAACGCAAGTAGGACTTTACTATAAGCTGCACGGAGTGCACCGGCCTGTCGCAATGAAGAGATCTGTCATAAAACGAAGGAAGCGGATTATACCCATGACCAGCGAGGTCGGGACTTCCACAGAGCCGACAGATCTAACTCCATTCGAGGCAGAAAGCTCGGTAGGGAGAGGCACCGTAAACGCGGACGGCTCCGTCAATCTTGGCATCAAAGGATCATCGGAGCGGCCGTTGACCCTAGTTCCCGAATCCCAACTCCGGCAACGCAGGCCAGCGTCTCCTCAGTCTTGCCGCGATCTTACCCGGTATCATGCCCATTCACCGCCATCTTCCCTCACGGACGAAAATCGTCTGGCGCCACTGACATCAATTGCTGTCCCTTTTACCGAGCGCCACCCGTCCTTCTCACCTTCATCCTTCTTGTGCCCATCGCGCAAAAGATCGTTTTCAGAGACGGAGACGATGCCGTCGTTGCCCGGTGAGCAGGAAAGCTCGAAGCGTTTATCGTCGATCAACTCCATATTAAACATGGCCGATTTCACTGAGAACATTGCGTGGCAAGACCCGATCAGACACTCAGTGCCGTCTCCCGCAAGTACCGCCCCCAGAGCGCCGGGTCCTGGAGCTTTTTCGAAGCGTGGCATCACAGGAACGCCAAACTCGCTCTTCAAGCTCCAGTTGAGCACAGAGGATCCGAGCAACGAGACAGGGAAATCAAAAATGGAAAAGAGGCTGGCACTGCAGAGAGAGGCGGATCGTATGCGCGAGATGCTGGCCGCCAAAGAAAGAGAACTTGCCGAACTTGACTGAATTCTTTGATTAATCTTCTTACGACCGCAAATTCGACAGGCATTCCATTGTTTTCTTGGGCGCTGGCGTGCTATTTGGCCTGATGAAGCAATGCCCCTAGTCGTAAGACGCATGAAGCTTTCGAATAATTGAAACAGTGCAGGTGTTCGCGACATTGTGTGGCCGAAACTATATACAATGTTGGATGGCTTTACTGCGAAGGAATGTACGACAATACCCTCACTGTCAGTGCTCTACTTACTTACTAGTCACCTGATCTCATGCATAGGTAGGTAATAGGCTACTTGGGGGGGCTCGCTACATTAGCGAAGTCATGCATCAATCAAGGGTATCACTAAGGACGAAGTTGAAGTAGCTAATAGCATTGAGCTTAGATATACGAAGTACGACAGCTTCTTAGCAAAGCATCAGCCCAGGGCTCTTTCGTGCGTCACCCGTCAGCCCTGTCGAGCCGGATCAAGCAGTTTTCTCAGTCGACCGCACTTCGCGTCTCTCTGCCAACTTCATAATGGATTTGTCAGAGGCTTTGTACGTGTCCCAAGCCCCAAGGCACGCGAGCATGAGGCCAGCTTGGTACAAAGCACCGCGACGGCAGCGTACCGCGTACCAGGGCCCTCAGCTGAGCTGGCACGCTCCGGGCGCAGTTGTCGGGCGCAAATTTGTTGCGCATCTTTGCTAACACGCTTTTTGTTGCGCTAGCCGGGCTGTCAACCTTACCGTTGCGGCCATCATGGTTCTGGGAGGAATCGCGCAGTTCTTCCCGATAACCTTGTACGTTGGTGATCTGCTTGTCACGAGCGCTCGGGCGTCGCGCACATCGCGAAGCGCAACCATGGCTACGCGAACGAGAGCACTGGAACTGCCGGACACGGAGCTACGAAGTAACAACACCGCGGGGCGATTCGACGCAGCAGGAACTGGCTGATGCTGCATGGAATGGAAACACATGTCGGATCAAGACTCGCTGACCACTCTTGCGCTCCAGCCAATCAGTCATTGTTGGGTGTTATGTCATTGTCTTTGGCCTTGGTGAGACCAACACGACCCCGGGCGACCGGCGATCGCCTCGTTTCGCCTCTTGGGATCTAAGAATGCTGACCCATGGGCTTCGAACAGTTACCGCGCTTCTCGGTATGCCCGCGCCCTACCTCTCATGCATAGCAGTATTGTCTCCTGACCACGTGGGCACGCAGAGTTCCAAATTCCTCCCCAGGTCTCTCGCTACGCCTCTTTTCTTTTCTCCTTCCTTGGTCGCGGTATCTGTAAGCAGAACAAAACCCCTTTCGCCGCGCGGCAGCTGCGCGCGTGGTCCTTCCTGACAGCCTGTCTCTCGTGCCCAGTCTACGTCTTCGTCGGCTCCATCCTGCTCTCTAGTAACACGCTCAAGATCATCGCGGGATCCATCGTCGGCCTGATCGGGGCGTCTTACGTCGTCCTTGAGTTCATCCCCTCCATCGAGCCGCCCGCCAATATGCGCGAGGCGGATGCGGGCTGGGGCGCCGAACAGGTCTAGGGGCACATGCCAGGCCGCTGGCCTTCTCAGGGAGGTGCAAGTCAGGCTGATTCGCAAGGGGGGCCGGCTGATGCGAGGCCCCTGGGGTGGCGGGCACAAGCGTAAGAGAGCCCTCGGATCGACGGGGACTAAAGGACAGCATTTATGATGGGCATGCGGGCTTTCCATGAAATCATATGTTGTCGGAGCTTTATACACGACAGCAGCGACCAGCGCGTCCGATTGTATACCAATAGCATGGAGTATCAAAAAGCATATATATAGTGGGTCGGAAACGGGTGTTGAGCCAATGTCAGGTATTGTCCCCCATAACACAGTCTGGACTCGGAAAGCAAAGCTCGGAGCACTTGTACACTGTCGTATGCATAGGTAGATTGGTTTACGAAATCTACAAGGTAGAAGACCACCCACGACGACTATGGCTATGTACTTACCTAGAGGTCCCTAGTTACTACCATAGGTTCCTCTAGTGCTTGAAACATGACTGATGGCCGGGGTTAGGGTTCGTCCCTGGAAGAGCATTCAAGATCCTATCTTATCACTTCGACTCCCGATGTATTATACTCACTTTGGTGGCCAATAATTCTTGCGCCGAAACTGCGTGCGTCTTTCATCGTCGGTCATCACGAAAGCAAGCAGATTGACTGATGGAAATAACACACAACGAGATGGGACTGACTGTGCAACAGAACCACAAGGCCACCGCAACCATGGGCAAGAAACGAGCCAGAGAGGCAGACGGCCTGGCAGAACGTCAAGACCCCGCCGCAGACAGGATTGAGGAGGATGACAGTGACGACGACGACGACGACGACGACGACGACGTAAGACTCAATTTTTTCCACATGCTTACCGCCACTTGTTCTCCGGTCCACTACGAACTCGGAAAAGCTGACATGTAAGACCAACGGGCTGATGACCCTCCGGTGTAGATGGAGATTCTGAACGTCGACTTTGAGCTCTTCAACTACGACCCTGAAATTGACTTCCACGGCGTCAAGACACTTCTGCGCCAGCTCTTTGACATGGATGCAACGCTGCTTGACCTGTCGGCGCTAAGCGACCTCATTGTGCGCCAGAACACCATTGGATCGACGTGCAAGGTTGACGACAAGGCCAATGACGCGTACGCCTTCCTGACAGTGCTGAAGGCGCAGATCCGCCCAGCAGGAGATAAGTCTATTGCGCAGTTGGTCGAGTACCTAGTAGAAAAGGCGCGGACCTCGGGGGATGAGAAGCTCGCAGGCGTAGTGCCAGATTTACTCCGCGCCCCAGCGGATTCGGACACGCAAGTCGGGCTGGTACTGGCGGACCGGTTGATCAACATGCCGACGGAGATTGTGCCGCCGATGTGGAAGATGATGATCGAAGAGATCGAGGCGGCGGTGGAGGACGGAGAGCCTTACAAGTTCACGCACTACCTTGTTGTGTCCCGGACGTACGAGGAGGTGGAGTCGAACCTGGATCAAGACAAAAGAAGAAATAAAAAGGCGAAGGAAGAGGCAGGCACTTTCTATTTTCATCCCGAAGACGAGGAGCTGAGGAAACACGCAACGGTGGCGGGCAGCTTTGCGTACACCAAAGATGGCGAGGCCGTCGCGGACAGTAAGCGCGCTTTCCAGGAGATGGGCATCAAGTCCAAGGGATTTATGATGTTGATCGAGGCGGGGAAGTTTGAGGGCGCTGTTCATGCTATGGCTGAGTATGTAGGGGCACCGTCATGAATCAATGGCGCTGACCGGTGATAAATGATCAACGTCGGATCTGCAACCCTGGAATATGTCGAATTCCAGGTCACACAGTCCATCACGCCGCTTCGAGTCTCTGTAAAAGGTAGTCAACCTCGACCACCTTGGTCAGCGGTATGACAAAGTTCTCGTACATCGACACGACCGCGTCGACATTAATCTTGGACTGTGCGGAATCACCTCCGGCGGCGCAAGGATCTGTG
The DNA here is from genome assembly GCA_029339225.1 of Phyllachora maydis. NCBI lineage: Eukaryota > Fungi > Ascomycota > Sordariomycetes > Phyllachorales > Phyllachoraceae > Phyllachora > Phyllachora maydis. The sequence continues at coordinate 5,062,991 of JAQQPM010000004.1, forward strand.
CCGTAGGTCTGCGCCTTGAGCTTGAGACGTTCGAGCACCGTCCTCTCGACAGCTTTGTTGGTGATGGCATCCCCGATGGCATCGCGGTCGCCCGACCGAATGAGGCGCGTAAACCTTTCCGGTTCGGACTGGAACTTGGACTCGGCGACGAACTTGCCGAAATGGATGCGGCGCGAGAGAGCCTGTAGACAGGCAATATCACACGTCGCCGAGGACCCATAATTCTCCTGGGAGACTCCGCGGTCACCGTGACCAAAGTCTGGGCAAACAGCAGGCAGGAACTCGGACGTGTAGTACTCCTTGATGCGCGCGTTGACGTTGACGTCGTTGGGGTGCAGGATGCGCGGGTAGTCCAGGGACTCCAGAATGGGCGCCTGCAGCGCATCCGGGAAGAACGGGTACTCGTCGGGCGATTCGTACCTCCGGATCAGCGACTGCAGCTTCTCCTGCTCCATCAGATACCAGTCCATGAAGCTGAGGTCTGCGCGAGGAATCCCGGGCACCGCCCCGGCAATGTAGATGTTGCGGTTGAGCGGGAACTGCACCCGCTCGATCAAGAAGAAAACAACACTGTCCTCAAGCCGGCTGTGTACGGCAGCAACGAGAGAAGGCCATGTCAGTCAGCGGGGCGCCCACGTCCATCTGTGTGCATGGATCGATCCATCTCGCTGGCGGTTTTTGTGGCCTCCCAAGGCAGGCAGGCGACAGACTCACATCAGCTGGAAGCGGATCCGGTTGAGATCGAGAGCTTTGGAGGGGTCGGAAAGATCTATGAGCTGGTCCATCTTGGGAATGGCGCTGGCTGCCTGGTGAGAAGTCGCTCGGGGGACGACCGTGATAAAACCTTGTTGTCTTTTAGCACGGCCCGAGTACCCAGAGGTACCTACCTACCTCTACCTCTGTGGCTTCTACTTGCTTCGTAAAGATAGTACGTACCCCTGAACATTGTTCACCCCGGCACGATATCCACCTTGCCGCGAGCCTTCCGCGCTTGTTCAATTGCTACGCGCCACCACCCGTGGGTGTAAAGTGCTTACGTGCAACCGCGACTCTGCATTTTCAACCTCAGTAATCAATATACTACGTATCCAGCGCTCCAATTCGACGAATCATCCCAACTCGGCACGGCACTGTGAAGGTTGCCAACATATCCACGAAATCCCACGCATCAAGTATATTTGCCGTATGGCGGAACCAGCTCAGCACAATGCGCTCCACGACTTGCCTGCCGAGGACGGATCGCTGTCCATTGTGTCCGCGGTGAATAGTCCTCCCAGCCCCCACGTCGATAGTATGCTGCTATATCACTCAAAGCAAGAGCTAATGCATACTCGCAAACTCCCTACAGACCCGCGGACTCGAAGCGTTCGGCCGCAAAGTCACCAGCACAGCAAGCCATCTCATCGCATCCGGCAATCCTACGGCGCATCCACACTACCAGAGCGCCATGAATGAGGTCTCCAAGCAGCTACGGCGGCCGAATCTGCAGCGCAACATGTTTTCCATGGCGCGCACGACGCCCACGGATCTGGTGCGGTCCAAGCTGTCAACCACGGAGATTCAGTCGCGCGCCCTGTCGCATCTGCCCGACGAGCTGTTGCGGAACCTGCCCGAGGATGAGAATAACAGCTATTCGTTGTTCCAGGGATTCCAGGCCAGTTTCCCTGACTTTACCGAACAAGGGAAGAGGCACCGGCGCCGGGTTTCGCGAGGCAGGAAGCTCATCGAGGAGGGTCGCATCGCGTCCGATAGTCCTCACGCAGTATCGAAGTTGAGAAAGGAGAAGGCGTCGATGATGCACGAATTGGAAATGTTGGGCATACGCAAGAATATGGCTAGTAGTGAAATTCAAGAGATTGACAAAAGGATTGCCAACCTGGCAGGCATGCGCAGGATCATATTGGATCGCTTGGCTGGGCTGGAACAGGAGGAGGCAATACTAGAACATGATAGTAAGCCCTCACTTGACCATAATGTTTTGCAAAGCTTTGCTGCTGACACTCGGCTGCCAGTTGTGGATGTGGATGACAAGTTAGAAGAAGCGCAGGAGCTCGTCGAGGAAGCCGAAGTGATCGCTACTATGCATACACCGACCAAGTCGGAGCACGACTTGAATCACGAAAAAGACGAGGATGCCGCCGGTTTCATGTCGCAGTCGATATACGAGCAGCTCCCCTCGGCAAGCAGCGCGCCCACGCAGTCGAGGAAAAGTAGAAGCACCAGGAGAAAATCCATGCCGATAGTGCACGAACATTTCGAACCCGGCACAAGTATCACGGAGATCCGTGCCCACAAGGACAATGTTACGGCACTGGATTTCGACTCGCCGTTCGGGACTCTTGTTACCGCAGCTATGGACGACTCAGTGCGCGTGTGGGATCTTAACGCGGGACGTTGCATTGGGCACCTCGAGGGTCACACGGCATCAGTGAGGGCGCTGCAGGTGGAGGACAACACTGTGGCTACAGGATCCAGGGATGCCACCATTCGTCTATGGGACCTTAGCAAAGCGTATTACGATCCAACCGGCAACCTTGACAAAGACGGAGAGGACGACGGGATTGCTTTCGAGAACCCTGCAGACCTCCCCGTGGATCCCCCAGCAGGAAGCATGGCTGAGTGCCCTCTTTTCACCCTATCCGGTCATGTCGACGAGATCACAGCGCTGCACTTCCGCGGAGACGTGCTAGTCTCGGGCGCTGCGGACAAGACGCTCCGCCAGTGGGACTTGCAAAAAGGCAGGTGTGTGCAGACGCTGGATGTGATGTGGGCGGCGGCTCAGGCTTCGGCCCTTTCAGCGAACGAGGGTTCTTGGAGACAGACGACGCGTCAAGCCGACGTGTCGGCGGACTTCGTCGGGGCCTTGCAAGTGTTCGAGTCGGCGCTCGCATGCGGTACGGCAGACGGCATGGTGAGGCTGTGGGATCTGCGGAGCGGCCAGGTGCACAGGAGCCTGGTGGGACATACCGGCCCGGTTACCTGCTTGCAATTTGATGACATACATCTGGTGACGGGCAGCTTCGACAGGAGCGTAAGAGTGAGTATTTCAGCAACCTGCATGGTAAACGAAACATAGCAGACCGCCACTGACACCATACTCCAGATATGGGATCTTAGAACCGGTTCAATATACGATGCATATGCATACGACAACCCTGTCACCAGCATGATGTTCGACACGAGGCGGATCGTCTCCGCTGCCGGCGAGGACATAGTCAAGGTCTACGACAAGGTCGAGGGCCGCCAATGGGACTGCGGCGCGGGCGTCGCCGGGACCGAAGCTGGCAAAACTCCGGCCATCGTTGAGCGTGTAAGCCTAAGGGAAGGCTACCTTGTGGAAGGCCGCCGCGACGGCATGGTTGGTGTCTGGACCTGTTGAGACCGAACGTCGCCTATGATCCGCCGGATCATCCTTCACAGAGCTGGGCGCCGGCGTCGACGTGTACAATAGTGCATGGGATGGACGTGTGCAGACTCTGGATACCAGCATCACGTGTGATTTTTTTATCGATTCGCCTGTACCCGGTCCTAATCACACGAGATGACGTTTTGACGAAAACGACGCACGCTAGTAATGCTCACGCAGTGCCCGAGGAAGAGGAATACTACAGGCTTTACCCACCTTTGGTCTTTGGCCCGCCCATGGCAACCTTGATCGGTCTCATCCGGATATGGCCTTCTTCGCGAGCCGGGAAGCTTTGGAGTTGGATTTGACGTCACTGCCATACGTCGATGGCTGGGGCCAACCCACCGAGGGAATACTATGGGTGGAGTTGAACAGGCCAGGCCCGGTATGACTGGGAGCGGACCCGTCTGACGCTCCCGTGGCCTGCCCCGCAGGACGACCAGTTGCGGGCTCATCTTGGCCCCTTTTCCGTTCCAGTGCTTCCGACAGGGGCTATATAGTAGCCTGGTAAAACAGGTAGGTTGCAGTCGGTGTCCTCACTCCTGCGTCCCCCTCTCTGTTACGCTCCTCGAGGTCGCTCCCGCCAACAAGAGAGTAGTCTTGGTCTCTCTGCGAGTGTATTATCGTTCAGCTCAGTTGCAATGGCCATGTTCCCCCCAAAGCACCCCCCGCCGAAGAGCGTCCTGGGCCGCTACCGGGTCTTATCGCCCTCAGCCAGTGTTCGTGTCAGCCCGCTCTGCCTGGGTGCCATGAACTTCGGAACATCTTGATCAGTTGAGAGAATCGATGGGCTTCTGATCACAGCCTGACAAGTGTCTCGTAGGGATCAATTGTTGGGTACTCGCGATCAGAACACCGCAGAAGCTATCTGGACTGTTTCTGCGAGAATGGGGGTACGCATCCTCTGAGCGCTCGGCGCGCGTTGCGGAGCCTGTTGAAAAAAAGGAAAGGGAAGATGTTGACTAGACTCGTCTTCAGGGAACTTGATTGATACCGCCCATTTTTACCAGTGGCGGCAAAGCGAGATCTGGCTGGGGGAATGGATGAAGAAGCGCGGAAATCGAGACGAAATCGGTGAGTATCTACCTAGCCAACCCTCCAGTCTCGGCAACGCTCCGAGTAGGAGGTGTTGATCATTCGCTGGGTAGTCCTCGCCACCAAATACTCGGGCAACTTTCGCTTTGACAAGGACCACAAGGTCCACGCAAACTTCGTTGGTAACGGCACAAAGAGCCTTCGAACGTCCGTCGAGGCCAGTCTCGCCAAGCTGCAGACTGACTGCATTGATCTTCTCTACGTTCATTGGTGGGACTTCTCCGTCTCCATCCCAGAGCTCATGCAGTCTCTCAACGCCCTGGTGACGAGCGGCAAAGTCCTGTATCTGGGCATCTCGGACACGCCGGCTTGGGTTGTGTCCAAGGCGAACCAGTACGCCAGGGACCACGGCATGTGCACGTTCTGTGTCTACCAGGGCAAGTGATCGGCAGCAACCCGTGACCTGGAACGCGAGGTACGCCTCCCCGCCTCTTTCTGCTTCCAGCTCGGCCTCGCCTGCTGACGTTGTGGCGTCAGATCATACCCACGTGCCGGGATGAAGGCATGGGCATCGCCCCGGGGCGTGCGCTCGGCGGTGGCACCTTCGAATCGGAGGAGCAGCGCCGGGCACAGACTCAGGAGGGCCGCTAGGTGGAGGCGACGGAGAACGAAGTCAAGGCCAGCAGGGTGCTCGAGACCATTGCCGGGCGTGAGCATACGGCCATTACCAGCGTGGCCCTTGTCTACGTCATGCACAAGACGCCTTTCGTCTTTCCTATCGTCGGCGGCCGCTCTGTCGACCACCTGAAGTCCAACATCGAGGCTCTTACGCTCGACTTGTCTGACAAGGACATTGAAGAGATTGAGAGCGCCGTGCCCTTCGATCACGGCTTCCCCAGCAATTTTCTGCACGGCGCGAAGGCTCCTTCTCACCCTGGGGAAGTCTCGATCCTCGACATGGTTGGTACTTTTGATTATGTGCCCCTTCCGAAGCCGATTCCGCCCTACAAGAGCAAGGAGTAGGTAGTGGCTTTGCCGCCATGACCAGTTGCACAAGTCTATGAAGCGTTCCTGATCTAAAGAGGAGACTGAGGCGGTACCCCATTTTTGGAGTCTCCCCTCTGGTAGAACCCACGACACTACACTACGAAGGTCACGCTCCAATGTATTCTTTGAGGTGGCTATCAGCCCTGGGTTGCCTGGTACCCAACTGATTCAAGGTGCATCACGCCATCTATGCCTGCAATGTAAGGTCTGCTGAAGGCCGATATAGGTACCTCGGGCTAAGTGGAGATACAGTGTCTTCAACCTTCTGGCAAGCGACCTGGGGTGCGCACCTTCCATCGGCAGACAGGCAGGCAGGCAGTCGGGCAGTCCCGTCCTAGCAACTGCTCCTGCCATTTTTTCCAATGTCTTTTCAAATTGCAAGGTCGCGACTTCCAACCATGTCGACCGGCAGACGCAGAGTTGGATGCAGCAGGTACGCTCTCTGTCAAAGTAGAGGTGCTCTAGGTGTTCCTTGTATTCGACCAACCGGTGCGACTTGCGGCTCCCAGCTCCCCTCAGTTCACGGCTCAAAGCAAGAGGATTGACGTGCCCAAGCACCGGCGGGCAGGGCGACATACTCGACAGGATGCCGATCTGGCCCGACGAAAGCTCTGAGAGGCCGCTGGTCCTCGCCAAGCACAGGCTTGTCCATACTTACACCCGCAGAGGAAAGACGCACACAGAACCGCTATTCTCTGCCTCAGAAACACGGAACGACAGCTCTGAGATGCTCCGTTCAAACGCTCCCGTTCCTCGCCCACAACGCATGTACTCCTCGAGGCTTCTCCGAACCCGTTCAAATCCGGCACGTCTGGGCTGCTCTACACCTGAATGTGGTACCGAAGACACGGCGCCGGCTCAGGCCGCGGCCCACGACGATGCCGATGACGGCGGCGCAGAGCTTTCCGAGCACCACAACAGGGAGCACAAACCCAGAAGTGGCCCTGATGGACAAATCACGAGAGCGCTGCGCTGGAAGGATGACGGTATGTCCAAGTTCGGGGATGGAAGATAATCTGTTAGCTAACGACGGACTAAGACCCTCGGAGCTCGTCTCTCGAGACGAAGCAATGCGAACCGCACAATATGCCTGACCGCTCAAAGGATGGCGGATCATCTGTCAAAACACCAGATGCACCGCCAAAGATTGCTTTCAGTACGAGGACCGGACCCCCTATGCCCCGCCGGCGAGGTCTTATCTTCAACAAGACGCCGAAACGGGGGTACAAGATCATCCACCACAACAGCGAACCCCACAGGAAGACATACATGTCTATGTACAATCCCGGCGATGGCTTCTCGGACAGTGAAGCTAGTCCAAGTGGCCTCTGTCGTGTCAACAAAAAGAGGAAATTGCCGCTGGGCACGTCAGGCGTTGGTCCCTTAGACGTGACGCAGACATCGGAGTCGCAACGCAAGGGCAAACGTGCGCGAACAGAGACGACCGTGGGACGCGCTTTTTCAGCCAAGCCAGACGGTTCAGAGAGACCGGGTTTGACGATCCAAGCCCACATAGCTACTCCTGGACTGCCCGGCTTGAGTAAGCAGCAGGTGGGAGCAGCTCAGGCACAAAATCCCGAGGACGAAAACGCGCCTGACAAGGAGACCGATCCGGCGGACGGCAAGCTGAGTGGGGATTGGTCTGTAGCTATCCAAGAAGAGCAACCTCAACACACGCATCTCGAAAACGACCATGATATCGAAGACATAATTGTAACGGCTGTTAAGACAGGCCAACATGCTAGGGAGGAGGACAACGAAAAGGACAACCTCAGAGGCGTCGAACTGGTTCTGCCGGATCCAATGCATGTCCACATGGACCAACATGAAGACGTCATGAGCGAGGCCATGAGACATGACGAAAATGCTTCAAGAGCGGACAGTAATGCCATCGAAGCCGGTACCGAGGAAACACGTTTCGAGCATCTTCGTGTGGGTGAGCTTGACCTTGGAACACAGAGGGTGGAAGTCCACCAAAGGACTGAACATCCTGAGAAGTCATCCAGCGAAGCGGAGGGCCAGCAGGACAGGAAGAGAAACAGCCCGTCGCCAAAGAAGCTCACGAAAACACAGAAATGCGCTACTGTAGCAGAGCAGGACGTGCACATCGACTCTGAAGAGTTCACCGCGGCTACCACATCCCATACACATCAGGGGGAGGATGTTGTCGAGCCCGATAAACGCGTGCCCTCTTTGATCTCTTTCCTTGGGGCGAGCGAGTCACCACGGTCTACAAGGAATGAAGCTGGCGATGAAGACGACGCTGTGAAGGATCCCATCACCAAACTTCAAGCAAGCGAGTCGCCTCCCTCCAAGAATGCCGGTCACAATGCAGTCGATACTGAGCATCTTTTCACCACCAAGCTTGCGGCACTCAATGAAAAGCGAAACCTGGACTACGTCCGAAAAGATGAGTACAGCTGGGTGACGCACATTTCAGAGACTCAAGTGCCCCTTGCGCACGGACGCAACGAACAAAGAACGAGGGACTCCTGTGCACAGACGTCTCAGCGGCTTCTGCAACGAGCGAAGACCAATTGAACGTCAAGATACTGTCACTGATTTATTCAAATATTCGTCGGACACAGATTTGAAGGGTTTAAGTCCCACCTGTTCATCGATGCTGCCAGGTGCTTCAGAAAGAATACCAGAATATGTTCTTCGATCCGTAGTCGGACATGTGGACGCTACAGATTGCGCTTTCGAGGTGCCAATGCCACTGATGGGCCCTGCAATCAGGTCGAGGTAGCAAGTCACGTATTCTACCGTGACACAAGAACAATGTCATTGATGGGACCGCTGGTATAAATTGCCGCAGAGTCTGTGACAGTGGGGGAATGGTATGTCGCCCGTGAAACGCCTCGCGTCGATTCCAGCCACCGACCAAGAACACGGCGGGAGAATTGTTGCTATCCCGACAAGAAGCTCACTTCGGCCCCTTGCCCTTCGCCTCGCTGTCACCTAGCTCTCGAACGAAGATTTGTGTCTTCCCCTCCCCACTATAATCCTCCATGCCGGACTCAAATCCCGGACACACGCCCATGGCCAGATACTTGCCATCGCGCGAGAACGAGAGTGCGGCAACACTGTGGGGGAATTTGGGGTACTGGCGCATGCGCCGCTTCGCCTCGGCGTCCCACAGCGCCACGACGGCGTCGCCGCCGCCCGAAGCGAAGGTGCCGTAGACGGGATGGAACTCGAGGGCGTTGACGGGATAGACGACATCGCCGGCGCCCTCGTCGTCAGGTGCCGTCTGCCGGTGGCACTTGAAGGCGTACTTGCGCGCCTGTGACTGGACCGAGTCCTCGAACCACTCGACTGCCACGCGGCCCTCGATGCTGCTGGTCGCGTAGCCGGCGTCGTTGGGCATGCACGCGACGGCGCGCGTGAGGAACTTGAGCGACGACTCGCGCTGCTGCCAGGGCTTGAGGTCGGCGACGCCCGAGGCGGTAGGGGCCGACGCGAGGAGGGAGGCCATGGTCGGTAAGTCGTAGATGTGCACGAGGCGGGCCGTCATGGCGACAACGACTTTTGTGGGGCTGGCGGCCATGGCGTGCGGCTTACCTGGCAGCTGAACGACGAGTGGCGGCTGGGAGGGGTTCTGGACGTTGTGGATGTGGAGGGTGCTATCCCAGGAGGCGGACACAAGGATGGCTGCCCAGGTCAGAAAGATGGATCGGCCAAGTCCGGAAGCAAGGCGCCTTCTTACCATGATCGGGGCTGTAGACCACACAGCGCACCGGCTGCGAGTGTTTGCTCAGGACTGTCTGGTCTCCGGTCACTAGATCAACCCTGCCAAGCAGCAGAAAGTCAGTCCTGTGCCGACGGCGACCGAGGAAAAGAGCCTCTCAACATCACCACACACCTCCTCACGTGCCAATCCATGCCCGCAGTGAAAGCTTCGTCTGAGTTCGCGCCGAAACTTGCGTCCAGCACGGGCGCGCGGTGCGGGTATGTTTTGACCAGCTGCGTCGCATTCTCGCCCTTGATCTCGTAAAGGTAGAGGTTCTTGTCCCAGGACGAGACGAGTAACCGGTGGGACGAGTCCGGCGCAAACACGAGCGAGGAGATGGCGTCGTTTGGAGGGTTGCCCACCTCGAATTGGGTTACTACAGAAGAATCGCGATCAGCATGAGCAAGGTCCCCCCCTCCCTGGTCGCAGCGGTACATATGGTAGTGCGAGAAATGTCGCCGATGCTCACCTGGTGCCATGTTGATGAGATGCAAGGACTGACTGGCGGCTTGTCTAGAGGGATATGTTTTGGGCTGAGGTAGGTAAACATTATAACCAAGCATGCTGCCGCCGTGCGTTCTGCTGCCTCTGACCGCCCCAAATTTGGGTGGTCCTGCCGTGACAGGGACGGCCCGCGGGGCTCGCGGGGCACCCCTGTCCTACGATCGGCCCCGCACCGGCCGGGATTCCGCCCTTCTCGCCTCGACATCCAACACACCCCGGCCACAATTCCTCCGGCCAGGCTCGACTTCCGACATACATCGCGGCACAACAAGAAGCAGACGGCACATCATGCCATTTGGGCAGCTGGTGCTCGGCAGCCCCGGCGCCGGAAAGAGCACCTACTGCGATGGCAGTGAGTATATGAGCATTGCGCCGTTTGCACCCGCTCGAGGCGACGACGTGGGCCGGGGGGGTTTTTTATTTCTGCAAGGGAGACTGACGGGTCGACATTATTTACAGTGCACCAGTTCATGGGAGCCATCGGCCGCCAGTGCTCGGTCGTCAATCTCGACCCTGCAAACGATCGCACGAATTACCCTTGCGCCTTGGATATCAGGAGTCTGGTCACGCTGGAAGAGGTGATGAAAGACGACCACCTAGGCCCGAATGGCGGCACACTCTACGCCCTGGAGGAACTCGAACAGAATTTTGAGTGGCTGGAGGACGGACTGAAAGATCTGGGCGAGGACTACGTGCTGTTCGACTGTCCTGGCCAGGTCGAGCTCTACACGCATCACAACTCGCTCCGTAACGTTTTCTACAAGTTGCAGAAGATGGGATACAGAGTACGCGATCAATTGCCCGCCTGCCCTTGGGTTCGCAGCTTGAGCTGACAGTCTCGGCGCAGTTGGTCGCAATACATCTTTCCGACTGTTTCTGCCTGACGCAACCTTCACTCTACATCTCCAACGTCCTCTTGGCTCTCCGCGCCATGCTGCAGATGGATCTCCCCCACATCAATGTCTTGACAAAGATCGACAAGATCTCATCGTATGATGCGTTGCCCTTTAACCTCGACTACTACACCGAAGTTCAGGACTTGAACTTCCTGATGCCGTCTCTCGAGGCGGAGACGCCGGCCGTTCGGAGCGACAAGTTTAGCGGACTCAACCGGGCAATCGCAGATCTGGTGGATCGCTTCGGCTTGGTGAGCTTTCAGGTGTTGGCTGTCGAGAATAAGAGAAGCATGATGCATATCTTGCGCGTAATCGACCGAGCCGGGGGATATGTCTTCGGCAGTGCCGAGGGCGCCAACGACACAGTCTGGCAGGTGGCCATGCGCGACGAACCTTCGATGCTCGACGTGCGGGATGTCCAAGATCGGTGGATCGACAACAAAGATTTCTACGATGAGCAGGAGAGGTTGGCTGAGGAGCAGGCGGAGAAGTTGCGCGCAGAGCAAGCTCAGGAGGCAAGAGGTTCAGCCCAGTCAGAGCCACCGCCAAGCCTGCCTCGCGATTTCGGGATTCGGGTGGCGCGGAGGAAACCATGACGGGGCCAGGCCCTCAACCAGCATCGGACTCCTCTCCCTCGTCCGAGGCGGCGCCCTCGTCCAGCGCATCGACCATGGCAGCGTCGCGATCCTGGGCCTGTCCACCAAATAGAGCATGCAGAGTGTCTGAACTCTTGCCGGCCATCTCGTCCTTTGCCGCCTGCATCATCGCTCGCGACCGGAGGATGACCTCATCCTCGACTTTGCGCATCGTGCCGCTAACGCGGACTACGCGGAAGACACAGGGTCTTCCACTGACGCAGGGCACCTTGTCCATGAGAGTCAGGGCAGCCCACACGAGCCGATGATGGGCGCGTGAGGCCCTCAAAATGAAGGTGGACGTCGCGTTGGACAGATACTTCACTAAGCATACGACCCAGATTAGATGGCAGAGCGATGGAAACTGGCTAGATCAGCATGTCGATCTACCTTGGAGTGACGCTGCAGTGCCGGCACCGTAATCGCCGAAGAGAGACGTCATCTGGGCGCGAAGGGCCTTGGTCAGGCCAGAGTAGTCGAGATTGTCGCTCGTGGGTTGGTTGTACCGAACAATATCGGAGTCTATTGCGCCAGGTTTCTCGGCTGCGTCCGCTGGATATACGATGCTGACAAGCAAGTACCGGTGCTTTACTCGCACCATGGCTGCGATGGGCGCCAGCAACTGGTGGATGATGCTGGTTCTGGGTTGACGCAGTGATCACGGATGGAAGTAGTTAGGTAGTGGACCCATAAGAGCTTCTCATTTGTCGCCCAATCGGGTAAACTCCTCGTTCCCACAAGTGGGGTTCCACCTTCGAGCGGGTTCCGTGTCCAGCCATTCGAGGTAATCGACGAAATAGCACGAAGCAGTTTTGGCGGAGCAATGACACCCCGACCAGCCCCGTTGAAAGCCGCAATACTCGTCGTTTCCACGAGCGCCGCCAAAGACCCCTCTGCAGATGCCTCGGGTCTCACCCTCTGCGGCGTCTTGGACGAAGCCGGCGGCCGGAGCTGGGATGTCGCCGAACCCAAAATTGTCAGTGACTCCGTTGCCCAGATCCAGCGGCAGATCATGCTCTGGACCGACGCACCGGACCCGGTCCATCTGATCGTGACGACGGGCGGGACTGGCTTCGCCGAGTCCGACATAACCCCGGAGGCGGTGTCCGCACTGCTGCACAAGCAGGCGCCGGGCCTGGTCCACGGCATGCTGGCGACCAGCCTGGCCGCCACGCCGTTCGCCATGATGAGCCGCCCGGTAGCTGGCGTGCGCCACCGGACCGTGGTCGTTACGCTGCCGGGGTCGCCCAAGGGCGCGAGGGAGAATCTGCAGGCGATTGTCAAGACGCTGCCGCATGCGTGCGAGCAGGCGGCTGGTGCGGACTCGAGGAGCTTGCATGCTGGCGGATTGGAGAAGCTGGAGAGGGAGGCGGGGATCGAAGGCGCCCAGGGCACCCAAGCCTCGGCCAACCCCGGTGATGGGCATCATCGCCACCCCGGACATGGGCACGGGCATCGCCACGGCGCTCTTCTCAGGCATCCGGAACCGCCCAAGTCGAACGATCCGAGCCTTGGACCAAGCAGGCGACATAGGGAATCGCCGTATCCGATGATATCGGTAGAGCAGGCTCTCGAGCTGATCAAACAACACACGCCTCTGGCTTCGGAGATAGTGTCTTGCCAGGTCAATCCCGCGCTCGTGGGTTCAGTCCTGGCCGAGGACGTCAGGTCGCAGGTCAGTGTGCCGGCTTTCCGGGCAAGCATTGTCGACGGTTACGCCGTCGTTGTGCCGAAACATGGCAGCATGAAAGGAGTGTTTCCAGTCGTCTCGGTATCTCATGCGGCTCCTGGCGGCGTGGAACCACTGAAGGAAGGGGAAATCGCAAGAATAACAACAGGTGCGCCTCTACCGCCGGGCGCAACATCGGTCATCATGGTGGAAGACACGGTATTGAAGTCGAGAACAGAAGATGGGAGGGAAGAGAAGGAGGTCGAAATTCTGGCCGACGAGGTCCAAGCAGGCGAAAACGTCAGGGAGGTGGGGAGCGACATCGAAAAGGGCGCCACAGTCTTGAGAAAAGGCCAGCGGATATCTTCTGTTGGCGGCGAAATAGGAGTCTTGGCAGCCGTCGGAGTGGCCAAGATACGGACGTATCGGCGGCCTGTTGTCGGTGTGCTATCTACAGGTGACGAGCTTGTAGATCATGATCGACCTGGAGATCTTCGCTTAGGCGAGGTGCGGGACACCAACAGGCCCACCTTGCTCTCGGCGATCAGGGGCTGGGGCTTCGAGGCACAGGACTTGGGTATCGGGAGCGACAAGCCCGGGGCGCTAGAGGAGACATTACGGGACGGTCTCCGAAAGACCGACATTGTCATCACCACCGGCGGTGTGTCGATGGGCGAGCTTGACCTGCTGAAGCCCACCATTGAGCGTGCGCTGGGCGGGAGTGTTCATTTTGGCCGCGTGGCCATGAAGCCCGGCAAGCCCACCACCTTTGCCACTGCTTCGATCAAGAACAGCGCGGGCGAGCGAGTGCTCAAGACAATCTTCTCCCTTCCAGGCAACCCAGCTTCGGCGCTGGTGACCTTCCACCTGTTTGTCCTGCCCTCATTGCACCAGATGTCCGGTGTTGCGCCTCCAGGACTCCCCAAAATCTCGGTCGAATTGTCTCATGACTTTGCTCCGGACAAGCAGCGAGTCGAGTATCATCAAGCCGTCGTGACTGTGACGAGGGATGGTATCCTGACTGCCACTAGCACAGGTAACCAGAGAAGCTCCAAAGTTGGCAGTCTGCGGGGAGCCAATGCGTTACTTCGACTTCCATCTGGGTCAGCGCTTCTGAGGAAAGGACTCAAGGCCGAGGCACTCTTGTTAGACGCCGTCCGCAGCGAGCTCTGAAACACCACGATACTATCCTCTTGCGCGTCAAGGTGATAGGTCACACAGCACGAGTTGGTTTCCTTTGGCAATCATTGTACATCCAGTCCTGAATTGCAACCTGGTACTGTAAGCCGCCCCGCAACGCAAGACCCAACCAACTCCGGGCTCCTAAAATCCTAGTGAAAGACAGTACATAACGCCCAGAGGTCCGTTCAGAGGCCAAACTTTGTACGGCGCTATGTCTCTGTAACCACTTGGCATACAATGTGCCGCGATCGCCTGCTGGCACGTTCGACTTCGTTCTAAAACATGTTCGACCTTACTTGCTGTTCGCACCAAATTCCGAGGCCTTGCTGGAGACGAGCAGACCAATGATGAGACCGAATAGGCCCAGCACTGAGCTGAATATCTCGATGACTAGAATCTTGACGAATCTGAGACAAAGCGTGAGCCATGTGCGCGTAGACTTGGCTCGTTCTTCACAAACGGCGAAGAGAGAGAGAGAGAGAGAGAGAGAGAGACAGCAACGTACAGGGATGGATCCGCCGCGTCTGCCAACGCAGCTCCACTGCCGTTGATGCCGACAGCAACGCCGCATATCATGTTACACATACCAACGGTCAGGCCGGACCAGAAGAGCGCGTAGCCGGTGTAGTACGTGGAATCCGAGTACAGTTCGGCGCCCTCCACGCCGTTCAGCTTCGAGGAGAAGACGATGGCCATGATGACGCCATATATGGCAACGACCTCGCAAAAGATGATCGAGATGAGGTTCTTCGTTCGAATGCGCGGCGCCTTGACGCCGCCGCCGAGAATGGAAGAGCCGGTAATGAGAATGCCCCTGCATTTTGGCGCAATCAGTATCGCTTTCTTTCGCCCGGCCCAAGTTTCTGGTATGTTAGCCACAGCCCTACGTACCATGCCGCGCCGACCACGGACAATCCAATGCAGAGGGCGATGCCGAGGTCTGCCCACGCGTACGGCGACACCGATTCGAGGAACGCTCCGACCTGGAATGATTGCGCCGTAAGCGTCTAGCCGGGTTGGGAGATGGGAGATGCACCGAGGCATACGTTGAACGACTCGCCACTACCGGTGAAGAGCATATCTGCATCACATTTAGCATCGGGGTGTCCCGAAGCGAAGACAGCCGTGGCAGGAGACGAAGCCTCACAAGCTCCCACAACAGCGAGCGTCGAGCCCAGCCCGCCAGCCGAGTACTTCAGGCTCATCGTGACGTTTTTCTTCGGCCGTAGTTCGCGAGTTTGTAGCTGCTGCCTCTTGCAAGTCCACAAACTGGTCGAGATAGAGCGAGCTTGAGCCGCTGCGTCAGGAATCGCGGGTCTAACGTCAAGACTGCCTGTTTAGGTATAGTGGATAATCAGAGGACACGTGATCTACGTCTTGTACCGGTAGCCCTCTTCTTAGCTCTGGCTGAGTCATCGTCTTGCGACATCCTTCCAAACCCGTCCCCAGAGTGTTCCGAGTCGCTCTTCTTCAAACCACCACCTCAGCGCAATTATCGTCGCTGTCGAGGAAGAGCACCTGAGACAACATGGCTTCAAACGCAGGCACCTACTTCGAGCTGTATCGCAGCGGGAGGTACATGATGTCCCGCTGACTCACCTTGTGCTCCAGCGCAGCTCATTCGCCGCCTCTCGCGTAGCTGGGTACTAACCGTTGCGTGGTAGCCTGGGCATCGCGCTTACGGACACGCTGGATGACCTGATCGGGAGCGCGCGTATCGACCCGCAGCTCGCCATGAAGATCCTGGCGCATTTCGACCGGGTCATGGCTGATACCCTGGCCGAGAAGGTCAACTCTCGTCTGACGTTCAAGGTGAGCACCGATCCGCCGCCGCCGCTCTGCGCAGCAAAGCTCGGAGATAGAGACAGCAAATTCCCTTGTTCTGGCCTGTTACGAGCCAGATTGATGCTAATCTGTTTCTCGCCTCACCTGTAGGGCTCGCTTGACACGTATCGATTCTGCGACGAGGTTTGGACTTTTTTGATCAAGAATGTCACATTCAAGATGGACGGTAACAGCACTTCCGTCACGGCGGACAAGGTCAAGATCCTCAGTTGCAGCGCTAAACGACCTGAGAACACGTAGAACGTGGCCTCGGGGTCGTCAAAAGCAGGCAACATCAAGGGGCGCTAGGGCGTTGGGGACTGGAGCCTCCGAGGAAGTTTGCATAGTCGACCGCCGTGTCGTGCATATCAGGCGCGAATCTTGAGACACAGCTGGATTGAACTTGAGAGACGGCCGTCAGAGGATCATTATTCAGGGGCGTTGGGATGGTTTGGTTTTTGGAATCCCCTTGCAATCGGGGCTGGGCAAGCAAGCAAGGGCATCACTGGCGGCGTTATTTCTTTGATCCAAGCGGAGTTGTCGAGTGACACATCGTGTCGTCTTTTGGTTTTCGCTTTGCTGACCGAGACATTCTGATTTCTTTAAGCATGTCGCGCTTCATACCTGCTCCACCCCCTAAGCTTGTTGCGTGCAATGTTTAGAAATTTGCGCCTGCTGCCCAACTGCGAGCCAACTTCCACGAGAGTCAGACTGCTCGTCCGCGGAATTTATTGATACAGGCTCAGGGGTTCCGGGCCAACATCCACTGGGCAACGGTGACGTGTTACGAAGCTCCAAAAACCGAAACGTTTAATCTGCCAGGGATGTGTCGAGATTCCGAGTTGAATGAAGATTCCAAAGTCTCTCGCAGCGATACGGTCTTAATCTTCGGCTCAGCCCATTGCCATTGCTTTTCCAGAACCTTCACCACCTCGAGATAATAAGCGGGACTTACCCCTGTGAAGTGGGAGGAAGCAGCCCCACTTCTTGAAGATGCGACCACTTTCTGGTATTGAAAGACCAGGCAACAGGAGAGTTTCGGGGAAAGTAGATATAATGATACACAACGTCGTCAGTGGCGAATCCACACGCAGCTCGTGGTGCTTTTGCTGTTGTAGCTTTCGAGTGAGAGGCAGAGGTTGAGTCGTCGACCGGAGAGCAATACCATCCTCCTATAGACACAGTGTGGCGTTGATGGCGGAAGGGGGTCTGCCATGGATGTAGTTCTGAAGCTATTTACCCGGGAGGTTACTGCCTCTCCAGGTCTACGTGGTGATCAGTATGACGTGAATCTAAGTGCCAACATGTGCGGGTATTCTGGTGAATTGTGCCATATCCTCTCCTATAGGTCTCCCAAATCCGGAGCATCGTCTCCGGTCTCTCGTATCAGCGTCTCCGTCTCGGGCGCATCGTCTTTCATTTCAGGAGCAAGCTTGGGTGCACCCCTGTCTGGCATGTGGGGATCCAGGCTAGCACCATCGCGCGGCGCCTCAGATGCTTCACTGCGACCAGGATCTTCTGCGACCCCAGCTTCGATGGCGCTCTCGTCTTTCTGGCCTATGATGACATTTCCGGCGACCAACGTGGCAGCTCCAAGCCACCAAAGTGGCGGCAGCGCTTCGGAGAAGATGGCGAAGCCGAGGACGGCCGTGATCACAAAGTTGGCCGACGTGTTCATGATTGATACTTGCGTGGTAGAGTTGCCTCGCGCCAGAGCAGTGGTGAAGAGTGTCCACATTACGCCGTTGAACGCGAGATTCAGGCCAAAGAAGGTCTAGATGAAGTCAGGAGTCATGACTCAGGGCTTTGGGGACTCGGAATGAGGAGCGAAACTAACGCATCGGACTACAAATTCAACTGCTGGTTCATAGGCACTCAAACGGAAGAATTGAGCGAGGCCTCGAGCCAAGGAGGACGTGAGCTCGGTGGTAGTTCTGTGACCATTGTCAGCTGTCCGCATGATGCCCATGATGCTCTGAACTCACAACTTGGCGAAAACGCCATTGAGGGCGGCGCATGCCCCACTCGCCAACGCGAGAACGACCCATTGGTTCTTCTGAGCCCAGGTCGTTGAGGGCTTGCTCACTCTGACCTTTGGACTCGCTGCTGCCATTCTCGTGTCCTCCCCGGGTTCGATCTGCACAAGTGGGCGGTGTTCAGAAGCCGCATCTTCCGCCATGCTGGTGTCGACCTCTGTGTACGGAGTGCCCAGATAGATAGGTAGGTAGGTAGTAGGTGTAGCCGGTAGGATACCGTGCCCCTGGGGACTTATGCACCTCTCTACTATATGCTATGTGCTATGCATGTACTTGCGTAGAGACACCCTTGGGCGTGTCCTACGACTTGCGTCACCTTATCCCCCCCCAACGCCCCCAGGGAACTTCCTCCGTACTGTGAGAATAAGAAAAAAAAAGTCGCGTTTGGTTGGAAGGATGTTCAATTTGCATAATCTGAATTTGACCAACTCCGTTTCCCTGAAGACGTCGTGTCTCATTTGCTCTTTTTTTTTTTAAAGAAACCAAAGTCGTCATCGCACTGGAGACGACGATAAGATAAAGCAGATCTACAGGAGTCGTTGGGGCTTTTCCGCGGGGCAGCTGTTAGCGTCTGGCTTCGACGGCAACGGCCCAGAAGGTTTTGTCCAGAAATACAGAGACCTATGATGGACCCCGTAAAGGAATGGTACGCCGGCTCCGTCGCTCAACATGCCTGCCAAAGTAAGCACCTCTCAACTCTGAAAGTCGGCTGTGGCGCTGACCGCACTCCAGGCATCATAAGCCTTTGGCACGACTTCAGGATTCCGGCTCTCCTGTTGACATTCGCCGCTCTTCTTGCACTCAGGATTTATCTCCATCTTGCCTCCAATCAAGAGGGACTGCGCGTTTTCCCGAACATCTATGACTCGGTAGCACCAGCACCACAGGGTGACAAGGCAGTCTCTGGGCCTACGCAGCATGTCAAACAGGTTGCGAAGGCGAGCGGGCCCAAAAGAATCAAAGGGGATGTTCGACGGCGCAATGAAGAGTGTCTGGCAGTCGGCCCGACAATATCACAGACCGAAGTGTTTGTATTCTACTCTTCTCTGACCGGCACGACAGAGCAGACCGCGAAAAAGTACCTTGACAAACTCGGATCCTCGCTGGACGGTGCATGCCGTGCGCGCGCTCTCGATCTATCCGAGATCGACTATGATGAGTACTTCATCGCACCGCCGAGAATAGAGGGAGCCGATGGTCAACTGTTGGGACTGTTTTACGTTTTTTTTATCCCGAGCTACAACATTGACTCCATTAACGATACCTTCTTGGAATACCTGAGGGAAACGCATCACGATTTCCGCATTGATACAGCACCCTTACATGCCGTCCACGGCTATGCAGTTTTCGGCCTTGGTGACAAAGATGGCTGGCCGACAGAGGATGAGGGCTTTTGTTTTCAAGCGAAAGAGGTGGACAGATGGATGGCCAAGCTGACGGGCCACAAACGCGCCTACCCCTTGGGAATGGGCGATCCCAAAAGAGATGGTGCGGAGAGGTTGGATGAATGGCATGCTGGTCTCGCAGACGTCTTGTCTGCATTGATTCGGACGGGTTCTCTCGACGAGGGTGTCAGAGGTTCCAACGACGCCGTGGCAAG
Source organism: Phyllachora maydis (assembly GCA_029339225.1). Lineage (NCBI taxonomy): Eukaryota > Fungi > Ascomycota > Sordariomycetes > Phyllachorales > Phyllachoraceae > Phyllachora > Phyllachora maydis. The sequence continues at coordinate 5,082,558 of JAQQPM010000004.1, forward strand.
CGATGACGATTTCGACGACGATGATGGCGAGGTTATCTTTGAGGAACCCGTGGAGAAGACGGCGCCGAGGTCGAATTCCAGGATAGACGACGTGGAGGATCTTGGGCGCATCATGTCCTCGTCGCAGCTGACAGAAAGCCCACTGGGAAAGAATGCCAGAGGCAAAGTACCGCTAGCCGTCGACTTCACCACTGACGGATCTTCAAAGCCTAAAGGAACCGTCGCAGTCAATGCAAAGCAGATGGTTCCTAGGAGTTCACCCACTTATACCGCACTGACCAAACAGGGATACTCCATAGTTGGGTCTCACTCAGGGGTCAAAATATGCCGATGGACGAAGTCCGCTCTTCGAGGACGAGGATCCTGCTACAAATTCTCTTTCTATGGCATCAACTCCCACCAATGCATGGAAACTACGCCATCGCTATCTTGTTCCAACAAGTGCGTCTTCTGCTGGCGCCACGGCTCGAACCCAGTAGGAACAACATGGCGCTGGGTGGTCGATCCGCCGCAGCTAATTTTCGACGGCGTCAAAGAAAATCACTACAAAAAGATCAAAATGTTTCGTGGCGTGCCGGGGGTGCGGGCGGAGCGTTTCGCCGAGGCCATGCGTATCCGGCACTGCGCGTTGTCGCTTGTCGGCGAGCCTATTTTCTATCCCCATATCAACGAATTCCTCTCGATGCTGCACAGCGAACGCATTTCCAGCTTCCTGGTTTGCAACGCCCAGCATCCTGACGAGCTGGCCGCTCTGAACCACGTCACGCAGCTGTACGTCAGCATCGACGCCAGCAACCGCGAGTCGCTGCGCAAGATCGACCGCCCGCTGCACCGCGATTTCTGGGAGCGCTTTCAGCGCTGTTTGGAGATTCTCAGGGACCGGCGCTTCAAGCAGAGGACGGTGTTTCGGCTGACGCTCGTCAAAGGCTTCAATGTCGAGGATGAGGTCGCGGGCTACGCGGACCTGGTGGACAAGGGTCTGCCATGCTTTGTGGAGATCAAGGGCGTGACCTACTGCGGGACCTCAACGGCCGGAAATGCCGGATTGACCATGGAAAACGTGCCGTTCTACGAAGAGGTCTGCGAGTTCGTCACCTCTCTCGAGAAGGAGCTTCAACGTCGGGGACTGGGTTATGGCATTGCGGCCGAGCACGCTCATAGCTGCTGCATTCTTTTGGCAAGCGAGCGCTTCAGGGTCAATGGAAGATGGCACACCATCATCGATTACGACAGGTTCTTCGAGCTTTGGGAGCAGAAGGGGCCTGATGGCGACTTCGCACCCGAAGAGTACATGGGGCCGGCGACCCCTGAGTGGGCAGCTTGGGGGAACGGCGGCTTTGATCCAAGAGACCAGAGAGTGGACCGGAAAGGACGGCCATTAGCCACTACCTAGGGAGTCGTAGTACAGCTGGTCTATGCATAAAATTATGGCCGGCCAGCCGTCTTTCCTTGACTCATCTCCAGCAGTCACGAACCCGAGGTGCTCTTATCACGCTTCCACCACCATAGGCAGCGATGAATGGGAGTCATCTTTATAATGTATCAAAGTCCCCGCGAAATATTCGCCTATGATGCACATGCCTCATATGTACAGTACAGCCTCACACCGTTACACAGCCCTAGAGCGTCATATTTCCGGCCCTACGCCTGATCCATAGTACAGTTGTCACGACCACATTGCGGATATCTAGTCGAGACCGACGTTTGGAATGCCGCCTGCTTGCGAGAGCTCGCGCATCATGTCCTCAACGTCCATGGAAGGTCCATTATAGTCATTGCTCATGGGAATGTTCCCGTCGTATGCAATCATTTCTGCCAATATATCCAGAATGGGCTAGACGTAATTAGCTATAAAAAGCAGCTATGAGTCCCCAATGCAGTGCATACCTTGGGTACTGTGTTATCATAGATGTTAATAAGATCGTGGGGTGTCGGGTAGACTTTGAGAGCCCTGTAGAACGCCAAGGCGGCGTCAATCGTCTTGTCGGCTATGGTGTCTGTAAGCATTAGAAGGCTGAAAGCCGTGTCCAGCGACGGTTGCGCCTTGATACTAGGCACGCAAGAATAGGACGCACGTTTGGTGCTGAGCACTTCGCCCGTCGACACCTGGTCGAGGAAATATTGCTCCTTTTCTTCGAGCGAGGAAGTCGGGAAGCCCTGCGCTTTCGCCTCGTCGACAGCGCTCTTGATCGCCTGCAGCCGCTCGTTCCGAGTTAGGACGGCCATTTCCTTCTCGGTCCGCGCTCGCTTCTTCTCGTTGCGCCGGAGCTGTCGTCGGAACTCGGAATTCGACCGTCTCTGGTGATCAAAGTACACGGCATATGCTGATGCCAAGTCAGTACAGTTGAACTTTTCCGAGATCAGGTGCGTGGCCCGACGACCCGCGGCGTCTAGAACTCACCCAGGACACCGGTTGCGACTGCGGCCGCTGTTGCTGTCGCTACGACTGCGGTTTGGGACATGTTGAAGGCCATTTGGGGTTGACGGAAGCCCTCTGACATCAGAGCGCTTTGTGGGAGTTGCCGCCTGATAGTGCAAACGACTTGTCGTCGCCAGATCAGTTTTCCCGATATGATCAGGGCGGAGAGCTATCCAATTTCTTTACATTTTTTCTAGCGGGTACTCCGCAGTAGCTTGTACATGGTTGCAGAGGTCCCTCCACCCATGACGCTAAATGGGCCCGGGATCAGGCTAAACATCGGCGATGCGGTCGCGGTACCCTGGCACTACCTAAAACGCAACGTCGTCTCGCTATCAAACTGGGGATGCAGTCTTGCCATTGTGTTTCCGGTCCGTTCCGCGCCTCTCTACACTCTACCAGCTATGGAGAAGGCCTCTCTTCGAAGCGGTGGGAAGAGGAAAGGTCGGCTGAACATCAGCGCACCTCGACAGATTTCGAGTCCGATACCACAGGATGGACCGGCTTCTCGTCCTGCGATGCCCGGCGCGCCGGCTGCAGTGCCGACTGCTACGAGGCCGAGACCACCGCCCATGAACAGCGCAAAGGTGAGCTCCGAGGCCGCCTTGCTCTACGTGCACCACGTGTCTCGCTGATCATCCGCCGATGCAGACATCAGATCTCGTGAAGCGCCGATACTCAACCCGTTTCAATAATCTGCCAGCCGACTTTGAAGCTGCCGCTCCTCCTATACCGTCTCTGCCCAATGTCGATTTCTCCAAATATGATCAATCGGGCGATTGGAGACCGCCGCCATCCCGTGGAGGCGGTGGGAGTTCAGCCCTCCAGGTGGATGCCAGAGCTCTGCGCGACCCAAAGTTCAACCCCGACCAATGTATGTTTTTGTCGTTGGAAATGCTACTGATCCCGGTTAACGTGAATAGATGTGGCCAAGATATTGAGTGATGCAACGGAAGATGATATCCGTGACTTTGAGGTATCGCTACGAAGGTTGAAGAGCAGAGCCTCCACCGATCTGCAGCAGAATGTACATCAGAACCGCACACAGTTCATCAAAATCAGCAAGGAAGCGGAGAAGCTGAAAGGGGAAATGCGATCCTTGCGGAATCTCATGTCAGAGCTCAAGGCGAATACAACAGCCCTGCGATCGGTGTCGAATAGCAATGATCCACCGAACATTGACGGGGGTTTCTCGACAGGTGTCCACAAACGGGATAAACGCAGCTCCATTGCGGACAGAACGGTGCTCTGGAGCACCCAGATGCAGGCTCTGTACAAAAACGTGGAGGGTTCACAAAAGTTTCTCCCAAATCAACCAGGGCGCCATGTTGTGCAGAACGCGGGTCCATGGATTGAGCTGGATAACGCCACTTACAAGTCGCGGAGAGCGATGCAGATTTTCCTGCTTAATGACCACCTGTTGATCGCTTCGCGAAAGAAGCGGAAGGCAGAGGTGCCTGGACCTGGACCAACACCAGACACCCGAAGCCCAGCGACTAAACTGGTGGCCGATAGGTGCTGGCATCTACTCGACGTGGAGGTGGTAGACATGGCTGGGTCGGGCGAATCATCTGGTGGGAGGAACAAGCTTGCTGGCGCCATCATGGTCCGGGGTGGTGGAGGTAACGAATCTTTTATCTACCGAACTGAGAAGCCCGAAGACACGGAAAAGGGTTCTCTTCTGCTCAACATCCGGAAGACTGTCGAGGATTTGCGACGAAATTTGCAGTCGGAGCGAGATGCAACGAACAAAGCAAAGGAAACCATCAACTATTTCGCTTCTCGAGATCCGGGATTGCTGCAAAAGACGGAACTGCTCGAGACCTTGTCTGACATCAAGGACATGCTCATTGAAGTCGACGGCAAGCAGCAAAATTTGCGCTGGGTGGAATCGCAGATGGATGAGTTGGACATTGATATAGCCCAACAGAGCATCGAGCCGGCAGTTGTCAGGATTGAGAAGCTGAAAGCCTTGGCGCAGGGCATGAAGAGCAATCTGATTGCCCAGGACTTCATTTTCTTCAAGGTAGAGGAGCGATGCGGAAAACTGGCCGCTCTAGTGACACGAGAGCTTGTCAGCACGCACAGGGAGCAGAAAAAGACGAAGCGCCACGTGAGCTGGCTGACACGCCTCGGATTCGAGGATCGAGCTCGAGAGGCGTACTTGGAAGCAAGGACGGACATCATTCAGAGACGATCCCGGTTAGCATCCCTCCCCGTGGAGCGTTGCAAAGTTGGAGGCTCGCACAGCATCACTGACTGAGCTCCAGCCAATGCATATTTCAGGGTGATCTCCATCGCTACATTTGGGAGATTTCATTCGTCTACTTCACCATCATTCGCAATACTGTCAGCTGCTTCCAGGGCTGTTTCCCGCCGCCCATGATGAGCGCTTGCGTCAAATGGGCCAAAGAGGAAGTCGACGCCTTCAACACCATTCTTGCGCGCCAGCTAAGCAGCACCGACGAGGGCGGTGAGGTCTGGAAGCAGTGCATGGACAGGGCCAAGGAGCACTCCCAGATGCTGTCAGAAGTGGGCCTGGACTTCTCCAGCCTCGTCGGCAGGAGTGTCAAGACATCGAAGACGGGGTCCGAGTCTCAAGGTCCTATAGGTCTAGGGCTATCGGTCGCGCAGGCGTGAAAGGTCAAGACTGAATTCAGCCCAATGAAGTAGCGACACGAAACGATGGGCTCCTAGACATGATGTTGTGAGGCCTACCATGTGATAGATCAAATGCATGCTACTTATATCAACCTTGCATGCATCGATCTGCACTCTGCAGTACCCTGGACTCGGGTGATCGAGTACATTTTGTGCTGCGGACAAGTTCCTTTGTGAGACATTGCTCGTCTTTGTACAGTGCACCGTTGATGCTTGAGAATCAGGCCAGGGGTACCTATCTTCTAGGATTGCAAGAGAAAGCCTGGTACCCCGGCATGGGAAGTGTTGCTGCCCCTTCCCATGTGCCCACAGTGCCCCACGTCTTTGTTAGCGCATCCCAACCGAGCGCTGACCTCTGCGGCTGCGACAATTAAGCGAACGCCTTACAATTTCATTCCGCCTCACGAAAAAAAAAACACAACAGAACCGCGATACGACGTCCTGTGCATGATTCCGAACTCCTTTCCTCAAGTCGAGACGACGCGCGCAACGCTGCGCTCAATTTCACAGCCAAGGAAGTGGAGGTAGTTTTGCGCGCAACCATCGCTCCGAAGCACAACGCTCAAGTTTCGAGCAGCCGCGCCCGCCCTAAAGACGGACAACGTCATTGCTCGGCGGTCAGTTCTTGCCTGCCACTGCTGCCTCACTTGCTGCCCCATAGGTAGCCCCCCCCTGCTTTTCCTACAACCCTCTCCCATCGCGCCATGGATACGAACATGGAGGATGTCGGACGAGCCCCCGTCGACATGCCCCCGGTGCAGCTTGAGCCTGCCAGCATCCCGACCCTGGATGGGTGGATCGAGAGCCTTATGAGCTGCAAGCAGCTAGCCGAGGTCGATGTGCAGCGGCTTTGCGAAAAGGTTCGTGGCTTGTGGTCGGTGTGACAGGCACGAACATACCGTCTCGAGGTGTCGCCGGCGGTGGCGTGCCAGGTCGTCAGGCGGTCATGCTGACATCCAACTGTCCAGGCGCGTGAAGTTCTCGCCGAAGAATCCAACGTACAGCCGGTCGTGAGTGCCCCTGCTCGAGCACGACTCCTAGTCACGCGCTCACCATGTCTACTTGTAGAAATGTCCGGTAACGGTGTGTGGTGATATTCACGGCCAATTTCACGACCTGATGGAGTTGTTCAAGATTGGTGGGCCCAACCCGGATACCAACTACCTGTTCATGGGTATGGCTCCCCGACACTCTCGGCGCGCCGGGTGGCGAGGCGGCTATACTGACGCTCACAAGGCGATTATGTGGATCGAGGCTACTACTCCGTCGAGACGGTCACCCTCCTCGTGGCTCTCAAGATCCGATACCCCCAGCGAATCACGATCCTGCGCGGCAACCACGAGTCGCGCCAGATCACACAGGTTTACGGCTTTTATGACGAGTGCTTGCGCAAGTACGGCAACGCGAACGTCTGGAAGTTCTTCACCGATCTCTTCGACTTCCTGCCGCTCACCGCCTTGATCGACAACCAGATCTTCTGCCTGCACGGTGGCCTGTCACCTTCGATTGACACGCTGGATAACATACGTGCCCTGGACCGAATCCAAGAAGTGCCCCACGAGGGCCCCATGTGTGACTTGCTGTGGTCAGACCCCGATGACCGCTGTGGTTGGGGCATTTCGCCCCGCGGCGCGGGCTACACCTTCGGCCAGGACATCTCGGAAGCCTTCAACCACAACAATGGCTTGACACTGATCGCGCGGGCGCACCAGCTGGTCATGGAGGGCTACAACTGGTCGCAGGATAGGAATGTTGTGACCATATTCTCGGGTATGCTATCCCCAATCTCTCTCCATGCCATCTTGACTGTGTGCCGTATTCTGATCTCGCCTCAATAGCGCCAAACTACTGCTACAGATGCGGGAACCAGGCGGCCATCATGGAGATTGATGAGCACTTGAAATACACCTTGTAAGCTACAGTCTGTGCACAGCGTTTTCTATAAGACGCTGACTATAGGTGAAGCTTGCAGTTTGACCCCTGCCCAAGGGCAGGCGAGCCTATGGTGTCAAGAAGTAAGTCCACCCGAACCGCGCATCTTTCGTAAATAGTTTCGTCTGACCCGAGCTAAACTTGCGTGCACAGGAACCCCGGACTACTTCCTCTAAAGAACGTGATATGCAGCATGCGCTTCAGTGCCCAGACTCATGGCATCTAGACAAGGGGCAACGGAGACGGCGGCAGACGCCGAGTCCACTCGCTGGAACCTACGGTACTGTTGCTTCGCGCTCGGGGTCGATGACCTTTGTGACTGCGAGAGCAAGTCGCACCGTACATCAGGCTGAACGGGCTTCCATTGCGGAAATAAGAGTGCCAGATGTATAGTACCAAAGAAAGCTGCATGGCAGCAAGAGACAGCATCTCTTGCCGGTCCAGTCTCCAGCAAGACCTTGGATGTAGAGCAAAGAAGCTAGACATTTTAATTCCTGTGACACCTACGTTTTGTTCCGTTTGCGATGGAATCCCAGGCATAGACAGGCTTTGACGCGCACTTCACTTCCCTCCATTGCAAGACTACCTACTACCTATCAACCACGTCTCCCAAGACAGGGCATGCAGAAGCGTTTGCGCTTGATATGGTTGCTGATCGAGCCATCTTTCGAGGATTGTCTGCCAAGTTTTCGAACATGGAAACCGGTTGACACTCGAACCAATAGCATCTATTGCATAGGCTGACATGAGCACAACAACCTCTTTTGCCTTGTCAGATATATTCAGAGTTAAAATTTCAATAATTCAAACAGGTTAGCGTCAGTGGTTTAGTGGTAAAATGGGTGCTTGCCAATTGGTAAAGTGCACTCGCCCCGCGTTCGATTCGCGGCTGACGCAGTATTTCCATGTTATCACGATCACATGGTCAATCAATCTTTTTGTCGATCGCTCCGAATCTCGTCCTGATTTCAGGTATTTGTTCTTTCGAGCTTATCAATCCTACAACATTGCTTTGTGCTCGGGGCTACCTATCAAGACACCCTTGTTTTTTATCGATTTTGCTTGCTTGCAGTTTGCTTGCAACGACAGCACGACTGTATCATGCGACTGGGCGTGCAGTCGAGGGCTTTGGAAGCTATACTGATTGCTGCGCAGAAGGTCGTCCACTGGAACACATGTGACTGACAGTACTTCGCGCCATATTTCCTGTGTTGTTGCGTGCGATAAATAGGGCTCGGTCTTGAGGTTAACATGCAGTATAAGCGGCCCTGCATGGATGATCGTCACCTGCAAGGTCAGAGCTACAAATCAGTCATGACAGTCACTGTTCGAACTAATGAGAAATGTTATGAAGAAGACCACAGTGCGTGCTACTCGCTACTCACTCTTCAGCAACGAGAAAGTCGACTTGGATGGATGCAGCTGTTTCTCAGTTTGACTCACTGCCATCGAGCCCGATTCCAGATGCTTTCCACCCTGAATGACGTCGCGGGCATGGCTTACCATGTCTTGATACACCAGTGGTTTGGTGCGCATAATGCTGCTACCGCCTGTTTGGTCAAGATGTGGTCAGGAGTAATTCAGCAAAACAACGCCTCATTAGGTATGAGTCTTTTTGTGTCCGAAAAGCGAGCGTTCAGTGACCAGTCAACAGAAAGAAACAATACATTCGTGTGGGGGAAGGGCAGACGAGGATGGTACTAAACAATGTACGCCGCCTCGAAGTGAGCGAACGAGGACCGCGGTGACAAGATTGGTTGGTGGTCAAGGTTGAAGCCCGAGAATGGTTGTCATTCAGGGGCAAGCCTGAATGGTCACGCGACTCCGAGTCCCTCTCTTTTGAGAAGGACCTACGACGAGCCTCGGCCTTAGCCAGGGGATCAGGCTGCTTCGCCAGCGACTGGCAGGGATTGGATAAAAACTAGAAATGGGCTGTCAAGGCGTGATGACGAAGATACGGGTTCGAAATCTCCTGGACAGCTGCCGCTTTTCGAAGACCTAGGCCGGCTGGTGCAGGTCTCCGAAAGCCGGCACCGACACTACTGCGTGTAAACGGATCGACGATGTCACTAAATGGCGAACGACGATGCCATCCGTCACTAGTGTCAGGAAACGGGACTACCAGGGGCTCAGTGGTAAGGCAATGACATCCCCTAATCTCTCCGGAAAGTACTATTCGCAACGGTTCCAAAGCTTAAACACAGTCTAGGCGAGCCTCATCCTCCACTTCCACCCCTTCGGTCCTCGGGGGGGACCAGAAGAGCCGGGTTTCCATACATACGACACATGAACCGCGCTCGGGTCATCATCCTGGCATCATTTTCTTTTGCCAGCGGGCTTGATACTCCTCGTAGGTGAACCAGGCCTCCCGACGTCAACAAATTAGCCTCCTGTCCTGGCAGTGCTTCGTGTTGTTTCGCCAAAGACGTACAGTTCATCCTCAAGACACATCAGCACATCAGGAGCAGGAGTCTAGGTTTTTTCTTTCTATTTTCTTTCTTTTGTCTCCCATCGGCATATCATCCGGGTGCGATCCCGCTACGCAGTACACGCGCGATCGAGATCGAATGACGCGAGTCCTGACGCAAGAGGCTCTGCATCTTCACCTGGGCCGTCGCATTCAACTACCAAGACTTGCCCTTTCTTGACTGGCTCGGGGACATCTGTGCGGGCAGTTCCTGGACATCGTGACCAACTCCCGGCAGTCCTTCATCTGTTGATATGTCAAACTCCTCAGCAAGTGGTGGCGGCCGTACGGTATGTTGCTTCGAAGGAGCCATCTTGAACCAACAGCTCGTGGACTGACGTTAATGCTCAACAGGGGCCGCCTCGTGGACCACCCTATCCTCCCTCTACGGCACAATTCGGTGGTCAACCCACGACAAACCTCGACGTTCCCGTCTCCGTGGTCCTGCTTCTATTTTTTGCGGTGGGAGCGGCCGTACATATGGCCATGTTCCAAATCAACCGGAAACACGGCTACAAGTTTTTGTTTTCATTGTTCTTCTTTATCTTTTGCATGGCCAGGATTGCGGCTCTCGTCGTGAGAATGGTCTGGGCAACACACCCAACCAACGCCAATATCGCCATTTTAGCCGGTATACTCACAGCCGCTGGAGTGCTCTTGCTCTTCCTAATCAACCTCATCTTCGCACAGCGCATCATGCGTGCTTGCCATCCCAACTTCGGCTGGCATCCGGCGGTCGGTGGCATTTTCAAGGGCGTCTTCGTTACCGTCGGCGCCTCCCTGGTGATGGTTATCGCGGCCACTGTCCAAAGCTTCTACACCATGGACGTTGAGACACGGGAGACGGATCGCAACATTCAGCTTTTCGTCGCCACCTACCTGACCATCCTCGCCGGCCTTCCGGTACCGATTGCATTGCTGTCGACCGTCCTTCCACGTTCGACGCTGGTCGAGAAATTTGGCCAGGGCACTTGGCGAGGCAAGATCGGGCTGCTGGTGTTCACGTCGACGCTCCTGACCGTCGGCGCGGCCTTCCGCGCGGCCGTGGCCTATAATGCGCGGCCAATCAACGCGCCGGCCTGGTTCGACAGCAAGGCGTGCTTCTATTGCTTCAACTTTCTGATCGAGCTCATTGTCGTCTACACGTACGCACTGTTCCGTTTCGACCGGCGCTTCTGGGTGCCTGACGGCAGCGCAGAGCCCGGCCACTACATCAGCGGCAACAAGGGCCGCCAGTCCCAGATGCACCGTGCCATGTACCAAGGCGCTGGCGCCGCCTACACGCAGAGCAGCTTCACCCTCGCCGGGAAGCGTACCAGCATGTACCCGGCCAGTGTCTACACTTTTACCACTGACAAGGCTGTCGACCGCCACAGCTCCTTGTACGCGGCCAAGGGGCCACGGGCGTTGAGCATGTACTCTTCGTACAACGACTCCGAGGCGGCGAGCAGTCGGCATGACCAGGAGTGGATGGAGAGGGCGATGATGGAACTGTATGGCAGTGAGCGACGCTGAAAGACTTGTCCCGGGAGTGGCAGGGACGGAGTCGTGGTCTGACGAGCAACACGGTAATACCAAGCGATGCGAAACGTGCTTTGAGGCCAGCTACGGCCATTGGCATTGGGGTGGTTTTTACGCACGGAAAAGGCAATCTTGATTCTGCCCGGTCCATGTTCTGGCCAATGTTCAGAGTTTGATGCTGCGTTCGGCGACGCATTGCACGACTTGTCAGATCGTCGAGGAGTTTCCTCACCGACACTCGTCATCGTGGCTCTCGGTGAGCAGAAACCTTCAATCTTAGGTAATATTTAATCTGCAGAAGACAAAAACATACTTTGCCTCCCCTCTTCTGGAACTTAGCAGGCCTCCCTCACCCGGCGCAACGAGCGAATGGGTCATGAGCAGATTGAGTTGTGTGGTTTGGCTTTGGCATGAAGCAAACACATTGGTGCCCAAGACCCTGGGCGCATAGTCGCGATTTCGTTGATTTAATGCCGTCACTTCATGTCTGTCTCCTGGCCTTGTCGAATTGAACAGAGCCTCACCGAGACGGACGGAGACATGGAAGTCTGGCCGAAACGGAATCGAGCCTTGCATGTCGTAGAATGTATTACGAAAGCAAGGCTCGCTCGCTCCTTTCGTAGCTCTCAACTACAGCCAGCTATATTCGAGTAGGATCTCTATTTTCTCCAAAATCGATCGACAAGTCGGTCTAATATCTTTTTCGATCTTGTGTAAGTATTGCATCAGGGTTGGATCTCCGGGGGTGGGCAGCCAGAGCGCTCCGCCACCCACGGGTATATCGAGATTCCAACCTCGAGTCTGTTAATTCGACAAGGTCCATATGACACCCATGCGTAGGACTGTTGTACCAATCGCATCTACTGCCTAGTGTACAAGACCCATATCCATGAGACAGACAACGAGAGTGAGGTTTCGAATTCTGACTCAGGCATCTTGTTGGGCGATGGAGCACCTACTTTGTTCCTGGCCGAGTATAGCTGTCTGACTCGCGAACTTGGAAGTGCCCATTCGTGGCAGCAGGGCAACGCGGCCATTGAACGACTGTGTACGTATACACCAAATTGCCAACTCATAACCCGATCGAGTCGGCCGCTCCAGGGTAAGACCTATCGGTTTCCAGGCAGGGGCACTGCTGGCATCATGTCGACCACCCTTTGCTATAAGAGCAGCGCATGCTCGGACAGATTTGAGGTACCGCGCTTGACTGCAGGCGCCGCCAGGAGTTATACAGATCAATGATTGCGGTTCGTTGTGAAAATTTGGGATAAGGTAACCGTTGGAGAAAGCCAGGGCAGGTATGTGTGTATGTATTCAGCTTGCTTCCCGCAGACTTCGGGCACCACAAGATGTAGCTAAACGAGATGAGACTGGAGAGGGCCTTAGCCCTTGAAGCTCCATGCTTACGTCACAACGCCGGCAGGAAATGGCGGGGTAACGCAACTTAGAGGCACCTTGGAGATACCGTACATGTCCCGCTCTCGCTCCACTGCTAGAGGTATAGCGTATACCTGTACATACAGTCTGTGCGAAGTGGACTGTAATGTTATGTAAAATCGCACTGCCGGAAACTGCATAAAGCAGCAGCTCCGTGCCATTGATCGATGTATCCGTACTGTGTACGCTGTCGGAACATAAAACATCTCCGTGTTGTCAGAGCCCATGGCCAGCAGAGATGACTGATGAATACATGGATCCCTAGACCTAGAAAGGTGGTGTACTGCACAAAGAAAAATTACCTGGACGACTGTACACAGATGGGTGATTGCCCGGTCATGCGAACCACGAGGCCGCGTGGGTTTTCAGCTCACTGAAATTCTCATGAGGGCGAGCGGGATGGTATGTAGGACCGTATTGGACAGACACTTCTCAGTTCTTCACACTCACTCGTAACGGCTGGCAACTCACGTTCAGGAACGGACTTTGTCCAAGCCATGCAGACGGTCAACGCGCGGCTATACGAGTTCCTTGCAGCGCACGGCGAATGAGCGGTGGAGCTGGTGCAAGACCCAGGCAGGCCCGGCGGGCCAAGCTCGAGGATGGGTATGACAAAAGAATAAAATACCACCTTGTCCACTGCTTCTTGCTCCTTTTCTTCTCAAATGAGAGCGATCCGGCGTCTCGTCATGCCGATAGGAGTGCGATAGGGGTGGTCACAGCAGGTTTATTTCACGGAGAAATTTGTATCAAGCAACCAGCACCTGGCTTCAAGGGATCTTTCCTCTCGCTGCTGCAGGGATTATGCAGACAGCTCTACATCCCCGTTCGAATCTAGTCCTTATCAAGTAAGCGGGTGTTGGAGCGAAATTAACGATTGATTTTCCCAACTCAATTGAGAAACCGGGCGGCAGTCACAGCCCTCAGTCCCATACTTTTTTTGCATCTCGTCGGGGAGGCTCGCCTCTGCCACGGCTGTCCAGGCCAGAGCTCCAAACTGTACACCCGTTATTCCCTTCGTTCTCTTTCCCGGCACCTTGTTGTTTTTTTGCAGCGTAAGAAGTTCAAGCAAGCACGCCCAACACACGGTCGTCCCTGCATTAGTCTCCCCCCCCCCAGTCTGCATCCGCCAACCACCACCTCGCATTAGGTTTAGGTACGCCGTACGCCCACCATACCTCAAGGTTGCGAGCAAGCGGGCCGCACCTGCCGTTTGTCACGGCTGTCTGTCTTTCTCGCACCTTTTCCACGGCAGCACTTCCGCTTTCGCACATGTGCTGGAAGTTTCCCTAGAGGACTCCCCCGGAAAGAGATCAACAAAGCCGAAACAAAGTATTCCCGGAGACACTCGCCAAACCTTGATGTCGCGATCTTTTTCTGTTTTGGTTACGGCCTAAGTACGACCAGCATCACTGTGAGCAACAATTACGCGTGGTTCAGGCCTGCCGAGGAGTCAAGATAGGCGTCGTGTCACCCACGCCATTGACGTCGCCGTCTTTCCAGAGTCCCGTCTGCATAACAAAACATGAGCAATGATAGGATCGGAGCCTTACCATGACCTTGCCGCCGCACCAAGACCAGTGCAATCGGAGGAGTCTGTGGTCCCTGACGCCGACCCAGTTGCGGCAACCATTTCCAAGGCGCCGTGCTCGAGTCTGTTTCTTCGCTCCGACGACATGGCCGTACCGCCGCGCATTTCGAGGAGGATGAAAAGGGACTGTGTCGCACCAAGAGCCAAGGTTTTGGTGTTTTCCGTACTTGCCTCGATACCGACGGCAATGGCTGCCTGCATCTCTCTGCAGGGGTCGACGACGTGCCCGGCCTTCCAGTCCGCTTCTGTTTCCACCGACAGCACTCTGGTGGGCTTCTTGTATGTGTTGTCCGGATGCTGTCGTTTCCGCCGGCTTGCCTCGCTGTGGCATCGAATTAACGCCGTATACTGACCGTGCTATTAGCCCGTTTCTACAATATGTCTCGAATCGGGCCACCTTTGACCAGGAGCTCTCGTCCTATGTGCAGTCGAGCTATGTTGAGGAGAAGTCAGTCTTGTCCCCTGCACGGGCGCTGCGCGTGGGATCTGACTTTCCCTAGGTACCAGACCCTCCTAGGATGCGGAGGCATCAGTCTCACCAACACCAGCAGCCTCTACGCTCGCTTTACGACTACAGTAATATGTAATGCTATTGTCCAGAATTCAATCCGCAACTGCAGCTTATCCAGTGAGGCCTCGCGACCAGTCTGTGCAGACACATGTGTAAGTGCCTGCCTATGGAAGTCATGGACGTCTCTGACAACCAATAGGCTGAATTCGCCGAAAGCGAAGCATACATCATTGCAGATAATGACCTTTGCTCCCAGCCGAGCAGTGGCGCACAAACGCAAATCCGGGCCGATTTCACGAACTGTGCGCTTCCGGCGAATTCATTGTCGGGTGGCAATTGCATTGCAGGCATCATGAACGAGCCGGATAATTGCGGATATGGCAAAAGTACCCTCGGACTGTGCTCTTACTGCGGATCGGGTGGCATCAACTCGACAGACACCTGCTGCTACTCCTCCAATGCTGAGACTCGATGCGCTGGCGTTGTTCTCCCGAACATCACCTCTACGATGACCTTGACGACGACGACTTCTCCAGCAACATCTTCGCCCAGCAGTGGCAGCATGACTGGGGCATCGGGCGGTAATGGCCTGTCGGGAGGCGCCATTGCCGGTATTGTCATCGGGTCCGTCGTTGGCGCTGCCCTGCTTGCCGCATTGTTGTTCATGTGTCTGTTGATACTACGAAGGAGGCGGGGGAGCGGGAGTCAACCCGGGAGCATTTTCAACCATCCCTCTCCTGCGCGGAGAGGTCCGGCCATGTCGTCAGCGCCTTCTAGCGCCCAACCCCCGCCCCAGGGATACGAGGTCCTACCGGGAGGTCGAATAGCTAGGATGTCGGCACTTGAGGGCCACTCCGGAATTGCGCCATCACATCACAAGGGGCGCGAAATAGGTGCGGGCGCGGCAGGCGCAGCAGCCGGATATGCGACTGCTCAAAGGAGAGGCGACGATAACTCGTCTTCTGATATTTTCATAAGCAGTCCCGCGTCGGATCGCGGGGCGACTGGGGTGCTTCGACCCCCACTCACCGGCCGTCGCCAAGGATCGTTGTCGAGCAACTCAATACTAGCGGGAGAAGACCACAACTCCCTCACAAGCCCTGGGGCTATGTCATCTCCGCAGGACATTGCAAGTCCACAGTCGGAACAGCTCCCTTTTTTCAAGGATTACTACTCTCAGGATGATATACGCCCTGGCGATCGGGTCGCTGTTCTGTGGGCATACCAGCCTCGTGCTGCCGACGAGTTTACGCTGGAGAGGGGCGACATGTTGAAAGTCGTGGGTATTTGGGATGACGGCTGGGCCACTGGGATCATGGTGACCGAGCGTGCCGATGAATGGGAAGCTCGACGTCAAGCCCTGCGGGATAGTGGGGTCTCCAGCACTTCTGGCAGAGGACGGGACGGGTCGCCGCCCGTGAGCGGCGAAATCAAGGCATTCCCGCTGGTATGCGTCTGTTTGCCAGAGCATTGGAGGAAAACAATCGACGGCGATGGATCAACAGAAACTGGATCTAGCGCGCACCAGCATACCACTACGACTGGGCCCTGATGCTGGCACTCTTGCTTCACAACGACTCGGCCAGTCCTCAGGCTTTGCCTTAGGTCCTGATGATGAAAAAGCCCTCATATCGAAACGGCATTGGCTACGGCGTTCGAGAATCATGCTCATTGGTCAGGCGGCGTTGATTCCCCGTTATTTTGCGGCATGAACGCCCTCGGAAGCGCCTTTTCACATTGTCTCCTCGACCCACGTTCGTGCCGGCGGACTGTTTATACCCCTCATCATCTTGCTAAATCTGTTTTGTGGGCCAGTCGACCTTGGTAAAACGACATTTTGCATCTGTGCGGTATCCTTCATGGTTTCAATCGGATGCTCCCAACACTCCGCCTTCTATCGATGCACCTTGCACCTTTCCGCGGGTCTGTGTCACTATGCGCAACACCGGGGACGACCGGGGGGAGGGGGCTTGTGTGGCAGCACTTGATACAGCCTCAGAGCATACGTCTTCTTTCGAATGCGTTTGCGAGGTGCTAGCATACTTTGGTCTCGTGGACGGCTCTGGCTTTGGTAAGTCCACTCTCGGCCGTGGATGCCCGCGAGGCAGGATAGACGACTTTGGTTGTTGCGATATATTACACGGACGAGGGAGAGATGGACGGCATTTTTAAGTAGGCTACCGGGCTGACTGGGCGCTACTCATGTTGACTTTTTCTGACGCGGAGATATCCTCTGGGTGCCTGTACCGTCCCGTCCCGTACGGACAGAGGTGCAAGTACTCATCACCTCTTCTAATTCAGTGTAGCAAGTAATGCAAGAAGTTGGGATACATCGAGCTGCGTCTGACGGGTACATACGACGGCACCGATTTCGTGGACTGCTGCTGCGATACGGAGTACAATCTGAGGGAAGAAGCTGTTCCCCACGTGGCTCGGCTCACTGGCTTCGGGTAAAAGCGGGGAGCGTATGCGGCTCCGCGAGCATGGACCTTACCGGCGTGGAAGCTAACCGCCCCGAGGCTAGTAGTATTGACCAGCTCTGGGCCTCTGGCAGTTGGAGGCAATTCCACGCCCGGTCGACCTTGTGGTGGTGGGGTAGCTTTTTGGTTGCAAAATGCACTGAAGCAGCACCAGATTACACAAGGTGCGCGACCTTCATCATGGGCCAGGCCTTCTCGCTCACCACGCCCCCGGCTGGCGCGAGCGGCATCGACGTCCCCGGACTAGGCGATTTGTTGTATGAGAAGTCTATCGGCTCGGCCCGCTTCATGAAGAGCGTGCGCGCGCGGCATCGTGACGGACTCGCCCTTGTCAAGGTGCTCGTCAAGCCGAGGCTCATGTCGCTCGAGAAGTACCGGCAAGCAATCATCAGTAAGGACACCGCAAGTACACTGCACGGACCCCCTCTGTCGCACACCGCCCAGAAAGCTGATGCATGAGGGGTGCAGAGGAGAGGAAAGCCCTTGCGGACATACCCAATGTCATCAGTTACGAAAGGGTCATCGAGACGGAAACGAACGGCTACCTCGTGCGACAGTTTCTTTGCAACTCGCTATACGATCGGCTTAGTACGCGTCCGTTCCTCGAAGACATAGAGAAGAAATGGCTGGCATTTCAGCTCCTGAGCGCCTTGCGCGACTGCCATGCCAAGGAGATCTACCACGGCGATATCAAGACCGAGAACGCTTTGGTCACGTCGTGGAACTGGCTGTATCTTGCCGACTTCTCGTCGTCGTTCAAGCTGGTCGAACTGCCCGTGAACAACCCGGGCAACTTCTTCTTCTTCTTCGATACATCCGGCCGGCGGACTTGCTACGTGGCGCCCGAGAGGTTCGTCCCGGACGGCGAGGACTTGAATCCCGACGCAAAGGTCACCTGGGCAATGGACTTGTTCAGCGCTGGCTGCGTCATTGCTGAACTGTTTCTCGAGTCGCCCATCTTCAATCTCAGCCAGCTTTACGCATATCGCAAGGGAGAGTACGACCCCAACATATCGCATCTCAGCCGCATTCCTGACAAGGACCTGCGAGAGATGATTGCGCACATGATCCAGCTCGATCCGCAGAAGCGCTATTCGGCCGACCAATACCTCGACTTCTTCAAGAAGAAAGTCTTTCCCACATACTTCTACAACTTTTTACATCAGTACATGGAGGTCATCACACATCTCTCATATGGGCAGCACGGAAACTCGGGAGGGCCCAGAGGCGTTGGCGATGCGGATCAGAGAATCGAACGGGTTTTCGGCGACTTCGACAAGATATCTTATTTCCTCGGCTATCAGGACGAGGAAGACCAGGCGCAACCTCAGCAGTCACCAAGGGCACCTCGCCTGGGGCTGGGCCATTTCCCCGTTCGGCTTTGCATACCCAACCATGAACACTGCGTCTCGGCAGGCCTTCCGCCACCGGCCGATGACGGCACACTGATCTTTCTCACGCTGGTCGCCTCTTCGCTGAGGAATGCTACTTTCGCCGAGTCGAAGCTCAAAGCATGCGATATTCTTCTCGCCTTTGCCGAAAGGCTGACGGACGAAGCGAGGCTGGATCGAGTGCTGCCGTACCTGGTCGTGCTGCTCAGTGACGAATCGGACGCTGTGGTGGCCACTGCAATCAGGGCCATCACACAGTTGCTCAACTTGGTCAAGGTTGTGACGCCTGTCAACTCCCATGTGTTCCATGAGTACATCCTGCCTAGAATGCAGGTAGCTCTACCACACAATAATCGGCAGCCAAGTGCAGTTGTACGAGCCACCTATGCATCGTGCATTGGCAGTCTCGCTTCGACCGCTGGCCGGTTTCTCGAAACGACGGCGACATTGAGAAGCGATGGCATCGTCTCCAACCCCGAGCCAGACCCCGAGGTAGAGTCGGGGTCCGAGCGGAAGATAGATGTCCTCTTCGACAACGCACTACGCCAGATGGTGGAGACGTTCGAGAAGCACACGAAAACCCTGATTGAGGATTCGGATCCCTTTGTGAGACGAGCCTTCCTGAGCTCCGTCCCAGAGCTTTGTATGTTCTTTGGCACCCCTGCAGCCAACGACATCATCCTTACGCATCTCAACACATACTTGAACGACCGCGACTGGATCCTCAAGTGCGCTTTCTTCGATGCCGCAGTAGGTATCGCAGCATTCTTGGGCAGCACTACGCTCGAGAAGTTTATTTTGCCACTGATGATTCAGGCCGTCACCGATCCAGAGGAGACCGTCATTCAGTATGCTCTGCGTTCTCTGGCGGAGCTCGCTGGTCTCGGACTTCTTTCCAAGATGACAACGTGTGAGCTCGTCGGCATCGTCAACAGACTTACCATGCACCCGAACGCCTGGATACGACAAGCCGTAGCCGAGTTCCTGTCCGCCGGAACTCGGTTTTTGAGTCCAGCCGATGTCAGATGCCTGATATTACCACTGGCCAGGCCGTTTCTCAAGCCCGACATCATCCCCAACTTCTCTGAGCTGGATCTCCTCGATGCGTTGCGCCGGCCGCTATCAAGGGCCGTCTTTGACCAGACTCTGCTGTGGGCGTCGAAGACGGAGCGGGGAGGGTTCTGGAAGGCCCCGAAAAGGCGTGGGGGTCTCTCTTTCGGTCTCCCCGCAATGAGGGAGATCAAGTCTGCCACGCTGGGCAAAGTGCAGAACAACGAGGAGGACGAGCAGTGGCTTGGCCGACTGCGGAACCTGGGGCTTGCACCAGACGATGACTTCAAGTTGCTTGCCCTGCGTGAATTTATATGGCGCCTGAGTCAGATAAAGTCCCGGGATCCGGCTGACGAGGACGACTCAAAAACAAACATGCTCAACAACATAATCCCTCTCCGCAGCCTGCATATCACGCCGCAAACAGTGCTTTTCGAAGAAGATCCTCCGAAGACTGCCATTTCTCTGCCCGGCAGGGATGCTTGTACACCGAGGTCTATCACAGATGCCCTGCTCGACGCTTCCATGACCATCGATGACCCTGTTGGAAAAAGAAGAAGGGCAGCCTTGAATAGCTACACGTCGCGACTCAGCAGCCGTGGAAATCTCTCGCCCCTGTCTGGAGATGGGCGGCGTCCCCTTGGAGACACGGCGGTTGGTTCGCCTCCTGGTACTCAGCTCGATCCTTCCAGAGAGCCACCGAGGCAATCATCTGGTGAAACAGATGGGCAAATTACGCTATCGCCCGTAGATGACGAGGCGACGGAACATGTGTCCCGAACCCAGAGACGACCTCTTCGGCATCAGTCCAGCGCGATAAGCTTGATGGGTCGCAGAGACAGTGCCAAGTCCGGGGCGGAAACCGGCACTACGGAAGCGATTGTATTCGGCGAGATGGAGGGCTCATTCGCCAATACACCAGCTTCGAGATCGCCCAACGCTGAGGAGAAAGAGAGTCTAGGCTTCTCTGTTGGCCGGTCACGTACCAATCATAGTTACACGGGCAATGATCCCAATATCTTGAGGATGCTGGACACCATATTTCTGGACAATTACCCTCACGATCTTGTTGAGTTTGGGCCCGTAGTCGCCCCCATGACCCGACGCAGATCGACGAAAACCAACTTGCAGACCACAGAGGAAAGCTGGAAGCCAGCCGGCAAAATGGTTGCTACCTTCTCGGAGCACTCGGGAGCGATCAATCGGACCGTCGTGTCGCCTGACCACGTGTTTTTCATCACCGGCGGCGACGACGGGTGCGTCAAGGTGTGGGACACGGCCAGACTCGAGCGCAACATTACACATCGATCGCGCGCCACGCACAAGCATCCACCAAGCTCCAAGGTCCGGACCATGTGTTTCATCGAGAACACCCACTGCTTCATCAGCTGCGCTTCTGACGGAAGCGTACACGTTGTCAAGGTCGAAGTGTTGAATACCGGCGGCACAACTCGATACGGGAAATTGCGTCTCCTGCGAGAATATCAACTTCCAGATGACGAATTCGCCGTGTGGTGCGAGCACTTCAAGCAAGAGGCGAGCTCCGTACTGATGCTCGCGACAAACAAGTCTCGCGTCCTCAGCATCGACCTCAGGACCATGTCTCTGCTTCACGTGCTGGAGAACCCGGTGCACCACGGGACCCCGACATGCTTCTGCGTTGACCGCAAACGCAACTGGATGGTCCTGGGGACCTCACATGGCGTCCTCGACCTCTGGGATCTTCGCTTCAAGATGCGATTGAAGGGTTGGGGCGTCCCGGGCAAGAGCTCCATCTATCGAGTCTGCATCCACCCCACAAAGGGTCGCGGCCGATGGGTCTGCGTGTCAGGCGGCACGGGTCAGGGTGAGGTGACGGTGTGGGACCTGGAACGCACGCTCTGCCGCGAGATCTACCGCGTGGGCGGCAACAAGGAAGGCCCAAAGGGGTACGATCCCTGGGAGGTGGACGAGGACAAGCCACAGGGCATGCTTGGCCGGTTCGCGACCAACATCGACCCGACGGCGGCGGGCTCGGGCGCCGGCAACACCGACCGCGGCGTGCGTGCCATGGTGGTCGGCACCAGCGCTTTCGACGAGCAGCGGGACGTGCGCTACGCATATCTGGTCACGGCCGGGTCCGACAAGAAGCTACGCTTCTGGGACATGGCGCGCATCGAGAACAGCGCCGTGTTTTGCGGGCTGATGCCGGACGAGGGCAAGCCAACGTTCACGGCGAGTCATCCCACGACGTCGATGACGCTCAATACGGAGAGGTGGCCGCGGCAAGCGGGGACTTCGTCGTCGTCATCGCCGGCGGGGGCGAACGGAGGAGGAGGAGGAGCAGGAGGAGGCGGCGGCGGCGGCGGCGGCGCAGATGGCGGCGGCGCCAGTGGTGGAGGGGTTGGATCTAAGTCGGCGCGATCGGGTAGAACGCCAAGGTCGACGGTCATCTCCCTCCAGCAGCAACAGCTGCTTAGAAGCCACCTGGATGCGATCATGGACGTGGTGGTGATCGAGATGCCCTACACTATGACGGTGTCAGCTGACAGGAGTGGTGTTGTGCTGGTGTACCAGTGAGGCCTGCCTGTGTGAGGATTCGAAGCGGGTGCAGAGCCTTGAATCTTGCTGGGTCTAGAGATGCCTTTCTTGTGCCACAAAGAGAAGAGTCGCATCGGGTGGTTGGCGAAAGATCTGAAATGGAGAGAATCGGGGAGTGAAGGGCTCATGGCCAAGAATACATTGCTGGGCAGTACACAATAAAGGGGGTCAATGTAAACAGAAGGTGGGTGGGTAGGCAGGTTGGCAAACGGGATAGGGTTAGGGCTGGCCGCTAGTGCCGCTTTTCGACAACAGGAATTTTCGACTGCCGAAGCAACTGGTCTGCAGGCGGCGAATATCTCTGGATCACGCCAACTACCCATCAAGCTTGGGAGGTACAATTTGCCGTCGAGATGAGGCTCACGACTGACCTCATCAACCAGTCCCTCTCTTACCTCAACCCGCTCAAGGAGCGCGAGCTGGATCTCCGAGGTGTGTATCTCCCTGAAAAGAACAGATGCTACACTTGTGTGTGCGAGAGCAGCATTGATAGCGAATCTTTCCCCCTTGGACGGATACAGGACACAGAATACAAGCCATCGAAAACCTGGGTGTCGCCGGCGTAAGTTTTCACAACGTGCCTGCCTCGTGCTCGGTGGAAATGGGAGCGCACCCAACGTGCTGACGCAACGCGACGAGACAGCCACAAGATGCCATAGACCTTACCGACAATGACGTTCAAGTGCTGGGGAACTTCCCGCTGTCGCCGCGCGTGCGTACCCTGCTGCTTGCCCGCAATCGCATCTCGACCATACAGCCCGCGCTGCCCAACGCGATCCCGAACCTGAAGAATCTGATGTTGGCAAGCAACAAGCTGTCGGAGCTGTCGGATCTGGACGTGCTGGGAAGGTTCTCGCGGCTGACGCATCTGGTGTTGGTGGACAACCCGGTGACCAAGAAAGAGGTTTGTTCCGCACCGGACGGGGGCGCAAGCAGGCGCAGGCAACGATGTGGAAGCGCCCCGGGGCTGACATGGGGAACCGCTCACAGCACTACCGGTACTGGGTGGTCTGGCGGTGCCCGACTGTCCGCTTCCTCGACTTCCAAAAGGTCAAGGACGCAGAGAGGCAGAAGGGCAAGCAACTGTTCGGCACCGAGGCGGCACCGACAGAGCTGGCGTCGGCGGTAAGGCTTTCTTCCCGGCACGCTTTCGTACCATGTCAGCGAGGGATCGATTACATTACTGATCTGTATGGCTCCTGGGTAGATCCGTGGCACCAAGTCCAGGGCGTTCGACGTGTCGGTGGCAAACGGCAGCGTGAGCGGCCAGTCGTCGGAATCGTCGAAGCTGTCCAGGCTGAAGCTCACGGAAAGAGAGAAGAAGAAGCTACGGGAGATGATTGAGAAGAGCAACGACTTGGACGAAATGGTGCGGCTGGAAAAGGCCCTGAGCGAGGGCAGGTTACCGCCGGGGATCATCGTGGGAGACGAGATGGAGAGGTAGGCACCGTTCGAGAGCATGAGATGAGCGTGCCTGTAACGGGACGAGGGCGCCGGCTTGGTAGGACGATGCCCACGGCAAATCACACCATGGCCGCAATAGTTGGAATCCAGGATTCGCAGAAAGCGGCCATGCCGGCTAGGGGTGCAGCAACCGAGAATATCGGCAGCATGAGCGCACACTCATGAAAACGTGGTTGCCTGGCACAGGTGGGAAGGCAAGAAGGGCCTTGTGTGTTTCCATGGAGAATGCCGAGCCAGAAAAATAGAGTACAGTACACGGCAAATACAGTCGGCCATGTCGTCCGCCCTGTCGTTTGCCTTGAAACAGTCGGCTAACCCGTCATGTCGACATCGCCATCGTCATGATGTGCCTGCCTCGATTCTGTGTGCGACAGCGCGTTGGGCTCGTCATCTCCCAGCACGTGTACCGACTGTCTTGAATTTCCAGGGGCACGGGGACCCTCCACGGGGTGCGAGGTGCCGTTGACCATGATTGCCACGGGACTCTCGCCTCCGGCCGGCGTCCCGTTGAGCGCCGCCAGACTCGGCCGCCGCGGCGACGCCTTGGACTTCGACCTCTTGCCGGTGGGCATGTCGGCAGCGGCCTCTGGGTCTTCAGCCCTCCCGTCGCTGCGGCTCGCGGCGGCGGCGGCGGCGGGGCCGGCGTTCAGCTTGGCGCGCGAGGCGGCGACCTGGGCCTTGACCTGCTTGTAGGGCGCCGTCTTGGGGACGACATCGACGAGGAACTCGAGGTTATCGTGGTGCAGCACGGCGCTGGCCATGTCCTTGTACTGTACGTTGCGGCGCGGCTTGCGCTCCAGCTTGGCCATGTTGTGGGCCTCAGCGGCGAGATGCTGGACGAACATTTCCTGGCGGGCGGAGGGGTCAGTCGGGGTGGGGGGCTGCTGGGGGAGGAGGTGAAACGGGAGCGGGCGCGTCTACCGTGGCCAAGGTGATGACGAAGGCCGCATTGTTGGAACATATCGTGATGTCTGTGTCCTGGGCCACAATCTTCTTGACCCTGGTTACTGCGCAAAGTACTTTGGTGAGTGACGTGCTCCAGTCCGCCTTGGCATGTCGTCTTTCGAACGCTCACATGGCAGTTGGGTTTGTCCTGTCGGGTCTTTCCGAGGCGGGATCGCAGTCGTGTTGTAGGGCATTGTGCTTGGACGATCTCAAGTGGCCGCAGTGCAATTTAACGACAAGGTGAGATACGCGTGGGCGACGCGCTTGGGCGGCCTGAAGGTTGGGGCGAAAGTGCTCAGGTGGGGCACTGTGGCTTAGCTCAGGAAGTACTATGTGGTACGAAGGTAGGCAGGTACTTCAGAGGTGAAGGTAGCTTCGCGATCACGTCTTTGGCTCAAAAGCCCGACTGAGCGCTTCCGGCAGCTCGATCATGACGAAACCAGGAGTCGGGCCATGACTTCGCACTCGAGATCCTCGTCCTTTGCGGCATCTGTTGCTCCGCCCTCCCGCCGCCCCTCGGCCAGCTCGCGTCTTTCCTACGCCGTCTCGGCCGCTGCAGAGCGCGGGGAGACGAACCATGGCCACGGCCACGGCAATGCTGCCGAACACCACCAGATCGAGGAGGAGATTGCAGAGATCAAGCGCTACGAGGTATGCCCGCGCGGCCCCCCCCCCCCAAAAGGGTCCATGATCCTCCCCCAGCGGCTGATGTTGATGTGTGCGCAGGACTTCACCACCATAGGTGCGCGCTCCGTCCGAATGACGACGCGCCACAGGCACACAGCACGACGGCCCCGCGACTGACAGTGAAGTGACATGATAGACTGGGTGCAGGACGCGGCACGGGAACAGTTGCGCAGAAAGGCCCGGAGGCGGCGCAACGCCGGCCTCTTCGACAACGGCCAGTTCGATTGGAAGCACCGCATCGGGGAATCGTACGATGCGGCACAAGCCTGGATCGTCGTGACCATCATCGGCGCTGCGATTGGCTTGAACGCCGCCGTCCTCAACATCGCCACCGAGTGGCTTTCCGACATCAAACTGGGCTATTGCACGACAGCCTTCTACCTCAATGAGGACTTTTGTTGCTGGGGGGAGGACGACGGTACGTGCACAGTCCACAGCCCTGGCCGGAGCATCGCGAGAGGCTGAGGCAACGGAGGCAACAGAGCCTAGCTGACCCGGGCCAGGATGCGCCGACTGGCACCGTTGGACCGGCCTAGAGCCCGTGAACTACCTTGTCTACATCATCTCGTCGGCAAGTCTGCCCTCTGCCGCCGCCGTGGCGCTGCTCCTGCTGACTGCGAGACAGACCGCATTCGCCTTCACATCGGCGTGCCTCGTCAAGTCGTATTCTCCCTACGCTGCCGGGTCGGGAATCTCCGAGATCAAGTGCATCATTGCTGGCTTTGTCATGAAGGGGTTCCTGGGGTTCTGGACCTTGGTTATCAAGTCGCTGGCCCTGCCACTGGCCATCGCCTCCGGCCTCTCCGTGGGCAAAGAGGGGCCCAGTGTGCACTACGCCGTCTGCACGGGCAGTGTCATCTCGAGGCTGTTCCAGAAGTACAGAAGAAATGCTTCCAAAACGCGCGAGATCCTGAGCGCCTGTGCCGCGGCCGGTGTCGCTGTGGCTTTCGGCAGTCCCATCGGCGGTGTGCTGTTCTCCCTGGAGGAGATGTCGAGCTACTTTCCCTTGAAGACGATTTGGCGGAGTTATTTCTGTGCGCTGGTCGCCACGGCTGTCCTGGCCGCCATGAACCCCTTCCGCACCGGCCAACTCGTCATGTTCCAGGTTTCCTATGACCGCTCCTGGCACTTCTTCGAAGTCGTCTTTTACATCCTGATCGGCCTCTTCGGTGGGCTCTACGGCGCCCTAGTCATCAAGTGGAACCTGCGGGCGCAGGCGTTTCGGAAGAAATACCTGGCCAACTATGCCGTGTTGGAAGCGACGCTGTTGGCGGCGGCAACGGCCATCGTCTGCTTCCCAAACGCTTTCCTGAAGATCGACATGACGGAGAGCTTGAAGATCCTCTTTCTCGAATGCGAAGGGGCCGAGGACTACCAAGGCCTGTGCGAGCCTGCGAAGCGATGGGGCAACATCCTGTCTCTTGTCCTGGCCACTGTCATCCGCATCTTCTTCGTCATCATCTCGTACGGCTGCAAGGTGCCGGCCGGCATCTTCGTGCCGTCCATGGCCATCGGCGCCTCGTTTGGGCGGACCGTGGGCATCGTGGTCCAGGCGATACACGAAAGCCACCCAAAGAGCGTCTTCTTTTCGGCTTGTGTGCCAGACGTTGCGTGCATCACGCCAGGGACATATGCCTTCCTCGGGGCCGCGGCCGCTCTCAGCGGCATCATGCACATCACTGTGTCGGTTGTCGTTATCATGTTTGAACTTACCGGCGCGCTAACCTACATCCTTCCCACCATGATCGTGGTTGGCGTTACCAAGGCTGTCAGCGACGTGTTCGGCAAGGGAGGTATCGCAGACCGCATGATCTGGTTCAGCGGGTTTCCCTATCTCGACAACAAAGAGGACCACAACTTCGGCGTTCCCGTGTCCAAGGTCATGATGACCGACGTCGTCTCCATCCCCATGTCCGGCCTACCCCTCAGCACCGTCCAGCATCTCATCTCGCAAGACAGCTATCAAGGTTACCCCATCGTCGAGGACGCGAGTGACAAGGTGCTCGTGGGCTACATCGGCCGCACCGAGCTTCGCTATGCTCTGGAGCGAGCGAGGCGCGAGCGGCCACTCAGCCCGGATGCCCGATGTCTCTTTGGCGCCGGCGCCGCGACGGCCCTGAGCGCCGGAGTCACGCCAGTCACCCCGTGGGTCACCGGCGGCGTCGACGCGTTCTCGCCCACGACGGTCGACTTCAGCCGCTACGTCGACACGACGCCCGTCACGGTGCATCCGCGCCTGCCGCTCGAGACGGTCATGGAGCTCTTCCGCAAGATCGGCCCGCGCGTCATCCTGATCGAGTTCCGCGGCCAGCTAACGGGCCTGGTCACGGTCAAGGACTGCCTCAAGTACCAGTTCAAGGTGGAGGCGGCCGAGAACCCCCGCGAGGATCGCCGGCTGGCCGAGGGGCAGGAGAAGCTGTGGGGCCTCATCTGGCGCGCCGCCGGCTGGGTCTCGGACAAGGTCTCGAGTGCGTCGGGCGGGCGGATAAGACTGAGGAGCTCGCTCGATGAGGGGTCGAGAGGGGGTCTGCCGCGGGGGGCGGGGGCCGGGCAGATACTTGAGGGTACGGAGGATCTGGGAGAGGACCCTGATGAAGGTGTTGAGTTGGTTGGCAGGTGACCTGCAGGATAGACACGACACGCATGGCCTTGGGGCTTTTATGCGGCTGGCGAGAACCTGTGCATCGACGCTTGCATACCGCACACAGCAATGCCCAAGTCCTTTGCGTCAACATGTCTCTGCTTCCGGTCTCCCACGCACGCCTTTTCACATGGCACTCCGTACATCCGCGTCCTCGAAGCAAAGGTTCTCCACTCCTGTCTCCCAGGTAGTCGATCTTACTGGGTGGCGAGGCTTGCGGGCCGAAATGGCAAGTAATCATGCAGGATCACCGTTGTTTCAGGGCGGCCTGGTCGAAAAGAGTCCGTTGCTACAAAATACTACAGTAGAGTAAGTAGTAGGTTCTAGTCACTGTGCAGGTTGGCCCGATCAGGTAGCACAGGCCCTTGACCACGGCACTATTCAGCACAGCCCTGTAAGAAGCTAATCTACAGATCGCTACAGGGGCTTCAAGACCACACAACAAACACAACTAGCTGCCATTGGCGCTCTCCCGCCTCGTATCCTTATCAGTCGCCTTCTTGGCGCTCCACAAGACCCGGGTTGCACGCCGGAGGGAATCTTGTATCACACCGAGAGGTACTTTGTCCGTCCTCAGCACAGAGAAAGCGGCTCGTGACGGTCGTACTCCGTGTAGTTTTGGCATGGGATGGGATCCGGTACTGTTTAGCATCACTGCTCTAGAATGACATCTTCCTCTCGTTCGTTCGGCGTTCAACGTGCGTGCGCAGCGACCTTCTCCGTGTGCGACACTCACGACGAATGCGCCAGTAGCAGTGTCGCAATATCAACGGAGCGAAACAAAGGCGAGCGAAGGCTGGTTGGTGGCAGATGATTCGACGAGTGCACGTATTCGGGTTTGCGGCGAGGTACCCCGTGGCCCCGATGTGTGGTGATCCGAGGATCCGAGGATCCGAGGGTAGTTGAGTCATGGAGGTGGAGCCACTCGCAAGTCGTTTTCATTGTGGCACATCAGTTGGGCGTCCCCGTCGTCTGCAACTTCATTGACGAGAGAACCTCGTTCACCCGTCGTCGATCAGGCTGATTCTGTCGTGATTTCTCCTATCCATCAGTTCATCAATCGATTCAGCTCGACGAGTATCTCGCTCAATAGCGGTTACCGTTACCTTAGACAAGCCAGGCACCCCTCCCATCCAATTGGCCGCCGTTAGCCCCACCAGGCCTGCCGCCGTCCACTCCGCCCGACTGGCCAGCGACCAATTCACCGCCCCCAGACAGTCAACCAAACTGCCTTGACCATGATGGACCTCGTCCGCAAACTGGCCGCCAAGAAGTCGCTCAGCTTTGGCTGTAGCGCCAGTGTCCCCGACAATCGATTCGATGAGCTCGTCGTCGCTCTGAAGGATGCCCTGGGTCCAAGCTCCGGATTGACATCTGACGATGTCGACGTCGAATACCTCAAGAAGCTCATGCAGAAGTACGTGAGTTGCGAACGCGACTGGGAAAGGTATGCCTTCGGAGATGAGACGCGCGGGTATACCAGAAATCTGGTCGACGAGGGGAACGGCAAGAGTAACTTGGTAGGTTGCAAGTACTGTTGAGCCGCCCGCACTGGCATTGCTCCTAACACCTGCCATAGCTCGTCCTCGTATGGACTCCAGGCCGAGGGTCACCGATTCACGACCACGGCAATGCCCATTGTCTGATGAAAATCCTCAAAGGCGAGCTGACGGAGACGCGGTACGCCTTTCCAGACGCGGAAGAGAGCGGCCCGATGAAGGTGATCTCGGAAAAGGAGTACAAGGAGAACGCGGTTGCGTACATGGCCGATGAGCTAGGCGTGCACCGCGTGTCGAACAAGGGAAGCGACTTCGCCGTGTCCCTTCACCTGTACACGCCACCCAACGTTGCCAGAAGCGGCTGCCATATCTTTGATGTAAATACTGGAAAGAAGAGCCACGTGAGCGCGTGCGGAATGTTTTCGGCGTACGGCAAACCGCTCACTGACAACGCCTGATGGGGGTGTCAAGGAAGGTCGAGGTTGTCAGACGGCGACAGGAGAAAGGAAACGGTTCGGGGGAGATGGAGTGTGCGGAGGGGCCGATCTCGATGATGACTCCAGCGTGGAATTTCCTGTTTTTGACATGATCGTCCGGTCCGGTTCTCGTGGTTTATGATGCAGAGGGTTGATGATGCTGAACGTCGCAGTATGACACGACTTGATTTTCATCCACCTAGCGGGATCGGGTTTTTCCAAATGGCGTAACAAGCCTGGAAGAGCAAAGTCATCGATAAGTCCTGTGAAATGTTGGAGAGAAGACGGAATGCTTCCTGGACCAGTCGTTCGTCGATCTGGCCCCTTCTTTCAGGTGCTGGTGTTCGCCAGTTACGGGCTAGCGTGAATTGCGCCATATTCCACCAATGGCTCCCACCACAGCCTCTCCACAGCGGTTCAGCCACGCGTGACCTTGGTCCCGTGACTACCTCTACAGATAAATGGTCGATCGGGATCTATCCTTTGAAGACCCAGTCTTCCCCTGCACCATGTAGAAGCTGTCGCAAGCTCCGCGCGTAGATGCTTCTGCCGTTTGGCCAGTTTTACCTGTGACGGCCACAAGTCACGTGAGACGACGCGGTTTTGTGCTGAGGGGTCGGAGGCGGCAAGGAGCTTTTCATGCAGAGCAGCAGCTTCGTATCATGGTGTTGTTGTCATCTTAGCCATGGCAACGCATTTTGCATGCTTCCAATGAACGGTGAGGGATGGACGGAGATGGGATATTACCCGTGAGGCGTCCGACGACCTTGTCGTGGTCACACCTACCCTACCTTTCTCGGAGGGGGGGGGAGGGGGAGGAGCATACAAAGGACGTCGTCTACGAACATGGTCAAATACGAAAGGATGACAATGGGATCAACACAATATCTCTGGCAAAAAAGGATTCATGAAGTTTTACTGGTTGCAAACGAAAATGAAGTTCACTACGAGGTACTTACCTCCTGCCTGCCAGGCATCACAAAGACACCAAGGCGACTTACCTGAAAATCGCTGTTCACCAGCAGTGCCAACGATGCGCCTGGGGCAGCTCTTAGCCTGCACCTTGCGCACAAATTCCACGTCCAGCGACGCCCAAGGCCCCATGTACGTCTCGCGCAGCACACGTTCGTTGAGCGTGGCGGCCGCGAGCGCCAGGTTGCGTTCGGCGCGCTCCAGGTCCGCCCACTCGCACGGGCTCCAGGATGCGCTCGTGGGGTGGGTGCGCATCAGTTGGTGAAGGATGGCGGCGGAGAGGGCCAAGCTGCGCTCGACGCGTTCAAGCTCGGCCCAGTCCTTGGGGGTGGTGGCGTCGTCGTCGGCGGCACGCGGCGACCAGGGTGCGCCCGTTGTGCCCATATGCAGACCTAGCGACAGGGAGCGCGCGAGCTCTGACAGCTGACAGCGAGGCGGCCGTGGAGGCGAGGAGCGAGATCTTGTCCAGGATCTTCTCCGGGATCGGGCCGTCGAGGGCGCAAGGGGTGGCTGAGGACATGGGCCCGTTTGCGTGAGTCATGGGGACAACTGACTTACCCGGCCTGCGTCTTCTCACGTGATGCATGATGAGAAGAACTCGAGTCCACGGTGGTGAAAGCCAGATCTACCCTCTGGTGGCTGGAATTCTCCATGCGGTCGTTGCAAGTGGACGGTGAAGTTGCCCGCGCTTGGAAAATTGGAAAACAACGGCCTTGTTCATGGCCTGATTGAGGAAGGATAAACTATTTGTTGTGATCATGTCGTGGAGAGCAGCGGTACGGCTGCGACGTGCCAATCACCTCTTTTCCAGCTGAAGAAGTCGTCTTGAAACACTCCCGGACGCAACATGATAGTGGTGTTGGGGGGGCATGAACCTATCACACGGGCAGCCCACAGAGACTTTCGGACTGCAACGACACCTGTGACTGTAACGGATCCCGGTAGGATGGCGTGTCGGGTGTCGGTAAGCAGAGATAGTGTTTGGGATGGATCCAACTCGGTGGATGGCGGATGTAACTGGTTCCCTTCTCTACCACTAGCTTAGCTCCTGAGCTCCTTCGAGTAGTACTCAAAGTAGACAAGAAGGCCGGGGGCCACGCGACCGAGACGCCAGCCGGACTCGTCGAAACATGGCCGCCCTTCTGCACCGGATACTGTAATAAAAGGACCAGCTAGTCGCAAGTTTGCCGGACCTAAGTCCCTGACGACCGCAAGCTTCAAGGACACGAGCAATCACGGCGAACCAGGAGGTCAAAAGCGACGTCGTGTTGTTTTTCCCTTCTCGCCTACCTACATTTACATTGATGCCGGCCGTGTGGGACGAACCGCTGCGGGCGCCGCTCCCTCCGGGACCCGACCGCCAACCATTTGTCTTCAAGGCGGTCACCAGCGGCATGCGGGGAGGCTACAGCTATGAGATCACCGGCGGGGCGCCGCCCCCACGACCAGCAGGCAGGTAGGTTTTTTTTTTTTTTTTTTTTTTTTTTTTTTTGGGGTGGAGGTTTTTTTCTGGGAGGGCAGGCATGACCGCGAGCCTATTCACTTAATCAAAGCCAAGGCCCTTGTCGGCCTTCGCCTCCCTCCATCGCAGTCCATCCTTGCCTTGGCCGCATGACCGCATGACCACGTCTCAGCAGCACTCTCCCACCCGCGACCACAACACGTTACAACAACACACGTTGAAAGAGGAGAGCAAGCTAACAAGAAAAAAAACCCCCTTCGCAGCGAGAGTCTTGCTCCTGCTCCGGCTCCGGTTCCCAAGGCCTCGCACCGCTCGTCGACTTGGCGTCCGGCTTCCTCCATCTACTCGCAACCGTCTCCGCGCGACGCCATCTTCCCCGACACCACGGCGAATCTGGCGTCCAGCCAAGCGCACCGCAACGGCTACGGCATGGCAGCCCATGCCATCTCACCGCCCAGCTCGCCGGAACCAGAGTACACCCACGGAGCGCGGTACGTCTTGCGTACAGGCGGACTATCAATCGAGCAATGGCTGACAGCGTGTCCTGGGCAGGTTCCTAGCTAGGCAAGGACCATCCCCGGACGTTTCGGCCAACGGCAACTCCCGCGAGCACACCACATCATCACCCGCGGGGCGCACCGTCAAGACGGCCAGCAACTCCAGCATCCCCATGATGCGCCGGGCCAAGCGCGAGCAGGACAGCTTGGCCATGCGCCAGGCGCGGTCGCGGGACCAAGTCGACGACACGCCTAGCGAAGTGCGATGGGATCCGATGACGGGCGAACGGACCACGGATGCAAAGGGGCGCCCCTCGCAGGTCAAGCCCGTCGAGTATGCTCAGGGTTTTGGCCTCACCAACTCGTCCTCACCAGTGCCGCAACTGAAGGGCCCTGCGGCCGCCAGTGCATCTTTGAGCGGCCGATTTCGGCGGTTGGCTCAAGCCGCCAAAGACGAGTTTGGGCCCTCGTCGCGGCTTCCATGGAAAGGAGCCAGCGGCCGGACCGCCTTGATGGATCCCGTCCACGACGACAAAGCCCTTGCACCGTTGGAAGTGCCCGAGAGAAGCAATAGAGCCGTCTCGTCTAGCTCTGCGGCCCCGAGGCCCGATCTCTTGACTTCTGCAACGCTGTCTGGCACCAACTTGGCGCACGACACGGGGGAACGAGAAACAACCCCTTCCTCCCAGCTTGCCCGCTCTCATGTCGCCGCGACGAGCCAAGGAAGGCGCAATGACTCGTCCTACCCGAGCCCACCTTCTTCAGGCAATTCGGCAACGAAACGCCTTAGTGCCATCGACACACTGCCTTCGCAGTCACCCGTCGGACCTCCCGCCGAGAGCGACCCGTTCGGCGACAAGCCGCTCATCAAAAGAAAGTCTACGCCATCGCAAGCAAAGGCTCAGCCGCGGCCGCCGTCACGCTTCGGCGTCAGCGCCTACGCCACCGATGCGACGGACACGCCGCGCCAGTCGTCGGACGAGCACCCACCTTCCATGCCTACACCACCGTCCCCGCCCACGCGGCTTGTTAACCGTCTCGGCATGAAGGTCAACCACGAGGACCCTTCCGTGTCGTTTCCGTTCGCGCCGCAGACTGCGAGGGACAGGAGAGCCGCTCTCGATGGGCCGCTGGGAAACACGGCCGTGAACCGTGCGCGCATGCCGGTTGAACGGCCGACATCAAGTGCATCCAGCATCAACAAGATGCTCCCGCCGGCACCGCCCGAGATCTCGGCGGACCAAGCCCAGGATCGCGTCGCTATGCTCAATGCGCAGCTGTCTGCCCTTGGCAATCGACGGATCAACCTGACCCGGTCCATCAAGCAAATGACAGAGCTAATGCCGATGGACAACCTGATGGCGAGCCGGGAGGTCCTGTTGAAGCGGGATATGGAGAAGCGGAAGGTGGCGGCCCTCAAGAACGAGCTGGCCGAAGTCCAGCGCGAAGAATACGACCTCGGGCTCAAGCTGCACCGGGCGTACAAGAGGATGGACCGCGATGCTGTGTGGGAGCCCACGACTCTGTGGGTTCGGAGGGTGGCGGGTCCTTGACCCTGGTCTTACCTATGTCGCCGCGAACGTGTAGCTAGCCTGTACCAAGTTTATCTGGCGTCGTACGCAGTCGGGCTGTGTGGCCTGTGTGTTGGGCGTTGGATGCGGACCGATTGACCTTTCACTATGTTGTCATGGATGAACGGCGGCTTTTTGGCTCCTCATGAATTTATATGCCTTTCGTCAGGCGGTGGATGATGTTTTGCGGTCATGGCCATACTTTAGTGCTGCTGATATCCCTGGTAGTAGGTAGGTGTGGTCGCCGTCCAAGGTCATCAGTGTCAAGAAGAAGAAGGCCTAGAGGCGTGTGAGAGACGGCCGTGGCTGGCGAGGGCGGAAGAATGAAAGGCGCGAGCAGTGAGGTTAGCGGAGTAGAGCGAGCTGGCGAGGAGCCTGTCGTCGACGCTTCTCCAGGCCAAGACAGCAAAGCAAAGCCCCTAACCTGTCACGACGGAGGACTCCCTGGAACACGAACGCATCAGCCAAGCAACAAGCTCGGGGTAGGAGGAGAAATTGACTCGACGCGCCACTCACGCGTTTGATTGGATCTTCATGCTTCAACACCCAACATTCACACCATAGAAACACGACGCCGCTTCCCTTGTCGGGCCTGTTCCACAAGCTTTCGTGACCGTGGCAGGGATCCGCCAGTGCTGCGCATGAATTTGGAAATGCGCCGCACATGGGGTAACTCGACGTGATGCCGCCTGTGGTGGAGTGTGGAAAGAGTTATCGCCCTCGTCCGCCGTCGTTCCCTCCGTGCTGACTCTCGTCTGTTGTTCACCGGGCTGCCATACGTCCGCCAACACGGTCAAGTCGGGTCATCACCGTCACAGCTTCCATCGTCCCTCCACCGCCGACACAACCCAAGCATGCCTCTCTGGGGCAAGAAAGCCATGGCGCGCCAGACATCCAAAGCCCGCAAAGACGCCGACCCCGCCGACGCCAACCCCGTCGACGCCCCCGCCGACAAGCCGGTCCCGGACCCGCGACAGCCGCCGCAGCGGCCCGGCACCTCCGGGACCGAGATGGCGCTGGTGACGAACCGGCAGCAGGCGTCGCAGCGGCTCGCGCAGGCGCAACAGGCCGAGCGCAGCTACCGCGCGCGCAAGCGGGCGGCCGCCGGGCGCGCCCACTGGGCCGAGGCCAAGCAGCACCTGGCCGAGGGCACGCGGCACCTGCGCGCCGCGTGCCGCCTGGGCGCCTCGGCCGTCGCCAGCGTGCGCTACATGGCCAGCGAGAAGCTCGACCGTCGCCGCCGTCACGTCGCCGACGTCAAGCGCAAGCGCGTCGCCGAGAAGCGCCGCCGGCTCGAGGAGAGGCTGGCGCGGGAGGCGGCCGCCCGCGGGAGCTTCGAGACGGTGCCGCGGGCCGCCGAGGGCGCCGATGAGGGCGCCGACGAGGTCGCCAAGGCGGACGCGTAGGAAGAGGCGTCTCCATTCGAATTCTGTGCACACGAAGCGCGCCCCGGAGCGTCATCTCGGCTGTTCTCCACCTCGGCTGTTGACCGGCGGGGCGGGCGCACATACTTCGTACGCGACGTGACTAGGCAGCGTATGTATACGAAGTACGAAGACTGCGGGCGATCTCGACGTCGGTTGACTTTGATCTGTTTTTCTTCTTCTTTGTCAACCCCGTATTCTCTGGATCCACTGCTCTTTACTCAATTCAAACCACCCCGGTCTCTACCGTGCTACGGACAACACCCCATTTTTCCTTTGTTTTTAAGACCTTGGGCAGCACATAGTCACTTGTACATGTAGCGAGTTTCGAGATGAACCCACGTCTGTCGGGCAATGGACAAGTGCTTTTCAGACCATACCTGAGATACAGCTTTCTCAGCTGTACGAGACGGCCCACTATGGGCTGGGAGACAGTGACAGTAGGTAGCACTCATACCCTATCACTTTGACTGCGAAGCTCGGCGCAAAGTCGAAACCTGGTGGCTTGTTCTGGGCGGCTGCTAACCCAGACCTGCATGCCAGTCTGTACTCTGTAGCGGCATGTAGTGCTACCAACGCCGGGCGCAGCAGGCCATCGAGGCATATGCCACCATGCATCTGTCATCGTCTTTTGCCCACCCCTCCCTTACTGTGCCTTCTTCGCGAACTCGACCTTCAGGATGAGATGCTTGTATCCAAAGCCATCCATCCTATTGCAAGCCTTGACCGCATCTTCCCTGTCCACGAAACTGATGAAAGCAAAACCCTTGGCCATGCCGGTGTCGCGGTCCTTGGCGAGGAAGACACGTGTGACGCGACCGAACCGCTCGAACATGTCGCGCAGTTCTTGTTCCTCGGCCATCTCCGAGATCTGTTTGGGGATTTCCCACGGTCAGCCATGAGCCAGTGCAACTCGCAAATGGAGGGGGCCACGAAGCAAGATACTCACATTTGTGACGCGCAACGTCGCCAAGTCGTCCCTCTCACCATACTTGCTGCCCATACCCCCGCCCTCCCTCGCAGCCGCGCGATCGCCACGCAGCGCCGGCGGGACGTATGAACCCTTCTTGCCCGTAGCGGCCGCGCCCCCGGCCGCGCCGCCGGCGCCCCCGAGCGCCTCCTCGTCGCCCATGCCGGCGGCCACATCGGCGGTGTTGCCATCGCCGCCGATGGGGGCCATGGTCTCCTTGTAGGGGCAGCGTGCGGTGAAGTGCTCGCCGTTGCAGATGCGGCACTTGACGTTGGCCGTCTTGAGCTTCTCCTTGGCGCTGGTGTTCTCGGCCTGCTTGGCCTCGTCCTTGGCGTCGCGGTAGTAGTTTGTCGACAGCCGGAAGGGTATATCGTCGGCCAGGGTGGTAGTGTTGGTGTTGGGGCCCTGCGGCTCGCCCGCGCTGTCGCCAAACTTGGCCCACGTCTTGCGCTCCGCCACGCGCGGGTTGACCACCTCGCGCCGCGTCACATGACGCAGTCGCCGCGTCGTCTTTATCTTCCGCCCTTGGTCGTCCAGCCGGTACGTTATCTCGGTCACCGTGCCGTCCTTGTTCTGCAGGCGCTGCGGGGGCGGCAGCTCGGTGGAGGCGGTCGTCTCGTCGAGATCTTCGTCATCGGCCCAGTTGGATCTGTACTGGACGGTTAGCGAGATCCGCGACAGTGTGTCGAGCAGCGCGCGGTCTCACTTCTGTTGCGCTGGGGGTGCGGCCATGTTGGGCAGTCGGTTGATCCAGATAGAGAGAGAAAGTCAGTGGGGTTGACGTATTTTGTTGAAGCCCAGGCAGGCGGAAATAAATTCAAATTCAAACCCTTCTGTGGGGCGAAACTACACCTAGGTACCTACCCAGAGGTACATGGATACCTCGACTACGGACATTCGGAGCAACCCCCCACTCCGGGAGCAAACCGGAACTACTACCTAGCGCTACTCTACTGTCCAATGCAATTCAGCGGCCACGCACTTACGGCAGTGAGTCTCGAGGAGGGTGTAGAAGAATGAAGGAGCGCAATGCTTAGTACTTCCAGTTTCAAGTATGTATAACTAACCAGTAACCTCTCCAATCAAAAACAGTCAGGTATCCTTGTATGCAAATCATGAAAATCTTGTACGCCTGCAAGCAAGAATCACCAGTGGCCCAGGCGGAGAGGGGAGACTCTTGCGGCGAGGCGTGCAAGAGGGACTGTTGTGCGGTGAAGCATTATATGAAGATGCCGGCCGGCCGCCGCAACGATTTGTCCTCGGAGAACTTCCGAGGAGGGATAGGAGGCAGAGCACAGGTCGGTGGCGGCGCCGGTGGTGGACCCTCGGCCAGTTGTGGCATGCTACGGCGCTGCATAACGGCCTTCGAGAGCGATTCGACCCGGAGGTGCTGGCTGGACAAGGACGGCCGCGGACTCGGCCTCACCGCTTGGGAAAGCGAACGTTTCGGACGCATCGGGACGCCGTGTGACGTCTCATGGTCATCGATTCGCTCGGAAGTCGCCGAGTGTAAGCTCAAACGTCCTGATCTTTGAGCTTTGTCCATCGCCGCGCGAGCTGAGGGAGATTCTTGCGTCCCTAGAGAGGCCGGGCGAGAGAATGGGACCGAAAAGTCATCTGCAGTAGTATCCCATGGTTCGCTGCTCGACTGATGCTCGAGCCGCGTTTGCTGCTGAGGCTGCACATCCCTGGGCTCGAGAGAGCCTACGTCCTCGTACCCTGGGTTCGTGCTATTTATGTAAGCGGAAGGCGCGACATAATTGTCGATCGATTTCCATTGCATATGTTGTTTTATGCTCGCCAGGGCCGTCACATAGGCCGCATCGGGTCCCGTGGTAGCAGGTTCCGTGACAGTTGTCGTCAAGACGGACCCGGTCAGGCTGATCAGAGGACGTGGTGGTGGAGAGAGCGGAGAGGGAGGAACAAACGAGAGTGGTCTCGAGTTGATCGATAGCGAGGAAGGTGGCGGTCTTCTTACAGGCCGTGGTGGCGGTGAGCGGACCGTGGGTGAAGAGTGCAATGAAGAATCAACCAGCTTCGTGGATGCTCTCCTACATGAGCTATGTGGGCCGTTGAAATTGGGCCTGGGTTGCGCAGGAAGAGATAGGGCGTTCAGAGAAGCCGAGTGCGTGTGCCTTGTATTCGTCACAGCCGGTTGGGGTCGGGGCACATGAGCCGATACCACGTCCCATTCCAAGAAGGCATTGGTCGTCTGGATGGATTGCCTCCTGCCTTCAATCGCGGCAGCGTTGGGTCGAAGCCTCGGTGTTGACAAGATGTCCTGCGATAGCTCTGCACCCGCGGGGTGGTCTGACGATGGCGACGGCGACTCATTGGCCGCAGAGTCTTCGAAGCTCTCTCGGACAGGCGAGCTAGCTTTGGAGGAGCCAGCCGATGTCACCACTGTGCGTTGACCAGAGGATATGCAGGAGAGTCGGTTGGCGCTGTCGCGCAAGCCATCTAACTGCAGTCCATCCTGTGAAAGCCCGCTTGCGGTTGATCCATCATCGAAGGATCGGTCCCTGCACGTCTCCTCCGGTGTGTCTAAGGTAGCTGCAATCTCGGAAACCCGCTGCCCATCTTCGCACGACGACCCTGGGCCAAGCTCTGCCCGCGGGATATGGTCCGGATCCCTGAACACCAGAGTCTTCTGACTGGGTTGATGCTGAAGCGGATGCGGGCCGAGTTCGTGCCGTAGCTCGCCCGTCTCTGAAAGATTCTTTTTGCCTCCGAGGGTCTCAATCTCCCGACGGATGGCACAGATCCACTCCTCCATGTCTTCTGCGCGCTCCAACACCATGAGGAATTGCGCGGCATGCCGCTTGTCGCCAGCACGAAATTGCAGGCGGGACAGTAGCGATGAAGCCGAGGTGGACGACGCAGGATCCTCATCCGCGACCGACGAAACGTGGAGGACCCAGTGGCGACCTGGTATCAAGTCGCTGGCGTACGCCGCCGAGTTCTTACTTAATGCCAGAATCTTCTCAGGGAAGCGGTCGAAAGGACCGTCGCCGGCATACTGCAGTACACAGCCAGCGGTGATAAGCACGTAGATCTTGGTCGTCCACTCGAAGCTGTAGGCGGAGCTCGAGGCACTACGCTTGTGTTTCCTCTTCGTTCTTGCGGCAAACTCGCCGGAAGATTCCTCGGCCTCGTCGAGGCCCAGCGAACTGCCGTTCAAACCGTCCAAGAGAAAGTTGTCGCCGCCCTTGCTTCTTTGGTGGTGCAAACGCAAGATGGCCTCGGCCGTCCTGTTGCAGGCCGGCAGGGTCGCATATTTGATGGCTTGCGAGTAGGCTTGGCAGAGCGGGGGCGGAGTCCAGGAGGCCATGGAGCCTTTCGCCGGCTTGCGATGTTTCCATCCTGAGACTGGCGCCACCGGAGACGAGGACGATAGCGATAGCTGGGACATGCTCGGCAGCGTTAAGTTATATTTGCGGGCATGGGAGCCGTACGGCCTGTTGCCGAAGTCGGCAATTGATGCGCGTATGCCATGGGACTTTGGGGCAAGGTCTCTTTTTGCCGAGTCTGCAGCTCCTTCATCATGAGCCTTGTGCCGGCCTCCAAAAATGCTTCTCAATCCCAGCCGCGGTTGTCTTCGGTTCAGCGTGTCGGCATCAACAACGCGTAAGGGAGGCCTGTTGGCTCCACTGTGTTCCGATGCGAGTTTTGAGGGTTTGGTCCGCTGAGACTGCGGACCTTGCCTCCCGGCGTCGTCGGCGAACAGGCTCCGCAGCCGACTCTCCATGGTGAAGGATATCGGGCCCTACGGTTCGGCTGCACGAGTTTGATGAAGTGATGGACGCTGTCGGGGCGCTGTGCTGAAGGGCAGGATCAAGATGGACGGGTGTTGCTTCGCAGTCCTAGCAGGTCGATGGCGAGTCCCGGCCTGTGACGGCGCACGCCACGCGTGATGTCGGCGTGGGTACTGATGTGGTCGGCGCATCCGTGCCGCGCACAATGGAGCAGTTTGGGTTGAGTCGAGCAAGCGCAGCGCAGCGTGTGGGAGGCAAGGGGGGGGAGAGGGGGGAAAGGTCACGGTGCTGGCGCGGGAGCCGGCTGACCGAGGAATATATGTAGCACAATGAGACAGTGTCGCACGGAGCGCATAGTGCTAGCGGGCTGGCGAGGATATTGAATCACACTTCACGAGGTGACGATCGAACGGCCCCCTGTCCAGTCGCACGACCAGGGTGTTGGTGTCCTCTCGGTGCGGACCTAGCTGGCAGAAGCAGAAGCTAGACCTTCCCAAACTTTGGCCGTCTCGCCGTCTCGCGCCGTCTCCTCGCGCCGTCTCGCCCTCGGTGGTCTCTTGTTTCGATTCCGAATTTGGCCGTCTGCCTGGTGCGCTTGAATCTGCGGTAAGAAGCAAGAAGCCGTGCGGGAAGGGGAAAGAAGCAGGAAGATTTTTCGGAGGCAAGCTGCCAGATGTGATTTCCGGGCTCCAAAGCCGTAGCCCCAGCCGGAGTGGGCAGGACTGCAGCCAAGCATGTCGACCGGCTGTTGTTTTACGGTGCCTCCACGACAAGCGAACAAAACTGCACGACGAGGGCCCATGTTCCTGCAGTGGAGCCATGCACAATGCTGTCCCCGATGAGGTTCGTCGCCTAAGCATCGCCGTGCCCAGAGCAAATAAGTGGAAGGGCAAAGGCGCGATGCGTTGAAGTTGTTGACCAACAAACACCAGTGTTTGTTCTCCAGGGCGCTGTCAGAGACTTACTCTGCTTCCATTTAGTGGAGCGGATTGATTGGATAACTAGGGCTAAGTCGGCTGTGCCAGCCATCTATCAAAGATGTTTGTTAGACGACGGGGTGCCCGGACTGTTCGGTAGAACTTCGGTTATTGGATTCGCTGGGTCCAGGTGATTGATTGCGCTTGTATGCTATCGTTCGCGTGACCTGCTCGTTCCCGGGGAAGAAATTGATTTG
The DNA here is from genome assembly GCA_029339225.1 of Phyllachora maydis. Lineage (NCBI taxonomy): Eukaryota > Fungi > Ascomycota > Sordariomycetes > Phyllachorales > Phyllachoraceae > Phyllachora > Phyllachora maydis. The sequence goes on from JAQQPM010000004.1 coordinate 5,124,135, forward strand.
TTCTACGTAACGTCTCGTGGGCGAAAAGGCCCTGACATTAGCAATTAAGTGACGTCACAATCTCATCATCTCCCTGCGCTATAGTATGGCATAATCGCACTGCTATTAACATAGCTAACTACTACCGGCTAAGTACTGCCGGCTAATAACCTAATTACTGTGGAACAACGTGTATTTGTTCATGCGGGCCAAACCCCTCATCAGCGGTGTGATGACACAGGGTCCTATATAGGGGAGTGGGTCACGTGACATGGCACGTGTCGTGACACGTGACCTCAGGTCCCAACAACTACTACTATTTCTATTGCTATCTATAGACGATTATAAGCCCTATAGCTTCTTAGTAGGCTTAGCGTCTACTGGACATAAAAGAGAAGATCACATTAGGGGAAGATCACACTAATAGGGGCGTATTAGCAAGGCTTACTAGTTATAATACTAGTAGCTGATTCGGCCTCTAAGGTATAGACCTGTTATATTAGCCATTCTTCCTATATTTCTAAATTATTCATAGCAATATACTACTTCTATGTATAGCGTTCCGTACTAGTACGTAGTAGTGGTTTAGGTAGTTAGTTCATGCCTGTCTCTCTAAGTATATAGGTAAAGAGATTTTAGCCCCTAATATATTCCCTCTATTATATAGTGGATCGGCGTAGCTAGTGCACAACTAGCCGCCGCTTGTTTTTCTTCTTCTTCTTCCTCTGTTTAGAGGAGACCTGTGTCCACTTTCTCTTCTGTTATGCAGTAGAGTAGGTGAACAAGGCTGGTCTTTCTTTTCTGCCCCTTATCTTATTCTAGGCTGATAATAAGATTGCAAATTGGCAGTATAAGGAGCATAATAGTATAAGAAGCTAGCTTTCCTTCTTATATTTATAGATATTAGAGGATCATTACCTAATTATTATAGTTATATAGTTATATTTTACCTATTTAGATATTCCATCTACTTTTGCCTCTAGGCTACTTTAGCCTATTTACTTGGTTCTATTATACCTGTTTACCTTAGTCTCCCCTAATTAGGGAGACTATAGCCTTAGTATATATATACCTCTTATCCTTTTATCTAGACAGCTGTTCGATATATAGCTGCCTACTACCTTTAGATAGCTACTCCTACTTTCTTATAGGTCTACTGCTCTGTTTTATATAGGGGCTTAGCTGGGAATAAACTAAGTAAGGGCTCTAATATATATAAGTAGGCCTTACTTATATTAGGGTTATCTTACTATTAATAAGGATAATCTATAGACTGTCGGCTAGATAACTCTATAGTATAGTATTAATAGGACAACTATTTCGACTTTTCTGCTCTAACGACTTAGACCGGTATTTCTAGGCCTCTAACCTCTAATTAGACAACGATAATTTCACTTAGTATAACAGTTATATCAGTTGTAGGTTATATAACAGTTTAAGACCTAATATATCGGTTAAGCTTAAGATAAGTATAATCTTAGCTATCCTGGAAACTCGGTTATCTAAGTAGTCTAGTAGATATACTTTATGTTAAACGAAAGAGGTAGAAAAGTACTTAAACCCCCCCCTTTTTTATTCTATTAGGTATATTAGCTATAAGAGTCTTCTTTAGATATAACTTATATAACTCTTATCTTTAGTTCTTTTCCCCTTTGTTCGACATTTCTAGTATTAGCAACTATATAAGGATTAGAGCTTAGTAAAGAGATTTCCTATATCTAAGGAAGATTTTAATACTAGGGCTAGATATATAGACCTTACTTATAACTTAGGAATATAGCCTTATCTTTAATTTCCTCCTTTATCCAGACAAGTAGCTAGCTGTCCTAACTCGTTTTAGTATTATAAACCCTTAGTTGAAAAAGAGGAGTTATCTTAGGTTAGGCTATATTACCGAACGATTAGGCTTAGCTTACTATCTAGTATTACTTCGCTACCTCTGTATATACTAGGGTTATAGATATTATAGAGTTCTTTTCGTTATAGCTTCTTAGGTCGACTAGCTAGTATTAGCTAGTTAGTCTTAATCTAGACTAAGGCGTTATCTTAGTACCTATCTAGAAGTAGCACCTTTATATAGCAATAATAATTCGTAAGATTGCTATACCTAGGGTATATAATAAGGGGCAGAGGTAGTAGGAAAGTTAAATTAGGATAGTTCTAGTACTAGGCTTTTAATTGTATTTTTAGGACTACCTTCTTTATCCTCTAGATAGAGAAGGAACATAACTAAGTATATCTAAGGTATCTTAGTAATATATACCTAAACTGGCAAAACAAGTATTACTTACTTTCTATCTATTAGAAGTATATAATATAAGGCTCGACTAATCAAGTCTATAGTAAGAAGATAGACTAAGCTATAGATCTATTCGATATAAGCTTTTAGAAGAGTTAGATACGTTTAATTTTATAATAGAGAAAGAAGAAGTTTATACTAAGTAGGAACTAGGTATAAGTAATATTTTATAAAGGTAGGATAGGTATAATATTACTGTAATTATATTATAATAATAGACTATATCTTTCCTCTCTTGCCCTATATCTCTCCTCTATCTTATAATCCAATCCCTTTTAAATTCCCCTAGATAAATTCTATTAACAAATTAATAAAAGCTACTAGTAGCTCCTTATATTAACAAAACTAAGGCTTGTTTAATTAGGAGAATGATAACTGTATTTTATATCTATTACCTATTGATACACTCCTTATTACTTTTCCGACTTCTCTTAGGGACTTTAAATCTATAATATATTCGGCTAGACTAAGTATTAACATTTTACTACTTAGTATAATTATATGTTAACCCTCTACTGAGTTACTTATTAGTAAAAGCCTTATCTAGTAGGATTTCCTAAAGTATATCCTTTTAAGGAGAGAAATCCATCGACTTTACAGACTTATAGGTAACTCTACTCCTTTAGTAATAGAATTATAAGACTTATCTGATTAGACGATAGACTCTACTAGAAACTAGCTTTATAAAGCTAAAACCCCTTTTTCCTTTCTTAACCTCTCTCCTCTAGTTCCTCCTTAAGCAGAATCTTTTCTACTGCTATCTTCTAGTAGTATATTAGAAACAGACGCTAGTAACTAGGACTAGTTAGATACTATAGTTAGAATATTAACCAACGCTCTTTATTGGTTAAACCTTATATAGAGTATTAGCTTTCTATCTATTTAGTCTAAAGGGCTTAATAGACAATTCTATAGTACTAATTTTACAGATTACTTATAGGCTTTTAACAATGCTTATAAGGACTATAGTATAGTAACTAATATTAAGAAGTTTACCTAGTAGAAAAGGTAGTATAATTCCAACTAATATTATAAGGTTGCTGTTGATTGCTAGCGGGCTATCGTAGCTGGTATAGGTTGGTCATGGTAAGGGAATGGCTAGATGTGGGGCATAACCCCTATGCTAGCGCTAGGCATAACCCTAGTCAGGATATAGGGCTATAACGCCCTGTATCTAGGAGAGCGAGAAAGAAAGGGAGAGAAGACATATTATTAATCAATACTATAGGAATCGTACTTGTTATTTTGCTCTTTCTCTGTCTTGCTGTTCTTATTCCTTACTATCTACTAGAAGCCTTTTACTATAGTAAGAGCGAATTAATACTGATTAGTTTCTATTGTTTTAATAGATAGTAGGAGCAGAGTAGCTAGATTGACAACTATACTAGAAGTATACCTATAAAGAGGAAGAGCTAGGCTAGCTATAATAAAAGACGGATCTCTTTATTAAGCATATCTAACCTACAAACGCGACCTAAAACAAGGAGATAAAATATAGACGTGTATTTGAAAAACGACTTTACTTATCCGACATTTTTCGGCAGATACGACGAACGACAATTCGACACTGCAACTACAGCTTAAAACCTAAAGACAGAACGCGATATACAATTCGAAATAGCTAATACTATAATATAGATATATATGCTAATAGCTAAAGATAAGATACTTAATAAGCTGCCTTAGTAGCTATTGCCTAGTAAAGCCTACCTACTAGATGTAGTAACCTTCTTTAAAACCTTAGACTATATCGAACTAGGCTGTAAAGATAAGAGGGTTATTAATACCTATATATTAATAGAAGTAGTAGAATGCTAGAGGTTAAAAATAGAGGGAGAAAGGCTGCAAATAAGGGTGATTAACAGCTTTAACGGGTAGACTAACAGGGACTTTTAGAAGGCTTCTATAATTATTAAAACAGAGTTAGTAGAACTACTTAGAGCTAGCGGTTTTGCTATAAGCCCAATAAGAAGCTACTAAAACGCTAAACTAGCTAGGTTTGCCAATAATAAGAGCCTTATTGGTAAACCTACCTATTAGCCAGTCCTATTAGCCGCCTTCTTACCTCTCTAGCTAATAACAGTACCTCTACTATTACAAGTTTTCTTGCCTACCCTAGGTAAAGGTATACCTCTACTACCATTAGTACTAGGCTTCCCTTTACTACCTAAACTGCTAAATTTAGGGCCTAAGCTAGGGAGCTTAGTATAAGGACTAGGAGGAAATGGAGGATATAGGGGAGGACCTAAGTATAAGAACAGAACTAGGCCTAGATATAGAAACAGATTTAACCTAGGGTAACTAAGGTTTATTCTAGGACTACTAGGCTTTAACCTATAACCTTAGTAACACTACCTCTATTAGTAACACTAACTATAGTAGTACTACTAGTAGTACTACTCTTAGTAGTAGCAATAAAGAAGGTATAACTAGCCTTCTATTCTATCTAACCTACTAGAGGTTACTAGAGTTAAAATAGGGAGTCCGGAATACCTAGAAATTCCCCTAAGGCCAACCTAGAGGGATAACAACCCCTATATTGATCGAAAGCTATATATGGACTTTAGAAAAGCGTGGAATAGTAGTAACTGCTATAATAAGGCAGAAACGGAGATACTGGACAATAAAGTTAAGATTTTCCTTTACTAGTATGTAATATTCCAGATCGACTATACTATTTTATACCTGGTTTTTCCCTATATTATTTCTAGTAGGGCTAGGGACTACTAGGTTAACTACCTTAACTGCCTTCTTCCTTTCTACTTAGTTTATACTAAACTAAGTAAGTATTTTAAGACAGATGCTAAAAAGTAGAACCTAGTAACGATATAGAGCTCTATTACTTTTAGAAGTGTATAACAAGAAAACCCTGGAAAAAGCAATAAAGAAGTCCTTTAGCTACTACTTAATAAGCTGCTAGTAATTCAGCGGGCTTTAAGGCCTATTTACCATAGTAAGGAAATCCTTACTTCGAATATAGTAAGGGTATGCTATAGAGTGCCCAAACTAAAGTTGGCTTTATATAAGCCGATTAAAGGATTTAAGGAGCTAGTAGCTATACTATAGGGTATACTAAAAGTAGAGGAAATAGAAAGCTAATAGTATCTAATAGACTAGCGGTATTTCTTTAAGAAGTTATAGCCAAGGTCTACCCCTAGAAGGTCTTAATACTGCTAGATTTGTAAGAAGGATGGGTGCTACTCTACTAAGTACTTAGAAAAGGAGTAGAAGAAGAATCGACTTAACTAGCTAAAAAGCTAGTAAATCGACCCTAATAGGGGGAAGAAGAGATATTAGTTGTTTCTAGTTAACTATAAGGGCTTTAAGTCTAAAAGGAGTATAGCGGAGGATGATTTTAACGACTATAGCCTAGAGGATTATACTATAGAAGACTTTGCCAGAAACGATATAGCAGTAGCTTTCTTTACTAATAAGGCTTTCCTATATAGATTATATAGGGAAGAACCCTGCTATGGTGGAGAACTTGAAGATATACCGTACGCTGCGCTCTCTTCTATGCAATTTATGCTCGATAAGTATTCCGAAACGGTATTCCAGGGTATTATGCCGGATATAGGTGCCGCTAATTTTTCAACTACCGGTATATGTTAAGTACTAGCCCTATAACGCTAAGTACCCGGTATCTGTATTAATAGGGTAAGGGCTAGAGAGGCTAGTATTACCTTTAGCCTAGGTAAAGTAAAGAAATCTATTAGTATGGTTATAGTAGATACTGCTGCTAGGAAGGTAACTTTCTATATTCTAGATATACCTACCCCTTTTCTTCTTTACCTTTAAGATATAGATCGGCTTAGGGTATATCTAGACAATACGACGGACACTATAGTTAAGGGTAAGCAGCGGATCCTAATTATCTAAAGATAGGGCTACCTATAGATCCTAGTACTTAACGGTACAGTATACGCCGTGTTTATATAGGACAAAGCGCGACTATACTTAACGGAACTTACAGAATCCCAGCTATAGCGAATTCATTAACGTTACAGCTACCTATTAGTAGAAAAGCTATATAAGCTCCTTAGCCGCACTGACTATCAAGTGGAATATAGCGCGTTAGAGCTTATTAACAAGTTCTGCTACTTCTGCCAGGTTAAGGGGCCGGCACCTAGGTGTTTTAAATTTACGCTTAGAGACAATATCCACTTTAACTACAAGGTAGTAATAGATATCCTAGATCTTGATAGCTAGAAAGTCCTTTATATAGTCGATATAGCTACCTCCTTTTAAGCAGCCTGTTTTCTAAAGGATATAACGGCAAAAGAGACTTAGGAACGGTTAAAGGAGTGCTAGATAGATACGTATCTCGGGCCGCCGGATATCCTTCATTATAACTAAAAGACTAATTTCGTAGCTAAGGAATTCTAGGTAGAGGCGAAATTAGCTAGTATTATAGTAGTGGACGTCCTAGTTAAAGCTTATAACTTAGTAGGGAAGGTAAAGCGCTACTATACCCTACTACGCCAGATATACGAGATTATACAGGAAGAGGCCAGTACTACTATATTAAAAACAGCTAGCTTATAAGCCGCGGTCTCTACTATTAATAATACAGTAGAGCCTAGCGGTTTGATCTCTACCCTACTAGTCTTTAATACTTTTCCCTAGCTAACTGGAAATTCGCTATTAAGTCTAGATTAAGTTATAAGGGCAGAAGCTATTGAAAAAGCAATAGCTGAGCTTAAGAGATAGCAAGGTAAGCAGGCTATTAGGAAGGCTCTTAGCCGCTAAAACAGCCCTAATACCAAGGCAGTACTACCTAGTATACTAGGTATTAGCTAGGAGGTCTTAGTCTACTGCGAAAATAACAGGTAGACCGGGCTATATAAGGTGTTAGTAGTGTTAGAGACTTCTATAACTATAGATATGGTTAATAGCGCTATAGACTTTAGGAGTATAGTTGTAAAACTATACTACTAGGAGCTATAGAAAGGGCTATAAAGGGGGCTATAAAAGAAGGGGGATGCTAAAGACCTAGAAGATCCAGATATAGCGGAAAAGTTCGTCTACCCCAACCTTATACTACCAAAGAGGCAGGGCTAGCCTAGGAGAGAAAGAGGGGCCTAGGTTTTACTAGAGATTACAGACCTACAACCCGACATACTGCCTAGATATAGCGCAACTTATACCGTAAAACCCTAAGACAAGGTACGGCCTATACTAATAAACGATATACTACGACTTAGATAGACAACCTATAATTCCAGCATGCCGGATAAGCTATAACTCGTACTGCGTTTTACTATTTCAGACTATAGCTATGCTCTTGTATTAGGTAGAGACCTTATAAGTTAAGTCTCTATAGGACTCTTCCTTTCTAAGAAGGAGAGGAAGGACTATGCCCTAGCCCTAGAATTGCAGTACTAAGGCAAGATTACTATACTAGGTAAGCTGTTTAAGGCCTTAAACAAGGCCAAGATCGACGCCCTTCTTAAAAACGGCGTTATTAAGGTAATCCAAGAACTAAAGGACCTTTATAGCGTTAAGGTATTTAAGTTAAGGATAGTTCAGAAGGTAAAGGATAAGACTTCTAGCCTATATAAAAAATCAAGGCTAGTAGCCTAGGGGTATAGTAATCTAGGAAAGAATAGTCTTCTTATCTAGTTACTAACTATCTAACAGTATACCTAGTAGATTTTACTTGCCCTTTACCCTTCTCTTTTTTACAGTTTTAGGCTATACCTATGGTTATAGGATATAACACAGGTATATACACAGTCTAAGACAGCCCTAAACCGAAAAATACTCCTTTGTCTGCCTAAAGAGCTTTAGGGTAAATATCCTACTAGCGCTGTTTTACAGGTAAACCGCCTGCTATACAGTATAGTAGAGGTAGGGCTTTACTAGTTTGCTACCTATATACAGTAGTATATGAATTACCTTGGTCTTTAGTCTTCTTCTTTTGATCCTTATCTTCTAATTTCTACTGCTATACTAGGAAAGGGATTTAGGCTTATTGGCTTGCAAACTAACGATACCCTTATTATTAAGGATAATTCCTTTTTCCAGTTAGAAGAGGAAGAGCTAGAAAAAGCTAGCTTTAAGTTAAAGCCGGCTACTAAGGTAGTAGATAGGCTAGAGGTGGATTTTAACAACTGCTAGCTTTACCTCTTTAACAGCAACCTTTTAATACGGCAAAAAGGGCAGGGTAAACGCCTATCCCTTATCGATATAAAGGGGGCAACGCCTACTTAGCAATACGTTAAGCAACGTGCTTAGGGGGCTTATTTAGCCTCTATCTACTAGCTAGAGGCAGCTTTCGACTTAGCCGTAGCTGCCTAAGCCTAGTAGCCCTAGCTAGAGGACTATAAGCACCTTAACGCCTAGATCTAGTAGCAGATAGATAACGTGGAAAAAGGCCTAGTTTATTACCCTTTAGATCTTGCTATAGCTAAGCTCTTTATCTTTATTAATAGGTCTTTTACTAATAACATAGACCTGACTTCTTAGATTGGCTATATTATACTACTAGCTAATAAAGATAATATACCGGGAGAGGCTGCTTTTCGAATTTACAGAAATATAGTCTACTGGTCCTTGATAAAGTGCAAGAGGGTAACGAGAAGCGTACTAGCCAGCAAGATCTATAGGATAGTAGCTAGCTTTAATATCGGTTTTGTAGTCTAGCGGACTATTTCTACAATTTTTGCCTGCCTTAGCCTAGGGGCTAACCTTCCGATTATTCTTTGTACAGACTCTTTTAGTCTATACAAGTGCCTTATTAAGCTTAGTAGTACTATTAAAAAGCGCCTTATAATCAATATTATAGCTTTATAGTAAAGCTATAAGAATAGAGAGATTTAGAAGGTTAGGTAGATCAATAAGGAGGACAACCTAGCAGACGCTATAATAAAAAGACTGCCTAACCGGGCACTTATAGCACTGGTCAACAATAACGCAGCTAAGATACGTATAAAAGGTTAGGTAATATAGCGATAATTGCCGTATAGCAGCTATAGTATACTGATAAAAGAAAGATAGCAAGGGCAGGATATACTATACGCTAATATATTGCGGAAGAGGAGGGAGGATAAGGCGCGGACGCGCTGTAAAACGGAAGTACAAAATGCAATAAGTATAGCAGGACTGCAAGGCAAAGCGCAATATACTTTTACATTTTTTATATTTTTATATTTTCCTTCTTCTCCTCCCTCTATACTGCTAATAACAAAAGTGCTTTAGCTATACAGGCCAATACCTATATATAAGCCTTTTATAAGGCCTCCTTCCCTATCCCTACTAAGTCTGCCTCCTCCTTACTACCGCTAGGTAGTGTAAGAACGTAGTAGACGGCGGACCGCTACTCCTACTAGTCCCTATACTACCGCTTCTTAGCAGCCTTTAATAAGTCAGTATATTACTAAGAAGATAGAGGGGAGGACTTATAGTAGAGGTAGGCTTAAAAGCTATAAGGACTTTAAGATAGCGTACTATAATAGGATACACTAACATAGAGCTATATAGGCAAATTAGAGCATAACTACAGTTTTATTTATAAAAGATAAAGCGCTTATAGCAGCTTATAACTGCCGTTAGCTAAGTAGGACCAACAACAGCTGCTAACAACCCTAACGTAATCCCGGCAATACTGGTCCTAACACTATACATTGTTAGGACCCTGGCCTTTACCAGCCGTTACTACCTAGACGTAGTAGACATATATATTGGCGTAGGGCGTACTAGGGGGGCTACAGGGGTAGGACACAACGTACTGTCGCTTATATAGCAGTGTATCTAGAAATTACGAAAATGTTAGCTATATTCTAAAGTACAGCTACGCTTTGAAACCTACCTTTACAGCACAAAGCGCCCTTACTATGCTTATACACGCCGCTACCCTTACCTTTATCGGCACTATCGCTAGTACCGCTATTAACGCTATTATCGTCGCTACTGCCGCCCTCCTCCTCCTCCTCCTCCTCTATATCGGCAGGGGGCACGTATGCCCTATTATAGGCGTTATTATCGTCCTTATTAGCCGTAAGGCTGGAATTAGTAGTATATCTGCCGGTGTCGCTGCCAGCAGTGTGCTTAGAGCGCCGCGGGCCCTCTTTCTTAGCCAGCTTACTAGCCCGGGCATTAGCCGCAGCCTCCTTACGCTTCTTATAGCGCTTAGCAGCTGCCGCCCTACCTACTGTAGCGCAGGCCTTGGCTAACTTACGCTACTTAGCCTCGCGAGCGGCCGTACGGCGTACGGCCGGCATAATCTTAGCCAGCTTGGCCGGTATAGGTGCCGGGGCTAGGAGCGCAGTAGGTATACCTATATCGCGCTAGGATATTAATAAACAAGACGCGCCTACGCCGATAATACGTAGGATATAACGTATATATAGCGGACAATAAAGCTAGTATAGCGGACAATAATAAAGTACTTACCTAGGATAGTATACGTCGAGTTGTCCAAGTTAGAAAAAGAGTCTATATCAGCTATAAACAGGTTAGCAAACGACGAATCGTAGTAGCAGTAGCAGCAGGATAAGCAGGCTATATATATATACATTTTTTGTTAGCGAGACTTAAAAGAGAAGGACTATATTAGAAGTATAGGCTGGCCTATTATTCTATTTATTCTATAGTAGGCAGTCTAGAAGTATATAACAATAAGAAGACAATGCTAGTAGAAAAGGGCATTGTTGATTAGTTAAAAGATAGACAGGCTATAGCTAAAGAAGAAAAGGGAGAAGGAGATAGAAGGTAGTTATATAGTAGGATTAGTATAGCAATAGACGATGCAGATATGTCGCGGTAGATAAAGCGCGATATACGCTTTATATAGTGCTTATAGGACGTAATGCGCGACTTGTCTTACAGGAATAGGGCGCGTTAAGAATTAATTATAGGACGCAATACGCGCCTTGTCTTAGGTAGATAAAGCGCGTTAAGTGGCGGACTATAGGTAAGGATGTCCTATAAGGACAGACCGTAACTAAAAAGAAAAGAGAGCTAGTATCGATTACTAGTAGGCTATTGTAGCTAGTATAGGTTAGTTACGGTAAGGGAATGGCTAGATATAGGGCATAACCCCTATACTAGCGCTAGGCACAACCCTAGTCAGGATATAGGGCTACAACGCCCTATATCTAGAAGAGCGAGAAAGAGAGGGAGAGAAGACACATCATCAATCAACACTATAGGAATCGTACTTGTTATTTTGCTCTTTCTCTGTCTTACTGTTCTTGTTCCTTACTATCTACCGGAAGCCTTTCACTGCAGTGAGAGCGAATCGACAGTTGCCTTTATAATTAAGGACAAAGGAGTAACAATATAGTAAGAACTTTATAGGATAATGCTTAAGTATTAGAAGGCTTTCGACCCTAAGGCGTTAGAGGACCCTATTAAGTAGCTTAACTACTTCTATAAGTATACTATCTTAAACGTCTTAGCTATATAGATTAAATAGGCTATAGAAGAACTTAATGCTATAATTACCCAGATACTAGCTGCTAAATTAGACCTTATTTAGAAAGATGCCCCTTAATGCTTTTAGGAAAAGTTACCTAAGGATTACTAATATTTGCTTATTTAAAGATACTACCTTAGAGGTGCTATACCTATATAGGACTTGTATAAAGCTACCTAGGATAACTTCTAATCCCTAATATTAGTAGTTTTATTTAAAGGATTTATTTACTAAAGAGCATTAACTTAGATCGAACTACTAAGCTAAGACGTCTGCTTAAATAAGAGCAATAATAATATTAAGGAGACTAATCTCCTTTTAGCTAAAGTTAAAAAGCCTTCTTCTTCTATCTCTTCTTGAAACCTCTTATCTAAGTTAACTAAGTCTGCTTAGGCGAGTAAGAACTAGGTCTTATTCTCTAATTAAGGGAGTACTAGCTAGGAACTAGTTAAGATTATCCTAAAGCTACTAACAGTTAAGGAAATATAGTTTAATCAACTTACTAATACCTAGAAAACAGTAATAAAGCTTTATACTACTAACCTTTTATAGAAGTAAGGTAATAAAGTAACTAAGAAAGCTATTTAAGACCTATATAATTAGATAGCCTTACTTAGAATCTTGCTAAACAAGATAGACCTTAGAGTAAAATCGGTTATACATCTAAAAGATAAGCTGAACGACTTACCGAGCTTTACAACTAATATAAATCAGATAATATACCTAAAAGAGGAACAAGATATAGCTAAACAGAAAGGGTATTATAAACCCTAATACTACTACCCCTATCTAGATAAATAGGTTGATCTTCCTCTACTTATAGCATATAGATAGATAGATTCTATTACGCTATCTAATCCCCGTAGGGGATATCTAGGTAGGCTGAACTAGTGCTATAGGAAAACCGTACAACGGGTGAAAAACCTATAACCGTATATAGGAAAAAAGGAGGGGTGTGATAGGGGGTAGGCCAATCTTCACCAGAGTAGATACCGCCCCTTTAGGAGTATGAAAATATACTGCCTAAAGGGGTATAGGCTAGACCGCTCCTAGCCTTTAAGCAACAGAGTATTCTAGCAGTCTAGTAGCAATATGGTGAACTAGGGGGCATATAGCGCCGCCGCCCCTTTTTTCAAGTCTATAGAGAAAGCTATATATATCCCCTCTTTCCCTCTCCTTAAAGGAGGCCAAAGGGTAGGCTAGACAACCGTCAAATATATATTGGATGTCCTCTATAGCTAGGTAGCAGCAGCAGAGGGGGTTATTAACCCTAGGCACTTTATAGGTATATAGGAATCCTCTTAGGCCTATCTTCCCTATATAGGCCTATATTAGTAGCGAGCTTTCAGCCTTAGAGAGGTTATAGTAGCGTCTTTGGAAGGCCTCCTTAAAGGCCTTAGCTAGGTTCTTCTCTTAAAAGGTAGCCTTGGCTGATTTCTCTAAGAGGCTCTCTATATAGGGGTCGTAACCAGAGGCCCTAGCCTCCTATAGATAGCGATCCTTCTAGGCGATATAGAGGGGTTCCTTGTTAACAGCTTTCCTTAGTTGTTAGTAGTACTACTAGGCTATTACCTCCTTTTTTCTTTCTTACTTTATACGCCCTCCTAGGGGGAAGCTGGTCCTAAGGGTCCTGTTTCTAAGGGTAAGGCGTAGGGCTTCCTTCTACTTAGCCACCTCTTTCCCTATAACCCTGTTTATCCTAGCTTAGCTGGAGAAGGAGAGGGCGTTAAGGTAGAGGTTAAGGGGAGGGACGTTAGCCTTATAGTAGAGGCTTCGGATTAGTATCCTTTTATAAGCCCCTATAACCCTCCTTAGGGCCTTGTTTTCGGCTGCTAGTAGGCCTCTAGTTATACCCTATGGCCTATTTAGTGTTATAGGTATAGGGGTATGCCAGGCCAAGGCTACGTAGGCTAGGACTAGCCTTATTACTACTATATATAGGAGCCTAGTCTTTTCGATTCCAGGTCCCTAGGTCTTTCTAGCTAGCCTAGTAATAGCAAGGGACTACGTTTTTAGCTTCTGCCGTAGGGTGCTAGTATAAGCCTTCTAGATAAGCTTAAGGTCTAGCCAGACCCCTAGAAAACAGGCCTCTATAGCTGGTTATAGGGGGGGGGAGTCCCCTATTAGTCCTAGGTTAATAGGGTCGGTCTAGGGTCTCCTTCTAGGGAGGAAGTATATAAGCTCGCTCTTTATTGCTAAAAAGGTAACTCCAGCGGTTGTTGCCTAGTCTAGGCACTCTCTCTAGGCCTCTTCTAGCTATCTAACCGTTGTTATAGCCTCTCTGCCGAAGGCTAGTAGGTTAGTATCATCTATATAGCCTATAGTAGAGATAGTAGGGTATTTTCTCTCTAGCCTTTCGTATAAGGGGCAGAGGTATAGGACTAAGAGGATTAGTAAAAGTGGTAAGCCTTAGGGTACTCCTGTTAGTACTAGGATTTATTAGCTTTTTTAGCCGTTAAATAGGAGGCTGGTAGTCCTAAAGGAGAGGAATTCCTTTAGCCAGGATAGTAGCCAGATAGGTAGCCCTAGCTAGTCTAGTATAGCTAGGAGTCTGCTATAAGGGATACTGTCGAAATACCCTAATAGGTCTAGCTATAGGAGAGAGGCCCCGGCTTTATACTTCTATGCCTCCTAGATCTAAGCTATAAGGAGGTATATAGCCAATTCGGTAGATTTATAGCAGTAGTAGCCCTATTACGTTGCTAGAATCAGCTTAAAAGCCTCGGCCATATCCCTTATCTTAGTCCCTATAACTTTCTCTAGGACCTTGCTAATACAGTTAAGTAGGGCTATAGGGCGGTAGCCTCTAGGGGTGTTATAGGTATCCGGCTATTTTCCTAGTTTAGAGAGGATAATAGTAACTACTTCCTTATATTCCTATAGATAGAAGCTATAGAGGAAGGATTTCAAGGCTAGTATAGTAAGGGCCTTATATAAGAGGTCGCTACAGGCCTTAAGAAAGCCTATAGGGAGTTCGTCCAGTCCTAGTACTTTCTAGGGTTTTATTGTTTTAATAGCCTCTTTTATATTATCCGGCCTAACTATCTAGCTAACTAATAGCCTTAGGCCTATTAGGGGTTCCTCTAGGCTATCCTTTTAAGGGGAGGAGGGGAAGAAGCGTGCTAAAAGGGCCTCTATCTTCTCCTAGAAGGTACTAGCTTATCTAAGGGTTAGTAGCTTAGAAGGGGGTAGGGCGGTAGTACTTTATAGCCTAGCCTATCTTTCTAGTTACTAGAGCTTTTCTGGCTTTTTTCTAGCCTCTTATAGAAAGGCCCTTTAGGTCTTTCTCTTATTCTCTCTTATAGCCTTTGTTTGCTTTCTCTAGGCTGACTTATAGGCAGTAAGGAGGGCCTGGTTACTAGGGGAGCGTTAGAGCTATCTTCCTGCCCTTTTTCTCTCCTAGACTACCTAGTAGATTTCGTTGTTCTACTAGGGGGTACTCTTTTTTCTAGTAGTTACTAGGGCTCCTTTAGGGGTTATAGCCCTAGCAATACGCTAGAGTTCCTCTAATAGTTACCTATAGGCCTCCTAGAGCCTAGCTAGGTTAAAGAGGTATAATAGATATCTATAGCCCCCTATATTGTATATTAGAGAGCTGGCCTCTCTTACTACCCCCTCTTTATCTATCTTTTTCTACTGGAATTAGAGGGGCGGTAGTAGGGTTTCTATAGTCTCTAAGTCGATATCTAGTACCTAGGGGTAGTAGTCTAAGCGTAAGTATATATCTAAGCCAGTATAGGAGTAGGTAAGGCTGCTGCTAAGCTAGAAGTAGTTAATAGTAGAGGCCCTACCTGCTTAGCTCCCCTATAGCACCCTAGTTATAGTGCTGTAGGGGGTATGGAGGGTAAGCCCCTACTCTGCTGTTAATAGTAGTAGGTCTTCTAACCTAAGGCTAAAGCGGTTATATTAGTTCTAAAGGG
This sequence comes from Phyllachora maydis, assembly GCA_029339225.1. Taxonomy (NCBI): domain Eukaryota; kingdom Fungi; phylum Ascomycota; class Sordariomycetes; order Phyllachorales; family Phyllachoraceae; genus Phyllachora; species Phyllachora maydis. Next base: position 5,139,751 of record JAQQPM010000004.1, read on the forward strand.
GGTAGTAAAGGTTAAAGTCCCTAGCTAAAAGGTAAAGGCCTAGACAGGCATTAATCTTCCCCCTTATTTCTTCTATAAGGGGGGTTAAGCCAGTCTGGGGTTAGGGGTCGTTATATAGGGACTAGACTATAAAGGGGCTGTTCTTAGTCTATATAGTAGCTCTAGCCTAGTCTAGGCTAGAGCTATAAGTCTATATTACTAGTAGGAGTGATTTATAGATATAAAGTAAGGCCTGTCCGTTAGGGGTAAAAATAAGGTAGTAGGGGGCTGATCTAGGGTAATAGGTAGAGTGTTATACCTGCCTATTAATCTAGAGCTCTTATATAGCGAGTATTTCTTCTTTTACTATAGAAAGTAGTACTTTCTATACTTCCTTTAAGCCTTATACGTTCTAGAGACATACCTTTATATCTCTATCTCCTCTAGCTATATAGTAGGCAGTAGTTGTTATATACTAGTAGCGTTAGCTAGTCTAATATCTAGGTCTAGTCTAGGTCTGGCATCTAGGGGTCTAGGGGCTCCTATAGGCTCTAGGGTTCTAGTAGGTCTAGTAGCCCTTTCAGGGCTTATAGCTAGTATAGAGGAAGAGGAAGGGGGGGTTTGGCCGCTTAAGTGGCTAAAGTAGGCAGTAATTATGCTCTAGTTAGGGGTTAACCCTCTTAATACTATTAGCCGGCCTCTCTATCTCTTCCCTAAGACTATAGTATAGCCTTCCTCCCCCTTCTTTTATAATAGGGCCTGCTAAGGGGGGTGTTGCTATTGTTATTGCTATTGCTACTATTGTTGTTGGTATTAGTACTGGTATAGGGGCAGTTAGTTAATGTTAAAGGCCTTAGGCCTAGAACGTAGATATCCCTTAGCCTATACCTACGCCTCCTTTAGGCAGGGGCAGGCCTCTAAGCAGGCGTAGTAAGCTTAGTAGCAGTTACAGTAGCGGGGTGCCCTAGAGCAGGTAGAGGCTTCTAGTATAGTATGGCTATTAGCGCTATAATTATAGCAGATCTCTTCTTTACTCCGGCATACCTTAGCCCTATAGCCCTATTTCCAGTACTATAGGTATTAGATAGGCTTAGCTTCGTCGATCTAGGGCTCTGCTTCTAGGGCTTAGTAGCTCTAGAAGACCCCCTCCTTATAGGCTTTCTAGGCTGCTTTTAAGGAGGTAAAGGCTATTAGTACCTTAACCCTAGTCCGTTCTAGCCCTTAAGGGTACTAGACCTTTGCCCTAACTACTATAAGGTGTTACTTTTTAGCTTCTTCTAGTAGGCCTTCCTCTATAATCTAGTTATAGACTATAAGGCCTTTAACTACTACTACTTAGGTTGTTATATATAGGAAGGCCTTCTTGCTAAAGGCCCTTATAATCTAGGTAGTATTGCTCTCTAGGCTCTTCTTTATCTCTACGTTCTCTATAACTAGAAGGAGGTTATTGCTAGAGAGCGTCCAAACCCCCTGAACTACTAGGCTAGAAGCCTGTTAGATAGCCTGTACTACCTTTAGGGCAGATTTAGCGAGTACCTGTTATTAGGCTAAGCCTAGTCGGATAAGTACCTAGCGCTCTAGGCTAGGCCTAGTTGCCTTACTAGCTGTTAGTTTACTAGCTATATTAGCCTAGGTAGGGGCTATAGGCTAGGAGTAGCTAGGTTATTATTATTGTTATTGTTATTACTAGTAGTAGCTAGGCTGCTAAGGGTATTAATAGTGCTATAGCTTAGGCGTTGTTAGGGCGGTAGGGCAGTTCTAGGGTGCTAGAGCTGCTACTATTATAGCTAGGGCTTCTTTAGACGGGTCCTAGAGCAGGGCTATAAGGGTAATTTACCTGGCCTTAATAGTCGCTTCTACTATACTATAGAAGTTAGTACTATCCTTAGCTAGGCTAATTATCCAGTCTAGGAGGCTAGAAAGCGTAAGGGCAAGCTTAGGGGGGCTAAGGGCAGCCTAGGCGGTTTTCTTGGTTGCTAGGGCAATATAGTCGGCCTTAGTAGCACTGTTATTACTTCCTTCCTTCCCTGTATTTTTCTCCGATTTTTTCCCTAGCTTTTTTAAGGTTTTCTGGCTAGAAGGGGCTGGGGCTAGGGCGTACTAACTGCTGTTTAGGCCCCTAAGAAAAGGGGCAAAGACGTTGGTTAAGGGGGCGCTAATCGTAAAGGCGTTGATAGAAGGGGGGGCACTAGAGCTAGGTACTATAGGTACTATAGTTATAGCGCCTATAGCAGTCTCCTTAGTAGCAGTAGAGGTAGTAGTAGTAGTTTAGCGGTCTTCCATTTCTATATTATCGTTTAGGTAGTCCGTGCTTAGGGGTTAGTAGTCTATACTTAGGGGCTGGCTTAGAGGGTTGTTATTATTATTGTTAGCCATAGGTAGGGCAGGGTTGCCAAAGCGCAAAGCCGTATTAGTAGTCCATACGCAAGGAAATTACAGTTGCAAGAGGGCAGCTAGGCTCGCTATTTTCTGCATTTTCGCACGCCTAGGGCTATTGCATAACCGACAGCACTATAGCGAAAATTGACAGGCGTTATATCCTCAATCGGACGGTTCGAATGGATATGGTTGTACGCGATTTGGTGTAGTTTTGACCAAAAACTCGTTTTTCGTTTTTAGGTGTCGGTCTACTTATAGCATATACTTTACTTTAGAATATAGAGCTGGGTAAAGTTAATAGTTATACTAGTAGGCCTTTTCGCTCTAATGCCAACTAAAGGTATAAGGCTCTTAAAGGGATCTATTGCTACTAGTATAGTTAACAGTACTATATTAGCTTATATAATCTAATAGAGACTGACAATAAACTTAAGCTTAGATATATATTTAGGGCAAACGCTTACCTTAGTTAGAAAATCCATAGAAAAGACCTACCTTATAACCTATACCGGATTAACCTAGTCCTAGTAATAAAGGCCTATAAGGAAGGCGCCTTTTTCTACCTTATTCAAGCACTTTATAAGGTATATAATACTAAGTTCTGCCCTACTTATCTCTAATAGAAGTGTAATTATAAGGCTAAGTATAATAAGGCTTTTAAACCCTTTTTTAACTCTCTCTCTATACTAAGCTATACTTACGCCTAGCTAGAGGAAGAGCAAGTCGAGATGCGTTTTCTTCTAATAGAAAAAGGGAGAAAAAGCTGGCTTCTCGAAGTTACTTCTTATAGTATTAGGCCTATTATATCTTCTTTATCCTCTCCTACTTATAGCTCTTTTATATAAGGGGAGAACATATTTATAACCTTAATAGTATAAACCAGAGTCTATTACTTACTGCCTCTAGCATTTAGTATTATATCTTTCCTATTATAGGTAGTTGACCTTATAAAAGTCTTAGGTCTAGATCTAAATCTTTAAGGTCTATTTAAAGGGAAGGTTAATAATAAGGAAGCTAACTCTATAGCTTATATAATCAAGGTCCCTAGTTAGGTTTTGGATTTTCTTAATATAGTTTAGCGCTAAAAGCTAGACGTTTTCTTTTTAAAGTCCTTAGAGGATATAGCTTGCTTTTTATAGGACTTACTCTCTACTTAGACAGATTCCAAGCTTTACAGCAGTCTTTATAATAATAGTACTATCGATATTTTACTTATACTATAGAATATAATTGTAAAAGCAAACAATATGTTTGGTAATAAGGCGATATAGCTAGCTATAGCTAAAGCTTTAAGTATAGCTTTTTAAAGTTGGAAGTAGCTGTAACTAGAAAGCAATAATAATAAGCTACTAAAGGCAGGTCCCTCTTATACTTCTCTATCTAATTAGGTAGAGACCCCTACTACTAGTAGCCTATCTATATAGGTAAAAGAAGATCCTTCTTATAAGATGAAAGCTACTAATGTTTACTAAGGAATACTCTAGAAAATACTTAATAGAAAATATAGTCTTTTAAACAAAGAGGCCCTTAACCTAATAGAAGCTAGAGTCTACTTTCTAAGATTATATATAAGTAGGTCTCTAAAGGTATTAGGATTGTTAAGGAAATAGCTATACTAGATAGCTCTAGCTTAGATAATACTCTCTTAGCTTTTACCTTAGCTTTAGCGTTAGGTTAGGCCGGTCTAGCCCTGTTTAGATGTCTATAAGGTTACCTATCTAAGTAATAAGAGATAGTAAAGACTAATATCGTTTCTCTGGTTAAGCCTATTAGGGAATCTTAGATAGCCTGGTTCCTAGATATAGAAGATAGCTATCGTACGATTAGGTTACTATAAGACTTCTATACCCTAAGTATCAACTCTATCGTTATAGCGAAAAATGCGGTTTCTAGTAGCATTGTTAATAGTAATCTGATAATACAGACTAACGGAGCTTCTCTTATTTAAGGAGTAACTAAGTTCTATTCTTTACCCTAGATTTTCCTAATAGCTCTTTATAATAGTAGCCTACGACTATACGTACTTCTAGATAGCGGATCAGAATATAGCCTTATCTCCCTTAAGGTAATAAACTATCTTAACCTTATAATTACAAAAACCAAGATATAGTCCTATAGTTTATAGAGCAATTTGTAATCTCTTTAAGGGAAGGTCCTAATACCTTTCTATATTTAAGGTTATAGGGCCCTAGTCTACTGCTATATCTCTTCTAACGATAGGTCTAACAAGGCTTATAATATCCTATTAGGAATACCTTTTTAGAAGGACTATAAGGTAATTTATAGTCTTAGTAGTCCTAATATAATTAAGATGACTTTCTAGGACTAGGAATTTATTACCTGCCTTACCCCTTTAGATATTACTAGAGCCCTTTATACTATTAAATAGGATTCCTTTATATAAAGGAGGAACGCTGTCGAATCCCTACCTACTAGCTACTAGGATAGCCTATTTACTTTATAGGGATAGGTAAATAAGGCTAATAAAGTCCCTAACTAGGTACTTACTTTAGAAGATAATAATAAGGTCCTAGGAGACTAGCTTAACAATAAGACCATTGCTAATATTTTATATACTTCCTTTAAGTAGAAGTCTAGCGTTTAGCGTTTTGAAAGGGAAGGTTTAGAGCGAGTTATTAGTATTTAGAGTTTTTCTTATATAGAAATAGTTTCTTCTAATTCTTTCTTTCCTTTAAGAACAGCTTCTAGTCTATTTCCTTCCTCTAAGTAGTCTAAAGAACCCTCTATCCTTTAAACTTTCAATATATATAAGCCTACTAGAAAGAAGGTTTACCCTATCGATAATATCCTGTCTAATAGGTCGGTACTAGAAGGAATCGTTAACTAGAAGCCTGCTAAGTTGTTACTAGCCTAGGAAAAGGCAACTTCTAGGTATAAGTACAATCGATAGGTTTTTCTACGATTTTCGGATTTACCTTACGGTTCTTAACTTATACCTAATCGGTTAAAGGGCTTAAAAGACAACGTAGACCTAGCTCTCTAGCTCTCTAAGGACGAATTTGACTTATTCGCCTATATGCTCTTTAATAAGGAACAAGCCCTTATATAGGAATTTAAGGACCTTAGCCGTATCGATCTATTAATTATTCCGCCTTAGTATATTAAGACTATCCCTTGTTCTGCCTAGTAAGCCAAATATATACCTATAGGTAAGGCGATAATTCCGGTATATATGGATATTCTAAAGAAGCAAAAAGCTAAGAGGATTCTAGAATATACCTATAAAGCCTACTAAAACAACTGGTTCCTTATTCGGAAGAAGAATAGTAAATACCGCCTGATCAATAATACTTAGCAATATAATACTATTACTATCTAGGACGCCTTTATCCTACTAAATATAAAGGAATTCTTAAAGGACTTTTCTAGCTATATAATTATATCTATACTTAATCTATTTTCTAATTATAATAATATTATATTAGATAAGAAGAGTTAGGATCTTACAACGTTTACCAGTTTAATTGGTCTACTATACCTAACTATACTTCTATAAGGCAGTACGAATTCGGTTACCTAGTTTATATATATGATATACCGAACAACGGTCTAAAGGGAAAACGGGTTTTTGGTCAAAACCACACCAAATCGCGTGCAACCACATCCATTCGAACCGTCCGATCGAGGACATAACGCCCGCCAATTTTCGCTGCAGCGCTGTCGGTTGCGCGACAGCCCCAGGCATGCGAAAATGCAGAAAATGGCAAGCCTAGCTGCCCTCTTGCAACTGCAATTTCCTCATATACGGGCTACCAACGTGGCTCTACGCCCTGGTAACCCTGCCCTACCTACGGCCAACAACAATAATAACAACCCCCTAAGCCAGCCCCTAAGTACAGACTAACCCCTAAGCATAGACCACCTAAATAACAATATAGAGATGGAAGACCGCTAAACTACTACCTCTACTACTGCTAAAGAGACCGCTATAGGCGCTATAACTATAGTACCTATAGCACCTAGCTCTAGCACCCCCCCTACTATCAACGCCCCTGCAATTAGCGCCCCCCCCTTAACCAACGTCTTTGCCCCTTTCCTTAGGGGCCTAAACGGCAGCCGGTATGCCCTAGCCCCGACCCCCTCCAGTTAGAAAACCTCGAAAAAACCAGGGAAAAAATCAGAGAAAAATACAGGGAAAGAAGAAAACAATAACAGTACCGCTAAGGCCAACCACATCACCCTAGCAACCAAGAAAACCGCCTAAGCTGCCCTTAGCCCCCCTAAGCTCGTCCTAACGCTCTCTAGCCTCCTAGACCGGATAATCAACCTAGCTAAGGACAGTACTAACTTCTATAATATAGTAGAAGCAACCACTAAGGCCAGGCAAATCGCCCTTACAGCCCTGCTCTAGGACCCTCCTAAAGCAGCCCTAGCTACAGCAATAGCTCTAGTACCCTAAAACCGCCCTACTGCCTTAGGAACGCCTAAACCATAGTACCAACAACACCCTTAGCAGCCTAGCTACTAATAGTAATAACAGCAACAACAATAGCAATAGCCTAGCTACTCCTAGCCTATAGCCCCTACCTAGGCTAATATAGCTAGTAAGCTAACAGCTAGTAAGGTAACTAGGCCTAGCCTAGAACGCCAGGTACTTATCCGACTAGGCTTAGCCTAACAATAGGTACTAGTTAAATCTGCCCTAAAGGTAGTACAGGCTATCTAACAGGCCTCTAGCCTAGCTGTTTAGGGGGTTCGGACGCTCTCTAGCAGTAACCTCCTACTAGTTATAGAAAATGTAGAGATAAAGAAGAGCCTGGAGAACAATACTACCTGGATTATAAGGGCCTTTAGAGAGAAGGCCTCTCTATATACCATAACCTAGGCGGTAGTGGTTAAAGGCCTTATAGTCTATAACCAGGTTATAGAGGAAGGCCTACTAGAAGAGGCTAAAAAGCAGCACCCTATAGTAGTTAGGGTAAAAGTCTAGTACCCCTAAGGGCTAGAAAGGACTAGGGTTAAGGTACTAATAGCCTTTACCTCCTTAGAGACAGCCTAGAAGGCCTATAAGGAGGGGGTCTTCTAAAGCTACCAAGCCTTAGAAGCAGAGCCCTAGATCGACAAAGCTAAGCCTATCCAATGCCTAAGGTACTAGAAATAGGGCTATAGGGCTAAGGTATACCAGAGTAAGGAGGAGATCTGCTATAACTACAGCGCTAACAGCTATACTACGCCAGAAGCCCCTACCTACTCTAGGGCACCCCGCTGCTACAACTGCCGCTAAGCTTACTATACCTGCTTAGAGGCCTGCCCCTACCTAAAAGAGGCATAGGCACAGGCTAAGGGATATCTACATTCTAGGCCTAAGGCCTTTAACATCGACCAACCGCCCCTATACTAGTAGCACTAACAGCAATAGCAATAGCAGTAACAGCAACAACAGTAACAATACCCCCCTTAGCAGGCCTTATTATAAGAGGAAGGAGAGGAAGGCTATACTATAGTCTTAGGGAAGAGATAGAAGGGCTAACCAATAGGCTTAAGAGGGTTAACCCCCAACCAGAGCACAATTACCGCCTACTTCAGCTACCTAAGCGGCTAAACCCCCCCTTCCTTTACACTGGCTATAAGCCCTAGAGGGGCTATAGGACCTACTGGAACCCCGGAGCCTATTAGAGCCCCTAGACCCCTAGATACTAGACCTAAACTAGACCTAGATACTGGACTAGCTAACGCTACTACTATATAACAACTACCACCTACTATACAGCTAGAGGAGATAGAGATATAAAGATACGCCTCTGGAATATATAGGGCTTAAAGGAAGTATAGGAAGTACTACTTTCTATAGTAAAAGAAGAAATACTTGCTATATAAGAGCCCTAGATTAACAGGCAGGTATAGTACTCTACCTACTGCCCTAGATCAGCCCCCTACTACCTGGTTTTTACCTCTAACGGACAGGCCTTACTTTATATCTATAAATCACTCCTACTAGCAACATGGACTTACAGCTCTAGCTTAGACTGGGCTAGGGCTACTATATAGACTAAGAACAGCCCTTTTACAGTCTAGTCCCTATATAACAACCCCTAACCCCAGACTAGCCTAACCCCCCTTATAGAGGAAATAAGGGGGAAGATCAACGCCTACCTAGGCCTTTACCTTCTAGCCAGGGACTTTAACCTTTATTACCCCCTATAGGACCAATATAACCGCTATAGCCCTAGGTCAGAAGACCTACTGCTATTAACAGCAGAGTAGGGACTTACCCTCTGCACCCCCTACGGCGCTATAACTAGGGCGCTATAGAGGAGCTAAGTAGGTAGGGCCTTGACTATCAACCACTTCTAGCTTAGTAGCAGCCTTACCTGCTCCTATACTAGCTTGGATATACGCTTATACTTAGACTACTATCCCTAGGTACTAGATATCGACCTAGAAAACACAGAAGCCCTACCGCCGCCCCCCCGATTCCAGTAGAAAAAGATAGATAAAAAGGAGGTAGTAAGAGAGGCTAGCTCCCTAATATACAATATAAAGGGCTATAGATATCTATCATACCTCTCTAACCTAGCTAAGCTTAAGAAGGCCTATAGGCGATTATTAGAGGAACTCTAGCATATTACTAGAGCTATAACCCCTAAAAAAGCCCTAATAACTACTAGAAGAAGGAATGCCCCCTAGTAGAATAACAAAGTCTACTAGGCAGTCTAGGAGAGAAAAAGGGCAGAAAGACAGCTCTAACGCTTCCCTAGCAACCAGGCCCTCCTTACCACCTATAAGTCAGCCTAGAGAGAGCAAACAAAGGCTATAAAAGAAAGTAAGAGGAAGACCTAGAGGGCTCTTCTATAAGAGGCTAGAGACAAGCCAAAGAAGCTCTAGCAACTAGAAAGATAGGCTAGGCTATAAAGCACTACTGCCCTACCCCCTCCTAAGCTACTAACCCTTAGATAAGCCAGTACCTTCTAGGAGAAGGTAGAGGCCCTTTTAGCACGCTTCTTCCCCCCCTCTCCCTAGGAGGACAGCCCGGAGGAACCCCTAATAGGCCCTAGGCTACTAGTTAGCTAGACAGTTAGGCCGGACGATATAAAAGAGGCTATTAAAACAACAAAACCCTAGAAGGTACTAGGACCTGACGGACTCCCTACAGGCTTTCTAAAGGCCTGTGGTAACCCCTTATATAAAGCCCTCGCTATACTAGCCTTAAAATCCTTCCTCTACGGCTTCTATCCATAGGAATATAAGGAAGTAGTTACTATCGTCCTTCCTAAGCCAGGAAAACAGCCGGATACCTATAACACCCCTGGAGGCTACCAACCTATAGCCCTTCTTAACTGCATTAGCAAGGTCCTGGAAAAAGTTATAGGGACTAAGATAAGGGATATAGCCGAAGCTTTTAAGCTAATTCCAGCGACGTAACAGGGCTACTGCCGCTATAAGTCCACCGAATCGGCTATATACCTCCTTATAGCTTAGGTCTAGAAGGCATAGAAATATAAAGCCGGGGCCTCCCTCCTATAGCTAGACCTATCAGGGTATTTCAACAGTATCCCTTATAATAGACTCCTAGCTATACTAGACCAGTTAGGGCTACCTATCTAGCTACTATCCTAGCTAAAGGAATTCCTCTCCTCTAGAACTACCAGCCTCCTATTCGACGGCTAAAAGAGCCGGCAAATCCCAGTACTAACAGGAGTACCCTAAGGCTTACCACTTTCACCAATCCTCTTAGTCCTATACCTATACCCCCTATATAAAAGACTAGAGAGAAAATACCCTGCTATCTCTACTATAGGCTACGTAGATAATACCAATCTACTAGCCTTTGGTAAAGAAGCTACAATAACAGTTAGGCAGCTAGAGGAAGCCTAGAGAGAGTACCTAGACTAGGTAACAACCGCTAGGGTTACCTTCTTAGCAGTAAAGAGCAAGCTTATACACTTCCCCCCTAAAAGAAGGCCCTAGACCAACCCTATTAACCTAGGACTAACAGAGGACTCCCCCCTATAACCAGCTATAGAGGCCCATTTTCTAGAGGTTTAGCTAGACCCTAAGCTTACCTAGAAGGCCTATGCCAATACCCTACAGCAGAAGCTAAAAACGCAGTCCCTCGCTATTACTAGGCTAGCTAGAAAGACCTAGAGACCTAGAATCGAAAAGGCTAGGCTCCTATATATAGCAGTAATAAGGCCGGTCCTAGCCTATACAGCCTCGGCCTAGCATACCCCTACACCTATAACACCGAATAAGCCACAGGGTATAACTAAAGGCCTACTAGCAGCTAAAAACAAGGCCCTAAGGAGAGTTACAGGGGCCTATAAGAGAACACCAATCCGAAGCCTCTACTATAAGGCCAACGTCCCCCCCCTTAACCTCTACCTTAACGCCCTCTCTTTCTCTAGCCAGGCTAGAATAAACAGGGCTATAGAGGAAGAGGTAGCTAAGCAGAAGGAAGCCCTACGCCTTGCCCTTAGAAATAGGACCCCTAGGACCAGCCTCCCCCTAAACAGGCATACAAAGCAAGAAAGGAAAAGGGAAGTAACAGCCCAGTAGTACTACTAATAACTAAGGAAGGCTATTAACAAGGAACCCCTTTACACCGCCTAGAAGGATCGCTATTTACAGGAGGCCAGGGCCTCTAGCTACAACCCCTATACAAAGAGCCTCTTAGAGAAATTAGCCAAGGCTACCTTCCAAGAGGAAAACCTAGCTAAGGCCTTTAAGGAGGCCTTCCAAAGACGCTACTATAACCTCTCTAAGGCTGAAAGCTCGCTACTAATACAGGCCCGTATAGGGAAGATAGGCCTAAGAGGATTCCTATTTACCTATAAGGTACCTAGGGTTAATAACCCCCTCTACTGCTATTACCTAGCTATAGAGGACATCCGATATATATTCGACGGTTGCCTAGCCTACCCTTTAGCCCCCTTTAAAGAAAGGGAAAGAGGGGATACACACAGCTTTCTCTATAGGCTTGAAAAAGGGGGCGGCAGCGCTGTACGCCCCCTAGTTCGCTATATCGCTACTAGACTGCCAGAATACTCGGTTGCTTAGAGGCTAGGAGCGGTCTAGCCTATACCCCTTTAGGCAGTATGTTTTCATACTCCTAAGGGGGCAGTATCTACTCTGGTAAAGATCAGCCTACCCCCTATCACACCCCCTTTTTTCCTATATACGGTTATAGGTTTTTCACCCGTTGTACGGTTTTCCTATAGCACTAGTTTAGCCCACCTAGATATCCCCTACGGGGATCAGATAGCGTAATAGAATCTATCTATCTATATATGATATACCGGATCTTCTACGACTTAATACCCTAGATTTATCAAGCTTTCCTACATAATATTGGTATTAAAGGACCAAATATACAATATAATAATGCCCTAATTATACCTAGAATTTGATAATTTATAGCAGAATAGGTCTAGAACTATAACAAAGTTTTACTTAACGCTAAGCTAGTAGGAGCCTATATTGCTATAGTTAAGTCCTAGTTCCTAGTCTTAAAGGCTGTTATTGTTAGCTATAAGTATATGTTAGATAGCTGCTTGCCTAATAATACTAAGATCTGGAAGATTCGTAAATAGTTAACCCTAAAGTCTCTTTCTAAAGTCCGCTCTTTTCTTAGTATTGCTAGTTTCTATTATATTTAGGTCCTCTATTTCGGCTATATTGCCTACCTGCTCTTTAATCTGGCGAAGAAGAACGTAACATAGGTATAAAAAGCCAAATTACTAGTATACCTTTACTTATCTTAGTTTTCTTATTACCTTTACACCTTGCCTTACACTACTTATCTATAGAGACAGCCGCTATAGTAAAATCTACCTTATAGTTAACGCCTTTCTAGATAGATAGGGAGCAGTCTTAGAACAAGAAGGCCTAGATAGTAAGCAGTACCCTTGTTAATTTAAGTCTAGTATCTGGTCTCTAGCTAAGTAGCGCTATAATGTAACTAGGTATAAGCTCTAAGGTCTTCTTTATAGTTTAAAGCAGTTTTAGTAGTACCTTTATAGTATAAGGTTTATAATCAAGACAGATGCTTAGGTCTTAGTCTACCACATAAACAGCTTGGCCAGTAATATACCTGACGCCCTTATAATACGCTAGATAGCCTAGATTTAACTTTTTGATTTTAAGACTCGGTATATCCTAGGATCGAAAAACACTATAGCAGATGCCCTAAGTAGACGACCCTCAACCTAAGTCGATATTAACAAGAAGGTTTATAAAGAAGATATAGATAACTTTATTAACGCTTAGATTTTCACCTTAACTCTTAAGAAGGATATACTTAAGGGCAATTAGCCTAAAGAGTACTAGGAGTACGTTATCTATCTAATTATACTTTAAATGCCCGATTACTTAGTTTGTTATAGTAATAGGGTGAACTTTAAACGTTAAGCCCTTAAGTTTTTAGTCTATAATAGAATACTATTTCTATGCCCTACTTATAAGGGTAATTGCCCCTACCTTATAATTATAGATACTGAAAAACAATAGTATATCTAGTCAACTTGCTATAACAAAATAGGATACTATAGAAGGGACACTTCTTACTATTAGATCGCCTAACTATACTAGTAGCTAACAACCTACTTAGATCTAGTTAATTAGTACTATTACTATAAGGTTTATTAGAAGATTCGCCTATCCTAGTAAAAGGAAGAAGCCTAGTTTACTATACCTTCTTTAACCCTGTTTCTTAAAGTCCATTTCGACGTCTAGTTTTTCAAGGGTAAGTATAATGCTATAATCGAGGTATAGAACGACCTTACTAGCTATATTAAGGCTGCTATTCTTAGTGAAGTTAATTCGGCTTTAGTTTAGACTTTTATACTTTAGTATTTGTTTTTAAGATATAGCTTTTCCCTAATTATAGTTATTAATAGTACTTCTAAGTTTAAGGGTATAGTTAAAGCATCTCTAAAAACTATTAGAGTTAAGCAAATTACTAGCTTATTCTATAACTTAAGAGCTAATAGTATTAACAAGGTAGGTTACCTACTAATTGCAACTATACTTGCTATAATTATAAAGACAATAAGGATAGATTAGAAGAAGTTCCTACGCTTTGTTCTCTAGGTTAACTATACCTTAATTCGTTCCTCTTTTAGTATCTTGCCTTACTTTATGCTTTTTAGTTAAAACCTAGTTACTAAGATTAAGCTTAACATCCTTTTCTAGTATCTGATCAGATAGGAGCAAGTCTAGGCTAAAGTTCGTTAACCTAGAAAGCTAGTTAATATAAAAGCTGCTTTAGATCTATTTACAAAGTGTATTAAGTCTATTATAGATATAGAGCTTGCCTAGATAGAGCTATAGGATAAGGTATCTAAGGCCTATAAAAGTACTATTAAAGCGAGAAATTACGCGTTATCTAGGAAGTTATACTTAGATTAGTTGGAAATCCACCCTAGTAATTTAGTCCTTATTTACAATAAGGTTAGGCAGATCGATATAAGTTGCTAGTACAAGCTATCCTTCTAATAGAAAGGCCCTTTTCAAGTCTTATAGAAGAGTTCTAAGAAGGCTTACTAGCTAGAGACTTTAGATAGGATTAAGCTTAAACGGACTTTCCCGCTAACTATAGTAAAGAAGTTCTTCTAATTAGACAGTATCTTTGTTTATAATCCAAATAGACTATAATAAAGGGACGATTCCCAGCTAGAATAGTTTAGTAAGAACAATATTATCAGACTAGGTATTAAGGATCCTAATAGGCTTGGTAATCTGGTTAGAGGAGAGAGACCGTTAATATAGGAAAGAAAGACAGCTTTTAAAGGTACTTCCTAAGCAACTTAATTTATATTAAGTTTTTAGACTATTAAACTTAGGCTAGGTTTTCGTTAAAGGGGAGGTAGTTTAAGTTCTTTTATATACTTACCTTTTTCTTATATCTCTTCCCCTATTTATAAGAGTAGTTTGTTCTTTTCTTTTTCCTGGCTTTTCGCTATATAAGTATATACGTACTAGTAAGGGGGGGTATATGCTATACCGTATAGTATTCCCTCGATTTAAGTGTTTATATCGTCTACCTTGACCGAACCGACACCTAAAAACGAAAAACGAGTTTTTGGTCAAAACTACACCAAATCGCGTGCAACCACATCCATCCGAACTGTCCGATTAAGGACACAACGCCTGCCAATTTTCGCTATAGCGCTGTCGGTTGCGCGACAGCCCTAGGCGTGCGAAAATGCAGAAAATAGCGAGCCTAACTGCCCTCTTACAACTGCAATTTCCTTACGCATAGGCTACTAATGCAGCTCTGTACCCTAGCAACCCTGCTCTACCTATAGCTAGCAATAACAATAATAACCCCCTAAGCCAGCCCCTAAGTACGGATTACTAACCCCTAAGCATAGACTACCTAAACGATAATACGGAAATAGAAGACCGCTAGACTACTGCTACTACTGCTAAAGAGACTGCTATAGGCGCTATAACTACAGTACCTATAACACCTAGCTCTAGCGCCCCCCCTACTATTAATGCCCCTATAATTAGCGCCCCCCCCTTAACTAACGTCTTTGCCCCTTTCCTTAGGGGCCTAAATAGCAGCTAGCACGCCCTAGCCCCGACCCCTTCTAGCTAGAAAACCCTGAAAAAACTAGGGAAAAAATCGGAGAAAAATACAGGGAAAGAAGGAAACAATAATAGTACTACCAAGGCCGACCACATCGCCCTAGCAACCAAGAAAGCCGCCTAGGCTGCCCTTAGCCCCTCTAAGCTTGTCCTTATACTTTCTAGCCTCCTAAACCGGATAATCAGCCTAGCTAAGGACAGTACTAACTTCTATAGTATAATAGAAGCAACTACTAAAGCCAGGTAAATTGCCCTTATAGCCCTGCTCTAGGACCTGCCTAAAGAAGCCCTAGCTATAGCGGCAGCTCTAGCACCCTAAAACCGCCCTACTGCCCTAATAACGCCTAAGCCATAGCACCAGTAATACCCTTAGTAGCCTAGCCACTACTAGCAATAATAGTAGCAATAACAGTAATAGCCTAGCCACTCCTAGCCTATAGCCCCTACCTAGGCTAATATAGCTAGTAAACTAATAGCTAGCAAGGCAACTAGGCCTAGCCTAGAGCGCTAGGTACTTATCTAACTAGGCTTAGCCTAGTAATAGGTGCTTGCTAAATCTGCCTTAGAGGTAGTATAAGCTATCTAACAAGCTTCTAGCCTAGTAGTTTAAAGGGTTTAAACGCTTTCTAGCGGTAACCTCCTTCTAGTTATAGAGACTATAAAGATAAAGAAGAGCCTAGAAAGTAATACTACCTGGATTATAAGGGCCTTTAGCAAGAAGGCCTCCCTATATACAACAACCTAGGTAGTAGCAGTTAAAGGCCTTATAGTCTATAACTAGGTTATAGAGGAAGGCCTACTAGAAGAAGCTAAAAAGCAATACCCTATAGCGGTTAAGGTAAAGGTCTAGTACCCTTAAGGGCCAGAACGGACTAGGGTTAAGGTACTAATAGCCTTTACCTCTTTAGAGGTAGCTTAGAAAGCCTATGAAGAGGGGGTCTTCTAAAGCTGCCAAGCCCTAGAAGCAAAGCCCTAGATCGACAAAGCTAAGCCTATCTAATACCTATAGTACTGGAAATAGGGCTATAGGGCTAAGGTATGCCGGAGTAAAGAAGAGATCTGCTATAACTGTAGCGCTAATAGCCATACTATGCTAGAAGCCCCTACCTGCTCTAGGGCACTCCGCTGCCGTAACTACTACTAAGCTTACTACGCCTGCTCAGAGGCCTACCCCTGCTTAAAAGAGGCATAGGCACAGGCTAAGGGATATCTACGTTCTAGGCCTAAGGCCTTTAACGTTAACTAACTACCCTTATACCAGTACTAACAGCAATAGTAGCAACAGTAACAATAGTAGTAACACCCCCCTTAGCAGGCCCTAGTATAAGAGGAGGGGGAGGAAGGCTATACTATAGTCTTAGGGAAGAGACAGAGAGGCCGACTAATAGTATTAAAAGGGTTAACCCCTAACTAGAGCATAATTACTGCCTGCTTTAGCTACCTAAGTGGCTAAACCCCCCCTTCCTCTTCCTCTATACTAGCTATAAGCCCTAAAGGGGCTACTAGACCTACTAAAACCCTAGAGCCTATAGGAGCCCCTAGACTCCTAGATACTAGACCTAGACTAGACCTAGATACTAGACTAGCTAACGCTATTACTATATAATAACTACCGCCTACTATATAGCTAGAGAAGATAGAGATATAAAGGTATGCCTCTAGAACGTATAGGGCTTAAAAGAGGTATAAGAAGTACTACTTTCTATAGTAAAAGAAGAAATACTTGCTATATAAGAGCCCTGGATTAATAGGCAGGTACAACACTCTACCTACTACCCTAGATCAGCCCTCTACTACCTTATTTTCACCCTTAACGGACAGGCCTTACTTTATATCTATAAATCACTCCTGCTAGTAATATAGACTTATAGCTCTAGCTTAGACTAGGCTAGGGCTACTATATAGACTAAGAACAGCCCTTTTATAGTCTAGTCCCTATATAACGACCTCTAACCCTAGACTGGCTTAACCCCTCTTATAGAAGAAATAAGGGGGAAGATTAATGCCTATCTAGGCCTTTACCTTCTAGCTAAGGACTTTAACCTTTATTACCCCCTTTAGAACCAATATAACCGCTTTAGCCCTAGGTTAGAAGACCTACTACTATTAACAGTAGAGCAGAGGCTTACCCTTTATACCCCCTATAGCGCTATAACTAGGGTGCTATAGGGGAGCTAAGTAGGTAGGGCCTCTACTATTAACCATTTCTAGCTTAGTAGCAACCTTACTTGCTCTTATACTAGCTTAGATATACGCTTATACTTAGACTACTACCCCTAAATACTAGATATCGACCTAGAGACTGTAGAAACCCTACTACTGCCCCCCCGATTCTAGTAGAAGAAGATAGATAAAGAGGGGGTAGTAAGAGAGGCCAGCTCCTTAATATATAATATAGGGGGCTATAGATATCTATTATGCCTTTCTAACCTAGCTAAGCTCTAGAAGGCCTATAGGCAGCTATTAGAGGAACTCTAGCATATTGCTAGGGCTATAACCTCTAAAGGAGCCCTAGTAACTACTAAAAGGAAAAGTACCCCCTAGTAGAACAACGAAATCTACTAGGTAGTCTAGGAGAGAAAAAGAGCAGAAAGACAGCTCTAACGTTCCTTTAGTAACTAGGCCCTCCTTATTACCTATAAGTTAGCCTAGAGAAAGCAAATAAAGGCTATAAGAAAGAGCAAGAGAAAGACCTAGAGGGCCTTTCTATAAGAGGCTAGAGAAAAACCAGAGAAGCTCTAGCAACTAGAAAGATAGGCTAGGCTATAAAGTACTACTGCCCTACCCCCTTCTAAGCTGCTAACCCTTAAATAAGCTAGTACTTTCTAGGAGAAGGTAAAGGCCCTTTTAATACGTTTCTTCCCCCTCTCCCCCTAAAAGGATAGCCTAGAGGAACCCCTAATAGGCCCTAGGCTACTAGTTAGCTAGATAGTTAGGCTAGATAATATAAAAGAGGCAGTTAAAACAATAAAGCCCTAGAAAGTACTAGGACCTAATGAACTCCCTATAGGCTTTCTAAAGGCCTATAGCGACCTACTATATAAAGCCCTTACTATACTAGCCTTGAAATCCTTCCTCTATAGCTTCTATCTATAGGAATATAAGAAAGCGGTTACTATCGTCCTCCCTAAACTAGGAAAACAGCTAGACACCTATAACACCCCTAGAGGCTACTGCCCTATAGCCCTACTTAACTATATAAGTAAGGTCTTAGAGAAAGTTATAGGGACTAAGATAAGGGATATAGCCGAGGCTTTTAAGCTAATTCTAGCAATATAATAGGGCTACTACTGCTATAAATCTACTGAATCGGCTATATACCTCCTTATAGCTTAGATCTAGGAGGTATAGAAGTATAAAGCTAGGGCCTTCCTCCTATAGCTAGACCTATTAGGGTATTTCGATAGTATCCCTTATAATAGACTTCTAGCTATACTAGACTAGCTAGGGCTACCTACCTAGCTACTATCCTAGCTAAGGGAATTCCTCTCCTCTAGGACTACTAGCCTCCTATTTAACAGCTAAAAAAGCTAGTAAATCCCAGTACTAATAGGAGTACCCTAAGGCTTACCACTCTTACTAATCCTCTTAGTCCTATACCTCTGCCCTTTATATAAAAGACTAGAGAGAAAATACCCTACTATCTCTACTATAGGCTATATAGATGATACTAACCTACTAGCCTTCGGCAGAGAAGCTACAACAATGGTTAAGTAGTTAGAAGAGGCCTAGAAAAAGTGCCTAGACTAGGTAATAACAGCTAGAGTTACCTTCTTAGTAGTAAAGAGCAAGCTTATATACTTCCCTCCTAGAAGAAGGCCCTAGACCAACCCTATTAACCTAGAACTAATAGAGGACTCCCCCCCCTTATAACCAGCTTTAGAGGCCTGTTTTCTAGAGGTCTGGCTAGACCCTAAGCTTACCTGGAAGGCCTACGCTAGTACCCTATAGCAGAAGCTAAAAACGCAGTCCCTTACTATTACTAGGCTAGCTAGAAAGACCTAAAGACCTGGAATCGAAAAGACTAGGCTCCTATATATAGCAGTAATAAGGCCGGTCCTAGCCTATACAGCCTTAGCCTGGCATACCCCTATACCTATAGTACTAAATAAGCTATAAGGTATAACCAGAGGCCTACTAGCAGCTGAAAATAAGGCCCTAAGGAGGGTTATAAGGGCCTATAAAAGGACATTAGTCTAAAGCCTCTACTATAAGGCTAATATCCCCCCCCTTAACCTCTACCTTAACGCCCTCTCCTTCTCTAGCCAAGCTAGAATAAATAGGGCTATAGGGAAAGAAGTAGCTAAGCAGAAGGAAGCCCTACGCCTTACCCTTAGAAACAGGACCCCTAGGACCAACCTCCCCCTAAGAGGGCATACAAAGTAAGAAAGAAAAAGGAAGGTAATAGCCTAGTAGTACCACTAACAACTAAGAAAGGCTATTAACAAGGAACCCCTCTATACCGCCTAGAAAGATCGCTATCTATAGGAAGCTAGGGCCTCTAGTTACAACCCCTATATAGAAAGCCTTTTAGAGAAATCAGCTAAGGCTACCTTTTAAGAGGAGAACCTAGCTAAGGCCTTTAAGGAGGCTTTCTAAAGACGCTACTATAACCTCTCCAAGGCTAAAAGCTTGCTACTAATATAGGCCTAAATAGGGAAGATAGGCCTAAAGGGATTTCTATATACCTATAAGGTACCTAGGGTTGATAACCCCCTCTGCCGCTACTACCTAGCTACAGAAGACATCCGATATATATTCGACGGTTGCCCGGCCTACCCTTTAGCCTCCTTTAAAGAAAGGGAAAAAGGGGATATATATAGCTTTCTCTATAGACTTGAAAAAGGGGGCAGCAGCGCTATACGCCCCTTAGTTCGCCATATTACTACTAGACTGCTAGAATACTCTATTACTTAAAGGCTAGGAGCGGTCTAGCCTATACCCCTTTAGGCAGTATGTTTTCATACTCCTAAAGGGGCGGTATCTACTCTGGTAAAGATTGGCCTACCCCCTATTATACCCCCCCTTTTTTCCTATATACGGTTATAGGTTTTTCACCCATTATACTGTTTTCCTATAGCACTAGTTCAGCCTACCTAGATATCCCCTACGGGGATCAGATAGCGTAATAGAATCTATCTATATCGTCTACCTTGCCTAGTTATAGGTCTAAGATTTTGTTTTATACTATTTTGTTTTATTTCGTTTCAGCTCTTTTCTTCTTAGGAAGTAGAAGCTTTATTTATAGCTTATATATCTAGTTAAGGGGAGGAGCATATTTAGCATTAATAGATCTTATTACTTAGCTAGCCGACTATCCCAACAACCTTTAATACCTATCCCGACTTATTTTCCGGACTACTACCTAGCTTGCCCTTCTAATTACTTAGTATAGTATGTATTAACTACCAGATTAACCGACTTCCGCTCAACCTGCAATTACTACGCCTTATAAACAGTTTTCTTATCCTATTAGTTAACAATTATATCCTTAGTATAAAAGTTGCCTAGGTTAAACTAGTATAGAGCTATCGTCTTCTTAGCCTATTTAGACGCTTAAAGTGGCTATTTATTATAGGAAGAGCCGATATATATCTACAAGTACTTCTTATCTTAGAAGACGCAGTTCCTATAAGCACTATAGTCGACTTCTAGAACTAAGATATAGTAAATAAAAGGCTAAGCTATATTTAGATAAGGACTACTAGTATTATACTAGTTAGATAAACTTAACCGAAATTAGGTTTTATTATATTCCTTATAGTTTACTATATTACTACCTACTATATTAGCTCTAATTAGATATCTAGATATAAGTTTGAATATACTAATAGCCAAACTCTTAAATAAAGAGACCTTAGACCTAGTATAGTCGGTTACTATAAATTTCTTAGATATACTTACCTAGAAAGTCTAACCTAAAATACTTAATAGTAATAGGGGATCGACGTCCGACTATAGAGAAAGAAGAGTTAAAGCGGATAATAGTAGGATCCTAACTACTTTCTACTAGCTAAGTAGAAGATAGATAGTTAAGTAGACTAGGTTCTAGACCTAGAGATATATACTATTAATAAGTATTAGCTGGTTCTTCTTTAAAAATCCAGATCCGAAATATACTATGTCCGATTATAGCTAGGTTTAGCAGTAGGTGCTATATATAATTAACAAAGTTATAGAACTTTATATTATCAACTACCTTCTAGATTATCTGCTTTAAGAAGATATAGAATCTTCTAGGATTAATAGAGAAAGTAGTTACCTAAGTTGCAGGTACCTAGAATACCTTAAGACAAATCGGACATACTACCTAGCTTATAGAAGCTTTCTTAATAAGAGCGTTAGATAATATCTCTATATAGATAAGATTAAGTAAAAAGGTTAAGTTTTAAAAGAGAATAAAATCGGTTTATTAAGGTTAGAAAAGTTTTTATAAAAGAAAGAGAGGAAGAAAGGCAGGTCTTTATACCTAAGAAAGCTACCTATGCTAGTCCTTATTCTAATTAGAAAAGGTTAATAAAAACTAAGTAAACCTAATTATACTATACCGACTTTTAGAGGCTGTTTACCAATAAAAAGAATTAGATAAAAGCCCTAAGCGCCAATAAAGGAGTAAACAGCTTGCTTAATAGTAGGAAAGAATTTTTATACGCCTTCCTTCTTTAAAAGGCCTTGCCCTATATTAGGACGTACCCCCTTCCTTTTATATTTTTCTTTCTCTAACTTCTCTAGTATAACCTTCTTAGACCTTTGCCTCTTCTAAGATCTTTTTCTTAGTACTCTTAGCAAAGATTTTCAGCCTTTCTAGCCCTAACTTCCTTGAAGCAATCTTGCTTATTATTTCTACCTTCTCTCTATAATTATATAAGATTAAGATACCTCTAAAGAAGAGATCTGGCAAGTAGGCTCTGCCCTAGATAAACTCGAATTTAAATAAGGTTCTTTAAGAGGAGTAGCGTCGCTATATAATCAGTAGGCTAGTATATAGTAAGGATAAGGATAAGCTTATACTAGTAAGTGCCCTAATAATTCCCCTATTAACGCTATAAAGACTACAGTCATTGCCTTATAAGCTTTACTCTTTGCTATATAAGGTACAGTTCTCTCTATATAAACTATAATTAATACTACATAAACTCCAGTCTTCCCTATAAAAGTCATAGAGCACCCTAAGCAAATTTAAGTACTTATCTATAAAAGGTAAGGATAATATAATTTCGATTTCCTTAGGTAATATCCCTTAAACTAAGCTACCTATATCTAATCTGATTAAGTCCTTAATCAAGCGCTTTAACAGGCCTAGCTATATATACTCCTATTTAACTTTTAAAGATTTTAAAGTACTTAGAAAGGAGACTAATAAGTATAACGCTGCTAAAGATATTAATAACGTTACTAACTACTATGCTCTACTTAGTAGTAACTACTTTAAGCCGGTAGGTAAGATTGCTTTTTACCTAGAGTAGTATATTCCGAAGGATAGCTAGCCAGACTTCTTTAATAAGATAACTGTTAATAAGGAGGATTTCGACTGTTACTTCCTTAGAATAGCTGGTTAAATTGCTATAAGTATAGAAGAGAAGGTCCTAGGCTAAGATCTCCGATTAGTTTTAGCTATCCTATATAATATATATATAGGATATAGCTAGAACGAGCTTAGATAACCAATAACTATATTAACGGTATACTTAGATAGACCTTATATATATTTAAGAGGTACGTTTTTATTATACTATACTTGATAGCTCTGACTTTTAATAAAGATAGTAACTACCTAACAAGTCTAGTTCTCTATCCTACTAAGGGGAACGTCCGTTAGATAGTAACTACCTAACAAGTCTAGTTCTCTATCCTACTAAGGGGAACGTCCGTTATAAGGCCCTTAGAAAGCGCTTCTAGCTTATAGTTATATATATCTATAGGAACTATTAGGTTCTTACTATCTATAATCAGCTTAAGCAGACCTATAAGGTTTGGGATTTAGGCCTTTCTAATAATACTAATAATATAGATAATGAAATAATAATAATATAGGTAGAGATGATCATTCTCTATCTACTTATATCTAGAGCTAGCGTCTTTACCCTAATATACATTCGCTAGTCGAAATTCTGCTTTAACATTAAGGATGACTTTTCCTATAGGTATGCTATTACTAAGGTAGCCCGATCTTTCTTCTATAACTAGGTTATTAAGGATAAGAACGATTTAACGCCTGTTCTATAGTAGAAGATAGAACCCTAGTTCGGTTAAGATACAATATAGAAATAGGGATCGATTTCGGCTTACTTATAGTATACTTAGATATTAGAGATTGCTAAAGTATTTAGAGTAAGGCTAGGATCTAGGGTGCTAAATCTATGCCCTATTAGTAGTCAGGTCTCTATTAACAAGCTTTTACCTATAAGTATATTATAGATTATCCAGACTTAGAGTTTCGCTACCTTAGTATTTAGTACCCTAGCTCTAATAGATATAATAATAGATAACGATACCCCTATATATATTTAGAGAATAAGGAGTACTTCCTTAGGTTTACTTAGGTTGATTCCTAGATACTTAGTAGTATAGATAGCCGAACTGTCTGTCTAACAATCTCGTTGAAGCCCTTCTTTGCTAAAGATACTAGTACTACGGCAAACTACTCTTATACTATAGTAGCAGATGCCTATACGCCAAACTATCTCTAAGTAGACAATATCTATTTAGAAGACTATTCTATATCCCTCTACTCCTAGTAAGTAAAGGTCTATTAAAAAGGATCTTTTCTACCCTATTATACCGGAGAAGCAAAAGTCTATTAAGAAGGCTGCTATATAGCCTGCTACGCCTAAGTAGCCTAAGTTAACCAAGAAGAGCATTGCTATACTATAATTGTGGCATACTAGGCGAAATGTTACTCCTTAGCCTGCTGTACTTTCGCTTATTAGGAGGGTTACTTAATTGATACTTATAAGGGTTCTTAAGCTAGATAATACATCTGCTCTATAGTATAGGAAGGATAATAAGATAGATAAAGCTAGTAGAGAACTTTATATAGGAATAAATGTTACTATACTGGAATTGTTACTACTATACCCCTAAGACTATAAAGGTTAGACTAGTATAGACTAATCAGCTATAATCAGGCGATAGTAGATAGGTTGGTTAAGTAGGTTTATTGTTTAGTACCTTCTTTTCTTACTTTTCTTATTTAGAGTATTACTAGCTATAGTTAGCTCCCTTAACCTTAATTCTGTATAAACCTAGTGCAACCTTAGTATACCTTGTTATATATATATGATCTATATTTCCTAATTATCCTTACTCTAGACAGAGGTGCCTTACATTATCTATATTGTTTGGTATTTGTTTTAGGGGTTTATATCTCCTACTACCTTCTGCCTTTTGTAGAAGCTATAGGGAGGTATAGATCAGTATAGCTAGTATACAACTAGCCGCTGCTTATTTTTCTTTTTCTTCTTCCTCTATTTAGAGGAGACCTATATCTACTTTCTCTTCTGTTATATAGTAGAGTAGGTAAATAAGGCTAGTCTTCCTTTTCTACCCCTTATCTTATTCCAGGCTAACAATAAGATTGCGAATTAATAGTATAAGAAGGATAATAGTATAAGAAGCTAGCTTTCCTTCCTATATTTATAGACATTAGAGGATCATTACCTAATTATTACAGTTATATAGTTACATTTTACCCATTTAGATATTCTATCTACTTTCGCCTCTAGGCTACTTTAGCCTATTTACTTAGTTATATTACACCTATTTACCTTAGTCTCCCCTAATCAGAGAGACTATAGCCTTAGTATACACATACCTCTTATCCTCTTGTCTAGACAGCTGTTCGATATACAGCTGCCTACCACCTTCAGACAGCTGCTCCTACTTTCTGGTGGGTCTGCTGCTCTGTTTCAATAGTAGATACTATACAATAATCCTTGTCCGACATATATTATTAGGTAGTTATCTTATAATATATTAAATATAGGGGAGTAGCCTATAATAGTTATTATATAGTACTAGCTATTCGAAGGAGGAGTCCTTATAGAGAAGGTATAGTAGTAATCTAATTACGTATATATTTATATATATAATTATACGGTTATAGTTGTACTTCTAGCATAGGTGTAGTTAGGGGAAGTAAATAATATAAAATCTATGGGTAAAATCCTGTTTTTATACTAAGGAAATAATAGATCTTATATAATAGAAAAGAATAATAGTTAGGTAATTAAGTAGCTTCAATACCTATTTCTATACCTTCTCTTCTATAATTTCTTTAAGGTATAAAAGCTTGCTCGCCTGCCTTTACTACTCTATTCACTTTCTTCCTTGTATATACAATAATATATATGATCTTAGTTATATTTATTCTTCGCTATTAGCCTTAATTTGTACTATCGCCATCTTTTCGCCTTATCTTATAATATATCTTTTAACATAGCTGCTATTTATATCTTATATAACAATTATAGCTCCCTTATTGGAATACCTGCTATAACCGCAAGCCATATATGCCAGGACCCTAGACGATGTAGATCATTAGGTAACCTAACAATGTAGATTGTTAGACAACTACCTAACAATATATATTGGGTAGGGATTGTTGTAACGTATCTACTATATAATAGAGGGAATATATTAGGGGCTAAAATCTCTTTACCTATATACCTAGAGAGATAGATATAAATGAATTACTTAAACTACTACATATTCTAGTATAGAACGCTATAACTACTAATTAGTATTTCAGCATTAAATTATAGATTAGCAATATAAAGAGATGGGCGTATCTAGGTTAGAAATTCTGTTCTACAGTAGTATATACTAGGAATAGAAGAATCATTACTATATCTATTAGAATGGGTAATCCTATATAAGGATCTATAACCACTATAGCCTACTAGTAGTAGTCGTATAGGGTACGTAGGGGCAGCAATAGCGTTGATATGGCCTAAATAGCACTTCCTAGGTATGTGCTAATATAGTAAAGTAGGGCCCTTTACTGTATTCCCTCTATAAAAGTCCTTATATAACGGTATAGTCATAGGCTATAGCGCTATATTATAGGGGCTTTAAGCTTATACATCACGGCTTTCAGTGGGTCTTATAGGCCTATAAGGCTTATAGTTATAGGTAACGTAGTAATTTGGTTTCTAGTCTAGTAGGTAAGGCTTTGCAATTTCCTTTCCTATATATATCCTCCGGGACCGTTCCTGCCTTCCGCACGGCAGGAGCGCCTTAGTAGGTGCATGGCGCCTTCCTGAAAAACCAAATAAGCTGGCGATTTTAAATAAGCGACTTACGGCCACCTAAGCTACAGGGTAAGCCGCACGACTTTTCCTATAAGTTCTGTTTTTGCTCCTGCGGTGCAGGGTAGGTACAGGGTAGGTAGGTGACCTAGTAAAAGAGCCTTTTAAGGCTATTTCTAGCGCTTATACAGCCTAAGCAGGCTGTCTCTACAAAAGTAGGGCATAAATCTAAAAATAGAAAAGCCTCTTAAAGCTATTTCTAGGCTATATAGTGGTATATATAGCTTAGTCAGCGATATCTACAAAAGTGGCTCCACCCTTAGAATATAGCTATATATCTAGTAGTTCGAGAACTGAAATCCGTTTTGCCTTAGCTATAACCGTCAGAGCGCTATAGCTTATTTTATACGTTTAACAATATCTTATACTAACACCTCTATTTGACTTTCCTCTAAAATCGGCGTATATAAGGAGTAATCTTAAAGAAAGAAGTGTGGAACAACGTATATTAGTTGATAAGGGGAAACCCCCTTATTAGCAGTGGAGTAACATAGGGTCCTATATAGGGGAATGGGTTACGTGGCGTAGCACGTGACCTTAGGTCCTAACACCCCCCTTTGTCACAGCCCTATAGTCCCGGTGTTTATGTCCTATATATATATAGCCCTATTCTATACTAGGACCTTCTGTCCTATATATAACAACATCTTTCTATAACCTATCTTTACTCTAGCCTTAATAGTTTATTATACTATTATTTTCTTGTCTATAAAGTAAGATTTAGTAAGTAAAGAAAATCTCTTATTTAAATCTATTCTAATAAAGAATTTGACGAATCCTCCCTTCTCTATATACATTCTAACTACAAGTTACTACCGATTCTACAATAGTATCTACTAGTAACTAATTAGTAGAAGACTAGCTCTAAGTATAAGGCCTAAGGGTATTAGGCTCTCTAGATATACTAGCTACTAACCTAGCTAACTATATCCTATTTAATAATAATCAATTATTTTAATTCCTATAAGCTGTAAATTCTAAGATTATAGGTACCTCTACTAAGTCTAAAACAACTTCTTCTATAGTCCTCTCTATCCTCCTCTCTACTATATTTTCCTAAGTCCTTCTAATTTCTATCTTAATAAGTTATCTAACTCTGTCTTAACCCCTTAGTATTAACCCTCTAACTTTTAATAGAACCTTGGCAAACTCTATCGAATAGTAAATACCCTATATTGCCTAAAAGTCCTAGGTTCTAGTAAAGCTTATTATCGATAAAGCATTCTTTCTAGATACCTTAGTCTAGGTCCTTTATATCTTATAGTATCTTAGTAGCAAACCTTATTAGCGAATTTACCCTTAAGTAGATAAGCTAGTTATACTAGCCTATAGCCTTCCTTCTAAGGCCTTTATAATTATATATATTACTGATATTTTCTCCTTACTAGACCCTTAGTATCTTATAGAAGATATTAGTACTATTAGCCTAACTAAACTAGAAAAGCTAGATATAGATAAGGATAAGCTCTTTTTTACCAACTTCTTAATAGAGCTGGTACAACTCTGCGAGTACTTTAACCAGACTTTTACGTAATATATTACCTACCTTTAACGGAAGGTAGGCTAGAAACTATACTATACTATTATTAGTATTATAGATCGACCTAACCCTATAGACTTTGTAAAATAGATAGAGCTTGATTAGAAGCTTTAAAATAATATCGCTATAGAACTATATTAATCTTAAGTTAGTTTTAGTTTAATACCCTCTTAATTAGGACCTTATAATAATAGTAACCCTATAATATTAGGAGTTATTCTACCTCTAGGTTCTTATCTATCCTTTAACAAAAAGGCCTATAGAATCGATAACTACCTTTGTTTATACTATAGTAAGCTAAGCTACCTTGCCTATAACTATAGAGTAAAGAAGACCTAATCTACTACTACCTTTATTATAATCTAATACCTAAATCCTAAGGGAAAAGCTTAGGCCTAGGTATATTAGGTTATAACCCTAGGCCTTCTACCTCTAATCTGGAGTTTGTTATTACTTTAAGTATAGTATATACTAATTCTTCTTTACTCTTTACTACCTATATAAATATATAAGGTAATTTAATTCTCTTTTAAACCCTTATTGATTCTAGTTATTCTCCTTTTAGATTCGTTAATTCCTTTATAATAGATCGCTTAGGGTTAAAGCAATCTACTTTAGATCTACCTTACCTTTTACACCTAGTAGATAGTAAGTAGGCCAGTCTTATTATAGACTTCTATATCCTAGACTATAGTTTTAGTCACCTTAATTCTAGTTATACCTCTAAGCTATTATCTCTATATATCTGGCTCTTAAGCTCTTCTAGACTTAATATAATTCTAGGCCTCCTTTAGCTTTGTACTTATAATCTCTTACTAGATTAGGCTTCTAGTACTATAACCCTATAAAGATAGATACTAGTTATACTCTAGGATAAAGACCTTTTAATATCTATCTAAAGTACCTCTAACCTTCCTTTAGATGTAATTTAAAACCCCTTTGATTTATAGCTTCTTTCTACTATACTATTCTTATCTTTTATAGAAGACTTTAACACCTCTAGTCTATTAATAGCAGAACTCTATACTATTATAGATACCTTATTCTAGAAAGGATTTATTACTAACTTATTTCTTACCCTAGATAATATTAATAGTTTTCCTTTCTATCTCTTTAAGGTATCTAATAAGGATATTAAAAAGTATCTTAAAATCAAACTACCTATTTTAGAAACCGATATTTAGAAACTTCTACCTATTATATTCTATAACTTAATTATAGCCTTTCTCCATATAAATTCGGAAACGCTACTATCTTATTGCCCTTTTAATTACCATATTGAAATTACCCTAGATAAGTCACTACCAGCTTTATAATACTGCTCTATAAGCTTCTAAAAGCTCTTTATAATATAAAAATACCTGGACAACCATCTTTCTAAGGGCTTTATACAAAGTTGTATGTTATTAGTAGCTATATTAGTATTACTAGTAAAGAAACCTAGTAGTAGAGTATAAGTTTATATTAATTACTAAGGCCTTAATAACGTTATAGTTAAAAATCGATATCTAATTCTACTTATTAGAGAAACGTTGGATATACTATACTAGGCGAAAATATATACTAAACTCGATATTATTATAGTATTTAATCGGATCTGAATTGCCCTTAGTAATAAATGGAAAACTGCATTTATTACCCGTTTTAGTTTATTCAAGTACTTAGTAGTAAATTTCGGTATAACTAGCATACCTAATACATGATAATACTTTATCAACTATACCTTGTTCGATATATTAGATAAATATACAATTGCTGATCTAAACGATATTCTTATCTTTAGCGATACTCCTGCAAATTACACTTAATATGTCTATAATATGCTTATAAGGCTTATAGATGCCGGCCTTATAGTAGATATTAAGAAGTATAACTTCTATACTGTCTAGATAAAATACCTTAGACTTATTATTTCAACGACTAGTATTTCTATAGACCCTGAAAAAACTAAGGCAATTACTAATTAGCTTTGCCTAGAATTACTATAGGACTTACAATGATTTCTAGGCTTCTCTAATTACTACTGTCGTTTTATTTCCGGCTTTTCCTCTATAGTACGTCCTTTAACTTCCCTTTACTATAATAGAGCCTAGACTAGGCTATAGTCTAATTCCTCCTAGAAGGAAACCTCCTTTTAACGCTTAAAGTAGGCTTTTACTATAGCACCTATATTATAATACTTTAACCCTAACTATAGAATAGTAGTAGAAACTAACGTATCTAACTAGGCTTTAAAAGGTATATTATTATTGTTGGTAGGTTTCTGGAGATCGTAGTGATCTAAAACGATAAGAGCAAAGCGAGCAGCAAGGAAATACTAGTTTAAGTTCTGGTTCTGGATTGTTATATCTCTCCCTCTATCTAGGGGGTAGTTGCGTACCCCTTAAATACCTATGTTAGAGCAGAGCGCTTGTTAGTGACTATTATATAGTACGCAGGTGCGCTACTTATAGCTATTGTATACGTAGCGCAGTACGTGCCTTATTCCCTAGAGCGAGAGGCTTATATACTATGTGGTTATAGGGATTAGTACCTGACCCCCCTTACTATAATTAATACTAGCAACTCTTCTTTTTTGTAACTACGCTAGCGCTTTATTAACTAAAATAGGAAATCCTAAATCGTTTTGCTCCCCTTATTGCCAGAATAGGAAATGCTAATCACTTAACTTCTCGTTTGCTAATTAG
The DNA here is from genome assembly GCA_029339225.1 of Phyllachora maydis. NCBI lineage: Eukaryota > Fungi > Ascomycota > Sordariomycetes > Phyllachorales > Phyllachoraceae > Phyllachora > Phyllachora maydis. Next base: position 5,170,197 of record JAQQPM010000004.1, read on the forward strand.
AATGTTGAATTCTAGTTGCTAATCCCTAGTACGGAAGGCGCGACTTCAGTACCTTCTAGATATACCCCTAAACAGCATAACAGTAAGTACGTTACGCTGGCAACTATTGTTGCAAAAGCTTATAGTCCTAAATGGGAATTATAATAGGAAAAATCAGAGCTTTAGGCTAGCTAATTGCGAACTCTAAACGCTCTTATCCTAAACCTATAAATAGGTAGGTTCTCCTACTATATACTATCTATTCTCTTTCTCCCTACGATCCGTACTAGTAGCAGTAGCAGTAATAACAATAGTAGTAGCAACAATAATAGTAGTAGTATTAGCAGCACTAGTAGTAATAAGTAAGTTGCTTACTGTTATATACTAGTAATTAAGTATACTAATCTTATTGTTTATAGTATTGGATTTTAATAATAAGTAGAGTAGGTGCTCCTATAGGAGCATGGGTAGTAACGCCTGTATATACGCTAAGGACAAGGGCAGTAACGCCCTTAATACGCTTATAACTGACGCTCCTAACGAGCATCTTGCCTAGGAGGGTAATAATAACGCGTTTCTAGATGTGTCTAAGCACGCTATTGCCAATAATAGTAACTGGGAGAGTATGGCGGGTAGCAACGATAGTAACGATAATAACAACGATAGCAACGATCCTAATGCCATAGACATAGCTATGCTTATTGTATAGCCTAAGTCTATAGGCGGCTGTACTAACGCCGACTCTATGCCCCTTGATTCTAAGGGGCTGATCGCGCGTATATATGTCCTGCTTAAGCAGGCCGCTACGCTCTAGCGTAAGGAGGAGGCGGAGGAGGCAGCGGCGTATAGAGCGGAGATTGCTATGTATAAGGCGCATATCTCTAAGCCCGCCAAGCACTCCCTACCTATATCGCCGGCTATAAGGAAGGCGGTATTAGCGGCTATATATATATAGCATACGGTGCTACGCGCTGCTATAAGTATACCTATACTATTGGTAGCAATACTAGCAGCGGTGATAGCAAGTTCGTTATCTAGTAAAAGCTTGGACAACTCTATTGTCCGCTCTAGCTGCTATATATACTATGTACTAGACTGTATAAAGCCTTGTAAAAGGTTGTTACGTACTTATACGTATAAACCAGAGGGTAAGTGTCTTACTCTTATTATCCTTGTTATTAATATTGCTAATATATATAAAGTTTATAGCCTATATGGTACTATATGTACTGTTGTTTGCCTTAGCTGCCTATACTTGCTTTTAGCAGGCATTAAGGACTTTTTAACAAGTCTGGCAATTTCGCGCTATATATAGTGTACTATAACCGTATGTTAGGCCGCAGCCTCCGGTACTAGCGGTATTTATCTAGGCACTTAAATATACTAATATAAGTTCTATTTATATATTATTTCTATTGTTTTATTATTCCTAATATATATTATAGCCCTAAGTCGGTCTGTCCGTTCTTAGACTGCTTTTTAGAGCTCTGCTCTAACCTGGCTATAAAGGCCAAAGTAAGTAACGATCTTTAGTAGTATCTATTATTCAATCGGAATACTTATTGGTTATAGGATTGGAAAATGTAGTATAACAGTGCTAAGTATGCCTTGGTCTTAGTAGACAAGGCGTACGCTCTTGTCATGTATAGGGCGCCTATAGCGGGTATAACGCCTATATAGAAAAAGCTTATAGCAATAGCTGTTATAAATAAGGCTATTAATGTTTTATTATTGTAATTAGGGGGTAGGGGGCGCTAATACGTATATTACGCTAGCTATAAGAGTATGAATTAAGATCGTTTCGCGCTTTGCCTTATATTCCTTATTTTGCTATAAATGAATTGTCCTAGTAGTCTGTGTCTTTTATACTAGCGATCTTGCCCTAAGTTTTATAGGCTCTTTCTATTACTCGGCCGGGCGTTAAACCTAGCCTTCTACTCTGATCTTGGCTATATTCGTAGTAACGAGCCTTTTAAGCGTCTTGTTCGGCATATACTTAGTTATAGTATCGGCTAGGTTGTCGTTGCTACTAATCTACCTGATTTCTACGATTTTATAGTTTTTATAGCTCTATTATAGGGCTATTATATCGATTATAAGTCGCTTTTCTACCGTTATCCTAAGCTTTACCAGGTACTTATATAAACTAAACAAGTCTGTATAAACGATAATTAGTAGTAGCGATAGTAGACCTAGGCCTAAATAGATCTTAACAAGCGTCTAGTATAGTATATACCTAAGATCGAACCTACTTACTATTCTATATATTTTACTTGCTAAAACGCTTTGTATTACCTGCTTATACTTAGTTAAGGACTAGTATATAATATTGCTATATAGGTTAAACTCGTTTATACTACTTGTCTTATTTCCGAATATTATAATGAATCTAATCTACAATGTTATATCAGTATTATTAGCAAATGATCTGCCTATAAAGATAAAGAGCTTAGCTATCTTAAGTTTAAGTTACAGGTAGCGTAGCCTATGTATTAAGTTCTCGATCTGCTATTATAGTTAAGAGTTAAGCTTAGTAATCTTGTTTATATTAGGCTTAGTTAACTATACTACTACTAACAAGTCAAAAGTTGCTTTTAGCTAGTAAATTATAGTAATATAAGTACTATATGCTTATTGTTTAATATATACTTGTTTCGCTATTTTAGCGTCTAGGCTTATAAGTTTAAGTCGTATAGTTTGCCCCTTTTACCGAATCTTAAAAGCATCTATACTTGTTTTAAGCCTATATCTATTAAAGTCTATAATTAATTTGTCCATTAAAAATACTAGCAGCTTATACTTAAAGCTAGCTTTATCTAGCTTAAGCTTCTCCTTATCCGTAAAGGCTTACTCGCTAATATTAAGAGTATTGTCGGTTTATAGGCCGATAATTCCGAATCCGCTTCCAATTTACATCTTTCTAATTATAAGGTATAGGTCAAAGGCTCTTAGCTTAAGATTAAGACATTTAGTATACTAGTTTATATATATTACCTACTAGTATAGTCCGGCTTTAGCCAGTCTATATAATAGGGTTTTAATAAGCAAGATAGTATAAAAGGGATAGAGTATCTTAAGCTCCTTAGGTAATAGAAGAATCACTTTCCTTACTAGCTATAATTTAGCTTATATATAAGCCTAAATAACGTTATATACCTATACCTTAAAACCAAAGTACGTTTATAGTATTAGGAGTAGTAAGAGTATAAGTCGCTTTATATAGTATTAGATTATTAGCGATTAAGTAAGTAGGTACTTCTTATCCTTATTGCCGAATCCCTAAGTTATAAAGTATGATTTCTTATATAGTAAAGTAAGCTTGTCTTTTACTTCCTAGACGATCTTTAACTTAAAGATCTAGTAGTCTGACGTATTTGCTAGTATCTAGATCGCTTCGATTACCCTAGCTATTAAAAGTAAGTTCAGTTCTATTTTATTGGATTCTTAGAATAGTATATTAGGTATAGTAATCTTCCCTTTAGCTTGTAGTCTAAGCGCGAGATTATAGTTACGCTTCTCTTTTTCCGAAACAAAGTTGTTAGAAGGTACTAGGTTCTTTTAGGGTTATCTATGCTAGTAGGGCTACTTAGGCTAGAGATATAAGAATGGTTCTAGCTACTTAATACTAGCCTGATTATCTTGTTTGTCCTATGTTAGCTCCTAGTAATATAGTTGAACTACTATATTCCGAAATTCTATAGGTCTATTAACTATATTAACAATTACTGTTATATCTATAGCTAAGATTACCTTATAAGGTCCTATCTATTAGTTACTTTCTTAGAATATAAGTACTTCTATACCTACTTTAAGTAAGCATAGTAGTATATCTTTTATACTTAGTCTATTACATTATGTAAGAGCGTCTTATATAGTCCTTATATTGTTTAGGATTTGCAATTGTATTATAGCCTTTTGAATTGTACCTACTTGGTATAGCTGACATAGAGACGGCGGTACGTCTATAGTAAGATGTAGGTATATGCCGAAAACTAAGAGCGTTAGTACTAGCCCGTCTAGGCTAGCGGTATTATTAACCGTATTTAGTACTACCTATAGGTATGCCTCTTTCGAGCAAGATCTGGCAGTCTCTGATTTAATAATATTATAGGCCCTTTTTAGTAGCCTATAATACTGCTTAATGTTGCTAACTAACTAGTATACCTTAACTGGTACTAAATAGTAGGTTATACTTATAAGCTTAGCCTCTACCTAGAACTTATATACTTTGAAATTAATACCCTTGTTATAGTATAAAATATTAGGTAGTCTAAGGTATATATCGATCTAATATTCCTTTAGCTACTCCTATATCTTTTTAGCTAAGAAATTGTTTAGAAAGCAGGCTACTTGAAAAAATGTTATAGCGTTGACTATATATAGTACCTTGGAATTATTAATATCTAAAATATCTATAACGATCTTAAAATTAAAGTAAATATTGTTTTATAACGTAAATCTAAATTATTATAGTACTATGCTTTTAATCTAATAGAAGTGGTAGAACTTGTTAATTATCTTAATAGCACTGTATTCTACTTAGTAGTCTACTTATTGCAGGAGTTTGTACAATCTGTCGACTATAGGGTATCTATAGCGTTAATAAATACGTCTTAGTTCAGCCTCTATAAATTATAGAGGCGTAGGACGCTTATTATCTGCTATAAATGTTATACTTAGTAGTTTAATCCTTTTTATAGGGATCTATAGATATCCCTATTTCTGTTAAACGTATATGTGCTTTCCTAACTTAGATATAAGCTTATTTATTATATTATTAAGGTAGATACTAAGCTTGTCTATATCCTTTAGATATATAAGAAAAGGGGTTAGTATCTCTAATATATAGAAAGTTGTATAACTAATATTAAGCTCTACTTTAACTATTCTAAGTAATTGTTTTAAATCCCTAAACCTGAAAAGTATATTTGCTTCTCCTATATATAACTTGTTAATCTTAAGTAATCTGATTATCTTTTTTAGTATAAGGAATTGTTATAATCTGGCAGTTGAAACGTTAGTAGCCTTGGTATCAGGTATAATCCCTTGGAATTCAATCTTAGTATACCTGTTAAGTACGAATTAAACGGCTTTCATTTTCTTAGTATCCTTTTTACTATTTTTACGCGGTTGTTCGCTCTTAGTAATTAGATAGAGGAAAGCTTAGTTTATAAAGTAAGTTACTACTGTTTATTCTTCTTTAAAACTAATTACTAGTACTTCGTTTCTACCTTAAGTTTAATTAGTCTTATAGTTATCTATCTATACTTTAAGCTTAGTATCTTCTTCCCTTACTTTGTATTCATCATTTAAACCCTTATAATTAAGGAGAAACGCCGTATATTATCTATAATCTTTTTTAATGCCTTTTTACTTAAGCTATTTGCTTTTAGCTATTACTTATTCCTCTTAGCTATGTATAAAAGAGTAATAATCTAGCTTACTATAAATCTAATAACCTACTTTAGTATAGTTTTTATTATAGTTCTCTTACTAGAGCTCGTTTTAAGTGTTTGGCGAAGTATAGCTACTAGCTCTTCGAACCTTGTTAGTAGTTTGTATAGGGCAATCTTTAGCTTAGATACTCCTTAGTAGGCTTAGATTATATTTATAACTAGGAACTCTTTATAATTATAGAGTAGACTAAGTCTATATTAGCTTTGTTAGAGTCTATTAAGTAAGATCTAGAGAATTTCCTTTATAGACTTATTACTATTCTTGCTTTTAAGGTATATAGACTAGAAAGTAATAGTATTCTAGATATATAAGTAGTTGTTCTACTTAGTACGTATCTTAAAATATCCCTTTAAGATACTATATAGTTAAATAAAAGAGATGCTAAAAGGGATATAGTATAGGTGATATTCTTTAGCTTATCCTAAAAGGGCGTTTAGAAAAATAGTACCTAGTAGGCTATAATCGATCTAGAAAGTCCAGTAGTAGTATAGGAAGAAACGAACTTTGTTATTAAGGATATCGTTGTTAGACCTGGAATAGCTGTCCTTTAAGTCCTAAGACTTAATAAAATCGGTTAGGGTTTTTCGATTAATACTTGTCTTGTTTATCCAGCCTGTTTCGATTAGTAGGATAGCTATATACTTAGTACTTCTATATATAATATACTTATACTGGGTATACTGCTCTCTATTATCTGCTTAAGGTTAGGTATATTCTAGCCTATATTTAGTATTAATACCAGAGGTTTATACAGGTTATATAGGGTTCTGTTATCCCCCTTAATTAGTTCTTTAGTTATAGCCTTAGTAGTTACCTTAACTATAACCTTAGGTATAACCTTAGCTGGCACTTTAGATAGTTAGTAGGAATCTGTAGCCTTTGCTAGTACTCTTACTAGCTAGTAGGAATCCTGCTCCTATTACGCTTCTAAGTCTATAAATCGGAAGTGTTATCTATAGGTCTGGATTTAGCGGGTAAAGGGTGTTTCTGAACTGGCTATAATTACTAGCGTAGAGCGTTCCGCTTTAGGCCGCTATCTAATAAATACCTAGGTCTTAGCTGCTTACTAGTTAATCGTTGTTTATAATCGAGCTACTTATTAGTCTATATTACTAGGTAGCGTTTATAGCTATATTACCGATTTGTATCTCCCCCTATAGTACCTTCTATAGCTAGGTATTAAATTCGGATTCTTAGGTTATTATTAGTACAATCTTCTTCCCCTTTTCTATTTAAGTAGGAAGAGATATTGTTATATACTATCCGTGAGTACAGCTATATAGCGTCTATCGGACCGACATCACACATCCGAAAACGCGTTCTTGGTTAGGACCGCTCCAAATCGACTGCACTCTTTTGCAATCCACTTGTCCAATTGAGGACTCAACACACGCCAAATTTGGCTGCGGCGCAGTCGCTCGTTCGACGGCGCTATAGTCGGATTCTAACCGTACGATATGGTCAACCGTAGCCAGAAATCTGTAGCTATAGTAGGGCGGGCGTATAGGCCCTACAGTTACGTACCCTAGCCCTGACTGTACTGACCCCTCTAACCCGAACCCTACTAATCCAAACCCTGCCGCCCCTAGCCCCCTAAGGGCTATCAACAAAGCCCCTAAGCGCTTAGGCCATAGCTTCTTAACCTACCTTACTACCGCTACTGCTACCACTACCACTACCACTTCCGCTGCTAACCCTGCTACTACTATAACCGCTACTAGGTCGAGCAATATACCGTTTAATAGCCCTTTTAAAGGGCTTTCCAGCAGTCAATACGCCACTACCGCTACCGCCGCCCCTACCCCCTTAAAAAAGGGGAAAGAAAAAGCCCTACTACCTATAACCCTTGCCCTTACCTTTTCTAGTCTTATAGACCAGATAGTCAGTCTTTCAGTTAATAACCCAGCCTTTAAGGAAATCGTCGAATATACCGGGCTAGCTAGAAAGCTAGCCTTAACGCAGATCTTGAAAGAGGAGGAGAAAAAGGCCCTAATATTTCCCTCGTTCGTTGCCCAGGCCCTAAGGCAGAAAAAGCAACAACAATAGTAACAATAATAGTAACAACAATAGTAGCAGCAGCAACAACCCCCTACTGTCGAATTAGAGCTAACCTGCCATACCTAGGCTGCTATAGCAGCGGCTAGGGTAAAGCCTACTAAGCTAGGCTTAGAAAAACAGGTCCTTATACAGCTAGGATTAGCCTCTTCCTCCCTTAGCTAAAAATCAGCCCTGGAAATCGCATAGGCAGTATAGAAGGCTATAGGGCACTCTATTAAGGGGGTAAGGACCCTACTAAGCAGCAACCTTATACTGGTTACTAAAGGAGAAAAAATCAAAAAAGCCTTAGAAGAAAACACAGCCTAGCTAGCCTCTTTATTACTAGAGGCCTCGATCTATACCACTATCTAGGCTATTACTGTTAAAGGGCTTATAACAGCTAACCAGGTAATAGAAGCTAGCCTTTTAGTAGTAGTAAAAGAATTATATCCTTCGGCCTTAAGGGCTAAGGTCTAGTACCCCCTCTAGATCGAAAGAACAAGAGTCTTAGCTCTTATTACCTTCTCTAGCTAGCAAGAGGCCTACTAGGCCTGCCAAGACGGAATCTTCTAGGCCTATAGAGCCCTAAAAGCAGAGCCCTATATCGATAAGGCTAGGGCCTTATAGTACTTTAACTGCTAGTAATAGGGGTATAAAGCCAAATACTGCTACTCCTCTGCCCTCTGCTATAACTGCAGCTAAGAAAAGGAGAAGTATACTAATAAGGCGGCCTATACTAAGGCTCAGTACTGCTGGAACTGCCGTAGCAACTACCACGCTAGGGTAGAAGAATGCCCTAAAAGAAAGAAGCATAAGGCTTAGGTAAAATCCAGCCTACAAAACAGGCCTATTAACTTCGACCTCCCTAGTCCTCTTAAGCCGGCAATATTAATAGAAGACCGGCTAGAAGGGGAAGAAAGCTATACGGTAGTAGCTGGAAAACGCCGCCGTAGCTGCCCCCCTATAATAACCGCTACTACCGCTATAGCCTCCCTTTCCCAGCGAACTATAAGGGAGGCTTTTAGCAAAATCCCCGCCTCTACTACTACCAATCTAGCAGCTACTAGTACTATAGCTACCAGTTCTATACCCTTCTCCCTAGAGCTAGCAAGGGGCTCTATAAAGGAAGAGAATATGGATATACTTTAGTCTCTTTTTCTGCCTTCTCTCCTTTCTTAGACTACTTCCCCTCTCTCTCTTTAGACTGTCTTTTCTTTCTTCCCTATAGCTAGTATCTTACTGCTATACCAAGGTAAGAGGGAAGGCTATAAGGCTAAGCTTATAAGCTTTTAAGCTTTAAGCCTAGACCTACCTTTACCACTTTCGCTAATAAGACCCCTTTCTTATTCCCCTACCCTAAGCCCTATATTAATTAAGATATAGGGCGTTCTTATAGGAGACGGGTAGGGGAATAGGTGTAATTTCCCTTAGTAGCCTCCTAGACGGCCTTCCCTTGCATTGTATTTTTCTTTTAGTACTGCTTTTTTCCTCTTGCTAGGTTGCCCGCCTTATTTAAGCTTATTAGAGGTTTTTCATCCGTTTTCCGGTTTTCCTCTAGCATAAGTGTAAGCTAGCAGCCCCTTATAGCCCCTTAGAGGACTCTATAGGAGTAATAGATATCTATCTATCTATATACTATCCGTACTTAGCCTAGATTAACGTTCTATAGATTTAGGGGAGTACGTTGGGCCCTGGATTGTTAGACAGGTTATTAGCAAATATTATAAGTCCCTTAAAGAGCTTCTGCCCTTTCGAGCTATCTACTAGAATATAGCTATTGTTAAGCGTTTAGCGTAGTTACAAGCGTAGTTTATTGTTTAACTTGTTAAAGTAGTTAGCTGTCTAGTCTTTGAAATCCAAGTGGAATTCGTAGTATAGATATTTAGATTGTCGCCCCTTATAAGTACTAAGGTAGGAGAGCGTATATAAGTTAAGTACTTTGTTACTATTATACTCTAGATCGATATACTCTAATAATCTATAGAAGGTTTAAGTATTAAATTTGTCGATGCTTATAATAGGTAGCTAGGTAGGGAATTCTTGTTTAAAATGCTTTTCGAGATCCTAGGCTATACTTAACAAAATACTTAGTATATAATAGAGGTTCGTCTTAGTATCCTCCCTTCCTAAGGTTCTATAAGTAGGAGGATCTTAGGACATTATAGTATATTGATTATAGTGGATTTAGTTAATAATATAGTTTTAGTAGCGTTCTCTTAAGCAACGCTTCCTTAGTCTAGAAACTTAGGTTAAGCTTCCTTAGCCTAGGAGGATAGGTTTATAGTATTGGTTTTCTTATAAGCAATATTGCTAAGTTAATAGGGTAATTGTCTAGTCGCCTAATCGATAGTCCTTAATAAGCAAACTGTAATCTACTTAGTTAAGGTTATTAAGCACTTAACTAACTACCTTACTGCTCTGTATTGCCCCTATATCGTAATATAGAGATAATGCTAATTAGTATTAGTAGGTTTCTAGAGATTATAGTAATCTAAAACGATAAAAGTAAAGTAAGTAGTAAGGAAATACTAGTTTAAGTTCTAGTTCTAGATTGTTATATCTCTTCCTCTATCTAAAGGGTAGTTACATACCCCTTAAATACCTATATTAGAGCGGAGTGCTCGTTAGTAACCATTATGTAGTATACGGGTGCGCCACTCGTGGCTGTCGCATACGTAGCGCAGTGCACGCCCTATTCCCCAGAGCGAGAGGCTCATGTGCTGCGCGGTCACGGGGATCAGCACCTGACCCCCCTTACCACAATCAACAATTATAATATAACTTAAAGGGGATTCTATATCTAGTTACTTTCTTCTTAGTAAAGTATATACTGGTAGAATATAACTATAAGATCTATAATAAAGAGCTTTTAGCTATTATTAAAGCGTTTAAAGAATAAAGACCGGAATTATAGAGCCTAGACTAACCTATCTAGATATTTACTAATTATAAGAACGTATAGTACTTTTATATAACAAAGATTCTTAATTAGAGATAGGTTTAGTAATCTAAATTCCTAGGTAATTTTTAATTCTAGATTACCTATAGACCTAGTAGTAATTATATAAAACTAGATACTCTCTTCTAATGCCCTAGTAACTTACTAGTAATACCTTTAGATTTATTAGATACTTAAATTATATAGAGATCTTGAGTTTTACTTCTAAACTCTAGATAGGGTTATATCCGACTTGCTACTATTCTCTTATTTCTACTCTTTATACTTAATATGTTAGACTTAATCGATATTATTATCTAGGCTACCTACTTTAACTATTAGGACTCTTAGAGACTTCTAGGCTATATTTAGGACCCTAGCTACTATATATTTCCGCCTAAGCTTCAACTACTCCTATATATAGCTATAGCTGACTATATAGTAATTTAGGGCCGACTCTATGTGCATAACTGTCTTTTTATCCTACTAAATAACAGGATAAGGCTATAAGTTATCTACCAGAACTATAACCTCTTGCTAATAAGGTATTCTAGCTATAACAAGACTCTAGAACTCCTATAACACTCTTATTATTAACTATATAGATAGATTCTATTACGCTATCTGATCCCCGTAGGGGATATCTAGGTAGGCTAAACTAGTGCTATAGGAAAACCGTATAACGGGTGAAAACCCTATAACCGTATATAGGAAAAAAGGGGGGGTGTGATAGGGGGTAGGCCAATCTTCACCAGAGTAGATACCGCCTCTTTGGAAGTATAAAAACATACTGCCTAAAGGGGTATAGGCTAGACCGCTCCTAGCCTCTAAGTAACAGAGTATTCTAGCAGTCTAGTAGTAATATGGCGAACTAGGGGGTGTATAGCGTTACTGCCCCCTTTTTCGAGTCTATAGAGAAAGCTATATATATCCTCTCTTTCCCTTTCTTTAAAGGAGGCTAAAGGGTAGGCTAGGCAACCGTCGAATATATGTCGGATGTCTTCTATAGCTAGATAGCAGTAGTAGAGGGGGTTATTAACCCTAGGTACCTTATAGGTATATAGGAATCCCTTTAGGCCTATCTTCCCTGTTTAGGCCTATATTAGTAGCGAGCTTTCGGCCTTAAAGAGGTTATAGTAGCGTCTTTAGAAGGCCTCTTTAAAAGCCTTGGCTAGGTTCTCCTCTTAAAAGGTAGCCTTAGCTGATTTCTCTAAGAGGCTCTCTATATAGAGGTTGTAACTAGAGGCTCTAGCTTTCTATAGATAGCGATCCTTCTAGGCGGTATAGAGGGGTTCCTTGTTAATAGCCTTTCTTAGTTATTAGTAGTACTACTAGGCTGTTACCTCCCTTTTTCTTTCTTGCTTTATATACCCTCCTAAGGGAAGGTTAGTCCTAGGGGTCCTATTTCCAAAGGTAAGGCATAGGGCTTCCTTTTATTTAGCCACTTCTTTCCCTATAGCCCTATTTATTCTAGCTTAGCTAAAGAAGGAGAGGGCGTTAAGGTAGAGGTTAAGGGGAGGGATGTTAGCCTTATAGTAAAGGCTCTAGACTGGTATCCTTTTATAGGCCCCTATAACCCTCCTTAGGGCCTTGTTTTCAGCTGTTAGTAGGCCTCTAGTTATACCTTATAGCTTATTTAGTGCTATAGGTATAGGGGTATACCAGGCCGAGGCTATATAGGCTAGGACCGGCCTTATTACCGCTATATATAGGAGCCTAGTCTTTTCGATTCCAGGTCCCTAGGTCTTTCTAGCTAGCCTGGTAATAGTAAGGAACTGCGTTTTTAGCTTCTGCCGTAGGGTGCTGGCATAGGCCTTCCAGGTAAGCTTAGGGTCTAGCCAGACCCCTAGAAAACAGGCCTCTAAAGCTGGTTATAGGGGGGGGAGTCCTCTATTAGTCCTAGGTTAATAAGGTTAGTCTAGGGCCTCCTTCTAGGGGGGAAGTGTATAAGCTTACTCTTTACTACTAAAAAGGTAACTCTAGCTGTTATTACCCAGTCTAGGCACTCTTTCTAGGCCTCTTCTAGCTACCTAACCATTGTTATAGCTTCTCTGCCAAAGGCTAGTAGGTTAGTATTATCTGTATAGCCTATAGTAGAGATAATAGGGTATTTTCTCTTTAGTCTTTCGTATAGGGGGTAGAGGTATAGGACTAAGAGGATTAGTAAGAGTGGTAAACCTTAGGGTACTCCTATTAGTACTGGGATTTACTGGCTTTTTTGGCTGTTAAATAGGAGGCTAGTAGTTCTAGAGAAGAGGAATTCCCTTAGTTAGGATAGTAGCTAGGTAGGTAGCCTTAGCTAGTCTAGTAAAGCTAGGAGTCTATTATAAGGAATACTATCGAAATACCCTAATAGGTCTAGCTATAGGAGGGAGGCCCCGGCTTTATACTTCCATACCTTCTAGATCTGAGCTATAAGGAGGTATATAGCCGATTCGGTGGATTTATAGCAGTAGTAGCCCTATTATATTACTGGAATTAGCTTAAAGGCCTTAACTATATCCCTTATCTTAGTCCCTATAACTTTCTTTAGGACCTTACTAATACAGTTAAGTAGGGCTATAGGGCAGTAGCCTCTAGGGGTGTTATAGGTATCTGGCTGTTTTCCTGGTTTAGGGAGGATAATAGTAACCGCTTCCTTATATTCCTATAGATAGAAGCTATAAAGGAAGGATTTTAAGGCTAGTATAGCAAGGGCCTTATATAGGAGGTCGCTATAGGCCTTTAGAAAGCCTATAGGGAGTTCGTTAGGTCCTAGTACTTTCTAGGGCTTTGTTATTTTAACTGCCTCTTTTATATTATCTAGCCTAACCATCTAGCTAACTAGTAGCCTAGGGCCTATTAAGGGTTCCTCCGGGCTATCCTCTTAAGGGAAGGAGGGGAAGAAACGTACTGAAAAGGCCTCTACCTTCTTTTAGAAGATACTAGCTTATCTAAGGGTTAGTAGCTTAGGAGGGGGTAGGGCGGTAGTGCTTTATAGCCTAGCCTATCTTTCTAGTTGCTAAAGCTTCTCTGGTTTTTCTCTAGCCTTTTATAGAAAGGCCCTCTAGGTCTTTCTCTTACTCTCTCTTATAGCCTTTATTTACTTTCTCTAGGCTGACTTATAGGCGGTAAGGAGGGCCTGGTTGCTAGAGGAGCGTTAGAGCTGTCTTTCTGCCCTTTTTCTCTCCTAGACTACCTAGTAGATTTCATTGTTCTATTAGAGGGCACTCTTCCTTCTAGTAGTTACTAGGGCTCCTTTAGGGGTTATAGCCCTAGCAATACGCTAGAGTTCCTCTAATAGCTGCCTATAGGCCTCCTAGAGCTCGGCTAGGTTAGAAAGGCGTAATAGATATCTATAGCCCCCTATATTGTATATTAGGGAGCTGGCCTCTCTTGCTACCCCCTCTTTATCCATCTTCTTCCACTGGAATCGGGGGGGCGGTAGTAGGGTTTCTGCGGTCTCTAGGTCGATATCCAGTATTTGGGGGTATTATTAACTATATATAAAGTAGGACGTTATGTAATTTATTATAGTATATTATATTTACTACTATACTAAGAACGCTAAAGGAGCCTTACTAGGCCTTCTTATACCTTTACCAGTTCTTTTCTAGCCTTAGACTATAATAAGTATCAATTATATCTTACTACTTCTAACCTACTACTAATATAGAGTTAATTATTAATATATCTTTATAGTAGTTAATAGACTAATAAAAATAAGATACTTTACTATAATACCTAACCTTTTAGTAACTATACTTACTTTTATCTTTATTATAAACATCTTTTAACTCTATAGTACCCTAGACTATATTATATTAGACAGAGGTACTTAGTTTATAAGTACTTTTTAGAAGGAACTTTGCTGTTTCTTAGGTATCTCTTTATAATACTTCTCTATAGCCTACTCTAAAACCGATAGTTAGATGGAAATTATAAATACCTATTTAAAATAGTACCTTTAAGCCTTTATATCTTTCTATTAAGATAATTAGGTAGATTGGTTACCCTTAGCAGAGTTTGCTAGTAATAACTATAAGTTAAAGACTACCTATTTTATACTATTCTTTACTAATTATAGATAATACCTTAATATAGGTATTAAACCTAAGCTACCTATAGCCCCTTTATAAACCGATATTAAATAGAAGGAGTTCCTAAATACCTAGTCTATCTATAAAAGACTATAAAAAGTAGTTAATTATACCTAACTATTTATAGAATAAGCTTAAGCCTATATAGCTACTACTATAAATAAAAAACACTAGAACTTAGTTTAGTATAAAGTAGGGGATAAGGTATAGGTTAGTACTGCTAATATTTAGTAGGGTTAACATTTTAAGAAGCTTAGTTATAAGTAGCTTAGCCTATAGAAGGTTACTAAGGTATATAGATAGATAGTTATAGTTTATATCCTACCTTTATATAAAATCTTCCCTATCTTCTATATATCTCTGACCTAATTTGCCTTTAATAGCCTATTAGGCTAACAATCTACTAACCTACCTTTATTACCTTATAGAGCTGTTTTATCTAATAAAGGCCTTAAACTAAAGGTTAAGTAGTATTTCGACAAAATACTTAACTCTTAGGTTAGAAACAGTATCCTTAAATATAAGGTCTAATAGCTAAAACCTTATAAACATACCTAAGAACTAGCAACGAATATTCGGAGCTATATAAGCGATATACTTAATTTTTATACTAAATATTCAATAAAGCCCGGCCTACTAGATTAGTTCTAAAAGTAGAGTTTTCTTATTCTAAAGTACTATAATAACTCGCTACCAACTTACTATAAAGGCTACTAAAAACAGCAGGATACTACCGACTTACTATAGAGGCTGCTAAAAAACGGCAAAATATAATCCTAACCCCCTACTTATATCCTATGAAACAACCACCTACCTGCCGTAGTACGAACACTTATATAAGCCGCTGCCTAAGTATCTCTGTTATAAGGCTTAGTGCTCTTATATAACGCGGTAGCTAGCCTCTTCTTCGATGCTACTATAACTATATAGTAACTATTATGTATATTAAGACTGGGCTATATCTGTCACAGCCCTACAGTCCCGGAGTTCATGTCCTATATATATATAGCCCTGTTCCTATACTAGGACCTTCCGTCCTATATATAATAACATCTTTCTATAACCTATCTTTGCTCTGGCCTTAACAGTTTGTTATACTATTATTTTCTTGCTTATCAAGTAAGATTTAGTAAGTAAAGAAAATCTCTTATTAAAAATCCATTCTAACAAAGAATTTAACAAATCCTCCTTTCTCTATATACACTCTAGCTATAAGTTACTATCAATCCTATAATAGCGTCTACTAGTAACTAATTAATAGAAGACTAGCTCTAAGTATAAGGCCTCAAGGTACTAGGCTCTCTAGGTATACTAGCTATTAACCTAGCTAATTATATCCTATCTAGTAACGATTAACTACTTTAATTCCTATAAGCTATAAATTCTAAGATTTTAGGCACCTCTACCAACTCTATAACAACTTCTTTTATAATCCCCTTTACCCTTCTCCCTATTAAATTTTTTACTAGACCCCTCTAATTTCTATCTTAACAAGTTATCTAACTCTATCTTAACCTTTTAGTATTAACCCTCCAACCTTTAACAGAACCTTGGCAAACTCTATTAAGTAGTAAATAGCCTATATTATCTAGAAGGCCTAGGTTCTAGTAAAGCTTGCTATTAATAAAGCGTTCTTTCTAGATACTTTAGTCTCGGTTCTTTATATCTTATAGCATCTTAGTAGCAAACCTTACTAGCAAATTTGCCCTAAAGTAGATAAGCTAGTTATACTAGCCTATAGCCTCTCTTTTAAGGCCTTTATAATTTATATATATTACTGATATTTTCTTCTTACTAGACCCTTCATATCTTATAGAAGATGTTAGTACTATTAGCCTAACTAAACTAGAAAAGCTAGATATAGATAAAGATAAGCTCTCTTTTACCGACTTTCTAATAAAGCTAGTACAACTCTATAAGTACTCTAACTAGACTTCTATATAACGTATTACCTACCTTTAACAGAAGGTAGGCCAGAAACTACACTATACTATTATTAGTATTATAAATCGACCTAACCCTATAGACTTTATAAAGTAGATAGAGCTTTATTAGAAGCTCTAAAATAATATTACTATAGAACTATATTAATCTTAAGTTAGTTCCGGTTTAGTACCCCCTTAATTAGGACCCTATAACAATAGCAACCCTATAGTACTAGGAGTTATTCTACCTCTAGGTTCCTATCTATCCTCTAATAAAAGAGCCTATAGAATTGATAACCGCCTTTATTTATACTATAGTAAGCTAGGCTATCTTACCTATAACTATAGAGCAAAGAAGACCCAATCTACTACTACCTTTATTACAACCTAACACTTAAACCCTAAGGGAAAAGCTTAGGCCTAGGCATATTAGGTTATAACCCTAGGCCTTCTACCTCTAATCTAGAGTTTATTATTACTTTAAGTATAGTATATGCTAATTCTTCTTTACTCTTTGCTACCTATATAAATATATAAGGCAATTCGATTCCTCTCTAAACCCTTATTAATTCTAGTTATTCTCCTTTTAGATTTGTTAATTCCTTTATAGTAGATCGCTTAGGGTTAAAGCAATCTACTTTAGACCTACCTTACCCTTTATATCTAATAGATAGTAAGTAGGCTAGTCTTATTACAAACTTTTATATCCTAGACTATAGTTTTGGTTACCTTGATTCTAGTTATACCCCTAAGCTATTATCTCTATATATCTAGCCCCTAAGCTCTTCTAGACCTAATATAATTCTAGGCCTCTTTTAGCTTTGTTCCTATAATTCTATACTAGACTAGGCTTCTAGTACTATAACCCTATATAGACAGATACTAATTATACTCTAAGATAAGGACCCTTTAATATCTACCTAAGGTACCTCTAACCCTTCTCTAGATATAATTTAAAACCCCTTTAACTTATATCTCCTTCCTATTATACTATTCTTATCTTTTATAACAGACTCTAACGTTTCTAGTCTATTAATAGTAGAACTTTATACTGTTATAGATACCTTATTTTAGAAAGGATTTACTATTAACTTGTTTCTTACCCTAGATAATACTAATAATTTTCCTTCCTATCTCTTTAGAGTATCTAATAAGGATATTAAAAAATATCTTAAAATCAAACTACTTATTTCAAAAACCAATATTAAGAAACTTCTACCTACTATATACTACGATTTAATTATAACCTTTCTTCCTATAAATTCGGAAATACTACTACCTTATTGCCCTTTCGATTACCATATTAAAATTACCCTAGGCAAGTTACTACCAGCTTTATAATACTGCCCTATAAGCTCCTAAGAGCTCCTTATAATATAAAAATACCTGGACGACCATCTTTCTCAGGGCTTTATACAAAGTAGTATATTATTAGTAGCTATACTAGTATTACTAGCGAAGAAACCTAGTAGCA
The DNA here is from genome assembly GCA_029339225.1 of Phyllachora maydis. NCBI lineage: Eukaryota > Fungi > Ascomycota > Sordariomycetes > Phyllachorales > Phyllachoraceae > Phyllachora > Phyllachora maydis. The sequence continues at coordinate 5,188,086 of JAQQPM010000004.1, forward strand.
GAGTATAAGTTTATATTAATTACTAAGGCCTTAATAACGTTATAGTTAAGAATCGATATCCAATTCTACTTATTAGAGAAATATTAGATATACTATACTAGATAAAGATATATACTAAACTTGTCGGAACTAAGGCACAGGTGACGTTCGGCATCGGGTGATCGCAGCGTTCAGAGCTTTGACGAGCTCTGATTAGCGATACGAATACGGGGTTCACAATAATGGCTTCTAGCGCTCTTTCCAAGCGCTAACAGCTCTATCCTAACAAGCGATCACTCTGTAATTATTATGTTCAATATAACGATTATATCCGATCGTTGTACATGGTATTTATAATAGGGACTGTTCTAACTAGGTAGTTAGAGTAGATAGACTTCTATTTACCGATCGATTTACCTTTTAGTTACCCCTTTGTATATATGTATAGAGACTACTAATACTAATCAGTATTGCTAGTAGGCGGTATAGAACAGTAAAGTAGATTAGCAGATCTAGCAAAAGCTTATATTGCAAAGGTAACGGTTAACCCTACTAGTCTGAAAACGTAGGATACTAGAAAGGAAGAGCGAATAACCTTATACTGCTTCTACCAACGCTTAGTTTAATCAGAGGATTAACTAAGATGACAATTATCGCTACTTTATAAGTCAGCGATTTATAACAACAAAATAGCGCCTATACCTAGCCTTATAGAGCTTATACAAGCTTTAAAAGAGATCAAATTAGAAAGCTATATTTACTCTTTTAACCTATCTCTTTTCTCTTAATACCCTCTATTTATCAAGCTAAAGAGTATAGATACAATGCTCTTTAACTTATAGATTCTTAATTTCATTGCTTAGATTAATAACAACTTAACTAGTTATAACCTTTATACAGCTTTTTATATAGATTTCTATAACTAGGATACGGAAGACTAGGCAAAAGGGCTTCTAAAGCTTAAAGTAGTACTATAAAAAGCCCTTATTAACAAGTTAGTACCTATTAAAGGGGTATTCGAAGCTCCTCTTAATACTAGCCTTATTATACTTGCCTATATATTAGAGGAAGACTTTACACCCCTACCTACCAAATCCTATAAAGATAGCTCGAAGGAGCTTTCGTTGTAACAACCGTCTTATTAACCAGAAACGTAAGAAGAACGGTTAATAACAATAGAGACTATAGAGACCCGTTTTAAATAACCTACTTTACAAACACTATACGCTAAGACAGTATATATAGGAAGGACCGATTATATACGCCTTCTACCTATTAAAGGCCAGGTTTAGAATATTAATAGTAAGTTAGTAAGTACCTTTGCAAAGTTATAGGATAAGTAGGGCAACTATAGCAGCAAGGATACCGAGATTCTGGACAATAAAGTCAAGTTCTTCCTATAGTAGTACTACTCTTTATAGATAGAGCATAGTCAGCTCTATTATATATTCCCTTTAATGCTTTTTAGGTAAATAAGAGATTAGTATGTATAGTATATATCAAATAGGACGTCTTTTGCTACTATATATAGTTACCTCCAGGGTTACTTTATTAATAAGGTAATATACTTAGAATGCTTTAACAAATAGAGTATAATTACTTTTAATATAGTATTTAACATTCCTAAGAACTTTGGAAAGTTAAAGATAGATATCCTTAAAGTGCTATTTGAGAAATTAGTATAGTTACAAAAGAGCCTTAGCATAAAGTACAACGATGAAATACTAGTTCCTACGCTAATTCGAGCAGTAACTAGCGTATCTAGGCTTAGTAGCGTGCTGTTAAAGCTAGAACTTAACTTTAATAAGCTCTGCTCTTAACTCCGAACAGCCCTTGCTATTTATATATAGAAAAAGGGCTTATTAGCGTTTATAACGGACTGACAATACAATAATCAGAAGTATAGCTAAGTATAAGATAGCCTGATAAAAAGGGCTTAGATATAGAATACAAGCTACTAGAAGAGAGGTAAAGTAGACCTGCTATTAGATCTGCGGAGGAGAAGGTTGCCGATCTACAAATTACCTAAAGGCTGCTTAAGACAAGTAGAAGAAGCGGTGGTTAAAAAGTCGTAGAATTACGTAATTGAAGGATAAGGGTTACTACTAAGCCTTCTTAGTCGACGTAGAAGGATCGGATTCCAAAGAGGAAAATAAGCGGCTAACGTAGTACTTGGTCGATAATTCTAAGGAAGAATCTAGCGATAAAGATATAGGACTTAAGTATAGTATATTATATAGCGACCTACCTCTAAAAAGACGCTTTTAAGCACTTAATTACTGGGTATAATCCTAGATTAAACCTGCTAGGTAAGTAGTTAAATTAGATTTTCATACTTAATAGATATTCGGCAGAAGAATTCTAAGGTATCCTACTGGATATAGGAGCGGCGGATATCTTAATTGCCGGGTTTAAGCAGTTTCTAGTGCTATAACGCCAGCTCTTTAGGCTTATACTTAACCGAAAACGAGCCGGCGAAACGTCTATTATCTTTAGTAGTAGCGAGCTACTAAAGTCCCTTAGCACTATAAGTATAGATACCCCTTTTAGTATAGTAACGTTCTATATATTAGATCTATAAACGCCTTTTCTACTATACTTTAAGGATATAGATAACCTTAGCATTTACCTAAACAATATAGATAATAAGCTTAGGAACGACAAAATGGGAGTATATATCTAAGTAGCCTGTAAATAGGGCTATCTATAGATGCCGATTCAGGGTTGCGAAATCGTAATAGCCACTTACTTTGCTAGACCGGATAAGCTGCCAGAGCACTAATTAACCGAAGCTATGCTCCGGCAACTCTATTAACGATTTAGCTACCCTAGGGCTAACAAGCTTTATAAAATCCTAAGCTATAACTACCAGGACGTTGATATAGCGGCTATAAAGCTGCTAAACGACAACTGCTACTATTATTAGATTAAAGGAGCGATACCTTAGCGCTTTTGATTCTTGCTTTAAGCATATAATAACTTCTCTTTTAATAAAAAGGTATTAGTGGATATGGTCGACTTAGCAAGCTACAAATGCCTTTATATAATCGATTCTGCTACTTTATTTTTGGTAGTAAGGTTCTTAAACGTATAGATAGTAAAGGAAACGTAGAAGTACTTGAAAGAGTGCTAGATCGATACCTATCTTAGCCTACCTAATATCTTACGCTATAACCAAGGGACTAACTTTATAGCTAAGGAGTTCTAGGCAGAAGCTAAGCTTACTAGGATTACTATTTGCGTTATCTCAGTTAAGGCTTACTAGTTAATCAGGTATCTAGAGCGCTATTATATACTACTATGCAGGGTATACGAGATTATCTTAGAGGAAATAAAGGGCAAAGTCTCGCTAGAAGCCTGCCTCTAAAGCGTAGTAAGTATAGTTAATAATATAGCCGGCCTAAACGGACTTATACCAACGCTACTAGTCTTTAGAGCGTATCTAAGGTTTAAAATGGATTCGCCCCCTTCCCTAACGCAAATACAGCGTATAAGAGCAAAATAAGCTGTAATAGCTAAGCTATAAAGAATCAGAGACTAGCAAAAGATTAACGACGCATTAGTATAGTATAACAGGCCAGATACAACCGATATGTTACTGCTTTTACTCTCCTTAGAAGCAGAGGTTCTAGTATATAGAGAGTATAAGGGGTGGCAAGGGCCCTATAAAGTACTTAATATAACTGATATAGAGGTTATAGTCGATATAGCAAATAGGCTAGTAACCTTTTACAATATAGTAGTTAAGCTGTATAACCGGCTTACTAAGCTCTTAAGCAGCAACAGTAAGGTAATAGGCGATCGGGAAGAGCACTAATCGGCGCCCTAACTGCTCAAGTACCCTGCCCTACTATAAGGTAGAAGATGCGGCAGACCTTTAAGGGCGAAAAACAAAGCAAGCTGAAACCCTAACCCTAAAAAGCGCGTTATACGTTTAGGGGCAGCATATATATCTGAAAAAGAAAAGAAGGACTACGCTTTAGCCGTTAAACTCCAAAAACAAGGAGTAATTACAGTACCCAGAGCTCCCTTTAAGCAGTTAGACGCCAAAGAGATGGAGTCCCTAATCGAAATAGGAGTACTTAAGGTAGTACCCTAGATACCGGATCTTAAGGGGATCTATATCTTTAGATACAAGCTTATAAGGGAAGTTAAAGAGAAGTATACGCCTTACCTATATAAAAAGTCATACCGACACCTAAAAACGAAAAACGAGTTTTTGGTCAAAACTACACCAAATCGCGTGCAACTACATCCATTCGAACTGTCCGATTGAGGACACAACGCCTGCCAATTTTCGCTGTAGCGCTGTCGGTTGCGCGACAGCCCTAGGCGTGCGAAAATGCAGAAAATGGCAAGCCTAGCTGCCCTTTTGCAACTGCAATTTCCTTGCGTATGGGCTACTAATACGGCTCTATGCCCTGGCAACCCTGCCCTACCTACAGCTAACGATAATAATAACAACCCTCTAAGCTAGCCTCTAAGTATGGACCAACCCCTAAACACGGACTACCTAAACAATGATATAGAGATGGAAGACTGCTAAACTACTACCTCTACTACCGCTAAAAAGACTGCTATAGGCGCTATAACTATAGTACCTATAGTACCTAGCTCTAGCGCCCCCCCTACTATCAACGCCCCTACGATTAGCGCCCCCCCCTTAACCAACGTCTTTGCCCCTTTCCTTAGGGGCCTAAATAGCAGCCGGCATGCCCTAGCCCTAACCCCCTTTAGCTAGAAAACCTTGAAAAAGCCGGGGAAAAAATCGGAGAAAAATACAGGGAAAGAAGAAAACAACAATAGTACTGCTAAGGCCGACTATATTGCCCTAGTAACCAAGAAAACCGCCTAGACTGCCCTTAGCCCCCCTAAGCTTGCCCTTATACTCTCTAGCCTCCTAGACCGGATAATCAGCCTAGCTAAGGATAGTACTAACTTCTATAGTATAGTAGAAGCGACTACTAAAGCCAGGCAAATCGCCCTTATAGCCCTGCTCTAGGACCTGCCTAAAGAAGCCCTAGCTATAGTAACAGCTCTAGCACCCTAAAACCGCCCTACTACCCTAGGAACGCCTAAACTACAGTACCAGTAACACCCCTAGTAGCCTAGCTACTACTAGCAATAACAGTAGCAATAACAGTAATAGCCTAGCCACTCCTAGTCTACAGCCCCTACCTAGGCTAATATAGCTAGTAAGCTAATAGCTAGCAAGGCAACTAGGCCTGGCCTAGAACGCTAGGTGCTTATCCGACTAGGCTTAGCCTAATAACAGGTACTAGCTAAATCTGCCCTAGAGGTAGTACAGGCTATCTAATAGGCTTCTGGCCTAGTAGTTTAGGGGGTTTAGACGCTCTTTAGCGGTAACCTCCTACTAGTTATAGAGAACGTAGAGATAAAGAAGAGCCTAGAGAACAATACTGCCTAGATTATAAGGGCTTTTAGAGAGAAGGCCTCCCTATATACCATAACCTAGGTAGTAGCGGTTAAAGGCCTTATAGTCTATAACTAGGTTATAGAGGAAGGCCTACTAGAAGAAGCTAAAAAGCAATACCCTATAGCAGTTAGGGCAAAAGTCTAGTACCCTTAAGGGCTAGAAAGGACTAGGGTTAAGGTACTAATAGCCTTTACCTCCCTAGAGGCAGCCTAGAAGGCCTATAAGGAGGGGGTCTTTTAGAACTGCCGAGCCCTAGAAGCAGAGCCCTAGATCGACAAAGCTAAGCCTATCTAATGCCTATAGTACTAGAAATAAGGCTATAGGGCTAAGGTATACCAGAGCAAGGAAGAGATCTGCTATAACTACAGTGCTAATAGCCATACTATGCCAGAAGCCCCTACCTACTCTAGGGCACCCTACTGCTACAACTGCCGCCAAGCTTACTATACCTACTTAGAGGCCTGCCCCTACCTAAAAGAGGCATAGGCATAGGCTAAGGGATATCTATGTTCCAGGCCTAAGGCCTTTAACGTTGACCAACCGCCCTTATACCAGTACTAACAGCAATAGTAATAGCAGTAATAGCAACAACAGTAACAATACCCCCCCTAGCAAGCCTTATTATAAGAGGAGGGGGAAGAAGGCTATACTATAGTCTTAGGGAAGAGACAGAGAGGCCGACCAATAGTATTAAGAGGGTTAACCCCTAACCAGAGCACGATTACCGCCTACTTTAGCTACCTAAGCGGCTAAACCCCCCCTTCCTCTACGCCGGCTATAAGCCCTAAAGGGGCTATAAGACCTACTAGACCCCTGGAGCCTATAGGAGCCCCTAGACCCCTAGATGCTAGACCTAGACCGGACCTAGATACTAGACTAGCTAACGCTACTACTATATAACAACCACTGCCTACTATACAGCTAGAGGAGATAGAGATATAAAGGTACGCCTCTAGAACATATAGGGCTTAAAGGAAGTATAGGAAGTACTACTTTCTATAGCAAAAGAAGAAATACTTGCTATATAAGAGCCCTAGATTAATAGGCAGGTATAGCATTCTACCTACTGCCCTAGATCAGCCCCCTACTACCTTATCTTTACCTCTAACGGACAAGCCTTACTTTATATCTATAAATTACTCCTACTAGTAATATAGACTTATAGCTCTAGCTTAGACTAGACTAGGGCTATTATATAGACTAAGAATAGCCCCTTTATAGTCTAGTCCCTATATAACGACCCCCAACCCTAGACTAGCCTAACCCCCCTTATAAAAGAAATAAAGGGGAAGATCAACGCCTATCTAGGCCTTTACCTTCTAGCTAGGGACTTTAACCTTCACTACCCCCTATAGGACTAATATAACCGCTTTAGCCCTAGGTTAGAAGACCTACTGCTATTAATAGCAGAGCAGGGACTTACCCTCTATACCCCCTATAGCGCTATAACTAGAGCGCTATAAGGGAGCTAAGCAGGTAGGGCCTTAACTATCGACTACTTCTAGCTTAGCAGTAGCCTTACCTACTTCTATACTAGCTCGGATATACACTTATACTTAGACTACTACCCCTAGGTACTAGATATCGACCTAGAAAACACAGAAGCCCTACTACTACCCCCCTGATTCTAGTAGAAAAAGATAGATAAGGAGGGGGTAGTAAGAGAGGCTAGCTCTCTAATATATAATATAGAGGGCTATAGATATCTATTATACCTCTCTAACCTAGCCAAGCTCTAGAAGGCTTATAGGCGACTATCCGAGGAACTCTAGCGTATTACTAGGGCTACAACCCCTAAAGAAGCCCCAGTAACTACTAGAAGGAGGAATACCCTTTAATAGAACAACAAAATCTACTAGGTAGTCTAGAAGAGAAAAAGGGCAGAAAGATAGCTCTAACGCTCCTCTAGTAACCAGGCCCTCCTTACTACCTATAAGTTAGCCTAAAAAGAGCAAATAAAGGCTATAAAAGAAAGTTAGAGGAAGACCTAGAGGGCCTTTCTATAAAAGGCTAGAGAAAAGCCAGAAAAGCTCTAGTAACTAGAAAGATAGGCTAGGCTATAAAGCACTACCGCCCTACCCCTTCCTAAGCTGCTAACCCTAGGATAAGCTAGTACCTTCTAGGAGAAGGTAGAGGCTCTTTTAGCATACTTCTTCCCCCCTTTCCCCTAGGAGGATAGCCCAGAGGAACCCCTAATAGGCCCTAAGCTACTAGTTAGCTAGATAGTTAGGCCGGACAATATAAAAGAGGCTATTAAAACAATAAAACCCTAGAAAGCACTAGGACCTAATAGACTCCCTATAGGCTTTCTAAAGGCCTATAGTAACCCCTTATACAAGGCCCTTACTATACTAGCCTTAAAATCCTTCCTCTATAGCTTCTATTTATAGGAATATAAGGAAGTAGTTACTATTGTCCTTCCTAAGCCAGGAAAAACAGCTAGATACCTATAACACCCCTAAAGGCTACCGACCTATAGCCCTACTTAACTATATTAGCAAGGTCCTAGAAAAAGTTATAGGGACTAAGATAAGGGATATGGCTAAAGCTTTTAAGCTAATTCCAGTAATATAATAGGGCTACTACTACTATAAGTCTACTAAATTAGCTATATACCTCCTTATAGCTTAGGTCTAGGAGGCATGGAAATATAAAGCTAGGGCCTCCCTTCTATAGCTAGACCTATTAGGGTACTTCGACAGTATCCTTTATAATAGACTCCTAGCTATACTAGACCAGCTAAGGCTACCTACCTAGCTACTATCCTAGCTAATAGAATTCCTCTCCTCCAGGACTACTAGCCTCTTATTTAACGGCTAAAAGAGCTAGTAAATCCTAGTACTAATAGGAGTACCCCAAGGCTTATTACTCTTACCAATCCTCTTAGTCCTATACCTATACCTTTTATATAAAAGACTAGAAAGAAAATACCCTACTATCTCTACTATAGGCTATATAGATAATACTAATCTACTAGCCTTTAGTAGAGAAGCTATAATAACGGTTAGGTAGCTAGAAGAAGCCTAAAGAGAGTGCCTAGACTAGGTAACAACCGCCAGGGTTACCTTCTTAGCAGTAAAGAGCAAGCTTATACACTTCCCTGCTAGAAGAAGGCCCTAGACCAACCCTATTAACTTAGGACTAACAAAGGACTCCTCCTCCCTATAACCAGCTATAGAGGCCCGTTTTCTAGGGGTTTAGCTAGACCCTAAGCTTACCTGGAAGGCCTATGCTAATACCCTATAGCAGAAGCTAAAAACATAGTCCCTTGCTATTACTAGGCTAGCTGGAAAGACCTAGGGACCTAGAATTAAAAAGACTAGGCTCCTATATATAGTAGTAATAAGGCCGGTCCTAGCCTACACAGCCTTAGCCTAGCATACCCCTATACCTACAACACCTAATAGGCTATAGGGTATAACTAGAGGCCTACTAGCAGCCGAAAACAAGGCCCTAAGGAGAGTTATAGGGGCCTATAAGAGAATACTAATTTAAAGCCTCTACTATAAGGCTAATGTCCCCCCCCTCGACCTCTACCTTAACGCCCTCTCCTTCTCTAGCTAGGCCAGAATAAACAGGGCTATAGGGGAAGAGGTAGCTAAGTAGAAGGAAGCCCTATGCCTTACCCTTAGAAGCAGGACCCCTAGGACTAGCCTCCCCCTAGGTAAGCGTATAAAGCAAGAAAGAAAAAGGGAAGTAATAGCCTAGTAGTACTACTAATAACTAAGGAAGGCTATTAACAAGGAACCCCTTTATACTGCCTAGAAGGATCGCTATTTATAGAAGGCTAGAGCCTCTAGTTATAACCCCTATACGAAGAGCCTTTTAGAGAAATCAGCTAAGGCTACCTTTTAAGAGGAAAACCTAGCTAAGGCCTTTAAGGAGGCCTTCCAAAGACGCTACTATAACCTCTCTAAAGCTAAAAGCTTACTACTAATATAGGCCTATATAGGGAAGATAGGCCTAAAGGGATTCCTATATACCTATAAGGTACCTAGGGTTAATAACCCCCTTTGCCGCTGCTACCTAGCTATAGAGGATATCTAACATATATTCAATGGTTACCCGGCCTACTCTTTAGCCTCCTTTAAAGAAAGGGAAAGAGGGGATATATATAGCTTTCTCTATAGACTTGAAAAAGGGGGCGGCGGCACTATACGCCCTCTAGTTCACCATATCGCTACTAGACTACTAGAATACTTAGTTGCTTAGAGGCTAGAAGCGGTCTAGCCTATACCCCTTTAGGTAGTATGTTTTCATACTCCTAAAGGGGCAGTATCTACTCTGGTAAAGATTAGCCTACCCCCTATCACACCCCCCTTTTTTCCTATATACGGTTATAGGTTTTTCACCTGTTATACGGTTTTCCTATAGCACTAGTTTAGCCTACCTAGATATCCCCTACGGGGATCAGATAGCGTAATAGAATCTATCTATATAAAAAGTCATACCTTATAGTATAGGGCCATAGTAATGCCAATAAAAAGAAAATACTTATATAATCGCTAATGATCTAACAATGCTTATAACATCTGCTCCTTGCCCTAGCACTAATACTACAATTATAGCTTAACTATATAATTATAATATACGATATTACACAGATATATATACAGTTATAGTCAGAGCTAACAAGGCTGATCTATATAAGGCTGCCCTATAAGCTATGCTACAATTACCTAGAAAGGCATGTTATACACGTTAGGAAACCTTTATATAGGATCGCTAAGAGCAGTCTTTACTGGTTCCTAACATATATATAATAGCATAAAGAGCGTATGTAAATAGGCAGTTCCTCTTACAATCCCTGCCTCTTATTAACTAATTTAGACAAGTACTTTAATATCGTAGCACTATAAACAGACAATACGCTTAACCTTAGTACTAAGGAATTCTTTTAGAGAGAGGAAACAGAGCTCTAAAAAGCAGGCTTTTAGGTAAAGCCCCTAACGATTTTAGCGGCCGGAGATTCCAGCGATTTTAACGGCTATAGGGTAGAGGTTTAAGACGACCACCTTATTGTATAATAAAAGGGATAGGCCAGAAAGCTATAACTTATCCCTACTAGAAGGTCTATATACCCTAAGCGGAAGAAGGCGTATATAGAACAGCGAGTATATAGAGTATATATTACTTCGATATACCAGCTAGAGGCGGTATTTGACTATACCTATACAGTATAAGCTATTAAGCTATAGCAAGCAGACGTTAATGCCTTAAACAAGCGAATTTAGTAGCAAATCGATAATCCTAAGCGCAGGTTACGCTATATTTCTCTTAACCTAAGTACCTTTAAGCTCTTTACCTTTGTCGATAGCTCTTTTGCTAATAACCAGGATCTAAGCTTATAGATTGGGTTTGTAATTGTTCTTAGGAACGAAAGTACTAACAAGTAAAGGACGATATTTCGGCTATATAGTAACGTCGTATACTAGTCCTTTATAAAGTACAAGCGAGTAACCTAGAGCGTACTAGCAAGTAAGATTTATAAGATAAGCTAAGGCTTTAACGTCGTTTATATCCTAAATCGAATGCTTAAAAAGATCTATAAACACTTTAACCTAGGTATAGGTCTACCTTTGGTTCTCTATACCGACTCTTTTAGCTTTTATAAGTGTTTGGTCAAATTAGGAAGTATAACTGAAAAACGTTTGATAATTAATGTAACAGCCCTTTATAAGAGCTATAAGAGCAGGGAAATCGAGGAAGTACGCTGGATTTATAGCAATAATAACCTATTAGACGTAATAACAAAGGCAGTGCCTAATAAGGTACTAGGAACCCTAATTTCGACTAACGAGATTGATATATACATAGAAGGCTAGGTCGAGTACGCAGTTTATATACAGGGCGGTACTAACGCCAGTAAAGACACGCTATAATAGCAGTACGTAGCAGCTATATAGTTGTATAACTATAAGCCAGCTACTATTAAGAAAAGAAAGAAAGTCAAGGGAATATATAGATATAGTATAAGGAGTATATAATATAATAATTGAAAGAGCATAAGCGGAATATAATACGGTAAAGCAAAAACTTTTAATTATAGGGGATGCGTCCCTAGGTACACAAACAATGTACTAATAGCCGCTCGAACCAAGCTTACTATCCTGTAAATACCAGCTCGATAAAGCGTAGGATAGCCCGTTCAGCCTCCTTCTTCCTCTCTATCCCTGACATTATATATATACTGGTATTACTACCGCTTAAGAGGGCCCGATCCTCCTCCTACGCCTATAGGGTATGGCAAGTACCCTAGCGCCAATTACTAAGTTCTTAGATACCGGATTAGCAAGGTATATCGAGCGGACAATATAGCAATAAACGCTTACCGATATAAGACAACTAGGATTAATATATCGCACTAGAAAGCAGTGTTGGACAACGTGGCGCTCGTGTCGCTTCGGTAGAACCTCGGTATCCCTGACAGGAGCAGGGCACAGGGTTACCCTATGCAACTCGGGAGCAGGGTATAGGGAGGCCCTGATCAATTAAGGTGGATATAGCCACGATTCCCTATATTAAGCAGATTGAGCTTACTTTGGGGCCTATAAACGTTTCAGGGGGGACAGAGAAAAACTCTGCCCTAGGCGGCTAAAGCGTAGGTTAAGACAGAGAATAGATCAGGATATAGAATCAATCAATCAGAGTATATAGATTTAAACAATTAACAGTTAGAAGTCGTTAGCCTAACATAGACGAGCCTAGTATCAGTATATATATCATTATTATAATATCTAAGAACGTACCTTAGTAGCTGCTATTATATCGAGCAATAAGAATAACAAGAAGGCCGCTAAAGAGGGCTCTATCCTTCTCTCTAAGCCGGAGCAGTAGATCGACTTTAAGTAGCAGCTTCGGCGTATTATAAGCAAGGTAATCGAGTTTATAGACCCAAACAATACCAAGGAATTAGGTAGATGCCTAGTCCCTCTAACCCTTAATAATATACCTATTCTTAAGTTATTAACCGCCTATATTAAGACTGCTCAACAGACCTATATTCGCCAGTATTACGGCCTTACTTAGGGAGTGTAGCTTATAGAAGAGCATATTAAGCAGGCGAACGCTAACAGGCCTCCTCCTCTTCCTAATAAGTATATTGTATATACCGATTTAACTGCTAACGGGAGGGCTACCTTCTAGAGCATATTAATAATGTATAATACTGCTATAGCAAACTAGAAATATAACTAGGATAATATTATAGAGGTTAAAAAGTAGATTAGAGAGTACGTCGAGACTTATACGCTAAATCTATACTATCTACCTAAGCAAAGCCTTTACTAGTAGTATTAGAACCTTACTAAGTCAATATATTTAAAGGATTATAAGCAAATAAGGATAATATATAAGGACTATAAGGAGTACCTCGATACTAGTAAGGTAAAAGCAGTTAGTAACTAAAGGACCTGGATAAAGAAGTAGCAGAAGCTACTATACCTGGCGAAGTATTATAAAGTCAAAGGGGTAGCTAACCTTAAACTATGGTTTAACAACTTGCTGATCTTCTTAGGAGCAACCTAAAGATTCTAGGGCTAGATATTAGCCTTATATAGGGATTTCGAGAGGCAGGCTAAGCGGGAGAACCTCGATTACCGTAAAGTAGCAAGGGATTTCCTATAAGATCTCAAGTTTAATAAGCCTCCTAAGCTAAAGCCTAAGAACCTAGTAGGAAGAAGAGGCACATATATTACCTTAAACGGCAAATAGCCTCTTCCTAATAAGGCCAGCAAGAAGGGCAAAATAGAAGAGGACATATAAGATAAGGCTTTTAAGTAAGGAAGAGCTAACACCTATAGCAATTGAAATCTCTAGAGAGCCTTAGAAGCACCTTAAGCCTTAGGACCTAATTATCCTATAGGGAGACCCGGTTCTTATTACAAGAAGTGCATCTATAGAACAATCTAGTATAACTAGAAGGTATACTAGTATCTATTTCCATCTCTTACGTATAAAGGTTAGAAACTAAGGCTAGATATAGAAAAATATATAAAATAAGCTATTAAGGAGGATTCGCAACTTTAATCAAAGATATTAGCTTGTTAAAAAGACCTAAAAGGCAAGTAGGAGGCCTAAAGGTATATAGGGTATAGGGAGAAAGTAAAGGCTTTAAAACTAATAGTAGAAGTTATTCCTATACCTAAAAAGAAGAACAAGAATTAGGTCCTTATTAAGTTTATAGTACTAAAGAGTATACTATAAGTAAGTAGTATTAGCGAATACCCTCTTAAGTACTTAGCCTACCTAGATTCCAGTACCTCTATCTATATTTTCAATAATTAGAAGAGATTTAAAAGCCTTAAGGAAGTAGAGGAAGGGGACTACCTTATAGCAGCTAATAGCAAGTTGCCAATCGAAGGATATAGGACAGTTTTCCTATATCTATACCTAGGTTAGCATAAACAGGTACTCCTTCAGCTTAATTATATAGTATACTACCCTAAGGTAGCTACTAACCTAGTTTCTATAAGGTACCTTTATAAAAAGGGAATATAGTAGGATTACTAGAAGTAGGGTACCCTTTTCTACCTTAGAAGGATATTAGACTATAATAAGATCTGCGAAATCTAGGAAGCCTATAGCCAGTTCCTGCTAGAGCATATTACAACTAATATTTCAGCATTAGCTTTTATAACATAAAGGGAGTAGGGCAGGTTTTAAAAGAAAAAGACCAAGCCTAGGACAATCTAAGTTTAGCACTAGCAGTTAGGTTATCTAAACCTAAAAGCACTCTATCACCTTATTTAGAGTAGTAAGAGAGTTAAGGTTACTAGAAATTACAAGGTAATTAGAACGGTAGACTGCCTATAGTATAGTATAGGAAAAGGCCCTGATTACTAGGTCTTAAGGGTAGCCCGACTAGACCTAAAGCACCCTAGCAATGTCCTAGCCCTTAATTTCCATAATATCAAAAGGTCTAAGAAAGGCTTTACGTCTATTATACTATTATTAGATTATAAGTTAGGCCTAATATAAGACTATTATCTTTATGATCAGTTGGTTAAGAGTATTATTATAGCCCTAGACAACTGCCTTTTGGATCTTAAGTAAAGGTATAGAATTCGGGTTCTAGATATCAAAGCTAATAACGAGATTATAGGAAGGAAGAGAGCAATCTAAGCCTAGCTATAAGGGAAGTATATTAGAACAAATCTCTCTGCTCCTTAGACCTAAGATCAGAATAGAAGTATAGAAAAAGCTGCTAGTATTCTAAAAAGGCAGGTAAAAGTAATAGTAGTAGGGACTAACTTACCTTTAGATAAGGTAGCTAAGGTATTTAGAACAGCAGTATATCTCTTAAATCATATCCTAAGGTATTAGCTAAAGTAGAAAATACTATATAAGATATTCTATTCGTTCATAGAATCAGCAGGTGCCAAAGAGACAACGCCTATCAAGCTATAGCAAAGGCATCTCTAGGTTTTCCTATATTAAGCCTTTACGTTAGAAGTAGATACATAGCTTAAGAAGAATAAGCTAAAGAGGTTTATACTAAGAGCTTTCCTTAGATACCTAATCGGATATAACTTAATAAATATTTATCGAATCTAAAACCCTTAAACTAATAAGATTATAGTAATCTAGAATGTGATTTTTAATAAGAAAGTGGTATTTAACAGGTCTAAGAAGCACCTTATAGTCGGGCTAAGAGATCTAAGCTTAGAAGGGCTAAAAGAGTAGCTTGCTAAGATCAAGAAAAGGGCAGAATCCGAAAATCTAAATACTATAGTAGCCGATATCCCTATATAGGACGTACTCTACAAAGTAGGGGTAATAAACCTAAGTAATAGATAAGAAGAAAAAGAGAAAGAGGATATTAATATACCTGACCTTATAGATAATACAGAACTAGACAATTCAGTAGAAGCAATATAAGAACCTTAGTATATAGAGGCTCACTTACTCCTATATCTAACTCTAGAAGCTACACTACTACTAGTAGTATAGGGCATGCTAAAAGCATACCTTATAATATATTTTAGAGATTAAGTTCTTAGTTAGTAGTTCCTTAATACTACTATAAAAGGAGATTTCCTTACCTAGAGGGCCTCCTTTACTGCTAAAAGGCTTATAAATAGAGACCCTAAGACAAAAGAGAGCATACTAATATCTAAGATCCTAAGTATTAAGGACTTTAAGCCTAGTACTATTTATTCCTCTTAACTACCTCTAGCGCCTAAGCTATACTAGAACCTTAAAAGCTACCTATAGGGGGAACACTTTAAGGAGGCCGAAAGGCAGTACCTTCTTATATACCTAGAAACATAGAAGGAAGTACCAATTGCTAAGGTGTAGGGCAAGTAGGTCTTAGACAATATATAGGTATATATATACAAAATCAATAAGTATAATTACCTAGAGAAGTTTAAGGCTAGGTTAGTAGTCTAAGGCAATTAATAATAAGAGACCCTAAGGGAGGATATATATATAGTAACGTTAGCTAGAAAGTCCTTCTAGATCTTAATAGTAGTAGCAGCAATATTCGATATAAAGCTGATCTAGTTTAATGTTTCAAACGCCTTTTACAATACTTGCCTTAACCGGGATATGTATATAAGACTCCTAGTAGGTCGAAGGAAGTAAGGTATAATCTATAAGCTAAAGAAAGTACTATATAGTCTTTAGGAATCGCCTTGCCTATAGTATAAAGAGTTTAGTAGTACTCTTTAGGATCTTAGGCTTAATATAATACCCTATAAACTATATATCTTTTAGAAAGGAGGAGTCTTTATTCTCTTTTATATAGATAATATAACAATAGCGTACTATAAGAGGTATAAAGCCCTTACTAAAGACCTAACAAGCTTACTCTAGTTAAAGTATAAGATAACTAGTAGTAGCAAGCTTAACTGGTTTCTTAGGATATAAGTTATTCGGGATTAGAAGTACCGTAAGATCTATCTCTTATAGGCGGTATACTATAAGAAAATTTTTAGATTAGTAGACAACCTAGTAATCGGAAGTAAGGCATTAAAGCTAATAGTATAGAGATATACCTCCTCTATAGTACTAAAAGAATTAAAGAGCAACCTAAGGCAGGTAACAAACGCTAAGATAAAGTCGTACTAGAGAAAAGTCAGCTTGATAATATACATAGTAGTAATTACAAAGGTTAATATAGCCTTTACTATATCAAGATTATCGAGATTTCTTACAAACCTAGGTCCAGAGTATTATAAGGTAGCAGATCATTGCCTTAACTACCTATACTATTCTAGGAATTAGTGCCTTTAGCTTAAGGGTAGAGATATATATAAGGTTTGGTATAATGCTTCTTTTACTAACAATATAGCCGATTGAAAAAGCTCTTAGAGATACATAATCAAGCTTTTCAGTAGGCTAGTTACTTAGAGGGTAAGTAAGTAGACCTACGTAATAACTTCTACTATAAAAGCGGAATTAGTATCTATAATAGAAGTAGTATAAGAAGCGCTATATCTCTGCCGGCTAATCTATAATCTCGGAATCGGTCTTGAAAGGGAGCATGGCGTATAAGTGTTCTATAATAACGTATAAACCATAAGACTAGTAACTAGGGACGAAACGCTAAAAACAAAGCTCCGGTATATTAATATTAAGAATTACTAGCTCTAGCAGGAAGTTGTTATAGGAAGGGTTCTTATAGACTATATACTAATAGATTAACAATTAGCAGATAGCCTAACAAAAGTTCTTACGAATAACAGTTTTACTGCTTTCTATAAGCAAGTCGGCATAGTAGAAAGGAAAGAAAAGATCGAGAAGTAGTAGAGGAAGAAAGGCTAAGACATAGAGACTTAGCGGCAGGTATAGAAGGGAGCACCCTAAGAAACTAGTCTATTAAGCTAAGCGTCGCCACTATAATCCGCGAAGGGTAAATTGATTAGGGCCTAGCTAGAAGTCCTAGGGTACGCCGGAGCAGCAGCAGAATCCTCCTCTATAGCTACGTTAGTAGCCTATAGTGCGCTCTTCCCCTTAGTATCGTTATTATTATCGTTGTTGGACACTATTACTACCTTTTTCACCCTCTTCTTTATCTCCCCCTTTATCTAGATAGTCATAGCCTGTTTCTACGTCTGTAGCTTTTAGATTAAGCTAGTATACTCTCTAATAAGAGTATATAACATCTAGATAAGGATAGTTAGGACAGAAAAGTATATTAGGATAGGATTATAGAGTAACTTACTACTAGGGCTATAACACTAGAAGAGTATTCAACAACGTAGGCCTAATAGGCCTATACCGCTGCTAAGATCTTGTCGTTACTTGCTAGAAACGTAGGTTAGCGCGAACAGTGCTAAGGGGGTATATAGGCTAGACTTACGAGAGACGTATAGGTACTAATAACGGGAATAATTTAAGTACTATAACCGAGAAGAAACGTAGGGACCGAGCTGCGCTATACACAGCGCTAAAGGGGAAAAATCGCTAGAATCGGCCTATAAGACCAAGCGTATAAGACAGTGCTTATAGCATACCTTATATGGCTTACCGTCCTAGATAGTAGAAACCGCTAGTAATATGGATAGTAATGCCACTATAGGCATAGACTGCAAGGCTAGGCTCGACACTGGCTTGCTCGTAACCAGCTTCTTATAGACCGGTATTACTAGCCCCCCAGCGCTAGCTACTGGCGAATATACCCTAGGGACTATCAAGACTAGGGCGGTAACAGCCGCCGGTATAGGCAATAGACCTAAATCCCTAAAACGCAGCTTCTTCGACAATAGTAGTACTACAATATTGTTATCCTCCTTATCGTTATCCTAGGTAAACTAGACTAGATATAGATCGTTAGCTATTAAGAAAACTACCTAGAAACAGCAAGGTAAAAGAACAAACCGCGTTTCTAGCCTAATAAGGGCAAATCTCCTGCTACTAGCGTAGTAGGCTGCTCTAGAACCGACTCCTCTTTCTAAGTAGATATCTGTGATAAAAAGAAGTTAGAAAAACTTATAAAACTAAATATAGTAATTATAAGAAGCCTTATAGTAAGAAGGGCAAGCGCAGAAAGATAAAAACGCGTTTGTAGTAGAAGGAGGAAATTTTTAGAGCTCTTGGGGAGGCAAGCAGATTTTACACCTAACTAGCCACCGTATAAAAAGAGCAACAACGCAGGCGGTTAAAAATCATGCCCTTTCTCCTAAACTTCCACTTCCTCCTCCCTAAGAAGGGACAGCATACCCTAATACTAAGGAAGAGGCAGTATACCTCGACCTAAAGGAAGAGGCAGCATACCTCGACCTGAACAAGGAAGAGGCAGCATACCTTAACCTGAATAGGAAAGGGCAGTATACCCGGACCTTTAGATCTAGCGAGACTCGCTGCGTTAGTTTAACTGCTTTATTACCCGGATTGGCCCCTATAGAGACAGTAAGGAGTAGAGAAGAGACTGTCGCTAAAGTAATAAGCTAGTATTTATAACGCTAAAGGTGGTTTATAAGGTACCTACGAGATTGGCAGAGGTAAAGGGAGCATAGCAAAAGAGATAAGTATTCCTAAGCTAAACAGCAACCTAGCAGTCTCTAATAGAGTAAGGTATTACGCCGGTTAACCACCTAGATAGCAGACTATAGTAACAACCGTTAGGTATCCTTAGAAATAAGATTACAACGGTTAAGAAGAGCCTGACAGTTCCCCTTATAAGAAGGCACCTCTAAGATTAGTAGAGAAAGCAGGTTAGAGAGAGAGCAGTTAACTTTCCTAGACCCTATCTAGGCTAGCAACTAGCAATATCTGTTAGAAGCCCGATCTTAACGATCTAGAGCACCCTAACGAATCCCTATAGAGGAATAGGACTGTAGGGTAGCAGAGCAGCTAAGTATTACCTATTAGTATAATCCCTTTTCTAATTAAGCAGTAGAATAACTACCCTTCTACTAGCCTAGAAAGCACTATATAACCAGGGAATAGAGACCTTAGAGGTAGTAATAATAGTCACTAAGAAAAAGACCGTACCGCCGTCTACAAAGCCCGACTACGACCTCTACAATCCTAGAATACAGGCACTATAAGCGTACGTTACCGCTAAGCACATTATCAATAAGGAAGAGCCTTATAGCAAAGCCTAGGATTGCTATTATAAACCTAGACCTAGGGGTATATTAGACAATATAGCGCTTGTATCGCTTTAGTAGAACCTCGGTATCCCTAATAGGAGCAGGGCACAGGGTTACCCTATATAACTTAGGAGCAGGGCATAGAGAGGCCCTAATCAATTAAGGTAGATATAGCTACGATTCCCTATATCAAGCAGATTAAGCCCACTTTAGAGCCTATAAACGTTGCAGGGGGGACAGAGAAAAACTCTGCCCCGGGCGGCTAGAGCGCAGGTCAAGACAGAGAACAGATCAGGACACGGAATCAATCAATCAGAGCACACAGATTCAAACAAGCAGCGTACTATAGGCTTAATCTCTACCGGGCTAGGTATAACATTAGCTATAAGCCTATAATATAGTAACGAAAGCGTATTTAAGCGGAGGATATACTTATATAGGGCAGTAGCTATAGCCCAAGCTATAGCCCCGGCAGCGCTAGCTAAGCGGCCTAATATACAGCTCGTCTAGCGCTATAGCCGGGTTTTTGCTATTTAAGGCTAAGCGGAGGTACCCTAGGTAGCAGGATGCGCGTTTTATATTAGCAATACGTATACGACGCTATATCGTGACTAATAGGCGAGTATTAGACACTATATCTAAACAGCTAATAAAGACGACCTACTACGCCAATGCTAGGACTAGGCTACAACTTGGCTATTACCCTTAGAGGGCATATATAAATTAGCTGCTATACTAATGGTTAAATGCGGTAATAGGAGCTTAAAGCAAGTATATAAACCTTTGTCCTCCTTGCCCCTGCCCCCTATATCCTCCTCTTCCTCTACTACTTCTTTATCTTCTTCTTCTTCTCCTTCTTCTTCTTCTTCTTTAGCCTTAGCCTCGGCCTTAGTATAAAAAGCTATATAAGCGGATAACGCTACTTCTTAAAAGGCAGCTAAGTAAGTATATTAGTAAATAACAAGTATAAGGAGCAGACAATAAAACATACTAAAAACAATAGGAGGGACAGCATCGTTGATATCATTGACAACGGCGGTAGTAGTAGCAGCAGCGCTAGCAGGCTTAGCAGTAGCAGCCTCGGCGATAACAGCAGTATCGGCGGCGGCGGCAGGTACGGTAGCAGCGTCGGCGGGCTTGGCGGGCTTAGCGGCGGTAGTATCGGCAGCCTTGGCAGGCGCAGTAGCGGCAGCACCCGACGCTTTAGTAAGTAGAGGCGGTACCTTTATATACGCAAAGAACGCGTCTAGTATAGCAGCGATATTACTAAATAACGATACTTGATTTAAGTTGATATATAAGTAATAAACGGCAGTCCCTACGCTCGCTAGCATACTTGTTGGTATTATTATTATTGTTATTGTTATTGCTGTTATTGCTGTTACTGCTATTACGTAAGGGAAGAGGAAGCCCGAGCTATAAGGGCAGTACACCCTCTCTATGTATATAGAGGAACGAAGAGCCTATAGGTAAAGAGCACTATAATACTAACTTCCTCCCCCTCTACTATTATTCCTAACTATTATATGATCTATTGTTCTAACTTTAAGATCTTATTATATAAACCTATTATTGATCCCTCTATATAGAGCAAAGAGCTTACTAATCCCTATATATAGTTGTACGTACAGTCTACCCCTTTTAAGCAACGTGGCTAGTAGCTGCTATATAGGCAGTAGATAACGCGTTTATACGAAATCGTTTTAAGTACTAATATCTCCTTTGTTATCCCTTTTAGAGTATTGATTAATAGATAGTCCTTTACTAAAAATAAAAGATAGCTAGTATTGGAACTAAGGTATAGGTAACGTTTAGCATTGGGTAATCGCAGCATTTAGAGCTTTAACAAGCTCTAATTAGCAATACGAATATAGGGTTTACAACAATAGCTTCTAGCGCTCTTTCTAAGCGCTAACAGCTCTATCCTAACGAGCGATCGCTCTACAATTATTATATTCAATACAACGATTATATCCGATCGTCGTGCATGGTATTTATAATAGGGACTGTCCTAACTAGGTAGTTAGAGCAGACAGACTTCTATTTACCAATCGATTTACCTTGTGGTTACCCCTTTGTGTACACACACGGAGACTACCGACAAAACTCGATATTATCGCAGTATTTAATCGGATCTGAATTACCCCTAGTAATAAATGGAAAACTGCATTTATTACCTATTTCGGTTTATTTAAGTACTTAATAGCAAATTTCGGTATAACTAGTATACTTAGTATATAGTAACACTTATATCTAGCCCCTTATGGTCTCTGGAAAAAAAAACGAAAAACGAGTTTTTGGTCAAAACTACACCAAATCGCGTGCAACCACATCCATTCGAACCGTCCGATTGAGGACATAACGCCCGCCAATTTTCGCTGTAGCGCTGTCGGTTGTGCGATAGCCCTAGGCGTGCGAAAATGCAGAAAATGGCAAGCCTAGCTGCCCTCTTGCAACTGCAATTTCCTTGCATATAGGCTACTAATGCGGCTCTATGCCCTAGCAACCCTGCTCTACCTATAGCTAATAACAACAATAACAACCCCCTAAGCCAGCCCCTAAGTACAGACTACTAACCCCTAAGTATAGACTACCTGAACGATAATACGGAAATGGAAGACTGCTAAACTACTACCTCTACTACTGCTAAGGAGACTGCTATAGGTGCTATAACTACAGTACCTATAGCACCTAGCTCTAGCGCCCCCCCTACTATCAACGCCCCTATAATTAGCGCCCCCCCTTTAACCAACGTCTTTACCCCTTTCCTTAAGGGCCTAAACAGTAGCTAGCACGCCCTAGCCCCGGCCCCTTCTAGCCAGAAGACCTCGAAAAAGCTAGGGAAA
Organism: Phyllachora maydis; assembly: GCA_029339225.1. NCBI lineage: Eukaryota > Fungi > Ascomycota > Sordariomycetes > Phyllachorales > Phyllachoraceae > Phyllachora > Phyllachora maydis. The sequence goes on from JAQQPM010000004.1 coordinate 5,210,390, forward strand.
AAATCGGAGAAAAATACAGGGAAAGAAGGAAGTAACAATAATACTGCTAAGGCTAACTATATCGCCCTAGCAACCAAGAAAACTACCTAGGCTGCCCTTAGCCCCTCTAAGCTTGCCCTTACGCTCTTTAGCCTCCTAGACCGGATAACTAGCCTAGCTAAGGATAGTACTAACTTCTATAGTATAGTAGAAGCAACTACTAAAGCCAGGTAAATTGCCCTTATAGCCCTGCTCTAGGACCCGCCTAGAGGAGCCCTAGCTATAATAGCAGCAGCCCTAGTACCCTAAAACCGCCTTACTACCCTAGTAACGCCTAAGCCATAGTACTAGCAACACCCTTAGCAGCCTAGCTACTACTAATAATAACAGTAGTAACAGTAGCAACAGCCTAGCCACTCCTAGCCTATAGCCCTAACCTAGGCTAATATAGCTAATAAGCTAAAAGCTAGTAAGGTAACTAGGCCTAGCCTAGAACGCTAGGTGCTTATCTAACTAGGCTTAGCCTAGCAATAGGTACTTGCTAAATCTGCCCTAGAGGTAGTATAGGCTATCTAACAGGCTTCTAGCCTAGTAGTTTAAGGGGTTTAGACGCTCTCTAGCAGTAACCTCCTTCTAGTTATAGAGAATATAGAGATAAAGAAGAGCCTAGAGAGCAATACTACCTGGATTATAAGAGCCTTTAGCAAAAAGGCCTCCTTATATACTATAACCTAGGCAGTAGCGGTTAAGGGCCTTATAGTCTATAACTAGGTTATAGAGAAAGGCCTACTAGAAGAAGCTAAGAAGTAATACCCTATAGCAGTTAGGGCAAAGGTCTAGTACTCTTAAGGGCTAGAACAGACTAGGGTTAAGGTATTAATAGCCTTTACCTTTCTAGAGGTAGCCTAGAAAGCCTATAAGAAGGGGGTCTTCTAAAGCTGCCAAGCCCTAGAAGCAGAGCCCTAGATTGACAAAGCTAAGCCTATCTAATGCCTATAGTACAAGAAATAGGGCTATAGGGCTAAGGTATACCGGAGCAAAAAAGAGATCTACTATAACTACAGCGCTAATAGCTATACTATGCTAGAAGCCCCTACCTACTCTAGGGCACCCTACTGCTGTAACTGCTACTAAGCTTACCATACCCGCTTAGAGGCCTGCCCCTACCTAAAAGAGGTATAGGTACAGGCTAAGGGATATCTATGTTCTAGACCTAAGGCCTTTAACGTTAACTAACCGCCTTTATACTAGTACTAATAGTAATAGCAGTAACAGTAACAATAGTAGTTATACCTCCCTTAGCAGGCCCTATTATAAGAGGAGGGGGAAGAAGGCTATACTATAGTCTTAGGGAAGAGACAGAGGGGCTAACTAATAGTATTAAAAGGGTTAACCCCTAACTAAAGTATAATTACTACCTGTTATAGCTACCTAAGCAGCCAAACCCCCCCCTCCTCTATACTAGCTATAAGCCCTAAAAGGACTACTTGACCTACTAGAACCCTAGAGCCTATAGGAGCCCCTAGACCTTTAGATGCTAGACCTAGACTAGACCTAGATACTAGACTGGCTAACGCTACTACTATATAACAACTACCGCCTACTATACAACTAGAGGAGATAGAGATATAAAGGTACGCCTCTAGAACGTATAGGGCTTAAAGGAGGTATAGGAAGTACTACTTTCTATAGTAAAAGAAGAAATACTTGCTATATAAGAACCCTAGATTAATAGGCAGGTATAGTACTCTATCTACTACCCTAGATCAGCCCCCTACTACCTTATTTTCACCCCTAACAGACAGGCCTTACTTTATATCTATAAATCACTCCTACTAGTAATATAGACTTATAGCTCTAGCTTAAACTAGGCTAAGGCTACTATATAAACTAAGAACGGCCCTTTTACAGTCTGGTCCCTATATAACAACCTCTAACCCTAGACTGGCTTAACCCCCCTTATAGAAGAAATAAGGAGGAAGATCAATACCTACCTAGGCCTTTACTTTCTAGCTAGAGACTTTAACCTTTACCACCCCCTTTAGGACTAACATAACCGCTTTAGCCCTAGGTTAGAAGACCTACTGCTATTAACAGTAGAGCAGGGGCTTACCCTTTGTACCCCCTATAGAGCTATAACTAGGGTGCTATAGGGGAGCTAAGCAGGTAGGGCCTCTACTATTAACCACTTCTAACTTAGTAGCAGCCTTACCTGCTCCTATACTAGCTTAGATATATACTTACGCTTAGACTACTACCGCTAAGTACTAGTGTTGACCTAGAGACTATAAAAACCCTACTACTGCCCCCCTGACTCTAGTAGAAAAAGATAGAAAAAAAAGGGGGTAGTAAGAGAGGCTAGCTCCCTAATATATAATATAGGGGGCTATAGATATCTATTACGCCTCTCTAACCTAGCTAAGCTCTAGGAGGCCTATAGGCGATTATTAAAGGAACTCTAGCGTATTACTAGGGCTATAACCCCTGAAGGAACCCTAGTAACCACTAGAAGGAAGAGTATCCCCTAGTAGAACAACGAAATCTACTAGATAGTCTAGAAGAGAAAAAAGGCAGAAAGATAGCTCTAACGCTCCCTTAGTAACTAGGCCCTCCTTACCGCCTATAAGTTAACCTAGAAGGAGCAAATAAAGGCTATAAAAGAGAGTAAAAGGAAGACCTAGAGGGCCTTTCTACAAAAGGCTAGAGAAAAGCCAGAAAAGCTCTAGCAACTAGAAAGATAGGCTAGGCTATAAAGTACTACTACCCTACCCCCTTCTAAGCTACTAACCCTTAGATAAGCTAGCACCTTCTAGGAGAAGGTAGAGGCCCTTTTAGCACGCTTCTTCCTCCCCTCCCTCTAAGAGGATAGCCCGGAGGAACCCCTAATAGGCCCTAGGCTACTAGTTAGCTAGATGGTTAGGCTAGACAATATAAAAGAGGCTATTAAAACAATAAAACCCTAGAAAGTACTAGGACCTAACAAACTCCCTATAGGCTTTTTAAAGGCCTATAGCGACCCCTTATATAAGGCCCTTATTATACTAGCCTTAAAATCCTTCCTCTATAGCTTCTATCTATAGGAATATAAAAAAGCAGTTACTATTATCCTCCCTAAACTAGGAAAACAGCTAGATACCTATAATACTCCTAGAGGCTACTGCCCTATAGCCCTACTTAACTATATTAGCAAGGTCCTAAAGAAAGTTATAGGGACTAGGATAAAGGACGTAGCTAAGGCTTTTAAGCTAATTCTAGTAACGTAATAGGGCTACTACTACTATAAATCCACTAAATCAGCTATATACCTCCTTATAGCTTAGATCTAGGAGGTATAGAAGTATAAAGCCAGGGCCTCCTTCCTATAGCTAGACCTATTAGGATATTTCGATAGTATCCCTTATAACAGGCTCCTAGCTATACTAGACTAGCTAGGGCTACCTACCTGGCTACTATCCTAGCTAAAGGAATTCCTCTCCTCTAGAACTACTAGCCTTCTATTTAACGGCTAAAAAAGCTAGTAAATCCTAGTACTAACAGGAGTACCCTAAGGCTTACTACTTTTACTAATCCTTTTAGTCCTATACCTCTGCCTTCTATATAAAAGACTAGAGAGAAAATACCCTACTATCTCTACTATAGGCTATATAGATAATACTAACCTACTAGCCTTTAGCAAGGAAGCTGCAATAACGGTTAAGCAGCTAGAAAAGGCCTAGAAAGAGTATCTAGACTGGGTAATAACGGCTAGGGTTACCTTCTTAGTAGTAAAGAGCGAGTTTATACACTTCCTCCCTAGAAGGAGGCCCTAGACTAACCCTATTAACCTAGAACTAGCAGAGGACTCCCCCCCCCTATAACTAGCTAAAAAGGCCTGTTTTCTAGGGGTTTAGCTAGACTCTAAGCTTACCTAGAAGGCCTATGCCAGCACCTTATAGCAGAAGCTAAAAACGCAGTCCCTTGCTATTACTAGGCTAGCTAGAAAGACCTAGGAACCTAGAATCGAAAAGACTAGGCTCCTATATATAGCAGTAATAAGGCCGGTCCTAGCCTATATAGCCTCGGCCTAGGATACCCCTATACCGGTAATACTAAACAGGCTATAGGGTATAACTAGAGGCCTACTAGTATCTAAAAACAAGGCTCTAAGGAGGGTTATAGGGGCCTATAAAAGGATATTAGTCCAAAGTCTCTACTATAAGGCTAACGTCTCCCCCTTTAACCTCTACCTTAATACCCTCTCCTTCTCTAGCTAAGCTAGAATAAACAGGGCTATAGGGAAAGAGGTGGATAAGTAGAGGGAAGCCCTACGCCTTACCCTTAGAAACAGGACCCCTAGGACCAGCCTCCCCCTAGAAGGGCGTATAAAGTAAGAAAGAAAAAGGGAGGTAATAGCCTAGTAGTACTACTAATAACTAAGGAAGGCTATTAACGAAGAACCCCTCTATACTGCCTAGAAGGATTGCTATCTATAGGAGGCTAGGGCCTCTAGTTATAACCCTTATATAGAGAGCCTCTTAGAGAAATCAGCCAAGGCTACCTTTTAAGAGAAAAACCTAGCTAAGGCCTTTAAGGAGGGAGGCCTTCTAAAGACGCTACTATAACCTCTCTAAGGCCGAAAGCTTGCTGCTAATACAGGCCTATATAGGGAAGATAGGCCTAAGGGGATTCCTATATACCTATAAGATGCCTAGGGTTAATAACCCCCTCTGCCGCTACCACCTAGCTATAGAGGACATCCGATATATATTCGACGGTTGCCTGGCCTACCCTTTAGCCTCCTTTAAGGAGAGGGAAAGAGGGGATACATATAGCTTTCTCTATAGACTCGAAAAAGGGGGCAGCAGCGCTATACGCCCCCTAGTTCGCCATATTGCTACTAGACTACTAGAATACTCTGTTGCTTAGAGGCTAGGAGCAGTCTAGCCTATACCCCTTTAGGCAGTATGTTTTTCATACTCCTAAAGGGGCGGTATCTACTCTGGTGAAGATCGGCCTACCCCCTATCACACCCCTTTTTTCCTATGTACGGTTATAGGTTTTTCACCCGTTGTACGGTTTTCCTATAGCACTAGTTCAGCCTACCTAGATATCCCCTACGGGGATCAGATAGCGTAATAGAATCTATCTATATAGTATTTTAAAAGGATACTTTAAAACAAGTACTAAGTAGAACAACTATTTATATATCTAGAATACTATTACTTTCTAGTCTATATACCTTAAAAGCAAGAATAGTAATAAGTCTATAAAGGAAATTCTCTAGATCTTACTTAATAGACTCTACCAAAGCTAATATAGGCTTAGTCCGCTCTATAACTATAAGGAGTTCCTAATTATAAATATAATCCAAGCCTACTAAGGAGTATCTAAGCTAAAGATTACCCTATATAAACTACTAATAAGCTTTAAAGAGCTAGTAGCTATACTTTGCCAAACACTTAACGTTAAGGAAGTAGATCGTATATATTGCTAATTCTTAATAGACTATAGGTTTACTATAACGAAAGCCAGGCCTACAAGGAGATACTAAGCTTAAAGTATAGGTAAACAACTATAAGACCGATCAAATATAAGGTAGAAACGAAGTACTAGTAATTAGTTTCAAAGAAGAATAAATAGCAGCGACTTACTTTGCAAACCAAGCTTTCCTCTACCTAATTACTAAGAGCGAATAACTATGTAAAAATAGCGAAAAGGATATTGTAAAAATAAAAGCTATTCAATTTATACTTAACAGGTATACCGAGACTGAATTCCAAGGGATTATACCTGATACTAGGGCTACCGACGTTTCGACTGCCGGACTCTAACAATTCCTTACGCTAAAAAAGATAATTAGATTGCTTAAGATTGACAAGTTATATATAGGAGAAGTAAATATACTTTTTAGGTCTAGGGATTTATAATGATTACTTAGAACAGTTAAAGTAAAGCTTGATATTAGTTATACAACTTTCTATATATTAGAGATACTAACCCCTTTTCTTATATATCTAAAGGATATAAACAAGCTTAGTATCTATCTTAATAATATAACAAACAAGCTTATATCTAAGTTAGGAAAGTATATATACGTTTAATAGAAATAGGGATATCTATAGATCTCTATAAAAGGGATTAAACTACTAAGTATAATATTTATAGCAGATAACAAGCGTCCTACGCCTCTATAACTTTTAGAGGCCGAACTAAGATATATTTATTAACGCTATAGATACCCTATAGTCGATAGATTGTATAAACTACTATAATAAAGAGACTACTAAGTAGAATATAGCGCTATCGAAATGATTAATAAGTTCTGCTACTTCTGCTAGATTAAAGGTATAGCGCTATAACAATTTAGATTCGCGTTATAAGACAATATTTGCTTTAATTTTAAGATCGTTATAGACGTTTTAGACATTGATAAATCTAAGGTACTATATATAGTCAATACTATAACGTTATTCCAAGTAGCCTATTTTCTAAACGATCTTTTAGCTAAAGAGATATAGGAGTAGCTAAAGGAATGTTAGATCGATATATACCTTAGACTATCTAATATTTTATACTATAACAAGGGTACTAATTTCAAAGTACGTAAGTTCTAGGCAGAGGCTAAGCTTATAGGTATAACCTGCTATTTAGTACTAGTCAAGGTATACTAGTTAGTTAGTAAAATCGAGCGGTATTATAGGCTACTAAGAAAGGCCTATAACATTATTAAATCAGAGACTGCCAGATCTTGCTCGAAAGAGGTATACCTGTAAGCGGCACTAAGTACAGTTAATAATACCACTAGCCTGGACAGGCTAGTACTAATGCTCTTAGTTTTCGGTATATACCTGCGCCTTACTATAGATATACTGCCTTCTTTATCTTAACTATGCCGAGTAGGTGCAATTTAGAAGGCTATAATACAATTGCGAATCCTAAATGATATAAGGACTATATAAGACGCTCTTATATAATATAATAGACTAAGTGTAAAAGACGTGCTACTATACTTACTTAAAGTAGGTATAGAAGTACTTATATTCCAGGAAAGTAACTAATAGATAGAACCCTATAAGGTAATCTCAGCTATAGATATAACAATGATTGTTAATATAGTTAACGGACTTATAGAATTTCAGAATATAGTAGTTAAACTATATTACTAGGAGCTAATATAGGATAAATAAGATAATTAGACTGGTAATAAGCGGCTAGAACTATTCTAATATCCCTAGTCCAAATAGCCCTACTAATATAGACAGCCTTGAAAGAACCTAGTACCTTCTAACAACTTTATTTTAGGAAAAGAGAAGTATAACTATAATCTTACGCTTAAACTACAAGCTAAAGGGAAGATTACTATACCTAGTATACTATTCTAAGAATCCAATAAAATAGAACTAAACTCGCTCCTAGTAGTTAAGGTAATTAAAGCGATCTAGATACTAGTAGATATGTCAGACTATTAGATCTTTAAGTTAAGGATCGTCTAGGAAGTAAAAGACAAGCTTACTTTACTATATAAGAAATTACACTTTATAGCTTAGGGATTTGGCAATAAAGATAAGAAGTACCTACTTACTTAATCGCTAATAATCTAACGCTATATATAGCGACTTATACTCTTACTACTCCCGACACTACAAACGTACTTAAGTTTTAAGGCTTAGGTATATAATGTTATTTAGGCTTATATATAAGCTAAATTATAGCTAGTAAAGAAAGTGATTCTTGTATTACCTAAGGAGCTTAAGATGCTCTATCTACCTTATACTATCTTACTTACTCAAACCCTATTATATAGACTAGCTAAAGCCGGACTATACTAGTAGGTGATATATATAAACTAGTATACTAAATATCTTGATCTCGAGCTAAGTACCTTTAACCTATACCTTATAATTAGAAAGACGCGAATTAGAAGTGGATTTAGAATTGTTAGCCTATAAACCAACGATACTCTTAATATCAGTAAGTAAGCCTTTATAGACAAGGAGAAGCTTAAGCTAGATAAAGCTAGCTTTAAGTACAAGCTACTAGTATTTTTAACAGATAAATCAATTACAGACTTTAACAGATATAGGCTTAAAACGAGTATAGATGCTATTAAGATTCGGCAAAAGGGGCAAGCTATACAACTTAAACTTATAAGCCTAAACGCCGAAACAGCGAAACAAGTATATGTCGAACAAGTATATAATGCCTATATTACTACGATTTGCTAGCTAGAAGTAACTTTCGACTTGTTAGTAGTAGCGTAGTTAACTAAGCCTAATATAGACAAGATTACCAAGCTTAACGCTTAACTATAATAGCAGATCGAGAACTTAATGTATAGGCTACGCTACCTATAACTTAAACTTAAGATAGCTAAGCTCTTTGTCTTGATAGACGGATTATTTGCTAACAATGCTAATATAACATTGTAGATGAGATTTGTTATAATATTCGGAAACGAAACGAGCGGTATAAATAAGTTTAACCTATATAGTAATATTGTATACTAGTCCTCGACCAAATGCAAGCGGGTAACGTAAAGCGTTTTAGCAAGCGAAATATACAGAATAGTAAGTAGGTTCAATCTCGGGTATATACTATACTAGATGCTTGCTAAGATCTATTTAGGCCTAGATCTACTATTACTACTACTAATTATTATTTATATAGACTTGTTTAGTTTATATAAGTACCTGGTAAAGCTTAGGACAATAGCAGAAAAGCGACTTATAATCGATATAATAGCCCTATAATAGAGCTACAAAAACCGTAAAGTCATAGAAATCAGGTAGATTAGTAGCAATAATAACCTAGCCAACGCTATAACTAAGTACACGCTAAACAAGACGCTTAAAAGGCTTGTTACTACGAATATAGCTAAGATCAGAGTAGAAGGCTAGGTTTAACGCCTGGCTAAGCAATAGGAAGAGCTTATATAACTTAGGACAAGATTGCTAATATAAAAGACAAAGACTACTAGGACAATTCATTTATAGTAAAATAAGGAATATAAGGTAAAGCGTAAAACGATCTTAATTTATACTTTTATAGCTAGCGCAATATATATACTAGCGCTCTCTAACCCCTAATTGAAAATAATAAAACATTAATAGCCCTACTTATAGCAGCTATTACTATAAGCTTTTTCTATATAAGCGTTATACCTGCTACAGGTGCTCTGTACTTAATAAGAGCATATACCTTGTCTACTAAGACTAAGGCGCACTTAGCGCTATTACGCTATATTTTCCAATCCTATAACTAATAAGTATTCCGATTAAATAATAGATACTACTAAAGATCGTTACTTACTTTAGCCTTTATAGCTAGGTTAGAGCAGAGCTCTAAAAAGCAGTCTAAGAACGGATAGACCGACTTAGAGCTACAATATACATTAGGAATAATAAAATAATAGAAATAATATACGAATAGAACTTACATTAGTATATATAAGTGCCTGGATAAGCACCGCTAGTACTAGAGGCCGTAGCCCAACGTATAGTTATAGTACGCTATATATAGCGCGAAATTACTAGACTTATTAAACAAGTCCTTAACGCCTACTAAAAGCAAGCGTAGGTAGCTAAGGCAAATAATAGTATATATAGTACTATATAGATAGATAGATTCTATTACGCTATCTGATCCCTGTAGGGGATATCTAGGTGGGCTAGTCTAGTGCTATAGGAAAACCATATAACAGGTGAAAAACCTATAACTGTGTGTGGAAGAGAAGGGAGGGTGTGGGTAGGGTTGGGCCGTTCTTTACCATAATAGATACTGCCCCCTTAGGAGTATGAAAACACACCTCCTAAAGGGGTATAGGCTAGACCGCTCCTAGCCTCTAAGCAATCGAGTATTCTAGCAGTCTAGTAGCGATATGGCGGATTAGAGGGTGTACAGCGTTACCGCCTCCCTTTTCAAGCCTATAGAGGAAGCTGTATATATCCCCCCTTTCTTTCTCCTTAAAGGAGGTTAAGGGGTAGGCCAGGCAACCGTTAAATATATACTAGATGTCCTCTATAGCTAGATAGTAGCAGCAGAGGGGGCTGTTAACTCTAGGTACCTTATAGGTATATAGGAATCCTCTTAGGCCTATCTTCCCTATATAGGCCTATATTAGCAGCAAGCTCTTAGCCTTAGAGAGGTTATAGTAGCGCCTCTTAAAGGTCTCTTTAAAGCCTTTAGTTAGATTCTCTCCCTAGAAGGCGTCCTTAGCTGATTTCTCTAAAAGGCTCTCTATATAGGGGTTATAGCCGGAGGCTGTAGCTTCTTAGAGGTAGCGGTCCTTCTAGGCGGTATATAGGGGCTCCTTGTTAATAGCCTTCTATAGCTGCTAGTAATGCCATTATGCTACTACTTCTTTCTTCCTCTCTTGTTTTATACGTCCTCCTAAAGGGAGGCTAGTCCTAGGGGTCCTATTACCTAGGGAGTAGTATAGGGCTTCTTTCTACTTAGTAACTTCTTCCCCTATAGCTCTATTTATTCTAGCTTAGCTAGAAAAGGAGAGGGTGTTAAGGTAGAGGTCAAGGAGGGGGATATTAGCCTTATACTAGAGACTCTAGGTTAGCGTTCGTTTATAGGCCTCTATAACTCTTCTTAGGGCCTTGTTCTCTGCTATAAGTAGGCCTCTTGCTATACCTTAAGGCTTATTTGGTACTATAGGCGTTGGAGTATGCTAGGCTAAGGCTGTATAGGCTAGAACTAGCCTTATAACTGCTATATAAAGGAGTCTAGTCTTCTCGATTCCAGGTCTCCAGGTCTTCTCTACTAGTCTAGTAATAGCTAGGGACTGCGTTTTTAGCTTCTGCCGTAGGGTATTAGCATAGGCCTTCCAGGTAAGCTTAGGGTCTAGCCATACCCCTAGAAAACAGGCCTCTATTGCTAGTTATAAGGGGGGAGAGTCCCTTATAGGTCCTAGGTAAATAGGGGTATTCTAGGGCCTTCTTCCTAGGGGGAAGTATATAAGCTTGCTTTTTGCTGCTAAGAAGGTAACTCTAGCAGTTGCTACCTAGTCTAAGCATTTTTTCCAGGCTTTTTCTAGTTGCCTAGTTACTGTTATAGCATCTTTTCTAAAGGCTAGTAGATTGGTATTGTCTGTGTATCCTATAGTAGAGATAGTAGGGTGTTTTCTTTCTAGCCTTTTATATAGTAGGTAGAGGTATAGGACTAAGAGAATAGGTAAAAGTAGTAATCCTTAGGGTACTCCGGTAGGTACTGGGATTTATTAGCTTCTTTAGCCGTTAAATAAGAGGCTAGTAGTTCTAAAGGAGAGGAACTCTCTTAGCTAGGAGAGCAGCCAGGTAGGCAGCCCTAGTTGATCTAGGATAGCTAGGAGCCTTATATAGGGGATGCTATCGAAATACCCTGATAGGTCGAGCTATAATAGAGAGGCCCTAGCCTTATATTTCTAGGCTTCTTAGACCTGGGCTAGTAGGAGGTATATAGCGGATTCCATAGACTTATAGCGGCAGTAGCCCTGCTATATTACTGGAATAAGCTTAAAAGCCTCTATAACATCCCTTATTTTTGCCCCTATAACCTTCTTTAGTATCTTACTAATATAGTTAAGTAGGGCTATAGGGCAGTAGCCCCTAGGGGTATTATAGGTATCTGGCTGTTTTCCTAGCTTTAGGAGGACTATAGTAATCGCCTCTTTGTATTCCTATAGGTAAAAGCTATAGAGGAAGGACTTTGATGCTAATATAGCGAGTACCTGGTATAGGGGGTCGCTGTAGGCCTTTAGAAAGCCTATAGGGAGTTTGTCTAGTCCTAGTACTTTCTAGGGCTTTGTTGTTTTAACAGCCTCCTTTATATCGTCTAGCTTAACCATCTAGCTAACTGGTAGCCTAGGGCCTATAAGGGGTTCCCCTAGGTCGTCTTCTTAGGGGGAGGGGGGGAAGAAGCGTACTAAAAGGGCCTTAACCTTCTCCTAGAAGGTACTAGCTTGTCTAAGGGTTAGTAGCTTTAGAGGGGGCGGTATAGCAGTACTCTATAGCCTAGCCTATCTTTCTAGCTACTATAGTTTTTTAGGCTTCTTTCTAGCTTCTTATAGAAAGGCCCTTTAGTTTTTCCTCTTACTATCTCTTATAGTCTTTGTTTATTTCCTTAGGGCTGCCCTATAGGCGTTAGAGTAGGCCTAGCTAGTAGGGGAGCGCTGTAGTTGCCTTTCTGCCCTCTTCCTTTCCTAGACTGCTTGGTAGACTTTGTTGTTCCACTAGGGGGCTCTTCTTTTCCCGGTAGTTATTAGGGCTCTTCTAGGGGTTATAGCTCTAGCAATACGCTGGAGTTCCTCTAAGAGCCGCTTATAAGCCTCCTAAAGCCCAGCTAGGTTAGCAAGGTATATAAGGTATCTGTAGCCCCCTATATTATATATAAGGGAGCTAGCCTCCCTTGCTACCTTCTTTTTATTTATCTTCTTCTACTAGAACCTAGGAGGCGGTAGCAGGGCCTCTATAGTCTCTAGGTCGATATCTAGGGTCTAAGGGTAGTAGTCTAAGCATAAGCATATCCCTAAGCTAGTATAGGAGTAGGTAAGGCTACTACTAAGCTAAAAGTGGTTAATAGTAGAGGTCTGGCCTATTTAATCTCCCTATAGTGCTCTAGTTATAGTACTGTAGGGTATGCGGAGGGTAAGTCCCTATTCTGCTACTAGTAGTAGCAGGTCCTTTAATTTAGGACTAAAGCGGTTATACTAGTCCTATAAGGGGTGGTAAAGGTTGAGGTCTCTAGCTAGAAGGTAGAGGCCTAGATAGGTATTGATCTTCCCTTTTATTTCTTCTAGAAGAAGGGGCAAGCCTGTTTAAGGCTAAAGGTTGTTATATAAAGACCAGACTATAAAAGGGCCGTTCTTCGTTTATATAGTAGCCCTAGCCTAGTCTAGGCTAAAGCTATAGGCCTAAGCTAATAGGGGGAGTAACTTGTGGATATAGAGGGCTGCCCTCCTATTTAGGGTAAATATAAGGTAATAGGGGGCTAACCTAGGGTAGTAGGTAGAGTATTAGGCTTGTTTATTTATCTAGGGCTCTTATATAGCAAGTATTTCCTCTATTACTATAGAGAGTAGTATTTCTTATACCTCTTTAAAGCCTTATACATTCTAGAGGCATACTCTTATATCTCTATATCCTCTAGTTATATAGAGGGTAGCAGTTATATAGTTATAGGTAGTAGGTATATGGTTAGGGTAGTAACTGATCTAATTCCTAGGTCTAGTCTAGGTCCGGTCTCTAGGGTTCCAGGTCTAGTTTCCAGGGTCCTAGGGGTTCTAGGAGCTCCAGTCTCTAGGCTCCTAGGGGCTCCTACAGTCTCTAGTCCAGTAGGTCCTCTAGCCTCTATTTAGCTAAAGTAGGCTGTAATTGTACTTTGGTTAGGGGTTAGCCCTCTTGTTAGCCAGCCCCTCCGTCTCTTCCCTAAGACTATATTATAGCCTTCTTCCTCCTCTTCCTATAGGGGAGGGTAGTGCTGCTGCTGCTGCTACTGCTATTATTGTTATTACTGCTATTATTATAAAGGTAGTTGGTTACTGTTAAAAGACTTAGGTCTAGACTATAGGTATCCTTTAGCCTATGCCTAGGCTTCTTTTAGGTAGGGGCAGTCCTTTAAGCGGGCGTGGTAGGCTTTATAGCAGTTTCTACAACGGGGTGCCCTAGAGTAGGTAGGAGCTTCTAGTATAGTATGGCTATTAGCGCTATAGTTATAGCAGATCTCTTCTTTGCTCTGGCATACCTTAGCCCTATAGCCCTATTTCCAGTACTATAGATACTGAATAGGCTTAGCCTTATTGATCTAGGGCTCTACTTCTAAGGCCTAGCAATTCTAGAAAACCCCCTCTTTATAGGCCCTTTAGGCTGAATCAAAGGAGGAGAAGGCTAGTAGTGCCTTAACCCTAGTCCTTCTAGGCCCTTAAGGGTGCCAGACCTTTGCCCTAGTTATTATAGGGTACTACTTTTTAGCCTCTTCTAGTAGGCCCTTCTCTATAACTCGGTTATAAATAGTAAGGCCCTTAACTACTACTGCCTAGGTTATAGTATATAGGGAGGCCTTCTCTCTAAAGGCTCTTATAATCCAGGTAGTATTATTCTCTAGGCTCTTCTTTATCTTTGTACTTTCTATAATAAGAAGGAGGTTGCTGCTAGGGAGGGTCCTAACCCCCTAAACTACTAGGCCAGACGCCTGTTTAATAGCCTGTACTACCTCTAGGACGGTCTTAGAGAGTACCTCTTGTTATGCTAAGCCTAGGCGGATAAGCACCTGGCGTTCTAGGCCTGGCCTAACTGCCTTACTAGCAGTTAGTTTATAGGCTATATTAGCCTAGGTAGGGGCAGTAGGCTGCGAGTAGCTAGGCTGTTGCTATAGCTGTTACTGGTACTAAGGGTAGCTAGGTTGCTACTATTATTATTGTTGTTGTTGTTGTTGTTATTGCTGCTTAGGCGGGGCTTCCTTAGGTAGGGCTTCTTTAGGCAGGTCCTAGAGTAGAGCTGTAAGGGCTAGCTACCTAGCCTTAGTAGTTACCTCTACTATCTTACAGAAGTTAGTACTATCCTTTACTAGGCCTATAACCTAGTCTAGGAGACTGGAAAGCGTAAGGGCGAGTTTCGGGGGACTAGGGGCGGTTTTAGCGGTTTTAGCGGTCTTTTCGGTTGCTAGGGCAGCCTAGCCGGTCTTTGGGGCATTATTGACGTTCCCCTTTCCTTCTGTATTTTTCTCTGATTTTTTCTCTATATTTTTCGTATTTTTCTGGCTAAGGGGGGCGTACTAGCTGTTGTTTAGTCTCCTTAGAAAGGGGGCAAAGATGTTTATAGAGGGGGGGGCGCTAGAAGCCAGGGTATTGATAGTAGGGAGGGCGCTAGAGCTAGGTACTATAGGTACTATAGCTATAGCACTTATAGCAGTCTTTATAGCAGTCTCTATAGCAGTAGTAGCTACTATAATCTGGTAGTTGTTTATCTCTATATCGTTTAGGGGCTGTTAGTCCGTGCTTAGGGGTTAGTAGTCCGTGCTTAGGGGGGGGCTATTATTATTATTGTTAGTTATAGGGGCGGGGTTGCTAGGGTACAGAGCCTTATTGTTAGCCTATATACGCGAAAATCGCAGCCCTGCAAGGGAGGCCAGGCTCGCCATTTTCGCGGTTTTCGCACGCCTACTGCCGTCGCACAACCGACAGCGCTACTGCGAAAATTGGCGGGCGTTATATCCTCAATCGGACGGTTCAAATGGATGTAGTTGCACGCGATTTGGTGTAGTTTTGACCAAAAACTCGTTTTTCGTTTTTAGGTGTCGGTCCAAAAGGCTATTATATATAGTACTATATAGGCTATAAACTTTATATATATCAGTAATATTAATAATAAGGATAATAAGAGTAAGACGCTTACCCTCTGGTTTATATATATAAGCGTATAACAACCTCTTATAAGGCTTTATATAGTCTGACGTATAGCGTATATAGCGGCTAGAGCGGACGATAGAGTGGTCCGAGCTTTCGCTAGACAACGAACTTGCCGTTGCTACCGCCAGTATCGCTACTAGTAGTACGGGCATAAGCGTAATAGCGTATAGCGCCGTACGCTATATACGTATAGCTACTACCGCCGCCTTCTTTATAGCTGGTAATATAGGTAGAGAGTGCTCGGCGGGCATAGAGATATATGCCTTATATATAGCGATCTCTGCCCTATATACCGCTGCCTCCTCTGCCTCCTTCTTACGCTAGAGCGTAGCGGCCTGCTCGAGCAGGACGTATATACGCGCAATCAGCCCCTTAGAATTAAGGGGCGTAGAGTCGGCGTTAGTGCAGCCGCCTACGGACTTAGGCTACATAATAAGCGTAGCTATATCCGCGGCGTTGGGATCGCCGCTATTGTCGCTACCTACTACGCTCTTCTAGTTGCTGTTATCGGCAATAGCGTGCTTAGACACATCTAGGAACGCGTTATCATTGCCCTCCTAGGCAAGATACTTATTAGAAATGTCAGTTATAAGCGTATCGAGGGTATTGCTGCCCTTATCCTTAGTATATATATAGGTATTGCTACCTACGCTCCTATAGAAGTACCTACTCTACTTATTATTAAAATCCAATACTATAAACAATAAGATTAGTATACTTAATTATTGGTATATAATAGTAAGCAACTTACTTGTTACTACTAGTACTGCTGATACTACTACTGTTGTTATTACTGCTACTACTACTATAGTTATTACTACTACTACTACTAGTACGGATTATAGGGAGAAAGAGAACAGGTAGTATATAATAGGAGAGCCTACCTATTTATAGGTTTAGGGTAGGAGCGTTTAGAGTTTATAATTAGCTAGCCTAGAGCTCTGATTTTTCCTATTATAATTCCCATTTAGGACTATAAGCTTTTATAACAATAGTTACCGGCGCAATGCGCTTACTATTACGCTGTTTAGGGGTATATCTAGAAGGCACTAAAGTCGCGCCTTCTACGCTAGGGATTAGCGACTAGAATTCAACATTCTGATTAGTAAACGAGAAGTTAAGTAATTGGCATTTCCTATTCTAGCAATAAGGGGAGCAAAACAATTTAGGATTTCCTATTTCGGTTGATAAAGCGCTAGCATAGTTACAAAAAGAAGAGTTACTAGTATTAATTGCAGTAAGGGGGGTTAGGTACTAATCCCTATAACCGTATAGTATATAAGCCTCTTACTCTAGAGAATAGGGTATATACTGCGCTACTTATACAACAGCTATAAGTAGCGTACCCGCGTACTACATAATAGTTACTAACAAGCGCTCCGCTCTAATATAGGTATTTAAGGGGTGTGCAACTACCCCCTAGATAGAGGGAGACATATGATAATCCAGAACTAGAACTTAAACTAGTATTTCCTTGCTGCTCGCTTTGCTCTTATCGTTTTAAGGTCACTACGATCTCCGGAAACCTACTAACACTAGTAATACCCTTGGATTTATTAGATGCTTAAATTATATAAAGATCTTAAGTTTTACTTCTAAACTTTAGATAAGGTTATGTCTAACTTGCTACTATTCCCCTACTTCTACTCTTTATCCTAATATATTAGACTTAATTAATACTATTATTTAGACTACCTATTCTAACTGTTAGGACTTTTAGAGACTTCTAGACTATATTTAGGACCCTAGCTACTATATATTTCCGCCTAAGCTTCGACCGCTTTTACGTATAGTTATAGCCAACTATATAGTAATTTAGGGCTAACTCTATATTAACAACTGTCTTTTTATCCTACTAGATAACAGGATAAGGCTATAAGTTATCTACTAGAACTATAGCCTATTGCTAATAGGGTATCCTAGCTATGACAAGACTCTAGAACTCCTATAACGCTCTTATTATTAGCTATATATAAAGTAGGACATTATGTAGTTTATTATAGTATACTATATTTACTACTATACTAAAAACGCTAAAAGAGCCCTACCAGGCCTCCTTATACCTTTACTAGTTCTCTTCTAGCCTTAGACTATAATAAGTATCGATTATATCTTACTATTTCCAACCTACTACTAATATAGAGTTAATTATTAATATATTCTTATAGTAGTTAATAGACTAATAAAAATAAAATACTTTACTATAGTACCTAACCTCTTAGTAATAACACTTGTTTCTACCTTTATTATAAACATCTTCTAACTCTATAGTACCCTAGACTATATTATATTAGATAAAAGTACTTAGTTTATTAGTACTTTTTAGAAGGAACTTTACCGTCTTTTAGATATCTTTTTACAATACTTCTCTATAGCCTACCCTAAAACCAATAGTTAGATAGAAATTATAAATACCTATCTAGAATAGTACCTCTAAGCCTCTATATTTTTCTATTAAGATAATAAGGTAGATTGGTTACCCTTAGTAGAGTTTACTAGTAATAACTATAAGTTAGAGACTACCTATATTACACTATTCTTTACTAATTATAGATAGTACCCTAATATAGACGTTAAACCTAAGCTACCTATAGCCCTTCTATAAACTAATGTTAAATAAAAGGAGTTCCTAAATACCTAGTCTATCTATAAAAGACTATAAAAAGTAGTTAATTATACCTAACTATTTATAGGATAAGCTTAAGCCTATATAGCTGCTACTATAAATAAAAATACTAAAACTCAGTTTGGTATAGAGTAGAGGATAAGGTATAGGTTAGTACTACTAATATTTAGTAGAGTTAACCTTTTAAAAAGCTTAGCTATAAGTAGCTTAGTCTATAAGAGGTTACTAAGGTATATAAATAGGCAGTTGCAGTTTATATTCTACCTTTATATAGGATCTTCCCTATCTTCTATATATCTCTAACCTAACCTACCTCTAATAGCCTACTAGGCTTACAATCTACTAACCCCCCTTTATTACCTTATAGAGCTATTTTATCTAATAAAGGCCCTAAACCAGAGGTTAAGTAGTATTTTAACAAAATACTTAACTTTTAAGTTAGGAATAGTACCCTTAAATATAGGGTCTAATAGCCAAAACCTTATAAACCTACCTAGAAACCGGCAATAAATATTCAGGGCTATATAAGTAATATACTTGATTTTTACACTAAGTATCCTATAAAGCCTAGCCTACTAGATTAGTTCTAGGAGTAGAGTTTTCTTATTCTAAGGCGCTATAACAACTTACTACCAACCTACTATAGAGTTTGCTAAAACGGCAGAATACTACCGACTTACTACAAAGGCTATTAAAAAACAGCAGGACATAACCCTAACCCCTTTATATCCTATAGAATAGCTATCTACCTACCGCAGTATAAACACTTATATAGGCTACCGCCTAAGCGTCCCTGTTATAAGGCTTGGTACCTTTATATCATACAGTAGCTAGCCTCTTCTTTAACGTAACCACAACTATATAGTAACTATTATATATATTAAGACTAGGCTATATCTGGCAGAGCTATATATTATAATACTATGTAAATTCTTATACAGACTTGCTTATGCCTTAAGGAGTAAGCAGCGGTATAACATAGGCGTAGTACTAGCGCCGATTTTGCATGAAATTTCTATATATAATAATTTTTTCCTAATAATGTATTAACGATTATTCCCCAACTCCTAACTAACTTTCTATTAAACTGCCACTTCTTTATCGACTTATAGTAGAAAAAACTTTTATTCTATTTATACTATACTTAGTATAATACACCTAAGTTGCTATATCGAGATTATATAGCAGTTAGTATGCTACTATAGCAATATAAGAGCGATCCTACTTATCAAAATAGTACTATACGTTTTCTATAGGACTATTAGGGTCTATTGTTAATAAAGTATAGAATCTTTTAGCAACTTAGTATATAGGTATATATTTCTCTATCTTGTATTAGAGGATTCTTATAGGCTACCATAGATATTAGTACTATATTACCTCTAACTTGCCTATAGCTCGGTAATATACTGCTAGATAGTTAGCCTTCTTTTACTTTATATAATGCTCGTACTACTACCCTCTAGCAGTAACAACTATATAAGGCTCTATAGAAAAAATGCTTATAGGCCTACTACGCCGAATAGCCTTTATTATATAGAAGATGACAGACCTAATATAAGCCTTATATAGGACCTCCTTTACTAGGGGAGCAGAGCGTAGAGTCGGCGCTATATTGTTAGAGAGTCGGTAATTATTCTTAAGGAATACTAGTAAGATTGTACAAGCAAAATACTAGAAAAATTTTCATAAGCTTAATAGTAACTTAAGCTTATATCGGGCTTAAGGAAGAAGAGCTTCGTCGCTATACTAGCGCTAGACAATAAGTAGATTATAGGGCCCGATATAGCAGGTAGGTCTAAGGAAGGTAGAGCCTAGAGCATATATACCTTATCGTTAACCCTACCTAATAACACTTATAACGATATAATATAGGTCTAGTCCTCTATACCGGCACCTTTAACCCTACCATATAATTGACAGATATATAACTATATAACGACTTACGTATAACCCTACTATATATAATTATTATCTATAGTTCAAGGCAATTATAGTTTTAAGGTAGGGTACTATTACAGCCCTATAGTCCTGGAGTTCATATCCTATATATATATAGCCCTATTCCTATACTAGGACCTTCCGTCCTATGTGCAACAACATCTTTCTACAACCCATCTTTGCTCTAGCCTTGACAATATCTAGTAGAGCTATATATTATAACGCTATGTAAATTCTTATATAGACTCGCTTGTATCTTAGGGGGTAAGCAGTAGTATAATATAGACGTAGTACTAGCGCCGATTTTATATGAAAGTTTTATATATAACAATTTTTTCCTAACAATACGTTAATAATTAATCCCTAACTCCCGGCCAACCCTCTATTAAACTGCTACTTCTTTATTAACTTATAGTAGAAAAAACTTTTATTCTGTTTATACTATACTTAGTATAATATACCTTAGTTGCTATATTAAGATTGTATAGTAGTTAGTATACTGCTTTAGCGATATAGGAGCGATCCTACTTATTAAAGTAGTACTATACGTTTCCTATAGGACTATCAGGGTCTGTTGTTCATAAAGTATAGAATCTTTTAGCAACTTAATATATAGGTATATATTCCTCTATCTTATATTAAAGGACTCCTATAGGTATTAGTACCGTATTACCTCCGACTTGCCTATAGCTCGGTAACATACTATTAGATAGTTAGCCTTTTTTTACTTTACGCAATACTCGTACCGCTGCCCTCTAGTAGTAGTAACTATATAAGGCTTTATAGAAAAATGCTTATAGGCCTACTATACTAGATAGCCTTCGTTATATAGAAGATAATAGACTTAATATAAGCCTTATATAGGACCTCCTTTACTAGGGGAGCGGAGTATAGAGTCAGTGCTATATCAGCAGGGAGTTAGTGGTTATTCTTAAGGAAAGCTAGTAAGATTATATAAGCGAAACACTAGAAAAAAATTTCATAAGCTTAATAGTAACTCAGGCTTATATCAGGTATAAGGAAGAAAAGCTTTATTGCCATACTAGCGCTAGACCTGGCAACGAGTAGGTTATAGGGCCTAATATGGCAGGTAGGTCTAAGGAAGGTAGGGCCTAGAGTATATACAACTATATAACGACTTACGCATAACCCTACTATATACGATCATTGTCTATAGTCAAGGGCAACTACAGTTTTAGGGTAGGGTGCTGTTATAGCCCTATAGTCCCGGTGTTTATATCCTATATATATATAGCCCTGTTCCATACTAGGACCTTCCGTCCTATATGCAACAACATCTTTCTACAACCCATCTTTGCTCTGGCCTTGACACCCTTAGACCTGGATATCTTAATCTGCTCTATAAATGCCTCCTATTTAACGCGTTGCAGCGCTTTCGTTAGACTGTCTGCGATTATACTGTTAGAGGGCGTGTATTCTACCTGGATAGCGCCCTTTCTAATCACTTTCCGCAGTACTAACTGACAAATAAGGAAGTGCCTATTATAGGCTATTATACTGTTACTATTAGCTATAGCTTTAGTACCCTAGTTATCTATCTATAGAGGAATTAGGCCTAGCTTAAGCCTGAATATCTCATTAATAAGCGGTAGTAGCTAAGTTACAAGCGTTATAGCTATATAGGCTGCTATATATTCTGCCCTGTAGGTCGACTAAGCTATAAGGCTTTGGCGTTAAGCTCTTTATAATACTAGTATACCATTAACAAGAAATATATTCCCTGTTATTGCCTTAGCCTATATTGTTATACCCTAGCTGCTATTAGGAGAGCCTCTTATTACAGGCCTATTAGGATTGTAATTCAAGTAGAGGGCAAGCTATATATGCCTTTTAAATACTTTACTAGTATAACAAAAAATCTAAAGCTATTATAACTAGAGTATAAGAAGCGTTATGCTAGCCTTATTACCCTATAGGCGATATCTAGCCTTATAAAGAGGCATATATATAGCAGCTAACCTATAGCAGACCTATACTAAGCTGCCTTTTCTTCTAATATAAGGTCCTTTAATATAATATCCACCTAACAATCGTCTAGAACCAGTACCTAGAGGGGTCTACTTTCTAATAGACTAAGCTAGTCTACTAGGTTTAGGATCTTGTAGGACTACGTAATACTATAGTTGCTATTAGGGTGCTTCTTTACCTTTATACTAAGGTAGTTAGTTGCTTCTCCTAGGTCCTTAATCTTATATACTGTTTTAATATCTACTATAGCTCGATCTATATCCTAATTAGGCCTAACTATTATAACGTTATCGATGTATATTAAGATTAGTAGGGCTCCCCTATAGAAAACATTCTTGTCTATAGTTAGTTAGTAGAAGCGTAGGTTAATCAGTAAGGCTTTAAGGGTTGCCTACTAACGACAGGGCGCTATATATAACCTATATATAGATTTCTTTAGTTAATAGACGCTTCCAAGCACCCTTGTAAGATATACTAGTTGTTTTAGGTATAGAGGCTTGTCTAGATCTAAGTTTAGAAAGGCTAAGTTAAAGTCAATATACTATATACGTAGTCTATATTAAGCTATATAGCTGAATAGAAGCTATATAGTAACAGCTTAGAGCACATTAGTAAAGACTATATCTATATCTAGTTCGGAGAACCTATAGACATACTACCTAGCCTTCTTAGTCCTTTTGTTTTTCTCTTATAGAACCTAGGTGCTAGTTATGACTTTAGTTCCTAGTAGGAGACTAACCTTTAGTATTAGTAACTATACTCCTATATGTTCCATTATTCTTTTTTTCTTATCTACAGCCTTATACTATTCCTCCTTTTTTAGGAAGGAAAGTACTTAGAGAACAGAGATAGTTAATAGGCTAGTAGTTCAGACTATTACTACTCTAAGTTAGAGAGGGAATTTATTAGGGAAGGGAGTAATATTATGCTATATTATAACATAACTGTCGATTCGCTCTCACTGCAGTAGAGACTTCTAATGATAAGGAACAAAACAGCAATGTAGAGAAAGAGTAATAACAAAGCGTAAGCTACTAAGCAAAGTAACGAGTAACGATTCCTATTGATTCTATAATGATTAATATCTCTCTCTATCCTTCTCCTCTATCATTTCTACCCTAGATATATATGTTATAGCTACGTATCCTTTACTATGGTTAAGCCTAGCACTAGTATAGGGGTTATACCCTATATCTAGACATTACCTTACCGTAACTAATATACTCTAGCTATAATAGCCTACTAGCAACCAACACTAGCTCTTTCTCTTTTTAGTTATAGTCTGTCCTTACTAAACAAACCTCTATATATATCTCTTTAATCTACTACTTAATGCGCTTTGTCTATAGGTAATAAGATGCATGTTGTATCTTGTTACTACC
Organism: Phyllachora maydis; assembly: GCA_029339225.1. Classification (NCBI taxonomy): domain Eukaryota; kingdom Fungi; phylum Ascomycota; class Sordariomycetes; order Phyllachorales; family Phyllachoraceae; genus Phyllachora; species Phyllachora maydis. The sequence continues at coordinate 5,233,674 of JAQQPM010000004.1, forward strand.
GGACAATATACTCCTCTAGGCTACTTGCCCTTAATCAACAGCTATACCCTCCAACTAATCTCTATCGCGCCTATATTAGCGACTCTAGAACGCACGTTACGTCCTATAACTGCTATATAAAGCGCGTATTGCGCTTTATCTATAGCAACATCGACGCGTCGTATTATCTATTGCCGTACTAATCCTATTGTATAACTGCCTTCTATCCCCTTCTCTTAACTATAGACTTATATAGACTAAAGGAGTCTGTATATAGGATAATTAGGAGGTTAGGAACTAGTCTAAGCTAGGCAAAAATTATTAATATAGTCTATTAGACTATAAAACTAATATTAAAACCAGTAACTATCCTATAGATCTTGCTAGCTAGTATACTCCTTATTACCCTTTTATACTTCGTTGAAGACCAGTAGACTATATTAATAATTTTTGCCTAGCTTAGACTAGTTCGTAACCTCCTAATTATCCTATATACAGACTCCTTTAGTCTATATAAGTGCCTAGTTAAGCTTAGTAGTATAGTCGAGAAAAGGCTTATGATCGACATTATAGCCTTATAGCAAAGCTATAAAACCAGAAGATTTAGGAGATTAGGTAGATTAATAAGAAGGATAATCCAGCTAACGCTATAATAAAGAGGCTGCCTAATAAGGCATTAACGGTACTAGTAGATAATAACGTAGCTAAGATTCATATAGAGGGTTAGGTAATATATCAGTAACTACTATATACTAACCGTAGTATAGCAATAAAAGAAAAGAAATAGCAAGGGATAGATATATATATAAACCCTAAGCTAATATACCGACAGATAAAAGGATATAGCACATAATATATAGCAAAACCATAGGATAAGGCGTAATATATAGTAGGACTATAAGACAGAGCGCAATATACTTTTATATTTTTATATTTTCCCCCTAATACTTACCTATACTACTTATAATATAAGAGCTTTAGCTATATTAGCCGATGCCTCTATATAGGCCTTTTATAAGGCCTTCTTCCCTATCCCCTCTAAGCCTAGCTCCTAACTACTAGTAGGTAGTATAAGGATATAGTAGATAGTAGACTACTACTTATACTAGTCCCTATACTACTACTTCTTAGCGGCCTTTAACAAGTTAGTATACTACTAAGAAGAAGGTAAGAGAATAACCTATAGTAAGGGCAGGCTTAGGAGCTAAAAGGACTTTAAGATAGTATGCTATAATAGGGCGTACTAACGTGGAGCTATATAGGGAATTAGAGTGCAACTGCGGTTTGTTTCGTTAAAGACTAGTAGACTATATTCCTATAAATACAGAAAGTAGCCTCCCCTAGTATATTATCCTTATTAGCTAGTAGAATAATATAGCCGATCTAGGAAGTAAGGTCCATATTATTAGTAAAAGACCTATTAACAAAGATAAAGAGCTAAGCTATAGCTAGGTCTAAAGGGCAATAAACTAGGCCTCTTTCTACATTTTCCATTTACTACTAGATCCTAGTGTTAAGGTACCTATAGTCCTCTAGCTAGGGTTATTATACTTAGGCAGCTATAGCTAGGTCGAATACTGTCTTAGGCTAGTAAATAGAAGCCAGATAAGCCCTATAGGCCTGTTACTTCATATATTACTAAGCCGGCTTCTAATGCTTGAAATCGACAGTTAATAGACGTTTTCCCTACCCTTTTTACGATATTAAAAGGTTCCTATGAAGGAGGTAAAGTCGGTAGCTATTAAAATCTACCTTTATTACTTCTAAGACCTTTATAGCTAGCTTTAACTTAAAACTAGCCATTTTTAGCTCTTCTTCTTCTAGCCAGAAAAAAGAATTATCTCTAATAATCAGGGTATTATTAGTCTATAGACTAATAAGCCTAAATCCCTTTTCTAAAGTAATAGTGGAAATTATAAGGTAAGGATTAAAGGAAGAAGACTAAAGACTAAGAGAGTTCATATACTACTATATAAAGGTGGTAAACTAGTATAGCCTAGCTTCTACTATACTATATAGTAGGCAGTTTATACGTAGGACTATCTTAATAGGACATTTACCCTATAACTCCTTAGAAAGATAGAGAAGGATCTTATAGTTTAGGGGTATCTTAGACTAGGTATATACCTATATAAAATTATTTAGCTATAGGTAAAGTTTAAAAGTATAGAGAAGAAAAGGGTAAAGAACTTGTATAATCTATTAGATATAACGTTAGATAGTTAGTAACTAGGTAAAAAGACTATTCTTCCCTAGATTACTATAGCATTAGGCTACTAGCCTTGATTTCTTATAACTATACCTTAAAACGTAGGAATATAGTTGTTAAACGTATAAAATAAGCCATAGCGCTCTAATAGTTATAGCTTAGGCAAAATGGATGTCAGTTCTCGAACTACTAGATATATAGCTATATTCTAAGTGTGGACCCACTTTTGTAGATACCGCTGACTAAGCTATATATACTACTATGGTGCCTAGAAATAGCTTTAAAAGGCTTTTCTATTTTTAGATTTATACACCACTTTTGTAGAGACAGCCTCCTTAGGCTATATAAGCGCTAGAAATAGCCTTAAGAGGCTCTTCTACTAGGTCACCTCCCTACCATACCTACACTACACCGTAAGTAGGGAAAACAGAACTTATAGGAAAAGTTGTATGGCTTACCCTATAGCTTAGGTAAGCCGTAAGTCTATTATTTAAAATCACTAGCTTATTTGGTTTTTTAGGAAGGCGCTATGTACCTACCAAGGGGCTCCTACTATACGGAAGGCAGGAACGGTCCTAGAGGGTATATATAGGAAAGGAAATTGCAAAGCCTTACCTACTAGACTAGAAATCAAATTACTACGTTACCTATAACTATAAGCCTTATAGGCCTATAAGACCTACCGAAAGCCGTGATATATAAGCTTAAAGCCCCTATAATTCAGCGCTATAGCCTATTACTATACCGTTATATAAGGACTTTTATAGAGGGAATATAGTAAAGGGCCCTACTTTACTATATTAGCATATACCTAGGAAGTGCTATTTAGGCTATATCAACGCTGTTACTGCCCCTACATACCCTCTACGACTACTACTAGTAGGCTATAGTAGTCATAGATCCTTATATAGGATTACCCATTCTAATAGTAGTATGTACTATAGTCTATCCTATACTTTAGTATTATAGGTTATTTATTTAAGTTCTACTTTACTATATTAGCATATACCTAGGAAGTGCTATTTAGGCTATATCAACGCTGTTACTGCCCCTACATACCCTCTACGACTACTACTAGTAGGCTATAGTAGTCATAGATCCTTATATAGGATTACCCATTCTAATAGTAGTATGTACTATAGTCTATCCTATACTTTAGTATTATAGGTTATTTATTTAAGTTATAGACTAAGGGTATTATTGGTTAATATAGGCTGTGTTTTATCTCTAGGATTTGTACTATATGCTATAGCTAAGTCGGGTTATATATTAGGTTATAGGTTAGGTTATAGGTTGGCAATCTCTAGTAAAACCTTAGCCTCCTAAACTTTTTCTAGCCAGCCCTACCTTCTAGGTAGTAATAGGTCTAGGTAGATAGACCTTTCTATTATATCCGAATCCCTTAGGGTCTTAGGGCCTTCTACCTACTATAGTTTCTAAAAGTATAGTTTAACTACTATACTTCTAAATTCTATAATACTATGAACTATATCTATAGTTATAGCATTATTAGTTATAGCTATAAACCTATATAGCCTACTTTACCTACTATTCTTATAGTAAACTAAGACTTTCTAGCTAATCTCTAGTACCTTAGGTAGAACTGCCTTAGTATCCAGGCTACTCTATATATTGATAGCTTCCTTAATAGCTCTTCTACTCTTCTACTTCTTAAGCTTAGCTATTACTTTCTTAGTAGCTTCCACCTAGATAACTTAATATAGGCTTAGTAGTACGTTTTTAGTTAGCTAAAGGAAAATACTAAAGCCTAGTAAGATAGGTTTAAACTGTTAGGCCCTACTATGTTATTAATAGTAAAGATAGCGGCTTATAAGCTAGCCGTCTTCAACATAGTAGTGCTAGCCTTTTTATAGATAATCTAATATATCTATTAAAGAGGGGTATAGTAGCGCTCTACCTTACCTACTAAGTTATAGGCCTCTATTAGAACGTCTATAACTGTAATACTAGCTAAATTTACGTTAGCCCAGAAATTTCTAGCTATAAAGTTAGTCCTTTAGTTGTAGTAAAAGATATCTAGTAGCCTAAGATATATATCTATCTATCACTCCTTTAGCCGTTCCTAGGTCTCCTTTACTATTATATCCTTAAGGAACTAGGCTACTTAAAAAGAGGTAGTTATATTAATTATATCAAGGACCTTCTAGCTATTAAGATCTAAGATATCTACTACTACCTTATAGTTAAAGTAGATATTATCCTTAAGTTTAAACTTAAAACGCCTTGGTATAGCTCTTTTAACCTAGTAGAAGTAATAGAACTTATTAATAAGCTCTAATACGCTATACTCTACTTAATAGTAAGTATAGTAGAGCAGCTTATATAGCTTTTCTACTAATAGGTAGCTATATTACTGATAAATCTATCGAAGTTCCGTTTTTATAAGGTCTATTAAGTATAGTCGCGCTTTATCTTATATAAATAAAGCATATACCATACTGTTAAGTACTGAAATCTATAGGTAGCCCTATCTCTAGGTAATTGAAATCCATTGTTCCCCCTTAATAAGGCAGTCTATTGTATTATCTAGGTAGATCCCAAATCAGTCTATATCCTGAAGGTAAAAAAGAAAAGAAGTAGATATAATTAATATATAGAAAGTTACCTTCCTAGTAGTAGTATCTACTATAATAGTTCTAATAGATTCTTTTACCTTATCTAGTCTAAAATTAATATTCGCTTTACTAGCCCTAGCCCTATTCATATAGATACTAGGTACTTAACGTTAAAGGGCTAGTACTTAATATATTCTAGTAGTTGAAAAATTAGCTGCTTCTATATTAGGTATAATACCCTTAAAAACCGTCTTAAAATACTTATTAAGTGTCGGTTGCTAGTAGGCTACCGTAGCTAGAGTATATTAGTCACGGTATAGGAATGGCTAGGTGTAGGGCACAACCCCTATACTAGTGCTAGGCGTAACCCTAGTAAAGGATACGTGGCTATAACCTATGTCTCTAGGATAGAAAGGGTAGGGGAGAAAGATAGGAAGAATTATCAATTATTATAGAATTAATAGGAATTGTTACTTGTTACTTTGTTTAGTAGCTTACACTTTGTTATTGTTCTTTCTCTATATTGTTGCTTTGTTCCTTATTATTAGAAGTCTCTATTATAGTAAGAGCGAATTAATACTAATTAGTTTCTATTATTTAACGATAGTAGGAGCAGAATAGCTAGATTGATGACTATACCAGAAGTATACCTAAAAAGAGGAAGAGCTAGGCGAGTTACTAAGATAAAAGAAGGATCTCTTTACTAAGTAATTCTAACAGCAACTATACCATAAAATCGTAGGATAAAACGTAGATATACTTTTGAAAAGAAACAATTACTTATCTAAACTTGTCTAACAATTTAATAGATAAGAATTTAATATTGTAAGTATATCCTAAAACCTATAAACCAAGTGCGAAATATAATCTAAAATAGCTGATACTACAATCTATACGTATATGCCGACAGCTAAAGACAAGATGCTTAATAAATTGCCCTAGTAGCTACTACCTAGTAAAGCCTATCTGCTAGATATAGCAACCTTTTTAAAAACCTTAGACTATCTTGAACTCGGCTATTAAAACAAAAAGATTATTAATACCTACCTTTTAATAGAAGTAGTAGAATGCTAGAAGCTTAAAATAGAGGGAGAAGAGCTGTAAATAAGAGTGGTTAATAGCTTTAATAGATAAACTAAGAAAGATTTCTAAAAGGCCTCTATAATTATTAAGATAGAGTTAATATAGCTGCTAAGGGTAAGCAGCTTTAGTATAAGCCTGATAAAGAGCTGTTAAGATGCTGAATTAGCTAGGTTTGCTAATAATAAGAGCTTTATAGGGAAACCTACCGACTAGACTTACCTTTAGTTAGTACTATAAGAGGTTATACTATAATTAGCTCCTTTACCTTCTTATTTACTAAGGGTACTAGAACTCTAAGTTTTTTTTACCTATTCTAGGTAAAGGGGTACCTCTACTGCTATCTTTACTATTCTATTCTCCTTAGCTAGCTCTATTAAATTTAGGGCTAAAGCTAGGGACCTTAGCTTAAGGACTGATAAATATAGGATATAGGGGAGGACCTAGATATAGACCTAGACCTAGATTTGGTAATAGTTTTTACTAAGGATTACTAAGCTTTAACCTCAGTTAGTAGTACTGAAGAGGGTATAATCAGTTTACTATACCCTTCTACCTATTACCAGTTCTCTATATTAAAGTAGGAAGCTTAGAATACCTAGAAATTCCCCCTAAGCTAATAAGGAGGGATAACAAAGCCTTATTAACCAAAGGCTATATATTTACTTTAGGAAAGTATAGAATAGTAGTAACTGCTATAGTAGGGTAGAAACTAAGGTTCTAGATAATAATGTTAAGATCTTCCTTTACTAGTATATTATATTCTAGATTGACTATATAGCTTTATACCTAGTCTTCCCCTATATATTTTAAGGTAGGCTAGAGATTATCAGGTTAACTATCTTAAGTAGCTTCTTCCTTTCTACCTAGTATATACTAAGTTAAGTAAATACTTTAAGATAGAAGCTAAGAAGTAGAACTTAGTTATAATATAGAGCTTTATTACTTTCTAAAGTATATAATAAGAAAACCCTAGTAAAAGTAATAAAGAGGTACTTTAGTTGCTGTTACAGCCCTATAGTTCCGGTGTTCATGTCCTATATATATATAGCCCTGTCTATACTAAGACCTTCTGTCCTATGTATAATAATATCTTTGTATAACCTATCTTTGCTCTAGCTTTGACAGTTTGTTGTACTATTATTTTCTTGCTTATAAAGTAAGATCTAGTAAATAAAGAAAATCCCTTATTAAAATCCATTGTAAGAAGTAATTTAACAAATCCTTTCTTTTCTATATATATTTTAACTATAAGTTACTATCGATCCTATAATAGCGTTTTCTAGTGACTAATTAGTAAAAGACTAGCTTTAAGTATAAGGCTTAGAGGTACTAGGCTCTCTAGATATACCTACTACTAACCTAGCTAACTATATTCTATCTAGCAATAATTAATTACTTTAATTCCTATAAGCTATAAATTCTAAAATTTTAGGTACCTCTACCGACTTTATAACGACTTCTTCTATAGACCCTTTTACCCCTCTTCCTACTATATTTCCCTAGGCTTTTCTCGTTCCTATTTTAATAAGTTATTTAACTTTATCTTAACCCTTTAATATTAACCCTCTAACTTTTAACAGAACCTTTATAAACTCTATTAAGTAGTAAATAGCCTATATTACCTAGAAGTCCAAGGTTCTAGTAAAGCTTGTTATTAATAAAAGGTTCTTTCTAGATACCCTAGTCTAGATCCTCTATATCTAAAAGTATCTTAGTAGCGTACCTTATTAGCAAATTTACCCTGAAGTAGATAAGCTAGTTATACTAGCTTATAGCCTTTCTTGTAAGGCCTCTATAATTATATATATTACTAATATTTTCTTATTACTAAACCTTTAGTATTTTATAAAAGACGTTAGTACTAGTAGGGTAACTAAACTAGAAAAGCTAGATATAGATAAGGATAAGCTCTTATTTACCGACTTCCTAATAGAGCTAGTATAACTCTATAAATACTCTAATCAGACTTCTATATAACGTATTACCTACCTTTAATAGAAGGTAGGCTAGAAACTGTACTATACTGTTATTAGTATTATAGACTAATTCAACCCTATAGACTTTGTAAAATAGATAGAGCTTTATTAGAAGCTATAAAATAATATTACTATAGAATAATATTAATCTTAATGTTAGTAGGTTTCCGGAGATCGTAGTGACCTAAAACGATAAGAGCAAAGCGAGCAGCAAGGAAATACTAGTTCAAGTTCTAGTTCTAGATTGTTATATATATCTCTCTCTATCTAGAAGGTGGTTACGTACCTCTTAAATACCTATGTTAAGCAGAGCGCTTATTAGTAACTATTATATAGTACGCAGGTACGCTACTTATAGCTATCGTATAAGTAGCGCAGTATACGCCTTATTCCTTAGAGCAAGGGGCTTATATACTATACGGTTATAGGGATTAGTACCTGATCCCCTTTACTACAATCAACACTAGCAACTCTTCTTTTATAACTGCGCCAGCGCTTTATTAACCGAAATAGGAAATCCCAGATCATTTCGCTCCTCTTATTGCCGGAATAGGAAATGCTAATCACTTAACTTCTCGTTTGCTAATCAGAATGTTGAATTCTAGTTACTGATTCCTAGTATGGAAGGCGCAACTTTAGCGCCTTCTAGATATACCCTTAAACGGCGCAATAGTAAGCGCGTTACACCGGTAACTATTGTTGCAAAAGCTCGTAGGCCTAAATAGGAATCACAATAGGAAAAATCAGAGCTCTAGGCTAGCTAATTACAAACTCCGAACGCTCTTGCCCTAAACCTATAAATAGGCGGGTTCTCCTACTATACACTACCTATTCTCTTTCTCCCTACGATCCGCACTAGCAGCAGTAGTAGCAATAACAACAGCAGCAGCAGTAGCAACAGCAACAGCAGCAGCAGCATCAGCAGCACCAGCAGCAACAAGTAAGTTGCTCACCGTTATGCACTGATAATTAAGCGTGCTGATCTTGTTGTTTATAGTGTCGGATTTTGACAAGCAAGACAGTGCGGGGGGGATAGAGCATCTTAAGCTCCTTAGGTAACAGAAGAATGACTTTCCTTGCTAGCTGTGACTTAGCTTGTATAAAAGCCTGGATAACGTCGCGCACCTATACCTTAAAACCAAAGTGCGTTTATAGCGTTGGGAGTAGTAAGAGCATAAGTTGCTGTATATAGTACTGGATTATTAGCGACTAAGTAAGGAGGTACTTCTTATCCTTATTGCCGAATCTCTAAGCTATAAAGTGTAATTTCTTATATAGTAAAGTAAGCTTGTCTTTTACTTTCTGAACAATCCTTAATTTAAAGATCTAGTAGTCTGACGCATCTACTAGTATCTGGATTACTTCGATGATCCTAGTTACTAAAAGCGAGTTAAGTTCCATTTTATTAGATTCTTAGAATAGTACGCTAGGTATAGTAATCTTACCTTTAGCTTATAGTTTAAGCGTAAGATTATAGTTATACTTCTCTTTTTCTAAAATAAAGTGATTAGTAGGTACTAGGTTCTTTTAAGGTTGTCTATACTAGTAGGGCTACTTAGGCTAGGGATATTAGAATAGCTCTAGCTACTTAACTTTAGTCTAATTATCTTATTTATCCTACGCTAGTTCCTAGTAATATAGCTTAACTACTATATTCCGAAATTCCATAGGTCTATTAACTATATCGACGATTACTGTTATATCTTTAGCCGAGATTACCTTATAAAGTCCTATCTATTAGTTACTTTCCTAGAATATAAGTACTTTTATACCTACTTTAAGTAAGCGTAATAGTATGTCTTCTATACTTAGTCTATTATATTATATAAGACCGTCTTATATAGTCCTTATATTGTTTAGGATTCGTAATTTTATTATAGCCTTTTAAATTATACCTACTTAGTATAGTTAAGATAGAGAAGGCGGTATATCTATAATAAGGTATAGGTATATACTAAAAACTAAGAGCGTTAGTACTAGCCTGTCTAGGCTAGCAGTATTGTTAACTGTACTTAGTGCTACTTATAGGTATTTCTTTTTTAAGCAAGATCTAGCTATCTTAGATTTAATAATATTATAGGCCTGTCTTAGTAGCCTATAATACCATTTGATCTTACCGACTAACTAGTATACCTTGACTAGTACCAAATAACAGGTTATACCTATAAGCTTAGCCTCTGCTTAGAACTTATGCACTTTAAAATTAGTGCTCTTATTATAGTGTAAAACATTAGGTAGTCCAAGGTATATATCGATCTAATATTTCTTTAGCCGTTCCTATATCTCTTTAGCTAAGAGATTATTTAGAAAGTAAGCTACTTGGAATAAAGTTATAGCATCGACTATATATAGTACCTTGGAATTATCAATGTCTAAGATATCTATAACGATCTTAAAATTAAAGTAAATATCATCTTATAATGTAAATCTGAACTATTATAGAGCTATGCCTTTAATCTAGCAGAAATAGCAGAACTTGTTAATTATCTTAATAGCAGTATATTCTACTTAATAGTCTATTTGTTATAGTAGCTTATACAATCTATCGACTATAGGGTGTCTATAGCATCGATAAATGCGTCTTAGTTCGGCCTTTATAAGCTATAGAGGCGTAGAATACTTATTATTTGCTATAAATGCTATACTTAGTAGTTTAATCCCTTTTATAGGGATCTATAGATATCCCTATTTCTGTTAAATATATATACGCTTCCCTAACTTAGATATAAGCTTATTTATTGTATTATTAAGGTAGATGCTAAGCTTATCTATATCATTTAGATATATAAGAAAAGAGTTAGTATCTCTAATATATAGAAAGTTATATAACTAATATCAAGCTCTACTTTAACTATTCTAAGTAATTATTTTAAATCTCTAGACCTAAAAAGTATATTCGCTTCTTATATATATAACTTATCGATCTTAAGTAATCTAATTATCTTTTTTAGTATAAGGAATTGTTAGAGTCTAGTAGTCGAAACGTTAGTAGCCCTAGTATTAGGTATAATCCCTTAGAATTCAGTCTTAGCATACCAATTAAGTACGAATTAAATAGCTTTCATTTTTTCAGTATTTTTTTCGCTATCTTTATACAGCTGTTCGCTCTTAGTAATTAGATAGAGGAAAGCTTAATTTATAAAGTAAGTTACTGCTGTTTATTCTTCTTTAAAACTAATTACTAGTACTTTGTTTTTACCTTAAGTTTAATCGGTCTTATAGTTATCTATCTATACTTTAAGCTTAGTATCTTCTTCCCTTATATTATATTTATCGTCTAAACCCTTATAGTTAAAAAGGAACGCTATATATCGTCTATAATCTTTGTTAATGCCTTTTTACTTAAGCTATTTGCTCTTAGCTGTTACTTATTCCTTTTAGCTATATATAAAGGAGTAGTAATCTAGCTTGCTGTAAATCTAATAACCTACTTTAGTATAGTTTTTGTTATAGTTCTCTTACTAGAGCTTGTTTTACTTTCCGTACCTAGTAGCGCCTCTAGGTTATTGTATATATATTGCCCGGTTTCTCTCGAAAATCGAATCTATAATCGGGTTCCCCTAATAGTTTCTTATACGCCTTGTTTTCATTTTAGTAAACCTATAGTCTATTAAGAATTAGCGATATATATAATCTGCTTCCTTAACGTTAAGTGTTAAGCAGAGTATAGCTACTAGCTCTTTAAAGCTTATTAGTAGTTTATATAGGGCAATCTTTAGCTTAGATACTCCTTAGTAGGCTTAGATTGTCGATTCGCTCTCACTGCAGTGAAAGGCTTCTGGTAGATAGTAAGGAACAAGAACAGCAAGATAGAGAAAGAGCAAAATAACAAGTACGATTCCTATAGTGTTAATTGATGATCTGTTCTCTCTCCCTCTCTTTCTCGCTCTCCTAGATACAGGGCGTTGTAGCCCTGTATCCTGACTAGGGTTGTGCCTAGCGCTAGTATAGGGGTTATGCCCTATATCTAGCCATTCCCTTACCGTGACTAACCTATACTAGCTATAATAGCCCGCTAGCAATCGACACTGGCTCTCTTTTCTTTTTGGTTACGGTCTATCCTTACAGGACATCCTTACCTATAGTCTACTACTTAATGCGCTTTGTCTATATAAGATAAGGCGCGTGTCGCGTCCTGCAAGCACTATACAAAGCGCGTATTGCGCTTTGTCCACCGCGATATATCCGCGTCGCCCGTTGCCGTGCTAATCCTACTGTACGACCACCTTCTATCTCCTTCTCCCTTTTCTTCCTTAGCTATAGCCTGCCTATCTATCAACCAATTAACAACGCCCTTTTCTACTAGCATTATCTTCTTATTGTTGTACACTCCTAGACTGCCTACTATAGAATAAATAGAACAATAGGCCAGCCTGCACTTCCAACGTAGTCCTTCTCTTTCAAGTCTCGCCAATAAAATGTATACGTATATAGCCTGCTTGCCCTGCTGCTGCTGCTACTGCAATTCGTCGTTTACTGACCTGCTTATAGCTAATATAGACTCCTTTTCCGACTTAGACAACTCGGTATATACTATCCTAGGTAAGTACTTTATTGTTATCCGCTATACCAGCTTTATTATCCGCTATATACGTATTATATTCTACATATTATTAGCATAGGTGTGTCTTGTTTATTAATATCCTGGCGTAATATAGGTATACCTACCGCGCCCCTGGCCCTAGCACCTACACCGGCCAAGCCGGCCAAGATTACGCCAGCCATACGTCGCGCAGCCACTTGTAAGGCCAAGCAGTGTAAGTTAGCCAAGGCCTACGCTATAGCGGGTAGGGCAGTGGCCGCTAAGCGCTGTAAGAAGCGTAAGGAGGCTGCGGCTAATGCCCGGGCCTATAAGCTAGCTAAGAAGGAGGACCTGCGGCGCTCTAAGTATACTGCCAGCAGTAATACCGGCAGATATACTACTAATTCCGGCCTTATAGCTAATAAGGATGATAATAACGCCTATAACAGGGCGTATATACCCCCTGCCAAAGCAGAGGAGGAGGAGGAGGGCGGCAGCGGCGACGACAATGGCGTTAACGGCGGTACTAGCAATAGTGCCGATAAAGGTAAGGGTAGCGGCGTATATAAGTGCAGCAAGGGCGCTTTACACTGCAAAGGTAGGTTTCAAAGCGCAGCCGCACTTTGGAATATAGCTGACATTTTTATAATTTCTAGACACGCCGCTATATAAGCGATAGTACGTTACGTCCTACCTCTACAGCCCCCCTAGCGTACCCTATACCGATATATATATCTACTACGTCTAGGTAGTAACAGCTAGTAAAGGCCAGGGTCCTAACAACGTATAGTATTAGGACTAGTATTACTAGGATTGCGTTAGGGTTATTAGCAGCTGTTATTAGTCCTACTTGGCCAGTAGCAGTTACAAGCCGCTATAAGCGCTTTATCTTATATAAATAAAACTATAGTTACGCTCTAATTTGCCTATATAGCTCCGCGTTAGCGCGCCTTATTATAGTACACTATCTTAAAGTCCTTACGGCTTTCAAGCCTACCTCTGCCGTAAGTCCTCCCCTCTATCTTCTTAGCGATATACTAACTTGTTAAAGGCTGTTAAGAAGCAGTAGTATAGGGACTAGTAGGAGTAGCAGTCCGCTATCTACTACGTTCTTACGCTACCTAGTAGCGGTAAGGAGGAGACAGACTTGGTAGGGATAGGGAAAGAGGCCTTGTAAAAGGCCTATATATAGACGTCAGCCTATACGGCCAAAGCACTTTTATTATTAGTAGTATAGGGGGAGGAGAAGGAGGAAAATATAAAAATATAAAAAAATGTAAAAGTATATTATACTTTATCTTGCAGTCCTGCTACGCTTATCGCGTTTTGTCCTTTCGTTTTACAGCGCATCCGCGCCTTATCCTCCCTTCTCTTCCGCGGCGTATTAGCATATAGTATATCCCGCCTTTACTATCTTTCTTTTATCAGCGTACTGCGGTTGCTATACGGTAATTATCACTATATTACCTAACCCTCTATATATATCTTAGCCGTATTATTGTCAACCAGCGCTATAAGTACCCGGTTAGGCAGTCTTTTCGTTATAGCATCTACTAGATTATCCTCCCTATTAATCTACCTAACCTCCTAAATCTCCCTATTCTTATAGCTCTACTATAAAGCTATAATATCGATCATAAGGCGCTTTTCGACAGTACTGCCAAGCTTAATAAGGTACTTATATAGACTAAAAGAGTCTATACAAAGAATAATCGGAAGGTTAGCCCCTAGGCTAAGGCAGGCAAAAATCGTAGAAATAGTCTACTAGACTATAAAACCGATATTAAAGCCAGCTACTATCCTATAGATCTCGCTAGCCAGTACACTTCTCGTTACCCTCTTGCACTTTATCAAGGACTAGTAGACTATATTTCCATAAATTCGAAAAGTAGCCTCTCCTAGTACATCGTCTTTGTTAGCTAGTAGTATAACGTAGCCGATCTAAGAAGTTAGGTCTATGTTATTAGCAAAGGACCTATTAATAAAGATAAAAAGCTTAGCTATAGCAAGATCTAAAGGGTAATAAACCAGGCCTTTTTCTACGTTATCCATCTACTACTAGATCTAGGCGTTAAGGTACTTATAGTCCTCTAGCTAGGGCTACTAGGCTTAAGCAGCTACGGCTAAGTCAAAAGCCGCCTCCAGCTAGTAAATAGAGGCTAAATAAGCCCCCCAAGCACGTTGCTCAACGTATTGCTAAGCGGGCGTTACCCCCTTTATATCGACAAGGGACAGGCGTTTACCCTACCCTTTTTGCCGTATCGAAAGGTTACCGTTAGAAAGGTAAAGCCGGCAGCCGTTAAAATCCACCTCTAGCCCATCTACTACCTTAGTAGCCGGCTTTGACTTAAAGCCGGCTTTTTCCAGCTCTTCCTCTTCTAACTAGGAAAAGGAATTATCCCTAATAATAAGGGTATTGTTGGTTTATAAGCTAACAAGCCCAAATCCCTTTCCTAGTATAGCAGTAGAAATCAGAAGACAAGGATTAAAAGAAGAAGACTAAAGACCAAGGCAATTTACATGCTACTGCATATAGGTAGCAAACCAGTAAAGCCCTACCTCTGCTATACCGTATAGCGGGCAGTTTACCTGTAAAACAGCGCCAGTAGGATATTTACCCTAAAGCTCTTTAGGCAGTTAAAGGAGTATTTTGCGGTTTAGGGCTGTCTTAGACTGTATATATACCTATATAATATCTTATAACCATAGGTATAGCCCGAAATTATAAAGAAGAGAAGGATAAAGGGCAAGTAAAATCCGCTAGGTATACTATTAGATAGTTAGTAACTAGGTAAGAAGACTATTCTTTTCTAGATTACTATACCCCTGGGCTACTAGCCTTGATTTTTTATATAGGCTAGAAGTCTTATCCTTTACCTCTTATACTATCCTTAACTTAAATACCTTAACGCTATAGAGGTCCTTTAGTTCTTAGATTACCTTAACAATACTGTTTTTAAGAAGGGCGTCGATCTTAGCCTTATCTAAGGCCTTAAACGGCTTACCCGGTATGGTAATCTTACCTTAGTACTATAATTCCAGGGCTAGGGTATAGTCCTTCCTCTCCTTCTTGGAAAGGAAGAGTCCTATAGGGACTTAACTTACAAGGTCCCTACCTAATACAAGGGCATAGCTATAGTCTAAAATAGTAAAACGTAGTATAAGTTACGGCTTATCTAGTATACTGGAATTATAGGTTGTCTGTCTGAGTTATAGCATATCGTTCGTTAGTGTAGGCTATGCCTTATCCTAGGGTTTTGCGGCGTAAGTCGCGCTGTGTCTAGGTAGTATGTCGGGTTGCAGGTCTATAATCTCTGGTAAAACCTAGGCCCCTCTTTCTCTCCTAGGCCAGCCCTATCTCTTTAGTAGTATAAGGTTAGGGTAAATGAACTTTTCCGCTATATCTAGATCTTCTAGGTCTTTAGCATCCTCCTCCTCCTACGGCTCCTCCTATAGCCCCTTTTATAGCTCCTAGTAGTATAGTTTTACAACTGTACTCCTAAAGTCCATAGCGCTATTAACTATATCTATAGTTATAGAAGTCTCTAATACTGCTAATACCTTATATGGCCCGGTCTATCTGTTATTTTTACAGTAGACTAAGACTTCCTAGCTAATACCTAGCATACTAGGTAGTACTGCCTTGGTATTAGGGCTGTTTTAGCGGCTAAGAGCCTCCCTGATAGCCCGCTTACCTTGCTACCTCTTAAGCTTAACTATTGCTTTTTCAATAGCTTCTGCCCTTATAACTTGATCTGGACTTAGTAGCGAATTTCCAGTTAGCTGGAGAAAAGCACTAAAGACTAGTAGGGTAGGGATCAAACCGCCAGGCCCTATTGTATTATTAACAGTGGAGACTGCGGCTTATAAGCTAGCCGTTTTCGATATAATAGTGCCGGCCTCTTCCTATATAATCTCGTATATCCGGCGTAGTAGGGTATAGTAGCGCTCTACCTTCCCTACTAAGTTATAAGCCTTAACTAAGACGTCTACTACTATAATACCGGCTAATTTCACCTCTACCTAGAATTCCTTAGCCATGAAATTAGTCCCCTAGTTATAACGAAGGATATCCAGCGGCCTAAGATATATGTCTATCTAGCACTCCTTTAACTATTCCTAAGTCTCTTTTGCCGTTATATCCTTTAGAAAATGGGCTGCTTGAAAGAAGGTAGCTATATCAACTATATAGAGGACTTTCCGGCTATTAAGATCTAGGATATCTACTACTACCTTATAGTTAAAGTGGATATTATCCCTAAGTGTAAATTTAAAACGCCTAGGTACCAGCCCCTTAACCTAGCAGAAGTAGTAGAACTTATTAATAAGCTCTAACGCGCTGTATTCCACTTAATAGTCAGCGTAGCTAAGGAGCTTATATAGCTTTTCCACTAACGGGTAGCCGCAATGTTGATAAATTCGCCGTAGCTAGGATTCTGTAAGTTCCATTAAGCGCAGTTGCGCTTTGTCCTGTACAAACATAGTATATACTACGCTATTAAGTGCCGGGATCTACGGGTAGCCCTATCTTTGGATAATCGGGATCTGCTACTTACCCTTAACCATAGTATCTATTGTATTATCCAGGTATACCCTAAGCTGATCTATATCTTAAAGGTAAAGAAGAAAAGGGGTAGGTATGTCTAGAACATAGAAAATTGCCTTTCCGGCAGTAGTATCTACTATAACCGTTCTAATAGATTCCTTTACTTTACCTAGGCCAAAGGTAATACTAGCCTCTCTAGCCCTTGCCCTATTAATATAGATACCGGGTACTTAGCGTTATAGGGCTAGTACTTGATATATGCCGGCAGTCGAAAAATTAGCGGCACCTATATCCAGCATAATCCCCTGGAATACCGTTTCAGAATACTTGTTAAGTACAAATTATGTAGAAAAGAGCGTAGTATACGGTATATCTTTAGGTTCCCTACTATAGTAGGGTTCTTCCCTGTATAATCTATATAGGAAAGCCTTGTTAGTAAAGAAAGCTACTGCTATATCGTTTCTAGCAGAGTCTTCTATAGTATGATCCTCTAGGCTATAGTTATCAAAATCGTCCTCTATTATACTCCCTTTAGACTTAAAGCCCTTATAGTTAACTAGAAACAACTAATATCTCTTCTTCCCCCTATTAGGGTTAATTTACCGGCTTTTTAGCTAGTTAAGTCGATTCTTCTTCTGCTCTTTTTCTAAATGCTTAGTAGAGTAGCACCTATCCTTCTTATAAATCTAGTAGTATTAAGACCTTTTAGGGGTAGACCTTAGCTATAACTTTTTAGAGAAATACCGCTGGTCTATTAGATACTACTAGCTTTCTATTTCCTCTACTTCTAGTATGCCCTATAGTATAGCTACTAGCTCCTTAAATCCTTTAATCGGCTTATATAAAGCTAACTTCAGTTCGGGTACTCTATAGTATACCCTTACTATATTCAAAGTAAGGATTTCCTTACTACGGTAAATAGGCTCTAAAGCCTGCTAAATTACCAGCAGCTTATCGAGCAGTAGCTAGAGGACTTCTTTGTTGCTTTTTCTGGGATTTTCTTGTTATATACTTCTAAAAGTGATAGAGCTCTATATCGTTACTAGGTTCTGCTTTTTAGCATCTATCTTAAAATGCTTACTTAGTTTAGTATAAACTAAGTAGAAAGGAAGAAGGCGGTTAAGGTAGTTAACCTAGTAGTCTTTAGCCCTACTAGAGAGGATATAGGGAAAAACCAGGTATAAAGTAGCGTAGTTGATCTAGAATATTATATACTAGTAAAGGAAAATCTTGACTTTATTGTCTAGTATCTCTGTTTCTGCCCTATTATAGTAGTTACTGCTATTCCATACTTTTCCGAAGTTTATATATAGCTTTTAATTAATATAGGGGTTGTTATCCCTCTAGGTTAACCTTAGGGGAATTTCTAGATATTCTAGACTTCCTATTTTAACTCTAGTAACCTCTAGTAGGTTAGATAGAATAGAAGGCTGGTTATACCTTCTTTATTGCTGCTACTAAGGGTAATACTGCTGGTGGTACTACTACGGTTGGTATTGCTAATAGGGGTAGTATTACTAAAGTTATAGGTTAAAGCCTAGTAGTCCTAGAATAAACCCTAGTTATCCTAGGTTAAATCCGTTTCTATATCTAGGCCTAGTTCCGTTCCTATACTTAGGTCCTCCTCTATATCCTCTATTTCCTCCTAGTCCTTGTACTAAGCTCTCTAGCTTAGGCCCTGAATTTAGTAGTTTAGGTAGTAAAGGGAAGCCCGGTACTAATAGCGATAGAGGTATACCCTTACCTAGGGCAGGCGAGAAAACTTATAATAGTAGAGGTGCTATTATTGGCTAGAGAGGTAAGAAGGCGGCTAATAGGACTAGCTAATAGGTAGGTTTACCGATAAGGCTCTTATTATTAGTAAACCTAGCTAGTTTAGCGTTTTAGTAGCTTTTTATCAGGCTTATAGTAAAACTGCTAGCTCTAAGCAGTTCTACTAACTCCGTTTTAATAATTATAGAAGCCTTCTAAAAGTCCCTGTTAGTCTATCTGTTAAAGCTATTAATCACCCTTATTTACAGCCTTTCTCCCTCTATTTTTAACCTCTAGTATTCCACTATTTTTATTAATATATAGGTGTTAATAATCCTTTTATCTTTATAGCCTAGTTTAATATAGTCTAGGGTTTTAAAGAAGGTTGCTATATCTAGTAGGTAGGCTTTACTAGGCAGTAGCTATTAGGGTAACTTATTAAGCATCTTGTCTTTAGCTGTTAGTATATATGTCTGTATTATAGTGTCGGCTATTTCGAATTATATATTACGTTCTGTCTTTGAGTTTTAAGCTATAGTTATATTATTGAATTGTCGTTCATTGTATCTGCCGAAAATTGTTAGACAAGTAAAGTCGTTTTTTAAAAGTACGTCTGCGTTTTATCTCTTTATTTTAGGGCGCGTTTGTAGGTTGGATATGCTTAATAAAGAGATCTGTCTTTTGTTATAGCTAGTCTAGCTCTTCCTTTTTACGGGTATACTTCTGGTATAGTTGTTAATCTAGCTGCTCTACTTCTACTGTCTGTTAAAACAATAGAAACTAATTAGTATTAATTCGCTTTTACTATAGTAAAAGGCTTCTAGTAGATAGTAAGGAACAAGAATAGTAAGATAGAGAAAGAGCAAAATAACAAGTACGATTCCTATAGTATTGATTAATGATCTGTTCTCTCTCCCTCTCTTTCTTGCTCTCCTAGATATAGGGCGTTATAGCCCTATATCCTGACTAGGGTTGTACCTAGCGCTAGCATAGGGGTTATGCCCCATATCTAGCCATTCCCTTACCGTGACCAACCTATACTAGCTATAATAGCCCGCTAGCAATCGACATAGATTGTATTTATAACCAGGAACTCCTTATAGTTATAGAGCAGACAAAGCCTATATTAGCTTTATTAAAGTCTATTAAGTAAGATCTAGAGAATTTCCTTTATAGCCTTATTGCTATTCTTACTTTTAAGGTATATAGACTGGAAAGTAATAGTATTCTAGATATATAAGTAGTTGTTCTACTTAGTACTTATCTTAAAGTATCCCTTTAAGATACTATATAGTTAGATAAAGAAGATACTAAAAGGAATATAGTATAGGTAATATTCCTTAGCTTATCCTAAAAGAGTATTTAGAAAAAAAGTACTTAGTAGGCTATAATTGATTTAGAAAGTCCAGCAGTAGTATAGGAAGAAACGAACTTTATTATTAAGGATATCGTTATTAGACCTGGAATAGCTGTCTTTGAAGTCCTAAGACTTAATGAAATTAGTCAGGGTCTTTCAATTAATACTTATCTTGTTTATCTAGCCTGTTTTAATCGGTAGGATAGCTATGTACTTAGTACTTCTATATATAATGTACTTATACTAGGCATACTGCTCTTTATTATCTGCTTAAGGTTAGGCGTATTCTAGCCCATAGTTGGTATTGATACTAGGGGTTTATATAGATTGTATAAGGTTCTATCGTCCTCCTTAATGAGTTCTCTAGTTATAGCCTTAGTAGTTACCTTAGCTATAACCTTAGCTATAACCTTAGCTGGCACTTTAGGTAGTTAGAGGGAATCTATAGCCTCTACCAGCGCCCTTATTAGCCGGCAGGAATCCTACTTCTATTACACTTCTAAGTCTATAAATCGGAAATGTTATCTATAGGTCTGGATTTAGTAGGTAGAAGGTATTTCTAAACTAGCCGTAGTTACTAGTATAGAGCACTCTACTTTAGACTGCTATCTAGTGTATACTTAGGCTTTAGCCGCTTACTAGTTAATCGTCGTTTATAATCAAGCTACTTATTAGTCTATATTACTAGGTAGTATTTACAGCTATATTACCGATTTGTATATCCCTCTATAGTACCTTCTATAGCTAGGTACTAGTTTCGAATTCTCTGGTTATTATTAGTATAATCTCTTTCCCCTTTTCTATTTCAGTAGGAAGAGATATCGTTCTATACTGTCTATACTTAGCCTAGATCGACGTTCTATGGATTTAGGGGAGTATATTAGGCCCTAGACTGTCAGATAGGTTGTTAGCAAGCGCTATAAGTCCCTTAAAAAGCTTCTATCCTTTTAAGCTATCTACTAGGATATAGCTATTATTAAGCATTTAGCGTAGTTATAAGTATAGTTTATTATTTAACTTATTAAAGTAGTTAGCTGTCTAGTCTTTAAAATCAAAGCGGAATTTATAGTATAGATCTTTAGATTATTGCCCCTTATAAGTACTAAGGTAGGAGAGTATATATAAGTTAAGTACTTTATCGCTATTATACTCTAAATTAATACGCTTTAGCGATCTATAGTAGGTTTAAGCGTTAAATTTATCAATGTTTGTAATAGGTAGCTAGGTAGGGAATTCTCGTTTAAAACGCTCTTTAAAACCCTAGGCTATACTTAACAGAATATTTAATATATAATAGGGGTTTATCTTAGTATTATCCCTTTCTAAGGTTCTATAAGTAGGTAGATCTTAGAAAGCTATAGTAGGTTAATCATAGTAGAGTTGGTTAGTAATATAGTATTAGTAGCATTCTCTTAAGCAACGCTTCCTCGGTCTAGAAGCTTAGGTCAAACTTCCTTAGCCTAAAAGGGTAGGTTTATAGTATTGGTTTTCTTATAAGCGATATTACTAAGTTAATAGGATAGTTATCTAGTTACCCGATCGATAGCCCTTAGTAAATAAACTATAATCTACTTAGTTAAGGTTATTAAGTACTCGACTAACTATCTTGCTGCTCTACGTTGCCCCTATATCGTAATATAGAGATAACACTAATTAGTATTAGTAGGTTTCCGGAGATTATAGTAACCTAAAATAATAAGAGTAAAGCGAGCAGCAAGGAAATACTAGTTTAAGTTCTAGTTCTAGATTGTTATATATCTCTCCCTCTATCTAGAAGGTAGTTGCGTATCCCTTAAATACCTATATTAAGCAGAGCGCTTGTTAGTAACTATTACGTAGTACGCAGGTGCGCCACTTATAGCTGTCGCATAAGTGGTATAGTACGCGCCCTATTCCCTAGAGCAAGGGGCTTATGTGCTGCGCGGTCACGGGGATCAGCACCTGATCCCCCTTACCGCAATCAACACTTAAGTTAGTTCTAGTTTAGTACTTTCTTAATTAGGACCTGATAATAATAGTAATCCCATAGTATTAGGAGTTATTCTACCTTGAGGTTCCTACCTATCCTCTTATAAAAGGGCTTATAGAATTAACAACTACCTTTGTTTATACTATAGTAAGCTAGGCTATCTTACCTATAACTATAGAGTAAAGAAGAACCGATCTACTACTATCTTAATTATAACCCTATGACTAAACTCTAAGAGAAAAGCTTAGGCCTAGGTATATTAGATTATAACCCTAGGCCTTCTACCTCTAATCTAAAGTTCGTTATTACTTTAAGTATAGTATATACTAATTCTTCTTTACTCTTTACTATTTCTATAAATATATAAGGCAATTTATTTTGTCTTTAAACCTTTATTAATTCTAGTTATTCTCCTTTTAGATTTGTTAATTCCTTTATAGTAGATCGCTTAGGGTTAAAGCGATCTACTTTGGATCTACCTTACCCTCTATATCTAGTAGATAGCAAGTAGGCCAGTCTTGTTGTAGACTTCTATATCCTAGACTATAGTTTTGGTCATTCTAATTCTAGTTATACTTCTAAATTATTATCTCTATATATCTAGCCTAGACCGACAAAAAACATACGAAAACGAGTTTCTAATCAAAACTATACTAAATCACGTGCAACCATATTCATTCGAACTGTCTAATTAAGGATATAACGCCTGCTAACTTTCGCTATAGCGTTGTTGGTTGCGTAATAGCCTTAGACATACGAAAGTGCGGAAAATAGCGAGCCTAGCTACTCTCTTGTAACTGCAATTCCCCTATATATAGGCTACTAATACAGCTCTATGCCCTAGCAACCCTACCCTACCTATAATTAATATTAATAATAATAACTCTCTAAGCTAGCCTCTAAGTATAGACTACTAACCCTTAAGCATAGACTACTAACCCTTAAGTATAAGCTACCTAAGTAACGATATAGAAATAGAAGACTACTAAATTACTGCTACTACTACTGCTAAGGAGACTGCTATAGGTGCTATAGCTATAGCACCTATAGTACCTAGCTCTAGCGCCCTCCCTACTGTTAACCCTACTATAACTGCCCCTATAATTAACGCCCTTTCCTTTACTAACATCTTTGCCCCCTTCCTTAAAGGCCTAAATAGTAACTAATATACCTCTGTCCTTCTTAGCTCAAAAAACACGAAAAAACTAGAGAAAAAATCAGAGAAAAATACAGGGAAAAAGGGGAATATCAACAACCCTACTAGGCCAGCTACATTACCCTAGTAACCAAGAAAACCGCCTAGACTACCTTTAGCCCTTTAAAGCTTATCCTTACGCTCTTAAGCCTTCTAGACTAGATAATTAGCCTAGCTAAAGACAGTACTAACTTCTATAGTATAGTAGAAGCAACTACTAAAGCTAGGTAAATCGCCCTTATAGCTCTACTCTAAGACTTACCTAGAGGAGCCCTACCTATAATAGTAGCAGTAACAGCAGCTATATTAGCCTAAAACCAACCTACTACTATAGTAATGCCTAAGCTATAGTACTAGCAACACCCTTAGTAGCCTAGCTACTAATAGTAGTAGCAGTAACAACCTAGCTACTCTTAGTCTAAAGCCTCTACCTAGGCTAATATAGCTAGTAAGCTAATAGCTAGTAAGGCGACTAGACCTAGTCTAGAGTACTAGATACTTATTCGACTAGGCTTAGCCTAATAATAAGTACTTGCTAAGTCTGCCCTAAAGGTAATATAGGCTATCTAATAGATATCTAGCCTAGTAGTTTAGAGGGTTAGGACCCTCCTTAGAAATAACCTTCTCCTTATTATAGAAAATATAGAGATAAAGAAGAGCCTGGAAAACAATACCGCCTAGATTATAAGGGCCTTTAGCAAGAAGGCCTCCCTATATACTATAACCTAGATAATAGTAGTTAAAGGCTTTATAGTCTATAACTAGGTTATAGAGAAGGGCTTACTAGAAAAGGCTAGAAGATAGTACCCTATAGCAGTTAGGATAAAGGTCTAGTACCTTTAAGGGCTAGAACAAACTAGGGTTAAGGCTTTAATAGCCTTCTCCTTTTTAGAGGTAGCCTAGAAGGCCTATAAAAAGAGGATCTCCTAAAGCTACTAAGCCCTAAAAGCAGAGCTCTAAATTAATAAGGCCAAGCCTATCTAGTACCTATAGTACTAGAAATAGGGCTATAGGGCTAAGGTATGCTAGAGTAAGGAAGAGATCTGCTATAACTATAGTGCTAATAGCTATACTATACTAGAAGCCTCTACCTACTCTAGGGCATCTTGCTGCTATAACTGCTATTAAGCCTATTATACTTGCTTAGAGGTCTGCCCCTACCTAAAAGAAGTATAGGCATAGGCTAAGGGATACCTATATTCTAGGCCTAAGGCCTTTAACGTTAACTAACTACCTCTATACTAGTAGTAATAATAGTAGTAGTAATAGCAATAATAGTAATAGTAGTAGTAATACTCTTAGTAGGCCCCCCTATAGGAGGAGGGGGAAGAAAGCTATACTATAGTCTTCGAGAAGAGGTAGAAAGATAGGCTAGTAGTATTAAAGGGGCTAACCCCTAACCAAAGTACAATTACTACCTGCTTTAGCTAGCTAAACAGCTAGCCCCCCCTTACCTACCCCCTTCTATAAAAACTACTAGCCCTAGAGAGGCTATAGGACCTACTAGAACCCTAGAACCTACTAGAGCCCTTAAAGCCCCTAGAGCCCTAGAAACTAGACCTAGACTAGACCTAGATACTAGATTAGCTAGTACCTTTACTATATAATAACTACTACCTATTATATAGCTAGAAGAGATAGAGATATAAGGGTATACCTCTAAAACATATAAGGCTTAAAAGAAGTGTAGAAAGTATTACTCTCTATAGTAAGAGAAGAAGTACTTGCTATATAAGAGCCTTAGATTAATAGGCAAGCCTAATACTCTATCTTCTACCTAAGATCCGCCCCCTACTACCTTGTTTTTACCCTAAATAGAAGAGCCGCCCTCTATATCTATAAATTACTCCCTCTAGTAGTATAGACTTATAGCTCTGGCTTAGACTAGGCTAGAGCTACTATATAGACTGAGAACGGCCCCTTTATAGTCTGGTCCTTATATAACAACCCTTAACCCTAGGCTAGCTTACCCCTTTTCCTAAAGGAAATAAGGGGGAGGATTAATACCCTTCTAGGCCTATATCTTCTAGTAGGGGACCTTAACCTTAACTACCTTTTATAGGACTAGTATAACTGCTTTAGCCCTAGGTTAGAGGACCTGCTACTACTAGTAGTAGAGCAGGGGCTTACCCTTTAAACCCTCTATAGTACTATAACTAGGGTGCTATAAAGGGGCTAAACTAGCAGGGCTTTAACTATTAACTACTTCTAGCTTAGTAGCAGCCTTACCTACTTTTATACTAGCTTAGGCATATACTTACGCTTAGACTACTACCTCTAGGTTCTAGATATTAACCTAGAAACTATTAATACTTTACTACTACCCTTCTAGTTCTAGTAGAAGAAGATAGATAAGAAGAAGGTAGTATAAGAGGCTAGCTCCTTAATATATAATATAGAGGGCTATAGATACCTCTTATATCTCTCTAACCTAGCTAGGCTTTAGAAGGCCTATAGGTAACTATTAGAAGAACTTTAGCGTATTACTATAGCTATAACCCTTAAAACAGCCCTAGTAACTACTAGAAAGAAGAGAGCCTCCTAGTAGTATAACGTAGTCTACTAGGTAGTCTAAAAGAGGAAGAGGGCAGAGAGACAACTCTAGTAGTTACCTAGTAACTAGGCCCTCCTTAATACCTATAGGTCAGCCTAGAAGAAGCAAATAAAGGCTATAAAAGAAAGTAAGAGGAGGACCTAGAGGACCTTACTATAAGAAGCTAGAGAAAAGCCTAAAAAGCTCTAGTAACTAGAAAGATAGGCTAGGCTATAAAGCGCTGCTATACTACCCCTTTCTAAGCTACAAACCCTTAGATATACTAGTACCTTCTAAGAGAAGGTAGAGGCCTTTTTAGTACGTTTCTTCCCCCCCTCCCCTTAAGAGCCTTAAAAGAGGGGCCTAAGAGAGCCCTTAATAGGCCCTAGGTTACTAGTTAGCTAGATAGTTAAGCTAGATAATATAAAAAAGGCTATTAAAACAATAAGGCCCTAGAAAGTACTGGGACTAGACAAACTCCCTATAGGCTTTCTAAAGGCCTATGGCAACCCCTTATACGAAGTCCTTGCTATACTAGCCTTGAAATCCTCCCTCTATAGCTTCTATCTATAGGAATATAAGGAAGCAACTATTATCGTCCTCCTTAAGCCTGGAAAACAGCTAAATACCTATAATACCCCTAGAGGCTACCGTTCTATAGCCCTACTAAACTATATTAATAAGGTCCTAGAAAAGGTTATAGGGATAAAGATAAAGATAAAGGACATAGCTAAGGCCTTTAAGCTAATTCCAGTAATATAATAAGGCTACTACTACTATAAGTCTATAGAATCAGCTATATACCTTCTTATAGCTTAAGTCTAGAAGGCCTAGAAGTATAAGGCTAGAGCCTCCCTTTTATAGCTCAACCTATTAGGATATTTTAATAGTATCCCTTATGCTAGACTTCTCGCTATACTAGACTAGCTAGGGCTATCTATCTAGCTACTCTCCTAGCTTAGGGAATTCCTCTTCTCTAGGACTACTAGCCTTCTATTTAACAGCTAAAGAAGCTAGTAAATTCCAGTACCTATAAGCGTGCCTTAAAGATCACTACTTTTACTAATCCTCTTAGTCCTATACCTCTACCCCCTATATAAAAGGCTAGAGAGAAAATACCCTACTATCTCTATAATAGGCTATATAGACGATACCAACCTACTAGCCTTTGGTAGAGATACTATAGTAATAGTTAGGTAGCTAGAAGAAGCCTGGAAAGAGTGCCTAAACTAGGTAGTAACTACTAGGGTTACCTTTTTAATAGTAAAGAGCGAGCTTATACACTTCCTCCTTAGAAGAAAGCCCTAGAACGACCCTATCTATCTAGGACTAATAGAAGACTCCTCCCCCCCTGTCATAGCCCTATAGTCCTGGTGTTCATGTCCTGTATATATATAGCCCTGTTCTATACTAGGATCTTCCGTCCTATATACAATAATATCTTTCTACAACCTATCTTTGCTCTGGCCTTAACAGTTTATTACACCCCTCATTTCTTGCTTATAAAGCAAGATCTAGTAAGTAAAGAAAACCCCTTATTAAAATCCATTCTCACAAGTAATTTGACAAATCCTTCCTTCTCTATATATACTTTAACTATAAGATATGACTAATCTTATTATAGCGTCTCCTAATAACTAATTAATAGAAGACTAGCTCTAAGTATAAGGCTTAGAGGTACTAGGCTTTCTAGGTATACCTACTACTAACCTAGCTAACTATATTCTATTTAGTAACAATTAATTACTTTAATTTCCATAAGCTGTAAATTCCAAAATTTTAGATACCTCTATTAACTCTATAACAACTTTTTTTTTAGTCTCTTGTACCTTCCTTTTTAATATATTTTCCTAGGTTCTTTTAGTTTCTTTTTTAATAAGTTATTTAACTTTATTTTAACCTTTTAGTATTAACCCTTCTACCTTAAATAGAACCTCTATAAACTCTATTAAGCGGCAAATAGCCTATATTACTTAGAAGTCCTAGATTCTAATAAAGCTTACTATTAATAAAGCGTTCTTTCTAGATATCCTGGTCTAGGTCCTATATATCTTATAGCGTTTTAGCGGCAAACCTTATTAGTAAATTTACTCTAAAGTAGATAAGCTAGTTATATTAGCTTATAGCCTCTTTTCTAAGGCTACTATAATTATGTATATTACTAATATTTTCTTGTTACTAGACTCTTAGTATCTTATAAAAGATATTAGTTTTATTAGCCTAACTAAACTAGAAAAGCTAGATATAGATAAGGATAAGCTCTTATTTGCTGACTTTCTAATAGAGCTAGTATAACTTTGTAAATACTCTAACTAGACTCCTATTTAATATGTTACCTACCTCTAATAGAAGGTAGGCTAGAAACTATACTATACTGTTATTAGTATTATAGACTAACCTAACCTTATAGACTTTATAAAGTAGATAAAGCTTTATCAGAAGCTCTAAAATAATATTACTATAGAATAATATTAATCTTAAGTTAGTTCTAGTTTTGTACTTCCTTAATTAGAACCTTATAATAATAGTATCCCTATAGTATTAGGAGTTATTCTACTTCTAAATTCTTACCTTTCCCTTAATAAAAGGGCCTATAGAATTAACAACTACTTTTATTTATACTATAGTAAGCTAGGCTACTTTGCCTATAACTATAGAGTAAAGAAGAACTGATCTACTACTTCCTTGATTATAACCCTATATCTAAACTCTAAAGGAAAAGCTTAGACCTAGGTATATTAGATTATAACTTTAGGCCTTCTATCTTTAATCTAGAGTTTGTTATTACTTTAAGTATAGTATATGCTAATTCTTCTTTGCTCTTTACTACCTCTATAAATATATAAGGTAATTCGATTCTCCTTTAAACCCTTATCGATTCTAGTTATTCCTCTTTTAGATTTATTCATTCCTTTATAGTAAATTACTTAGGGTTAAAGCAATCTACTTTAAATCTATCTTACCCTTTATACCTAGTAGATAGTAAGTAGGCCAGTCTTATTATAGACTTCTATATCCTAGACTATAGTTTTAGTTACCCTAATTCTAGTTATACTTTTAAGCTATTATCTCTATATATCTAGCCTTTAAGCTCTTCTAGACCTAATTCAATTTTAGGCCTCCCTTAGCTTTATGCCTATAACCTTTTATTAGACTAGGCTTCCAGTACTATAACCCTATATAGAGGGGTACTAGTTGTAATCTAGGATAAGGACCTTTTAATACCTATCTTAAGGACCCCTAACCCTCCCTTAGATACTAATTAAGACCTCTCTGACTTATAGCTTCTACTTACTATACTATTTCTATCTTTTATAAAATATTCTAACGTCTCTAGTCCATTAATAGCGGAACTCTATACTGTTATAGATACCTTATTTTAAAAAGGATTTACTATTAACTTATTTCTAATCCTAGATAATACTATACTGCCTTATAAGCTTCTAAGAGCTCCTAGTAATACAAAAATACCTAGACAACTACTTTTCTAAGGGCTTTATACAAAGTAGTATATTATTAGTAGCTATACTAGTATTACTAGTAAAGAAACCTAGTAGTAGAGTATAAGTTTATATTAATTACTAGGGCCTTAATAACGTTATAGTTAGAAATCGATATCCAATTTTATTTATTAGAGAAACGTTGGATATACTAAACTAGGCAAAAATATATACTAAACTCGATATTATAGCAGTATTTAATCAGATCTAAATTGCCCTTAGTAATAAATGGAAAACTATATTTATTACCTATTTCGGCTTATTCAAGTACTTAGTAGTAAATTTCAGTATAACTAATATACCTAGCACTTAGTAACACTTTATAAAACAAACCTTATTTGATATATTAGACAAATATAAAACTGCTTATCTAGATAACATTCTTATCTTTAGCGATATCCCTATAAATTATACCTAATATGTCTGTAATATACTTATAAGGCTTATAGATACCGGCCTTATAGTAGAAATAAAAAAGTATAACTTTTATACTACCTAGATAAAATATTTTAGACTTATTATTTCAATAACCGGTATTTCTATAGACCCTGAAAAAAACTAAGGTAATTACTAATTAGATAGATTAGACCGACATCACACATCCGAAAACGCGTTCTTGGTCAGGACCGCTCCAAATCGACTGCACTCTTTTGCAATCCACTTGTCCAATTGAGGACTCAACACACGCTAAATTTGGCTGCGGCGCAGTCGCTCGTTCGACGGCGCTGTGGTCGGATTCTGACTGTACGATGTGGTCAACCGTAGCTAGAAATCTATAGCTATAGCAGGGCAGGCGTATAGGCCCTATAGTCATATGCCCTAGCCCCGACTCCAACTCCGCCCCTAGCCCCCTAGGGGCTGTCAATAAAGCCCCTAAGCGCTCGGGCTATAGCTTCTTAACCTACCTTACTACTGCTGCCGCTACTACCACTACTACTACCACTTCCGCTGCCAACCCTGCTACCACTATAACCGCTACTAGGTCGAGCGATATATCGTTCGATAGCCCTTTTAAAGGGCTTTCTAGCAGTCAACACGCTACTACCGCTACCGCCGCCCCTACCCCCTTTAAAAAGGGGAAAGAAAAAGAGAAAGCCCTACCACCTACAACCCTTGCCCTTACCTTCTCTAGTCTTATAGACCAGATAGTCAGTCTTTCAGTTAATAACCCGGCCTTTAAGGAAATCGTCGAATATACCGGGCTAGCTAGAAAGCTAGCCTTAACGCAGATCTTAAAAGAGGAGGAGAAAAAAGCCCTAATATTTCCCTTGTTCGTTGCCCAGGCCTCGAGATAGAAGAAGCACTAACAACAGTAACAACAACAGCAATAACAATAGTAGTAGCAGCAATAACCCCCCGCCGTCGAATCAGAGCTAACCCGCCATACCTAGGCTGCTATAGCAGCGGCTAGGGTAAAGCCTACTAAGCTAGGCTTAGAAAAACAGGTCCTTATACAGCTAGGATCAGCCTCTTCCTCCCTTAGCCAGAAATTAGCCCTGGAAATTGTATAGGCAGTATAGAAGGCTATAGGGCACTCTATCAAGGGGGTAAGGACCCTACTAAGCGGTAACCTTATACTAGTTACTAAAGGAGAAAAAATCAAAAAAGCCTTAGAAGAAAATACAGCCTGGCTAGCCTCTTTATTACTAGAGGCCTCGATCTATACTATTACCTAGGCTATTGCTGTTAAAGGGCTTATAATAGCTGACCGGGTAATAGAAGCTAGCCTTCTAGCAGCAGTAAAAGAAGTCTATCCTTCGGCCTTAAGGGCTAAGGTCTAGTACCCTCTCTAGATCGAAAGAACAAGAGTCTTAGCTCTTATTGCCTTTTCTAGCTAGTAAGAGGCCTACTAGGCCTGTCAAGACAGAATCTTCTAGGCCTATAGGGCCCTAAAAGCAGAGCCCTATATCGATAAGGCTAGGGCTTTATAGTGCTTTAACTGCTAGTGGTAGGGGTATAAAGCTAAATACTGCTACTCCCCTGCCCTTTGCTATAACTGCGGCTAAGAAAAGAAAAAGCATACTAAGGCGGCCTATACTAAGGCTTAGCACTGCTGGAACTGCCGTAGCAACCACTACGCTAGGGTAGAAGAATGCCCTAAAAGAAAGAAGCATAAGGCTTAGGCAAAATCCAGCCTACAAAACAGGCCTATTAACTTCGACCTCCCTGGCCTACTTAAGCCGGCAATATCAATAGAAGACCGGCTAGAAGGGGAAGAAGGCTATATAGTAGTAGCTGGAAAACGCCGCTGTGGCCGCCCCCCTATAATAACCGCTACTACCGCTATTGCTACCGCTACTACCGCTATAGCCTCCCTTTCCTAGCGAACTATAAGGGAGGCTTTTAGCAAAATCACCGCTACTACCTTTACTACTACCGATCTAGCAGCTACTGGTACTATAACTACCGGTTCTATACCCTCCTCCTTAGAGCCGGTAAGGGGCTCTATAGAGGAAGAGGATATGGATATGCTTTAGTCTCTTTTTCTACCTTCTCTCCTTCCTTAGACTGCTTCCCCTCTCTCTTTTTAGACTGTCTTTTCTTTCTTCCCTATAGCTAGTATCTTACTACTATACTAAGGTAGAGGGGAAGGCTATAGGCCTAGGCTTATAAGCTTTTAAGCTTTAAGCCTAGCCTTGCCTTACCCCTTTTTGCTAACAAGACTCCTTCCTTATTCCCCTACCCCAAGCCCTATATTAATTGAGATATAGGGCGTTCTTATAGAAGATAGGTAGGGGAATAGGCGCAATTTCCCTTAGTAGCCTCCTAGACGGCCTCCCCTTACGATGTTTTTCTTTTAGTACTGCTCTTTTCCTCTTGCTAGGTTGCCCGCCTTGTTAAGCTCGTTAGAGGTTTTTCATCCGTTTTCCGGTTTTCCTCTAGCATAAGTGTAAGCTAGCAGCCCCTTATAGCCCCTTAGGGGACTCTATAGGAGTAATAGATATCTATCTAATTAGATAGATTCTATTACGCTATCTGATCCCCATGGGGGATATCTAGGTAGGCTGAACTAGTGCTATAGGAAAACCGTATAACGGGTGAAAAACCTATAACCGTACATAGGAAAAAAGGGGGGTGTGATAGGGGGTAGGCCAATCTTTACCAGAGTAGATACCGCCCCTTTAGTAGTATGAAAAACATACTGCCTAAAGGGGTATAGGCTAGACCGCTCCTAGCCTCTAAGCAACAGAGTATTCTAGCAGTCTAGTAGCAATATAGCGAACTAGGGGGCGTATAGCGCTGCTGCCCCCTTTTTCAAGTCTGTAGAGAAAGCTATATATATCCCCTCTTTCCCTCTCCTTAAAGAAGGCCGAAGGGTAGGCCAGGCAACCGTCAAATATATGTCGGATATCCTCTGTAGCTAGATAGCAGTAGTAAAGGGGGTTATTAACTCTAGGCACCTTATAGGTATATAG
Source organism: Phyllachora maydis (assembly GCA_029339225.1). Taxonomy (NCBI): domain Eukaryota; kingdom Fungi; phylum Ascomycota; class Sordariomycetes; order Phyllachorales; family Phyllachoraceae; genus Phyllachora; species Phyllachora maydis. The sequence goes on from JAQQPM010000004.1 coordinate 5,266,287, forward strand.
GAATCCCCTTAGGCCTATCTTCCCTATATAGGCCTGTATTAGCAGCGAGCTTTCGGCCTTAGAGAGGTTATAGTAGCATCTTTAGAAGGCCTCCTTAAAGGCCTTAGCTAGGTTCTCCTCTTAGAAGGTAGCCTTAGCTGATTTCTCTAAAAGGCTCTCTATATAAGGGTTATAACCAGAGGCCCTAGCCTCCTATAGATAGCGATCCTTCTAGGCAGTATAGAGGGGTTCTTTATTAATAGCCTTCCTTAGTTATTAGTAGTACTACTAGGCTATTACCTCCCTTTTTCTTTCTTACTTTATACGCCTTTTTAGGGGGAGGCTAGTCCTAGGGGTCCTGTTTCTAAGGGTAAGGCATAGGGCTTCCTTCTATTTATCTACCTCTTTCCCTATAGCCCTATTTATTCTAGCTTAGCTAGAGAAGGAGAGGGCGTTAAGGTAGAGGTTAAGGGGAGGGACGTTAGCCTTATAGTAAAGGCTTTAGACCAGTGTCCTTTTATAGGCCTCTATAACCCTCTTTAGGGCCTCGTTTTCAGATGCTAGTAGGCCTCTAGTTATACCCTATAGCCTATTTAGTATTACCGGTATAGGGGTATGCTAGGCCGAGGCTGCGTAGGCTAGGACCGGCCTTATTACTACTATATATAGGAGCCTAGTCTTTTCGATTCCAGGTCTCTAGGTCTTTCTAGCTAGCCTAGTAATAGCAAGGGACTGCGTTTTTAGCTTCTGCTATAGGGTGCTAGCGTAGGCCTTCCAGGTAAGCTTAAAGTCTAGCTAAACCCCTAGAAAATAGGCCTCTTTAACTAGTTATAAGGGGGGGGAGTCCTCTACTAGTCCTAGGTTAATAAGGTCGGTCTAGGGCTTCCTTCTAGGGGGGAAGTATATAAGCTCGCTCTTTGCTGCTAAGAAGGTAACTCTAGTAGTTGTTGCCTAGTCTAGGCACTCTTTCCAGGCCTCTTCTAGCTGCCTAACCGTTATTATAGCTTCCCTGCTAAAGGCTAGTAGGTTAGTATCGTCTATATAGCCTATAGTAGAGATAATAGGGTATTTTCTCTCTAGTCTTTCGTATAGGGGGCAGAGGTATAGAACTAAAAGGATTAGTAAAAGTAGTAAGCCTTAGGGTACTCCTGTTAGTACTAGGATTTACTGGCTTTTTTAGCTGTTAAATAGGAGGCTAGTAGTCCTAGAGAAGAGGAATTCCTTTAGCCAGTATAGTAGCCAGGTAGGTAGCCCTAGCTAGTCCAGTATAGCTAGGAGCCTATTATAAGGGATACTATCGAAATATCCTAATAGGTCTAGCTATAGGAGGGAGGCCCCGGCTTTATACTTCTATATCTCCTAGATCTAAGCTATAAGGAGGTATATAGCCGATTCGGTGGATTTATAGCGGCAGCAGCCCTATTATATTGCTGGAATTAGCTTAAAAGCCTTAGCTATATCCCTTATCTTAGTCCCTATAACTTTCTCTAGAACCTTGCTAATGCAGTTAAGTAGGGCTATAGGGCAGTAGCCTCTAGAGGTATTATAGGTATCTAGCTGTTTTCCTAGTTTAAGGAGGACAATAGTAACCGCTTCCTTATATTCCTATAGATAGAAGCTATAGAGGAAGGATTTTAAGGCTAGTATAGTAAGGGCCTTAAATAAGGGGTTGCTATAGGCTTTTAGAAAGCCTATAGGGAGTTCGTCAGGTCCTAGTACTTTCCAGGGTTTTATTGTTTTAATAGCCTCTTTTATATCGTCTAGCCTAACTGTCTAGCTAACTAGTAGCCTAGGGCCTATTAGGGGTTCCTCTAGGCTATCCTCTTAGGGGGAGGAGGGGAAGAAGTATACTAAAAGGGCCTCTACCTTCTCCTAGAAGGTACTAGCTTGCCTAAGGGTTAGCAGCTTAGAAGGGGGTAGGGCGGTAGTACTTTATAGCCTAGCCTATCTTTCTAGTTACTAGAGCTTTTCTGGCTTTTCTCTAGCCTCCTATAGAAAGGCCCTTTAGGTCTTCCTCTTACTTTCTCTTATAGCCTTTATTTACTTCTTCTAGGCTGACTTATAGGCGGTAAGGAGGGCCTAGTTACTAGGGGAGCGTTAGAGCTATCTTTCTGCCCTTTTTCTCTCCTAGACTACCTAGTAGATTTCGTTGTTCTACTAGGAGGTACTCTTTCTTCTAGTAGTTACTAGGGTTCCTTTAGGGGTTATAGCCCTAGTAATATACTAGAGTTCCTCTAATAGTCGCCTATAGGCCTCCTAAAGCTTAGCTAGGTTAGAGAGGCGTAATAGATATCTATAGCCCTCTATATTATATATTAGAGAGCTAGCCTCTCTTACTACCCCCTCTTTATCCATCTTCTTCTACTAGAATTAGAGGGGTAGTAGTAGGGTTTCTATAGTCTCTAGGTCGATATCTAGTACCTAGGGGTAGTAGTCTAAGCATAAGTATATATCTAAGCTAGTATAGGAGTAGATAAGGCTACTACTAAGCTAGAAGTAGTTAATAGTAGAGGCTCTACCTGCTTAGCTCCCCTATAGTACCCTAGTTATAGCGCTATAGGGGGTATAGAGGGTAAGCCCCTGCTCTGCTATTAATAGCAGTAGGTCTTTTAACCTAGGGCTAAAGCGGTTATATTAGTCCTAAAGGAGGTGGTAAAGGTTAAAGTCCCTAGCTAAAAGGTAAAGGCCTAGATAGGCGTTAATCTTCCCCCTTATTTCCTTAATAAGGGGGGTTAAGCCAGTCTAGGGTTAAGGGTTGTTATATAGGGACTAGACTGTAAAGAGACCGTTCTTAGTCTATATAGTAGCCCTAGCCCAGTCTAGGCTAGAGCTGTAAGTCCATATTACTAGTAGAAGTAATTTATAGATATAAAGTAAGGCTTGTCCGTTAGGGGTGAAAATAAGGTAGTAGAGGGCTGATCTAGGGTAGTAGGTAGAGTGCTATACCTATCTATTAATCCAGGGCTCTTATATAGCAAGTATTTCTTCTTTTACTATAGAAAGTAGTACTTCCTATACCTCCTTCAAGCCTTATACGTTCTAGAGGTATACCTTTATATCTCTATCTCCTCTAGCTATATAGTAGGCGGTGGTTATTATATAGTAGTAGCGTTAGCTAGTCTAGTATCTAAGTCTAGTCTAGGTCCGGCATCTAGGGGTCTAGGGGCTTCTATAGGCTCTAGGGTTCTAGTAGGTCCAGTAGCCCCTTTAGGGCTTATAGCTAGCATAGAGGAAGAGGAAGGGGGGGTTTGGCCGCTTAAGTGGCTAAAGTAGGTAGTAATTATACTCTAGTTAGGGGTTAATCCTTTTGATACTATTAGCCGGCCTCTCTATCTCTTCCCTAAGACTATAGTATAGCCTTCCTCCCCCTCCTCTTATAATAGGGCCTGCTAAGGGGGGTATTGCTACTGTTATTGCTATTACTACTGTTATTGTTAGTATTAGTGCTGGTATAGGGGCGGTTAGTTAACGTTAAAGGCCTTAGGCCTAGAACGTAGATATCCCTTAGCCTATGCCTATACCTCCTTTAGGTAGGGGCAGGCCTCTAAACAGATATAGTAAGCTTAGTAGTAGTTGCGGCAGCGGGGTACTCTAGAGCAGGTAGGGGCTTCTGGCGTAGTATGGCTGTTAGTACTATAGTTATAGTAGATCTCTTCTTTGCTCCGGCATACCTTAGCCCTATAGCCCTATTTCCAGTACTATAGGCATTAGATAGGCTTAGCTTCGTCGATCTAGGGCTCTACTTCTAAGGCTTAGCAGCTCTAGAAGACCCTCTCTTTATAGGCTTTCTAGGCTACCTCTAAGAAGGTAAAGGCTATTAGTGCCTTAACCCTAGTCCGTTCTAGCCCTTAAGGGTACTAGACCTTTGCCCTAATTACTATAGGGTGTTACTTCCTAGCTTCTTCTAGTAGGCCTTCCTTTATAACCTGGTTATAGACTATAAGGCCCTTAACTACTACTGCCTAGGTTGTTATATATAGGAAGGCCTTCTTGCTAAAGGCCCTTATAATCCAGGCAGTATTACTCTCTAGGCTCTTCTTTATCTCTATATTCTCTATAACTAGAAGGAGGTTACCGCTAGGGAGCGTCCAAACCCCCTAAACTACTAGGCTAAAAGCCTGTTAGATAGCCTATACTACCTCTAGGGCAGATTTAGCAAGTACTTATTATTAGGCTAAGCCTAGTCAGATAAGTACCTAGCGCTCTAGGCTAGACCTAATTACCTTGCTAGCTATTAGCTTACTAGCTATATTAGCCTAGGTAGGGGCTATAGGCTAGGAGTAGCTAGGTTGTTGTTATTATTATTGTTGTTACTAGTAGTAGCTAGGCTGCTAAGGGTGTTGCTAGTACTATAGCTTAGGCGTTGTTAGGGTAGTAGGGCGGTTCTAGGGTGCTAGAGCTGCTGCTATTATAGCTAGGGCTTCTTTAGGCGGGTCCTAGAGCAGGGCTGTAAGGGCAATTTACCTGGCCTCCGTAGTTGCTTCTACTATACTATAGAAGTTAGTACTATTCTTAGCTAGGCTGATTATCCGGTCTAGGAGGCTAGAGAGCGTAAGGGTAAGCTTAGGGGGGCTAAGGGCAGCCTAGGCGGTTTTCTTAGTTACTAGGGCGATATAGTCAGCCTTAGTAGCACTGTTGTTGCTTTCTTCCTTCCCTATATTTTTCTCTAATTTTTTCTCTAGCTTTTTCAAGGTTTTCTAGCTAGAAGGGGCTAGGGCTAGGGCATACTAGCTACTATTTAGGCCCCTAAGGAAAGGGGCAAAGACGTTCGTTAAGGGGGGGGTACTAATTATAGGGGCGTTAATAGTAGAGGGGGCGCTAAAGCTAGGTACTATAAGTGCTATAGTTATAGCGCCTATAGCAGTCTCCTTAGCAGTAGTAGAGATGGTAGTCTAGCAGTCTTCCATCTCTATATCGTTGTTTAGGTAGTCCGTACTTAGGGGTTAGTAGTCCGTACTTAGGGGCTAGCTTAAGGGGTTGTTATTATTATTGTTAGCTATAGGTAGGGCAGGGTTATTAGAGTATAGAGCTACATTAGTAGCCTATATATAAGGAAATTGCAGTTGCAAGAGGGCAGCTAGGCTTACTATTTTCTGCATTTTCGCACGCCTAGGGCTATCGCGCAACCGAGAGCGCTACAGCGAAAATTAGCGGGCGTTATGTCCTTAATCAGACGGTTCGAATAGATGTGGTTGCACGCAATTTGGTGTAGTTTTGACCAAAAACTCGTTTTTCGTTTTTAGGTGTCGGTCGTAATTACTAATTAGTCTTGTCTAGAATTACTATAGGACCTATAACGATTTCTAGGCTTCTCTAATTACTACTGTCGTTTTATTTCTAGCTTTTCCTCTATAGTATATCCTTTGACATCCCTTTGCTATAACAGAGCCTAGACTAGGCTATAGTCTGATTCTTCCTAGAAGGAAACCTTCTTCTGACGCTTAAAACAGGCTTTTACTATAGGGCTTATATTATAATACTTTAACCCTAACTATAGGATAGTAGTAGAGACTAATATATCTAACTAGGCCTTAAAAGATATACTGTTCTAATATAACTTAAAAGGGATTCTATACCTAGTAACTTTTTTCTCAATAAAGTATATACTAGTAGAATATAACTATAAGATCTATAATAAAGAGCTTCTAGCTATTATAAAAGCGTTTAAGGAATAGAGACTAGAACTATAAAGCCTAGACTAACCTATCTAGATATTTATAAACTATAAGAACTTATAGTACTTTTATATAATAAAGATTCTTAATTAGAGATAGGTCTAATCGTCTAAATTCTTAGGCAACTTCTGATTCTAGATTACCTATAGACCTAGTAGTAATTATATAAAGCTAGATACTCTCTTCTAATACCTTAGTAACTTACTAATAATATACTTAGATTTATCAGATACTTAAATTATATAGACATCTTAAGTTTTACTTCTAAACTTTGGATAGGGTTATATCTAAGTTACTGCTATTCTTATACTTTTACTCCTTATACTTAATATATTAGACTTAATTTACTCTATTATCTAGACTATCTACTATAACTGGTAGGACTCTTAAAGACTTCTAGGCTATATTTAGGACTATAACTGCTATATATTTCTGCCTAAGCTTCGACCGCTCCTATATATAGCTATAGCCGACTTTATAGTAATTTAGGGCTAACTCTATATTAATAACTGTCTTTTTATCCTACTAAATAATAGAACAAGGCTATAAATTATCTACTAGAACTATAGCCTATTGCCGGTAGGGTATTCTAGCTATAATAAGACTTTAGAACTCCTATAATACTTCTATTATTAACTATATATAAAGTAGGACATTATATAGTTTATTATAGTATACTATATTTACTGTTTTACTAAGAACGCTAAAGGATCTCTACTAGGCCTTCTTACTTTACTAGTCCTTTTCTAGCCTAAGACTATAATAAGTATTAATTATATCTTACTACTTCTAACCTACTATTAATTTAGAGTAATTTATTAGTATATTCTTATAGTAGTTAATAGACTAATAAAATCAAGATACTCTATTATAATACCTAACCTTTCTATAACTATACTTACTTCTCCCTTTATTATAAATATCTTCCGACTTTATAATACCCTTGACTATATTATATTAGACAGGGGTACTTAGTTTATTAGTACTTTTTAGAAAGAACTTTACTACCTTTTAGGTATCCTCTTATAATACTTCTTTATAGCCTACCTTAAAACTAATAGTTAGATAGAAATTATAAATACCTACCTAGAATAGTACTTTTAAGCCTTTATTTCTTTCTATTAGGATAATTAGATAGACTAGTTACCCTTAGTAGAGTTTATAAGTAATAACTATAAGTTAAAGACTACCTATCTTACACTATTCTTCGCTAATTATAGATAATACCCTAATATAGGTATTAAACCTAAGCTATTTATAGCCTTCCTATAAACTAATATCAAATAAAAGGAGTTCCTAGATACCAAGTCTATCTATAAAAGACTATAAAGAGTAGTTAATTATATCTAACTATTTATAGAATAATCTTAAGCCTTTATAGCTATAACTATAAATAAAAAACGCTAGGACTTAGTTTAGTATAAAGTAAGGGATAAGGTATAAGTTAGTACTACTAATATTTAGTAGGGTTAACCTTTTAAGAAGCTTAGCTATAAGTAGCTTAGCCCTTAGAATATTACTAAGGTATATAGATAGGTAGTTATAGTTTATATCCTACCTCTATATAAGATCTTCCCTATCTTTTATATATCTCTAATCTTACTTACCTCTAATAGTCTACTAGGCTAATAATCTATAAACCTACCTTTATTACCTTATAGAGCTATCTTATCTAATAAAGGCCCTAGACCGAACGTTAAGTAGTATTTTAATAAAATACTTAACTCTTAATTTAGAAATAGTACCCTTAAATATAGGGTCTAATAGCTAAATCTTATAAACCTCCCTAGGAACTAGCGACGAATATTTAAGGCTATATAAGCGATATATATAATTTTTATACTAAGTATCCTATAAAGCCCAGCCTACTAGATTAGTTCTAGGAATAGAGTTTTCTTATTCTAAGGTACTATAATAACTTACTACTAACTTATTATAAAGGCTGCTAAAACGGCAGAATATAACCCTAACCCTCTACTTATATCCTATAAAACAACTACCTACCTACTATAGTACAAATACTTATATAGGCTACCGCCTTAGTATCCCTATTATAAGGCTTAGTACCCTTATATAACGTAGTAGCTAGCCTCTTCTTTAAGGCTACTATAACTCTATAATAACCGTTATATATATTAAGACTAGGCTATATCTAGTAGAGCTAAACATTATAATGCTATGTAAATTCTTATATAGACTCTCTACCTTAGAGGGCAAGTAGCAGTATAATATAGGTGTAGTACTAGCGGCGATTTTACATAAAATTTTCATTTATAACAATTCTTTCCCAATAATATATTAACGATTAGGCCCTAACTCCTAACTAACCCTTTATTAGACTGCTATTTCTTCTTCGACTTATAATAGAAAAAACTTTCGTTTTGTTTATACTATACTTAGCATAATATACCTTAGTCGCTATATTAAGGTTATATAGCAGTTAGTATACTACTATAGTAACCTAGAAGCAATCCTACTTATTAAAGTAATACTATACGTTTTTGATAGGACTATTAGGGTCTATTGTAAATAGAGTATAGAATCTCTTAGCAATATAGTATATAGGTATATATTCCTCTATCTTATATTAAAGGACTCCTATTAGCTACTATAGATACTAGTACTGTATTACCTCCGACTTGCCTATAGCTCTTTAGTATACCGCTAGACAGTTAGCCTTCTTCTGTTTTATATAGAGCTTATACTGTTGCCCTTTAGTAGTATTAACTATATAGGGCTCTATAGAAAAAAGCTTATAGGCCTACTACGCTAGATAGCCTTTGTTATATAAAAGATAACAGACCTAATATAAGCTTTATATAGGACCTCCTTTACTAAGGGAATAGAGTATAAGATAGGCGCTATATTAGTAGGGAGTTAGTAGTAGCTCTTAAAAGAAACTAATAAGATTATATAAGTAAAGTACAAAGAGAAAATTTTTATAAGCTTAATAGTAACTTAGGCTTATATCGGGTATAGGGAAAAACAGCTTCGGCGCTACGTTAGTGCTAGACCTGGTAATAGGTAGGTTATAGGGCCTAATATAGCAGGTAGGTCTAAGGAAGGTAGGGCCTAGAATATACAGGCCTTAGAGTGGACCCTACCCTACTAATAATATACTTATAACTATATAATATAGGTCTAGGCCTCTATACTAGCACCTTCGACCCTACCCTACAAACGACATACTTATAACTATATAACGACACATGTATAACCCTACTATATACAATCATTGTCTATAGTTAAGGGCAACTGCAGTTTGAGGGTAGGGTGCTGTTACAGCCCTATAGTCCTAGTGTTTATATCCTATATATATATAGCCCTGTTCCATACTAGGACCTTCCGTCCTATATACAACAACATCTTTCTACAACCCATCTTTGCTCTAGCCTTGACACCCCCCTTATAACTAGCTAAAGAGGCCTGATTTCTAGGGGTTTAGCTAGACCCTAAGCTTACCTAGAAGGCCTATATAGGCAACCTATAGTAGAAGCTAAGAACATAGTCTCTAGCTATTACTAGGCTAGCTGGAAAGACCTAGGAACCTAGAATCGAAGAGACTAGGCTCCTATATATAGTAGTAATTAGGCTAGTCCTAGCCTATGCAGCCTTAGCCTAGCATACTCCTATATCTATAGTACTAAACAGGCCCTAGGGTATAACTAGGGGCCTGTTAGCAGCTAAGATCAAAGCCCTAAAGAGGGTTATAAGGGCCTATAAGCGAATGCCGATCTAAAGTTTTTACTATAAGGCTAACGTCCCCCCTCTCGACCTCTACCTTAATGCCCTCTCCTTCTCTAGCTAGGCTAGGATAAACAGAGCTATAGAGGAAGAGGTAGTTAAGAAGAAGGAAATACTATACTATACACTTAGAAACAGGACCCCTAGGACTAGCCTCCCCCTAGAAGGGCGTATAAGGTAGGAGAGAAAAAAGGAAGTAACAACCTAGTAGTATTACTAACAACTATAGAAGACTAATAACAAGAAGCCCCTTTTTACTGCCTAGAAAGACCGCTACTTATAAGAAGCTATAGCCTCTAGCTACGACCCCTGAATAAATATAGAGAGCCTCTTAGAAAAACCAGCTAAAACTACCTTCTAAGGGGAGAACCTAGCTAAGACCTTTAAGGAGGCTTTCTAGAGATGCTATTATAGCCTCTCTAAGGCTAAGAGCTCTCTACTAATATAGGCCTGTATAGGGAAGATAGGCCTAAGGGGATTCCTATATACCTATAAGGTGCCTAGGGTTAATAGCCCCCTCTGCCGCTACCACCTAGCCATAGAGAACATCTAGTATATATTTAACAGTTACCCGGCCTACCCTTTAGTAGCCTCTAGGGAAAGGGAGGGAGGAGATATATAAAGCTTTCTCTATAGGCTTGAAAATAGGGGTGGCAGCGCTATACGCCCCCTAATCCGCCATATCGCTACTAGACTGCTAGAATACTCGGTTGCCTAGGGGCTAGGGGCGGTCTTGCCTATACCCCTTTAGGCAGTATATTATCATACTCCTAAAAGGGCAGTATCTATTTTGGTAAAGTTTGGCCTACCCCCTACTATACCCCCTTTTTCCTATATAGGGTTACAGGTATTTCACCTGTTATACGGTTTTCCTATAGCACTAGTCTAGCCTACCTAGATATCCCCTACGGGGATTAGATAGCGTAATAGAATCTATCTATCTATATATCTAGCCTTTAGGATCTTCTAGACCTAATATAATTCTAGACCTCCCTTGGTTTTATACCTATGACCCTTTGCTAGACTAGGCTTCTAGTACTATAACCCTAGATAGAGGGGTACTAGTTGTACTTTAGGATAAGGACCCTCTAATACCTACCTAAGGTACCTCCAACTCTCCTCTAAACACTAATTAGGACCCTTCTAACTTATATCTTCTACCTCCTATACTATTCCTATTTTTTATAAAAGACTCTAACGTCTCTAGTCTATTAATAGTAGAACTCTATACTATTATAGATACTTTGTTTTAGAAAGGATTTACTACTAACTTATTCCTAACCCTAGATAATACTAATACCTTTCCTTCTTAAATCTTTAGGATATTTAACAAGGATATTAAAAAATATCTTAAAACCAAACTACTTATTTTAGAAACTAATATTAAGAAACTTCTACCTACTATATATTATAACTGTTGATTGCGGTAAGGGGGGTCAGGTGCTGATCCCCGTGACCGCGCAGCATATGAGCCTCTTGCTCTAGGGAATAGGGCGCGTACTACGCTACTGAGCCTCTTGCTCTAGGGAATGGGGCGTATACTGCGCTACTTGTACGACAGCTATAAGTGGCGCACCTACGTACTACGTAATGGTTACTAACAAGCGCTCTGCTCTAATATAGGTATTTAAGGGGTACGTAACTACCCCCTAGATAAAGGGAGATATAACAATCTAGAACTAGAACTTAAACTAGTATTTCCTTACTACTTGCTTTGCTCTTATTGTTTTAGATTACTATAATCTTTAGAAACCTACTAATACTGATTAGTATTGTCTCTATATTGCAATATAGGGGTAACGCAGAGTGGCAAGGTAGTTAGTTAAGTACTTAATAACCTTAACTAAGTAGATTATAGTTTGCTTATTAAGGGCTATTAATTAGGCAACTAGATAACTACCCTATTAACTTAGTAATATCGCTTATAAGAAAACCGACATTATAAACCTATCCTCCTAGGCCAAGAAAGCTTAACCTAAGCTTCTAGACTAAGGAAGCGTTGCTTAAGAGAATGCTACTAAAACTATATTGCTAACTAACTCTACTACAATTAATATACTATAGTATCCTAAGATCCTTCTACTTATAGAACCTTAAGAAGGAAGGATACTAAGATAAACCCCTATTATATACCAAGTATTTCGTTAAGTATAGCCTAGGATCTTAAAAAGCGTTTTAAGCAAGAATTCCCTATCTAGCTACCTATTATAAGCATTGACAAATTTAATGCTTAAACCTTTTATAGATTGCTAGAGTATATCAATCTAGAGTATAATAGTAATAAAGTACTTAATTTATATATACTCTCCTGCCTTAGCACTTATAAGGGGTAATAATCTAAAGATCTATACTATAAATTCCGCTTAGATTTCAAGGACTAGACAGCTAACTACTTTAATAAGTTGAATAACAAACTACACTTATAACTATGCTAAACGCTTAACGACAGCTATATCCTAGTATATAGCTTAAAAGGGTAGAAGCTCTCTAAGGGACTTATAACGCTTGCTAATAACCTGTTTGACAATCTAGGGCCCGACGTACTCCCCTAAATCCATAGAACATTGATCTAGGCCAAGTATAGACGGTATATAACAACATCTCTTCCCGTTTAAACAGAAAAGGGGAAGGAGATTGTACTAATAACAATCTAAGAATCTGAATTTAGTACCTAGCTATAGGAGGTACTATAGAGGGAGATGCAAATCGGTAATACAGCTATAAACGCTACCTAGTAATATAGGCTAACAAGCAGCTTGATTATAAATAACGATCAACTAGTAAGCGGCTAAGACCCGGGCATATGCCAGATAGCGGCCTAAAGTAGAACGCTCTATGCTGGCAACTACGGCCAGTTCGGAAATACCCTTTACCTACTAAATCCGGACTTATAGATAATACTTCCGATTTATAGACTTAGAAGCGTAATAGGAGTAGGATTCTTACTAGCTAGTAAGGGTACTAGCGAAGGCTATAGATTCCTACTAACCACCTAAAGTGCCGGCTAAGGTTATACCTAAGGTTATAGTTAAGGTAACTACTAAGGCTATAACTAGAGAACCAATCAAAGGGGACGACAGAACCCTATATAGCCTGTATAAACCCCTGGTATTAATACTAGATATAGGCTAGAACATGCTTAACCTTAAGCAGGTAATAAAGAGCGGTATGCCTAGTATAAGTACATTACGTATAGAAGCACTAAGTATATAGCTATCCTACCGATTAAAACGGGCTGGATAAACAAGACAAGTATTAATTGAAAAACCCTAACTAATTTTATTAAGTCTTAGGACTTAAAGGATAGCTATTCCAGGTCTAATAACGATATCCTTAATAACAAAGTTCGTTTCTTCCTATACCGCTACTAGACTTTCTAGATTGATTATAGCCTACTAGACACTGTTTTTCCAAACGCTCTTTTAGGATAAGCTAAGGAATACCACCTATACTATATCCCTCTTAGCATCTCCTTTATCTAACTATATAGTATCTTAAAGGGATACTTTAAGATAAGTACTAAGTAGAACAACTACTTATATATCTAGAATACTATTACTTTCTAGTCTATATGCCTTAAAAGCAAGAATAGTAACAAGTCTATAAAGGAAATTCTTTAGATCTTACTTAATAGACTCTAATAAAGCTAATATGGGCTTAGTCCGCTCTATAACTATAAGGAGTTCCTAGTTATAAATATAATCCAAGCCTACTAAGGAGTGTCTAAGCTAAAGATCGCTCTATATAAACTACTAATAAGCTTCGAAGAGCTAGTAGCTATACTTTACTAAATACTTAACATTAAGAAAGCGGATTATATATATTGCTAATTCTTAATAGACTATAGGTTTACTATAACGAAAGCCAGGCCTATAAGAAACTATCAAAGTAACCTAATTATAGATTCGATCTTTAAAAGAAACTAGGCAACGTATATATAATAACCTAGAGGTTCTACTAGGTATAGAAAGTAAAACGAGCTCTAGTAAGGGGACTATAACAAAAACCATACCAAAATAGGTTGTTAGATTTATAGTAAGCTAGATTACTGCTCTTTTATATATAGCTAAGAGGAATAAGTAATAGCTAAGAGCAAATAGCTTAAGCGAAAAGGCATTAATAAAGATCGTAGACAATATACAGTGTTCCTCCTTAATTATAAGGGTTTAGATAATAAATACGAAGTAAGGGAAGAAGATACTAAGCTTAAAGTATAGGTAGATAACTATAAAACCGATTAAACTTAAGGAGGAAATAAAGTACTAGTAATTAGTTTTAAAGAAGAATAAACAGCAGTGACTTACTTTGTAAACCAAGCTTTCCTCTACCTAATTACTAAGAGCGAACAACTATATAAAGATAGCGAAAAGGATACTAAGAAAATAAAAGCCATTTAGTTTATACTTAATAAGTATACCAAGACTAAATTCTAAGGGATTATACCTAATACTAGGGCTACCGACGTTTTAACTGCCGGACTCCGACAATTCCTTATACTAAAGAAGATAATTAGATCGCTTAAGATTAACAAGTTATATATAGGAGAAGTAAACATACTTTTTAGGTCTAGGGATTTAAAACGATTACTTAGAATAGTTAAAGTAGAGCTTGATATTAGTTATACAACTTTCTATATATTAGAGACGCTAACCCCTTTTCTTATATATCTAAAGGATATAGACAAGCTTGGTATTTACCTTAATAATATAATAAACAAGCTTATATCTAAGTTAGGAAAGCGTATATACGTTTAACGGAAATAGGGATATCTATAGATCCCTATAAAAGGGATTAAACTCCCGAGTATAGTATTAATAGCAGACAACGAGCATCCTATACCTCTATAACTTATAAAGGCCGAACTAAGACGTATTTATCGACGCTATAGACACCCTATAGTCGATAGATTGTATAAACTACTATAATAAGCAGATTACTAAGTAGAATATAGCGCTATCAAGATAATTAACAAGTTCTACTACTTTTGCCAAATTAAAGGCATAGCGCTATAACAATTCAGATTCGCGTTATAAGATGATATTTACTTTAATTTTAAGATTGTTATAAACGTCCTAGACATCGATAATTCTAAGGTACTATATATAGTTAATACTACAACGTTATTCTAAGTAGCCTACTTCCTAAACGATCTTTTAGCTAAAGAGATATAGGAGCAGCTAAAGGAATGTTAGATCAATATATACCTTAGATTACCCGATGTTTTACGCTACGACAAGGGTACTAATTTCAAAGTATATAAGTTCTAGACAGAAGCTAAGCTTATAGGTATAACCTGCTATTTAGTACTAGTCGAGGTATACTAGTTAGTTAGCAAGATCGAGCGGTATTATAGGCTACTAAAAAGGGCCTATAACATTATTAAATTAGAGACTACTAGATCTTGCTTAAAAGAAGCATATCTATAAGCAGCACTAAGCGCAGTTAATAATACTACTAGCCTAGACAGGCTAGTACTAACGCTCTTAGTTTTTAGCATATACCCGTACCTTACTATAGATGTACCGACTTTTCTATCTTAACTACGCCGAGCAGGCGTAATTCAGAAGGCTATAATACAATTGCAAATCCTAAATAATATAAGGACTGCGCAAGACGCTCTTGCATAATGTAATAGACTAAGTATAGAAGATGTACTACTATACTTACTAGAAGTAGGTACTAAAGTACTTATATTCCGGGAAAGCGACTAATAGATAGGACCTTATAAGGTAATCTTAGCTATAGATATGATAGTGATTATCGATATAGTTAACAGACCTATAGAATTTCGGAATATAATAGTTAAACTATATTACTAGGAGCTAGTATAGGATAAGTAAGATAATTAGGCTGGTATTAAGTAGCTAGAACCATTCTAATATCCCTAGCCTAAGTAGCCCTGCTAGTACGGACAACCCTAAAAGAACCTAGTACCTACTAACAACTTTATTTCAGAAAAAGAGAAGCGCGACTATAATCTTGCGCTTAAACTATAAGCTAAAGGCAAGATTACTATACCTAGTATACCATTCTAAGAATCTAATAAAATGGAACTGAACTTACTCCTAGTAGCTAGGGTAATTAAAGCGATCTAGATACTAGCAGATACTTCGGACTACTAAATCTTTAAGTTAAGGATTGTCTAGAAAGTGAAAGACAAGCTTACTTTACTATATAAGAAATCACGCTTTATAGCTTAGGGATTCGGCAATAAGGACAAGAAGTACCTACTTACTTAATTACCAACAATCTAATACTATATATAACAACTTATACTCTTACTACTCCTAATACTGCAAATGTACTTTGGTTTTAAGACGTAAGTACATAACGTTATCCAGGCTTATATATAAGCTAAGTTATAGCTAGTAAGGAAAATGATTCTTCTGTTACCTAAAGAGCTTAAGATACTCTATCCCCCTTATACCGTCTTACTTGTTAAAACCCTATTATATAGACTGGCTAAAGCCGGACTATACTAGTAGGTAATATATATGAACTAGTATACCAAATGTCTTGATCTTAAACTAAGCGCCTTCGACCTATACCTTATAATTAGCAAGATACGAATTGGAAGCGGATTTGGAATTATCGGCCTATAAACCAATAATACTCTTAATATCAGTAAGTAAGCCTTTACTAACAAGGAGAAGCTTAAGCTAGATAAAGCTATCTTTAAGTATAAGCTACTAGTATTTTTAACAGACAAATCAATTATAGACTTTAATAGATATAGGCTTGAAACGAGTATAGATACTATTAAGATTCAGTAAAAGGGGCAAGCTATATAACTCGAACTTATAAGCCTAGATGCCGAAATAGCAAAACAAGTATATATCGAACAACGCGTATAAAGTGCCTATATCGCTATAATTTACCAGCTAGAGGCGACTTTCGACTTGTTAGTAGTAGTATAGTTAACTAAGCCCGGTAAAGCTAAGATTACTAAGCTTAATACTCGACTATAATAGTAGATTAAGAACTTAAGGTATAGGCTGTGCTACTTGTAACTCGAACTCGAGATAGCCAAGCTCTTTGTCTTTATAGACGGATCATTTGCTAATAACGCTGATATAACATTATAGATTAGATTTATTATAATATTCGGAAACGAAACGAGTAGTATAAACGAGTTTAACCTACATAGCAATATCGTATACTAGTCCTTAACTAAGTACAAGCAGGTAACGAGAAGCGTTTTAGTAAGCGAAATATATAGAATAGTAAGTAGGTTTAATCTTAGGTATATACTATACTAGACGCTCGCCAAGATCTACTTAGGCCTAGGTCTACTATTACTACTACTAATCGTCGTTTATATAGACTTATTTAGTCTATATAAGTATCTAGTAAAGCTCGGGATAATAGTAGAAAAGCGTCTTATAATCAATATAATAGCTCTATAATAGAGCTACGAAAACCATGAAATTGCAGAAATCAGGTAGATTAGTAGCGACGATAATCTAGCTAACGCTATAACCAAGCATACGCCAAATAAGACGCTTAAAAGGCTCGTTACTACGAATATGGCTAAGATCAGAGTAGAAGGCTAGGTTTAACGCCTAGCTAAGTAATAGGAAGAGCCTATATAACTTAGGGTAAGATCGCTAGTATAAAAGACAAAGACTGCTAGGACGTATTATTTATAGTATAATAAGGAATATAAGGCAATATGCAAAACGATCTTAATTTATACTTTTATAGCTAGCGTAATATACGCGCTAGCGCCCTCTACCCCCTAATTACAATAATAAAACATTAATAGCCTTGCCTATAGCGGCTATTGCTACGAGCTTTTTCTGTATAGGCGTTATGCCCGCTATAGGCGCTCTATGCTTGACAAGAGCGCGTACCTTGTCTACTAAGACTAAGGTATACTTGGCGCTGTCGCGCTATATTTTCTAATCCTATAACCAATAAGTATTCCGATTAAACAATAGATACTACTAAAGATCGTAACTTACTTTGGCCTTTATAGCTAGGTTAGAGCGGAGCTCTAAAAAGCAGTCCGAGAACGGACGGACCGACTTAGGGCTATAACATATATTAGGAATAATAAAACAATAGAAATAATATGTAAATAGAACTTACATTAGTATATATAAGTGCCTGAATAAGTACTGCTAGTACTAGAGGCTGTAGCCCGACGTACGGTTATAGTACGCCATACGTAGCACGAAATTGCCAGACTTATTAAACGAGTCCTTAACGCCTGCTAAAAGCGAGCGTAGGTAGCTAAGGCAAATAATAGTACGTATAGTACTATATAGGCTACGAACTTTATACGCGTTAGTAATATTAACAATAAAGATAATAAGAGTAAGACGCTTACCCTCTAGTTTATATGTATAAGCGTGTAACAACCTCTTACAAGGCTTTATATAGTCCGACGTATAGCGTATACAGTAGCTAAAGCGGACGATAGAATCGTCTAAGCTTTCGCTAGACGACAAACTTACAGTCGCTGCTACTAGTATCGCCACTAGCGGCATAGGCGCGCTTGTAGTAGCGTATAGCGCCTTACGCCGCATATATATAGCTGCTAACACTGCCTTCTTAATAGCCGGCAATATAGATAGGGAGTGCTTGGCAGGCTTAGAGATACGCGCCTTATATATAGCGATCTCCGCCTTATATACCGCCTCCTCCTCCGCCTTCTCCTTACGCCGGAGCGTAGTAGCCTGCTTAAGTAGGATATATATACGTACGATCAGCCCCTTAGAATTAAAGGGCATAGAGTTAGCGTTAGAGCGGCCGCCTATAGACTTAGGCTGCATAACAAGCGTAGCCGCGTCCATAGTATTGGGATTGCCGTTACTATTATTGTTATTACCGTCGTTACCGCCCGCTACGCTCTCCTAGTTACCGTCGTTAGTAATAGCGCGCTTAGACACGTCCTTAAACGCATTATTATTACCCTTCTAGGCAAGATACTTGTTAAGAGCGTTAGTTATAAGTATATTAAGGGCGTCGCCGCCCTTATCCTTAGTATATATACAGGTATCGCCGCCTATGCTCCTATAGGAGCACCTACTCTACTTATTATCAAAATCTAACACTATAAATAATAAGATTAGTATACTTAAATATAAGACTAGTATACTTGAATATTAGTATATAATAGTAAGCAACTTACTTGTTGCTGCTAGTACTACTAATACTACTACTATTATTACTGCTGCTGCTGCTACTATTGTTATTGCTATTGCTACTACTGCTAGTATAGATCGTAGGGAGAAAAAGAACAGGTGGTATATAGTAGGAGAACCTACCTATTTATAGGTTTAGGGCGAGAGCGTTTAGAGTTTGTAATTAGCTAGCCTAGAGCTCTGATTTTTCCTATTGTAATTCCTATTTAGGACTACAAGCTTTTACAATAATGGTTACTAGCGTAATACACTTACTATTGCGCCGTTTAGAGGTATATCTAGAAGGTACTAAAGTCGCGCCTTCTACGCCGGGGATTAGTAACTAGGATTTAATATTCTGATTAGTAAACAAGAAGTTAAGTGATTAGCATTTCCTATTCTAGCAATAAGGGGAGTAAAATGATCTAGGATTTCCTATTTCGGTTAATAAAGTACTAGCATAGTTACAAAAGAAGAGTTGCTAGTATTGATTACAGTAAGGGGGGTTAGGTGCTAATCCCTATAACCGCGTAGTATATAAGCCTCTTGCTCTAGGGAATAGGGCGTATACTACGCTACTAAGCCTCTTGCTCTAGGGAATAGGGCACGCACTGCGCCACTTATACGACAGCTATAAGTGGCGCACCTACGTACTACGTAATGGTTACCAACAAGCGCTCCGCTCTAATATAGGTATTTAAGGGGTGCGTAACTACCCTCTAGATAGAGGGAGACATGACAATCCAGAACTAGAACTTAAACCAGTATTTCCCTGCTGCTCGCTTTGCTCTTATCGTTTTAGATCACTATAATCTCCGGAAACCTACTAACAATAACTTAATTATAGCTATTCTTGCTATAAATTTAGAAATGCTACTACCTTATTGCCCTTTTAATTACTATATTAAAATCACCCTAGGTAAGTTACTACTGGCTTTACAATGCTACTCTATAAGCTCTTAAGAGCTCTTAGTAATACGAAAATACCTAGATAACAATTTTTTTAAGGGCTTTATACAAAGTAGTACATTATTAGCAGCTATACTAGTATTAGAAGTAAAGAAACCTAGTAGGAGAGTACAAGTTTATATTATTTACTAAGGCCTGAATAACATTATAACTAAAAATCAATATATAATTCTATTTATTAGAGAAACGTTAGATATACTATATTAGGCAAAAAATATATACTCAACTTAATATTATAGTAGCATTTAATCGGATCTGAATCGCCCCTAGTAATAAATGGAAAACTATATTTATTACCTATTTCGGCTTATTTAAGTACTTAATGGCAAATTTCGGTATAACTAGCGCACTTAGTACTTAGTAGTACTTTATCAACCATACCTTATTCGATATATTAGATAAATATATAACTATTTATCTAGATAACATTCTTATCTTTAGCAATACCCTTATGAATTATATCTAATATATCTATAATATACTTATAAGGCTTATAGATACTAGCCTTATAGTAGATATTAAAAGTATAACTTTTATACTACCTAGATAAAATACCTTAGACTTATCATTTCGATAACTGGTATTTCTATAGACCCTGAAAAAACTAAGATAATTACTAATTAGCCTTACCTAGAATTACTATAGGATCTATAACGATTCCTAGGCTTCTCTAATTACTACTGTTATTTTATTTCTAGTTTTTATATATAGTACGTTCTTTAACATCCCTTTACTATAATAGAGCCTAGACTAGGCCTTAGTCTAATTCTTCCTAGGAGGAAACCTCCTTCTAATGCTTAAAGTAGGCTTTTACTATAGTACCTATATTATAATACTTGAACCCTAACTATAGGATAATAGTAGAGACTAATATATCTAACTAGGCCTTAGGAGGTATACTATTCTAATATAACTTAGAGGGGATTTTATACTTAGTTACTTTCTTCTTAATAAAGTATATACTAGTAGAATATAACTATAAGATCTATAATAAAGAGCTTCTAGCTATTATTAAAGCGTTTAAGGAATAGAGACTAGAACTATAAAGCCTAGACTAATCTATTAAGATATTTATAGACTATAAGAACTTATAGTACTTTTATATAATAAAGATTCTTAATTAGAGATAGGTCTAGTAGTGTAAATTCTTAGGTAACTTCTAATTCCAGATTACTTATAGATCTAGTAGTAATTATATAAAGCTAGATACTCTCTCTTAATACCTTGGTAACTTACTAGTAATACTCTTAGATTTATTAGATACTTAAATTATATAGAGATCTTAAGTTTTACTTTTAAACTTTAGATAGAGTTATATCTAACTTACTGCTATTCTTCTATTTCTGCTCTTTATACTTAATATATCGGACTTAATTAATTCTATTATCTAGACTGCCTATTTGAACTATTAGAACTTTTAAAGACTTTTAGACTGTATTTAGGACCCTAACTGCTACATATTTCCGTTTAAGCTTTAACCACTCTTATATATAGCTATAGCCGATTATACAGTAATTTAGGGCTAACTCTATATTAATAACTGTCTTTTTATCCTACTAGATAATAGAATAAGGCTATAAGTTATTTACTAGAATTATAGCCTATTACTAGTAGGTTATCCTAGCTAAAATAAAACTCTAGAACTCCTATAACACTTTTATTATTAGCCATATATAAAGTAGGACATTATGTAATTTATTATAGTATACTATATTTACCACTATACTTAGAACGTTAAAAGAGCTTTACTAGGTCTTTTAATACCTTTACTAGTCCTTTTCTAGCTTTAGACTATAATAAGTATTAATTATATCTTACTACTTCTAACCTATTACTAATATAGAGTTAATTATTAGTATATTCTTATAGTAGTTAATAGACTAATACAAATAAGATACTTTACTATAGTACCTAACCTTTTTATAATTATACTTACTTCTACCTTTATTATAAATATCTTCTAACTCTATAGTACTTTAGATTATATTATATTAGACAAAGGTACTCAATTTATAAGTATTTTTTAGAAGGAACTTTACTACCTTTTAAGCATCTCCTTATAATACTTCTCTATAGCCTACCCTAAAACTAATAGTTAGATAGAAATTATAAATACCTACTTAGAATAGTACTTTTAAGCCTTTATTTCTTTTTCTTAGTATAATTAAGTAAACTAGTTACCCTTATTAAAGTTCATAAGTAATAACTATAAGTTAGAGACTATCTATCTTATACTATTCTTTACTAATTATAGATAGTACCCTAATATAGGCGTTAAACCTAGGCTATCTATAGCTCCCTTATAAACTAATATGAAATAGAAGGAGTTCCTAAATACCTAGTCTATCTATAAAAGACTATAAAGAGTGGTTAATTATACCTAACTATTTATAGAATAAGCTTAAGCCTATATAGCTATAACTATAAATAAAAAATACTAAGGCTTAGTTTAGTATAAAGTAGGGAATAAGGTATAGTTTAGTACTACTAATATTTAATAGGGTTAACCTTTTAAAAAGCTTAGCTATAAGTAGCTTAGCCCTTAGAATATTACTAAGGTATATAGATAGGCAGTTATAGTTAATATCCTACCTTTATATAAGATCTTCTCTATCTTCTATATATCTTTAATTTAACTTACCTTTAATAGCCTACTAGGCTAATAGCCTATAAACCTACCTCTATTACCTTATAGAGCTATTTTATCTAATAAAGGCCTTGAACTAGAGGTTAAGTACTATTTTAATAAAATACTTAACTCTTAAGTTAGAAATAGCGCCCTTAAATATAGGGTCTAATAGCTAAAACCTTATAAACCTATCTAGGAACTAGCAATAAATATTCAGAGCTCTATAAGCAATATATATAATTTTTACGCTAAGTATCCTATAAAGCCTAGCCTACTAAATTGGTTCTAGAAGTAGAGTTTTCTTATTCTAAGATGCTATAAAATCTTACTACTATCTTATTATAGAAGCTGCTAAAATAGCAGGATATAACCCTAACCCCCTACTTATATCCTATAAAATAACTACCTACCTACTATAGTACAAATACTTATATAGGCTACTGCCTAAGTATCCCTATTATAAGGCTTAGTACCCTTATATAATACTATAGCTAGCCTTTTCTTTAAGGCTACTATAACTATATAATAACTATTATATATATTAAGACTAGGCTATATCTAGTAAAGCTAAACATTACAATACTATACAAAATCTTATATAGACTTACTTATACCCTAAGGGATAAGTAGCGGTATAATATAGGCGTAGTACTAGTAGCAATTTTATATAAAATTCTTATATATAACAATTTTTTGTAATAATACGTTAATAATTAGGCCCTAACTCTTAACTAACCCTCTATTAGACTACTACTTCTTTTTCGACTTATAGTAGAAAAAACTTTCGTTCTCTTTATACTATACTTAGTATAATATACCTTAGTCGGTATATTAAGGTTATATAGTAGTTAGTACGCTGCTATAGTAACCTAGAAGTAATCCTACTTATTAAAGTAGTATTATATATTTCTAATAGGACTGTTAGGGTCTATCGTTCATGGAGTATAGAATCTCTTAGCAATATAGTATATAGGTAAATATTCCTTTATCTTATATTAGAGGACTCCTATTAGCTACTATAGATGTTAGTACTATATTACCTCTAACTTGCCTATAGCTCTTTAATATACTGTTAGACAGTTAGCCTTCTTCTACTTTATATAATACTTATACTACTATTCTCTAGTAGTAGTAACTATATAGAGGTCCATAGAAAAAATGCTTATAGGCCTACTATACTAGATAGCCTTTATTATATAGAAGATAATAGACCTAATATAAGCTTTATATAGGACCTCCTTTAATAAGGAAGTAGAGCGTAGAGTAGGTACTATATTAGTAGAAAGTCAGTAGTAGCTTTTAAAAGAAACTAGTAAGATTATATAAGTAAAGTACTAAGAGAAAATTTTTACTAGCTTAATAGTAAATCAGGCTTATATTAGATATAGGGAAAAACAGCTTTAGCAGTACGCTAGTACTAGACCTAGGAATAGGTAGGTTATAGGGCCTAATATAGAAGGTAGGTCTAAGGAAGGTAGGCCTAGAACGTATAGGTTTCGGCGTTGACCTTACCCTGCTAACAACATACTTACAACTGTATAACGTAGGTCTAATGTACAGGCCTCTATACTAGTACCTTCGACCCTACCCTATAAACAACATACTTACAACTATATAACAATATGCGTATAGCCCTACTATATACGATTATTATCTATAGTTAAGGGCGACTGTAGTTTTAGGGTAGGATGCTGTTATAGCCCTACAGTCCCGGTGTTTATGTCCTATATATATATATAGCCCTATCTACACTGGGACCTTCCGTCCTATGTACAACAACATCTTTCCACAACCTATCTTTGCTCTAGCCTTGACAGTTGCTGCTTGATAAGCTACCTATAATCTAATAGGCTCTAAGGCCTATCTACTAGAGTAAGGAGATTCTTACTTCAAATATAGTAAGAGTATACTATAGAGTGCCTAAACTAAAGTTAGCTTTATATAAGCTAATTAAGGGATTTAAGGAATTAGCAGCTATACTAAGGGGTACCCCCAAAGTAGAAAAGATAGAAAGCTAGTAGTATCTAATAGACTAGTAGTATTTCTCTAAAAAGCTATAGCTAAGGACTACCTTTAGAAGATCTTAATAATACTAGATCTGTAAAAAGGATGGCTACTACTCTACTAAGCATTTAGAGGAAGAGTAGAAGAAGAATTAACTTGACTGGCTAAAAAGCCAGTAAATTAATCCTAAAAAAAGAAAGAAGAGATATTAGTCTTTTCTAGTAGAATATAAAGGCTTTAAGTCTAAAGGAAGTATAGTAGAGGATAATCTTAACTATAGACTAAACAATACTAAGGACTGTACTAGAAATAAGGTAGTAGCTACTTTCTTTATAGATAAAGCTTTCCTTTATAGGTTATATAGAGAGGAACCTTGCTATAGCAGAAAACCTGGTTTTAAAGTGCATAATGTACTAGCTTCTGCCTAATTTATACTTGATAAGTATTCTAAGATGATTTTTTAGGGTATTATACCTGATATAAGAGCTACTAACTTTTTAACTGCTAGAATACATTAAGTACTAGCCCTCTAACAGTGGGTACCTAGTATCTATATCGATAGGGCTAGAGCTAGAAAGGCAAATATCACCTTTAGACCAGGTAAGGTAAAGGAATCTATTAGGACTATTATAATAGATACTACTACTAGGAAGGCGACTTTCTATATATTAGATATACCTACCTCTTTTCTACTTTACCTCTAGGATATAAATCGCCTTGGAATCTACCTAGATAATACAATAGATTGCCTTGTTAAGGGAGAGTAGCGGATTCTAATCACCTAGAGATAGGGCTACTTATAGATTACAGTACTTAATAGCGTAGTATATACTATATTTGTACAAGATAAAGCGTAACTACGCTTAATAGAATTAATTGAGGCTAAACTTCGATAGATCTATCGGTAATATAGCTACCTGCTAGTAGAAAAGCTGTATAAGCTCCTCTACTATACTGGCTATTAAGTGGAATATAGTATGTGAGAGCTTATTAATAAGTTCTACTACTTCTACTAGGTTAAGAGAGCTATTTCTAGGTGTTTTAAGTTTATACTTAAGGATAATATACACTTTAACTATAAGGTAGTAGTAGATATCTTAGATCTTAATAGATAGATTCTATTATGCTATCTGATCCCCGTAGGGGATATCTAGGTAGGCTAGGCTAGTGCTATAGGAAAACCGTATAATAGATGAAAAACCTATAACCGTATATAGGAAATAGGGGGTATAGTAGGGGGTAGGCCAATCTTTACCAAAGTAGATACCGCCTTTTTAGAAGTATGAAAATATACTACCTAAGGGGGTATAGGCTAGACCGCTCCTAGCCCCTAAGTAACTATATATTCTAGCAGTCTAGTAGCGATATAGCGGACTAGGGGGTGTATAGCACTGCCGCCCCCTTTTTCGAGTCTATAGAGGAGGCTATTTATATCCCCTCTCTCCCTTTCCTTAAAGAAGGCTAAAAGGTAGGCCGGGCAACCATCGAATATATACTAAATGTCATTTATAGCTAGGTAGTAGTGGCAGAGTAGGCTATTAACCCTAGGTACTTTATAGGTATATAAGAAGCCTTTTAGGCCTATCTTCCCTATATAGGCCTATATTAGTAGCGAGCTTTCAGCCTTAGAGAGGCTATAGTAGCGCTTTTAGAAGGCCTCTTTAAAGGCTTTGGCTAGGTTTTCCTCCTAGAAGGCAGCCTTAGCTGATTTCTCTAAGAGGCTCTCTATAAAGGGGTTATAGCTAGAGGCTCTAGCCTCCTATAGGTAGCGGTCTTTCTAGGCAGTATAGAAAGGTTCTTTATTAATAGCTTTTCTTAGTTATTAGCAATACTACTATACTGTTACTTCCCTCTTTCTCTCTTACCTTATATGCCTTTTTAGGGGGAGGCTAGTCCTAAGGGTCCTATTTCTAAGGGCGTAGTATAAGGCGTCCTTCTGCTTAGCTATCTCCTCCCTAATAGCCCTATTTATTCCAGCCTAGCTAAAGAAGGAGAGGGTATTAAGGTAGAGGTTAAGGGGGGGGATATTAGCCTTATAGTAAAGGCTTTAGATCGGCGTTCTCTTATAGGCCCCTATAACCCTCCTTAGGGCTTTGTTTTTGGCTGCTAGTAGGCCCCTAGTTATACCCTATAGCCTATTTAATATAGTAGGTATAGGGGTATGCCAGGCTAAGGCTATATAGGCTAGGACTGGCCTTATTACCGCTATATATAGTAGCCTAGTCTTTTTAATTCTAGGTCTCTAGGTCTTTCTAGCTAGCTTAGTAATAGCTAGGAACTACGTTTTTTAGCTTCTGCCGTAAGGTACTAGCATAGGCCTTCCAGGTAAGCTTAAGGTCTAGCTAAATCTCTAAAAATCGGGCTTCTATAGCTGGTTATAAGGGGGAAGAGTCCTCTATTAGTCTTAGGTAGATAGGGTTATTCTAGGGCTTCCTTCTAGGGGGAAAGTGTATAAGCTTGCTTTTTACTACTAAGAAGGTAACTCTAGCAGTTGCTACCTAGTCTAGGTACTCTCTCTAGGCCTTTTCTAGCTACCTAACTATTATTCTAGCCTCTCTATTAAAGGCTAGTAGGTTAGTATTATCTATATAGCCTATAGTAGAGATAGTAGGGTATTTTCTTTCTAGTCTTTTATATAAGGGATAGAGGTATAGGGCTAAAAGGATTGGTAAAAGTAGCAAGCCTTAGGGTACTTTTATAGGTACTAGTATTTGTTAGCTTCTTTAACTGTTAAATAGGAGGCTGGTAGTCCTAAAGGAGAGGAATTCCTTTAGCTAGGAGAGTAGCTAGGTAGATAGCCCTAGCTAATCTAGTATGGCTAGGAGCCTAGTATAAGGGATACTGTTGAAATACCCTTAATAAGTCTAGCTGTAAGGGGAGGCCCTAGCCTTATATTTCTAGGCCTTCGAGACCTAGGCTATAAGGAGGTATATAGCTGATTCGGTAGACCTATAGCAGTAGTAGCCCTGTTATATTACTAGAATTAGCTTAAAGCCTTAGCTATATCCCTTATTTTAGTCCCTATAACTTTCTCTAGGACCTTACTAATGCAGTTAAGCAGAGCTATAGGGCAGTAGCCTCTAAGGGTGTTATAGGCGTCTAATTGTTTTCCTGGCTTAAGGAGGACAATAGTAATTGCCTCTTTATATTCCTATAGATAAAAGCTATTAAGGAAGGATTTCAAGGCTAGTATAGCAAGGGCCTTATATAGGGGGTCGCTATAGGCCTTTAGAAAGCCTATAGGGAGTTCGTCTAGTCCTAGCGCTTTCTATAGTTTTGTTGTTTTAACGGCCTCCTTTATATCGTCTAGTTTAACTGTTTAGCTAACTGGTAGCCTAGGGCCTATTAAAGGCTCTTTTAGGCTATTCTTTTAGAGGAAGAGGGGGAAGAAGCGTGTTAAAAGGGCCTTTACCTTTTTCTAGAAGGTACTAGCTTGCCTAAGGGTTAGTAGCTTAGAGGGTAGTAGTATAGCAGTACTTTATAGCCTAGCCTATCTTTCTAGTTACTAGAGCCTCTCTGGCTTTTCTCTAGCCTTTTATAGAAAGGCCTTCTAAGTCTTCCTTTTACTATCTCTTATAGCCTTTATTTACTTCTTCTAGGTTAACTTATAGGTATTAAGGAGGGCTTGGTTACTAGGGGAATACTAGAGTTATCTCTGTCGTTTTTCTCTTTTAGACTGCCTAGTAGATTTCGTTGTTCTACTAGGAGGCTCTCCTCTTTCTAGTAGTTGCTAGGGCTCTTTTAGGGGTTATAGCCTTAGTAATATACTAGAGTTCTCCTAATAGTCGCCTAAAGGCCTCCTATAGCTTAGTTAGGTTAGAGAGGCGTAATAGGTATCTATAGCCCTCTATATTATATATTAGAGCGCTAGCCTCCTATACTATCTCCTTCTTATCTATCTTCTTCTACTGGAATTAAGAGGGTAGTAGTAGGGTTTCTATAGCCTTTAGGTTAATATCTAGGACCTAGGGGTAGTAGTCTGATTATAAGTGTATATCTAGGCTAGTATAGGAGTAGGTAAGGCTGCTACTAAGCTAGAAGTGGTTGATAGTAGAGGCCCTACCGGCTTATCCCTCTTATAGCGCCCTAGTTATAGCTCTATAGGGGGTATAAAGGGTAAGCCTATATTCTACTACTAATAGCAGTAGGTCCTCTAACCTAGGGCTAAAGCGGTTGTATTAGTCCTATAAAGGATAGTAAAGGTTAAGGTCTCTAGCTAGAAGGTAAAGGCCTAGATAGATATTGAGTTTCCCCCTTGTTTCTTCTATAAAGAGGGGTAAGCTGGTCTAGGGCTAGGGGTTGTTATATAGGGACTAGACTGTAAAGGGGCTGCTCTTAGTCTATATAGTAGCTCTAGCCTAGTCAAGGCTAGAGCTATAGGTCTAGGTTATAAGTAGGAGTAATTTATGAATATAGAGGGCAGCTCTTCTATTAGAGGTAAAAATAGGGTAGTAAAGGGTAGATCCAAGGTAGAAGGTAGAGTATTAGGCCTGTCTTTTGATCTAGGGCTCTTATATAGCAAGTATTTCCTCTTTTACTATAGAAAGTAGTACTTCCTATACCTCCTTTAAGCCCTATATATTCTAGAGGTATACTTTTATATCTCTATCTTTTCTAGCTATATAGTAGGTAATAGTTGTTATATAGTAGGGACGTTAGTTAGTCTAGTATCTAGGTCCAGTCCAGGTCTAGTCTAGCTTATAAGGTTCTAGGGGCTTTAGGGGCTCTAAGGGTTCTAAAGGCTTTAAGGGTACCTATAGGCTCTAGGGTTCTAGTAGGTCTAGTAGCCCCTTTAAGGCTTATAGCTGTTATGGAAGAAAAGGAGAGAAGGAGGTTCAAGGGGGTTTAGCTACTTAGTTGACTAAAGCAGGTAGTAATTATGCTCTAGCTAGGGGTTAGCCTCTTTACTGCTACTAGCCGGCCCCTCTATCTCTTCCCTAAGACTATAGTATAGCCT
This sequence comes from Phyllachora maydis, assembly GCA_029339225.1. NCBI lineage: Eukaryota > Fungi > Ascomycota > Sordariomycetes > Phyllachorales > Phyllachoraceae > Phyllachora > Phyllachora maydis. The sequence continues at coordinate 5,295,372 of JAQQPM010000004.1, forward strand.
TCCTCCCCCTTCTCTTATAAGGGGGCTTGTTAAGAGTAGTATTATTGCTATTATTATTATTGCTATTAGTGTGAGTATAAAGGCGGTTAGTTAACGTTAAAGGCTTTAGGCCTAGAACGTAGGTATCTCTTAGCCTATACCTATACCTCTTTTAGGCAGGGGCAGACCTCTATACAGGTATAGTAAGCTTAGTAGCAGTTATAGCAGTAGTAGGTAGGAGCTTCTAGCGTAGTATAGCTGTTAGTACTATAGTTATAGCAGATCTCCTCTTTACTCTAGTATACTTTAGCCCTATAGCCCTATTTCTAGTACTATAGGTACTAGATAGGCTTAGCCTTATTGATCTAGGGTTCTACTTCTAGGGCTTAGCAGCTCTAGAAGACCCCCTCCTTATAGGCCTTCTAGGCTATCTCTAAGGAGAAGAAGGTAATTAGTACCTTAACCTTAGTCTATTCTAGCCCTTAGGGGTACTAGACCTTTGCCCTAACTACTATAGGGTATTATTTCTTAGCCTCTTCTAGTAGGCCCTTCTCTATAACCTAGTTATAGACTATAAGGCCTTTAACCGCTACTACCTAGGTTATGGTATATAGGGAGGCCTTCTTGCTAAAGGCCCTTGTAATCTAGGCGGTATTATTCTCTAGGCTTTTCTTTATCTCTATATTTTTTATGACAAAAAGTAGATTGCTACTAAAGAGGGTCCTAACCCCTTAAACTACTAGGCTAGACGCCTATTAAATAGCCTATACTACCTCTAAGGCAGACTTAGCAAGTACCTATTGTTAGGTTAGGCCTAGTTGAATAAGCATCTAGCGCTCTAGGCTAGGTCTAGTTGCCTTACTAGCTGTTAGTTCACTAGCTATATTAGCCTAGATAGAGGCTATAGGTTAAGAGTAGCTAGGCTATTATTACTATAGTTGCTACTATTATTAGTAGCTAGGTTGCTAAGGGTGTTGCTAGTACTATAGCTTAGGCGTTACTAGGGTGGAAGGCCGGTTTTAGGCTACTAGAGCTGCTATTATAGCTAGGGCTTCTTTAGGCAGGTCCTAGAGTAGGGCTATAAGGGCAATTTGCCTAGCCTTAGTAGTTGCTTCTACTATACTATAGAAGTTAGTACTGTCTTTAGCTAGGCTGATTATCCGATCTAGAAGGCTAGAGAGTATAAGGGCAAGCTTTAGAGGGCTAGAGGTAGCCTGGGCGGTTTTCTTAGTTACTAGGGTAACGTAGCTGGCCTTAGTAGTATTGTTGTTACCTCCTTCTCTTCCTATATTTTTCTCTGATTTCTTCTCTAGCTTTTTTGTATTTTTCTAGTTAAAAGGGGTTAGAGCTAGGGCATGCTAGCTACTATATAGGCCCCTAAGAAAGGGGGTAAAGACGTTGGTAGAGGGGGGGGCGCTGATTATAGGGGCGTTAATAGTAGGGAGGGTCCTAGAGCTAGGTACTATAGGTGCTATATTTATAGTGCTTATAGCAGTCTCCTTAGTAGTAGTAGTAGAAGCAGTGATTTAGCAGTCTTCCATTTCTATATTATTACTTAGGTAGTCCATGCTTAGGGGCTAGTAGTCTATACTTAGGGGCTAGCTTAGAGGGTTATTGTTATTATTATTAGCCTTAGGTAGGATAGGGTTACCGGGGTATAGAGCTATATTAGTAGTCTATACGCAAGGGAGCCGCAGTTGCAAGAGGGCAGCTAGGCTTGCCATTTTCCGCACTTTCGTATACCTAGGGCTGTCGTACGACTAACAGCGCTATAGCGAAAATTAGCAGGCATTATATCCTTAATTGGACGGTTTAAATGAATATGGTTATACGCGATTTGGTGTGGTTTTGACTAAAAACCCGTTTTCGTATGTTTGATGTTGGTTTTTTTTTTCGCTTTGTACTATATAGTACTATCCTCCGGTAATAACTAGGCTAGAAAGGCAGTTACCTCTAGCTTATTTAAAGTATTAGAGGCTTAGATAGCCTTTATATTAGTATCGATATCCTTATGAAGAGAGAGTACTATTACTACCTTAGTAGCAAATATAAACCTATTTACCTTAAGGGCCCTAAGAACGATAAAGGTGGAAGCTATACTAGTAGTCTAACTGGCTTCTTCTCTATTATATTCTTTATTAAAAGAAGAAAAGGGTATAACAAGAGTTGTCTTTTACGCTATAAGTAGTAGTAATATAAGGTTTCTAGATATAGCAGTCTAAGGTATAACCTAGTATCCTACTACTAACCTTGTAGCTTATTCTACCTACTCTATTAAGTTAAAGAAAACGCTAGCTTACTTCCTTATTTCTAGTATCAATTACCAATTGTTCTTTTTAGGTATATAAGAGTATATAAGGGCTTATAACCTATAGAACAATATATATTAGTTAATAAGAGGAAACCCCCTTATTAGCAGTAGAATAATATAGGGTCTTATATAGGGGAATAGGTTATGTAGTATAGTATATAACCTTAGGTTCTAATAAGAAGAACTATAGATATTAGCTAGTAGATTATGTCAAGGTCTGAGCAAGGAAGAGGTAAGAAGGTAAGTTGTTACACAACAAGAGGAAGAGACAGGGTTGTCAGGTCCTTAATATATACATGTGCAGGGTCTTAACTGGTCCTCATGTGACCGCACATGTCAAGCCTGTGACAGATTATATAGTTGTTGTATAATATCTAGCAGTTATATATATGTCATGGCCAGAGCAAAGATGGGTTGTGGAAAGATGTTGTTGTATATAGGATAGAAGGTCCTGGTATAAAACGAAGCTATATATATATAGGACAATAACGGACTGTAACAGCACCCTTCCCTAAAACTACAGTTGTCCTTAACTATAAATAATAATCATATACGGTAGTATTATGCATATTGTTATTTAGTTGTAAGTATGTTGCTTCTGGTTTGTATCTAGAATTATAGTAGTACTAAGACCTGTATATAGGGTTGAAGTAACGGTGCTAGGGCCCGTACATTTCTGACTCACGTCCAGGCCTATACGTTTTTAGACCTACCTTCCTTATTAGGTGCTATAACCTACCTGTTAGGCCTACCTTCTCTATTAGACGCTAGACCTACCTGTTGCTAGGCTAAATACTAGCGTAGCGCTGAACCTACCTTTCTATATGTCTGATATAAGCCTAAGTTACTATCGAGTTGTTAAAATTTTCTCCCTTATATACTAACCGTATAATCTCGCTAGCTTCTACTAAGAGTTGCCGCCGACTCTTTATAGCTATAGCCCTGACTTCCTAATCTACTCCCTTAGCAAAGGAGGTCCTATGTAAAGCGTATATTAGATCCGTTATATATTATACGACAAAGGCTATACAGTATAATAGGCCTATTAACATTTTTTCTATAAAGCCTTATATAGTTACTACTACTAGAAGGCAGTGGTATAAATACTATATAAAGTAGAAAAAGGCTAATTGTTTAGCAGTATATTAAGGAGCTGTTAGCAAGTTGAGGGTAATATAGTACTAACGCCTATAGTAGTCTATAGGGGTCCTGCAATATAAGATAAAGGAGTATATACCTATATACCGCCTTACTAAGAGATTCTATACTATATCGATAACGGATCCCGACGGACCTATTAGGAACGTATAGTATTATTTCGACTAGCTAGATCAGTCCTAGGTTACTATAGTAGTATACTAGCTGCTATATAACCTTAATACTACAACTAAGGTATATTATGTAAAGTATAGTATAAATAGGACGAAAGTTTTTTCTATAGTAGGTAGGAGATAAGGTAGTAGCTAGGTAGAGGTTTAGTTGCAAGTTAGAGGCCAGTTACTAACGTATTATATAGAAGAAGATTATTATATATAAAAACTTTATATAGAATCGTCGTTAGTACTATGCCTATATTATACTGCTGCTTGCCCCCTAGGGTGCTAATAAGGCTATAGGAGATTTTGCGCGCCGTTATAATATTTGGTTTTATTAGATGTAGCCTAGCCTTGATATATATAATAGTTACTATATAGTTATAGTAGCCTTAAAAAAGAGGCTGGCCGAGGCGTTGCATAATAGCACCGAGCCTTATAACAGGGATACTTAGACAGTAGCCTGTACAAGTGTCCATGCCGAATCGGGTAGGTAGTCGTTTCGTAGAATATAGGGTTTTTATATCCTGCTGTTCTAGCATATTTTGTACTAAGTTAGTACTAAGTTATTATAGAGTTAGAAAATAGATAATCCCTACTCTTAGAGCTAATCTAGTAGGCCGGGCTTAGTAGGGTATTTAGTATAAAAATCCTATATATCGCTTATATAGCCTTGAATATTCATTACCGGTTCCTAGGTAGGTTTATAGGGTTTTAGCTATTAGATCTTATATTTAAGGGCGCCGTTTCTAAGGTAAGAGTTCAGTATCTTATTAAAGTACTACTCAATATCTAGTTTAAGGCCTTTGTTAGATAGAACAGCTCTATAAGATAACAATAGTAGGTTTGCAGAATATTAGCCTAGTAGCCCCTTAAAGGCAAGTTAGACTAGAGATATATAGAAGATAGGGAAGATCTTGTATAAGGGCAGGATATATACTACTACTGCCTATCTATACACTTTAGATACCCTTTAAGGGCTAAGCTACTTATAGCTAAGCTTCTTAAGTAGCTAACCCTATTAAATATTAGTAGTACTAACCTATACCTTATTATTAACTTTATACTAAATTAAGTCCTAGCGTTTTTTATTTGCAGTCTTAGCAATATAAGTTTAAGCTTATTCTATAAATAGTTAAGCGTAGTTAACTACTCTTTATAGTCTCTTATAGATAGACTAGGTATTTAGGAACTCCTTTTGTTCGATATCGGTATATAGGAGAGTTATAGGCAGCTTAGGTTCAATGCCTATATTAGGGTACTATCTATAATTAGCGAAGAATAGTGTAAGATAGGTTACCTCTAACTTGTAGTTATTATTTATAAACTCTACTAGGGGTAACCAGTCTATCTAATTATCTTAGTAAAACGAAATAAAAGCTTATAGATACTGTTCTAGATAGGTATTTATAATCTCTATCTATCTATTGGTTTTAGGATAAGCTATAGAGGAGTACTATAAAGTAATTCCTAAAAGGCAGTAAAGTTCCTTCTAAAAGGTACTAATAAACTAAATACCCCTATCTAATATAATATAGTCTAAGGTACTATAGAGTTAAAAGATATTTATAATAAAGGTAAAGGTAAGTATAGTAGTAGAAAGGTTAAATACTACGGCAAAGTATCTTATTTTTATTAATTTATTAACTATAACTAGAATATACTAGTAGTTAACCCTATATTAGTAGTAGGTTAGAAGGGGTAAGATATAATTAACACTTATTATAGTCCAAGGCCGGAAAGGGACTAGCAAAGGTATAAGAAGGCCTAGCGGAGCTCCTTTAGCGTTCTTAGTATAGTAGTAAATATAGTATACTATAATAAATTACATAATATCTTACTTAATATATAGCTAATAATAAGAGCGTTATAGGAGTTCTAGTATCTTATTATAGCCTGGGTACCCTACTAGCAATAGACTATAATTTCTATAAATAACTTATAGCCTTATCCTATCGTTAAGTAGGATGAAAAGACGGTTATTAATATAGAGTTGGCCCTAAATTACTGTATAGTCGGCTATAGCAGCCTGTAAGAGCAGTCTAAGCTTAGGCAGAAATATATAGTAATTAGAATCCTAAATACAGTCTAGGAGCCTCTAAGAATCCTAGTAGTTAAAGTAGGTAGCCTAAATAACAAAGTTAATTAGATTAGACGTATTAAGCATAAGGAAAAGAAGAGGAGGGATAGTAGCAAGTTGGACATAACCCTATTTAGAGTCTAGAAGTAAAACCTAAGATCTCCTTATAATTTAGGTATCTAATAAATCTAAGAAAGTTGCTAGGAAGTTACTAAGGCGTTAGGAAAGGGCGTCTAGTATAATATGGTTACTACTAGGCCTATAGGTAATTTAGAATCGGAAATCGCCTAGGAATTTAGACTACTAAACCTACCTCTAATTCAGGATCTTTGTTATATAAAAGTACTATAGGTTTTTATAGTCTATAAATATTTCAATAGGGCGGTCTAGGCTTTGCAGTTCTAGTCTCTATTCCTTAAACGCTTTAATAATAGCTAGAAGCTCCTTATTATAGATCTTATAGTTATATTCTACTAGTATATACTTTACTAAGAAGAAAGTAACTAGGTATAGAACCCCCTCTAAGTTATATTAGAATAGTATACCTTCTAAGACCTAGTTAGATATATTAGTCTCTATTATTATCCTATAGTTAGGGTCAAAGTGTTATAAGATAGGTACTATAGTAAAAGCCTACTTTAAGCATTAAAAGGAGGTTTCCTCCTCAGACGAATTAGACTATAGCCTAGTCCAGGCCCTATTATAGTAAAGAGATATTAAAGGACGTACTATAGATAAAAAGCCAGAGATAAAACATTAGTAGTAATTAGAAAAGCCCAAGAATCGCTATAGATCCTATAGTAATTCTAGGCAGGGCTAAGACGTAATTGCTTTAATCTTTTAAGGGTCTATAAAGATGCTAGATATCGAAATAATAAGTCCGAGGTATTATATCCAGGTAGTATAAAAGTTATACTTCTTAATATCTACTATAAAGCCTATATCTATTAGCCTTATAAGCACATTATAGACGTATTAGGTATAGTTTATAGGTATATCGCTAAAGATAAGAATATCGTCTAGATAAGTAGTTGCGTATTTATCCAATATGTTTAACAAAGTATGGTTAATAAAGCATTACTAAGTACTAGGTACGCCTGTTATACTAAAATTTACTACTAAGTACTTAAATAGGCTAAAACAGGTAGTAAATATAGTCTTCTATTTATCACTAGGGGCAATTTAGATCCGATTAAATACTGCTATAATATTAAGTTTAGTATATATTTTTACCTGGTATAACATATCTAATGTTTCTCTAATAAGTAGAATTAGATATCGATTTTTAATTATAACGTTATTCAGGCCTTAATAGTTAATACAGACTTATACCCTACTACTAGGCTTCTTTACTAATAGTACTAGTATAGCTGCCGATAATATACTACTCTATATAAAGCCCTTAGAAAGGTAGTTATCCAGGTATTTCCGGATTACTAGGAGCTCTTAAGAGCTTATAAGGCAGTATTAGATAGCTAGTAGTAACTTGCCTAAGCTAAGTTCGACTTAGTAATCAAAAGGACAGTAAAGTAGTAGTATTTCTAGGTTTATAGGAAGAAAAGCTATAATTAAGTTATAATATATAGGTAGTAAGAGTTTTCTAATATCGGTTTTTAAAATAGGTAGGTTGATTTTAAGGTACTTTTTAATATTCTTATTGGATACCCTTAAAAGACTAGAAGAAAAGGCGTCGGTATTGTCCAGAGTTAGGAATAAGTTAGTAGTAAATCCTCTTTAAAGCAATATATCTATTACTATATAAAGTTCTGCTATTAATATACTAAAGACGCTAAAGTCCTTTATAAAAGATAGAAATAGTATAGCAGGTAGAAGTTATAAGTTAGAAAGATCCTAGTTAGTAATCTAAAGGGAGTTAAAAAGGCTTTAAGTAGGTATTAGAGGGTCTTTATCTTAAAGTACAACTAGTATTTTACTTATAAGGGTTATAGTACTAGAAGCCTAGTCTAGTAAAGGATTATAGGTATAAAGCTAAAAGAGGCTAAAAATCATATCTAGTCTAGAAGAGCTTAGAGGCCAGATATACAGGGATAATAGCTTAGAAGTATAACTAGAATTAGAATAACCGAACTAATAGTCAAGGATATAGAAATCTATAATAAGACTGGCCTACTTACTATCTATAAAATATAAAGGGTAAGGTAAATCTAAAGGAGATCGCTTTAACCCTAAGCAATCTAATATAAAGGAATTAATAAATCTAAGTAGAGAATAACTAGAGTCGATAAAGGTTTAAAGGAGGACCGCCTTACCTTATATATATATAAAGGTAGTAAAAAGCAAAGAAGAATTAGTATAAACTTCATCTAAGGTAATAACAAACTCCAGATTAAAGGTAAAAGGCCTAGAATAATAATCTAGTATTCCTAGGCCTAGGCTTTTCCCTTAGAGTTTAGTTATAGAGTTGTAGCTAAGATAGTAGTAGATTGGTTCTTCTTTGTCCTATAATCGTAGACAAGATAGCCTAGCTTATTATAATATAAGCAGAGGTAGTTATCTATTCTATAGACCTTTTCCTTAAGAGAAAGGTAGGAACCTAAGGGTAGGATAGCTCCTAATACTATAGGGTTACTATTATTATAAAATCCTAATTAAGAAGGTAATACCAAACTAAAGCCGATTTAGGATTAATATTGTTCTATAGTAATATTATTTTAAAGCTTCTAATAAAGCTCTATCTACTTTACAAAGTCTGTAGGGCTAGGTCAGTCTACTATACTAACAACAGTATAGTATAGCTTCTGACCTACTTTCTATTAGAGGTAGGTAATGTGTTATATAGGGGTCTAGTTAGAATATTCGCAGAGTTGTACTAGCTTTGTTAGAAAGTCAGTAAATAAAAGCTTATCCTTATCTAAATCTAGTTTCTCTAGTTTAATAAGGCTAATAGTACTAATATCTTCTATAAGATACTAAGGGTCTAGCAACGTAAAAATGTCGGCAATATATATAATTGTAGAAGCGTTAGAGGGGAGGCTATAAGCTAGTATAACTAGCTTATCTACTTTTAGGTAAATTTGCTAATAAGGTTCGCTGCTAAGACGCTATAAGATATAAAGGACTTAGACCAAGATATCTAGGAAAAAAGCTTTATTAATAGCAAGCTTTACTAAGACCTATAACTTCTAGGTAATATAAGCCATTTACCGTTTAATAGAGTTTATAAAGGTTCTATTAAAGGTTGGAGGATTAACGCCAAAGAGTTAGAACAGAGTTATATAACCTATTAAGATAGGAGCTAGAGGAGGCTAGGAAAAAGTAGGTAGAAGAAGGGCGGAAAAGGCCCTAGAGAAAGTTATAGCTAAGTTAGTAGAAATACCCAAAATTCTAGAATTCGCAGCTTATAGGAACTAGAGTAATTAATCGTTACTAGCTAAAACAAGGTTAGCTAGGTTGGTAGCTAGTATTCCTAAGGAGCCTAGTACCCCTAAGCCTTATACTTAGAGCCAGTCTTCTACTAATTAGTTACTATTAGTCGCCATTGTAGAATCGGTAGTAACTCATGATTAAAGTATATATAGAATCGGTGGTAACTCGTGGTTAAAGTATATATAGAAACAGGGGGATTCGTCAAATCGTTTGTCAAAATGGACTTTTAACAAGAGGTTTTCTTTACTTACTAAATCTTGCTAATTTAGCAAGAATATATAGGCACAACAAACTATCATAGCTAGAGCAAAGATAGGTTGTAGAAAGATATTGTTGTATATAGGACAGAAGGTCCTAGTGTAAAACGAAGCTATATATATACAGGACAACAACGGACTGTGACAATATAACTATATAATCCTAATAAAATCAGTTTTAAGAGAACAACCTAGTCCTTATACTAGATATACCAACCTAATAAGACCTATATTAAGAGAACAACCTAGTTCTTATACTAGATATAACTTATATCTACCTAACTTTACTATTAACTATATAATAGTCTATACTATTTACCTATTATATAACAGATATTATATAACTCGACCATTATAATACTAACTTGAGTTAAGAGGTTAAATACTAATATAGATAGATTCTATTACGCTATCTGATCCCCGTAGGGGATATCTAGGTAGGCTGAACTAGTGCTATAGGAAAACCGTACAACGGGTGAAAAACCTATAACCGTACATAGGAAAAAAGGGGGGGTGTGATAGGGGGTAGGCCAATCTTCACCAGAGTAGATACCGCCCCTTTAGGAGTATGAAAACATACTGCCTAAAGGGGTATAGGCTAGACTGCTCCTAGCCTCTAAGCAACAGAGTATTCTAGCAGTCTAGTAGTAATATGGAGAACTAGGGGGCGTATAGCGCCGCCGCCCCCTTTTTCAAGTCTGTAGAGAAAGCTATATATATCCCCTCTTTCCCTCTCCTTAAAGGAGGCCGAAGGGTAGGCCGGGCAACTGTCGAATATATATCGGATGTCCTCTATAGCTAGGTGGCAGCAGCAGAGGGGGTTATTAACCCCAGGCACTTTACAGGTATATAAAAATCCTTAACCGACATCACACATCCGAAAACACGTTCTTGGTCAGGACCGCTCCAAATCGACTGCACTCTTTTGCAATCCACTTGTCTAATCGAGGACTTAACATACGCTAAATTTAGCTGCGGCGTAGTCGCTCGTTCGACGGCGCTATAGTCGGATTCTAACTATATAATATGGTCGACTATAGCTAGAAATCTATAGCTATAGTAGGGTAGGTATATAGGCCCTATAGTTATATGCCTTAGCCCTAACTGTACTAACCCCTCTAACCTAAACCCTACTAACCCGAACCCTACTAACCTGAACCCTGCTACCTCTAGCCCCCTAAGGGCTGTTAATAAAGCCCCTAAGCGCTTAGGCTATAGCTTTTTAACCTACCTTACTACCGCTTCTACTACTACTACTACTACTACTTCCGCTGCTAACCCTGCTACTACTATAACCGCTACTAGGTTGAGCGATATATCGTTTAATAGCCCTTTTAAAGGGCTTTCCAGCAGTTAACGCGCTACTACCGCTACTGCCGCCCCTACCCCCTTTAAAAAGGGAAAAGAAAAAGAAAAAGCCCTACTACCTACAACCCTTGCCCTTACCTTCTCTGGTCTTATAGACCAGATAGTTAGTCTTTTAGTTAATAACCCGGCCTTTAAGGAAATCGTCGAATATACTGGGCTAGCTAGAAAGCTAGCCTTAACGCAGATCTTGAAAAAGGAGGAGAAAAAAGCCCCGATATTTCCCTTGTTCGTTACCCAGGCCCTAAGGCAGAAGAAGCAACAATAACAGTAATAACAATAGTAATAACAACAGTAGTAGCAGCAACAACCCCCTGCTATCGAATCAGAGCTAACCCGCCGTACCTGGGCTACTATAGTAGCAGCTAGGGTAAAGCCTACTAAGCTAGGCCTAGAAAAACAGGTCCTTATATAGCTAGGATCAGCCTCTTCCTCCCTTGGCCAAAAATCAGCCCTGGAAATCGCATAGGCAGTATAGAAGACTATAGGGCACTCTATTAAGGGGGTAAGGACCCTATTAAGCTGTAACATAGATCAAACATCTGAAAACGCGTTCTTGGTCAGGAACGCTCCAAATCGACTGCACTCTTTTGCGATCAACTTGTCTAATTGAGGATATAATACACGCTAAATTTGGCCGTAGCGCTGTCCGCCGTTCGACGGCGCTGTAGTCGGATTCTGACCGTACAATGTAGTCGACCATAGCGAGAAATCTGCAGTAGGGGCGCATAGGCCCTATAGTTATATGCCCCTCTAGTACCCCTAACCCTCTAGGCCCTTGCCCTGCTTCCGCTACCCCTAGCCCCTTAATCAACGAGCCTACCCCTGAACCCGATTGCATAAGCTATACGTTTGCGCCCCACCTCTCTAGCACTATAGCCATAGCTATAGCTACTACTACCGCTACTGCTACCGCTACCACTACTACTTCTGCTACCGATTCTACCACTGCTATAACCGCTATTAGGCCAAGCGATATATCGTTCGATAGCCCTTTTAAAGGGCTTTCTAGCAGTCAGCACGCTACTACCGCTAATGCCGCTACTGCCCCCCTAAAAAAGGGGAAAGAAAAGGAGAAAGCTTTACCGCTGTCAACTCTTGCCCTTACCTTCTCTAGCCTTATAGACTCGATAGTCAGCCTCTTAATCAATAACCCGGCTTTTAAGGAAATCGTCGAATATACAGGGCTAGCTAGAAAGCTAGCTTTAACGCAAATACTAAAGGAGGAGGAGAAGAAGGCAGTAATTCCAATCTTTCCTTCTTTTACTAGCCAGGCCTAAAAGCAGAAGAAGCAGTAGTACCAACAACAATAACAATAACAATAACAATAGTAGCAACTAGCCCCTTAGCCTGAGACCCGCCGTACCTAGGCTACTATAGCAGCAGCTAGGGTAAAGCCGATTAAACTAGGCCTAGAAAAACAAGTCCTTATACGCCTAGGATCAGCCTCCTCCCCCTTTAGGCAGAAATCAGCGCTAGAGATTGTACAGGTAGTTTAGAGGGTAATAGGGTATACTATTAAGGGGGTAAGGACCCTACTAAGCGGTAACCTTATACTAATTATAGAGGAAAAGAAGGTAAAGAAGGCCTTAGAGGAAAATATAGCCTAGCTAGCCTCTTTATCACTAGAGGCCTCCCTCTATACTACTACCTAGGTAGTAGCTATTAAGGGGCTTATAACAGCTAATTAGATAACGGAAGCTAGCCTCTTAGCAGCTGCAAAAGAAGTATATCCCTTAGCCCTCTAAGCTAAAGTCTAGTACCTACTCTAAATCGAAAGAACAAGAGTCTTAGCACTTATAGCCTTTTCTAGCTAATAAGAGGCTTATAAGGCCTGTTAAGACGGCATCTTCTAGGCTTATAGGGCCCTAAAAGCGGAGCCTTATATCGATGAGGCTAGGGCCCTTTAGTGCTTTAACTACTAGTGTTAAGGGTATAAGGCTAAATACTGCTACTCCCCTGCCCTTTGCTATAACTGCGGCTAAGAAAAGAAGAAGCATACTAACAAAGTAGCCTGTACTAGGGCCTAGAACTGCCGGAACTGCCAAGGAGACTACTATGCTAGGGCAGAGGAATGCCCTGAAAGAAAGAAATATAGGGTATAAGCAAAGGCCTACCTTCAAAATAGGCCTATTAACTTCGACCTTCCAGGCCCTCTTAAGCTAGTAATATCGACAGAAGACCAGCTAGAAGAAGAAGAGGGCTATATAGTAGTAGCTGGAAAACGCTGCTATGGACGCCCTTCTATAATACCCGCTACTACCGCTACTATAGCCCCCTTTTCCTAAAGGATAATAAGAGAGGCTTTTAGCAAAACCCCTACCGCTACCTTTACTGCTACTACCAACCCTATAGCTATAGCTACAGCTATAACTATACCCTCCTTCCTAGAGCCGGCAAGGGGCTCTACAGAGGAGGAGGATATAGATATACTCTAAGTCTTTTCTTTCCTTTTATTTCTACTCCTTTTGTTTAAGATGGCCTTCCTCCTTTCCTTTAGACTGCTTTCCTTCTACCCTTCCCTATAGCCGGTATCTTACTACTATACCTAAGGTAAGAGAGAAGGCTATAAGGCTAAGCTTATAAGCTTTTAAGCTTTAAGCCTAGACCTACCTTTACCTCTTTTGCTAATAAGACCCCTTCCTTATTCCCCTACCCTAAGCCCTATATTAATTAAGATATAGGGCGTTCTTACAGGAGGCGGGTAGGGGAATAGGCGCGATTTCCCTTAGTAGCCTCCTAGACGGCCTCCCCTTGCATTGTTTTTCTTTTAGTACTACTCTTTTTCTCTTGCTAGGTTGCCCGCCTTGTTAAGCTCGTTAGAGGTTTTTCATCCGTTTTCCGGTTTTCCTCTAGCATAAGTGTAAGCTAGCAGCCCCTTATAGCCCCTTAGGGGACTCTATAGGAGTAATAGATATCTATCTATTAAGCTGTAACCTTATACTAGTTACTAAAGGAGAAAAAATCAAAAAAGCCTTAGAAGAAAACACAGCCTGGCTAGCCTCTTTATCACTAGAGGCCTTGATCTATACTACTACCTGGGCTGTTGCTGTTAAAGGGCTTATAATAGCTGACCAGGTAACAGAAGCTAGCCTTCTAGTAGTAGTAAAAGAAGTATATCCTTCGGCCTTAAGGGCTAAGGTCTAGTACCCCCTCTAGATCGAAAGAACAAGAGTCTTAGCTCTTATCGCCTTCTCTAGCTAGTAAGAGGCCTACCAGGCCTATCAAGACGGAATCTTCTAGGCCTATAGGGCCCTAAAAGCAGAGCCCTATATCGATAAGGCTAGGGCTTTATAGTGCTTTAACTACTAGCGATAGGGGTATAAAGCCAAATACTACTACTCCCCTACCCTCTACTACAACTGCGGCTAAGAAAAGAAGAAGTATACTAATAAGGCGGCCTATACTAAGGCTTAGTACTGCCGGAACTGCCGTAGCGACCACTATACTAGGGCAGAAGAATGCCCTGAAAGAAAGAAGTATAAGGCTTAGGCAAAATCCAGCCTATAAAACAGGCCTATTAACTTCGACCTCCCTGGCCCTCTTAAGCCGGCAATATCAATAGAAGACCGGCTAGAAGGGGAAGAAAGCTATACGGTAGTAGCTGGAAAACGCTGCTATAGCCGCCCTCCTATAATAACCGCTACTACCGCTATAGCCTCCCTTTCCCAGCGAACTATAAGAGAGGCTTTTAGCAAAATCCCTACCTCTACCTTTACTACTACCGATCTAGTAGCTACTGGTACTATAGCTACTAGTTCCATACCCTCCTCCCTAGAGCTAGTAAGGGGCTCTATAGAGGAAGAGGATACGGATATGCTTTAGTTTCTTTTTCTACCTTCTTTTCTTCCTTAGACTACTTCCTCTCTCTCTCTTTAGACTGTCTTTTCTTTCTTCCCTATAGCTGGTATCTTACTACTATACTAAGGTAAAGGGGGAGGCTATAGGCCTAGGCTTATAAGCTTTTAAGCTTTAAGCCTAGCCTTACCTTACCCCTTTTTGCTAATAAGACCCCTTCCTTATTCCCCTACCCCGACCCCCTATAATCAACAAACTGAAAGGTTAAGATATAGGGAGGTACCTACGGGCAATAGGTAGGGGAAAAGGTGCTATTTCCTTAGTAGCCTTCTAGACGGCCTCCCCTTGCTTTGTTTTCTTTAGTACTACTTTTTTCCTCTTGTTAGTTTGCCCGCCTTGTTGAGCTCGTTGGAGGTTTTTCTTCCGTTTACCGGTTTTCCTCTAGCATAAGTGTAAGCTAGCAGCCCCTTATAGTCTCTAGATAGACTCGATAGGAGTAATAGATTCTATCTATATAGGAATCCTCTTAGGCCTATCTTCCCTATACAGGCCTGTATTAGCAGCAAGCTCTTAGCCTTAGAGAGGTTATAGTAGCGTCTTTGGAAGGCCTTCTTAAAGGCCTTAGCTAGGTTCTCCTCTTAAAAGGTAGCCTTGGCTGATTTCTCTAAGAGGCTCTCTATATAGGGGTTATAACTAGAGGCCCTAGCCTCCTATAGATAGCGATCCTTCTAGACGGTATAAAGGGGTTCCTCGTTAACAGCTTTCCTTAGTTATTAGTAGTACTACTAGGCTATTACCTCCTTTTTTCTTTCTTACTTTGTACACCCTCCTAGAGGGAGGCTAGTCCTAGGGGTCCTGTTTCTAAGGGTAAGGCGTAGAGCTTCCTTCTACTTAGCTACCTCTTTCCCTATAGCCCTATTGATCCTGGCTTAGCTAGAGAAGGAGAGGGCGTTAAGGTAGAGGTTAAGGGGGGGGACGTTAGCCTTATAGTAGAGGCTTCGGATCGGTATCCTTTTATAAGCCCCTATAACCCTCCTTAGGGCCTTGTTTTCAGCTGCTAGTAGGCCTCTAGTTATACCCTATAGCCTATTTAGTATTATAAGTGTAAGGGTATGCTAGGCCAAGGCTATATAGGCTAGGACTGGCCTTATTACTGCTATATATAGGAGCCTAGTCTTTTCGATTCCAGGTCCCTAGGTCTTTCCAGCTAGCCTAGTAATAGCAAGGGACTACGTTTTTAGCTTCTGCTATAGGGTACTGGCGTAAGCCTTCCAAGTAAGCTTAGGGTCTAGCTAGACCCCTAGAAAACGGGCCTCTATAGCTAGTTATAGGGGGGGAGAGTCCCCTATTAGTCCTAGGTTAATAGGGTCGGTCTAGGGTCTCCTTCTAGGGGGGAAGTATATAAACTCGCTCTTTACTACTAAGAAGGTAACTCTAGCGGTTATTGCCTATTCTAGATACTCTCTCTAGGCCTTTTCTAGCTATCTAACCGTTATTATAGCCTCTCTGCCGAAGGCTAGTAGGTTGGTATCGTCTATATAGCCTATAGTAGAGATAGTAGGGTATTTTCTCTCTAGCCTTTCGTATAGGGGGTAGAGGTATAGGACTAAGAGGATTGGTGAAAGTAGTAAGCCTTAGGGTACTCCTGTTAGTACTGGGATTTATTGGCTTTTTTAGCTGTTAAATAGAAGGCTAGTAGTCCTAGAGGAGAGGAATTCCTTTAGCCAGGATAGTAGCTAGGTAGGTAGCTCTAGCTAGTCTAGTATAGCTAGGAGTCTACTATAAGGAATGCTATTAAAATACCCTAATAGGTCTAGCTGTAGGAGGGAGGCCCCGGCTTTATACTTCTATACCTCCTAGATCTGAGCTATAAAGAGGTATATAGCCGATTTGGTGGATTTATGGCAGTAGTAGCCCTGTTACGTTGCTGGAATTAGCTTAAAAGCCTTAGCTACGTCCCTTATCTTAGTCCCTATAACTTTCTCTAGGACCTTGCTAATATAGTTAAGTAGGGCTATAGGGCGGTAGCCTCTAGGGGTGTTATAGGCGTCCGGCTGTTTTCCTGGTTTAGGAAGGATAATAGTAACCACTTCCTTATACTCCTGTAGATAGAAGCCGTAGAGGAAGGATTTCAAGGCTAGTATAGCGAGGGCCTTATATAAGGGGTCGCTACAGGCCTTAAAAAAGCCTATAGGGAGTTCGTTAGGTCCTAGTGCTTTCTAGGGTTTTATTGTTTTAATAGCCTCTTTTATATTGTCCGGCCTAACCGTCTAGCTAACTAGTAGCCCCAGGCCTATTAGAGGTTCCTCTAGGCTATCCTCTTAAGGAGAGGAGGGGAAGAAGTATGCTAAAAGGGCCTCTACCTTCTCCTAGAAGGTACTGGCTTGTCTAAGGGTTAGTAGCTGAGAAGGGGGTAGGGCGGTAGTACTTTATAGCCTAGCCTATCTTTCTAGTTGCCAGAGCTTTTCTAGCTTTTCTCTAGCCTCTTATAGAAAGGCCCTCTAGGTCTTTCTCTTATTCTCTCTTATAGCCTTTATTTACTTCCTCTAGGCTAACTTATAGGCAGTAAGAAGGGCCTGGTTACTAGGGGAGTGTTAGAGCTATCTTTCTGCCCTTTTTCTCTCCTAGACTACCTAGTAGATTTCGTTGTTCTACTAGGGGGTACTCTTCTTTCTAGTGGTTACTAGGGCTCCTTTAGGGGTTATAGCCCTAGTAATACGCTAGAGTTCCTCTAATAGTCGCCTATAGGCCTCCTAGAGCCCGGCTAGGTTAGAGAGGCGTAATAGATATCTATAGCCCCCTATATTATATATTAGGGAGCTGGCCTCTCTTACTACCCCCTCTTTATCTATCTTTTTCTACTGGAATCAGGGGGGCAGCAGTAGGGTTTCTATAGTCTCTAGGTCGATATCCAGTACCTAGGAGTAGTAGTCTAAGCGTAAGTATATATCTAAGCTAATATAAGAGCAGGTAAGGCTGCTACTAAGCTAGAAGTGGTCGATAGTAGAGGCCCTACCTGCTTAGCTCCCCTATAGCGCCCTAGTTATAGTACTATAGAGGGTACAGAGGGTAAGCCCCTGCTCTGCTGTTAATAGCAGTAGGTCTTCTAACCTAGGGCTAAAGCAGTTATATTGGTCCTAAAGGGGGTGGTAAAGGTTAAAGTCCCTAGCTAGAAGGTAAAGGCCTAGACAGGCGTTGATCTTCCCCTTTATTTCTTCTATAAGGGGGGTTAAGCTAGTCTAGGGTTAGGGATCGTTATATAGGAACCAGACTGTAAAGGGGCTGTTCTTAGTCTATATAGTAGCTCCAGTCTAGTCTAGGCTAGAGCTATAAGTCTATATTGCTAGCAGGAGTAATTTGTAGATATAAAGTAAGGCCCGTCCGTTAGGGGTAAAAATAAGGTGGTAGGGGGCTGATCTAGGGCAGTAGGTAGAGTACTATACCTGCCTATTAATCCAGGGCTCTTATATAGCGAGTATTTCTTCTTTTACTATAGAAAGTAGCACTTCCTATACCTCCTTCGAGCCTTATATGTTCTAGAGGTATACCTTTATATCTCTATCTCCTCTAGCTATATAGATAGAATCTATTACTCCTATAGAGTCTATCTAGAAACTATAAGGGGCTGCTAGCTTATACTTATGCTAGAGGGAAAAACCGGTAAACGGAAGAAAAACCTCTAACAAGCTTAACAAGGCAGGCAAACTAATAAGAGGAAAAAAGCAGTACTAAAGAAAACAAAGTAAGGGAAGGCTATCTAGAAGGCTACTAAGGAAATAGCACCTATTCCCCTATCTATCGCCTGTAGGTACCTCCCTATATCTTAACCTTTCGGTTTGTTAATTATAGGGGGTTAGGGTAGGGGAATAAGGAAGAGGTCTTATTAGTAAAAAGGGGTAAGGCAAGGCTAGGCTTAAAGCTTAAAAGCTTATAAGCCTAGGCCTATAGCCTTCCCCTTTACCTTAGTATAGTAGTAAGATACCAGCTATAAGGAAGAAAGAAAAGATAGTCTAAAGAGAGAGAGGGGAAGCAGTCTAAGGAAGGAGAGAAGGTAGAAAAAGAGACTAAAGCATATCCGTATCCTCTTCCTTTATAAAGCCCCTTACCGGCTTTAGAGAGGAGGGTATAGAACCAGTAGCTATAGTACTAGTAGCTGCTAGATCGGTAGTAGTAAAGGTAAAGGTAGGGATTTTGCTAAAAGCCTCCCTTATAGTTCGCTGGAAAAGAGAGGCTATAGTAGTAGTAGCGGTTATTATAGGGGGCAGCTATAGCGGCGTTTTCCAGCTACTACTGTATAGCTTTCTTCCCCTTCTAGCCGGTCTTCTATTGATATTGCTAGCTTAAGAGGGCTAGGGAGGTCGAAGTTAATAGGTCTGTTTTATAGGCTAGATTTTGCCTAAGCCTTATACTTCTTTCTTTTAGGGCATTCTTCTCCCCTAGTATAGTAGTTGCTACGGCAGTTCCGGCAGTACTAAGCCTTAGTATAAGCCGCCTTGTTAATATACTTCTTCTTTTCTTAGCCGTAGTTGTAGCAGAGGGTAAAGGAGTAGCAGTATTTGGCTTTATACCCCTATTGCCAGTAGTTAAAGTACTATAAGGCCCTAGCCTTATCGATATAGGGCTCTGCTTTTAGGGCCCTATAGGCCTAGAAGATTCTATCTTAATAGGCCTAGTAGGCCTCTTACTAGCTAGAGAAGGTAATAAGAGCTAAGACTCTTGTTCTTTTGATCTAGAGGGGGTACTAGACCTTAGCCCTTAAGGCTAAAGGATATACTTCTTTTACTACTACTAGAAGGCTAGCTTCTATTACCTAGTTAGCTATTATAAGCCCTTTAATAGCAATAGCCCAGGTAGTAGTATAGATTAAGGCCTCTAGTAATAAAGAGGCTAGCTAGGCTGTGTTTTCTTCTAAGGCTTTTTTGATTTTTTCTCCTTTAGTAACCAGTATAAGGTTACTGCTCGGTAGGGTCCTTACCCCCTTAATAGAGTACCCTATAGCCTTCTATACTGCCTATGCAATTTCCAGGGCTGATTTTTAGCTAAGGGAGGAAGAGGCTGATCCTAGCTATATAAGGACCTGTTTTTCTAAGCCTAGCTTAGTAGGCTTTACCCTAGCTACTACTATAGTAGCCTAGGTATAGCGGGTTAGCTCTGATTCAACAGTAGGGGGTTATTGCTACTACTACTATCGTTATTACTATTGTTATTACTATTGTTGTTGCTTCTTCTGCCTTAGGGCCTAGGCAATGAATAAGGGAAATATCAGGGCTTTTTTCTCCTCCTTTTTCAAGATCTATATTAAGGCTAGCTTTCTAGCTAGCCTAGTATATTTAACGATTTCCTTAAAGGCTAGGTTATTAACTGAAAGACTAACTATCTGGTCTATAAGACTAAAGAAGGTAAGGGCAAGGGTTATAGGTAGTAGGGCTTTTTCTTTTTCTTTCCCCTTTTTAGAGGGGGTAGAGGCAGTAGTAGCGGTAGTAGCGTATTAACTGCTAGAAAGCCCTTTAAAAGGGCTATCAAACGATATATCGCTTAACCTAATAGTAGTTATAGTAGTAGCAGGGTTAGTAGCAGAAGTAGTAATAGTAGTAGTAGTAGTAGTAGTAGTAAAGTAGGTTAGAAAGCTATAGCCTAAGCGCTTAGGGGCTTTATTAATAGCCTCTAGGGGGCTAGGGGTAGTAGGGTTTAGGTTAGTAGGGTTTAGGTTAATAGGGTTTAGGTTAGAAGGGTTAGTATAGTTAGGGCTAGGGTATATAACTATAGGGCCTATACGCCTGCCCTACTATAGCTATAGATTTCTAGCTATAGTTAACTATATTATATAGTTAGAATCCGACTATAGCGCCGTCGAATAAGCAACTGCGCTGCAGCTAAATTTAGCGTGTGTTAAGTCCTTAATTGGACAAGTGGATTGCAAAAGAGTGCAGTCGATTTGGAGCAGTCCTGACCAAGAACGCGTTTTCGGATGTGTGATGTCGGTCCTATCTATTTTCCTCTAGCTATATAGTAGGCGGTAGTTGTTATATAGTAGTAGCGTTAGCTAGTCTAGTATCTAGGTCCAGTCTAGGTCTAGTATCTAGGGGTCTAGGGGCTGCTATAGGCTCTAGGGTTCTAGTAGGTCTAGTAGCCCTTTTAGGGCTCATAGCTGGCATAGAGAAAGAGGAAGAGGGGGTTTAGCCGCTTAGGTAGCTAAAGCAGGCAGTAATTGTACTCTAGTTAGGGGATAACCCTCTTAATACTGTTAGCCGGCCTCTCCGTCTCTTCCCTAAGACTATAGTATAGCCTTCCTCCCCCTCCTCTTATAATAGGGCCTGCTAAGGGGGGTATTACTGCTGTTATTGCTATTACTGCTATTGTTATTGGTATTAGTACTGGTATAGGGGCGGTTAGTTAACGTTAAAGGCCTTAGGCCTAGAACGTAGATATCCCTTAGCCTGGACCTATACCTCCTTTAGACAGGGGCAGGCCTCTAAGCAGGCATAGTAAGTATAGTGGCAGTTACGGCAGCAGGGTGCCCTAGAGTAGGTAGGGGCTTCTGGCGTAGTATGGCTATTAGCGCTATAGTTATAGCAGATCTCTTCTTTACTCTGATATACCTTAGCCCTATAGCCCTATTTCCAGTACTATAGGCATTAGATAGGCTTAGCTTTGTCGATCCAGGGCTCTGCTTCTAGGGCTTAGCAGCTCTAAAAGACCCCCTCCTTACAGGCTTTCTAGGCTGCCTTTAGGGAGGTAAAGGCTATTAGTACCTTAACCCTAGTCCGTTCTAGCCCTTAAGGGTACTAGACTTTTGCCCTAACTGCTATAGGGTATTACTTTCTAGCTTCTTCTAGTAGGCCTTCCTCTATAACCCGGTTATAGACTATAAGGCCCTTAACTGCTACCGCCTAGGTTATTATATATAGGGAGGGAATACTTAGACTAGCACCTAAAAACGAAAAACGAGTTTTTGGTCAAAACTACACCAAATCGCGTGCAACCACATCCATTCGAACCGTCCGATTAAGGACACAACGCCCGCCAATTTTCGCAGTAGCGCTGTCGGTTATGCGACGGCAGCAGGCGTGCAAAAACCGCGAAAATGGCAAGCCTGGCCTCCCTCGTAGGGCTGCGATTTTCGCGCGTATGGGCTAACAATAAGGCTCTGTACCCTAGCAACCCTGCCCCTACGACTAATAACAATAATAATAGCCCCCCCCTAAGTACAGACTACTAACCCCTAAGTACAGACGAACAGCCTCTAAATAACAAAGAGATAAACGACTGCTAGATTATAGCAGCTACTACCGCTATAGGGACCGCTATAAAGACTGCCATAGGCGCTATAGCTATAGTACCTATAGTACCTAGCTCTAGCGCCCTCCTTGCTATTAACGCCCTAGCTTCTAGCACCCCCCCTTCTATAAACATCTTTACCTCCTTTCTAAAGGGACTAAATAACAGCTAATACGCCCCCCTTAGCCAGAAAAATACGAAAAACATAGAGAAAAAATCAGAGAAAAATATAGGAGGAAAGGAGAACGTTAACAATGCCCTAAAGACCGGCCAGGCTGCCCTAGCAACCGAAAAGACTGCTAAAACTACTAAAACCGCCCCTAGTCCCCTGAAACTCGCCCTTACGCTTTCTAGTCTCCTAGACCAGGTTATAGGCCTAGTAAAGGACAGTACTAACTTCCGCAAGATAGTAGAGGTAACTACCAAGGCTAGGCAGCTAGCCCTTATAGCTCTACTCTAGGACCTGCCTAAGGAAACCCTGCCTAAGAAAGCCCCGCCTAAATAGCAACAATAATAACAATAACAATAATAATAACAGTAGTAACCTAGCTACCCTTAGCACTAGCAACAGCTATAGCAACAGCCTAGCTACTTATAGCCTACTGCCCCTACCTAGGCTAATATAGCCTATAAACTAACTGCTAGTAAGGCAGTTAGGCCAGGCCTAGAACGCCAGGTACTTATCCGCCTAGGCTTAGTATAATAAGAAGTACTCTCTAAGACCGCCCTAGAGGTAGTATAGGCTATTAAATAGGCGTCTAGCCTAGTAGTTTAGAAGGTTAGGACCCTCCTTAGCAGTAACCTCCTTCTTATTATAGAAAGTATAGAGATAAAGAAGAGCCTAGAGAACAATACTACCTAGATTATAAGAGCCTTTAGAGAAAAGGCCTCCCTATATACTATAACCTAGGCAGTAGCAGTCAAGGGCCTTACTATTTACAACCGAGTTATAGAAGAGGGCCTACTAGAAGAGGCTAAAAAGCAGTACCCTATAACAACTAGGGCAAAGGTCTAGCACCCTTAAGGGCCTAGAAGGACTAGGGTTAAGGCACTGCTAGCCTTCTCCTCCTTTAATTCAGCCTAAAGGGCCTGTAAAAAGGGGGTTTTCTAGAACTGCTAGGCCCTAGAAGCAGAGCCCTAGATCGACAAGGCTAAGCCTATTCAATACCTATAGTACTGGAAATAGAGCTATAGGGCTAAGGTATACCAGAGCAAAGAAGAGATCTACTATAACTACAGCGCTAATAGCCATACTATACTAGAAGCCTCTACCTACTCTAGGGCACCCTACTATAGAAACTGCTACAAAGCCTACTATACCTGCTTAGAGGACTGCCCCTACCTAAAAGAAGCCTAGGCATAGGCTAAAGAATACCTATAGTCTAGACCTAAGTCCTTTAACAACAACTAACCGCCCCTATAACAACAGTAGCAACAACAACAATAGTAGTAGCAGCAGCAGCAGTACTACCCTCCCCTATAGGAAGAGGAGGAAGAAGGCTATAATATAGTCTTAGGAAAGAGACAGAGGGGCTGGCCAACAAGAGGGCTAACCCCTAACCAAAGCATAATCACAGCCCGCTTTAGCTAAATAGAGGCTAGAGGACCTACTAGACTAGAGACTATAGGAGCCCCTAGAAGCCTGGAGACTAGAGCCTCTAGAACCCCTAGGACCCTAGAAACTAGACCTAGAACCCTAGAGACTAGACCTAGACTAGACCTAGGAATTAGATCAGTTACTACCCTAACTATATACCTACTACCTATAACTATATAACCACTGCCCTCTATACAATTAGAGGATATAGAGATATAAGAGTATGCCTCTAGAACGTACAAGGCTCTAAAGAGGTATAAGAAATACTACTCTCTATAGTAACAGAGGAAATACTTGCTATATAAGAGCCTTAGATAAACAGACAAGCCTAATACTCTACCTACTACCCTAGGTCAGCCCCCTATCACCTTATATTTACCCTAAACAGAAGGGCGGCCCTCTATATCCACAAGTTACTCCCCCTATTAGCTTAGGCCTATAGCTCTAGCCTAGACTAGGCTAGGGCTACTATACAAACGAAGAACAGCCCTTTTACAGTCTAGTCTTTATATAACAACCTCCAGCCTTAAGTAGGCTTGCCCTTTCTTTTAGAAGAAATAAGAGGGAAGATCAACACCTACCTAGGCCTCTACCTTCTAGCTAGAGACCTTAACCTTTACCACCCCCTATAAGACTAGTATAACCGCTTTAGTCCTAAATTAGAGGACCTACTACTATTAGTAGCAGAACAGGGACTTACCCTCCGCACACCCTACGGCGCTATAACTAGGGCACTATAGAGAGATCAAATAGGCCGGACCTTTACTATTAACCACTTCTAGCTTAGTAGTAGCCTTACCTACTCCTATACTAGCTTAGGGATACGCTTATGCTTAGACTACTACCCTTAGACCCTAGATATTAACCTAGAGACTATAAAGGCCCTACTACTGCCCCCTAGGTTCTAGTAAAAGAAGATAAATAAAGAGGAGGTAGCAAGGAAGGCCAGCTCCCTTATATATAATATAGGGGGCTATAGATACCTTATACACCTTGCTAACCTAGCTAGGCTCTAGGAGGCTTATAAGCAGCTCTTAGAGGAACTCCAGCGTATTACTAGGGCTATAACCCCTAGAAGAGCCCTAACAACTACTAGGAAAAAGAGAGCCCCCTAATAGAATAACGAAGTCTACTAAGTAGTCTAGGAAAGAAAGAGGGTAGAAAGGCAACTACAGTGCTCCCCTACTAGCTAGGCCTACTCCAACGCCTATAGGGCAGCCCTAAGGAAACAAACAAAGACTATAAAAGATAATAAAAGGAAAAACTAGAGGGCCTTTCTATAGGAAGCTAAGGAGAAGCCTGAAAAACTATAGTAGCTAGAAAGATAGGCTAGGCTATAAAGCACTGCTGTACTGCCCCCCCTAAAGCTACCAACCCTCGGACAAGCCAGTACCTTCTAAGAAAAGGTTAAGGCCCTTTTAGCACGCTTCTTCCCCCCCTCCCCCTAAGAAGACAACCTAGGGGAACCCCTTATAGGCCGGCTACCAGTTAGCTAGATAGTTAAGCCAGACGATATAAAGGAGGCTGTTAAAACAATAAAGCCCTAGAAAGTACTAGGACTAGACGAACTCCCTATAGGCTTTCTAAAGGCCTATAGCGACCCTTTATACCAGGCACTTGCTATATTAGCATTAAAGTCCTTCCTCTATAGCTTTTACCTATAGGAATATAAGGAGGCGATTACTATAGTCCTCCTAAAGCCAGGAAAACAGCCAGACGCCTATAATGCCCCTAAGGGCTACCGCTCTATAGCCCTACTTAACTGTATTAGTAAGATACTAGAGAAGGTTATAGGGGTAAAAATAAGGGATATTATAAAGGCCTTTAAGCTTATTCCAGCAATATAGCAGGGCTACTGCCGCTATAAGTCCATAGAATCCGCCATATACCTCCTACTAGCCCAGGTCTAGAAAGCCTAGAAATATAAGGCTAGGGCCTCCCTACTATAGCTCGACCTATTAGGGTATTTCGATAGTATCCTCTATATAAAGCTCCTAGCTGTCCTAGATTAACTAGGGCTGCCTACCTAGCTGCTCTCCTAGCTAAGGGAGTTCCTCTCCTCTAGGACTACTAGCCTTTTATTTAACAGCTAAAGAAGCCAACAAATCCTAGTACCTACTAAAGTACCCTAAAGATCACTACTTTTACCTATTCTCTTAGTTCTATACCTCTGTCTACTATATAAAAGGCTAGAAAGAAAATACCTTACTATCTCTACTATAGGATACATAGATAATACCAACCTACTAGCCTTTAGAAAAGATGCTATAATAGTAACTAGGCAACTAGAAGAAGCTTAGAAAGAGTGCTTAGACTAGGCAACAACCGCTAGGGTTACTTTCTTAGTAGTAAAAAGCAAGCTTATACACTTCCCCCTAGGAAGAAGGCCCTAGAATACCCCTATTTACCTAGGACCTATAGAGGACTCTCCCCCCCTATAACCAGTAATAGAGGCCCGTTTTCTAGAGGTATGGCTAGACCCTAAGCTTACCTAGAAGGCCTATGCTAATACCCTACGGCAGAAGCTAAAAACGCAGTCCCTAGCTATTACTAGGCTAGTAGGGAAGACCTAGGGACCTGGAATTAAGAAGACTAGGCTCCTTTATATAGCGGTTATAAAGCCAGTTCTAGCCTATATAGCCTTAGCCTAGCATACTCCAACGCCTATAATACCAAATAAGCCCCAAGGTATAGTAAAAGGCCTACTTATAGTAGAGAACAAGGCCCTAAGAAGAGTTATAGGGGCCTATAAACAAACGCTAATCTAGAGTCTCTAGTATAAGGCTAACGTCCCCCCCCTTAACCTCTACCTTAACGCCCTCTCCTTTTCTAGCCAAGCTAGGATAAATAGAGCTATAGGGAAAGAAGTTACTAAGCAGAAAGAAGCCCTACGCTACTCCCTAGGTAACAGGACCCCTAGGACCAGCCTCCCCCTAGAAGGACATACAAAACAAGAGAGGAAGAAAGAGGCAGTAGCATAGTAGCATTACTAGCAGCTATAGAAGGCTATTAACAAAGAGCCCCTATATACCGCCTAGAAAGACTACTACCTCTGAGAAGCTACAGCCTCCGGCCATAACCCCTATACAGAGAGCCTCTTAGAGAAATCAGCCAAGGACGCCTTCTAGGGAGAGAATCTAACTAAGGGCTTTAAAAAGACCTTTAAGAGGCGCCACTATAACCTCTCTAAGGCTAAGAGCTTACTGCTAATATAGGCCCATACAGGGAAGATAGGCCTAAGGGGATTCCTATATACCTATAAGGTACCTAGAGTTGATAGCCCCCTCTACTACTACCACCTAGCCATAGAGGACATCCAGCATATATTCGACAGTTGCCCGGCCTACCCCTTAACCTCCTTTAAAGAGAAAGAAAGGGGGGATATATACAGCTTCCTCTATAGGCTTGAAAAGGGAGGCAGCAACGCTATACGCCCCCTAATCCGCCATATCGCTACTAGACTGCTAGAATACTCAGTTGCTTAGAGGCTAGGAGCGGTCTAGCCTATACCCCTTTAGGAAGTGTGTTTTCATACTCCTAAGGGGGCGGTATCTATCACGGTAAAGAACGGCCCAACCCTACCCACACCCTCCCTTCTCTTCCACACACAGTTATAGGTTTTTCACCCGTTATACGGTTTTCCTATAGCACTAGACTAGCCCACCTAGATATCCCCTACAGGGATTAGATAGCGTAATAGAATCTATCTATCTATATATAGGGAGGCCTTCTCGCCAAAGGCCCTTGTAATCTAGGCAGTATTGCTCTCCAGGCTCTTCTTTATCTCTACGTTCTCTAAAACTAGAAGGAGATTACTACTAGAGAGCGTCTAAACCCTCTAAACTACTAGGCTAGAAGCCTATTAGATAGCCTATACTACCTCTAGGGCAGATTTAGCAAGTACCTGTTATTAGGCTAAGCCTAGTTGGATAAGTACCTAGCGCTCTAGGCTAGACCTAGTTACCTTACTAGCTATTAGTTTACTAGCTATATTAGCCTAAGTAGGGGCTATAGGCTAGGAGTAGCTAGGTTGTTATTATTGTTATTGTTGTTACTAGTAGTAGCTAGGCTACTAAGGGTATTGCTAATGCTATAGCTTAGGTATTATTAGGGTAGTAGGACGGTTCTAGGGTGCTAGAGCTACTGCTATTACAGCTAGGGCTTCTTTAGGTAGGTCCTAGAGCAGGGCTATAAGGGCAATTTGCCTAGCCTTAGTAGTTGCTTCTACTATACTATAGAAGTTAGTACTGTCCTTAGCTAGGCTGATTATCCGGTCTAGGAGGCTAAAGAGCGTAAGGGCAAGCTTAGGGGGGCTAAGGGCAGCCTAGGCAGTTTTCTTAGTTACTAGGGCGATATAGTCGGCCTTAGTAGCACTGTTATTGCTTCCTTCCTTCCCTGTATTTTTCTCCGATTTTTTTCTCTAGCTTTTTTAAGGTTTTCTAGCTAGAAGAGGCTAGGGCTAGGGCGTACTAACTGCCGTTTAGGCCTCTAAGAAAAGGGGCAAAGACATTAGTTAAGGGGGCGCTAATAGTAGGGGTATTGATAGAAAGGGGGGTACTAGAGCTAGGTACTATAGGTGCTATAGTTATAGCACCTATAGTAGTCTTCTTAGTAGTAGTAGAGGTAGTAGTAGTAGTTTAGCGGTCTTCTATTTCTATATCGTTGTTTAGGTAGTTTATGCTTAGGGGTTAGTAGTCTGTACTTAGAGGCTAGCTTAGGGGGTTGTTATTGTTATTATTAGCTATAGGTAGGGCAGGGCTACCAGGGCGTAGAGCTGCATTAGTAGTCCGTATATAAGGAAATTACAGTTGTAAGAGGGCAGCTAGGCTCGCCATTTTCTGCATTTTCGCATACCTAGGGCTATCGCATAACCAACAGCGCTATAGCGAAAATTAGCAGGCGTTATATCCTTAATCGGACGGTTCGAATGGATGTAGTTGCACGCGATTTAGTATAGTTTTGACCAAAAACTCGTTTTTCGTTTTTAGGTGTCGGTCTAAAATACTAATATAGCAGATAAGTTAAACGTAAATAAATATCATATATATAAGGAGATTACTTATAGTAGTATAATATCGCTCTATATATAAAAGAAGTATATTAATATTAAACAATGGTATAACGATATTACTATTAAGCCTAGCTATATATACTTAGAGGTAGCCCTAACAACTAGGTTTATACAATGCCTAGCCGAACTAAGATATATTAATATATATATCAATATAATAATTGATTATATAGGTAAGGAATTAGATAGATAGATGATATACTAATTAAACTTTGTTCATAGTACTGTTCAAAACGAATCCCTAGCTTTATTTAACAAGAAGGGCTTTTACTTCTAGAAATAAATAAAGATTAATAGGATTCTGAAGATTATTAATTATAGGATATAGTCTAAAGGTCCTTCAGAACAACTAACACCTTCTCTACTACCTGCCCTATCACCTACTTATTTGCCTATAAAACCGCCTTCCCTATAACCCTACTAGACAGATAAGAATAATACTTGGATGATAGTATTTAATCTATATACCCTTCCTAAGACTTTGGTATTTTATAAGTAATAGGATAAGATATATAACTATTAAGGCGTACTATATAATATCCTTACTTATAAAACACAATGGTTTCTTAATATATATAAAAGGCTTAAGATTAATAAAAGCTAGTATATGATAATCTACCTAGATATTCTTACTAGATAAGCGGCAGACTACTTCCTATACTATATTAGGCCTAGATAACAATAAGATGAAATATATAATATACAAGATAAGTGCTTTAATAGTAATATTAACAAGAAGGAGTACTATAACCTATGAACTTTAGTTACCTATTTTATAATATGGGCTAAAAACCAGGATATAAAACTAATAGAAGTTCGTAATATATTGTTCGACAAACTTAGTTTAGTTTCATAGAACCTAATTCTAACTTTTAAGGGTAATAACTAGCTAAAAGTAGCTGTTATATAGGCCTATTAAAGAATATATAAATTAGAAGAAGGTCTTTAGAAGGACAATATTCATATAGTAGAATAACTATTTATAGTACTATATAAGTTATACTATAGTATACAAACCTAATAAACTAGTTTTATAGCTAATATACCCTTATTAAACTATATCTATTAGCAATATTATAACTCTTAGAGGAACTACTCAAAGCCTAACTATAGGTACAACTTAAGGGATAACTCTTAATTTAGGAAGTATAATAGGTATAAGAAAAAGCTGTTATACAATAAAAAGAATATAATACTAGGGGAATACTAGATACTAAATCATAAGATTCCTAGATATAAATCATAGATGTAATGTAAAGAAGACTAGGAGTAGGTAAAGAAGTACTATCTCATAGCTAATATAACAGATAAATCACTTATAGTATATATTACTATGTATAATACTAGTAAGCAGCCTAATACTAATAGTAGTAGTAGTAAAGATTCTAATAGTATAGTAAGCAACGATAACAAACTATAGAAGATAGGTACCTACTTCTCTAGAGTATAGCATTCCTATGTATAATAATAGAAGATAACCTATATTGTATAACAAGTTCGGTTAAAGCTAGATACTTTATTCTATCTAGTATTTATAATATAGAATACTAGAGGTAACTATTGGATACTAGTGCTATAGGACTCTTATTATATAGTAGGAACTAGGTAATAGCACTTATATAAGTATAAGGTATGAACATTAACTATATACTAGGCTTATTATCTATTAAGTTTAGAGATAGCTAGAATATAATAGCTATTAGTATAATTATAGCAGAGAACTCAATCGGTATAATAATATACTACTTTATAGAATTGAATATGCCCTAACTATTCTATCAAAACGATATAATATAACTAAAAGCGTACTATAATAATATAGAAGATATTATT
Organism: Phyllachora maydis; assembly: GCA_029339225.1. Taxonomy (NCBI): domain Eukaryota; kingdom Fungi; phylum Ascomycota; class Sordariomycetes; order Phyllachorales; family Phyllachoraceae; genus Phyllachora; species Phyllachora maydis. Next base: position 5,325,641 of record JAQQPM010000004.1, read on the forward strand.
ATACGATAAAATAGAACAAAGATCTCTATAATCTATAAACAAGGCTATGAATTCTTTAACTTCTCTCAAAGTAAATACATTCTCCATATAACTAAAGGCTAGCTATAGTAACCATACTAACGATTTAGATACCTAATAGCAGACTGTTTATACTATATCTTTCAAGAACTATCTATAACTAACAATTATATAATCGATACCCTAAGTAAGATCTAAGATTCCTACTATTTTTACTAGCTCTACGACCTAGTGCCTAGAAGATTTAAGTTTAAGCTTAAGGAGAACTGCGATTTCGATTATAAAATCATTACTAATATTATATAGCTTAAAGGAGATAAAGCACTCTATATTATTAATACTATAACGGCGTTCTAAATAGGGATTTTCTTAGAGTGCAAGACGGTAAAAGATATCTAGAATATGCTATATAAATGTTAGATTTATATAGCAGGCATTTTCTTAAAGGACAAGACGGTAAAATATATCTAGAATATGCTACATAAATGTTAGATCTATATATATCTTCGACTGCTAGACTACCTATTATATTACTAAGGTATGAATTTTATTACTACATTTCAAGATATAGTATACTAAAACGGTATTACCTATTATATAGTACCTATTAAAGTATACTAGGCAATTAGGACTATCAAACAAGTATACTATCTACTTGAATAGGCTTATAAAATTCCAAAGATAGAACTAGGCTATAATATGAGTAAGTATACTATTCTTTAGATAGCTATTAAGGCACTAAACAATATATCTAGACTAGGAGGAATTATACTAATTGTCGATTGCTAGCGGGCTATTGTAGCTGGTATGGGTTGGTCATGGTAAGGGAATGGCTAGATATGGGGCATAACCCCCATGCTAGTGCTAGGCATAACCCTAGTCAGGATATAGGGCCACAACGCCCTGTATCTAGGAAAGCGAGAAAGAGAGGGAGAGAGAAAAAATCATTAATCAATACTATAGGAATTATACTTGTTATTTTGCTCTTTCTCTATCTTACTGTTCTTGTTCCTTACTATCTACTGGAAGCCTTTTACTATAGTAAGAGCGAATCGACATTAATTAGTTTTTATTGTTTTAACAGACGGTAGGAGCAGAGTAGCTAGATTAACGACTATGCTAGAAGTATACCTGTAAAGAGGAAGAGCTAGGCTAGCTATAACAAGAGACGGATCTCTTTATTAAGCATATCTAACCTACGAACGTACCCTAAAATAAGGAGACAAAATGTAGATACGCTTTCGAAAAACGACTTTACTTATCCGACATTTTTCAGCAGATACAATAAACGATAATTCAATATTATAACTGCAGCTTAAAACCTAAAGACAGGATATAATACGCGATTCGAAATAGCCGACACTACAATATAAACGTATATACCAATAGCTAAAGACAAGATACTCGACAAGCTGCCCTAGTAGCTACCGCCTAGTAAAGCCTACCTACTAGACGTAGTAACCTTCTTCAAAACCCTAGACTATATTAAACTAGGCTATAAAGATAAGAGGATTATTAACACCTATATATTAATAGAAGTAGTGGAATGCTAGAGGTTGAAAATAGAGGAAGAAAGGCTGTAAATAAGGGTAATTAACAGCTTTAACGGGTAGACTAATAAGGACTTTTAGAAGGCTTTTATAATTATTAAAATAGAGTTAGCAGAACTACTTAGAGCTAGCAGTTTTGCTATAAGCCTAATAAGAAGCTACTAAGACGCTAAACTAGCTAGGTTTGCCAATAATAAGAGCCTTATCGGTAAACCTACTTATTAGCCAGTCCTGTTAGCCGCCTCCTTACCTCTCTAGCTAGTAATAGTACCTCTACTATCATAAGTTTTCTCGCCTGCCCTAGGTAAAGATATACCTCTACTACTATCAGTACTAGGCTTCCCTTTACTACCTAAACTGCTAAATTCAGGGCCTAAGCTAGGGAGCTTAGTATAAGGACTAGGAGGAAATAGAGGATATAGGGGAGGACCTAAGTATAGGAACGGAATTAGGCCTAAATATAAAAACGGATTTAACCTAGGGTAACTAGGGTTTATTCTAGGACTACTAGGCTTTAACCTATAACCTTAGCAATATTACCCCTATTAGCAATACCAACCGTAGTAGTACTACCAGTAGTACTACCCTTAGTAGTAGTAACAAAGAAGGCATAACCAGCCTTCTATTCTATCTAACCTACTAAAGGTTATTAGAGTTAAAATAGAGAGTCTAGAATACCTGGAAATTCCCCTAAGGCTAACCTAGAGGGATAATAACCCCTATATTAATCAAAAGCTATATATAGACTTTGGAAAAGCGTAGAATAGCAGTAACTATTATAATAGGGCAGAAACGGAGATACTAGACAACAAAGTTAAGATTTTCCTTTACTAGTATATAATATTCTAGATCGACTATACTACTTTGCACCTGGTTTTTCCCTATATCCTCTCTAGTAAGGCTAGGGACTACTAGGTTAACCACCTTAACCGCCTTCTTCTATTCTACTTGGTTTATGCTAAACTAAGTAAGCATTTCGAGATAGACGCTAAAAAGTAGAACCTAGTAACGATATAAAGCTCTATTACTTTCAGAAGTATACAACAAGAAAACCCCGGAAAAAGCAATAAAGAAGTCCTTTAGCTACTGCTTAATAAGCTACCGGTAATTTAGCAGGCTTTAGGGCCTATTTACTATAGCGAGGAAATCCTTACTTCGAATATAGTAAAGGCATGCTATAAAGTGCCCGAACTAAAGTTGGCTTTATATAAGCCGATTAAAGGATTTAAAGAGCTAGTAGCTATGCTATAGGGCATACTAGAAGTAGAGGAAATGGAAAGCTAGTAGTATCTGACAGACCGGCGGTATTTCTCTAAGAAGTTATAGCTAAGGTCTACCCCTAGAAGGTCTTAACGCTACTAGATTTGTAAGAAGGATAGGTGCTACTCTACTAAGCACTTAGAAGAGGAGCAGAAGAAGAATCGACTTGATTAGCTAAAAAGCCGGTAAATCGACTCTAATAGGGGGAAGAAGAGATATTAGTCGTTTCTAGTCGACTATAAGGGCTCTAAGTCTAAGGGAAGTATAGTAGAGGATGATTTTAACAACTATAGCCTAGAGGATTACACTATAGAAGACCCTGCCGGAAATAATATAGTAGTAGCTTTCTTTACTAACAAGGCTTTCCTATATAGATTATATAGGGAAGAACCCTGCTATAGTAGAGAACCTAAAGATATACCGCGTACTGCGCTCTCTTCTACGTAATTTGTGCTTGATAAGTATTCCGAAATGGTATTCCAGGGTATTATGCTAGATATAGGTACTGCTAATTTTTCGACTGCTGGCATATATTAAGTGCTAGCCCTATAATGCTAAGTGCCTGGTATCTATATTGATAGAGCAAGGGCTGGAGAGGCTAGTATTACCTTCGGCCTAGGTAAAGTAAAGGAATCTATCGGTATGGTTATAGTAGATACTACTGCTAGGAAGGTAACTTTCTACGTTCTAGATACGCCTACCTCTTTTCTTCTTTACCTTTAAGATATAGATTAGCTTAGGGTATACCTGGATAACACGATAGACACTATAGTTAAGGGTAAGCAGCGGATCCCGATTATCCAAAGATAGGGCTACCTATAGATCCCGGTACTTAACGGCGTAGTATACGCTATGTTTGTATAGGACAAAGCACAACTGCGTTTAACAGAACTTATAGAATCCCAGCTACGGCAAATTCATTGACGTTATAGCCACCTATTAGTAGAAAAGCTATATAAGCTTCTTAGCTGCGCCGACTATTAAGTAGAATATAGTACGTTAGAGCTTATTAATAAGTTCTGCTACTTCTGCCAGGTTAAAGGGCCGGCACCTAGGCATTTTAAATTCATACTTAGGGACGATATCCACTTTAACTATAAGGTAGTAGTGGATATCCTGGATCTCGATAGCTAGAAAGTCCTCTATATAGTTAATACAGCCATCTCCTTTTAAGTAGCCTGTTTTTTAAAGGATATAATAGTAAAAGAGACTTAGGAATAGTTAAAGGAGTGCTAGATAGATATATATCTCAGACTGCTGGATATCCTTTGTTATAACTAAAGGACTAATTTTATAGCTAAGGAATTCCAGGCAGAGGCGAAATTAGCCGGTATTATAGTAGTGGACGTCCTGGTTAAGGCTTATAACTCGGTAGAGAAGGTAGAGCGCTACTATGCCCTACTATACTAGGTATACGAGATTATACAGGAAGAGGCTAGTACTACTATATTGAAAACGGCTAGCTTATAAGCCGCGGTCTCTGCTGTTAATAATATAGTAGGGCCTAGCAGTTTAATCCCTACCCTACTGGTCTTTGGTGCTTTTCCCTAGCTAACTGGAAATTTGCTATTAAGTCTAGATCAAGTTATAAGGGCAGAAGCTATTGAAAAAGCAATAGCTAAGCTTAAGAGGTAGTAAGGTAAGCGGGCTATCAGGGAGGCTCTTAGCCGCTAAAACAGCCCTAATACCAAGGTAGTACTACCTAGTATACTAGGTATCGGCTAGGAAGTCTTAGTCTACCGTGAAAATAATAGGTAGACCGGGCTATATAAGGTGTTAGCAGTATCAGAGACTTCTATAACTATAGATATAGTTAACAGTACTACGGACTTTAGGAGTACGGTTATAAAACCGTACTACTAAGAGCTATAGAAGGGGCTATAAAAGGGGCTATAGGAGGAGGGGGATACTAAAGACCTAGAAGATCTGGATATAGTAGAAAAGTTCATCTACCCTAACCCTATACTGCTAAAGAGGTAGGGCCGGCCTAGGAGAGAAAGAGGGGCCTAGGTTTTACCAGAGATTATAGACCTATAACCCGATATAATACCTAGATACGGCGCAACTTGCGCTATAAAACCCTAGAATAAGGCGCGGCCTACGCTAATAAACGATATACTACGACTTAGACGGACAACCTGTAATTCTAGTATACTAGACAAGCTGTAACTTGCACTATATTTTACCATTTTAGACTATAGCTATACCCTTATATTAGGTAGGGACCTTGCAAGTTAAGTCCTTATAGGACTCTTCCTTTCTAAGAAGAAGAGGAAGGACTATGCCCTAGCCCTAGAATTGCAGTACTAAGGCAAGATTACCATGCTAGGTAAGCTGTTTAAGGCCTTAGATAAGGCTAAGATCGACGTCCTTCTTAAAAACGGCGTTATCGAGGTAATCTAAGAGCCGAAGGACCTTTATAGCATTAAGGTGTTTAAGTTAAGGATAGTTCGGAAGGTAAAGGACAAGACTTCTAGCCTATATGAAAAATCAAGGCTAGTAGCCTAGAGGTATAGTAATCTAGGAAATAATAGTCTTCTTACCTAGTTACCGACTATCTAATAGTATGCCTAGCGGATTTTGCTTACCCTTTACCCTTTTCTTCTTTATAATTTTAGGCTATACCTATAGTTACGAGATATTATATAGGCATATACGTAGTCCGAGACAGCCCTAAACTGCAAAATACTCCTTTGTTTGCCTAAAGAGCTTTAGGGTAAATATCCTACTAGCGCTGTTTTACGGGTAAACCGCCTACTATATAGTATAGCAGAGGTAGGGCTTTACTGGTTTGCTATATATATATAGTGGCATATAAATTACCTTAGTCTTTAGTCTTCTTCTTTTGATCCTTATCTTCTGATTTCTACTACTGTACTAGGAAAGGGATTTGGGCTTGTTAGCTTGCAAACCGACGATACCCTTATTATTAGGGATAATTCCTTTTCCTAATTAGAAGAGGAAGAGCTGGAAAAAGCCGGTTTTAAGTTAAAGCCGGCTACTAAGGTAGTAGATAGGCTAGAGGTAGATTTTAACGGCTATCGGCTTTACCTCTCTAACAGCAACCTTTTGATATAGCAAAAAGGGTAGGGTAAATGCCTGTCCCTTATTAATATAAAGGGGGCAACGCCTGCTTAGCAATATATTAAGCAACGTGCTTAGGGGGCTTATTTGGCCTTTATCTGCTAGCTAGAGGCGGCTTTTGACTTAGCCGTAGCTGCCTAAGCCTAGTAGCCCTAGCTAAAGGACTACAAGTACCTTAACGCCTAGATCTAGTAGTAGATGGATAATATAGAAAAAGGCCTAGTTTATTACCCTTTAGATCTTACTATAGCTAAGCTCTTTATCTTTGTTAATAGGTCCTTTACTAATAACGTAGACCTGACTTCTTAGATCGGCTATATTATACTACTAGCTAATGAAGATAATATGCTAGGAGAGGCTACTTTTCGAATTTATAGAAATATAGTCCACTAGTCCTCGATGAAGTACAAAAGGGTAACGAAAAGCATACTAGCCAGTAAGATCTATAGGATAGTAGCTAGCTTTGATATCGGTTTTATAGTCTAGCAGACTATTTCCATAATTTTTGCCTATCTTGGCCTAGAGGCTAACCTTCTGATTATTCTTTATATAGACTCTTTTAATCTATATAAGTACCTTATTAAGCTTAGTAGTACTATCGAAAAGCGCCTTATAATCGATATTATAGCTTTATAGCAGAGCTATAAGAATAGGGAGATTTAGGAGGTTAGGTAGATTAATAGAGAGGACAACCTAGCGGACGCTATAACGAAAAGACTGCCTAACCGGGTACTTATAGTACTAGTCGATAATAACGTAGCTAAGATATATATAGAAGGTTAGATAACATAGCAATGATTACTATATAGTAGCTGTAGTACGCCAACAAAAGAAAGACAGTAAGGGCAGGACATGCTATACGCTAATGCATTGCAGAAGAGAAGGGAGGATAAGGCACAGATATGCTGTAAAACGGAAGTATAAAATGCAATAAGCGTAGTAGGACTATAAGACAAAGCGCAATATACTTTTACATTTTTTTATATTTTTATATTTTCCTCCTCCTCCTTCCTCTATATCGCTAATAATAAAAGTACTTTAGCTATATAGGCCAACACCTATATATAGGCCTTTTGTAAGGCCTTCTTCCCTATCCCTACTAAGTCCGCCTCCTTCTTACTACCGCTAGACAGCGTAAGAATATAGCGGATGGCGGACCGCTACTCCCGCTAGTCCCTACGCCACTGCTTCTTAATAGCCTTTAACAAGTTAGTATATCGCTAAAAAGATAGAGGGGAGGACTTATAGTAAAGGCAGGCTTGGAAGCTGTAAGGACTTTAAGATAGTGCGCTATAATAGGGCGCGCTAATATAGAGCTATATAGGTAAATTAGAGCATGACTATAGTTTTATTTATATAAGATAAAGCACTTATAGTAGCTTACAACTGCTACTAGCTAAATAGGACTAACAACGGCCGCTAACAACCCCGATATAATCCTAGTAATACTAGTCCTAACGCTATATATTATTAGGACCCTAGCCTTTACCAGCCGTTACTACCTAGATATAGTAGACGTATATATCGGTATAGGGCGTACTAGGGGGGCTATAGAGGTAGGACGTAACGTACTATCGCTTATATAGCAGTATGTCTAGAAATCACAAAAATGTTAGCTATATTCCAAAGCGCAGCTGTACTTTGAAACCCACCTTCGCAGTGTGAAGCACCCTCGCCGCGCTTGCGCGCGCTGCTACCCTTGCCTTTATTAGTACTATCGCTGGTACTGCTATTAACATCGTCGTCGCTGCTGCTGCCCTCCTCCTCCTCTATATTAGCAGGGGGTATATACGCCCTGTTATAGGCGTTATTATCATCCTTATTAGCCATAAGGCCGGAATTAGTAGTATATCTGCTAGTATTGCCGCTAGTAGTGCGCTTAAAGCGCTGTAGGCCCTCTTTCTTAGCCAGCTTGCTAGCCTGGGTATTAGCTGCAGCCTCCTTACGCTTCTTGCAGCGCTTAGCGGCCGCTGCCCTACCTGCCGTAGTACAGGCCTTAGCCGACTCGCGCTGCTTAGCCTTGCAAGCAGCCGTACGACGTATAGCCAGCGTGATCTTGGCCGGCTTGGCCGGCGTAGGTGCTAGGGCTAGGGGCGCGGTAGATATACCTATATTGTACTAGGATGTTAATAAACAAGACGCGCCTATACCGATAATATACAGGATATAATACATATATAGTAGATAATAAAGCTAGTATAGCGGACAATAATAAAGTACTTACCTAGGATAGTATATACTAAGTTATCTAAGTCAGAAAAGGAGTCTATATTAACTATAAGTAGGTCAGTAAATAACGAATTATAGTAGTAGCAGCGGTAGGACAAGCAGGCTATATATATACACATTTTTATTAGCAAGACTTGAAAGAGAAGGACTATGTTAGAAGTATAGGCTAGCCTATTGTTCTATTTATTCTATAGTGGGCGGTCTAGGAGTATACAATAACAAGAAGACGATACTAGTAGAAAAGGGCATTATTGATTAGTTAAGGGATAGGCAGGCTATAGCTAAGGAAGAAAAGGGAGAAGGAGATAGAAGGTAGTTGTATAATAGGATTAGTACGGCAACAGGCGATACGGACATATCACGGTAGATAAAGCGCGATATACGCTTTATATAGTACTTGTAGGATACAACGCACGACTTATCTTATAGGAATAGGGTGTATTAAGAATTGATTATAGGATACAACACGCGCCTTATCTTATATAGACAAAGCGCGTTAAGTAGCAGACTATAGGTAAGGATATCCTGTAAAGACAGACCGTAACTAAAAAGAAAAGAGAGCTAGTGTCGATTACTAGCAGGCTATTATAGCTAGTATAGGTTAGTCATAGTAAGGGAATGGCTAGATATAGGGCATAACCCCTATACTAGTGCTAGGCATAACCCTAGTCAGGATACAGGGCTACAACGCCCCGTATCTAGGAGAGCGAGAAAGAGAGGGAGAGAGAAAAAATCATCAATCAACACTATAGGAATCGTACTTGTTATTTTGCTCTTTCTCTGTCTTGCTATTCTTGTTCCTTACTATCTACCAGAAGCCTTTCACTGCAGTGAGAGCGAATCGACACTAATACTACTTGTTTTTAGCATATACCTATAAGTATTATCTAACTTAGCTCTTTTAAAGGATATTACCGAATAAGAAGTAGTAGTATAGAAGGCTATAAAGGTAATTAGGAAATTCTATATAGAACAAGACGTTAATTGTCAGTTACTAGTAGACTATCGTAGCTAGAATATATTAGTTATAGTAAGGTAATGTCTAGGTATAGGGTATAACCCTTATACTAGCGCTAGGCTTCACCCTAGTAGAGGTTACGTAGCTATGAACTATATATCTAGGATAGAAAGGGTAGGAGAGAAGGATAGAGATAGATATTAATTATTATAGAATTAATAGGAATCGTTATTCGTTACTTTACTTAGTAGCTTACGCTTTATTATTGCTCTTTCTCTATATTACTGTTTTATTCCTAATTATAAGAAGTCTCTACTATAGTAAGAGCGAATTAATACTAATTAGTTTCCATCATTTAACAATAGTAGAAGTAGAATAGCTAGATTAGCACCTATACTAGAAGTATACCTGAAAAGAGGAAGAGCTAGGCAAGTTACTAGGATAAAGAGGATCTCTTTACTAAGTAATTCTAATAGCAACTATACTCTGTTATTATAGGATAAAATACAGATATACTTTCGAAAATCAATAATTACTTATCTAAACTTATCTAACAATCTAATAGATAAGAATTTAACATTATAAGCACGCTCTAAAACCTATAAACTAAGCCTAATATACAATCTAAAATAGCTAATATAACGATCTATATATATATACTAATAGCTAAAGACAAGATACTGAACAAATTACCTTAGTAGCTACTATCTAGCAAAGTCTACCTACTAGATATAGTAACCTTCTTTAAAACCCTGGGCTATATTAAACTAGGCTATTAAAATAAGAAGATTATTAATACCTACCTCTTAGGAGCAATAGTAGAATACTAGAAGCTAATAATAAAGGGAGAAGAGCTGGAGATAAGGGTAGTTAATGGCTTTAATAGGTAGACTAAAAAAGACTTCTAGAAGGCATTTATAATTATTAAGATAAAGTTAATATAGCTGCTTAGGGTAAGGAGCTTTAATATAAGCCTAATTATAAGCTATTAAGAAATTGAACTAGCTAGGTTTACTAATAATAAAAGCTTTATAGAGAAACCTACTAATTGGACTTACCCCTAGTTAGTACTAGAAAAGGTCTTACTATAACTAGCTCCTCTGCCTTCTTACCTACTAAGGGTATATGAACTCTAGGTTTTTTTACTTATTCTAGGTAAAGGGGTGCCTTTACTATTATCTTTACTATCCTATTCTCCTTAGCTAGCTCTATTAAATTTAGGCCCAAAGCTAAGGACTTTAGTTTAAAGACTAATAAATATAGGATATAGGGGAGGACCTAGATATAAACCTAGACTTAGATATAGACTGAGATATAGACCTAGACCTAAATTTAGTAATAGCTTTTACTAAGGACTACTAAGCTTTAACCTAAGTTAGTAGTACTAAAAGGGGTATAATCAGTTTACTATACCTTTCTATGTACTACTAGTTCTCCGGATTAAAGTAGAAAGCCTAAAATACCTGGAAATTCCCCTTAAGCTAAGAAAAGAGGGATAACAAAGCTTTTATCAACCGGAAGCTATATATTAACTTTAGGAAAGCATAGAATAGTAGTAACTGCTATAGCAGGGCAGAAACCAAGATTCTAGATAATAAGGTTAAGATTTTCCTTCATGAGTATATCGTATTTTAGATCGACTTTATAGCATTATACCTAGTCTTTCCCTATATACTTTCTAGGACCGACCGACACCTAAAAACGAAAAACGAGTTTTTGGTCAAAACTACACCAAATCGCGTACAACCACATCTATTCGAACCGTCCGATTGAGGACACAACGCCCGCCAATTTTCGCTATAGCGCTGTCGGTTACGCGACAGCCCTAGGCATGCGAAAATACAGAAAATGGTAAGCCTAGCTACCCTCTTACAACTGTAATTTCCTCGCGTATAGACTACTAATACGGCTCTACGCCCTAGCAACCCTACCCTACCTATAGCTAACAATAATAATAATAACCCCCTAAGCTAGCCCCTAAGCATAGACTACTAACCCTTAAGCACGGACTACCTAAACGACAATACGGAAATAGAAGACTGCTAAACTACTACTACTACCTCTACTACTGCTAAGGAGACTTTTATAGACGCTATAACTATAGTACCTACAGTACCTAGCTCTAGCACCCCCCCTTCTATCAATACCCCTATAATTAGCGCCCCCTTAACCAACGTCTTTGCCCCTTTTCTTAGGAGCCTAAACGGCAGTTAGTATGCCCTAGCCCTGGCCCCTTCTAGCTAGAAAACCTTAAAAAAGCTAGGGAAAAAATCGGAGAAAAATACAGGGAAGGGAGGAAGTAACAACAGTGCTACTAAGGCCGACTATATCGCCCCAGCAACCAAGAAAACCGCCTAGGCTGCCCTTAGCCCCCCTAAGCTTGCCTTTACGCTCTCTAGCCTCCTAGACCGGATAATTAGCCTAGCTAAGGACAGTACTAACTTCTATAGTATAGTAGAAGTAACTACTAAGGCTAGGCAAATTGCCCTTACAGCCCTGCTCTAGGACCCGCCTAAAGAAGCCCTAGCTATAATAGCAGCAGCTCTAGCACCCTAGAACCGCCCTACCGCCCTAATAACGCCTAAGCTATAGTACTAGCAACACTCTTAGCAGCCTAGCTACTACCAGCAACAACAACAATAACAATAACAACCTAGCCACTCCTAGCCTATAGCCCCTATCTAGGCTAATATAGCTAGTAAACTAATAGCTAGTAAGGTAACTAGGCCTAGCCTAAAGCGCTAGGTACTTATCTAACTAGGCTTAGCCTAATAACAGGTACTTGCTAAATCTGCCCTAAAGATAGTATAGGCTATCTAACAGGCTTCTAGCCTAGTAGTTTAGGGGGTTTAGACGCTCTCTAGCAGTAACCTCCTTCTAGTTATAGAGAACATAGAGATAAAGAAGAGCCTAGAGAGCAATACTGCCTAGATTACAAGGGCCTTTAGCAAGAAGGCCTCCCTATATATAACAACCTAGGCGGTAGTAGTTAAGGGCCTTATAGTCTATAACCAGGTTATAGAGGAAGGTCTACTAGAAGAAGCTAGGAAGCAATATCCTATAGTAGTTAGAGCAAAGGTCTAGTACCCTTAAGGGCTAGAACAGACTAGGGTTAAGGCACTAATAGCCTTTACCTCCCTAGAGGCAGCCTAGAAAGCCTATAAGGAGGGGGTCTTTTAGAGCTGCCGAGCCCTAAAAGCAGAGCCCTAGATCGATAAAGCTAAGCCTATCTAATGCCTATAGTACTAGAAATAGGGCTATAGGGCTAAGGTATACTAGAGTAAAGAAGAGATCTGCTATAACTGCAGCGCTAATAGCCATACTACGTTAGAAGCCCCTACCTGCTCTAGGGCACCCTGCTACTACAACTGCTACCAAGCTTACCACGCCTGCTTAGAGGCCTGCCCCTGCCTAAAGGAGGTATAGGTATAGGCTAAGGGATATCTTTTTCCTAGGCCTAAGGCCTTTAACGTTAACCAACCGCCCCTATACCAGTACCAACACTAACAATAACAGCAGCAATAGCAACAATAGCAGCAATACCCCCCTTAGTAGGCCCTATTACAAGAGGAGGGAGAGGAAGGCTATACTATAGTCTTAGGGAAGAGACAGAGAGGCTGGCCAACAGTATTAAGAGGGTTAACCCCTAACCAGAGTACAATTACTGCCTACTTTAGCCACCTAAACGGCCAAACCCCCCCTTCCTCTTCCTCTATACCAGCTATAAGCCCTAAAAGGGCTACTAGACCTATTAGAACCCTAGAGCCTATAGGAGCCCCTAAACCCCTAGATGCCAGACCTAGACTAGACCTAGATATTAGACTAGCTAACGCTACTACTATATAACAACCACTACCTACTATATAGCTAGAGGAGATAGAGATATAAAGGTACGCCTCTAGAACGTACAAGGCTCGAAGGAGGTATAGGAAGTACTACTTTCTACAGCAAAAGAAGAAATACTCGCTATATAAGAGCCCTAGATTAATAGGCAGGTATAGCACTCTACCTACTGCCCTAGATCAGCCCCCTACTACCTTATTTTTACCTCTAACGGACGGGCCTTACTTTATATCTATAAATCACTCCTACTAGCAATATAGACTTATAGCTCTAGCCTAGACTGGGCTAGAGCTACTATACAGACTAAGAACGGCCCCTTTACAGTCTAGTCCCTATATAATAACCCCTAACCCCAGACTAGCTCAACCCCTCTTATAGAAGAAATAAGGGGGAAGATCAACGCCTACCTAGGCCTTTACCTTCTAGCTAGGGACTTTAACCTTTACTACCCCCTTTAGGACCAATATAACCGCTTTAGCCCTAGGTTAGAAGACCTACTACTATTAATAGCAGAGTAGGGGCTTACCCTCTGTACCCCCTACAGCACTATAACTAGGGCGCTATAGGGGAGCTAAGCAGGTAGGGCCTCTACTATTAAACACTTCTAGCTTAGCAGCAGCCTTACCTACTCCTATACTAGCTTAGATATACACTTACGCTTAGACTACTACCCCTAGGTACTAGATATCGACCTAGAGACCATAGAAACCCTACTACCGCCCCCCTAATTCCAGTAGAAAAAGATGGATAAAGAGGGGGTAGCAAGAGAGGCCAGCTCTCTAATATATAATATAGGGGGCTATAGATATCTATTACGCCTCTCTAACCTAGCTAGGCTCTAGGAGGCCTATAGGCGACTATTAGAGGAACTCTAGCGTATTGCTAGGGCTATAACCCCTAAAGGAGCCCTAGTAACTACTAGAAAGAAGAGTACCCTCTAGTAGAACAACGAAATCTACTAGGTAGTCTAGGAGAGAAAAAGGGCAGAAAGACAGCTCCAACGCTCCTCTAGTAACCAGGCCCTCCTTACCGCCTATAAGTCAGCCCAGAGAAAGCAAACAAAGGCTATAAGAGAGAATAAGAGAAAGACCTAGAGGGCCTTTCTATAAGAGGCTAGAGAAAAGCCAGAAAAGCTCTAGCAACTAGAAAGATAGGCTAGGCTATAAAGCACTACTGCCCTACCCCCTTCTAAGCTACTAACCCTTAGACAAGCTAGTACCTTCTAGGAGAAGGTAAAGGCCCTTTTAGTACACTTCTTCCCCTCCTCCCCCTAAAAGGATAGCCTAAAGGAACCCCTAATAGGCCTAAGGCTACTAGTTAGCTGGACGGTTAGGCCGGATAATATAAAAGAGGCTATTAAAACAACAAAGCCCTAGAAAGCACTAGGACCTGACAAACTCCCTATAGGCTTTCTTAAGGCCTATAACGACCCCTTATATAAGGCCCTTACTATACTAGCCTCGAAATCCTTCCTCCATAGCTTCTATCTATAGGAATATAAGGAAGCGGTTACTATTGTCCTCCCTAAACCAGGAAAACAGCCGGACGCCTATAACACCCCTAGAGGCTACTACCCTATAGCCCTATTTAACTATATTAGTAAGGTCCTAGAGAAAGTTATAGGGACTAAGATAAGGGACATGGCTAAAGCTTTTAAGCTGATTCTAGCAACATAACAGGGCTACTACCACTATAAATCCACCGAATCGGCTATATACCTCCTTATAGCTTAGATCTAGAAGGTATAGAAGTATAAAGCCAGGGCCTCCCTCTTATAGCTAGACCTATCAGGGTATTTCGACAGCATCCCTTATAGCAGACTCCTAGCTATACTAGACTAGCTAGGGCTACCTACCTAGCTACTATCCTAGCTAAAGGAATTCCTCTCTTCTAGGACTACCAGCCTCCTATTTAACAGCTAAAAAAGCCAATAAATCCCAGTACTAATAGGAGTACCCTAAGGCTTACTACTTTCACTAATCCTCTTAGTCCTATACCTCTGCCCCCTATATAAAAGGCTAGAGAGAAAATACCCTACTATCTCTACTATAGGCTATATAGATAATACCAACCTACTAGCCTTCGGCAGAGAGGCTACAATAACGGTTAGATAGCTAGAAAAGGCCTAAAGAGAGTGCCTAGACTAGGTAATAACCGCTAGAGTTACCTTCTTAGCAGTAAAGAGCAAGCTTATACACTTCCCCCCTAGAAGAAGACCCTAGACTAACCCTATTAACCTAGGACTAATAGGGGACTCCCCCCCCCTATAACCAGCTATAGAGGCCCATTTTCTAGGGGTCTGGCTAGACCCTAAGCTTACCTAGAAGGCTTACGCTAGCACCCTATAGCAGAAGCTAAAAACGCAGTCCCTTGCTATTACTAGGCTAGCTAGAAAGACCTAGGGACCTGGAATCGAAAAGACTAGGCTCCTATATACAGCAGTAATAAGGCTAGTCCTAGCCTACATAGCCTTGGCCTGGCATATCCCTATACCTATAACACCAAATAGGCTATAGGGTATAACTAGAGGCCTACTAGTAGCTGAAAATAAGGCCCTAAGGAGGGTTATAGGGGCTTATAAAAGGACATCGATCCGAAGCCTCTACTATAAGGCTAACGTCCCCCCCCTTAACCTCTACCTTAACGCCCTCTCCTTCTCCAGCTAAGCCAGGATAAATAGGGCTATAGGGAAAGAGGTAGCTAAGCAGAAGGAAGCCCTACGCCTTACCCTTAGAAACAGGACCCTTAGGACCAGCCTCCCCCTAGAAGGGCGTACAAAGTAAGAAAGAAAAAAGAAGGTAACAGCCCAGTAGTACTACTAACAACTAAGGAAAGCTATTAACGAGGAACCCCTCTATACCGTCTAGAAGGATCGCTATCTATAGAAGGCTAGGGCCTCCAGTTACAACCCCTATACAGAAAGCCTCTTAGAGAAATCAGCCAAGGCTACCTTTCAAAAGGAGAACCTAGCTAAGGCCTTTAAAGAGGCCTTCCAAAGACGCTACTATAACCTCTCTAAGGCTAAGAGCTTGCTGCTAATACAGGCCTATATAGGGAAGATAGGCCTAAAAGGATTCCTATATACCTGTAAAGTGCCTAGGATTAATAACCCCCTCTGCTGCTACTACCTAGCTATAGAGGATATCCGACATATATTCGACGGTTGCCCGGCCTACCCTTTAGCCTCCTTTAAGGAGAGGGAAAGAGGGGATATATACAGCTTTCTCTATAGACTTAAAAAAGGGGGCAGCGGCGCTATACGCCCCCTAATTCGCCACATTGCTACTAGACTGCTAGAATACTCTGTTACTTAGAGGCTAGGAGCGGTCTAGCCTATACCCCTTTAGGCAGTATGTTTTCATACTCCTAAAGGGGCGGTATCTACTCTGGTAAAGATTAGCCTACCCCCTATCACACCCCCCCTTTTTTCCTATATACGGTTATAGGTTTTTCACCTGTTATACGGTTTTCCTATAGCACTAGTTCAGCCTACCTAGATATCCCCTACGGGGATTAGATAGCGTAATAGAATCTATCTATATACTTTCTAGGTAAGCTAAAGACTATTACATTAACCACCTGAACTAGCTTCTTCCTTTCTACCTAGTATATACTAGGTTAAGTAAATACTTTAAGATAAAAGCTAAGAAGTAAAACCTAGTTATAATATAGAGCTCTATTGCTTTCTAAAGTATATAATAAGAAAACCCTAGTAAAAGTAATAAAGAGGTATTCTAGTTACTACTTAATAAGCTATCTATAATATAGTAGGCTTTAAAGCCTATCTACTGGAGTAAGGAGATTCTTATATTAAATATAGTAAAGATATACTATAAAGTACCGACACTAAAGTTATCTTTATATACGCTAATTAAGGGATTTAAGGAATTAATAGCTATACTAATGGGTACTATAGAAGTAGAAAAGATAGAAAGCTAGTAGTATCTAATAGACTAGTAGTATTTCTTTAAAAAGCTATAGCTAAGGACTACCTCTAGAAGATCTTAATACTATTAGATCTATAAAAAGGATAGCTATTACTCTACTAAATACTTAAAAGAAGAGTAGAAGAAGAACTAACTTAACTAGCTAAAAAGCTAGTAAATTGACTCTAATAAGGGAAAGAAGAGATATCAGTCTTTTCTAGTAGAATATAAAGGCTTTAAGTTTATAAGAAGTATAATAGAGGATAAGCTTAACTATAGACTAAATAATACTAAGGACTCTATTAGAAATAAGATAGTAGCTACTTTCTTTATAGATAAAGCTTTCCTTTATAGGTTATATAAGAAGGAACCTTACTATAGCGGAGAACCAAGTTTCAAAGTATATAATATACTAGCCTCTACCTAATTCGTACTTAATAAGTATTCTAAAACGGTTTTTTAGGGTATTATACCTGATATAGGAGCTGCTAGTTTTTTAACTCCTAGAATATACTAAGTATTAGCCCTTTAATAGGAGGTACCTAGTATTTATATTAATAGGGCTAGAGCTAGAAAGGTAAATATTACCTTAAGACTAGATAAGATAAAGGAATCTATTAGGACTATTATAGTAAATACTACTATTAGAAAGGCAACTTTCTATATACTAGATATACCTACCTCTTTTCTCTTTTACCTTTAGGATATAGATCGCCTAAGGATCTATCTAGATAATATAATAGACTACCTTATGAAAGGAGAGTAATAGATCCTAATTACCTAGAGATAGGGCTACCTGTAGATTTCGGTACTTAAGAGTATAGTATATGCTGTATTTATATAAAACAAAGTACAACTATACTTAATAGAACTTATAGAAACTGAAATTTGATAGATTTATTAGTTATATAGCTACCTATTAGTAGAAAAGCTATATAAGCTCCTCTACTATACTAACTATTAAGTAGAATATAGTATATTAAAGCTTATCAATAAGTTCTATTACTTCTATTAGGTTAAGAGAGCTACCCTAAGGCATTTTAAGTTTATACTTAAGGATAATATCTACTTTAACTATAAGGTAATAGTAGATATCTTGGATCTTAACGGCTTCTTAGATCCTATTAGCTAGAAGGTCCTTTATATAGTCGACATAACTACCTTCTTTTAAATAGCCTGTTTCCTTAAGGATATAACGGTAAAAGGGACCTAGGAACGGCTAAAAGAGTGCTAGATAGATATATATCTTAGATTACTAGATATTCTTCACTATAACTAAGGGACTAACTTTATAGCTAAGGAATTCTAAGCTCAAGCGAAATTAGCTAGTATTATAGTTATAGACGTTCTAGTAGAGGCCTTTAACTTAGTAGGTAAGGTAGAGCACTACTATACCCCCCTTTGACAGGTATATAAGATTATCTATAAGAAGTCTAGTACTACTATATTAAAAATAGCTAGCTTATAAGCCGCTTTCTTTGTTATTAACAATATAGTAAGGCCTAACAGTTTAATCCCTATCCTATTAGTTTTTAGTATTTTCCCCTAGCTAACTAGAAACTAACTATTAAGCCTGGATCCAGTGGCCTAGATAGAAACTATTAAGAAAGTGATAGCTGAGTTTAAGAAGCGGGAAAGAAAAGGAGCCGTTAGAAAAGCTATTAATATATAAAGTAGCCTAGATAACAAGATAGTCCTACCTAGGGTACTAAAAATTAGCTAGAAAGTCTTGGTTTATTACAAGAATAGTAGATAGAGCAGGCTATATAGGGTTATAGCTATAACTAATAACGCTATAACTATAGATATAGTTAACTGTATTATGGAATTCAGAAGTATAGTAGTTAAACCGTACTTTTAGGAACTATAGTAGATAGAAGGCCTTAAAACCCTAAGGAACTGAGATATAGTAGAAAGGTTTATCTATCTAGACCTAGTACTATCTAAAAGGTAGGGCTGGCTTAGAAAAGTTTAGAGGGCTTAGGTTTTATTAGATATAACTTACCTATAACCTAACCTATAACCTAATATATAACCTAACTAAGCTATAGTATATAGTGCAAATCTATAGGATAAAACGTAGCCTATATTAATAAACAAGATCCTAGGTCTATAACTTAGATAGACAAGCTATAATACTAAAGTATAGGACAGACTGCAGCACATACTACACTTCTACGTTTTAAGGTATAGCTATATCTATATAACTAGGGTAGACTATATAAGTTATAATACTATAGGAGTTTTCTTTTCTAAGAAGAAGAGAAAGGATTACGCTTTAGTACTAGAATTATAATACTAAGGCAAGATTACTATACCTAGTAAGCCCTTTAAGGCTTCGAACAAAGCTAAGATTAATGCTCTTCTTGAAAACAGTATAATCAAGGTAATCTAGGAACTAAAGGACCTGTATGGCATTAAGATTTTTAAGTTAAGGATAGTCTAGAAAGTAAAGGACAAGAATTCTAACCTATATAAGAAATTAAGGCTAGTAGCCTAAGGCTATAGTAACCTAGAAAAGAATAGTCTTCTTACCTAGTTGCCGACTATCTAACGTTACGCCTAATAGATTATACTAGTACTTAACCCTTCTCTTCTCTATAATTTTAGACTTGATCTATAGGTATATAATATTATATAGGCATATACCTAGTCCAAGACGCCTCTAAACCGCAGGATCTTTCTCTGTCTATCTAGGGAATTACAAGGTAAATACCCTATTAGGACAGTCCTATATATAAACTGCCTATTATATAGTATAGTAGAAGCTAGTTTATACTAGTTTGCTAGCTATATATAGTAGTTTATTAACTCTCTTAGTCTATAGTCTTCTTCCCTTAATCCTTGCCTTATAATTTCTACTACTACCTAAGAAAAGGGTTTTAGGTTTATTAAGCTAATAAAGGGTAGTTTTAAGTTGAAACTGGCTATAAAGGTCTTAGAAGGAATAAAGGTGGATTTTAATAGCTACTAACTTTATCTCCTCGATAGTAACCTCTTAATATAGTAGAAAGGGTAGGGAAGATACCTATCGACTGTTGATTGAAAGGGAGAGAAGCTAGCTTAGTGATATATTAAGTAATAGGCTTATATGGCTTATCTGGCTTTTATTTACTAGCCTAAAACGGCTTTCAACTTAGCTATAGCTGCCTAGGTATAATAACTCTAGCTGGAGGACTATAGGTGCCTTAACACTAGGATCTAGTGGCAAATGGAAAACGTAGAAAGAAGCCTAGTTTATTACCCTTTAGACCTAGCTATAGCCAAGCTTTTTATTTTTATTAATAGGTCTTTTGCTAATAATATAGACCTTACTTCATAGATTAGCTATATTATTCTACTAGCTAATGAGAACAATGTATTAGGGGAGGCTGCTTTCTATATTTATAGGAATATCGTCTACTATTCTTTAATTAAGTATAAAAGGGTAATAAGGAGTATACTAGCTAGTAAGATCTATAGGATAGTCGCAAGTTAAGATATTAGTTTCATAGTCTAACAGACTATTTCTATGTTTTTTACCTAGCTTAGACTAGTTACTAACCTTCTAGTTATCCTATATATAGACTCCTTAAGTCTATATAAGTGCCTGGTTAAGCTTAGCAGTATAGTTAAGAAAAGGCTTATAATTGATATTATAGCTTATAACAAAGCTATAAAAACCCGGAGATTTAGGAGGTTAGGTGGATTAGTAGAAAGGATAATCCAGCTAATGCTATAACGAAAAGGCTGCCTAATAAGGTACTAACGGTATTAGTAGATAACGATGCAGCTAAGATTCGTATAGAGGGTTAGGTAATATAGTAATAAATGCTATATAGCAACTATAGAGGGCAAAACCGACACCTAAAAACGAAAAACGAGTTTTTGGTCAAAACTACACCAAATCGCGTGCAACTACATCCATTCGAACCGTCCGATTGAGGACACAATGCCCGCCAATTTTCGCAGCAGCGCTGTCGGTTGCGCGACGGCAGTAGGCGTGCGAAAACCGCGAAAATGGCGAGCCTGGCCTCCCTTATAGGGCTGCGATTTTCGCGCGTATAGGCTAACAATAAGGCTCTATACCCTAGTAACCCTGCCCCTACAATTAACAATAACAACAATAGCCCCCTTCTAAGTACAGACTACTAACCTCTAAGTACAGACTAACAGCCCCTAAACAATATAGAGATAAACAACTACTAGATTATAGTAGCTACTACTGCTATAGAGACTGCTATAAAGACTGCTATAGGCGCTATAGCTATAGTACCTATAGTACCTAGCTCTAGCGCCCTCCCTACTATTAATGCCCCGGCTTCTAGTGCCCCCCCCTCTGCAAATATCTTTGCCCTCTTTCTAAGGGGACTAAACAATAGCTAGCACGCCCCTCTTAGCCAGAAAAATACGAAAAACACAGAGAAAAAATCAGAGAAAAATACAGGAGGAAAGAGGAACGTTAACAATGCCCTAAAGACCAGCCAGGCTGCCCTAGTAACCGAAAAGACCGCTAAAACCGCTAAAACCGCCTCTAGTCCCTTGAAACTCGCCCTTATACTTTCCAATCTCCTAGACTAGGTTATAGGCCTAGTAAAGGATAGCACTAACTTCTACAAGATAGTAGAGGTAACTACTAAGGCTAGGTAGCTAGCCCTTATAGCTCTGCTCTAGGACCTGCCTAAGGAAGCCCTACCTAAGGAAGCCCTGCCTAAGCAGCAATAACAACAATAATAATAACAATAACAATAGCAGCAATCTAGCTACCCTTAGTACTAGCAACAGCTATAGCAACAGCCTAGCTACTTATAGCCTACTACCCCTACCTAGGCTAATATAGCCTGTAAACTAACTGCTAGTAAGGTAGTTAGGCCAGGCCTAGAACGCTAGGTACTTATCCGCCTAGGCTTAGCATAATAAGAGGTACTCTCTAAGACTGCCCTAGAGGTAGTATAGGCTATTAAACAGGTATCTGGCCTAGTAGTTTAGGGGGTTAGGACCCTCTCTAGCAGCAACCTCCTTCTTATTATAGAAAGTATAGAGATAAAGAAGAGTCTAGAGAATAATACTACCTAGATTATAAGAGCCTTTAGAGAGAAGGCCTCTCTATATACTATAACCTAGGTAGTAGCAGTTAAGGGCCTTACTATTTACAACTAAGTTATAGAGGAGGGCCTACTAGAAGAGGCTAAAAAGTAGTACCCTATAGTAACTAGGGCAAAGGTCTAGCACCCTTAAGGGCCTAGAAGGACTAGGGTTAAGGCACTGCTAGCCTTCTCCTCTTTTAATTCAGCTTAAAGGGCCTGTAAAGAGGGGGTTTTCTAGAACTGCCAGGCCCTAGAAGCAGAGCCCTAGATCGACAAGGCTAAGCCTATTTAGTACCTATAGTGCTGGAAATAGGGCTATAAGGCTAAGGTATGCCAGAGTAAAGAAGAGATCTGCTATAACTATAGCGCTAATAGCTATACTATACCGGAAGCCCCTACCTACTCTAGGGCACCCTGCTGTAGAAACTGCTATAAAGCCTACCACGCTTGCTTAAAGGACTGCCCCTGCCTAAAAGAAGCCTAGGCATAGGCTAAAGGATACCTATAGTCTAGACCTAAGTCCTTTAATAGCAACCAACTGCCCCTATAACAATAGTAGCAATAATAACAACAGTAGTAGTAGCAGCAGCACTACCCTCCTCTATAGGAAGAGGAGGAAGAAGGCTATAATATAGTCTTAGGGAAGAGACAGAGGGGCTGGCTAATAAGAGGGCTAACCCCTAACTAAAGCATAATCACAGCCTGCTTTAGCTAAATAGAGGCTAGAGGACCTACTAGACTAGAGACTGTAGGAGCCCCTAGGAGCCTAGAGACTAGAGCCCCTAGAACCCCTAGGACCCTAGAAACTAGACCTAGAACCCTAGAGACCAGACCTAGACTAGACCTAGGAATTAGATTAGTTACTACCCTAACTATATACCTACTACCTATAACTATATAACCGCTGCCCTCTATATAACTAGAGGATATAGAGATATAAGAGTATACCTCTAGAATGTATAAGGCTCTAAAGAGGTATAAGAAATACTACTTTCTATAGTAATAGAGGAAATACTTGCTATATAAGAGCCCTAGATAAATAGATAAGCCTAACACTCTACCTACTGCCCTAGGTTAGCCCTCTATCACCTTATATTTACCCTAAATAAGAGGGCGGCCCTCTATATCTACAAGTTACTCCCCCTATTAGCTTAGGCCTATAGCTCTAGCCTAGACTAGGCTAGGGCTACTATATAAACGAAGAACGGCCCTTTTATAGTCTGGTCTTTATATAACAACCTCTAGCCTTAAGTAGGCTTGCCCCTCCTTCTAGAAGAAATAAGGGGGAAGATTAATACCTATCTAGGCCTCTACCTTCTAGCTAGAGACCTTAACCTTTACCACCCCCTATAGGACTAGTATAACCGCTTTAGTCCTAAATTAAAGGACCTGCTACTACTAGTAGCAGAACAGGGACTTACCCTTTATACACCCTACAGCGCTATAACTAGGGTACTATAGGGAGATTAAATAGGCCGGACCTCTACTATTAACTACTTCTAGCTTAGTAGTAGCCTTACCTGCTCCTATACTAGCTTAGGGATATACTTATACTTAGACTACTACCCTTAGACCCTAGATATCGACCTAGAGACTATAGAGGCCCTACTACTACCCCCTAGGTTCCAGTAGAAGAAGATGAATAAAGAGGAGGTAGCAAGGGAGGCTAGCTCCCTTATATATAATATAGGGGGCTACAGATACCTTATATACCTTACTAACCCAGCTAGGCTCCAGAAGGCTTATAAGCAGCTCTTAGAGGAACTCCAGCGTATTGCTAGGGCTATAACCCCTAGAAGAGCCCTAACAACTACCGGGAAAAGGAGAGCCCCCTAGTAGAACAACGAAGTCTACTAAGCAGTCTAGGAAAGGAAGAGGGCAGAAAGGCAACTATAGCGCTCCCCTACTAGCCAGGCCTACTCCAACGCCTATAGGGCAGCCCTAAGGAAACAAACAAAGACTATAAGGGATAGTAAGAGGAAAAACTAAAGGGCCTTTCTATAGAAAGCTAGAAAGAAGCCTAAAAAACTATAGTAGCTAGAAAGATAGGCTAGGCTATAGAGCACCGCTATACTGCCCCCCCTAAAGCTACTAACCCTCGGACAAGCTAGTACCTTCTAGGAGAAGGTTAAGGCCCTTTCAGCATGCTTCTTCCCCCCCTCCCCCTAAGAAGACGACCTAGGGGAACCCCTTATAGGCCTTAGGCTACCGGTTAGCTAGATAGTTAAGCTAGATAATATAAAGGAGGCTGTTAAAACAACAAAGCCCTAGAAAGTACTAGGACTAGACGAACTCCCTATAAGCTTTCTAAAGGCCTATAGCAACCCCCTATACTAGGTACTTACTATATTAGCATTAAAGTCCTTCCTCTATAGCTTTTACCTATAGGAATACAAGGAGGTAATTACTATAGTCCTCCTAAAGCCAGGAAAACAGCTAGACGCCTATAACGCCTCTAGAGGCTACCGCCCTATAGCCCTACTTAACTATATTACTAAGATACTAGAGAAGGTTATAGGAGCAAAAATAAGGGATGTTATAGAGGCCTTTAAGCTTATTCCAGCAATATAGCAGGGCTACTACTGCTATAAGTCTATAGAATCCGCTATATACCTCCTACTAGCCCAGGTCTAGGAAGCCTGGAAATATAAGGCTAGGGCCTTCCTACTATAGCTCGACCTATTAGGGTATTTCGATAGTATCCCCTATATAAGGCTCCTAGCTATCCTAGATCAACTAGGGCTGCCTACCTAGCTACTCTCCTAGCTAAGGGAGTTCCTCTCCTCTAGGACTACTAGCCTCTTATTTAACAGCTAAAGAAGCTAACAAATCCTAGTACCTACTAGAGTACCCTAAGGATCACTACTTTCACCTATTCTCTTAGTCCTATACCTCTGCCTACTATATAAAAGGCTAGAAAGAAAATACCCTACTATCTCTACTATAGGATACACGGACGATACCAACCTACTAGCCTTTAGAAAAGATGCTATAACAGTAACTAGGCAACTAGAAAAGGCCTAGAAAGAGTGCTTAGACTGGGTAACAACCGCTAAGGTTACCTTCTTAGCAGTAAAAAGCAAGCTTATACACTTCCCTCTAGAAAGAAGGCCCTAGAATACCCCTATTTACCTAGGACTTATAGAGGACTCTCCCCCCCTATAACCAGCAATAGAGGCCCGTTTTCTAGAGGTATAGCTAGACCCTAAGCTTACCTGGAAGGCCTATGCCAATACCCTACGGCAGAAGCTGAAAACGCAGTCCCTAGCTATTACTAGGCTAATAGGGAAGACCTAGGGACCTGGAATTAAGAAGACTAGGCTCCTTTATACAGCGGTTATAAGGCCAGTTCTAGCCTACATAGCCTTAGCCTAGTATACTCCAACGCCTATAGTACTAAATAAGCCCTAAGGTATAGTAAGAGGCCTACTTATAGTAGAGAACAAGGCCCTAAAGAGAGTTACAGGGGCCTATAAACGAACGCTAACCTAGAGTCTCTAGTATAAGGCTAACGTCCCTCCCTTTAACCTCTACCTTAACGCCCTCTCCTTTTCTAGCTAAGCTAGGATAAACAGAGCTATAGGGGAAGAAGTTACTAAGTAGAAAGAAGCCCTATACTACTCCCTAGGCAACAGAACCCCTAGGACCAGCCTCCCCCTAGGAGGACATACAAAACAAGAGAGGAAGAAAGAGGTAATAGCATAGTAGTATTACTAGTAGCTATAGAAGGCTATTAACAAGGAGCCCCTATATACCGTCTAGAAAGACTACTATCTCTGAAAAGCTATAGCCTCCGGCTATAACCTCTATATAGAGAGCCTCTTAGAGAAATCAGCCAAGGGTGCCTTCTAGGGAGAGAATCTAACTAAGGGCTTTAAAAAGACCTTTAAGAGACGCCACTATAACCTCTCTAAGGCTAAGAGCTCGCTACTAATACAGGCCTGTATAAGGAAGATAGGCCTAAGGGGATTCCTATATACCTATAAGGTATCTAGAGTTAATAGCCCCCTCTGCCGCTGCTATCTAGCCATAGAGGACATCCAGTATATATTCAACGGTTGCCTAGCCTACCCCTTGACCTCCTTTAAGGAGAAAGAAAGAAGGGATATATATAGCTTCCTCTATAGGCTTGAAAAGGAAGGCAGTAACGCTGTACGCCCCCTAATCCGCCATATCGCTACTAGACTGCCAGAATACTCGGTTGCTTAGAGGCTAGGAGCGGTCTAGCCTATACCCCTTTAGGAAGTGTGTTTTCATACTCCTAAGGGGGCGGTATCTATTACGGTGAAGAACGGCCCAACCCTACCCACACCCTCCCTTCTCCTCCACGCATAGTTATAGGTTTTTCACCCGTTATACGGTTTTCCTATAGCACTAGACTAGCCTACCTAGATATCCCCTACAGGGATCAGATAGCGTAATAGAATCTATCTATATAGCAACTATAGTATAATAAGAAAAGAAAAGAGATAGTAAGGGACGGATGTGTATATAAACCCTAAGCTAATGTGCTAAAAGATAAGAGGAATAGGGCGTATAATATATAGTAGAAACCTAAGGATAAGGCGTAATATATAGTAGGACTGTAAGATATAGTATAATATACTTTCATATTTTTATATTTTTCCCTTAATTCCTACCTATACTGCTTATAATATAAGAGCTTTAGCTATATAGGCTAACGCCTTTATATAGGCCTTCTATAAGGCCTTCTTCTCTATCCCCTCTAAGCCTAGCTCCTTACTATTAGTAGGTAGTATAAGGACGTAGCGGATAGCAGACTGCCACTTATACTAGTCCTATACTACTGCTTCTTAGCATATAAGGCTGATATCTAGCCTTAGAATCTTTAGGATACTCCTAAGAAGATTAACAAGTTATTAAACCATAATTAAAGGTTAGATATCCCTTTAACATTATGATATTCTACTAGGTATTATAGCCTTTGCTACTTCTTTATCTAGGTCTTTTAGTTACTAACTAATTTTACCTTACTAGAATTAAGGTGCTTTTTATAGTCCTTATATATTATCCTTATTTACTTATAATCCTTTGAATATATTAACTTAGTAAGGCTTTAATACTACTAGGAAATGGTCTACTCTAACAGGTAATATAGGTTAAGCGTATTAGTCTTAATATACTCCCTAATCTACTTCTTAACTTCTATAATGTTATTCTAGTTATATTTCCAGTTTACTATAGTAGTGTTATATATGGTTAATATACTCTAGAAGGTAGCCCTCTTATTAGGAGTCAAATCGGTATATATAATGGATCGGCGTAGCTAGTGCACAACTAGCCGCCGCTTATTTTCTTCTTCTTCTTCTCCCTCTGTTCAGAGGAGAGCCGTGTCCACTTTCTCTTCTGTCATACAGTAGAGTAGGTGGATAAGGCTGGTCTTTCTTTTCCGCCCCTTATCTTATTCTTGGCTAATAATAAGATTGCGAATTGGCAGTATAAGGAGGACAATAGTATAAGAAGCTGGCTTTCCTTCCTATATTCAGGGAGAAAAAAAAATTATCGATCCTAATTATTACAGTTATACAGTCATATTTTACCCATTTAGATATTCCATCTACTTTTTGCCTCTAGGCTACTTTAGCCTATTTACTTAGTTCTATTGCATCTATCTACCTTAGTCTCCCCTAATTAGGGAGACTATAACCTTGTTATATATATACCTCTTATCCTCTTGTCTAGATAGCTGTTCGATATATAGCTGCCTATTACCTTTAGATAGCTGCTCCTACTTTCTCGTAGGTCTACTGCTCTGTTTTATATAGGGGCTTAGCCGGGAATGAACTAAGCAAGGGCTCTAATACTTATAAGCAGGCCTTATTTGTATTAGGGTTGTCTTACTATCGATAAGGATAACCTATAGACTATTAGCTAGACAACTCTATAGTATAGTATTAATAGGACGACTATTTCGACTTTTCTGCTTTAACGACTTAGACTAGTGTTTCTAGGCCTCTAACCTCTAATTAGATAACAACAATCTTACTTAGTATAACAGTTATATTAGTTGTAGGTTATATAATAATTCGAGACCTGATATATCAGTTGAGCTTAAGATAAGCATAATCTTGGCTATCCCGGAAACTCGGTTATTAGAGTATTCCAGTAGATATACCTTATATTGAACAAAAGAGGTAGGGAAGTACTTAAACCCCCCCCCTCTCTTGTTCTATTAGGTATATTAGCTATAAGAGTCTCCTTTAGATACGACTTATACGACTCTTACCTTCAGTTCCTTTCCCCTTATTTAACATTTCTAGTATTAGCAACTATAAGAGGATTAGAGCTTAGTAAAGAGATTTCCTATATCTAAGGAAGATTTCGATACTAGGGCTAGATATATAGACCTTGCTTACAACTTAGGAACGTAGCCTTATCCTTAATTTCCTCCTTTATCTAGACAAGTGGCTAGCTGTCCTAACTCGTTTTAGTATTACGAACCTTTAGTTAAAATAAAAGGAGTTATCTTAGGTTAGGCTAGGTTAACGAACGATTGGGCTTAGCTTACTATCTAGTGTTGCTTTGCCACCTTTATACATACTAGGGTTATAGATATTACAGAGTCCTTTTTGTTCTAGCTTCTTAGGTTAACTAGCCGGTATTAGCTGGTTAGTCTTAATCTAGATAAAGGTATCGTCTTAGTACCTACCTAGAAGTAGCACCCCTATATAGCAACGACGATTCGCAAGATTACTATACCCGGGGTATATAACAAGGGATAGGGGCAATAGGAAAGTTAAGTTAGAATAGCTCTAGTACTAGGCCTTTAGTTATGTTTTTAGGACTGCCTCCTCTGTCCTCTAGATAAAGGAGGAATATAACTAAGTATATCTAAGGTATCTTAGTAGTATATGTTTAAACTGGCGAAATAAGTATTACTTGCTTCTGGTATAGTAGGAGTATGCAATATAGGGCTTGACTGATCAAGTCTATAGCAAGAAGATAGACTAAGCTGCAGATCTATTCGATATAAGCTTTTTAAAGAGTTAGATACATTTGATTTTATAATAGAGAGAGAAGGAGTTTATACTAGATAGGAATCAGGTATAAGCGATATTTTATAAAGGTAGGGTAGGTATAATATTGCCGTAATTATGCTATAGTAGCAGACTATATCCTTCCTCTCTTACCCTATATCTCTCCTTTATCCTACAATCCAATCCCTTTTAAATTCCCCCTAGATAAAGTCTATTAATAAATTAATAGAAGCTACTAGTAGCTCCTTATATTAATAAAACCAAAGCTTGTCTAATTAGGAGAATAACAACTATACTTTATATCTATTACCTATTAACGTACTCCTTAGTACTTTCCCAACTTCTTCTAGAGACTTTAAGTCTATAGTATATTTAGCTAGACCGAGTATCGACATTTTACTACCTAGTATAATTATACGTTAACCCTCTACTTAGTTATTTATTGGTAAAAGCCTTATCTAATAGGATTTCCTAGAGTATATCCTTTTAAGGAGAGAAATCTATTAACTTTGCAGACTTACAGGCAACTCTACTCCTTTAGTAGTAGGATTATAAGACTTGTTTAATTAGACGATAGACTCTATTAGAAACCAGCTTTAAGAAGCTAGACCCCCTTTTTCCTTTTATAACCTCTCTTCCCCGGTTCCTCCTTAAGTAGAATCTTTCCTACTACTACTCTCTAGTAGTATATTAGAAATAGATACTAGTAACCAGGATTAGTTAGGTATTATAGTTAGAATATTAACCGATGCTCTTTATTAGTTAAATCCTATATAGAGTATTAGCTTCTTGTCTGTTTAGTCTAAAGGGCTTAGTGGATAATTCTATAGCGCTAATATTACGGATTACTTATAAGCTTTCGACAATGCTTGTAAGGACTGTAGTATAGCGACTAACATTAAGAAGTTTACCTAGTAAAAGAGGTAGTACAATTCTAACCGACGTTATAAGGTTGCCTCTATAATTAAGGACAAGGGAGTAATGATATAGTAAGACCTTTATAGGATAATGCTTAAATATTAGAAGGCTTTTAACCCTAAGGCGTTAGAGGACCCTATTAAGCAGCTTAACCGCTTCTATAAGTATACTATCTTGAATATCTTAGCTATATAGATTAAACAGGCTATAGAAGAACTCGATGCTATAATTACCTAGATACTAGCTACTAAGTTAACCCTTATTTAGAAAGATACCCTTTAATGCTTTTAGGAAAAGTTACCTAAGGACTGCTAATACTTACTTGTTTAAGGATACTGCCTTAAAGGCGCTACGCCTATATAGGACTTATATAAAGCTACTTAGAACGACTTCTAAACCCTAGTATTAGCGGTTTTGTTTAAAGGATTTATCTACTAAGGAGCGCTAACTCGGATCGAACTATTAAACTAAGATATCTGTTTAGATAAGAGTAATAATACTAGTAGAGAGACTAATCTCCTTTTAGCTAAAGTTGAAAAGCCTTTTTCTATCTCTTCTTAAAACTTCTTATTTAAATCGACTAAGTCTACTTAGGTAAGTAAGAACCAGGTCTTATTCTCTAATTAAGGGAGTACTAGCTAGGAACCGGTTAAGATTATCCTAAAGCTGCTAATAGTTAAGAAAATATAGTTTAATTAACTTACTAATGCCTAGAAGATAGTAACAAAGCTTTATACTACTAACCTTTTATAGAAGTAAGGCAATAAGGTAACTAAAAGAGCTGTTTAAGACCTATATAATCAGATAGCCTTGCTTAGAATCTCGCTAAACGAGATAGACCCTATAGTAAAATCAGTTATACGCCTAAAAGATAAGCTGAACGACTTACTAAGCTTTATAACCAACGTTAATTAGGTAGTATACTTAAAAGAGGAACAAGATATAGCTGAACGGAAAGGGTGTTATAAACCCTAATACTACTACCTCTATCTAGATAAACAAGTCAATCTTCCTCTACTTATAGCGTATACTTTACTTTAGAATATAGAGCTAGGTAAAGTCAATAGTTATACTAGTAGGCCTTTTCGCTCTAATACTAATCGAAGGTATAAGGCTCTTAAAGGGATCTATTGCCACTAGTATGGTTAACAGTACTATATTAGCTTGTATAATCTAATAGAAGCTAATAACGAACTTGGGCTTAGGTATATATTTAGGGCAAACGCTTACCTTAGTTAGAAAATCCATAGAGAAGACCTACCTTACAACCTATACCAGATCAACCTAGTCCTAGTGATAAAGGCCTATAAGGAAGGCGCCCTTTTCTACCTTATTCAAGCGCTTTATAAGATATATAATACTAAGTTCTGCCCTGCTTATCTCTGATGGAAGTATAATTATAAGACTAAGTACAATAAGGCTTTTAAACCCTTTTTCGACTCTCTCTCTATACTAAGCTATACTTATGCCTAGCTAGAGGAAGAGCGAGTTAAGATGCGTTTTCTTTTGACGGAAGAAGGGAGAAAAAGCCGGCTTCTTAATGTTACTTCTTATAGTATTAGGCCTATTGTATCTTCTTTATCCTCTCCTATTTATAGCTCTTCTATATAAGGGGAGAATATATTTATAGCCCTAATAGTATAAACCGAAGTCCATTACTTATTGCCCTTAGTACCTAGTGTTATATCTTTCCTATTATAGGTGGTCGACCCTATAGAGGTCTTAGATCTAGATCTAAGTCTTTAAGGTCTGTTTAAAGGGAAGGTTGATAATAAGGAAGCTAACTCTATAGCTTATACGATAGAGGTCCCTAGTTAGGTTTCGGATTTTCTTAATACAGTTTAGCGCTAGGAGCTAGACGTTTTCTTTTTAAAGCCCCTAGAGGATATAGCTCGCTTCTTATAGGATTTGCTCTCTGCTTAGATAGGCTCTAAGCTTTATAGCAGTCTTTATAGTAATAGTACTATCAATATTTTACTTATACTATAGAATACAATTGCGAAAGCGAACGATATGTTTGGTAACAAGGCAATGCGGCTAGCTATAGCTAAAGCTTTAAGTATAGCTTTTTAAAGTCGGAAGCAACTACGACTAGAAAGCGACAACGATAAGCTACTAAGGGTAGGTCCCTCTTATACTTCTCCGTCTAATTAGGTAAAGACCTCTACTACTAGTAGCCTATCTATATAGGCAAGAGAAGAACCTTCTTATAAAATTAAAGCTATTAACATTCGCCAAGGAATACTCTAGAAAATGCTTAACGGAAAATATAGTCTTTTGAACAAAAAGGCCCTTAACCTAACAGAAGGCTAGAGCCTACTTTCTAAGATTATATATAAGTAGGTCTCTAAAGGTTTTAGAATTGTTAAGGAAATAGTTATACTAGATAGCTCTAGCTTAGACAATACTCTCTCTACTTCTACTTTACCCCTAATATTAGATTAGGCTGGCCTAGCTCTGTTTAGACATCTATAAGGTTGTCTATCTAAGTAATAAAAGACGGCAAAGACAAATGTCGTTTCTCTAGTTAAGCCTATAGGGGAGTCTTAGATAGCCTAGTTCCTAGATATAGAGGACGGTTATTATACGATTAGGTTACTATAAGACTTTAGTACCCTAAGTATTGACTCTATCATTATAGCGAAAAATGCAGTTTCTAGTAGCATTATTAATAGTAATCTAATAACGTAGACTAATAGAGCTTCTCTTATTTAGGGAGTAACTAAGTTCCATTCTTTACCCTAGATTTTTCTAATAGCCCTTTATAATAATAGCCTATAGCTATATGCACTTCTAGACAGCAGATTAGAGTATAGCCTTATCTCCCTTAAGGTTATAAACTACCTTAACCTTATAATTACAAAAACCAAGATATAGTCTTATAGTTTATAGGGCAATTTGTAATCTCTCTAAGGGAAGGTCCTAGTACCTCTCTATATCTAAGGTTATAGGGCCCTAGTCTACTGCTACGTCTTATCTAATAACAGGTCTAATAAGGCTTATAATATCCTATTAGGGATGCCTTTCTAGAAGGACTATAAGGTAATTTACAGTCTTAGCAGTTCTAACATAGTATAGATGACTTTCTAAGGCTGGGAATTTATTGTATGCCTTACTCCTTTAGATGTTGCCGGAGCCCTTTATACTATCGAACAGGATTCCTCTATATAGGGGAAGGACGCTGTTAAATCCCTATCTACTAGCTACTAGGATAGCCTATTTACTTTATAGGGATAGGTAAATAAGGCTAATAAAGTCCCTAACTAGGTACTTACTTTGAAAGACGATAATAAGGTCCTAGGAGATCGGCTTAATAATAAAACTATTGCTAATATTTTATATACTACCTTTAAGCAGGAGTCTAGCGTTTAGCGTTCAGGTAAAAGGGGTTTAGAGCAGGTTATTAGTATTTAGAGTTTTCCTTATATAAGAATAGTTTCTTCTAATTCTTTCTTTTCTTTAGGGATAGCTTCTAGCCTATTTCCTTCCTCTATTTAATCCGAAAAACCCTCTATCCTTTAATCTCTTACTATATATAAGCCTACTAGAAAGAAGGTTTATCCTATCGATAATATCCTATTTAATAGGTCGGTACTAGAAGGAATCGTCGACTAGAAGCCTGCTAAGTTATTACTAGCTAAAGAAAAGGCAACTCCTAGGTATAAGTACAATCGATAGGTTTTTCTACGATTTTCAGATTTACCTTACGGTTCTTGACTTACACCTAATCAGTTAAAGGGCTTAAAGGATAATATAGACCTAGCTCTTTAGCTCTCTAAAGACGAATTCGACTTATTCGCCTATATACTCTTTAATAGAGAACAAGCCCTTATATAGGAATTTAAGGATCTTAGCTGTATTGATCTGTCAATTATTCCGCCTTAGTATATTAAGACTATCCCTTACTCTGCCTAGCAAGCTAAACATATGTCTATAGGGAAGGCGATAATTCCAGCGTATATAGACATTCTAAAGAAGCAGAAGGCTAAAAGGATCCTAGAAGACGCCTATAGAGCCTACCGAAACAACTAGTTCCTTATTTAGAAGAAAAATAGTAAGTACTACCTAATTAACAATACTTAGCAATATAATACTATTACTATTTAGGATACCTTTATCCTACTAAATATAGAGGAATTCTTAAAGGACTTTTCTAGCTATATAATCATATCTATACTTAATCTGTTTTCCAGTTATAATTATATTATACTAGACAAGAAGAGTCGGGATCTTATAACGTTTGCTAGTCCGATTAGTCTACTACGCCTAACTACACTTCTATAAGGCAGCACAAATTCAGTTACCTAGTTTATACGTACAATGCATAGGATCTTCTACGACTTAATGCCCTAGATTTGCCAAGCTTTCCTAGATAATATTAGTATAAAAGGACTAAAGATACGATACGATAATGCCCTGATTATACCTGGAATTCGACGATTTGTAGCAGAACAGGTCTAGAACTGTAACTAAGTCTTGCTTAACGCTAAGCTAGCAAGAGCCTATATTGCCGCGGTTAAGTCCTAGTTCTTAGTCTTAGAGGCTATCGTTATTAGCTATAAGTGCATGCTAGATAGCCGCTTGCCTAATAACGCTAAGATAGATTGGTTACCGACATCAAACATACGAAAACGAGTTTTTGGTCAATACCACACCAAATCGCGTGCAACCATATCCATTCGAACCGTCCGATTGAGGACACAACGCCCGCCAATTTTCGCTGCAGCGCTGTCGGTTACGCGACAGCCCTAGGCGTGCGAAAATGCAGAAAATGGCAAGCCTAGCTGCCCTCTTACAACTGCAATTTCCTTGCGTATAGGCTAATAAGGCTCTGTGCCCTAGTAACCCTGCCCTACCTATAGCTAACGATAATAATAACAACCCCCTAAGCTAGCCCCTGAGTACGGACTACTAACCTCTAAGTACGGACTACCTAAACGGCGATACAGAAATAGAAGACCGCCAAACTACTACTATTGCCTCTACTACTACTAAGGAGACTGCTATAGGCGCTATAACTATAGTATCTATAGTACCTAGCTTTAGCGCCCCCTCTACTATCAACGCCCCTACGATTAGCACCCCCCCCTTAACCAACATCTTTGCCCCTTTTCTTAGGGGCCTAAATGGCAGTTAGCACGCCCTAGCCCTAGCCCCTTCTAGCTAGAAAACCTCGAAAAAACTAGGGAAAAAACCGGAGAAAAATATAGGAAAAGAAGGAAGTAACAACAATGCTACTAAGGCCGGCCATATCACCCTAGTAACTAAGAAAACCGCCTAGGCTGCTCTTAGCCCCTCTAAGCTCGCCCTTATACTCTCTGGCCTTCTAGACCGGATAATCAGCCTAGCTAAGGATAGTACTAACTTCCATAGTATAGTAGAGGCAACTACTGAAGCTAGGCAAATTGCCCTTATAGCCTTGCTCTAGGACCCGCCTAAAGAAGCCCTAGCTATAACGGCAGTAGCTCTAGCACCCTAGAACCGCCCTACTACCTTAGCAACGCCTAAACCATAGTACTAGCAACAATAACAGTAGTAATAGCAGTAATAGCCTAGCTACTCCTAGCCTATAGCCCCTACCTAGGCTAATATAGCTAGTAAGCTAATAGCTAGTAAGGTAACTAGGCCTAGCCTTAAGCGCTAGGTGCTTATCCGACTAGGCTTAGCCTAACAATAAGTACTTGCTAAATCTGCCCTAGAGGTAGTACAGGCTATATAATAGGCCTCTGGCCTAGTAGTTTAGGGGGTTTAGACGCTCTCTAGCGGTAACCTCCTTCTAGTTATAGAGAACATAGAGATAAAGAAGAGCCTAGAAAGCAATACTGCCTGGATTATAAGGGCCTTTGGCGAAAAGGCCTCCTTATATATAACAACCTAGGCAGTAGCGGTTAAGGGCCTTATAGTCTACGACTGGGTTATAGAAGAAGGCCTACTAGAAGAAGCTAAAAAACAATACCCTATGGCGGTTAGGGCAAAGGTCTAGCACCTTTAAGGGC
This sequence comes from Phyllachora maydis, assembly GCA_029339225.1. NCBI lineage: Eukaryota > Fungi > Ascomycota > Sordariomycetes > Phyllachorales > Phyllachoraceae > Phyllachora > Phyllachora maydis. Next base: position 5,361,487 of record JAQQPM010000004.1, read on the forward strand.
TAGAACGGACTAGGGTTAAGGCACTAATAGCCTTTACCTTCCTAGAGGCAGCCTAGAAGGCCTGTAAGGAGGGGGTCTTCTGGAGCTGCCGGGCCCTAGAAGCAGAGCCCTAGATCGACAAGGCTAAGCCTATCTAGTGCCTAAGGTACTAGAAATAGGGCTATAGGGCTAAGGTATGCCAGAGTAGAGAAGAGATCTGCTATAACTGCAGCGCCAACAGCCATACTACGCTAGAAGCCCCTACCTGCTCTAGGGCACCCCGCTGCCGCAACTACCACTAAGCTTACCATACCCGCTTAGAGGCCTGCCCCCGCCTAAAAGAGGTATAGGCACAGGCTAAGGGATACCTACGTTCTAGGCCTAAGGCCTTTAACGTTGACCAACCGCCCCTATACCAGTACTAATAGCAATAGCAATAACAATAACAACAGCAGTAACACCCTTAGTAGGCCCTATTATAAGAGGAGGGGGAGGAAGGCTATACTATAGTCTTAGGGAAGAGATAGAGGGGCCGACCAACAGTATTAAGAGGGTTAACCCCTAACTAAAGCATAATTACCGCCTGCTTTAGCCACCTAAGCAGCTAAACCCCCCCTTCTTCTACGCCAACTATAAGCCCTGAAGGGGCTACTAGACCTACTAGACCTACTAGAACCCTAGAGCCTATAGGAGCCCCTAGACCCCTAGATGCTAGACCTGGACTGGACCTAGATACTAGACTAGCTAACGCTACTACTACTACTATATAACAACCATAGCCAACTATACAGCTAGAGGAGATAGAAATATAAAGGTATGCCTCTAGAACGTACAGGGCTTGAAGGAAGTACAGGAAGTACTACTTTCTACAGTAAAAGAAGAAATACTCGCTATATAAGAGCCCTAGATTAATAGGTAGGTATAGTACTCTACCTACTGCCCTAGATCAGCCCCCTACTACCTTATTTTCACCCTTAACGGACAGGCCTTACTTTATATCTATAAATCACTCCTACTAGTAATATGGACTTATAGCTCTAGCCTAGACTGGGCTAGGGCTACTATATAGACTAAGAACGGCCTCTTTACAGTCTGGTCCCTATATAACGACCCCTAACCCCAGACTAGCTTAACCCCCCTTATAGAAGAAATAAGGGGGAAGATTAACGCCTACCTAGGCCTTTACCTTCTAGTAGGGGACTTTAACCTTTACTACCCCCTTTAGGACCAATATAACCGCTTTAGCCCTAGGTTAAAAGACCTACTGCTATTAATAGCAGAACAGGGGCTTACCCTTCGTACCCCCTACGGCACTATAACTAGGGCGCTATAGGAGAGCTAAGCAGGTAGGGCCTCTACTATCGACCACTTCTGGCTTAGCAACAGCCTTACCTGCTCCTATACTAGCTTAGATATACGCTTATGCTTAGACTACTACCCCTAGGTACTGGATATCGACCTAGAGACTACAGAAACCCTACTACCGCCCCCCCGGTTCTAGTGGAAAAAGATGGATAAAGAGGGAGTAGCAAGAGAGGCCAGCTCCCTAATATACAATATAGGGGGCTATAGATATCTATTACGCCTCTTTAACCTAGCTAGGCTCTAGGAGGCCTATAGGCGACTATTAGAGGAACTCCAGTGTATTGCTAGGGCTATAACCCCTAAAGGAGCCCTAGTAACTACTGGAAGGAAGAGCGCCCCCTGGTAGAACAACGAAATCTACTAGGTAGTCAAGGAGAGAAAAAGGGCAGAAAGACAGCTCCAATGCTCCCCTAGCAACCAGGCCCTCCTTACCGCCTATAAGTCAGCCCAAAGGAAACAAACAAAGGCTATAAGAGAGAGTAAAAGAAAGACCTAAAGGGCTTTTCTATAAGAGGCTAGAGAAAAACCAGAAAAGCTCTAGCAACTAGAAAGATAGGCTAGGCTACGAAGTACCACCGCCCCCCCCCCTCCTCCTAAGCTACCAACCCTCGGATAAGCCAGTACCTTCTAGGAGAAGGTAGAGGCCCTTTTAGCACGCTTCTTCCCCCCCTCCCCCTAAGAGGATAGCCCGGAGGAACCTCTAATAGGCCTAAGGCTACTAGTTAGCTAGACGGTTAGGCCGGATAATATAAAGGAGGCTATTAAAATAACAAAACCCTGGAAAGCACTAGGACCTAACGAACTCCCTATAGGCTTTCTAAAGGCCTGTAGCGACCCCTTATATAAGGCCCTTGCTATACTAGCCTCAAAATCCTTCCTCTACGGCTTCTATCTACAGGAATATAAGGAAGTGGTTATTATTATCCTCCCTAAACCAGGAAAACAGCCGGATACCTATAACACCCCTAGAGGCTACCACCCTATAGCCCTACTTAACTGCATCAGCAAGGTCCTAGAGAAAGTTATAGGAACTAAAATAAGGGACATAGCCGAGGCTTTTAAGCTGATTCTAGCAACGTAATAGGGCTACTGCCGCTATAAATCCACCAAATCGGCTATACACCTCCTTATAGCTCAGATCCAGGAGGTATAGAAGTATAAAGCCGGGGCCTCCCTTTTATAGCTAGACCTATTAGGGTATTTCGATAGTATCCCTTATAGCAGGCTTCTAGCTATACTGGACTAGCTAGGGCTACCTACCTAGCTACTAACCTGGCTAAAAGAATTCCTCTCCTCTAGGACTACCAGCCTTCTATTTAACAGCCAAAAAAGCCAGCAAATCCCAGTACTAACAGGAGTACCCTAAGGCTTACCACTTTTACCAATCCTCTCAGTCCTATACCTCTGCCCCCTATACAAAAGGCTAGAGAGAAAATACCCTACTATCTCTACTATAGGCTATATAGACGATACTAACCTACTAGCCTTCAGCAGAGAGGCTATAACAACGGTTAGACAGCTAGAAGAGGCCTGGAAAGAGTACCTAGACTGGGCAATAACCGCTAGAGTTACCTTCTTAGCAGTAAAGAGCAAGCTTATACACTTCCCCCCTAGAAGGAGGCCCTAGACCGACCCTATTAACCTAGGACTAATAGGGGACTCCCCCCTATAACCAGCTAAAGAAGCCCGTTTTCTAGGGGTTTGGCTAGACCCTAAGCTTACCTGGAAGGCCCACGCCAACACCCTACGGCAGAAGCTAAAAACGCAGTCCCTTACTATTACTAGGCTAGCTGGAAAGACCTAGGGACCTAGAATCGAAAAGACTAGGCTCCTATATATAGCAGTAATAAGGCCGGTTCTAGCCTACGCAGCCTCGGCCTAGCATACCCCTACGCCTATAGCACTAAACAGGCTACAGGGTATAGCTAGAGGCCTACTAGTAGCCGAAAACAAAGCCCTAAGGAGAGTTACAAGGGCCTATAAAAGGACACTGGTCCGAAGCCTCTACTACAAGGCTAACGTCCCCCCCCTTAACCTCTACCTTAACGCCCTCTCCTTCTCCAGCCAAGCCAGGATAAACAGGGCTATAGGGAAAGAGGTGGCTAAGTAGAAGGAAGCCCTACACCTTACCCTTGGAAACAGGACCCCTAGGACCAGCCTCCCCCTAGAAGGGCGTATAAAATAAGAAAGAAAAAGGGAGGCAATAGCTTAGTAGTACCACCAACAGCTAAGGAAGGCTATTAACAAGGAACCCCTCTATACCGCCTAGAAGGATTACTATCTATAGGAGGCTAGGGCCTCTAGCTACGACCCCTATACAGAGAGCCTCTCCGAGAAATTAGCTAAAGCTGCCTTTTTTAGAGGAGAACCTAGCTAAGGCCTTTAAGGAGGCCTTCCAAAGACGCTACTATAACCTCTCTAAGGCTAAAAGCTTGCTACTAATATAGGCCTATATAGGGAAGATAGGCCTAAAGGGATTCCTATATACCTATAAGGTACCTAGGGTTGATAACCCCCTCTGCTACTGCCACCTAGCTACAGAAGACATCCGACATATATTCGACAGTTGCCCGGCCTACCCTTCGGCCTCCTTTAGAGAGAGGGAAGGGAGGGATATACACAGCTTTCTCTACAGACTCGAAAAAGGGGGCAGCGGCGCTATACGCCCCCTAGTTCGCCATATCGCTACTAGACTGCTAAAATACTCTGTTACTTAGGGGCTAGAAGCGGTCTAGCCTATACCCCTTTAGGCAGTATGTTTTCATACTCCTAAAGAGGCGGTATCTACCCTGGTGAAGATTGGCCTACCCCCTATCACACCCTCCCCTTTTCCTATGTACAGTTATAGGTTTTTCACCCGTTGTACGGTTTTCCTATAGCACTAGTTCAGCCTACCTAGATATCCCCTACGGGGATCAGATAGCGTAATAGAATCTATCTAATAACGCTAAGATCTAGAAGATTCGTAAATGGTTAACCCTAAAGTCTCTTTCTAAAGTCCGCTCTTTTCTTAGTATTGCTGGTTTCTACTGTATTTAGGTCCCCTATTTCGGCTATATTACCTACCTGCTCTTTAATCTGGCAAAGAAGAATGTAATATAGGTATAGATACTAAATTACTAGTATACCTTTACCTATCTCGGTTTCCTTATTGCCTCTATGCCCTACCTTATATTACTTACCTATAGAGATAACCACTATAGTAAAATCTACCTTATAGTCGATGCCTTTCTAGACGGATAAGGAGCAGTCCTAGAACAAGAGGGCTTAGACAGTAAACAGTACCCTTGTCGATTTAAGTCTAGTATCTAGTCTCTAGCTAAGTAGTACTATAATACGATAAAGCGTAAGCTCTAGGGTCTTCTTTATAGTTTAAAGCGGTTTTAGCAGTACCTTTACAGTACAAGGTTTATAATCGAGATAGATGCTTAGGTCTTAGTCTACTAGATAAACGGCTTAGCTAGTAATATACCTGGCGCTCTTATAATGCGCTGGATAGCCTGGATTCAGCTTTTTGATTTTAAGATTCGGCATATCCCAGGATTGAAAAACGCTATAGTAGACGCCCTAAGCAGGCGACCCTTAACTTAAGCTAATATTAAAGAAAAAGCCTATAAGGAAGACGTAGATGACTTTATTAATGCTCGGATTTTCACCTTAACTCTTAAGAAGGATACGCTTAAGGGCGATTAGCCTAAAGAGTACCAGGAGTATACTACCTATCTGATTATACTTTGAATACTAGATTACCTGGTTCGCCGTAGCAATAGGGTTAACTTTAAGCGTCGAGCCCTTAAGTTTTTGGTCTATAATAGGATGCTGTTTCTACGCCCTACTTATAAGGGTAATTACCCCTGCCTTATAATCATAGATAGTAAAAAACAACAGCGTATCTGGTCAACTTGCTACAACAAAATAGGACACTGTAGAAAGGACACTTCTTACTACCGGATTACCCGACTATACTAGTAGCTAACAATCTATTTAGATCTTGTTAACTAGTACTATTACTATAAGGTTTGTTAGAAGATTCGCCCGTCCTAGTATAAAGAAGAAGCTTAGTTTACTATACCTTCTTCGACCCTATTTCTCAAGGTCTACTTTAATATCTAGTTTTTCAAGGGCAAGTATAATACTATAATCGAGGTAAGAGATAACCTTACTAGCTATATAGAGGCCGCTATCCTTGGCAAAGTCAATTCGGCTTTAGTTTGGACTTTTATGCTTTAGCATGTGTTTTTAAGACACGGTTTTCCCCTAATCGTAGTTATTAATAGCAGTTCTAAGTTCAAGGGTATAGTTGAAGTATCCCTAAAAACCATTAGGGTTAAGCAAATTATTAGCTTGTCCTATAACTTAAGAGCTAATAGTATTAACAAGGTAGGTTACCTGCTAATTATAACTATGCTTACTATGATTATAGAGATAATAAGGACGGATTAGAAAGAGTCCCTATACTTTATTCTCTAGGTTAACTATACCTTAATTTATTCCTCTTTTAGTATCTTGCCTTACTTCGCGCTTTTTAGTTAAGACCTAGTTACTGAGATTAAGCTTAATATCCCTTCCTAGCGTCTGATCAGATAGAAGTAAGTCTAGGCTAAGGTTCGTTAACCTAGAAAGCTAGCTAATACAAAGGCTACTTTAGATCTATTTACAAAGCGAGTTAAGTCTATTATAGATATAGAGCTTGCCTAGATAGAGCTGTAGAATAAGGTATCTAAGGCTTATAAAAGCGCTACTAAAGCGAGAAATCACATGTTATCTAGGAAGTTACGCCTAGATTAGTTAGAAATCTACTCTAGTAATTTAGTCCTTATTTATAACAAGGTTAGGCAGATCGATATAAGTTACTAGCGTAAGTTATCCTTCTAATAGAAGGGCCCTTTTCGAGTCTTATAGAAGAGTCCTAAGAAGGCTTACTAGCTAGAGACCTTAGATAGGATCAAGCTTAAGCGGACTTTCCTGCTAATTATAATAAAGAAGTTCTTCCGATTAGACAGCGTATTTATTTATAATCTAAATAGACCGCAACTAAGGGACGATTCCCGGCTAGAACGATTTGGTAAGGATAACATTATTAGGCTAGGTATTAAGGATCCTAATAGGCTTGGTAATCTAGTTAGAGGAGGAGGACTATTAATATAGGGAAGAAAAAAGGCTCTTAAAGGTACTTCCTAGGCGACTTAATTTGCACTAAGTTTTCAGACTGTTTAACTTAGGCTAGGTTTTTGTCAAAGGGAAGGTAGTATAAGTTCTTTTATATACTTACCTTTTTCTTACGCCTTTTCCCCTATTTATAAGAGTAGTTTGTTCTTTTCTTTTTCCCTGGCTCTTTGCTATATAAGTATATACGTGCCGGCAAGGGGGGGGTATATACTATACCATATAGTGTTCCCTCGATTTAAGTGTTTATATTGTCTACTTCGCCTAGTTATAGGTCTAAGATTTTATTTTGTACTATTTTATTTTGTTTTGTTTTAGCTCTTTTCTTCTTAGGAAGTAGAAGCTCTATTTATAGCTTATACGTCTGGTTAAAGAGAGGAGTATATTTAGCATCAACGGATCCTATTACTTAGCTAACTAACTACCCTAATAACCCTCGATACCTACCCTAACCTATTTTCTAGACTACTACCTAGCTTGCCCTTCTAATTACTTAGTATAGTACGTATTAACTACTAGATTAACCGACTTCTGCTTAACCTATAATTACTATACCTTATAAACAGTTTCCTTTTCCTATTGGTTAACAATTATATCCTTAGCGCGAAAGTTACCCAGATTAAACCAGCGCAGAGCTATCGTCTTCTCGGCCTATTTAGACGCCTAAAGCGGCCATTTATCGTAGGAAGAGTCGATATATGTCTATAAGCACTTCTTATCCTAGAAAACACAGTTCCTACAAGTACTATAGTCGACTTTTAGAACTAAGATACAGTAGATAAATAGCCAAGCTATATTTAGATAAGGACTACTAGTATTACGCTAATTAGGTAAACTCGACCGAAATTAGGTTTCGTTATATTTCTTATAGTTTACCATATTACTACCTACTATATTAGCTTTAATCAGACGTTTAGATATAAGCTTAAATATACTAATAGCCGAACTCTTAGACAAAAAGACCTTGGACCTGGTATAGCTGGTTACTGTAAATTTCTTAGATATACTTGCCTAGGAAGTCTAACCTAAAATGCTTGATGTTAATAGGGGATTAATATCTAACTATAGAGAAAGAGTAGTTAAAACTAATAATAGTAGGATCCTAACTACTTTCCGCTAGCTAAGTAGAAGACAGATAGTTAAGTAGACTAGGTTCTAGACCTAGAGATATATACTGTTAATAAGTATTAGCCGGTTCCTCTTTAAAAACCCAGATCCGAAATATACTATATCCGATTATAGCTAGGTTTGGCAGTAGGTGCTATATACGATTGACAAAGTTATAGAACTTCGTATTATCGACTGCCTTCTAGATTACCTACTTTAGGAAGATGCAGAATCTTCTAGGATTAGTAGGGAAAGTGGTTACCTAAGTTTCAGGCACCTAGAATGCCTTAAGATAAATCAGATGTACTACCTAGCTTATAGAAGCTTTCTTAATAAGAGCGTTAGACGATATCCCTATATAGATAAGATTGAATAGGAGAATCAAGTCCTAAAAGAGAATAAAGTCGGTTTGTTAAGGTTAGAAAAGTTTTTATAGGAGAAAGAGTAAAAGGCAGGTCTTTATACCTAAGGAAGCTACCTACGCTAGTCCCGATTCTAATTAGGAGAGGTTAACAAAAAAAACTAAGTAAACCTAATTATACTATACCGACTTTTAGGGGCTGTTTACTAACAAAAAGAATTAGATAGAAGCCCTAAGCGCCGATAAAGGAGCAAATAGCTTGCTTAATAGTAGGAAAGAATTTTCACACGCCTTCCTCCTCTAAAAGGACTCGCTCTATATTAGGACCTGCCCCCCTTACCTTTTAAATTTTTCTCTCCCTAACTTCTTTAGTATAACCTTCTTAGACCTTTACCTCTTCTAAGATCTTTTTCTTAGTACTCTTAGCAGAAAAATTCCAGCCTTAACCCTAACTTCCTCTAAGCAATCTTGCTTATTGTTCTTACCTTTTCTCTACGATTATACAAGATTAAGATACCTCTAAAGAAGGGATCTGGTAAGCAGGCTCTACCCTAGACAAACTTAGATTTAAATAAGGTTCTCTAAGAGGAGCAGCGTCGCTATATAGTTAGTAGGCCGGCATATAGTAAGGATAAGGACAAGCTTATACTAGTAAGCGCCCTAATAATTCCCCTATTAACGCTGCAAAGACTACGGCTATTGCCTTATAAGCTTCGCTCTTTGCTATATAAGGTGCAGTTCTCTCTACGTAAGCTATAATCAATACTATATAAACCCTAGTCTTCCCTATAAAAGTCATAGGGTACCCTAAGCAAATTTAAGTACTTGTCTATAAGAGGTAAGGATAACGTGATTTCGATTTCCTTAGGTAATATCCCTTAAACTAAGCTGTTTACGTCTAATCTGGTTAAGTCCTTAATAAAGCGCTTTAATAGGCCTAGCTATATATACTCCTATTTAACTTTTAAAGATTTCGAAGTACTTAGAAAGGAGACCGACAAGTACAGCGCCGCTAAAGATATCAATAACGTTACTAACCGCCATACTCTACTTAGTAGTAACTATTTTAAGCTAGTAGGCAAGATTGCTTTTCACCTAGAATAGCATATTATAAGAGATAGCTAGCTGGACTTCTTTAATAAGATAACTGTTAATAAGGAGGATTTTAATCGTTGCTTCCCTAGGATAGCTGGTTAAGTTACTATAATTATAGGAGAGAAGGTCCTAGGTCAAGATCTCCGATCAGTTTTAGCTATCTTATATAATATATATAGGATATAGCTAGAACGAGCCTAGATAACCGATAACTATATTAACAGTATGCTTAGATAGACCCTATATACGTTTAAGAGATACGTTTTTATCATGCTATACTTAATAGCTCTAACTCTTAACAAAAAGGGCAACTACCTAATAAGCCTAGTCCTCTACCCTACTAAGGAGAACGTCCGCTATAAGGCCCTTAGAAAGCACTTCTAGCTTATAGTTATACATATCTGTAGGAACTATTAGGTTCTTACTATCTATAATTAGCTTAAGCAGATCTATAAGGTTTAGGATTCAGGCCTTCCTAACAAAGCTAACAATATAGACAATGAAATAATAATAATACAGGTAGACATAATTATCCCCTACCTGCTTATATCTAGAGCTAGTGTCTTTAACCCAATGTATATTCGCCGGTCGAAATTCTACTTTAATATTAAGGACAACTTTTCCTATAGGTACGCCGTTACTAAGGTAGCCTGATCCTTCTTCTATAACCAGGTTATTAAGGACAAGAACGATTTAACGCCTGTTCTATAGTAGAAGATAGAACCCTAGTTCGGCTAAGATACAATGCAGAAGTAGGGATCGATTTCGGCTTACTTATAGTATACTTAGATATTAGGGATCGCCAAAGTATTTAGAGTAAAGCTAGGATCTAGGGCGCTAAATCTATACCTAGTTAGTAGTCGGGTCTCTATTAACAAGCTTTTACCTATAAGTTCATTATAGATTGTCCAGACTTAGAGTTTCGCTACCCTAGCATTTAGTATCCCGGCTCTAGCAGATATAATAATAGATAACAACGCCCCTATATATATTTAGGGAACAAGAAGTGCTTCCTTAGGTTTACTTAAGTTAATTCCTAGAAATTTAGTAGTATAGATAGCCGAACTATTTATCTAATAATCTTGTTAAAGCCCTTCTTTACTAAAGGTACTAGTACTACGGCAAACTACTCCTACGCTATAGCAGTAGATACCTATACGTTAAGCTATCCCTAAGCAGATAGCATCTGTTTAGAAGACTATTCTACATCCCTCTGCTCCTAGTAAGTAAAAATCTATTAAAAAGGATCTTCCCTACCCTATTATACCGGAGAAACCGAAGTCCGTTAAGAAGGCTACTATACAGCCTGCTACGCCTAAGCAGCCTAAGTTAACCAAGAAGAGCGTCGCTACGCTGCAATCGCAGTGTAGTAGGCGAAATATTACTCCTTAACCTACTATACTCTTACTTACTAGGAGAGTTACTCGATTAACGCTTATAAGGGATCTTAAGCTAGACAATACGTCTGCTCTGTAGTATAAGGAGGACAATAAGACAGATAAGGCTAATAGAAAGCTTTATACGGGAATAAATATTACTATGCCGGAATTGTTACCGCTATGCCCCTAAGGCTATAAAGGTTAGGCTAGGACGGACTGATTAGCTATAATTAGGTAATAGTAGATAGGTTGGTTAAGTAGGTTTGTAGTTTAATACCTTCTTTTTCTTGCTTTTCTTGCTTGGAGTATTACTAGCTATAGTTAGCTCTTTCGACCTTAATCCCGTATAAACCTAGTGCGATCTTAGTATACCTTATTACGTATATATAATCTATATTTCCCGATTATCCTTACTCTAGACAGAGGTACCCTATATTATCAATGTTATCCGGTGTTTGTTTTAGGGGTTTATATCTCCCGCCGCCTTCTGCCTTTTACAGGAGCTATAGGGAGGTATAGATCGGCGTAGCTAGTGTATAACTAGCCGCCGCTTGTTTTCTTCTTTTTCTTCTCCCTCTGTTTAGAGGAGAGCCGTATCCACTTTCTCTTCTGTTATACAGTAGAGTAGGTAGATAAGGCTGGTCTTTCTTTTCCGCCCCTTATCTTATTCCAGGCTAACAATAAGATTGCGAATTGGCAGTATAAGGAGGACAATAGTATAAGAAGCTGGCTTTCCTTCCTATATTCAGAGAGAAAAAAAAATCATCGATCCTAATTATTACAGTTATACAGTCATATTTTACCCATTTAGATATTCCATCTACTTTTTGCCTCTAGGCTACTTTAGCCTATTTACTTGGTTCTATTGTACCTATCCACCTTAGTCTCCCCTGATTAGGGAGACTATAACCTTGTTATGCATATACCTCTTATCCTCTTGTCTAGACAGCTATTCGATATACAGCTGCCTATCACCTTCAGACAGCTGCTCCTACTTTCTCGTGGGTCTGCTGCTCTGTTTCAATAATACGTTCACTTGGATAAGAAGGAGGCCTATTAGCGTTTACCTGCTTAATCTGCTCCTTTATAGGCTATACTTCCTAGCTAAGGCTATGATACAGGCGTATATAGTTCTAATAAGCAGTGTTGATATAAGCTATTACCAAACTGAGAATAGGTATATTATCAAGGGTTAGAGGAACCGGACGTCTATCTAATTCCTTAGTATTGTTTAGGTCTATAAAGTCAATTACCTTACTTATAATATACCTAAGCTGCTGCTTAAAGTTGATCTACTACTCTAGCTTAGAAAGAAGGATCGAACCCTCTTTATCACTCTTCTTATTATTCTTATTGCTCGATATAATAGCAGCTACTAAGGTTCGTTCTTAGATATTTTAATAATAATATATATACTAATACTAGTCTCGTCTATACCAGGCTAACAACTTCTAACTATGAAATGTTAAAGTACGCCGGTTTAGTTAATTAATTCTATATTAATATTATCTATATTCTCTATATCTGTCCTTAACCAACGCCCTAGCCCTACCTGCTGAGATTTTCTTCCTCACCCTACTATACTTTTAGACCTAGAAAGGAGGCTTAATCTGTTTAATTTAGGGAAACATAGCTATATCTACCTTAATTGTCAGGGCCTCCCTATGACCTGCTCCTATCGGGGATATCGGAGTTCTTCCGAAGCAACACGGGCGCTACATTGTCTAACACCTATTAGGATTAAGATAAAAGTAGAGGGCGAAGTTGTATATGCCCTAGGTACTTCATTAGTATAACAAGTAATCTAAAGCCGTTATAACTAGGGTGTAAGAAGCATTATGCCAGCCTTATCACCCTATAGGGGATATCTAGCTTCATAAAGAGGGATATATATAGTAGCTAACCTATAGTAGACCTATACTAGGCTGCCTTTTCTTCTGTTATAAGGTCCTCTAGTGCAATATCTACCTAACTTTTGTCTAAAACCAGTATCTAGAGGGGTCTACTTTCTAATAGACCAAGCTAGTCTACTAGGTTTAGGATCTTGTAGGACTATGTAATGCTATAGTCGCTGTTAGGGTGCTTCTTTACCTTTATACTAAGGTAGTTGCTTCTCCTAGGTCCTTAATCTTATATACTATCTTAATATCTACTATGGTTTGATCTATATCCTAATTAGGCCTAACTATTATAATATTATCAATGTATATTTATTAGAATAGGTAATCCTATATAAGGATCTATAACCACTAGAGCCTACTAGTAGTAGTCGTATAGGGAACAAAGAGGCAGCAATAGCGTTGATATGGCCTAAATAGCACTTCCTAGGTATGTGCTGATGGAGTAAAGTAGGGCCCTTTACTATATTCCCTCGATGAAAGTCCTTATATAACGGTATAGTTATAGGCTATAGCGCTATATTATAGGGGCTTTAAGCTTATATATCATGGGTTTTAGTGGGTCTTTTAGGCCTAAAAGGCTTATAGCTGTAGGTAATGTAGTAATTTGATTTCTAGTCTAGTAGGGGAGGCTTTGCAATTTCCTTTCGTATATTTAAATACCCTCTAGGACCGTTCCTGCCTTCCATATGGCAGGAGCGCCTTAGTAGGTGCATCGCGCCTTCCTGAAAAACCAGATAAGCTGGCGAATTTGAATAATAGACTTACGGCTACCTAATGTGCAGGGAAAGCTATATGACGTTTCCTATAAGTTCTGTTTTCGCTCCTACAGTGCAGGGTAGGTATAGCGTAGGTGGGAAAGCTAGTAGAAGAGCCTTTTAAGGCTATTTCTAGCGCTTATATAGCCTAAGGAGGCTGTCTCTATAAAAGTGGGACATAAATCTAAAAATAGAAAAGCCTTTTAAAGCTATTTCTAGGCTATATAGAAGTATATATAGCTTAGTTGGCGGCATCCACAAAAGTGGGGCCACCCTTAGGATGTAGCTATATATCTAGTAGTATGAGAACTGAAATCCGTTTTGCCTAAGCTATGACCGTTAGAGCGCTATAGCTTATTTTATACGTTTAACACCCCCGCTATTCTTCTATTCCTTTATAAGCCTTAGAAAGCTATATATAGGTAGAGAATAGAAGAATCCTAAGAATAAGAACGTTAGAGCAAGACTATATTATTAGATAAAAGGGGTGATGCCATTATATATATAAAATAAACCCATATTCTAAATAGAAAGAAGTAAGAATATATACAATGTTGAAATCAAACCTATACCCTATTTAAAGGTATAGGTACTATAGCTTTAAAGCGTATAGTAATATATATAATATCTAAATATTCTGTACTCTAGCGACTGATAGACGTACTAGAGTATAGAAGGAGTAAAGGGCTTATAAACGCCTTTATCCTCTTATAAAGAAAACAGTTTTTAGCACGGGTTTGAATTTTATGCCCTTTTTTATCCGTTCTTTCAAAATATAGTAAGGAAATAACAGGTAGTTATATAGAGAATCCCCCTCAAAACGATAGTATACTACTAGTAATAGCTAGAGCCTATATTTTCCAAATATAGCTATACTATATACTAGAGTACTTCTAGAGGTAGCTGGAGTAATATAGGTGTTAAACGTACAAAATAAGCTATAGCGCTCTAACGGTTATAGCTTAGGCAAAACGGATTTCAGTTCTCGAACTACTAGATATATAGCTATATTCTGAGGGTGGACCCACTTTTGTGGATACCGCTGACTAAGCTATATATTCCACTATATAGCCTAGAAATAGCTTTAAAAGGCTTTTCTATTTTTAGATTTATGCCCCACTTTTGTAGAGACAGCCTCCTTAGGCTGTATAAGCGCTAGAAATAGCCTTAAAAGGCTCTTCTACTAGGTCACCTACCTACCCTATACCTACCCTGCACCACAGGAGCGAAAACAGAACTTAGAGGAAAAGTCGTACGGCTTACCCTGCAGCTTAGGTGGCCGTAAGTCGATTATTTAAAATCTCCAGCTTATTTTGTTTTTCAGGAAGGCGCCATGCACCTACTTAGGCGCTCCTGCCGTATGGAAGGCAGGAACAGTCCCGGAGGGTATATATAGGAAAGGAAATTGCGAAGCCTTACCTACTTGGACTAGAAATCAAGTTACTACGTTACCTACAACTATAAGCCTTATAGGCCTATAAGACCTACTAAAAGCCGTGATATATAAGCTTAAAGCCCCTATAATATAGCGCTATAGCCTATAACTATACCGTTATATAAGGACTTTTATAGAGGGAATACAGTAAAGGGCCCTACCTTACTATATTAGCACATACCTAGGAAGTGCTATTTAGGCCATATCAACGCTGTTGCTGCCCCTACGTACCCTATTCGACTACTACTAGTAGGCTATAGTGGTTACAGATCCTTATATAGGATTACCCATTCCAATAGGTTATAAGCCCGGATAGCCTATGGGATAGTTATCGTTGGAGTCCAATTTCAAAGCGCTATCTCTACCTATATATATAGGGCTATTTAAGCCTCTTAAAGCTGAAAATATAGTACTATATTAGCCCTAAAAAGCTATATATTACATCTTATTGAAGGCTATTTAAGGACTAAAAAGCCTGAAAATCTAAAAGGAGAAATCGCTAAGAAATCTAAGTCCTATAGTATTAACAAGCATTTGGGGCTCTTATACGCTTAGGCTAGTATACTTACCTATACTAAAAGACCTTTCTACTTATAGCTGGAAGTAGAAAGGCTAGCGTTTTAGAATTTCTAGCGCTAAAGACCTATATTTCCCTACTATAGAGCCCTTTCTATAGATATATCTATAGGTGGTAGTTAAGTCCCTATATCGAAGTCTCTAGTCCCTATCTTAGAGCCTAGCTTAGAATTTCTACTAGAAAGCCCTACTAAGTAGCAAGTAGGCAGCGCTATAAACCTACTAAGCGCTAAGACTAGCCTAGAAAATCACTACTATAATTAGTAAGCTAGCTAATTAGCTTTAGTGAACTGGAAGCTAATTAAGTGCTTTAGCTAGCACTATAAAGTAAATAGTAGCCTATTTACAATGGCGGATCAAGCTAAAGGGAAGGGTATAGCACCTAAAAGGGCTAGTAACCCAGCTGATCTAGGGCAATCTTCTAGGCCTCTACTACCTATACAAACCCTATTAGAAGATAAGGAAGATAGCAAAGACTATAACGAGGTTATAGAAGTCCTAAAACAGTATATAAAATCTTATAAGCAAGTTATAGCTAGCCAATCTAGTGATATAAAAATACTACTTTTAAGTCTAAATACCCTAAAAGCCTCTGTTAAGGATAGCGTTAGCGCTATAAAGAATATATCTTCTACTTTAGCTTCTTTAACTAATAGTAGTAATACTACGGCTGCTACTACTGGAAAAACTAGCTATAGTCCTAGATTTAATCCTTTTAGCGGTACTATAGATTTAGATTCTCCTCCACATCCCCCTAGGAAAGAGCCTTATCTAGGGCCGGCTGTTAATTCAGCTACTAGTAATTTAGACCCCCCTATAGATATAGGGTCTAAGGAAGGCTTTAAGGATACTATTACTAGTAGTATAGTAAAGGAGCTTTCTAAGAAGGCCTATACTATACCGGACGATAGTAAGCTTAGCAGGGAAAGCAATTTTGAACAGTAGATTCAGGCTTGAAGTATAGTGCTAAGAGCGTTAGGGATATCTAATTTTTTAGAAAACCCTAATATATCTAACACTTATAGCAACTCTGATCAAGCTATTCTTTTAATGCTTCTACGCAATAGCTTATCTAGTAGCCCTAGGGCTGCTATATCGTAGATTCATATACCTTCTAAGGCCTTTAAGCTGCTTATTAAGCAGTATAGCCGACCTATAGAGTCTAAAAAGGAGGACGTCTATAACGAATTCCATGCCCTTACCTTTAGTACCTATAGAAAAGGCTTATCAGCTTTTAACGCTGAATTTAACGGCTATCTTGCTAAGCTTACCATAGCTAAAATAGATATAGATCCCTCTTTAATACTAAATCAGTATTTTAAGGCTCTAGAATCTAAGTTTCCTAGCTAGGTATTACGCCAAAAGAGCTCTATAAGACAGGCTAGAATGCTAGGCCTTATAGCCTCTAGCCTGAATATAGAATATCTAATGGCTAATATTTTAGAAGAATCTAGGAACCTGGCTATAGAGGTATATAGAGCAGCTCACGTAGCTAATAGCTCTAATTCAACCCCTAATTCAAATTCTAACCCTAGTAAGAAGGGCAAAAATAAGAAAAAGGGTAAGAAGAAGGCTAACTAGTTATAATATTAAAGGGCAGAATTATAGTGCTAAAAGTGCTGAACAAGCCTCCTTTATGCTAGGATCCTATAACCTAGCTATAGAAGAAGAAGAGGAATTCGACTCTAGTTCCAATTCTAGTTCTTCTAGCGATTCTAATACCTAATTAGCACAGCTATTAGCGTTAAAAGGGTATAAGAAGCGTAAGAACTTTAAAGGAAAAGGCCTAAAAACCTCTTCTAACAAGGCAAAATATAAAGATCATCAGCCTAGAAGACGCCCTAGAGACCCCGCTCTTTATAATAGTTGGCTATACAATACGGGATCTACAGACCATATCAGTAATAGTAAAGAGCGGTTTACTACCTTTACGCCTAACACAGGCTAGTTACGCCCTATTAACACTGGAAATAGCCCTGTAAGCCCGGCTGGTATAGGCTCTATTACACTAGAAGTATTATCTAGAAAGGCCCCCCCTACCTATACTAAATTAGTATTAGATAACGTTTTATACCTACCTAATATTAATATAAATATTGTTAGTAGGGTTAGGTACTATGATTCGGGAGGTTGCCTTATAAAGAAAACCCTTTACGGGGGTGATAGACGCTATATAGCTGTACTAGACTTTAAGAAATCAGGATTTTTTCTTGATGTTAAAGGCAGCTTTAAGCCTATATTACATGCAAATTTTGCTTTTCCTTTAGGCCTTTCTAGTTATACTACTAAAAGTATAGAGCCGTAGTGTAATAAGATAGTAGTGGAAATTCCTTCTAATCCTATTAGAAAGGAAGACTATAGACCTATTATAGAGGATACTATAGTATCCGAAGCTATAGAGCCTAATAAGCGCTATAAGCTAAGGAATTCTCCGGCTAAGAGTACTACTTTAGAAGATATAGGACCTTCTTTAAGGGGGAAAAGGCCCTGTAGGCCTGTAGAGCCCTTAGCCACTGCCTAGGCCCTCTATCAAAGTCCCCGTAAGACTAGGGAGCCTGAGCCCTTAACTGGCACTAGAGACCTGCCCTGTATACTAATAGAGCTAGTTATAGAGGGGAATAAAGTAGAAAAGGCTATATCTAGCCCTACTTTAAAGGAGCCTAATATAAGTCAGCGAGATTACTATAATCTACTTAATTTAGCTAAATTGTGGCACGTTAGGCTAGGCCATATAGGCCTGCGTCTTTTAAAAAAGACCTCTAGTATTACTAAAGGGCTGCCTAATTTTGATAAAATAAAGGAAGCTGATTTTCACTACTCTAGCTGTAATCGAGGTAAAGCAGTAAGAAGGGTTAGTAAGGCTTTAATACCTGACCTACCTAGGGTCTTAGACTTAATAGAGGGCAGTACTATTAAAATTAGGCCTAGGCCTTATAACAGAAACCCTATAGTCTTACTTCTAGTTGACCGTAAAAGTAGGTATAGGTGGGTTTTTAACCTACCTAATAAATCAGGCCCTATAGTAGCTAACGCTATTAAGGGCTTTTTTGGAGGCCTAAGGAATGGATTTGGTAGATATCCTACTAAATTCCACTTTGACGGAGGCACTGAAATAACTGATTTATTAACTACTTGGTTAGCTAAAAGGGGTATTAAATTTAGCACTTTTGCCCCCTATATCCATAAGCAGAATAGCTTAGTAGAACGATCAGTTAGAGTTATACTAGACCGTATAAGGTGTACTATTCTTAGTAGCGCTTTACCCTAGTATTTATAGTACTTTATACTAGAGGCTATAGTGGAATTAGTTAATAGTATAGCTATAACTAATAAGGAAACTCCTCCTTTCTAGGCGCTATTTGACAAGCTAGAGCCTGGTATTCCACATATACCTAACCTAGAGCGCTATAGGGCTATAGGCGCAAGAGGAGAGGCTATTATACCTCTAGAAAAACGGTCTAAATCGTTAAAATTTACCTCTAGAACAGAAGAGTATAAATTACTAGTAGTATTAGGTTCTAAGAACTACCTAGTATATATATTGTCTAGAAGAGCAGTACTTAAAACCTCTACTGTTAAGTTTATAGAGGATAATACAGTACTAAGTCAGCCTACTGATAGTACGGCTTTAAAGGGGGAATTAGTAGACCTAGACCTAGATTTAGAGGGGGCTGTCAGCCCGGACCCTTCTAATCTTAATACTGAAAAGCCTATTAGTATAGAAATAGGACCTAGTAAGCTAGAACCCTACGAATCTTCTTCCGATAGTGAATTAGATGAACCCTTACCGGATAAGCCTATAAATCCGGTTATAGTAGAGTCTACTAGGCCTACTATATCTATTAGAAAGCCTGAATTACCAGAGGCGTTTCCCTAAACTATAGAGCCTATTTTTGCACCTAAGCCTATAGAAGTTATAGCGCCTAATTAGCCTATAACGAACGAACCTCTTAATAATAGTAATCTTATTTCAGAGGGGGATAGAATGTAGCTCGATTACTATAAGCTTTTAGCTAAGACTAGTAGCTATATACTGTCTTTTGTCTATAAGGCTTGAAAAAGGGTAATATCTAAGGATAGTACGCCTACTACTTATAAGCAAGTCTTAAAACTACCTAAAAATAAGCGTAGTAAGTGGTTAGAGGCTATTACCAAGGAATTTATCCAGTTATTAGAGCTAGGGGTTTTTAAATTCCTACCTAGGAGTCTATTACCTTCTAACCGTAAGCTTATTACCTGTCGAAACGTTCTTAAGGTTAAAAAGGACGCTAAAAACAGGCCTATTAAGTATAAATCTCGGTTAGTAGCTAGGGGCTTTATACAGGTAGAAGGCCTAGATTATACTGTAACCTACGCCTCTACTAGTATACTACCTACTTAGCGTATACTTCTAGCTATAGGTGCTGTTCTAGACTAGGAAATAGAATAAGCTGACTTTATAGGGGCATTTCTTAATAGCGCTCTTAGAGAAGAAATATATATGGAAATCCCTAAAGGACTATTAGACCTAGCGGCTTCTAATAAGGCTATTTATAAGCTTTTACTGAAATACGGCTATAATCCTTCTACTACTAATATTATTAAACTATCTAAAGCGTTATACAGTCTGAAACAAAGCCCTAGAGAGTGGTAAGATAAGCTTAAAATCTTACTTAAGAGCCTAGGCTATCTCCCTCTTATTTCAGATCCAGGGGTCTTCTATAATGCTAAAACCTGCCACTTTATCGTTACCTATATAGATAACTGTCTATTTATAGGGCCTAATATAGGCTATATACCTGATTTAAAGAAACAGCTTAATAAGGTCTACGCTATAGAAGACTTAGGGCCTGCCGCCTATTTCCTAGGCATTCAAATTATAAGGGATAGACCTAATAGGCGCCTATAGCTTAACTAGTCATAGTATGTAGAAGAGGCGGTTAGCCGCTTTAACTTAGCCGATTCTAAGCCAAATCTATTCCCTTATAGCTAGGGCTAGTAAGTCAACTTCAACTAGAGGAAGATATTGCTAGCCACCTCTGTAATTCTACGGAAATTAAGCTCTATCAAAGCCTAGTAGGAACAGCTATATATATAATGCTCCTTACTAGGGTAGATATTAGCTTTACCGTATAGTGGCTCTCTAGGTCTTTAAATAGACCTATAAAATCACACTTAAACGCTGCTAAAAATCTTTTTAAGTATCTTAATAGTACTAAAGACTATAGCATCTGTTTTAGCTGTAACGAAAATACAGTAGCTGATCTAGGGCCTAAGCTTAGTAATAGTAGTAACACAATTACTAAGCTTAGTAGAGACTTTCACTCTAAGGAAGGGCCTAGGCCCCTAACTACTACCTCTACTACTATAGTAGATTCTAGAAATAGTAAAGGTAGTAGCCGGACTCCTATAATTAATAGTAGTCTAGTCCCTATAGGCTTTAGTGATTCTGATTTTACAGGGGATAAGGCTACTAGTAAATCCACCTACGGCTATCTATATAAGTTAACCGGTAGGCCTATTAGCTAGAAAACGAAAAGAGCTACTACTATTGCTCTCTCTACCCTGGAAGCTAAAACTGATAGACTTATAGAGGCTATACGCGAAGTACAGTGGATTATAGGGCTATTTTCTGAACTTCACAGACCTATAGACTACCCTATTACTCTCTATAGAGATAATCAGGGCTCTATAACAGTAGCTAATAACCCAGCGCTATACGCTAGAACTAAGCATACCCTACTGAAATTCCAGTACGTTAGAGAGCAGGTTAAGGCTAAAATAGTTACTATTATATATCTTAATACTAAGTATATGCCGGCTGACGGACTTACTAAAGCCCTACCAGTTAGTGGCTTTCAGTCTTTTATTAGGCTTTTAGGCCTTCAACCTAAGGGAGCTTTTTACTAAGCTACCCTTTACCCCTATATATATACTCTATACTATATATATAGAAGGCCTGGCTTAGCCTGATTAGCTTATAAGACCAGTCAATAGTACCGGCTACTTTACAGCCCTCTGGAATCACCTAATTCCTCTATATAGCCTTAAAAGGCTTATAAGGTCCTAGCTACTGTAGTACAGTTCTATAGGCGCCCTTGTACTGGCATTAGCTTCCTATGGCGTTAGGGAGGCCTATATTACTCTAGCTACGTCTAGAAGTACTCTAGTATATAGTATAGCTATATTTGGAAAATATAGGCTCCGGCTATTACTAGTAGTATACTTTCCTTTAGAGGGGGATTCTCTATGTGACTACCTGTTATTTCCTTACTAGAACTTGCTGAAAGAACGGAGTAAAAAAGGGCATAAAATTTAAAACCGTACTAAAAATCGTTTTCTCTATAAGAGGATAAAGGCGTTTATAAGCCCTTTACTCCTTCTATACTCTAGTGCGTCTATCAGTCGCTAGGGTATAGAATATTGAGATATTGTATATTACTATACGCTTAAAAGCTATAGTACCTATACCTTTAAATAGGTTATAGGTTTGATTTTAATATTATATATATTCTTACTTCTTTCTATATATAACAGGGGTTTATCCTATATATATAAGGGCATAACCCCTATGTCTAACGGAATTGTTTTGCTCTGACGTTCTTATTTCTTAGGATTCTTCTATTCTTTACCTATATATAGCTTTCTAAGGCTTATAAAGGAACAGAAGAATAGAGGGGGTGTTAAACGTACAAAATAAGCTATAGCGCTCTAACGGTTATAGCTTAGGCAAAACGGATTTCAGTTCTCGAACTACTAGATATATAGCTATATTCTGAGGGTGGACCCACTTTTCTAGATACCGCTGACTAAGCTATATATTCCACTATATAGCCTAGAAATAGCTTTAAAAGGCTTTTCTATTTTTAGATTTATGCCCCACTTTTATAGAGACAGCCTCCTTAGGCTGTATAAGCGCTAGAAATAGCCTTAAAAGGCTCTTCTACTAGGTTACCTACCTACCCTATACCTACCCTGCACTATAGGAGCGAAAACAGAACTTATAGGAAAAGTCGTGCAGCTTACCCTGCAGCTTAGGTGGCCGTAAGTCGATTATTTAAAATCACCAGCGTATTTGGTTTTTCGGGAAGGCGCCATGCACCTACTAAGGCGCTCCTGCCGTGTAGAAGGCAGGAACGGTCCCAGAGGGTATATATAGGAAAGGAAATTGCAAAGCCTTACCTACTTGGACTAGAAATCAAGTTACTACGTTACCTACAACTATAAGCCTTATAGGCCTATAAGACCCACTGAAAGCCGTGATATATAAGCTTAAAGCCCCTATAATATAGCGCTATAGCCTATAACTATACCGTTATATAAGGACTTTTATAGAGGGAATACAGTAAAGGGCCCTACTTTACTATATTAGCACATACCTAGGAAGTGCTATTTAGGCCATATCAACGCTGTTGCTGCCCCTACGTACCCTATACGACTACTACTAGTAGGCTATAGTGGTTATAGATCCTTATATAGGATTACCCATTCCAATAATAGGCCTCCTTAACGCCGTAGGGAGCTAATGCTAGCACAAGGGCGCCTATAGAACTATACTATAGTAGCTAGGACCTTATTAGCCTTTTAAGGCTATATAGAGGAACAAGGTGATTCTAGAGGGCTATAAAGTAGCCGGTACTATTAAATGGTCTTATAAGCTAATAAGGCTAAGCTAGGCCTTCTATATATATAGTATAGAGTATATATATATAGGGGTAGAGGGTAGTTTAGTAAAAAGCCCCCTTAGGTTATAGGCCTAAAAGCCTAATAAAGGTCTAAAAGCCACTAACTAGTAGGGCTTTAATAAGTCCGTTAGCTAGTATATACTTAGTATTCAGGTATATAATAGTAACTATTTTAGCCTTAACCTACTTCCTAACGTACTGGAATTTCAGCAGAGTATGCTTAGTCCTAGCATATAGAGCAGGGTTATTAGCTACTATAATAGAGCCGTGATTATCTCCGTAGAGAGTAATAAGGTAATCTATAGGCCTGTAAAGTTTATAAAATAGCGCTATAATCCACTATACTCCGCGTATAGCCTCGATAAGTCTATTAGTGTCAGCTTCTTGGGTAGAGAGAGTAATAGTAGTAGCTCTTTTCGTTTTCTAGCTAATAGGCCTACTAGCTAACTTATATAGGTAGCCATAGGTGGATTTACTAGTAGCCTTATCCCCTGTAAAATCAGAATTACTAAAGCTTATAGGGACTAGACTATTATTAATCATAGAAGTCTAGCTACTACCTTTACCATTTCTAGAATCCACTATAGTAGTAGAGGTAGTAGTTAGGGGCCTAGGCCCTTCCTTAGAGTAAAAGTCTCTACTAAGCTTAGTAGTTATATTGCTACTACTACTAAGCTTAGGCCCTAGATTAGCTACTGTATTTCTATTATAGCCAAAATAGATGCTATAGTCTCTAGAACTATTCAGATACTTAAAAAGATTTCTAGCAGCGTTTAAGTGTAATTTTATAGGTCTATTTAAAGACCTAGAGAGCTATTATACAGTAAAGCTAATATCTACCCTAGTAAGGAGAATTATATATATATAGCTGTTCCTACTAGGCTTTGATATAGCTTGATTTCCGTAGAATTATAGAGGTGGCTAGTAATATCTTCCTCTAGTTAAAGTTGACTTACTAGCCCTGGCTATAAGGGAATATATAGACTTAGAATTGGCTAAGTTAAAGCAGCTAACTATCTCTTCTATATACTATAACTGGTTAAGCTATAGGCGCCTATTAGGTCTATCCCTTATAATTAGTACGCCTAAGAAATAGGCGGTAGGCCCTAAGTCTTCTATAGCGTAGGCCTTATTTAGCCTCCTCTTTAAATCAGTGATATAGCCTATATCAAGCCCTATAAATAGACAGTTATCTATATAGGTAACGATAAAGTGGCAGGTTTGAGCATTATAGAAGACCCTTTAATCTAAAATATAAGGGAGATAGCCTAGGCTCTTAAGTAAGATTTTAAGCTTATTGTTAAGGCTAGAGCAAAGATGGGTTATAGAAAGATGTTGTTGTACATAGGACGGAAGGTCGTGGTGTAGAACAGGGCTATATATATATAGGATATAAATACTGGGACTATAGGGCTATAACAGCACCCTACCCTAAAACTGTAGTTACCCTTAACTATAGATAATGATTGTGTATAGTAGGGTTATATGCGTATCGTTATATAGTTATATATATGTCGATTATAAGGTAGAGTTATAGGTACTAGTACTAAGGCCTAGACCTACGTTATATAGTTATAAGTGTATCGTTGGTAGGGTAGGGTCGACATTAAGGCCTGTATATTCTAGGCTCTACCTTCCTTAGACCTACCTACTATATTAGGCCCTATAACCTACCTATTGCCAGGTCTAGCACTAGCGTAGCGCCAAAGTTGTTTTCCTCTATACCCGATATAAGCCTGAGTTACTATTAAGCTTATAGAAATTTTCTCCTAGTACTTCACTTGTATAATCTCGCTAGCTTTTCTTAAGAATTACTACTGACTTTCTGCTAATATGGCGCCAACTCTATGCTCTGCTTTTTTAGTAAAGAAGGTCCTGTATAAAGCTTGTATTAGGTCTATTATCTTCTATATAATAAAGGCTATCTAGTATAGTAGGCCTATAAGTATTTGTTCTATAGAGCCTTATATAGTTACTGCTACTAGAGGGCAGCAGTATAAGTATTATATAAAGCAAAAGAAGGCTAACTGTCTAGCAGTATGCTAACAAGCTATAGGCAAGTTAGAGGTAATATAGTACTTATACCTATAGTAGCCTATAGAAGTCCTTTAATATAAGATAGAGGAATATATACCTATATACCGTATTGCTAAGAGATTCTGCACTTTATTAATCATAGACTCTAACAGTCCTATTAGAAATATATAGTACTACTTTAACAAGTAGGATTACTCTTAGGTTACTATAGTAGCGTACTAACTACTATATAATCTTAATATAGCAACTAAGGTATATTATACTAAGTATAGTATAAACAGAATAAAAGTTTTTTCTACTATAAGTTAATAAAGAAGTAGCAGTCTAATAGAGGGTCAGTTAGGAGTTAAGGCCTAATTATTAACGTATTATTAGGAAAGAATTGTTATATATGAAAATTTTATATAAAATCGCTGCTAGTACTATACCTATATCGTACTGCCGCTTACCCCCTAGAGCATAAGCAAGTTTATATAAGAATTTACATAGCATTGTAATGTTTAGCTCTACTAGATATAGCCTGGTCTTAATATATATAACGGTTACTATATAGTTATAGTAGCCTTAAAGAAGAGGCTAGCTACTACGTTGTATAAATGTACTAAGCCTTGTAATAGGGATGCTTAGGCAGCGGCCTATATAAGTATTTATACTATAGTGGATAGGTAGTTGTTTTATAGGATATAAGTAGAGGGTTAGGGTTATATCCTGCCGTTTTTAGCAGCCTCTATAGTAAGTTAGTAGCAAGTTGTTATAGCATTTTAGAAAAAAAAACTCTACTCCTAGAACCAATCTAATAGGCTAGGCTTTGTAGGATACTTAGCGTGAAAATTATATATATTACTTATATAGCCCTGAATATTTATTGCTAGTTTTTAAGTAGGTTTATAAGGTTCTAGCTATTAGACTTTATATTTAAGGGCGCTGTTCCTAACCTAAGAGTTAAATATTTTGTTAAAATACTACTTAACCTTTAGTTTAAGGCTTTTGTTAGATAAGATAGCTCTATAAGGTAATAAAGGTAGGTTTATAGATTATTAGCCTAGTAGGCTGTTAGAGGTAAGTTAGATTAAAGATATATAGAAGATAAGGAAAATCCTGTATAAGGGTAGGATATAAATTATAACTACCTATCTATATACCTTAGTAATATCCTAAGGGCCGAGCTACTTATAGCTGAGCTTTTTAAAAGGTTAACCCTACTGAATATTAGTAGTACTAACCTATAGCTTATCCCCTACTTTATACTAAACTAAGTCCTAGTATTTCTTATTTATTGTTACAGCTATATAGGCTTAAGCTTGTTCTATAAATAGTTAGGTATAATGAACTACTCTTTATAGTCTTTTATAGATAGACAAGGCATTTAGGAACTCCTTTTATTCAATATCGGTTTATAGGGGGGCTATAGATAGCTTAGGTTTAACGCCTATATTAGAGTATTATCTATAATTAGTAAAGAATAGTATAAGATAGGTAGTCTCTAACTTATAGTTATTACTTATAAACTCTACTAAGGGTAACTAGTCTACCTAATTATCCTAATAGAAAGATATAAAGGCTTAAAGGTACTATTCTAGATAGGCGTTTATAATTTCCGTCTAACTATTAGTTTTAGGGTAGGCTATAAAGAAGTATTATAAGAAGATGCCTAAGAAATAGCAAAGTTCCTTCTAAAAAGTACTAATAAACTAAGTACCCCTATCTAATATAATATAGTCTAAGGTACTATAGAGTTAGAAGATATTTATAATAAAGGTTAAAGTAAGTATAGTTATAGAAAGGTTAGGTACTATAGTAAAGTATCTTATTTTTGTTAGTCTATCAATTATTATAAGAATATATTATTAATTGACTCTATATTAGTAATAGGTTAGAAGTAGTAAGATATAATTAATACTTATTATAGTCTAAGGCTTAAAAGGGACTAGTAAAGGTGTAAGAAGGCCTAGCAGGGCTCCTTTAGCGTTCATAGTACAGTAGTAAATATAATATACTATAATAAATTGTATAACGTCCTACTTTATATATAGCTAATAATAGGAGTGTTATAGGAGTTCTAGAGTCTTATTATAGCCTAGATACCCTACTAGTAATAGGCTATAGTTCTAGTAGATAACTTATAGCCTTATTCTATTATCTAGTAGGATAAAAAGACAGTTATTAATATAGAGTTAGCCCTAAATTACTATATAGTTAGCTATAGCTATATATAGGAGTGGTTAAAGCTTAGGCGGAAATATACAGTAGTTAGAGTCCTTAACGTAGCTTAGAAGTCTTTAAAAGTCCTAATAGTTAAAGTAGGTAGTCTAGATAATAGAGTTGATTAAGTCTAACGTATTAAGTATAAAGAGCAGAAATAGGAGAATAGTAGTAAGTTAGATATAACCTTATCTAGAGTTTAGTAGTAAAACTTAAGATCTCTATGTAATTTAAGCATTTAATAAATCTAAAGGTATTACTAGTAAGTTACTAAGGCATTAGAAGAGGGTATCTAGTTTTACGTAATTACTATTAGGTCTATAGATAATCTAAAATCGGAAGTTGCCTAAGAATTGAGACTATTAGACCTATCTCTAATTAAGAATCTTTGTTATATAGAGGTACTATAAGTTCTTATAGTTAGTAAATATCTAAATAGGTTAGTCTAAGCTCTATAGTTCTAGTATCTATTCCTTAAACGCTTTAATAATAGCTAGGAGCTCCTTATTATAGATCTTATAGTTATATTCTACTAGTATATACTTCGCTAAGAAGAAAGCAACTAGGTATAGAATCCCTTCTAAGTTATATTGTCATAGTATACCTTCTAAGGCCTAACTAGATATATTAGTTTCTACTACTGTCCTATAGTTAGGGTTAAAGTATTATAATATAGATACTATAGTAAAAGTCTGCTTTAAGCGTTAGAAAAAGGTTTCCTCCTAGGAAGAATCAGACTATAGCCTAGTCTAGGCTCTATTATAGTAAAGAGTACTATAGAGGAAAAGCCAGAAATAAAACAATGGTAGTAATTAGAGAAGCCTAGGAATTGTTATAGGTCCTATAGTAATTCCAGGTAAGGCTAATTAGTAATCACCTTAGTTTTTTCAGGGTCTATAGAGATACTAGTTATTAAAATAATAAGTCTAAGGTATATTGTCCGGGTAGTATAGAAGTTACACTTCTTAATATCCACTATAAGGCCGGTATCTATAAGCCTTATTAGTATATTATAGATGTATTAGGTATAATTCGTAGGAGTATTGCTAAAGATAAGAATATCGTCTGGATAAGCAGTTATATATTTGTCTAATATATCGAATAAAGTATAGTTGATAAAGTATTGCTAAGTGCTAGGTATGCTAGTTATCCTGAAATTTACTACTAAGTACTTAAATAAGCTAAAACGGGTAATAAATGCAGTTTTCCATTTATTACTAAGGGCAATTCAGATCTGATTAAATGCTACAATAATATTAAGTTTTATATATATTTTTACCTAGTATAGTTTATCTTACGTTTCTCGAATAAGTAGAATGAGATATCGATTCTTAACTATAACATTATTAAGGCCTAAGTAATGAATATAAACTTATACTCTACTACTAGGTTTCTTTACTAATAATACTAGTATAGCTACTAATAATGTACTACTTTATATAAATCCCTTAGAAAGATAGTCGTCTAAATACTTTTATATTACTAAGAGCTCTTAGAAGCTTATAGAGTAGTATTGTGAAGCTAGTAGTAACTTGCCTAGGGTGATTTCAATATGGTAATGAAAAGGGCAATAAGGTAGTAGTATTTCGGAATTTATAAGGAGAAAGGCTATAATTAAGTTATAGTATATAGTAGGTAGAAGTTTCTTAATATTAGTTTCTGAAATAAGTAGTTTGGTTTTAAGATACTTTTTAATATCCTTATTAGATACTCTAAAGAGATAAAAAGGAAAACTATTAGATAGATATCTATTACTCCTATAGAGTCCCTTATGGGGCTATAAGGGGCTGCTAGCTTATACTTATGCTAGAGGAAAACCGGAAAACGGATGAAAAACCTCTAACGAGCTTGATGAGGTAGGCGGTCTGATAAGAGGAAAAGAGTAGTACTAAAAGAAAAACAAAGTAAGGGGAGGCTGTCTAGAAGGCTACTAAGGAAATAGCACCTATTCCCTTACCCGTCTTCTGTAAGAACGCTCTATATCTTAGTTAATATAGGGCTTAGGGTAGGGGAATTAGGAAGGGGGTCTTATTAGTAGAAGGGGTAAAAGGTAAGGCTAGGCTTAAAGCTTAGAAGCTTATAAGCCTAGTCTTATAACCTTCCCCCTTACCTTAGGTATAGTAGTAAGATACTAGCTAAAAAGAGGGAGGGGAGGTAGTTTAAAGAGAAAGAGGGGGAGTAGTCTAAAGAAAGAAAGGTAGAGAAAAAAGGTAAGAGAAAGGCTAAAGTATGTCCGTATCCTCCTTTCCTATAGAGCCCCTTACCAGCTTTAGGGAGGAGGGTATAGAATTAGTAACTGTAGGACTAGTAGTAGAAGGGAAGGTAGTAGTAAGAAACTTGCTAAAAGCCTCCTTTATCGTTCGTTAGAAGAGGGAGGCTATAGTAGTAGTAGTAGCGGTAGTAGTGGCGGGTATAAAGGGGCGTCCTTAGCAGTGTTTTCCAGCTACTACTGTATAGCCTTCTTTTCCTTCTAGCTACTCCTCTATTAATACTACTAGCTTAAGAGGGCCTAGGAGGTCAAAGTTAATAGGCCTATTCTAGAGGTAGGCTTTTGCTTAAGCCTTATACTTCTTCCTTTTAGGGCATTCTTCTGCCTTAGTATAGTAGTCCCCTTAGTAGTTCCGGCAGTGCTAGGCCTTAGTATAGGCTACCTTATTAGTATACTTCTTCTTATCTTGGCTGTAGTTATAGTAGAGGAAGGAGGAATAGCAGTATTTAGCTTTATACCTCTACCGCTAGTAGTTAAAGTACTGGGGAGCCCTAGCCTTATCGATATAAGGCTCTGCTTTTAAGGCCCTATAAGCCTAGAAAATGCCGTCTTAGCAGGCCTAATAAGCCTCTTATTGGCTAAAGAAGGCTATAAGTACTAAGACTCTCGTTCTTTCAATTTAGAGAGGATGCTAGACTTTTGCTTGGAGGGCTAAGGGATATACCTCTTTTACTACTGCTAAGAGGCTGGCTTCTATTACCCGGTTAGCTATTATAAGCCCTTTAACAGCTACTGTCTAGGTAGTAGTATAGAGGGAGGCCTTTAATAATAAAGAGGCTAGCCAGGCTGTATTTCCCTTTAAGGCCTTTTTGATTTTCTTATCTTCTATAACTAGTATAAGGTTACCGCTTAGCAGGGTCCTTACCCCCTTAATAGGGTGCCCTATAGCCTTTTAAACTGCTTGAACGATCTCTAGGGCTGTCTTCTTTCTAAGGGCAGAGGTAGCTAGTCCTAGGCGTATAAGGACCTGTTTTTAAGGCCCTGTTTTATTGCCTTTACCCTAGCTGCTGCTATAGTAGCCTAGGTTCAGCGGGTCTTAGGCTTAGGCTAGGGTTAAAGGGCTGGCTGCTATTACTACTGTTACTGCTATTATTATTACTGTTGCTGCTACTTCCTTATCTTTAGGGGCTAAATGGTAAAGGGGGGGCAAATCAGAGCTGGCATCTTCTTCTCCTTCTTCTCCTCCTTTAATATTTGCATTAAGGCTAGCTTTCTAGTTAGCCCTATATATTCTATATCTTCCTTAAAAGCCGGGTTATTGATTGAAAGGCTGACTATCTGGTCTATAAGACCCGAGAAGGTAAGGGCAAGGGTAGCTGGAGGAAGGGCCTTTTCTTTCCCCTTTTTAGAGGGTATAGGGGCGGCGGTAGGGGCGGTGGCGGTAGTAGCGTGTTGACTGCTAGAAAGCCCTTTAAAAGGGCTATTAAACGGTATATCGCTCGACCTAGTAGCGGTTATAGCAGTAGTAGGGGTGGCAGTGGAAGTAGTAGCAGTAGTAGTAGCAGTAGTAGTAGCAGTAGTAGCGGCGTTAGAGAGGTAGGTCGCAAAGCTATAGCTTATATTATCGGGTTTAGGGGCAGGTTTGTTGATCAAGGGGTAAGGGGTAGTAGGGCAAAGGCTAAGAGGGTTAAAGGTGCTAAAGGGGCTTATAGGGCACATGATAGCCAGGCCTATACGCCCCTACTACAGATTTCTTGCTATGGTCGACTATATTATATAGTTAGAATCCGACTATAGCGCTGTCGAACGGGCAACTGTGCTATAGCCAAATTTAGCGTGTATTGTATCCTCAATCGTACAGAGTAATTGCAAAAGAGTGCAGTCGATTTGGAGCAGTCCTAACCAAGAACGCGTTTTCGGATGTGTGATGTCGGTCCTAAGGAAAACTGTTAGTATTATCTAGGGTTAGGAACAAGTTAGTAGTAAATCTTTTCTAAAATAAGGTATCTATAATAGCATAAAGTTCTACTATTAATAGGCTAGAGACGTTGGAGTCTTTTACAAAAGATAGGAATAGTATAGTAAGAAGAAGCTATAAATTAGAGGGGTCCTAATTAGTATCTAGGGGAGGGTTAGGGGTACTTTAGGTAGGTATTAGATACATTCTATTACGCTATCTGATCCCCGTAGGGGATATCTAGGTAGGCTGAACTAGTGCTATAGGAAAACCGTACAACGGGTGAAAAACCTATAACTATATATAGGAAAAAAGAGGGGGTATGATAGGGGGTAGGCCAATCTTTACCAGAGTAGATACCGCCCCTTTAGGAGTATGAAAATATACTGCCTAAAGGGGTATAGGCTAGACCGCTCCTAGCCTCTGAGCAACAGAGTATTCTGGCAGTCTAGTAGCAATATGGCGAACTAGGGGGCGTATAGCGCTGCCGCCCCCTTTTTCGAGTCTATAGAGAAAGCTGTATGTATCCCCTCTTTCCCTTTCCTTAAAGGAGGCTAAAGGGTAGGCCGGGTAACCGTCGAATATATGTCGGATGTCTTCTGTAGCTAGGTGGCAGCGGCAGAGGGGGTTATTAACCCTAGGTACCTTATAGGTATATAGGAATCCCCTTAGGCCTATCTTCCCTATTTAGGCCTATATTAGTAGCGAGCTTTCGGCCTTAGAGAGGTTATAGTAGCGTCTTTAGAAGGCCTCCTTAAAGGCCTTAGCTAGGTTCTCCTCTTGAAAGGTAGCCTTAGCTGATTTCTCTAAGAGGCTCTCTATATAGGGGTTATAACCAGAGGCCCTAGCTTCCTATAGATAGCGATCCTTCTAGGCGGTATAGAGGGGTTCCTTGTTAATAGCCTTTCTTAGTTATTAGTAGTACTACTAGGCTGTTACCTCCCTTTTTCTTTCTTACTTTATACGCCCTCCTAGGGGGAGGTTGGTCCTAGGGGTCCTATTTCCAAGGGTAAGGCGTAGGGCTTCCTTCTGCTTAGCCACTTCTTTCCCTATAGCCCTGTTTATTCTAGCTTAGCTAGAGAAGGAGAGGGCGTTAAGGTAGAGGTTAAGGGGGGGGACGTTAGCCTTATAGTAGAGGCTTCGGACTGGTGTCCTTTTATAGGCCCCTATAACCCTCCTTAGGGCCTTGTTTTCAGCTGCTAGTAGGCCTCTAGTTATACCTCGTAGCTTATTTGGTGCTATAGGTATAGGGGTATGCCAGGCTAAGACTGCGTAGGCTAGGACCGGCCTTATTACCGCTATATATAGGAGCCTAGTCTTTTCGATTCCAGGTCCCTAGGTCTTTCTAGCTAGCCTGGTAATAGTAAGGGACTGCGTTTTTAGCTTCTGCTATAGGGTACTAGCATAGGCCTTCTAGGTAAGCTTAGGGTCTAGCCAGACCCCTAGAAAACAGGCCTCTAAAGCTGGTTATAGGGGGGGGGAGTCCTCTATTAGTCCTAGGTTAATAGGGTCGGTCTAGGGCCTCCTTCTAGGGGGGAAGTATATAAGCTCGCTCTTTACTACTAAGAAGGTAACTCTAGCTGTTATTGCCCAGTCTAGGCACTCTTTCTAGACCTCTTTTAGCTGTCTAACCGTTGTTATAGCTTCTCTGCCGAA
Organism: Phyllachora maydis; assembly: GCA_029339225.1. NCBI lineage: Eukaryota > Fungi > Ascomycota > Sordariomycetes > Phyllachorales > Phyllachoraceae > Phyllachora > Phyllachora maydis. Next base: position 5,394,331 of record JAQQPM010000004.1, read on the forward strand.
GGCTAGTAGGTTGGTATTGTCTATATAGCCTATAGTAGAGATAGTAGGGTATTTTCTCTCTCGTCTTTCGTATAGGGGGTAGAGGTATAGGACTAAGAGGATTGGTAAGAGTAGTAAGCCTTAGGGTACTCCTATTAGTACTAGGATTTACTGGCTTTTTTAGCCGTTAAATAGGAGGCTAGTAGTCCTAGAGGAGAGGAATTCCCTTAGCCAGGATAGTAGCCAGGTAGGTAGCCCTAGCTGGTCTAGTATAGCTAGGAGTCTGTTATAAGGGATACTGTTGAAATACCCTAATAGGTCTAGCTATAGGAGGGAGGCCCCAGCTTTATACTTCTATACCTCCTAGATCTAAGCTATAAGGAGGTATATAGCCGATTCGGTAGATTTATAGCGGCAGTAGCCCTATTATAATCCTGGAATTAGCTTAAAGGCCTTAGCCATATCCCTTATCTTGGTCCCTATAACTTTCTCTAGGACCTTGCTAATACAGTTAAGTAGGGCTATAGAGCGGTAGCCTCTAGGGGTGTTATAGGTATCTGGCTGTTTTCCTGGTTTAGGGAGGACAATGGTAACCGCTTCCTTATATTCCTGTAGATAGAAGCCGTAAAGGAAGGATTTCGAGGCTAGTATAGCAAGGGCTTTATATAGGGGGTCGCTACAGGCCTTTAAAAAGCCTATAGGGAGTTCGTTAGGTCCTAGTGCTTTCTAGGGCTTTGTTGTTTTAACCGCCTCTTTTATATCGTCTAGCCTAACCGTCTAGCTAACTAGTAGCCTAGGGCCTATTAGGGGTTCCTCCGGGCTATCCTCTTAGGGGGAGGGGGGGAAGAAACGTGCTAAAAGGGCCTCTACCTTCTCCTAGAAGGTACTAGCTTGTCTAAGGGTTAGTAGCTTAGAAGGGGGTAGGGCAGTAGTACTTTGTAGCCTAGCCTATCTTTCTAGTTGCTAGAGCTTCTCTGGTTTTTCTCTGGCCTCTTATAGAAAGGCCCTTTAGGTCTTTCTCTTACTCTCTCTTATAGCCTTTATTTACTTTCTCTAGGCTAACTTATAGGTAGTAAGGAGGGCCTGGTTGCTAGAAGAGCGTTGGAGCTGTCTTTCTGCCCTTTTTCTCTCCTAGACTACCTAGTAGATTTCGTTGTTCTACTAGGGGGCGCTCTTCCTTCTAGTAGTTACTAGGGCTCCTTTAGGGGTTATAGCCCTAGTAATACGCTAGAGTTCCTCTAATAGCCGCTTATAGGCCTCCTAGAGCTCGGCTAGGTTAGAAAGGCGTAATAGATATCTATAGCCCCCTATATTGTATATTAGGGAGCTAGCCTCTCTTACTACCCCCTCTTTATCTATCTTCTTCTACTGGAATCAGGGGGGCGGTAGTAGGGTTTCTACGGTCTCTAGGTCGATATCTAGTATTTAGGGGTAGTAGTCTAAGCGTAAGCGTATATCTTAGCCGGTATAGGAGCAGGTAAGGTTACTACTAAGCTAGAAGTAGTTGATAGTAGAGGCCCTACCTACTTGGCTCCCCTATAGCGCCCTAGTTATAGCGCCGTAGGGGGTACGGAGGATAAGCCTCTGCTCTGCTATTAATAGCAGTAGGTCTTCTAACCTAGGGCTAAAGCGGTTATATTAGTCCCAAAGGGGGTGGTGGAGGTTAAAGTCCCTAGCTAGAAGGTAAAGGCCTAGGCAGGCGTTAATCTTCCCCCTTATTTCTTCTATAAGGGGGGTTAAGCTAGTCTAAGGTTAGGGGTTATTATATAGGGACCAGACTATAAAGGGGCCGTTCTTAGTCTATATAATAGCCCTAGCCTAGTCTAAGCTAGAGCTGTAAGTCTATATTACTAGCAGGAGTGATTTATAGATATAAAGTAAGGCCTGTCCGTTAGGGGTGAAAATAAGGTAGTAGGGGGCTGATCTAGGGTAGTAGGTAGAGTGTTATACCTGCCTATTAATCCAGGGCTCTTATATAGCGAGTATTTCTTCTTTTACTATAGAAAGTAGTACTTTCTATACCTCCTTTAAGCCCTATACGTTCTAGAGGCGTACCTTTATATCTCTATCTCCTCTAGCTATATAGTAGGCGGTGGTTGTTATATAGTAGTAGCGTTAGCTAGTCTAGTATCTAGGTCCGGTCTAGGTCTAGCATCTAGGGGTCTAGGGGCTCCTATAGGCTCCAGGGTTCCAGTAGGTCCAGTAGCCCCTTTAGGGCTTATAGCTAGCGTAGAGGAAGAGGAAGGGGGGGTTTAGCCGCTTAGGTGGCTAAAGTAGGCAGTAATTGTGCTCTGGTTAGGGGTTAACCCTCTTAATACTATTGGTCGGCCTCTCCGTCTCTTCCCTAAGACTATAGTATAGCCTTCCTCCCCCTCCTCTTATACTAGGGCCTGCTAAGGGGGGTATTACTACTGTTATTACTATTACTACTATTACTGTTAGTGCTAGTATAGGGGCAGTTAGTCAACGTTAAAGGCCTTAGGCCTAGAACGTAGATATCCCTTAGCCTATGCCCATACCTCTTTTAGGTAGGGGCAGGCCTCTAAGCAGGTATAGTAAGCTTGGTGGCAGTTATAGCAGCGGGGTACCCTAGAGTAGGTAGGGGCTTCTAGCATAGTATGGCTGTTAGCGCTACAGTTATAGCAGATCTCTTCTTTACTCTGGTATACCTTAGCCCTATAGCCCCGTTTCCAGTACTATAGATATTAGATAGGCTTAGCTTTATCGACCTAAAGCTCTGCTTCTAGGGCTTAGTAGCTCTAGAAGACCCCCTCTTTACAGGCTTTCTAGGCTGCCTCTAGGGAGGTAAAGGCTATTAGTACCTTAACCCTAGTCCGTTCTAGCCCTTAAGGGTGCTAGACCTTTGCCCTAACCGCTATAGGGTATTGCTTCTTAGCTTCTTCTAGTAGGCCTTCCTCTATAACCTAGTTATAGACTATAAGGCCTTTAACTGCTACTACCTAGGTTATTATATATAGAGAGGCCTTCTCGCTAAAGGCCCTTATAATCCAGGTAGTATTGCTTTCTAGGCTCTTCTTTATCTCTATAGTCTCTATAACTAGAAGGAGGTTACCGCTAGAGAGCGTTCGAACCCCCTAAACTACTAGGCCAGAAGCCTATTAGATAGCCTATACTACCTCTAGGGCAGATTTAGCAAGCACTTATTACTAGGCTAAGCCTAGTCGGATAAGCACCTAGCGCTCTAGGCTAGGCCTAGTTGCCTTGCTAGCTATTAGTTTACTAGCTATATTAGCCTAGGTAGGGGCTATAGGCTAGGAGTAGCTAGGCTGTTACTGTTATTACTACTGTTGTTACTAGTAGTAGCTAGGCTGCTAAGGGTGTTGCTAGTACTATAGCTTAGGCGTTGTTAGGGCAGTAGGGCGGTTTTAGGGTACTAGAGCTGCTGCTATAGCTAGGGCTTCTTTAGGCGGGTCCTAGAGCAGGGCTATAAGGGCAATTTGCCTGGCTTTAGTAGTTGCTTCTACTATACTATAGAAGTTAGTACTATCCTTAGCTAGGCTAATTATCCAGTCTAGGAGGCTAGAAAGCGTAAGGGCAAGCTAAAAGGGGCTAAGGGCAGCCTAGGCGGTTTTCTTGGTTACTAGGGCAATATGGTCGGCCTTGGTAGCACTGTTGTTGTTTCCTTCTTTCCCTGTATTTTTCTCCGATTTTTTCCCTAGCTTTTTTAGGGTTTTCTAGCTAGAAGGGGTCGGGGCTAGGGCGTACTAGCTGCTATTTAAGCCCTTAAGGAAAGGGGCAAAGACGTTGGTTAAGGGGGGGGCGCTAATTGTAGGGGCGTTGATAGTAGGGGGGGCGCTAGAGCTAGGTACTATAGATACTATAGTTATAGCACCTATAGCAGTCTCCTTAGCAGTAGTGGCAGTGGTCTAGCAGTCTTCCATTTCTATATTATTATTTAGGTAATCTATACTTAGGGGTTAGTAGTCCGTGCTTAGGGGCTAGCTTAGGGGGTTATTGTTATTATTGTTAGCTATAGGTAGGGCAGGGTTGCCAGGGCGTAGAGCCGTATTAGTAGCCTATATGTAAGGAAATTACAGTTGCAAAAGGGCAGCTAGGCTCGCCATTTTCTGCATTTTCGCACGCCTAGGGCTATCGTACAACCGACAGCGCTACAGCGAAAATTAGCGGGCGTTATGTCCTTAATCGGACGGTTCGAATGGATGTGGTTGCACGCGATTTGGTGTAGTTTTGACCAAAAACTCGTTTTTCGTTTTTAGGTGTCGGTCTTTAGGTAGGTATTAGAGGGTCCTTATCCTAGAGTATAACTAGTGCCTCTCTATATAGGGTTATATTACTAGAAGCCTAGTTTAACAAAGGGTTATAGGTATAAAGCTAAAAGAGGCCTAGAATTATATTAGGTCTAGAAAAGCTTAGAGGCTAGATATATAGAGATAATAGCTTAGAGGTATAACTAGAATCAGGGTAACTCAAACTATGGTCTAGGATATAAAAGTCTATAATAAGACTGGCCTACTTACTATCTACTAGGCGTAAAGGGCAAGGTAGATCTAAAGTAGATCGCTTTAACCCTAGGCGATCTACTTTAAAAGAATTAACAAATCTAAGAGAAGAACAACTAGAATCTATAAGGGTTTAGAAGGGAATCGAATTGCCTTATATATTTATAGAGGTAGTAAAGAGTAAAGAAGAATTAGTATATACTATACTTAAAGTAATAGATAGAATCTATTACTCCTATAGAGTCTATCTAGAGACTATAAGGGGCTGCTAGCTTATACTTATGCTAGAGGGAAAAACCGGTAAACGGAAGAAAAACCTCTAACGAGCTTAATAAGGCGGGCAAACTAATAAGAGGAAAAAAGCAGTACTAAAGAAAACAAAGCAAGGGGAGGCTGTCTAGAAGGCTACTAAGGAAATAGTACCTATTCCCCTACCTGTTGCCTGTAGGTACCTCCCTATATCTTAACCTTTCGGTTTATTAATTTTAGGGGGTTAGGGTAGGGGAATAAGGAAGGGGTCTTATTAGTAAAAAGGGGTAAGGCAAGGCTAGGCTTAAAGCTTAAAAGCTTATAAGCCTAGGCCTATAGCCTTCCCCTTTACCTTAGTATAGTAGTAAGATACTAGCTATAGGGAAGAAAGAAAAGACAGTCTAAAGAGAGAGAGGGGAAGCAGTCTAAGGAAGGAGAGAAAGTAGAAAAAGGGACTAAAGTATATCTATATCCTCTTCCTTTATAGAGCCCCTTACTAGCTCTAGGGAGGAGGGTATAGAACTAGTAGCTATAGTACCGGTAGCTACTAGATTAGTAGTAGTAAAGGTAGAGGCGGGGATTTTGCTAAAAGCCTCCCTTATAGTTCGCTAGGAAAGGGAGGCTATGGTAGTAGTAGTGGTTATTATAGGAGGGCAGCTATAGCAGCGTTTTCCAGCTACTACTATATAGCTTTCTTCCCCTTCTAGCTAGTCTTCTATTGATATTACCGGCTTAAGAGGGCCAGGGAGGTCGAAGTTAATAGGTCTATTTTATAAGCTGGATTTTACCTAAGCCTTATACTTCTTTCGTTTAGGGTATTCTTCTGCCCTAGTATAGTAGTTGCTATAGCAGTTCCGGCAGTGCTAAGCCTTAGTATAGGCCGCCTTGTTAGTATACTTCTTCTTTTCTTAGCCGTAGTTATAGCAGAGGGTAAAGGAGTAGTAGTATTTGGCTTTATACTTCTATTGCTAGCAGTTAAAGTACTATAAGGCCCTAGCCTTATTGATATAGGGCTCTGCTTTTAGGGCCCTATAGGCCTAGAAGATTCTGTCTTAACAGGCCTAGTAGGCCTCTTACTAGCTAGAGAAGGCAATAAGAGCTAAGACTCTTATTCTTTCGATCTAGAGAAGGTACTAGACCTTAGCCCTTAAGGCTAAAGGATATACTTCTTTTGCTGCTACTAGAAGGCTAGCTTCTATTATCTAGTCAGCTATTATAAGCCCTTTAACAGCAACAGCCTAGGTAGTAGTATAGATTAAGGCTTCTAGTAATAAAGAGGCTAGCTAGGCTGTGTTTTCTTCTAAGGCTTTTTTGATTTTTTCTCCTTTAGTAACTAGTATAAGGTTACTGCTTAGTAGGGTCCTTACCCCCTTAATAGAGTGCCCTATAGCCTTCTATACTGCCTATGCGATTTCCAGGGCTAATTTTTGGCTAAGGGAGGAAGAGGCTAATCCTAGCTGTATAAGGACCTGTTTCTCTAAGCCTAGCTTAGTAGACTTTACCCTAGCTACTACTATAGCAGCCTAGGTACAGCGGGTTAGCTCTAATTCGACAGTAGGGGGTTGTTGCTGCTACTACTATTATTATTACTATTATTATTGCTGTTATTATTGCTTCTTCTGCCTTAGGGCCTAGGTAACGAATAAGGGAAATATCAGGGCTTTTTTCTCCTTCTCTTTCAAGATCTACATTAAGGCTAGCTTTCTAGCTAGCCTAGTATATTCAACGATTTCCTTAAAGGCCAGGTTATTAACTAAAAGACTAACTATCTAGTCTATAAAACTAAAGAAGGTAAGGACAAAGGTTATAGATAATAGGGCTTTTTCTTTTTCTTTCCCCTTTTTAGAGGGGGTAGGGGCGGCGGTGGCGGTAGTAGCGTATTAACTGCTGGAAAGCCCTTTAAAAGGGCTATTGAACGATATATCGCTCGACCTAATAGCGGTTATAATAGTAGTAGGGTTAGTAGTAGAAGTAGTAGTAGTAGTAGTAGCAGTAGCAGTAGTAAGGTAGGTTAGGAAGCTATAGCCCGAGTACTTAGGGGCTTTATTAATAGCCTCTAGGGGGCTAGGGGCAGTAGGGTTCGGGTTAGCAGGGTTTAGGTTAGTAGGGTTTAGGTTAGAGGGGTTAGTATAGTTAGGGCTAGAGTACGTAACTATAGAGCCTATACGCCTGCCCTGCTATAGCTATAGATTTCTAGCTATAGTCGACCATATTATACAGTTAGAATCCGACTATAGCGCCGTTGAACGAGCGACTACGCCGCAGCCAAATTTGGCGTATGTTGAGTCCTTAATTGGACAAGTGGATTACAAAAGAGTGCAGTCGATTTGGAGCGGTCCTGACCAAGAACGCGTTTTCGGATGTGTGATGTCGGTCCACTATCATACTTAAAGTAATAACGAACTTCGGATTAGAGGTAGAAGGCCTAGGGTTATAACCTAATATACCTAGGCCTAAGCTTTTCCCTTAGAGTTTCAATATAGGGTTATAATTAAGGTAGTAGTAGATTAGGTCTTCTTTACTCTATAGTTATAGGTAAGGTAGCCCGGCTTACTATAGTATAAATAAAGGTAGTTATTGATTTTATAGGCCCTTTTATTAGAGGATAGATAGGAACCTAAAGGTAGAATAACTCCTAATACTATAGGGTTACTATTATTATAAGGTCCTAATTAAGAGGGTACTAAACTAGAACTAACTTAAGATTAATATTATTTTATAGTAATATTATTTTAGAGCTTCTAATAAAGCTCTATCTACTTTATAAAGTCTATAGGGTTAGGTCGGTCTATAATACTAATAATAGTATAGTATAGTTCCTGGCCTACCTTCTGTTCAAGGTAGATAATATATTATATAGGAGTCTAGTTAGAGTATTTGCAGAGTTGTACTAGCTCTATTAAAAAGTCGGTAAAAGAGAGCTTATCCTTATCTATATCTAGCTTTTCCAGTTTAGTTAGGCTTATTTACTAATGTCTTTTTTAAAATACTAAGGGTCTAGTAAGGAGAAAATATTAGTAATATATATAATTGTAGAGGCCTTAGAAGAAAGGCTATAAGCTAGTATAACTAGCTTATCTACTTCAAGGCAAATACGCTAATAAGGTTTGCCGCTAAGATGCTATAAGATATAAAGGGCCTAGACTAGAGTATCTAGGAAGAATGCTTTATTAATAGCAAGCTTTACTAGAACCTAGGACTTTCAGGTAATATAGGCCATTTACTGCTTAATAGAGTTTATAGAGGTTCTATTAAAGGTCGGAGGGTCAACGCTAAGGGGTTAAAATAGAGTTAGATAACTTATCAAGACAGAAACCAGAGGAGCCTGGGAAAATACAGTAGGAAGGGGGGTAGAGGGGACTATAGAATAAGTTGTTATAGAGTTAGTAAAGGTGCCTAAAATCTTAGAATTTGTAGCTTATAGATAGATAGATAGATTCTATTACGCTATCTGATCCCCGTAGGGGATATCTAGGTAGGCTAGGCTAGTGCTATAGGAAAACCGTATAACGGGTGAAAGACCTATAACTGTACATAGGAAAAAGGGGGTGTAGTAGGGGGTAGGCTGATCTTTACCAAAGTAGATACCGCCCCTTTAGGAGTGTAAAAACATACTACCTAAAGGGAAATAGGCTAGACTGCTCTTAGCCCCTAAGCAACTGTATATTCTAGTAGTCTAGTAGCGATATGGCGGACTAGGGGGTATATAGCGCTACTGCCTCCTTTTTTAAGTCTATAGAGGAGGCTGTTTGTGTCCTCTTTCTCCCTCTCCTTAAAGGAGGCTAAAGGATAGGCTGGGCAACTGTCGAATATATGCTGAATGTCCTCTATAGCTAGGTAGTAGCGGCAGAGTAGGCTGTTAACCCTAGGCACCTTATAGGTATATAGGAAGCCTCTTAGACCTATCTTCCCTATATAGGCCTATATTAGTAGCGAGCTCTCTACCTTAGAGAGGCTATAGTAGTGCTTTTAGAAGGCTTCTTTAAAGGCTTTAGCTAGGTTTTCCTCCTAGAAGGCAGTCTTAGCTGATTTCTCCGAGAGGCTCTCTATATAAGGGTCGTAGCTAGAGGCTCTAGCCTCCTATAGGTAGCAGTCTTTCTAGGCAGTATAGAGGGGTTCTTCGTTAATAGCCTTCCTTAGTTGTTAGCAATACTATTATACTGTTACTTACTTCTTCCTCTCTTGCTTTATATGCCCTTTTAGGGGGAGGCTAGTCCTAGAGGTCCTATTTCCAAGGGCATAGCGTAGGGCGTTCTTCTACTTAGCTATCTCCTTTCCTATAGCCCTATTTATTCTAGCCTAGCTAGAGAAGGAGAGGGTATTGAGGTAGAGGTCAAGGGGGGGGATGTTAGCCTTATAGTAAAGGCTTTGGATCGGCGTTCTCTTATAGGTCCTTGTAACCCTTCTTAGGGCTTTGTTTTCAGCTACTAGTAGGCCCTTAGTTATACCCTATAGCCTATTCGGAATAGTAAATATAGGGGTATACCAGGCCAAGGCTATATAGGCTAGGACTGGCCTTATCACTGCTATATATAGTAGCCTAGTCTTTTCGATTCCAGGTCCCTAGGTCTTTCTAGCTAGCCTAGTAATAGATAGATTCCATTACGCTATCTGATCCCCATAGGGGATATCTAGGTAGGCTGAACTAGTGCTATAGGAAAACCGTACAACGGGTGAAAAACCTATAACCGTACATAGGAAAAAAGGGGGGGTGTGATAGGGGGTAGGCCAATCTTCACCAGAGTAGATACCGCCTCTTTAGGAGTATGAAAAACATACTACCTAAAGGGGTATAGGCTAGACCGCTCCTAGCCTCTAAGTAACAGAGTATTCTGGCAGTCTAGTAGCAATATGGCGAACTAGGGGGCGTATAGCGCTGCCGCCCCCTTTTTCGAGTCTATAGAGAAAGCTATGTGTATCCCCTCTTTTCCTCTCTTTAAAGGAGGCCGAAGGGTAGGCCGGGCAACCATCGAATATATATCGGATATCCTTTGTAGCTAGGTGGCAGCGGCAGAGGGGGTTATCAACCCTAGGCACCTTATAGGTATATAGGAATCCCCTTAGGCCTATCTTCCCTATACAGGCCTGTATTAGCAGCGAGCTTTCGGCCTTAGAGAGGTTATAGTAGCGTCTTTGGAAGGCCTCCTTAAAGGCCTTAGCTAGGTTCTCCTCTTGAAAGGTAGCCTTAGCTGATTTCTCTAAAAGGCTCTCTATATAGGGGTCGTAACCAGAGGCCCTAGCCTCCTATAGATAGCAATCCTTCTAGGCAGTATAGAGGGGTTCTTCGTTAATAGCCTTCCTTAGTTATTAGTAGTACTACTAGGCTGTTACCTCCCTTTTTCTTTCTTACTTTGTACGCCCTTTTAGGGGGAGGCTGGTCCTAGGGGTCCTGTTTCCAAGGGTAAGGTATAGGGCTTCCTTCTGCTTATCTACCTCTTTCCCTATAGCCCTGTTTATTCTAGCTTGGCTAGAGAAGGAGAGGGCGTTAAGGTAGAGGTCGAGGGGAGGGACGTTAGCCTTATAGTAGAGGCTGCGGACCAATGTCCTTTTATAGGCCCCTATAACCCTCCTTAGGGCCTTGTTTTTAGATGCTAGTAGGCTTCTAGTTATACCCTATAGCCTATTTAGTATTACCAGTATAGGGGTATGCCAGGCCAAGGCTGTATAGGCTAGGACCGGCCTTATTACTACTGTATATAGGAGCCTAGTCTTTTCGATTCTAGGTCCCTAGGTCTTTCTAGCTAGCCTAGTAATAGCAAGGGACTGTATTTTTAGCTTCTGCTATAGGGTGCTAGCATAGGCCTTCCAGGTAAGCTTAGAGTCTAGCTAAACCCCTAGAAAACAGGCCTCTTTAGCTGGTTGTAGGGGGGGGAGTCCCCTGCTAGTCCTAGGTTAATAGGGTCGGTCTAGGGCCTCCTTCTAGGGGGGAAGTGTATAAGCTCGTTCTTTACTACTAAGAAGGTAACTCCAGCGGTTGTTACCCAGTCTAGGTACTCTTTCTAGGCCTCTTCTAGCTGCCTAACCGTTATTGCAGCTTCCCTGCCAAAGGCTAGTAGGTTAGTGTCGTCTGCGTAGCCTATAGTAGAGATAGTAGGGTATTTTCTCTCTAGTCTTTCGTATAGGGGGTAAAGGTGATAGAATGGGTAATCCTATATAAGGATCTGTAACCACTATAGCCTACTAGTAGTAGTCGTATAGGGTACGTAGGGGCAGCAACAGCGTTGATATGGCCTAAATAGCACTTCCTAGGTATGTGCTAATATAGTAAAGTAGGGCCCTTTACTGTATTCCCTCTATAAAAGTCCTTATATAACGGTATAGTTATAGGCTATAGCGCTATATTATAGGTGCTTTAAGCTTATATATCACGGCTTTCAGTGGGTCTTATAGGCCTATAAGGCTTATAGTTATAGGTAACGTAGTAACTTGATTTCTAGTCTAAGTAGGTAAGGCTTTGTAATTTCCTTTCCTACATATACCCTCTGGGACCGTTCCTGCCTTCTATACGGCAGGAGCGCCTTAGTAGGTGCATGGCGCCTTCCCGAAAAACCAAATAAGCTGGCGATTTTAAATAATCGACTCACGGCCACCTAAGCTGCAGGGTAAGCCGCACGACTTTTCCTGTAAGTTCTGTTTTCGCTCCTGTAGTGCAGGGTAGGTACAGGGTAGGTAGGTGACCTAGTAGAAGAGCCTTTTAAGGCTATTTCTAGCGCTTATACAGCCTAAGGAGACTGTCTCCACAAAAGTGGGGCATAAATCTAAAAATAGAAAAGCCTTTTAAAGCTATTTCTAGGCTATATAGTGGAATATATAGCTTAGTCAGCGGTATCCACAAAAGTAGGTCCACCCTTAGAATATAGCTATATATCTAGTAGTTCAAGAACTGAAATCCGTTTTGCCTAAGCTATAACCGTTAGAGCGCTATAGCTTATTTTGTACGTTTAACACCCCCTCTATTCTTCTATTCCTTTATAAGCCTTAGAAAGCTATATATAGGTAAAGAATAGAAGAAACCTAAGAAATAAGAACGTAAGAGCAAAACTATTCCGTTAGACAAAGGGGTTATGCCCTTATATATATATAGGATAAACCCCTATTATATATAGAAAGAAGTAAGAATATATATGATGTTGAAATCAAACCTATAACCTATTTAAAGGTATAGGTACTATAGCTTTAAAGCGTATAGTAATATATAATATCTAAATATTCTATACCCTAGCGACTGATAGACGCACTAGAGTATAGAAGGAGTAAAGGGCTTATAAACGCCTTTATCCTCTTATAGAGAAAACGATTTTTAGCACGGTTTTAAATTTTATACCCTTTTTTTACTCCGTTGTTTCAAGATATAGTAAGGAAATAACAGGTTACATAGAGAATCCCCCTCTAAAGGAAAGTATACTACTAGTAATAGCCGGAGCCTATATTTCCCAAATATAGCTATACTATATACTAGAGTACTTCTAGACGTAGCTAGAGTAATATAGGCCTCCCTAACGCCGCAGGGAGCTGATGCCAGCACAAGGGCGCCTATAGAACTGTACTACAGTGGCTAGGACCTTATAAGCCTTTTAAGGCTATATAGAGGAATTAGGTGATTCCAGAGGGCTGTAAAGTAGCCGGTACTATTGACTGGTCTTATAAGCTAATCAGGCTAAGCCAGGCCTTCTATATATATAGTATAGAGTATATATATAGGGGTAAAGGGTAGCTTAGTAAAAAGCTCCCTCAGGTTGAAGGCCTAAAAGCCTAATAAAAGACTGAAAGCCACTAACTGGTAGGGCTTTAGTAAGTCCGTCAGCCGGCATACACTTAGTATTAAGATATATAATAGTAACTATTTTAGCCTTAACCTGCTCTCTAACGTACCGGAATTTCAGCAGGGTATGCTTAGTTCTAGCGTGTAGCGCTGGGTCATTAGCCACCGTTATAGAGCCCTGATTATCTCCATAGAGGGTAATAGGGTGGTCTATAGGCCTGTGAAGTTCAGAAAATAGCCCTATAATCCACTATACTTCGCGTATAGCCTCTATAAGTCCATCAGTTTCAGCTTCCAGGGTAGAGAGAGCAATAGTAGTAGCTCTTTTCGTTTTCCAGCTAATAGGCCCACCGGCTAACTTATATAGATAGCAGTAGGTGGATTTACTAGTAGCCTTATCCCCTGCAAAATCAGAATCACTAAAGCCTATAGGGACTAGACTACTATTAATTATAGAAGTCCGGCCACTACCTTTACTATTTCTAGAATCTACTATAGTAGTAGAGGTAGTAGTTAGGGGCCTAGGCCCTTCCTTAGAGTGAAAGTCTCTACTAAGCTTAGTAGTTGTATTACTACTATTACTAAGCTTAGGCCCTAGATCAGCTACTGTATTTCCGTTATAGCTAAAACAGATGCTATAGTCTTAAGTACTATTAAGATACTTAAAAAGATTTTTAGCAGCGTTTAAGTGTAATTTTATAGGTCTATTTAAAGACCTAGAGAGCCACTGTACGGTAAAGCTAATATCTACCCTAGTAAGGAGCATTATATACATAGCTGTTCCTACTAGGCTTTGATAGAGCTTAATTTCCGTAGAATTACAGAGGTAGCTAGTAATATCTTCCTCTAGTTGAAGTTGACTTACTAGCCCCGGCTGTAAGGGAATAGATATAGGCTTAGAATCGGCTAAGTTAAAGCGGCTAACCGCCTCTTCTACATACTATGACTGGTTAAGCCACAGACGCCTATTAGGTCTATCCCTTATAATTTGCACGCCTAGGAAATAGGCGGCAGGCCCTAAGTCTTCTATAGCGTAGACCTTATTAAGCCGTTTCTTTAAATCAGTTATATAGCCTATATTAGGCCCTATAAATAGACAGTTATCTACATAGGTAACGATAAAGTGGCAGGTTTTAGCATTATAAAAGACCCCTGGATCTGAAATAAGAGGGAGATAGCCTAGGCTCTTAAGTAAGATTTTAAGCTTATCTTGCCACTCTCTAGGGCTTTGTTTCAGACCGTATAACGCTTTAGATAGTTTAATAATATTAGGAGTAGAAGGATTATAGCCGTATTTTAGTAAAAGCTTATAAATAGCCTTAGTAGAAGCCGCTAGGTCTAATAGTCCTTCAGGGATTTCCATATATATTTCTTCTCTAAGAGCGCTATTAAGAAATGCCCCTATAAAGTCAGCTTATTCTATTTCCCAGTCTAGAACAGTACCTATAGCTAGAAGTATACGCCAAGTAGGTAGTATACTAGTAGAGGCGTAGGTTACAGTGTAATCTAGGCCTTCTACCTGTATAAAGCCCCTAGCTACTAACCGAGATTTATACTTAATAGGCCTGTTTTTAGCGTCCTTTTTAACCTTAAGAACGTTTCGACAGGTAATAAGCTTATGGTTAGAAGGTAATAGACTCCTAGGTAGGAATTTAAAAACCCCTAGCTCTAATAACTGGATAAATTCCTTGGTAATAGCCTCTAACCACTTACTACGCTCATCTCTAGGTAGTTTTAAGACTTGCTTATAAGTAGTAGGCGTACTATCCTTAGATATTACCCTTTTTCGAGCCTTATAGACAAAAGACAGTATATAGCTACTAGTCTTAGCTAAAAGCTTATAGTAATTAAGCTGTATTTTATCCCCCTCTGAAATAAGATCACTATTATCAAGAGGTTCGTTCGTTATAGGCTGATTAGGCGCTATAACTTCTATAGGCTTAGGTGTAAAAATAGGCTCTATAGTTTGGGGAAACGCCTCTGGTAATTTATACTTTCTAATAGATATAGTAGGCCTAGTAGACTCTACTATAACCGGATTTATAGGCTTATCCGGTAAGGGTTCATCTAATTCACTATCGGAAGAAGATTCGTAGAGTTCTAGCTTACTAGGTCCCATTTCTATACTAATAGGCTTTTTAGTATTAAGATTAGAAGGGTCCGGGCTGACAGCCCCCTCTAAATCTAGGTCTAGGTCTACTAATTCCCCCTCTAAAGCCGTATTATCAGTAGGCTGACTTAGTACTGTATTATCCTCTATAAACTTAACGGTAGAGGTTTTAAGTACTGCTCTTCTAGACGGTATATATACTAGGTAGGTCTTAGAACCTAATACCGCTAGTAATTTACACTCTTCCGTTCTAGAGGTAAATTTTAACGATTTAGACCGTTTTTCTAGAGGTATAATAGCCTCTCCTCTAGCGCCTATAGCCCTATAGCGCTCTAGGTTAGGTATATGTAGAATACCAGGCTCTAGCTCGTCAAATAGCGCCTGGAAAGGAGTGGTTTCCTTATTAGATATAGCTGTACTATTAACTAATTCCACTATAGCCTCCAGTATAAAGCACCATAAATACTAGGGTAAAGCGCTACTAAGAATAGTACACCTTATACAGTCTAGTATAACTCTAACTGATCGTTCTACTAAGCCGTTCTGCTCGTGGATATAGGGGGCAGAAGTGCTAAATTTAATACCCCTTTTAGCCAACCAAGTAGTTAATAAATCAGTTATTTCAGTGCCTCCGTCAAAGTGGAATTTAGTAGGATATCTACCAAATCCATTCCTTAGGCCCCTAAAAAAGCCCTTAATAGCGTTAGCTACTATAAGGCCTGATTTATTAGGTAGGTTAAAAACCTACCTATACCTACTTTTACGGTCAACTAGAAGTAAGACTATAGGGTTTCTATTATAAGGCCTAGGCCTAATTTTAACAGTATCGCCCTCTATTGAGTCTAAGACCCTAGGTGGGTCAGGTATTAAAGCCTTACTAACCCTTCTTACTGCTTTACCTCGATCATAGCTAGAGCAGTGAAAATCAGCTTCCTTTATTTTATCAAAATTGGGCAGCCCTTTAGTAATACTAGAGGTCTTTTTCAAAAGACGCAGGCCTATATAGCCTAGCCTAACGTGCTACAATTTAGCTAAATTAAGTAGATTATAGTAATCTCGCTGACCTATATTAGGCTCCTTTAAAGTAGGGCTAGATATAGCCTTTTCTACTTTATTCCCCTCTATAACTGGCTCTCTTAGCACACGGGGCAGGTCTCTAGTGCCAGTTAAGGGCTTAGGCTCCCTAGTCTCACAGGGACTTTGATAGGGGGCCTAGGCAGTGGCTAAGGGCTCTACAGGCCTACAGGGCCTTTTCCCCCTTAAAGAAGGTCCTACACCTTCTAAAGTAGTACCCTTAGCCAGAGAATTCCTTAGCTTATAGCGCTTATTAGGCTCTATAGCTTCGGATACTATAGCATCCTCTATAATAGGTCTATAGTCTTCCTTTCTAATAGAATTAGAAGGAATTTCCACTACTATCTTATTACGCTGCGGCTCTATACTTTTAGTAGTATAACTAGAAAGGCCTAAAGGAAAAGCAAAATTTGCATATAATATAGGCTTAGAGCTGCCTTTAACGTCAAGAAAAAATCCTGATTTCTTAAAGTCTAGTACAGCTATACAGCGTCTATCACCCCCGTAAAGGGTTTCCTTTATAAGGCAACCTCCCGAATCATAGTGCCTAACCCTACTAACAATATTTATATTAATATTAGGTAGGTATAAAACGTTATCTAATACTAATTTAGTATAGGTAGGGGGGGCCTTTCTAGATAATACTTCTAGTGTAATAGAGCCTATACTAGCCGGGCTTACAGGGCCATTTCCAGTGTTAAAAGGGCGTAACTGGCCTGTGTTAGGCGTAAGGGTAGTAAACCGCTCTTTACTATTACTAATATGGTCTGTAGATCCCGTATCGTATAGCCAACTATTATAAAGAGCGGGGTCTCTAGGGCGTCTTCTAGGCTGATTATCTTTATATTTTGCCTTGTTAGAAGAGGTTTTTAGGCCTTTTCCTTTAAAGTCCTTACGCTTCTTATACCCTTTTAACGCTAATAGCTGTGCCAATTGGGTATTAGAATCGCTAGAAGAACTAGAATTGGAACTAGAGTTGGATTCCTCTTCTTCTTCTATAGCTAGGTTATAAGACCCTAGTATAAAGGAGGCCTGTTCAGCACTTTTAGTACTATAATTCTGCCCTTTAATATTATAACTAGCCTTCTTCTTACCCTTTTTCTTATTTTTACCCTTCTTACTAGGGTTAGAATTTGAATTAGGGGTTGAAATAGAGCTATTAGCTATATAAGCTGCTCTATACGCCTCTGTAGCTGGGTTCCTAGATTCTTCTAGAATATCAGCTATTAGATATTCTATATTAAGGCTAGATGCTGTAAGACCTAGCATTCTAGCCTGTCTTATAGAGCTCTTTTAGCGTAATACCTAGCTAGGAAACTTAGATTCTAGAGCCTTAAAATACTGATTTAGTATTAAAGAGGGATCTATATCTATTTTAGCCATGGTAAGCTTAGCAAGATAGCCGTTAAATTCAGCGTTAAAAGCTAATAAGCCTTTTTTATAGGTACTAAAGGTAAGGGCGTGGAATTCGTTATAGACGTCCTCCTTTTTAGACTCTATAGGTCGGCTATACTGCCTAACAAGCAGCTTAAAGGCCTTAGAAGGTATATAAATCCACGATATAGCAGCCCTAGGGCTACTAGATAAGCTATTACGTAGAAGCATTAAAAGAACAGCTTGATCAGAGTCGCTATAAGTGTTAGATATATCAGGGTTTTCTAAAAAATTAGATATCCCTAACGCTCTTAGCACTATACTTAAAGCCTGAATCCACTGTTCAAAATTGCTTTCCCCGCTAAGCTTACTATCGTCCGGTATAGTATAGGCCTTTTTAGAAAGCTCCTTTACTATACTACTAGTAATAGTATCCTTAAAGCCTTCCTTAGACCCTGTATCTATAGGGGAGTCTAAATTACTAGTAGCTGAATTAACAGCCGGCCCTAGATGGGGCTCTTTCCTAGGGGGACGTGGAGGAGAATCTAAATCCATAGTACAGCTTAAAGGATCAAATCTAGGACTATAGCTAGTCTTTCTAGTAGCAGCAGTATTGCTACTATTAGTTAGAGAAGCTAAAGTAGAAGATATATTCTTTATAGCGCTAACGCTATCCTCGACAGAGGCTTTTAGGGTATTTAGACTTAAAAGTAGTGTTTTTATATCACTAGATTGGCTAGCTATAACTCGGTTATGAGATTTTATATGCTGTTTTAGGAATTCTATAACCTCGCTATAGTCTTCGCCATCTTCCTTATTCTCTGATAGGGTTCGTATAGGTGGTAGAGGCCTAGAAGATTGCCCTGGATCAGCTGGGTTACTAGCCCTTTTAGGGGCTATACCCTTCCCTTTAGCTTGATCCGCCATTGTAAATAGGCTACTATTTACTTATAGTACTAGTTAAAGCACTTAATTAGCTTCCAGTTCACTAAAGCTAATTAGCTAGCTTACTAATTATAGTAGTGATTTTCTAGGCTAGTCTTAGCGCTTAGTAGGTTTATAGCGCTGCCTACTTGCTACTTAGTAGGGCTTTCTAGTAGAAATTCTAAACTAGGCTCTAAGATAGGGACTAGAGACTTCGACGTAGGGACTTAACTACCGCCTATAGATATATCTATAGAAAGGGCTCTATAGTAGGGAAATATAGGTCTTTAGCGCTAGAAATTCTAAAACGCTAGCCTTTCTACTTCCAGCTATAAGTAGAAAGGTCTTTTAGTAGAGGTAAGTATACTAGCCTAAGCGTATAAGAGCCCCAAATGCTCGTCAATACCATAGGACTTAGATTTCTCAGCGATTTATCCTTCTAGATTTTCAGGCTTTTTAGTCCTTAAATAGCCTTCAATAAGATGTAATATATAGCTTTTTAGGGCTAATATAGTACTATATTTTCAGCTATAAGAGGCTTAAATAGCCCTATATATATAGGCAGAGGTAGCGCTTTGAAATTGGACTCCAACGATAACTATCCTACAGGCTATCCGGGCTCATAACCTATTAGAATGGGTAATCCTATATAAGGATCTGTAACCACTATAGCCTACTAGTAGTAGTCGTATAGGGTACGTAGGGGCAGCAACAGCGTTGATATAGCCTAAATAGCACTTCCTAGGTATGTGCTAATATAGTAAAGTAGGGCCCTTTACTGTATTCCCTCTATAAAAGTCCTTATATAACGGTATAGTTATAGGCTATAGCGCTATATTATAGGGGCTTTAAGCTTATATATCACGGCTTTCAGTGGGTCTTATAGGCCTATAAGGCTTATAGTTGTAGGTAACGTAGTAACTTGATTTCTAGTCCAAGTAGGTAAGGCTTCGCAATTTCCTTTCCTACATATACCCTCCGGGACCGTTCCTGCCTTCCACACGGCAGGAGCGCCTTAGTAGGTGCATGGCGCCTTCCCGAAAAACCAAATAAGCTGGCGATTTTAAATAATCGACTTACGGCCACCTAAGCTGCAGGGTAAGCCGCACGACTTTTCCTATAAGTTCTGTTTTCGCTCCTATGGTGCAGGGTAGGTACAGGGTAGGTAGGTGACCTAGTAGAAGAGCCTTTTAAGGCTATTTCTAGCGCTTATACAGCCTAAGGAGACTGTCTCCACAAAAGTAGGGCATAAATCTAAAAATAGAAAAGCCTTTTAAAGCTATTTCTAGGCTATATAGTGGAATATATAGCTTAGTCAGCGGTATCCACAAAAGTGGGTCCACCCTTAGAATATAGCTATATATCTAGTAGTTCGAGAACTGAAATCCGTTTTGCCTAAGCTATAACCGTTAGAGCGCTATAGCTTATTTTGTATGTTTAACAAAAGGTATAGGACTAAGAGGATTAGTAAAAGTGGTAAGCCTTAGGGTACTCCTATTAGTACTAGGATTTACTAGCTTTTTTAGCCGTTAAATAGGAGGCTAGTAGTCCTAGAGGAGAGGAATTCCTTTAGCTAGGATAGTAGCCAGGTAGGTAGCCCTAGCTAGTCCAGTATAGCTAGGAGCCTATTATAAGGGATGCTGTCGAAATTTCCTAATAGGTCTAGCTATAGGAGAGAGGCCCTGGCTTTATACTTCTATACCTCCTAGATCTAAGCTATAAGGAGGTATATAGCTAATTCGGTAGATTTATAGCGGTAGTAGCCCTGTTGCGTTACTAGAATTAGCTTAAAAGCCTCGGCTATGTCCCTTATCTTGGTCCCTATAACTTTCTCTAGGACCTTGCTAATATAGTTAAGTAGGGCTATAGGGCGGTAGCCTCTAAGGGTATTATAGATGTCTAGCTGTTTTCCTGGTTTAGGGAGGACAATAGTAACCGCTTTCTTATATTCCTATAGATAGAAGCTATAAAGGAAGGATTTTAAGGCTAGTATAGCTAGGGCCTTATATAAGGGGTCGCTATAGGCCTTTAGAAAGCCTATAGGGAGTTCGTCAGGTCCTAGTACTTTCTAGGGTTTTATTGTTTTAATAGCCTCTTTTATATCGTCTAGCCTAACCATCTAGCTAACTAGTAGTCTAGGGCCTATCAGGGGTTCCGCCGGGCTATCCTCTTAGGGGGAGGGGGGGAAGAAGCATACTGAAAGGGCCTCTACCTTCTCCTAGAAAGTACTAGCTTGTCTAAGGGTTAGCAGCTTAGGAGGGGGTAGGGCAGTAGTGCTTTATAGCCTAGCCTATCTTTCTAGTTGCTAGAGCTTCTCTGGCTTTTCTCTAGCCTTCTATAGAAAGGCCCTCTAGGTCTTCCTCTTACTTTCTCTTATAGCCTTTATTTACTCCCTTTAGGCTGACTTATAGGCAGTAAGGAGGGCCTGGTTGCTAGGGGAGCGTTAGAGCTGTCTTTCTGCCCTTTTTCTCTCCTAGACTACCTGGTAGATTTCGTTGTTCTACCAGAGGGTACTCTTCTTTCTAGTAGTTACTAGGGTTCCTTTAGGGGTTATAGCCCTAGCAATACGCTAGAGTTCCTCTAATAGTTGCCTATAGGCCTCCTAGAGCTTAGCTAGGTTAGAAAGGCGTAATAGATATCTATAGCCCCCTATATTATATATTAGGGAGCTAGCCTCTCTTACTACCCCCTCTTTATCCATCTTCTTCTACTAGAATCAGAGGGGCAGTAGTAGGGTTTTTATAGTCTCTAGGTCAATATCTAGTACCTAGGGGTAGTAGTCTAAGTATAAGTATATATCTAAGCTAGTATAGGAGCAGGTAAGGCTGCTGCTAAGCTAGAAATAGTTGATAGTAGAGGCCCTGCCTACTTAGCTCCCCTATAGCGCCCTGGTTATAGCGTTGTAGGGGGTATAGAGGGTAAGCCCCTGCTCTACTGTTAATAGTAGTAGGTCTTCTGACCTAGGGCTAAAGCGGTTATGTTAGTCCTAAAGGGGGTGGTAAAGGTTAAAGTCCCTAGCTAGAAGGTAAAGGCCTGGGCAGGCATTGATCTTCCCCCTTATTTCTTCTATAAAGGGGGTTAAGCTAGTCTAGGGTTAGGGGTTGTTATATAGGGACCAGACTATAAAAGGGCTGTTCTTAGTCTATATAGTAGCCCTAGCCTAGTCTAAGCTAGAGCTATAAGTCTATATTGCTAGTAGGAGTAATTTATAGATATAAAGTAAGGCCTGTCTGTTAGAGGTGAAAATAAGGTGGTAGGGGGCTGATCTAGGGCAGTAGGTAGAGTGCTATACCTGCCTATTAATCCAGGGTTCTTATATAGCAAGTATTTCTTCTTTTACTATAGAAAGTAGTACTTCCTATACCTCCTTTAAGCCCTATATATTCTAGAGGTATACCTTTATATCTCTATCTCTTCTAGCTATATAGTAGGCGGTAGTTGTTATATAGTAGTAGCGTTAGCTAGTCCTAGTCTAGTATCTAGGTCTAGTCTAGGTCTAGCATCTAGGGGTCCAGGGGCTTCTATAGGCTCTAGGGTTCTAGTAGGTCTAGTAGCCCCTTTAGGGCTTATAGCTAGCTTAGAGGAAGAGGAGGTTTGGCCGCTTAGGTGGCTAAAGTAGGCAGTAATTATGCTCTGGTTAGGGGCTAACCCTCTTAATGCTGTTAGTCGGCCCCTCTATCTCTTCCCTAAGACTATAGTATAGCCTTCCTCCCCCTCCTCTTATAATAGGGCCTGCTAAGGGGGGTATTACTACTGTTATTACTGTTACTACTATTGCTATTAGTACTAGTATAAGGGCGGTTAGTCAATGTTAAAGGCCTTAGGCCTAGAACGTAGATATCCCTTAGCCTATACCTATGCCTCTTTTAGGCAGGGGCAGGCCTCTAAGCAGGCGTAGTAAGCCTAGCGGTAGTTATAGTAGCAGGGTGCTCTAGAGCAGGTAGGGGCTTCTAGCGTAGTATAGCTATTAGCGCTATAGTTATAGCAGATCTCTTCCTTGCTCTGGTATACCTTAGCCCTATAGCCCTATTTCTAGTACTATAGGCATTAGATAGGCTTAGCTTTGTTAATCTAGGACTCTGCTTCTAGGGCTTGGCAGCTCTAGAAGACCCCCTCCTTATAGGCTTTCTAGGCTGCCTTTAAGGAGGTAAAGGCTATTAGTACCTTAACCCTAGTCTGTTCTAGCCCTTAAAGGTACTAGACTTTTGCCCTAACTGCTATAGGGTATTACTTTTTAGCCTCTTCTAGCAGGCCTTCCTCTATAACCTGGTTATAGACTATAAGGCCCTTAACCGCTACTGCCTAGGTTATGGTATATAGGGAGGCCTTCTCTCTAAAGGCCCTTATAATCTAGGTAGTATTATTCTCTAGGCTCTTCTTTATCTCTACATTCTCTATAACTAGTAGAAGGTTACTGCTAGAGAGCATCCGAACCCCCTAAACAGCTAGGCCAGAAGCTTGTTAGATAGCCTATACTACCTTTAGGGCAGATTTAGCAAGTACCTATTACTAGGCTAAGCCTAGTCGGATAAGTACCTGGCGCTCTAGGCTAGGCCTAGTTACCTTACTAGCTATTAGCTTACTAGCTATATTAGCCTAGGTAAGGGCTATAGGCTAGGAGTAGCTAGGCTATTACTGTTATTACTGCTATTATTGCTAGTAGTAGCTAGGCTGCTAAGGGTATTACTAGTACTGTAGCTTAGGCGTTCCTAGGGTAGTAGGGCGGTTTTAGGGTACTAGAGCTGTTACTATAGCTAGGGCTTCTTTAGGCAGGTCCTAGAGCAGGGCTATAAGTGCAATTTACCTGGCTTTAGTAGTCGCTTCTACTATATTATAGAAGTTAGTACTATCCTTAGCTAGGCTGATTATCCGGTCTAGGAGGCTAGAGAGCATAAGGGTAAGCTTAGAGGGGCTAAGGGCAGCCTAGGCGGTTTTCTTAGTTGCTAGGGCGATATAGTCGGCCTTAGTAGCACTATTGTTGTTTTCTTCTTTCCCTGTATTTTTCTCCGATTTTTTCCCCGGTTTTTTCAAGGTTTTCTAGCTGGAAGGGGCTAGGGCTAGGGCGTGCCGGCTGCCGTTCAGGCCCCTAAGGAAAGGGGCAAAGACATTGGTTAAGAGAGGGGTACTAGTCATAGGGGCGTTGATAGTAGGGGGGGTACTAGAGCTAGGTACTATAGGTACTATAGTTATAGCGCCTATAGCAGTCTCTTTAGCAGTAGTAGAGGTAGTAGTTTAGTAGTCTTCCATTTCTATATCATTATTTAGGTAGTCCGTGCTCAGGGGTTAGTCCGTACTTAGGGGCTAGCTCAGAGGGTTATTATTATTATTGTTAGCCATAGGTAGGGTAGGGTTGCCAGAGCATAGAGCTACCTTAGTAGCCCATACGTAAGGAAATTGCAGTTGCAAAAGGGCAGCTAGGCTCGCCATTTTCTGCATTTTCGCACGCCTAGGGCTGTCGCGCAACCGATAGCGCTACAGCGAAAATTAGCGGGCGTTATGTCCTTAATCGGACGGTTCGAATGGATATGGTTGCACGCGATTTAGTGTAGTTTTGACCAAAAACTCGTTTTTCGTTTTCATTTAAAATATATAGCTTAAACAAGAGTATAGTAAGGGCCGCTAGCCTAGTAATAGCTAGGGACTGCGTTTTTAGCTTCTGCTGTAGGGTGCTAGTATAGGCCTTCTAGATGAGCTTAGGGTCTAGCCAAACCCCTAAAAAACAGGCCTCTATAGCTAGTTATAGGAGGGGGGAGTCCTCTATTAGTCCTAGGTAGATAGGGTCGTTTTAGGGCTTCCTTCTAGGGGGAAAGTATATAAGCTTGCTCTTTATTATTAAAAAGGTAACTCCAGTAGTTACTACCTAGTCTAGGCACTCTCTCTATACCTCTTCTAGCTGCCTAACTGCTGTTTTAGCCTCTCTACTAAAGGCTAGTAGGTTAGTATCGTCTGTAAAGCCTATAGTAGAGATAGTAGGGTGTTTTCTCTCTAGTCTTTTATATAAAGGGCAGAGGTATAGGACTAAGAGAATTAGTAAAAGTAGCGAGCCCTAGGGTACTCCTATAGGTATTAGTATTTGTTAGCTTCTTTAACTGTCGAATAGGAGGCTGGTTCTAGAAGAGAGGAATTCCTTTAGCTAGGAGAGTAGCTAAGTAGATAGCCCTAACCGGTCTAGTATAGCTAGGAGCCTAGTATAAGGGATACTATCGAAATACCCTAATAAGTCTAGCTATAGAAGGGAGGCCCCGGCCTTATATTCTTAGGCCTTCTAGACCTAGGCTATAAGGATGTATATAGCCGATTCGGTAGACTTATAGTAGTAGTAGCCCTATTATATTGCTAAAATTAGCTTAAAAGCCTCGGCTATATCCCTTATTTAAGTCCCTATAACTTTCTCTAGGACCTTGCTAATGCAGTTAAGCAGGGCTATAGGACAGTAGCCTCTAGGGGTATTATAGGCATCTAGCTGTTTTCCTGGCTTAAGGAGGACAATAGTAATTACCTCCTTATATTCCTATAGGTAGAAGCTATAGAGGAAGGATTTTAAGGCTAGTATAGTAAGGGCCTTGTATAGGGGGTTACTATAGGCCTTTAGAAAGCCTATAGAGAGTTCGTCTAGTTCTAGCGCTTTCTATAGTTTTGTTGTTTTAATAGCCTCCTTCAATCGTCTGGTTTAACTATCTAGCTAACTAGTAGCCTAGGGCTTATTAGGGGCTCCTCTAGGCTATCCTCCTAGAAGGAGGAGGGAAAGAAGTATATTAAAAGGGCCTTTACCTTCTTAAAGAAGGTACTAGCTTGCCTAAGGGTTAGTAGCTTAGAGGGTAGTAGTACAGTAGTACTTTATAGCCTAGCCTATCTTTCTAGTTGCTAAAGCCTTTTTAGCTTTTCTCTAGCCTCCTATAGAAAAGCCCTTTAAGTCTTTCTTTTACTATCTCTTATAGCCTTTATTTGCTTCTTCTAAGTTGACCTATAGGCGTTAAGAAGGGCTTGGTTGTTAGAGGAACGTTAGAGTTATCTCTCTGCCTATTTCCTCTCTTAGACTACCTAGTAGATTTCGTTGTTTTACTAGAGGGCTCTCCTCTTTCTAGTAGTTGCTAGGGCTCTTTTAGGGGTTATAGCCTTAGTAATACGCTAGAGTTCTCCTAATAGTTACCTAAAGGCCTCCTATAGCTTAGTTAGGTTAGAGAGGTATAATAGGTATCTATAGCCCCCTATATTGTATATTAGGGAGCTGGCCTCCTATACTACCTTCTCCTTATCCATCTTCTTCTACTGGAATCAAGGGGGTAGTAGTAGGGTTTCTATAACCTCTAGGTCGATATCTAGGACTTAGGGGTAGTAGTCTAACCGTAAGTGTATATCTAGACCGGTATAGGTGTAGGTAAGGCTGCTACTAAGCTAGAAGTAGTCGAAAGTAGAGGCCCTGCCGGTTTGTCCCCCTTGTAGTGCCCTAGTTGTAGCCCTATAGGGGGTATGGAGGGTAAGCCCCTGTTCTGCTGCTAATAGCAGTAGGTCCTCTAACCTAGGGCTAAAGCGGTTGTATTGGTCCCATTTGTAGCTTATAGGAATTAAAGTAGTTAATCGTCGCTAGATAGGATACAGTTTGCTAGGTTAGTAGTAGGTATATCTAGAGAGCCTAATGCTCCTAAGCCTTATGCTTAGAGCTAGTCTTCTACTGATTAGTTACTAGGGGACGCTATTATAGGATCGGTAGTAACTCGTAGTTAAAGTATATATAGAAGGGAGGATTCGTTAAATTGCTTGTTAGACTGGATTATAATAAGGGATTTTCTTTACTTACTGAATCTTGCTTTATAGGCAAGAAAAATACTAGTACAACAAACTGTTAAGGCTAGAGCAAAGATAGGTTGTAGAAAGATGTTGTTGCATATAGGACGGAAGGTCCTGGTGTAGAACAGGGCTATATATATATAGGACATGAACACCGGGACTGTAGGGCTGTGACACTTATTTTACTACTCTCTAGGGCTTTGTTTTACACTATATAACGCTTTAGATAGTTTAATAATATTAGGAGTAGAAGGACTATAGCTGTATTTCAGTAAAAGCTTATAAATAGCCTTATTAGAAGCTACTAGGTCTAATAGTCCTTTAGGGACTTCTATATATATTTCTTCTCTCAGAGCGCTATTAAGAAATGCCCCTGTAAAATCAGCTTGTTTTATTTCCTAGTCTAGAACAGTACTAATAGCTAGAAGGATACGCCAAGTAGGTAGTATACTAGTAGAGGTATAGGTTGTAGTATAATCTAGGCCTTCTACCTATATAAAGCCCCTGGCTACTAACTGAGATTTATACTTAATAGGCCTGTTTTTAGTATCCTTTTTAACCTTAAGGACATTTTAATAGGTAATAAGCTAATAGTTAAGTGGTAATAGGCTTCTAAGTAGGAATTTAATAACCCCTAGCTCTAATAACTAGAAAAATTCCTTAATAATAGCCTCTAACTACTTACTACGCTCCTCTTTAAGTAGTTTTAAGACTTACTTATAAGTAGTAGGCATACTATCCTTAGATATTACACTTTTTCGAGCCTTATAGATAAAAGACGGTATATAGCTACTAGTCTTAGCTAAAAGCTTATAGTAATCAAGCTGTATTTTATCCCCCTCTAAAATAAGATTTTTATTATTAAGAGGTTCATTTGTTATAGGCTGATTAGGTACTGGAACTTCTATAGGCTTAGGCATAAAAATAGGCTCTATAGTTTAGGGAAACACCTCTAGTAAGGTAGGCTTTTTAATAGATATAGTAGGCCTAGTAAACTCTACTATAACTGGATTCATAGGCTTATCCAGTAAGGGTTTATCTAATTTACTATTGGAAGAAGGCTTGTAGGGTTCTAGCTTACTAGGTCCTATTTCTATACTAACAGGCTTTTCAGTATTAAGATTAGAATGGTCTAATCTAACAGCTCCCTCTAAATCTAGGTCTAGGTCTATTAATTCCCCCTTTCAAGCTGTATTATTAGTAGGCTAACTTAGGACTGTATCATCCTCTATAAACTCAATAGTAGAGGTTTTAAGTACTGCCCTTCTAGACAGTATATATACTAGATAGGTCTTAGAACCTGATACTACTAGTAATTTTTACTTTCTATTCTAGAGGTAAATTCTAACGATTTAGGCCGTTTTTCTAGAGGTATAATAGCCTCTCTTATAGCGCCTATAGCCCTATAGCGCTCTAGGTTAGGTATATATGGAATACTAGGCTCAAGCTTGTTGAATAGCACCTGGAAAGGAGTGGTTTCCTTATTAGTTATAGCTATACTATTCACTAATTCTACTATAGCCTCTAGTATAAAGCACTAAAAATACTAGGGTCTGGTACTACTAAGAATAGTATACCTTATACAGTCTAGTATAACTCCAACTGATCGTTCTACTGGGCTGTTCTACTTGTAGATATAGGGGGTAGAAGTGCTAAATTCAATACCCCTTTTAGCTAACCAAGTAGTTAATAAATCAGTTATTTCAGTGCCTATGTTAAAGTGGAATTTAGTGGGATATCTACCAAAACCATTCCTTAGGCCCCTGAAAAAGCCCTAAATAGTATTAGCTACTATAGGGCCTGCTTTAATAAGTAGGTTAAAAACCCACCTATACCTACTTTTATAGTTAACTAGAAGTAAGACTATAGGGTTTCTATTATAAGGCATAGGCCTAATTTTCAAAGTACTGCCCTTCATTAAGTCTAAGACCCTAGGTGGGTTAGGTATTAAAACCTTACTAACCCTTTTTACTACTTTACCTTAACTATGGCTAGAGCAGTGAAAATCAGCTTCCTTTATTTTATCAAAAATAGGCAGCCCTTTAGTAATACTAGAGGTCTTTTTCAAAAGACGTAGGCCTATATAGCCCAGCCTAACGTACTATAATTTAGCTAACTCAAGTAGATTACTTCAATAATCTTACTAACCTATATTAGGCTCCTTGATACGAAAACGGGTTTTTGGTCAAAACCACACCAAATCACGTGCAACGACATTCATTCGAACCGTCCAATTAAGGACACAACGCCCGCCAAATTTGGCTGCAGCGCTGTCCGCCGTTCGACGGCACTATAGTCAGATTCCAACCGTACGATATGGTCGACCGTGGCGAGGAATTTGCAACGTAGGCGCACGGGCCCTATTGTCATGTACCTTAACCCTAA
The DNA here is from genome assembly GCA_029339225.1 of Phyllachora maydis. Lineage (NCBI taxonomy): Eukaryota > Fungi > Ascomycota > Sordariomycetes > Phyllachorales > Phyllachoraceae > Phyllachora > Phyllachora maydis. The sequence goes on from JAQQPM010000004.1 coordinate 5,422,457, forward strand.
CCCTAACCCTACTACTGCTACTGCTACCCCTAACCCCTAAGTCAACAAACAAGCCCCTAAAAATATAGACTATAGCTTCTTAGCATACCTCTCTAACGTTACCCCTACTACTACTACTACTCTAGCTACTTCTTCTATCGACTCTACTACAACTACTACTGCTACTAAGCCGAGCGATATACCGTTCGATAGCCCTTTTAAAGGGCTTTCTAACAGTCAATACGCTACTAACGCTACTATAGCTACCTAGGGCCCTTTAACAAAGAAGAAAGAGAAGGAAAGGGAAAAGCTACTACTACCTACTACCCTTGCCCTTACCTTCTCTAGATTAATAGACTAGATAGTCAGCCTCTTAGTTAATAACCCTACCTTTAAGGAGATCGTCGAATATACAGGGCTAGCTAGAGAGCTAGCTCTAATGTAAATACTCAAAAAGAAGGAAAGGAAAATAGCAATTCCAATCTTTCCCTCCTTTACTAGCTAGGCTCTAAAGCAAAAGAAGCAACAACAGTAGCAATAGCAATAGCAATAGCAGTAACAATAACAGCCAGCCCCTTAGCCTAATACCTGCCGTACCTAGGCTGCTGTAGCAGTAGCTAGGGTAAAACCAACTAAGCTAGGCCTAGAAAAACAAGTCCTTATATACCTAGGATCAGCTTCCTCCTTCCTTAGCCAGAAGATAGTACCAGAGATAGTACAGGCAATTTAAAGGGCAACTAGGTATACTATTAAAGGGGTCAGGACCCTACTGAGCAGTAACCTTATATTAGTTATAAAAGAAAAGAGGATAAAGAAGGCCCTTAAGGAAAATACAGCCTAGCTAGCCTTTTTATCACTAGAGGCCTCCCTCTATACCACCACCTAGGCAGTAGCGGTTAAAGGGCTTATAACAGCTAACCGGGTAACGGAAGCTAGCCTCCTAGAAGCAGCAAAAGAAGTATATCCCTTAGCCCTTTAAGCTCAAGTCTAGCACCCTCTCTAAATTGAAAGAACAAGAGTCTTAGCACTTATAGCCTTTTCTAGCTAACAAGAGGCTTATAAGGCCTGCTAAGACGGGATCTTCTAGGCCTCTAGGGCCCTAAAAGCAGAGCCTTATATCGATAAGGCTAGGGCCTTCTAGTGTTTTAACTACTAGCGTTAGGGGCATAAGGCTAAATACTGCTACTCCTCCGCCCTCTGCTATAACTATAGCCAGAAAAAGAAGCAGTATACTAACAAGGCAGCCTATATTAAGGCCCAAAACTGCTAGAACTGCCAGGGAGACCACTATACTAAGGCAGAGGAATACCCTAAAATAAAGAAATATAAGGCTTAGGCAAAGGCCTACCTCTAAAATAGGCCTATTAACTTTGACCTTCTAGGCCCCCTTAAGCTAGTAGTATTAATAGAAGACTAGCTAGAAGGAGAGGAGGGCTATATAGTAGTAGCTAGAAAACGCCGCCAAGGACGCCCCCTTACTACTACTGCTATAACTACTTTAGTATTAGCTACTACAGCCTCCCTTTCCTAGAAAACAATAAGAAAGGCTTTTAGTAAAACCCTAACTACTACCTTTACCGCCGCTGCTACTACTACTTCTACTGACCCTATAGCTATAACTATAACTATACCCTCCTCCCTAGAGCTAGCAAGGGGCTCTATAAAGGAGGAGGATATAGATATACTCTAGGTCTTTCTTCCTTTTATTTCCGCCCCTTTTGCTTTAGACGGCTCTCCTCCTTTCTTTAGACTGCTCTCCTTCTATTTTTCCCTATAGCTAGTACCTTACTACTTTACCTAAGATAAGGGGAAAAGGTAATAGGACTAAGCTTATAAGCTTTTAAGCTTTAAGCCTAGACTAACCTTTACCTTTTTTTTGCTGATAAGACCCTCTTCCTTATTGCCCTACCCTGAGCCCTATATTCATTGAGATATAGGGCGTTCTCATAGGAGATAGGTAGGGGAATAGATACTCTTTCCCTTAGTACTACTACCTAGACAGCCTCCCCTTACTTTCTTTCTCTCTTTAGTCCTGATTTTTTCCTCTTACTAGGTCGCCCCCCTTATTAAGCTTATTAGAGGTTTTTCTTCCGTTTAACGGTTTTCCTCTGGCATTAGTATAAGCTAGCAGCTCCTTATAGTCCAATAGGACTCTATAGGTGGAATACAATATATATATATATATATATATATATATATATTAGGCTCCTTAAAAGTAGTGCTCGATATAGCTTTCTCTACTTTATTCCCCTCTATAACCGGCTCTCTTAGCATATAGGGCAGGTCTCTAGTGCTAGTCAAGGACTTGGGCTCCCTAGTCTTATAGGGACTTTAATAGGGGACCTAGGTAGTAGCTAAGGGCTCTATAGGCCTATAGGGCCTTTTCCCTCTTAGAGAAGGTCCTATACCTTCTAAAGTAGTACCCTTAGCTAGAGAATTGCTTAGCTTAAAGCGCTGATTAGGCTTTATAGCTTCGGATACTATAGCGTCCTCTATAATAGGTCTATAGTCTTCCTTTCTAATAGAATTAGAAGGAATTTCCACTACTATCTTATTATACTACGGCTCTATACTTTTAGTAGTATAGCTAGAAAGGCCTTAAGGAAAAGCAAGATTTACATGTAATATAGGCCTAGAGCTGCCTTTAACGTTAAGAAAAAATCCTTAACTAGCCTATGTTAGGCGTAAAGGTAGTAAACCGCTCTTTACTATAACTGATATAGTCTGTAGATCCTGTATTATAAAGCCAACTATTATAAAGAGCGGGGTCTCTAGGGCGTCTTCTAGGCTAATTATCTTTATATTTTGCCTTATTCTTAGAAGAGGGTTTCAGGCCTTTTTCTTTAAAGTCCTTACACTTCTTATACTCTTTTAACGCGAATAGCTTTGCTAATTAGGTATTAGAATCGCTAGAAGAGCTAGAATTAGAACTAGAGTCAGATCCCTCTTCTTCTTCTTCTATAGCTAGGTTATAAGATCCTAGCATAAAGGAGGCCCATTAAGCACTTTTAGCACTATAATTCTGCCCTTTCATTCTATAACTAGACTTCTTCTTACCCTTTTTCATATTTTTACCCTTCTTTCTGGTATTAGGGATAGAATTCGAATTAGGGTTTAAATTAGAGCTATTAGCTGTATAAGCTGCTCTATGCGCCTCTATAGCTAGGTTCCTAGAGTCTTCTAAAATATCAGCCATTAGATATTCTATATTAAGGCTAGACGTAGTAAGGCCTAGTATTCTAGCCTGTCTTATAAAGCTCTTTTAGCGTGATACCTAGCTAGAAAACTTAGATTCTAGAGCCTTGAAAAACTGATTTAGTATTAAAGAGGGATCTATATCTATTTCAGCCATAGTAACCTTAGTAAGATAGCTGTTAAATTCAGCGTTAAAAGCTAATAAGCCTTTTTTATAGGCACTAAAGGTAAGGGCGTGGAATTTGTTATAGACGACCTCCTTTTTGGACCCTATAGGTCGGCTATACTGCCTAATAAGTAGCTTAAAGGCCTTAGAAGGTATATATATCTACGATATAGCAGCCCTAGGGCTACTAGAAAAGCTATTATGTAGAAGCATTAAAAGAATAGCCTAATTAGAGTTGCTATAAGTGTAAGATATATTAGTGTTTTTTAAAAAGTTATATATCTCCAACGGTCTTAGTACTATACTTGAAGCCTAAATCTACTGTTTTAAATTACTTTCCCTACTAAGCTTACTATTGTCTAGTATAGTATAGGCCTTTTTAGAAAGCTCCTTTTATATACTACTAGTAATAGTGTCCTTAAAGCCTTCCTTAGACCCTATATCTATAGGGGGGTCTAAATTACTAGTAGCTGAATTAACAGCTAGCCCTAGATAGGGCTCTTTTCTAGGGGGACGTAGGGGACGTGGAGGAGAATCTAGGTCTATAGTACTACTAAAAGGATCAAATCTAGGACTATAGCTAGTCTTTCCAGTAGAAGCAGTATTACTGCTATTAGTTAGAGAAGCTAAAGTAGAAGATATACTCTTTATAGCGCTAATACTATCCTTGATAAAGGCTTTTAAGGTATTTAGACTCAAAAGTAATATTTTTATATCACTAGACTAGCTAGCTATAGCTCGCTTATAAGATTCAATATGCTGTTTTAAAGCATCTATAACCTCGCTATAATCGCCGTTATCATTCTTATCTTCTAACAGGGTTTTTATAGGTAGTAGAGGCCTAGAAGATTGCCCTAAATCAGCTAGGTTACTAGAGCTTTTAAGGGCTATATTCTTCACTTTAGCTTAATCCGCCGTTATAAATAGACTACTAGTTACTTATAGTGCTAGCTAAAGCACTTAATTAACTTCTAGTTTCCTAAAGCTAATTAGCTAGCTTACTAACTAGAGTAGTGATTTTCTAGGCTAGTCTTAGCGCTTAGTAGGTTTTTAGCGCTGCCTACTTACTACTTAGCTCTAAGGGTTAGAGACTTCGACGTAGGGACTTAATTACCGCCTATGGATATATCTATAGAAAGGGCTCTATAGTAGGGAAATATAGGTCTTAAGCACTAGAAATTTTAAAACGCTAGCCTTTCTACTTCAAGCTATAAGTAGAAAGGTCTTTTAGTATAGGTAAGTATACTAGCCTAAGTGTATAAGAGCCCTAAATGCTTATCAATACTATGGGACTGAAATTTCTTAGCAATCTTTTCTTCTTTATTTTTAGGCTTTCTAGTTCTTAAACAGCCTTTAATAAATTGTAATATACTACTTTTTAGTGCAGGTATAGTACTATATTCTCAACTGAAAAAGGCTAGAAAGGCCCTATGTATAGGTAGAAAATAGCGCTTTCAATTTAGACTTTAACTATAACTATCCTATAGGCTATCTAGGCTTATAACCTATTAGATTAGGTAATCCTATATAAGGATCCATAACTACTACAGCCTACTAGTAGTAGTTATATAGGGTACGTAGGGGTAGTAATAGCGTTAATATAGCCTAAATAGCACTTCCTAGGTATATACTAATATAGTATAGAGCAGGGCTATATATATAGGATATAAACACTGGAACTCTAGGACTGTAATAGCACCCTACCCTTAAACTACAGTCGTCCTTGACTATAGATAATGATCGTATATAGTAGGGTAATGCATGTCGTTATACAGTTGTAAGTACATCGTTAGTAGTATAGGTGGAGTTGTTATACAGTTGTAAGTACGTTATTAGCGGTATAAGTTAAAGGTACTAGCACTAAGGCCTATATATATTAGACCTACCTTCTTTAGACTTACCTTCTATATTAGGCCCTTTAACCTACCTATTACTAGGTCTAGTATTAGTATAGCGATAAAGCTGTCTTTCTTTATATCCGATATAAGCCTAAGTTACTATTAAGCTGGCAAATTTTTCTCCCTATATTTTAATTGTATAATCTTGCCAGTTCCCTTTAAGAGCTCCTACTAACTTCCTACTAACATAGCACCTACTCTACGCTCCGCTCCCCTAGTAAAGGAATTTCTATAGAAAGCTTGTATCAGGTCTGTTATTTTTCATATAATAAAAACTATTTAGTATAGTAAACCTACAAGCGTCTTTTCTATAGAACCTTATATAGTTACCGCTACTAGAGCATAGCGATATAAGTATTATATAAAGCAGAAGAAGGCTAATTATCTAATAGTATATTAAGGAGCTATAGGTAAGTTAGGGTTAATATAGTACTAATACCTATAGTAGCTAATAGGGGTCCTTTAGTATAAGATAAAGAAGTATATACCGGTATACTATATCGCTAAGAGATTCTATACTTGATCACTAATAGACTCTGATAGTCCTATTAAAAAAATATAGTACTACTTTAACAAGTAAGATCGCTTCTAGGTTGCTATAATAGCGTACTAACTACTATAGAACCTCGATACTATAACCAAGGTATATTATACTAAGCATAGTATAAACAGAATAAAAAAATTTTCTATTATAAGTTAAAGATAAAGTGGCAGTCCAATAGAGGGTTAATTAAAAGTTAGGGGCTAATCGTTATTGTATTATTAGGAAAGAATTGTAATATATAAAAATTTATATAAAACTATTACTAGTACTATAGTATACCTATATCGTACTGCTACTTGCTCTATAGAGTACGAATAAGTCTATAAAGGATTTTACATAGTACTATAATGTTTAGGTCTACTAAATATAGCCTAGTCTTAATATATATAACAGTTACTATATAGTTATAGTAGCCTGAAAGAAGAGGCTAGCTATAGCGTTATATAAGGGTACTAAGCCTTCCCTTAAAGGTAAGTTAGACTAGAAAGATATAGAAGATAGAAAAGATCTTATATAAAGGTAGGATATAAACTACAAATACCTATCTATATACCTTAGTTATATCCTAAAAGCTAAGCTACTTATAGCTAAGCTTCTTAAAAGGTTAACCCTACTAAATATTAGTAGTACTAACCTATACCTTATCCCCTACTTTATACTTAACTAAGTTCTAGTGTTTTTATTTATAGTTATAGCTATATAGGCTTAAGCTTGTTCTATAAATAGTTGGGTATAATTAACTACTCTTTATAGTCTCTTATAGATAGACTAGGTATTTAGGAACTTCTTCTATTTGATATTAGTTTATAGAAGGGCTATAGGTAGCTTAGGTTTAACACTTATATTAGGGTACTATCTATAATAAGTAAAGAATAGTATAAGATAGGTAGTCTCTAACTTGCAGTAAAGTTCCTTCTAAAAAGTACTAATAAACTAAGTACCCTTATCTAATATAATATAGTCTAGGGTACTATAGAGTTAAAAGATATTTATAATAAAGGTAGAGGTAAGTATAGTTATAGAAAGGTTAGGTACTATAGTAAAGTGTCTTATTTTTATTAGTCTATCAACTATAATAAGAATATACTAGTAAATTCCATATTAGTAGTAGGTTAGAAAAGGTAAGACATAATCAACACTTATTATAGTCTAAGGCTGGAAGAGGACGAGTAAAGATATAAGGAGGCCTAGCAGGCCTCTTTTGGCATTCTTAGTATAATAGCAAATATAGTATACTATAATAAATTACATAATATCCTACTTTATATATAGCTAATAATAGGAGCGTTATAGGAGTTCTAGAGTCTTGCTATAGCCAGGATACCTGTTAAGGCTAGAGCAAAGATGGTGTCACGGCCATAGGGAACGCGCTGTAATAAGGCTAGGCTCGACTAACGAAGACTCTAAACTAGGAAAAAGGAGGAGAGGAGAGGCGTAGCCTACAAACGCGTGCTGCCCATATCAGGAGCCACGGGGTTACGTGATCCCTCCCCTAAGGGTAATACTGTAAGCGACCCTACGGTGAATAGGGACGTAAGGTACTAGCGTGCTAAGGATTACCCTTTTGTCTAATCGTTGTACTATGTATGAGCAAGGGGGATAGGTGGTCTATATACCCTACTATACCTATAGAGGGGCCTAGCGCTCTATAGCACGCTAGCCCTTATACTACCCCCCTCTAAGGCTATAAGCGTAGAACGCTCGTAGCTAGCCTCTAAATCGCTTAAATCTATAGTCTTTTTATTTCGTCGATTCCAGCGATACCGGTCTAGCAGGTATAGAGTATTAGCTGTTGCTAGGTAGCAATCTAATTGGTCATTTGCTAATATCCCTTGCCGGTTTACAGCCCTAATGACATTGCCCTTTTCAAGTACCTAATGATTATTAAAAAACGATAGTAAGGTAATCATCTAGCAGTCTATTAAAAACCACTACTAGGGTTATTAACAACGATAGTAAGGTTATCTATCTGGTAGTGCCGGCTACTAATAAGGTGATTATCTTTGATAAGTCGGATAACCTATGAAAGGTAGCCTAAAAGGCTATCTTAAATCCTACTATACCTCCAGACATGTTTATTACTAAAGCTAAAGAGGGCTTTATACCGGCTGCCAATAAGGTAATCGTCTTTAACAAGTCGGATAACCTATAAGAGGTTTAGGGATCAGGGTAACCTAGAGGGTAAGGATATCCTTAGTAGTACTAGAGAGGGTTCTTTTATTGTTATGGTTGTTATAGGCCTTCCTTCTTCGCTGCTTTATTATTATCAAGGTAGTCCTCTGCTTCTATATTAGCAGTAGCTGTTGGACAACGTGGCGCTCGTGTCGCTTCGGTAGAACCTCGGTATCCCTGTTAGGAGCAGGGCATAGGGTTGCCTGTCAACTCGGGAGCAGGGTATAGGGAGGCCCTGGTCAATTAAGGTAGATATAGCCACGATTCCCTATATCAAGTAGATTAAGCCTACTTTAGGGCCTGTAAACGTTATAAGGGGGATAGAGAAAATCTCTGTCCTAGGGCAGCTAGAGCGTAGGTTAAGAAGATAGAATATACATCTATATACAGAATCAATCACAAAGGGCACTAAATCTAACAATTAACAGTTAGAAGTCGTTAGCCTAGCATAGACGAGCCTAGTATTAGTATATATATTATTATCACGATATCTAAGAACGTACCTTAGTAGCTGCTATTATGTCGAACAGTAAGAACAACAAGAAGGCCGCTAAGGAGGGCTCTATCCTTCTCTCTAAGCCGGAGCAGTAGATCGACTTTAAGCAGTAGCTTCGGCGTATTATAAGTAAGGTAATCAAGTTTATAGACCTAAACGATACTAAGGAATTAGGTAGATGTCCGGTCCCTCTAACCCTTAACAATATACCTATTCTTAGGTTATTAACCGCCTATATCAAGATCGCTTATTAGACCTATGTCTGCTAGTATTATAGCCTTACTTAGGGAGCATAGCTTATAGAAGAGCATATCGAGCAGGCAAATGCTAACGGGCCTCCTCCTCTTCCTAGTAAGCGTATTGTATATACCGATTTAACTACTAATAGGAGGGCTACCTTCTAGAGCATATTAACAATATATAATACTGCTATAGCGAACTGGAAATATAACTAGGATAACGTTATAGAGGTTAAGAAGTGGATTAGGGAGTATATTGAGACTTATACGCTAAATCTATACTACCTATCCGAGCAAAGCCTTTACTAGTAGTATTAGAACCTTACTAAGTCGATATATTTAAAGGATTATAAGCGAATAAGGATAATACGTAAGGACTACAAGGAGTACCTTAATACTAGTAAGGTAAAAGCGGTTAGTAACTAAAGGACCTAGATAGAGAAGTAGTAGAAGCTACTATACCTAGCGGAGTATTATAAAGTCGAAGAGGTAACTAACCCTAAACTATGGTTTAACAACTTACTAATCTTCTTAGGAGTAACCTAAAGGTTCTAAGGCTGGATATTAGCCTTATATAGGGACTTTAAGAAGTAGGCCAAATAGGAGAACCTTAATTACTATAAAGTAGCAAGGGATTTCCTATAAGATCTTAAGTTTAATAAGCCTTCTAAGTTAAAGCCTAAGAACCTAGTAGGAAGAGGAGGTACATACGTTACCCTAAACGGCGAACAGCCTCTTCCTAACAGGGCTAGTAAGAAAGGTAAAAGAGGAGGGGATATATAAAAAGAGGCCTCTAAGTAAGGGAGAGCTAATACCTATAGCAACCGAAATCTCTAGGGAGCCTTAGAAATACCCTAAGCCTTAGAACCTGATTATCCTATAGGGAGACCCGGTTCTTATTATAAGAAGTATATCTATAGAACAATCTAGTATAACTAGAAGATATACTAGTATCTATTTCCCTCTCTTATATATAAAGGTTAGGAACTAAGGCCAGATATAGAAAAGCATATGAAATAAGCTATTAAGGAGGATTCGCAACTTCGATCGAAGATATCAGCTCATTGAAAAGAGCTAAAAGACAAGTAGAAGGCCTAAAGGTATATAGGGGATAGGGAGAAAGTAAAGGCTTTAAAACTAATAGTAGAAGTTATTCCTATACCTAAAAAGAAAAATAAGAATTAGGTCCCTATCAAGTTTATAGTGCTAAAGAGTATACTATAAGCAAGTAGTATTAGCGAATACCCTTTTAAGTACTTAGCCTGCCTAGATTCCAGTACCTCTATCTATATTTTCAATAATCGGGAGAGATTTAAAAGCTTTAAGGAAGTAGGGGAAGAGGACTACCTTATAGTAGCTAACAGTAAGTTGCCAATCAAAGGATATAGGATAGTTTTCCTATATCTATGCCTAGGTTAGTACAAATAGGTGCTCTTTTAGCTCGATTATATAGTATACTACCCTAAGGTAGCTACTAATCTAGTTTCTTTAAGGTACCTTTACAAGAAGGGAATATAGTAGGATTATTAGAAGTAGGGTACCCTTTCCTACCTTAGGAGGATGTCGGACTATAATAAGATCTATAAAATCTAGAAAACCTATAGCTAGTTCCTGCTAAAGCACGTTACAAATAATATCTTAGCGTTAGCTTTCGTAATATAAAGGGAGTAGGACAGGTTTTAAAAGAAGAAGACTAAGCCTAGGATAATCTAAGTATAGTACCGGCGGTTAGGTCATCTAAACCTAGAAGCACTCTATTACCTTATTCAGAGCAGTAAGGGAGTTAAGGTTACTAGAAATTACAAGGTAATTAGAACGGTAGACTACCTATAGTATAGTATAGGAAAAGGCCCTAATTACTAGGTCTTAAGGGTAGCCCGACTAGACCCGAAGCACCCTAGCGATGTCCTAGCCCTTGATTTCTATAATATTAAAAGGTCTAAAGAAGGCTTTATATCTACTATACTATTATCAGATTGTAAGTCAGGCCTAATATAGGACTATTATCTTTATGATCGGTCGGTTAAGAGTATTATTATAGCCTTAGACGACCGCCTTTCGGATCTTGATTAAAGGTATAGAATTCGGGTTCTAGATATTAAAGCTAATAACAAGATTACAGGAAGGAAGGGAGCAATGTAAACCTAGCTATAAGGGAAATATATTAGAATAAATCTCTCTGCTCTTTAGACCTAAGATTAGAACAGAGGCATAGAAAAAGCTACTAGTATTTTAAAAAGACAGGTAAAAACAATAGGAGTAGGGACTAACTTACCTTTAGACAAGGTAGCTAAGGTATTTAGAATAGCAGTATATCTCTTAAATTGCACCCTAAGGTATTAGCTAAAGTGGAAAACACTATACAAGGTATTCTATTCGTTCGCGGAATTAGTAGGCGCTAAAGAGACGACGCCTATTAAGCTATAGCAAGGGTATCTCCAGGTTTTCCTATATTAAGCCTTTACGTTAGAAGTAGACATACAGCTTAAGAAGAATAAGCTAAAGAGGTTTACCCTAAGAGCTTTCCTTAGATACCTAATCGGATATAACTTAACAAACATTTATTAAATCTAGAACCCTTGAACTAATAAGATTATAGTAACCTAGGACGTGATTTTTAACGAGAAAGTGGTATTTAATAGGTCGGAGGAGCACCTTATAGTTAGGCTAAGAGATCTAAGCTCGGAAGGGCTGAAAGAGTAGCTTACTAAGATCGAGAAAAGGGCAGAATTCGAAAATCTAAATACTATAGTAGCCGATATCCCTACCTAGGACACACCCTATAAAGTAGAGGTAATAGACCTAGGTAATGGATTAGAAGAAAAAGAGGAAGAGGATATTGATATATCTAACCTTATAGATAACGCGGAACTAGACAATTCGGTAGAAGTAATATAAGAACCTTAGTATATAGAGGCTTGTCTACTCCTATATCTAACTCTAGAAGCTATGCCTCTACTAGTAGTATAGGGCATGCTAGGAGCATGTTTTACAGTATATTTTAGGGATTAAGTCCTTAGTTAGTACTTCCTTAATGCTACTATAAAGGGAGATTTCCTTACCTAAAGGGCTTCCTTTACTACTAGAAGGCTTATAAATAGAGACCCTAAGACGAAAGAGAGCATGCTAATATCTAAGATCCTAAGTATTAAGGACTTTAAGCTAGGTACTATTTATTCTTCTTAGCTGCCTCTAACGCCTAAGCTATACCAGAACCTTGAAAGCTACCTATAGGGGGAATACTTTAAGGAAGCCAAAAGGCAGTGCCTTCTTATATACCTAGAAACGTAGGAGGAAGTACTAATTGCTAAGGTGTAGGGCAAGTAGGTCTTGGATAATATATAGATAGATTCTATTACGCTATCTGATCCCCGTAGGGGATATCTAGGTAGGCTGAACTAGTGCTATAGGAAAACCGTACAACGGGTGAAAAACCTAAAACCGTATATAGGAAAAAAGGGGGGGTGTGATAGGGGGTAGGCCAATCTTCACCAGAGTAGATACCGCCTCTTTAGGAGTATGAAAACATACTGCCTAAAGGGGTATAGGCTAGACCGCTCCTAGCCTCTAAGCAACAGAGTATTCTGGCAGTCTAGTAGCAATATGGTAAACTAGGGGGCATATAGCGCCGCCGCCCCCTTTTTCAAGTCTGTAGAGAAAGCTATATATATCCCCTCTTTCCCTCTCCTTAAAGGAGGCCGAAGGGTAGGCTAGGCAACCGTCGAATATATGTCGGATATCCTTTATAGCTAAGTAGCAGCGGCAGAGGGGGTTATTAACCCTAGGCACTTTATAGGTATATAGGAATCCTCTTAGGCCTATCTTCCCTATACGGGCCTATATTAGCAGCGAGCTCTTAGCCTTAGAGAGGCTATAGTAGCGTCTTTGGAAGGCCTCTTTAAAGGCCTTAGCTAGGTTCTCCTCTTAAAAGGTAGCCTTGGCTAATTTCTCTAAGAAGCTCTCTATATAGGGGTCGTAACCAGAGGCCCTAGCCTCCTATAGATAGTGATCCTTCTAGGCGGTATAGAGGGGTTCCTCGTTAATAGCTTTCCTTAGTTGTTAGTAGTGCTACTAGGCTGTTACCTCCTTTTTTCTTTCTTACTTTATACGCCCTTCTAGGGGGAGGCTAGTCCTAGGGGTCCTGTTTCCAAGGGTAAGGCGTAGGGCTTCCTTCTGCTTAGCCACCTCTTTCCCTATAGCCCTGTTTATCCTGGCTTGGCTGGAGAAGGAGAGGGCATTAAGGTAGAGGTCAAGGGGGGGGACGTTAGCCTTATAGTAGAGGCTTTAGATCGGTATCCTTTTATAAGCCTCTATAACCCTCCTTAGGGCCTTATTTTCGGCTATTAGTAGGCCTCTAGTTATACCCTATAGCCTATTTAGTGTTATAGGTATAGGGGTATGCTAGGCCGAGGCTACGTAGGCTAGGACTAGCCTTATTACTACTATATATAGAAGCCTAGTCTTTTCGATTCCAGGTCTCCAGGTCTTTCTAGCTAGCCTAGTAATAGCAAGGGACTGCGTTTTTAGCTTCTGCCATAGGGTACTAGCATAAGCCTTCCAGGTAAGCTTAGGGTCTAGCTAGACCCCTAGAAAACGGGCCTCTATAGCTGGTTATAGGGAGGGGAAGTCCCCTATTAGTCCTAGGTTAATAGGGTTGGTCTAGGGTCTCCTTCTAGGGGGGAAGTATATAAGCTCGCTCTTTGCTACTAAGAAGGTAACTCCAGCGGTTATTGCCTAGTCTAGGCACTCTCTCTAAGCCTCTTCTAGCTATCTAACCGTTGTTATAGCCTCTCTGCCAAAGGCTAGTAGGTTAGTATCGTCTATATAGCCTATAGTAGAGATAGTAGGGTATTTTCTCTCTAGCCTTTTATATAGGGGGTAGAGGTATAGGACTAAGAGGATTAGTGAAAGTAGTAAGCCTTAGGGTACTCCTATTAGTACTAGGATTTATTAGCTTTTTTAGCCGTTAAATAGGAGGCTAGTAGTCCTAGAGGGGAGGAATTCCTTTAGCTAGGATAGTAGCCAGGTAGGTAGCCCTAGCTAGTCTAGTATAGCTAGGAGTCTGCTATAAGGGATGCTATCGAAATACCCTAATAGGTCTAGCTATAGGAGGAAGGCCCTAGCTTTATACTTCTACGCCTCCTAGATCTAAGCTATAAGAAGGTGTATAGCTAATTCGGTAGATTTATAGCAGTAGTAGCCCTATTACATTGCTAGAATCAGCTTAAAAGCCTTAGCTATATCCCTTATCTTAGTCCTTATAACTTTCTCTAGCACCTTACTAATACAGTTAAGTAGGGCTATAGGGCAGTAGTCTCTAGAGGTGTTATAGGCGTCCAGCTGTTTTCCTGGTTTAGGGAGGACGATAGTAACCGCTTCCTTATATTCCTATAGGTAGAAGCTATAGAGGAAGGATTTTAAGGCTAGTATAGTAAGGGCCTTATATAAGGGGTCGCTACAGGCTTTAAGAAAGCCTATAGGGAGTTCGTTAGGTCCTAGTACTTTCTAGGGTTTTGTTGTTTTAATAGCCTCTTTTATATTATCCGGCCTAACCATCTAGCTAACTGGTAGCCTTAGGCCTATTAGGGGTTCCTCTAGACTATCCTTTTAGGGGGAGAAGGGGAAGAAGCGTACTGAAAGGGCCTCTACCTTCTCCTAGAAGGTACTAGCTTGTCCAAGGATTAGTAGCTTAGGAGGGGGTAGGGCGGTAGTGCTTTATAGCCTAGCCTATCTTTCTAGTTGCTAGAGCTTTTCTGGCTTTTCTCTAGCCTCTTATAGAAAGGCCCTCTAGGTCTTTCTCTTATTCTCTCTTATAGCCTTTATTTACTTCCTCTAGGCTGACTTATAGGCAGTAAGGAGGGCCTGGTTGCTAAAGGAGCGTTAGAGCTATCTTTCTACCCTTTTTCTCTCCTAGACTACCTAGTAGATTTTGTTGTTCTACTAGAGGGTACTCTTCTTTCTAGTAGTTACTAGGGCTTCTTTAGGGGTTATAGCCCTAGTAATACGCTAGAGTTCCTCTAATAGTTGCCTATAGGCCTCCTAGAGCCTAGCTAGGTTAGAAAGGCGTAATAGATATCTATAGCCTCTTATATTATATATTAGAGAGCTAGCCTCTCTTGCTACCCCCTCTTTATCCATCTTTTTCTACTGGAATTAGGGGGGCGGCAGTAGGGTTTCTATAGTGTCTAGGTTGATATCTAGTACCTAGGGGTAGTAGTCTAAGTATAAGCGTATATCTAAGCTAGTATAGGAGTAGGTAAGGCTGCTACTAAGCTAGAAGTGGTTGATAGTAGAGGCCCTACCTGCTTAGCTCCCCTATAGCGCCCTAGTTATAGTGCTATAGAGGGTATGGAGGGTAAGCCTCTACTCTACTATTAATAGTAGTAGGTCTTCTAACCTAGGGCTAAAACGGTTATATTGGTCCTAAAGGGGGTAGTAAAGGTTAAAGTCCCTAGCTAGAAGGTAAAGGCCTAGGTAGGCGTTGATCTTCCCCCTTATTTCTTCTATAAGGGGGGTTAAGCCAGTCTAGGGTTAGAGGTCGTTATATAGGGACTAGACTATAAAGGGGGTGTTCTTAGTCTATATAGTAGCTCTAGCCTAGTCTAGACTAGAGCTATAAGTCTATATTACTAGCGGGAGTGATTTATAGATATAAAGTAAGGCCTATCCGTTAAGGGTAAAAATAAGGTAGTAGGGGGCTGATCTAGGGTAGTAGGTAGAGTACTATACCTGCCTATTAATCCAGGGCTCTTATATAGCAAGTATTTCTTCTTTTACTATAGAAAGTAGTACTTTCTATACTTCCTTCGAGCCTTATACGTTCCAGAGGCATACCTTTATATCTCTATCTCCTCTAGCTATATAGTAGGCGGTAGTTGTTATATAGTAGTAGCGTTAGCTAGTCTAGTATCTAGGTCTAGTCTAGGTCCGGCATCTAGAGGTCTAGGGGCTCCTATAGGCTTTAGGGTTCGAGTAGGTCTAGTAGCCCTTTTAGGGCTTATAGCTGGTATAGAGGAAGAGGAAGGGGGGGTTTAGCCGCTTAAGTAGCTAAAGTAGGTAGTAATTATGCTTTAGTTAGGGGTTAACCCTCTTAATACTATTGGCCGGCCTCTCCGTCTCTTCCCTAAGACTATAGTATAGCCTTCCTCCCCCTCCTCTTATAATAGGGCCTGCTAAGGGGGGTATTACTGCTGTTATTACTGTTACTACTGTTGTTATTAGTGTTAGTACTAGTATAGGGGCGGTTAGTTAACGTTAAAGGCCTTAGGCCTAGAACGTAGATATCCCTTAGCCTATGCCTATGCCTCCTTTAAGCAGGGGCAGGCCTCTAAGCAGGTATGGTAAGCTTAGTGGCAGTTGCGGTAGCAGGGTGCCCTAGAGCAGGTAGGGGCTTCTAGCGTAGTATAGCTATTAGCACTATAGTTATAGTAGATCTCTTCTTTACTCTAGCATACCTTAGCCCTATAGCCCTATTTCCAGTACCGTAGGTATTAGATAGGCTTAGCTTTGTTAATCTAGGGCTCTGCTTCTAGGGCTCGGCAGCTCTAGAAGACCCCCTTCTTATAGGCTTTCTAGGCTGCCTCTAGGGAGGTAAAGGCTATTAGTACCTTAACCTTAGTCTGTTCTGGCCTTTAAGGGTACTAGACCTTTGCCCTAACTACTATAGGGTATTACTTTCTAGCTTCTTCTAATAGGCCTTCCTCTATAACCCAGTTATAGACTATAAGGCCTTTAACTACTACTGCCTAGGTTATTATATATAGGGAGGCCTTCTTGCTAAAGGCCCTTATAATCTAGGCAGTATTGCTTTCTAGGCTCTTCTTTATCTCTATGTTCTTTATAACTAGAAGGAGGTTACTGCTAGAGAGCATATAAACCCCCTAAACTACTAGGCTAGAAGCCTATTAGATAGCCTATACTATCTCTAGGGCAGATTTAGCAAGCACCTATTATTAGGCTAAGCCTAGTTAGATAAGCACCTAGCGCTCTAGGCTAGGCCTAGTTACCTTACTAGCTATTAGTTTACTAGCTATATTAGCCTAGATAGGGGCTATAGGCTAGGAGTAGCTAGGTTATTATTGTTATTATTATTGCTAGTAGTAGCTAGGCTGCTAAGGGTGTTGCTAGTACTGTAGCTTAGGCGTTGTTAGGGTAGTAGGGCGGTTCTAAGGTGCTAGAGCTACTGCTATTATAGCTAGGGCTTCTTTAGGCAGGTCCTAGAGCAGGGCTATAAAGGCAATTTACCTAGCCTTAGTAGTCGCTTCTACTATACTATAGAAGTTAGTACTGTCCTTAGCTAGGCTGATTATCTAGTCTAGAAGGCTAGAGAGCGTAAGGGCGAGCTTAGGGGGGCTAAGGGCAGCTTAGGCGGTTTTCTCGGTTACTAGGGCGATATAGTCGGCCTTAGTAGCACTATTGTTACTTTCTTCCTTCTCTGTATTTTTCTCTGATTTTTTCCCTAGCTTTTTTAAGGTTTTCTAGCTAGAAGGGGCTAGAGCTAGGGCGTACTAACTGCTGTTTAGGCCCCTAAGAAAAGGGGCAAAGACGTTAGTTAAGGGGGTGCTAATTATAGGGGCATTGATAGAAGGGGGGGTACTAGAGCTAGGTACTATAGGTACTATAGTTATAGCGCCTATAGCAGTCTCCTTAGTAGTAGTAAAGGTAGTAGTAGTAGTTTAGCAGTCTTCTATTTCCATATTATCGTTTAGGTAGTCTATACTTAGGGGTTAGTAGTCTATACTATAGGGCTAGCTTAGGGGGTTGTTATTGTTATTATTGGCTATAGGTAGGGCAGGGTTGCCAGGGCATAGATCTACATTAGTAGTCCATATATAAGGAAATTGCAGTTATAAGAGGACAGCTAGGCTTGCTATTTTCTGCATTTTCACACGCCTAGGGCTATCGCGCAACCAACAGCGCTATAGCAAAAATTGGCAGGCGTTATGTCCTTAATCGGACGGTTCGAATGGATGTGGTTGCACGCGATTTGGTGTAGTTTTGACCAAAAACTCGTTTTTCGTTTTTAGGTGTCGGTTTCTTGGATAATATATAGGTATATATATACAAAATCAATAAGTACAATCACCTAGAGAAGTTTAAGGCCAGGTTAGTAGTCTAAGGCAATCAATAACAAGGGGCCTTAAAGGAGGATATATATATAGTAATATTAGCTAGAAAGTCCTTCTGGATCTTAATAGCGGTAGTAGCAAGGTTCGATATAGAGCTGATCTAGTTTAACGTTTTAAATGCCTTTTACAACGCTTACCTCGACCGGGATATGTATATAAGACTCCTAGTAGGTCAAAGGAAGCAGGGCACGATCTATAAGCTAAAGAAAGCACTATATGGTCTTTAGGAATTGCCTTGCCTATAGTATAAAGAGTTTAGTAGTACTCTTTAGGATCTTAGGCTTAATGTAATGCCCTACAAACTATATATCTTCTAGAAAGGAGGAGTCTTTATTCTCTTTTATATAGATAACGTAACAATGGCGTACTATAAGAGGTATAAAGCCCTTGCCGAAGACCTAACAAGCTTGCTCTAGTCGAAGTATAAGATAACTAGCAGTAGCAAGTTAAACTAGTTTCTTAAGCTGCAAGTTATTCGGGATCAGGAGTACTATAAGATCTATCTCTTATAGGCGGCATACTATAAGAAAATTTTCAGATTAGTAGACGATCTAGTGATTAGGAACAAAGCAACAAAGCTAATAGCACGTAGATATACCTCCTTTATAGTACTAGAAGAATTAAAGAGCAACCTAGGGCAGACAATGAATGCTAAGATAAAGTTATACTAGAGAAAAGTCGGCTTAATAATATATATAGCTATAATTACAAGGGTTGATATAGCCTTTACCGTATTAAGATTATCGAGATTTCTTACAAACCTAGGTCTAGAGTATTATAAGGTGGCAGATTGTTACCTTAACTACCTATACTATTCCAGGAATCAGTGCCTTTAACTTAGGGGTAGAGATACATATGAGGTTTGGTATAACGCTTCCTTCGCCGATAATATAGCTAATCGGAAAAGCTCTTAAAGATATATAATCAAGCTTTTCGGTAGGCTAGTTGCTTAGAGGGCAAGTAAGCAGACCTACGTAATAACTTCCACTATAGAAGCGGAATTAGTATCTATAATAGAAGTAGTGCAAGAAGCGCTATATCTCTGCCGCCTAATCTATAATCTCGGAATCGGTCTTAAAAGGGAGTACGGCGTATAAGTGTTCTATAATAACGCTTAAACTGTAAAACTAGTAACTAGGGATAAAACGCTGAAAACGAAGCTTTAGTACGTCGATATTAAGAATTACTAGCTCTAGTAGGAAGTTGTTATAGGAAGGGTTCTTACAGACTATATACTAACAGATTAATAATTAGTAGATAGCCTAACGAAAGTTCTTATAAACAACAGTTTTACTATGTTCTACAAGCAAGTCGGTATAGTAGAAAGGAAAGAAAAGATCAAGAAGCAGTAGAGGGAGGAAGGCCAAGATATAGAGACTTAGCAGCAGGTATAGAAGGGAGTACCCTAAGAAACTAGTCTATTAAGCTAAACGTCGCTATTATAATCCGCAAACGTAAAATTGATTGGGGCCTAGCTAGAAGTCCTAGGGTACGCTAGAGCAGCAGTAGAATCCTCCTCTATAGCCATACTAGTAGCCTATAGTATGCTCTTCCCGTTACTATTATCATTGTTATTGGATTCTATTACTACCTGTTTCCCCTTTATCTTTATCTCTTCTTTCTTCTAGATAGTTGTAGCCTGTTTCTATATCTATAGCTCTTAGATCAAGCTAGCGTACTCTCTAATAAGAGTACGTAATGTCTAGACAGAGATAGTTAGAATAGGCTAGAAGTATAGTAGGATAGGATTATAGGGTAACTTACTACTAGGGCTATAATACTAGAAGAGTATTCAATAATATAGGCCTAATAGGCCTGTACTGCTACTAAGATCTTATCGTTGTCCGCTAGAAACGTAGGTCAGTATAAACGGCGCTAAGGGGGTATATAGGCTAGACTTACAAGAGATATATAGATGCTAGCGATAAGAGTAATTTAAATACTATAACCGAGAAGAAACATAGGGACTAAGCTACGTTATATATAGCGCTAGAGGGGAAAAATCGCTAGAATCAGCCTACAAGACCAAGCGTATAAGACAGCGCTTATAGTATACCTTACGCGGCTTACTGTCCTAGATAGTAGAAACCGCTAGTAATATAGACGGTAACACCCCTATAGGTATAGACTGCGAGGCTAGGCTTGACGCTAGCTTGCTTATAACCAGCTTCTTACGGACTAGTATTACTAGCCCTCTAACGCTAGCCGCCGGCGAACGTACCCTAGGGACTGTTAAGACTAGGGCAGTAATAGCCGCCAGCATAGGTAATAGACCTAAATCCCTAAAATATAGCTTCTTTAACGACGGTAGTACCGCAATATTGTTGTCCTCCTTATCGTTGTCCTAGGTAAACCGGACTAGATATAGACTATTAGCTATTAGGAGAACTATTTAGGAAAGGTAAGACAAAAGGACAAACCGCGTTTCTAGCCTGATAAGGGCAAATCTCCTGCTATTAGGGTAGTAGGCTGCTCTAGAACCAACTCCTCCTTCTAAGTAGATATCTATAATAAAAGGAAGTTAGAAAAGCTTATAAAACTAAACATAGCGATTATAAGAAGCCTTATAGTAAGAAGGTCAAGCGTAAAAGAAGGATAAAAAGCATGTTTATAGGAAGGAGGAAATTTTTAGAGCTCTAGAAGAGGCGAGTAGATTTTACACCTAACCAGCTACTATATAAAAGGAGTAACAACGTAGGTAGTTAAAAATTACGCCCTTTCCCCCTAACTTCTACTTCCTTTTCCCTAAGAAGAGACAGTATACCCTAATACTAAGAAGAGAGAGGTAGCAGACCTTTACCGATCAACGAGCCTCGATACGCGTAGATATAAAATATAAGAGTAAGGAAAGAAGCTAGGTAGTATACCTGCAATAGGAACAAGAAGAAAAGGGCAGTATACCCTGATATAGAAGAGAAGCTAGGGTAGTATACCCTAAGGAAGAGGCAGCATACCTTGACCTGAATGAGAAAGAGGTAGTATACCTCGACCTAAATAGGAAAGGGCAGTATACCCGGACCTTTAGATCTGGCAAGACTCGCTACGTTAGTTTAACTGCCTTATTACCCGGATTAGCCCCTATAGAGATAGTAAGGAGCAGAGAAGAGACCGCCGCTAAAGTAATAAGCTAGTGTTTATAACGCTAAAGGTAGTTCATAAGGTACCTACGAGATTAGTAGAGGTAAAGGGAGTATGGCAAAAGAGATAAACGTTCCTAAGCTAAACAGCAACCTAGTAGTCTCTAATAGAATAAGGCATTATACTAGTTAACTACCTGGATAGTAGACTATAGTAACAACTGTTAGGTATCCCTGGAAGTAAGATTACGATAGTTAAGAAGAGCCTAACGGTTTCCCTTATAAGAAAGTACCTCTAAGATTAGTAAAAGAAGTAGGTTAGGGAGGGAGTAGTTAACTTTCCTAGACTCTATCTAGGTTAGTAACTAGTAATATCTGTTAAAAGCCTAATCTTAACAATCCGGAGTACCCTAACGAGTCCTAATAGAGGAATAGGACTGCAGAGTAGCAGAGCAGCTAAGTATTACCTATTAGTCTAATCCCTTTTTCTGATCGAGCAGTAGAATAACTACCCTTCTACTAGCCTAGGAAGTACTATATAACTAGGGAATAGAGACCTTAGGGGTATTAATGATAGTTACTAAGGAAAAAGACTATACTACTGCCTATAAAGCCCAACTACAACCTCTATAATCCTAGAATACAGGCACTACAAACGTACGTTACTGCTAAATACATTGTTGATAAGGAATAGCCTTATAGTAAGGCCCGGGATCACTATTACGAACCTGGACCTAGGGGTGTGTTAGATAACGTAGTGCTTGTATCGCTTTGGTAGAACCTTAGTATCCCTGTTAGGAGCAGGGTATAGGGTTGCCTATCAACTTAGGAGCAGGGTATAAGGAGGCCCTGGTTAATTAAGGTAGATATAGCTACGATTCCCTATATCAAGCAGATTAAGCCCACTTTAGGGCCTATAAACGTTGCAGGGGGGATAGAGAAAATCTCTGTCCCGGGGCGGCTAGAGCGCAGGTCAAGAAGACAGAACACACATCCATACACGGAATCAATCACGGAGGGCACCGAATCCAACAGTAGCTACTATAATCTACGACTATAGCCTTACTAGTAGGCCTACTACTTATAGATATCTATCGTAGAAATCCCTTAATACCGTTAGAGCATGCTTGAAGTTTCCTGCTAGATACTACTATTTATCTAGGTTATATCCTTTCCATACTACCTAGTATTTTAGCTATCCTTTTAATATTTGTAAAGAATAAATTCATTTAACTTCCTATTATAGTTTGCCATTGATTTCTACCAGGTCCTCTTCTTCTTATTATTGCTATAGAAGGGGGTTATATTTTGCTTTTTAGAGGCAGTCTATATAGAAGAGCGGGCTTCTTTTATACTATAGGGGCATATTAAGAACAAAACTATAGCCTTTAATATCCTTAGTTACCTATAGACTAACGTATTATAAGTTAAGTTACGTTATTAATACTATTGTTAGAAAACCCTTTTTACTAACGAAAATACAATTACTAATTTAGAAGTTAACCAGCCCTCTATACTTATTTGCCTGCTTTTCCTATACCTTTTATACTTATAGTACATTACGCTATACCTCCTGTTGCACCTTTTAGGTCTATTCTAGTATATCTTTAGCTTATCTAGCTATATTAGTAGTAGCTAGAAGTCGGTCCAGATTAACTAAGGGTAATAGAGGATTATAGGGGTTAATACTAAGAGCTAGCTTTAGCAGTACTATACCGATTAACAAGTGCCAAGCTATATTATAAGTGAAATCGAGCGCTAGTATATACTTCCGCTAGTCTTTCTAGTATTTGTCGATATAGAAATATAGGCGAATGTTAAGTTCTTAGTTAAAGCGCTTAACTAAGCTTTATATTTAGGGGTAGCAAGGACTACCATAACGGTATTTTATACTAGTTAGCGCGTTAAGATACTCTAAGAACTTTAAGACGAAGGGACCTATATTGTCTAATAGCCAGGATACTAGGCAGCCTATAAACCAGTATATACTCTTATAGTAACAGCGGGCTATATCCTCTACTTTGTCCGACTTACGCCCTAGAATTGTTACTATGATTCTGCTAAATCTATAGATAAAAACCTATATATAGTTATAGCCTTAGTTGTCTTTAGTTATATCCTTACTATCTACTATAACTTGCTCTTATATATAGTTTAGGATAGAAGTAGATATAGTAGGCTGGATATTTTATCCTATCTAACCTTATTCCGTTAGTAGTTATAATAGTTATCGATATATCTTTTAACGTCTCTTGTTATACCCTCCTAGTAGTAGTCTCGTTAGATTCGTTAATAGGCTTATATTAGGCCTAGGTAAGCGAAAATAAATAGTAAGTATAGATCTTAGATTAAGGCTATTTGTAGGTAAGTCGAGCTATTGCTAATTAGTTTAGGGACTACTATATAACCGTTTTTATAGCCTAGGTCCTGTTTTTCATTTTCTAATATAATAAGATCTGCTAGGTTAGAGCTTTAGGATATTTATCGCGTTTCCTCGCTTATAGCTATAACCTATATCTTCTCTAGTAGTATAAGTAGGAAGGTTCTTCCTTTGGCTTTACGTACTTTAACTGTTAGTAAGTCTATAGTTTTCCGAGATAGAGCATCGGCAACAACGTTCTCTTTACTTTATTAATACTAGAAAGTAATATAAAAATTAAGAAGGAAATTAGCCTAACAAACTTAACAAGTAGATAGAAGTCTCTTAGTTAACTAGTAGGTTAGAGCCTAGTAGTTGGTAATTATAAAGAATTTTATGCTAAGTTGTTCTAGCTTATACTGCTAAAGGGTATTAACCACTGCTAATAGCTCTTAATCCTAAATAGAGTATACCCTTTCTACTATAGTTATTATTTTAGAAGTATATCCTATAGGTCTCTAACTAGTATCTACTTATTACTAGTATATTAGACCTCTTATAGCGTTGTATAATACGTCTATTTCCAACTTTATAGGGCAACTAGGTACGAAAAACACTAGTATAGGTACTTCTATAGCTAGCTGTTTAAGTTTTTTAAAGGCTTTATAGTGGTCTTCTTAGAGAACGAACAGCATATCCTTCTTGAGTAATTTGTTTAAAGGTTTGGCGTATAAGCTACTATAGTAATAGAAAACTCGGATATAATTAAAAAGGCCTAGAAAGGATCTGATTAATAATCTATTTTATAGGTCCTTAACCCTCTAGCTAGTAATAGCATTAATTTTAGCTAGGTTAAGATAAATGCCTTTTCCCAGGTCGATAATCATACCTAAGTAATCTACTGTTTAGACCCTAAAGCGGGACTTCTTAATATCGCCTTAGAGATCGCCCTTATATAGTTTCTAGATAACTTATTCTACTTAGTTCTAGTGAAGCTGGATATCGTTCTTATTATTCTATACTATGACGTTGTTAGTATAGGCGCTTATATAGCTATCTAGTAGGTTATCTAGGCAGGAGTTGATATAACTTTAATACTAGGCTAGCCTAACTTTTAACCTAAAAGGTAGTACTTTCTATTAGAATATACCTTATCTAGTCCAAAACGCTATAAGGTATTAGGATTAGCAGTCTATAAGCAGCCTATAGAACGCTTAGATAATGTCGATCTTGGTTGTGTATTTCGCGTTAGCTAGCTTTGTTAGGGTACCTTTTACCTCTGAGGCTAGAACAGCCCTATTATAAAGGAATTTGTTAATCTATTTATAGTCTATATAGAAACGCTTTTCTAATAAATCCTTTTTATTAACAAATAGGGTAGACGCTATAGTAGATACTATATAGGGTTTAATTAGGCTATAACAGAGTAGGTCGTCTATTATTTCCTTTAACAGATCTATTAATCTATAAGGTACGTTAAAGTATAGAGGTTTTCCTTTTAGAGGGTATACTAGTTCTAGTTTTATATTAAAACCTAGTTAGCTAGAAGGTAGTCTAGTAGCTGCCTTTTTCAAGAAGAAACCCTCTAGATAGGATAACTCTTATAGGAGTATATTACAAACCTTCTAGATATAAGCTAGATCTTTGTTATCTAGAAAAGGTATATGTTTCTTAGCTTTGCTCTATCTAGTAGCTAGGCTATCTTTTTCTCTATATAGGCTTAATATACTTTTAACCTAGATTTAATAGATATTAGCTTGATATATACTCTTATTGGAATGGGTAATCCTATATAAGGATCTGTGATCATACATCCGAAAACGCGTTCTTGGTCAGGACTGCTCCAAATCGACTGTACTCTTTTGTAATTACTTCGTCCGATTAAGGATATAATATACGCCAAATTTGGCTGTAGCGCAGTTGCCCGTTCGACGGCGCTGTAGTCGGATTCTAACTGTACGATATGGTTGACTATAGCGAGAAATCTACAGTAGGGGCGTATAGGCCCGGCTATTATATGCCCTATAAGCCCCCCTAGTACCTCTAACCTTCTTAGCCTTTACCCTACTACCCCTAACCCCTTAATTGACAAACCTGCCTCGAAACCTGATAATATAAGCTATAGTTTTACGACCTACCTTTCTAACGCCGCTACTACTACTACCGCTACTACTACTACTTCCACTGCTACCCCTACTACCGCTATAACCGCTACTAGGTCGAGCGATATACCGTTTAATAGCCCTTTTAAAGGGCTTTCTAGTAGTTAATACACTACTACTGCTACTGCCCCTACCGCCGCCCCTATACCCTCTAAAAAGGGGAAAGAAAAGGCCCTTCCTCTGGCTACCCTTGCTCTTACCTTCTTAGGTCTTATAGACCAGATAATCAGCCTTTTGATTAATAATCTGGCTTTTAAGGAAATTATAGAATATATAGGGCTAGCTAGAAAGCTAGCCTTAACACAAATACTAAAGGAGGAGGAGAAGAAGAAGACGCTAGCTCTGATATTTCCCCCCTTTACTACTTAGCCTCTAAAGATAGAGAAGCAGTAGTAATAGCAAAAACAGTAGTAATAGTAGTAATAGCAGCTAGCCCCTTAACCCTAGCCTAAGCCTAAGACCCGCCGAACCTAGGCTACTATAGTAGCAGCTAGGGTAAAGGTAATAAAACAGGGCCTTGAAAAATAGGTCCTTATATACCTAGGACCAGCTACCTCCACCCTTAGAAAGAAGACAGCCCTAGAGATCGTTCAAGTAGTTTAAAAGGCTATAAGGCACCCTATTAAAGGGGTAAGGACCCTACTAAGCGGTAACCTTATACTTATTATAAAGGATAAGAAAATCAAAAGGGCCTTAAAGGAAAATACAGCCTAGCTAGCCTCTTTATTACTAGAGGCCTCCCTCTATACTACTACCTAGATAATAGCCGTTAAAGGGCTTATAATAGCTGACTAGGTAATAGAAGCTAGCCTCTTAGTAGTAGCAAAAGAGGTATATCCCTTAGCCCTCTAAGTAAAAGTCTAGCATCCTCTTTAAATTAAAAGAATAAGAGTCTTAGTACTTATAGCCTTTTTTAGCTAATAAGAGGCTTATTAGGCCTGCTAAGATAGCATTTTCTAGGCCTATAGGGCCCTAAAAGCAGAGCCTTATATCGATAAGGCTAGGGCTCTCTAGTGCTTTAACTGCTAGTAGTAGGGGTATAAAGCTAAATACTATTACTCCCCCTCCCTTTACTATAACTGTAGCTAAGATAAGAAGAAGTATACTAACAAAGTAGCCTATACTAAGGCCTAGTACTGCTAGAACTGCTAAGAGGACTACCATACTAAGGCAGAAGAATGCCCTAAAAGAAAGAAGTATAGGGCTTTTAAGCAAAGCCCTATCTCTAGAATAGGCCTATTAACTTTAACCTCTCTAGCCCTCTTAAGTTAGTAGTATTAATAGAGGAGCGGTTAGAAGGAGAAGAAGGCTATATAATAGTAGCTGGAAAACGCCGCTAAGGACGCCCCTCTATACCCGCTACTACTACTGCTACTACTGCCACTACTACTACTATAGCCTCCCTCTTCTAACAAACGATAAAGGAGGCTTTTAGCAAGATTCTTACTACTACCTTCCCTTTTACTACTAGTCTTATAGTTACCGATTCTATACCCTTCTCCCTAAAGCTAGTAAGGGGCTTTATAGAAAAGGAGGATACGGACATACTCTAGCCCTTCTCTTACCTTTCCTTTACCTTTCTTTCTTTAAACTACTCCCTCTCTTTCTCTTTAGACTACCTTCCCCCTCCTCCTTTTAGCTAGTATCTTACTACTATACCTAAGGTAAAGGGGAAGGTTATAGGACTAGGCTTATAAGCTTCTAAGCTTTAAGCCTAGCCCTACCTTTACCCCTTCTACTAACAAGACCCCCTTCCTAATTCCCCTACCCTAAGCCCTATATTAACTAAGATATAGGGCGTTCTTACGAGAGATAGGTAAGGGAATAGGTACTATTTCCTTAGTAGTCTTCTAGACAGCCTTCCCTTACTTTGTTTTTCTTTAAGTACTGCTCTTTTCCTCTTGTCAGACTACCTACCTTGTCAAGCTCGTTAGAGGTTTTTCATCCGTTTTCCGGTTTTCCTCTAGCATAAGTGTAAGCTAGTAGCCCCTTATAGCCCTATAAGGGACTCTATAGGATTAATAGATATCTATCTATCTATATAAGGATCTGTAACCACTATAGCCTACTAGTAGTAGTCGTATAGGGTACGTAGGGGCAGCAACA
The DNA here is from genome assembly GCA_029339225.1 of Phyllachora maydis. Taxonomy (NCBI): domain Eukaryota; kingdom Fungi; phylum Ascomycota; class Sordariomycetes; order Phyllachorales; family Phyllachoraceae; genus Phyllachora; species Phyllachora maydis. The sequence goes on from JAQQPM010000004.1 coordinate 5,449,978, forward strand.
GCGTTGATTTGGCCTAAATAGCACTTCCTAGGTATGTGCTAATATAGTAAAGTAGGGCCCTTTACTGTATTCCCTCTATAAAAGTCCGTACATAACGGTATAGTTATAGGCTATAGCGCTATATTATAGGGGCTTTAAGCTTATATATCACGGCTTTCAGTGGGTCTTATAGGCCTATAAGGCTTATAGTTGTAGGTAACGTAGTAACTTGATTTCTAGTCCAGTAGGTAAGGCTTCGCAATTTCCTTTCCTACATATACCCTCCAGGACCGTCCCTACCTTCTATATAGCAGGAGCGCCTTAGTAGGTGCATAGCGCCTTCCCGAAATACCAAATAAGCTGGCGATTTTGTATAATCGACTTACGGCCACCTAAGCTGCAGGGTAAGCCGCACGACTTTTCCTATAAGTTCTGTTTTCGCTCCTACGGTGCAGGGTAGGTATAGGGTAGGTAGGTGACCTAGTAGAAGAGCCTTTTAAGGCTATTTCTAGCACTTATACAACCTAATAAGGCTGTATCTACAAAAGTGGGGCATGAATCTAAAAGTAGAAAAGCCTTTTAAGGCTATTTCTAGGCTATATAGTGGAATATATAGCTTAGTCAGCGGTATCTACAAAAGTAGGTCTACCCTTAGAATATAGCTATATATCTAGTAGTTTGAGAACTGAAATCCGTTTTGCCTCAGCTATAACCGTTAGAGCGCTATAGCTTATTTTGTACGTTTAACACCCCCTCTATTCCTCTATTCCTTTATAAGCCTTAGAAAGCTATATATAGGTAAAGAATAGAACAATCTTAAAAAATAAGAACGTAAGAGCAAAACTATTCCGTTAGACAAAGGGGTTATGCCCTTATATATATATAGGATAAACCCCTATTATATATAGAAAGAAGTAAGAATATATATAATGTTGAAATTAAACCTATATCTTAAGGTATAGGTACTATAGCTTACAAGCGTATAGTGATATATAATATCTAAATATTCTATACCCCAGTGACTGATAGACGCACTAGAGTATAGAAGGAGTAAAGGGCTTATAAACGCCTTTATCCTCTTATAGAGAAAATAATTTTTCGTATGGTTTTGAATTTTATGCCCTTTTTTACTCTGTTCTTTTAAGATATAGTAAGGAAATAACAGGTTATATAGAGAATCCCCCTCTAAAGGGAAATATACTACTAGTAATAGCCGGAGCCTATATTTCCTAATATAGCTATACTATATACTAGAGTACTTCTAGATGTAGCTAGAGTAATATAGGCCTCCCTAACGCCGTAGGGAGCTGATGCCAGCACAAGGGCGCCTATAGAACTGTACTATAGTGGCTAGGACCTTATAAGCCTTTTAAGGCTATATAGAGGAATTAGGTGATTCTAGAGGGCTGTAAAGTAGCCGGTACTATTAACTGGTCTTATAAGCTAATCAGGCTAAGCTAGGCCTTCTATATATATAGTATAGAATATATATATAGGGGTAGAGGGTAGCTTAGTAAAAAGCTCCCTTAGGTTATAGGCCTAAAAGCCTAATAAAAGACTGAAGAGACCGACATCAAACATCCGAAAACGCGTTCTTGGTCAGGAACGCTCCAAATCGACTGCACTCTTTTGCGATCAACTTGTCCAATTGAGGACACAATACACGCCAAATTTGACCGTAGCGCTGTCCGCCGTTCGACGGCGCTATAGTCGGATTCTAACCGTACAATGTAGTCGACCGTGGCGAGAAATCTGCAGCAGGGGCGCACGGGCCCTATAGTTATATACCCCCCTAGTACCCCTAACCCTCTAGGCCCTTGCCCTACTTCTGCTACCCCTAGCCCCTTAATCAACGAGCCTACCCCTAAACCCGATTATACAAGCTATATGTTTGCGCCCTACCTCTCTAGCGCCACAGCCATAGTTATAGCTACTACTACTGCTGCTACTACCGCTACTACTACTACTTTCGCCACCGATTCTACCACTGCTATAACCGCTATTAGGCCGAGCGATATATCGTTCAATAGCCCTTTTAAAGGGCTTTCTAGCAGTTAGCACGCCACTACCGCTAACGCTGCCACTGCCCCCCTAAAAAAGGGGAAAGAAAAGGAGAAAGCTTTACCGCCGTCGACTCTTGCCCTTACCTTCTCTAGCCTTATAGACTCGATAGTTGGCCTTTTAATCAATAACCTAGCTTTTAAGGAAATCGTCGAATATATAGGGCTAGCTAGAAAGCTAGCTCTAACGCAAATACTAAAGGAGGAGGAGAAGAAGGCAGTAATTCCGATCTTTCCTTCTTTTACTAGCTAGGCCTAAAAGCAGTAGAAGAAGTAGCAGTACTAATAACAATAATAACAATAATAATAACAACAATAATAATAGTAGTAACTAGCCCCTTAGCCCAAGACCCGCCATACCTGGGCTACTATAGCAGTAGCTAGGGTAAAGCCGACTAAACTAGGCCTAGAAAAACAAGTCCTTATATGCCTAGGATCAGCCTTCTCCCCCTTTAGTTAGAAATCAGTACTAGAGATTGTACAGGCAGTTTAGAGGGCAATAGGGTATACTATTAAGGGGGTAAGGACCCTACTAAGTGGTAACCTTATACTAGTTATAGAGGAAGAGAAGGTAAAGAAGGCCTTAGAGGAAAATACAGCCTGGCTAGCCTCTTTATCACTAGAGGCCTCCCTCTATACTACTACCTAGGCAGTAGCTGTTAAGGGGCTTATAATAGCTGATTGGATAACAGAAGCTAGCCTCTTAGCAGCTGCAAAAGAAGTATATCCCTTAGCCCTCTAAGCTAAAGTCTAGCACCTACTCTAAATCGAAAGAACAAGAGTCTTAGCACTTATAGCCTTTTCTAGCTAATAAGAGGCTTATAAGGCCTGTCAAGACAACATCTTCTAGGCTTATAGGGCCCTAAAAGCAGAGCCTTATATCGATAAGGCTAGGGCCTTTTAGTGCTTTAACTGCTAGCGTTAGGGGCATAAGGCTAAATACTGCCACTCCCCTGCCCTTTGCTATAACTGCGGCTAAGAAAAGAAGAAGTATACTAACGAAGTAGCCTATACTAGGGCCTAGAACTACCAGAACTACCAAGGAGACTACCATACTAGGGCAGAGGAATGCCCTGAAAGAAAGAAATATAGGGTACAAGTAAAGGCCTACCTTCAAAATAGGCCTATTAACTTCGACCTTCTAGGCCCTCTTAAGCCAGCAATATCGACAGAAGACCGGCTAGAAGGAGAAGAGGGCTATACAGTAGTAGCTGGAAAACGCCGCTATAGATGCCCCTCTATAATACCCGCCACTACCGCTACTATAGCCCCCCTTTCCCAAAGGACAATAAGGGAGGCTTTTAGTAAAATCCCTACTGCTACCTTTACCGCTACTACCAACCCTATAGCTGTAGCTACAGCTATAACTATACCCTCCTCCCTAGAGCCGGCAAGGGGCTCTATAGAGAAGGAGAATATAGATATGCTCTAAGTCTTTTCTTTCCTTTTATTTCTACTCCTTTTATTTAAAACAGCCTCTCTCCTTTCCTTTAGACTGCTTTCCTTCTACCCTTCCTTATAGCTGGTATCTTACTACTATACCTAAGGTAAGAGGGAAGGCTATAAGGCTAAGCTTATAAGCTTTTAAGCTTTAAGCCTAGACCTACCTTTACCTCTTTCGCTAATAAGACCCCTTCCTTATTCCCCTACCCTAAGCCCTATATTAATTGAGATATAGGGCGTTCTTACAGGAGACGGGTAGGGGAATAGGCGCGATTTCCCTTAGTAGCCTCCTAGACGGCCTCCCCTTACGTTGTTTTTCCTTTAGTACTGCTCTTTTCCTCTTGCTAGGTTGCCCGCCTTGTTAAGCTCGTTGGAGGTTTTTCATCCGTTTTCCGGTTTTCCTCTAGCATAAGTGTAAGCTAGCAGCCCCTTATAGCCCCTTAGGGGACTCCATAGGAGTGATAGATATCTATCTATCTAATAAAAGACTGAAAGCCACTAACTAGTAGGGCTTTAGTAAGTCCGTCAGCCGGCATATACTTAGTATTAAGATATATAATAGTAACTATTTTAGCCTTGACCTGCTCTCTAATATACCGGAGTTTCAGTAGGGTATGCTTAGTTCTAGCGTGTAGCGCTGGGTCATTAGCCACTGTTATAGAGCCCTGATTATCTCCATAGAGAGTAATAGGGTAGTCTATAGGTCTGTGAAGTTTAGAAAATAGCCCTATAATCTACTGTACTTTACGTATAGCCTCTGTAAGTCTATCAGTTTCAGCTTCTAGGGTAGAGAGAGCAAAAGTAGTAGCTCTTTTCGTTTCCCAGCTAATAGGCCTACTGGCTAACTTATATAGATAGCCGTAGGTGGATTTACTAGTAGCCTTATCCCCTATAAAATTAGAATCACTAAAGCCTATAGGGACTAGACTACTATTAATTATAGAAGTCCGGCTACTACCTCTACCATTTCTAGAATCTACTATAGTAGTAGAGGTAGTAGTTAGAGGCCTAGGCCCTTCCTTAGAATAAAAGTCTCTACTAAGCTTAGTAGTTGTATTACTATTATTACTAAGCTTAGGCCCTAGATCAGCTACTGTATTTCCGTTATAGCTAAAACAGATACTATAGTCTTTAGTACTATTAAGATACTTAAAAAGATTTTTAGCAGCGTTTAAGTGTGATTTTGTAGGTCTATTTAAAGACCTAGAGAGCTACTATACGGTAAAGCTAATATCTATCCTAGTAAGGAGCATTATATATATATAGCTATTCCTACTAGGCTTTAATAGAGCTTGATTTCCGTAGAATTACAGAGGTGGCTAGTAATATCTTCCTCTAGTTAAAGTTAATTTACTAGTCCCGGCTATAAGGGAATAGGTATAGGCTTAGAATCGGCTAAGTTAAAGCGGCTAACCGCCTCTTCTATATACTATAACTGGTTAAGCCATAGGCGCCTATTAGGTCTATCCCTTATAATCTGCATGCCTAGGAAATAGGCGGCAGGCCCTAAGTCTTCTATAGCATAGACCTTATTAAGCCGTTTCTTTAAATCAGTTATATAGCCTATATCAGCCCCTATAAATAGACAGTCATCTATATAGGTAACGATAAAGTAGCAGGTTTTAGCATTATAGAAGACCCCTAGATCTAAAATAAAAGGGAGATAGCATAGGCTCTTAAGTAAGATTTTAAGCTTATCTTGCTACTCTCTAGGGCTTTGTTTTAGACTATATAACGCTTTAGATAGTTTAATAATATTAGGAGCAGAAGGATTATAGCTATATTTCAGTAAAAGCTTATAAATAGCCTTATAAGAAGCCGCTAGGTCTAATAGTCCTTTAGGGATTTCTATATATATTTCTTCTCTAAGAGCGCTATTAAGAAATGCCCCTATAAAGTTAGCTTGTTCTATTTCCCAGTCTAGAACAGTACCTTTAGCTAGAAGTATATGCCAAGTAGGTGGTATACTAGTAGAGGCGTAGGTAATAGTGTAATCTAAAGCCTATATTACATACAAAGAGAGTAGGAAAAAAAAACGAAAAACGAGTTTTTGGTCAAAACTACACCAAATCGCGTGCAACCACATCCATTCGAACCGTCCGATTGAGGACACAACGCCCGCCAATTTTCGCTGCAGCGCTGTTGGTTGCGCGACAGCCCTAGGTGTGCGAAAATGCAGAAAATGGCGAGCCTAGCTGCCCTCTTACAACTGCAATTTCCTTGCGTATAGGCTAATACAGCTCTATGCCCTGGCAACCCTGCCCTACCTACGGCTAACAACAACAATAACAACCCCCTAAGCTAGCCTCTAAGTACAGACTACTAACCCCTAAGCATAGACTACCTAAACGACAATATAGAAATGGAAGACCGCTAAACTACTACTACTACCTTTACTACCGCTAAGGAGACCGCTATAAGCGTTATAACTACAGTACCTATAGTACCTAGCTCTAGCGCCCCCCCTACTATTAACGCCCCTACGATTAGCACCCCCCCTTTAACCAACGTCTTCGCCCCTTTCCTAAGAGGCCTAAACGGCAGTCAGCACGCCCTAGCCCCGGCCCCTTCTAGCCAGAAAACCTCGAAAAAGCTAGGGAAAAAATCGGAGAAAAATACAGGGAAAGAAGGAAGCAACAACAATGCTACCAAGGCCGACCACATCGCCCTAGCAACCAAGAAAACCGCCTAGGCTGCCCTTAGCCCCCCTAAGCTCGCCCTTACGCTCTCTAGCCTCCTAGACCGGATAATCAGCCTAGCTAGGGACAGTACTAACTTCTATAGTATAGTAGAGGCAACTACTAAAGCCAGGCAAATTGCCCTTATAGCCCTGCTCTAGGACCTGCCTAAAGAAGCCCTAGCTATAACAGTAGTAGCTCTAGCACCCTAGAACTGCCCTACTACCTTAGTAACGCCTAAGCTATAGCACTAGTAACACCCTTAATAGCCTAGCTACTACTAGCAGCAACAATAGTAGCAATAGCAGTAACAGCCTAGCTACTCCTAGCCTATAGCCCCTACCTAGGCTAATATAACTAGTAAGCTAACAGCTAGCAAGGTAACTAGGCCTAGCCTAGAGCGCTAGGTACTTATCCGACTAGGCTTAGCCCAACAACAGATACTCGCTAAATCTGCCCTAGAGGTAGTACAGGCTATATAACAGGCCTCCGGCCTAGTAGTTTAGGGGGTTCGGACGCTCTCTAGTAGTAACCTCCTTCTAGTTACAGAGAACGTAGAGATAAAGAAGAGCCTGGAGAGCAATACTACTTAGATTATAAGGGCCTTTAGCGAGAAGGCCTCCCTATATACAATAACCTAGGTAGTAGCAGTTAAGGGCCTTATAGTCTATAACCAGGTAATAGAAAAAGGCCTACTAAAAGAAGCTAAAAAGCAATACCCTATAGCAGTTAGGGCAAAGGTCTAGCACCCTTAAGGGCCAGAACGGACTAGGGTTAAGGTACTAATAGCCTTTACCTCCCTAGAGGCAGCCTAGAAGGCCTGTAAGGAGGGGGTCTTCTAGAGCTACCAAGCCCTAGAAGTAGAGCCCTAGATCGACAAAGCTAAGCCTATCTTATGCCTAAGGTGCTGGAAATAGGGCTATAGGGCTAAGGTATACCGGAGTAAAGAAGAGATCTGCTATAACTGCAGCGCTAATAGCTATACTACGCTAGAAGCCCCTACCTGCTCTAGGGCACCCCGCTGCCGTAACTGCTACCAAGCTTACCATACCTGCTTAGAGGCCTGCCCCTGCCTAAAAGAGGCATAGGCATAGGCTAAGGGATACCTATGTTTAGGCCTAAGGCCTTTAACGTTAACTAACCGCCCCTATACCAGCACTAACAGCAATAGTAATAATAATAACAATAGCAGTAATACCCCCCTTAGCAGGCCCTATTATAAGAGGAGGGGGAGGAAGGCTATACTATAGTCTTAGGGAAGAGACAGAGGGGCTGACTAATAGTATTAAAAGGGTTAACCCCTAACTAGAGTACAATTACCGCCTGCTTTAGCCACCTAAGCGGCCAAACCCCCCCTTCTTCTACGCTAACTATAAGCCCTAAAGGGGCTACTAGACCTACTAGAACCCTAGAGCCTATAGGAGCCCCTAGACCCCTGGATGCTAGACCTGGACTAGACCTGGATACCGGACTAGCTAACGCTACTACTACTATACAATAACCATAGCCAACTATATAGCTAGAGGAGATGGAAATATAAAGGTACGCCTCTAGAATATACAGAGCTTGAAGGAGGTATAGGAAGTACTACTTTCTATAGTAAAAAAAGAAATACTCGCTATATAAGAGCCCTGGATTAATAGATAGGTATAGCACTCTACCTACTACCCTAGATCAGCCTCCTACTACCTTATTTTCACCTCTAACAGACAGGCCTTACTTTACATCTATAAATCACTCCTACTAGTAATATAGACTTACAGCTCTAGCCTAGACTGGGCTAGGGCTACTATATAGACTAAGAACGGCCCCTTAACAGTCTAGTCCCTATATAACAACCCCTAACCCCAGACTGGCTTAACCCCCCTTATAGAAGAAATAAGGGGGAAGATCAACGCCTGCCTAGGCCTTTACCTTCTAGCTAGGGACTTTAACCTTGACTACCCCCTTTAGAACCAATATAACCGCTTTAGCCCTAGGTTAGAAGACCTACTGCTATTAATAGCAGAGTAGGGGCTTACCCTCTATACTCCCTATAGCACTATAACTAGGGCGCTATAGGGGAGCTAAGCAGGTAGGGCCTCTACTATTAACTACTTCTAGCTTAGTAGCAGCCTTATCTGCTCCTATACTAGCTTAGATATATACTTACGCTTAGACTACTACCTTTAGGTACTAGATATCGACCTAGCGACTATAGAAACCCTACTACCGCCCCCCTAATTCCAGTGGAAAAAGATAGATAAAGAGGGGGTAGCAAGAGAGGCTAGCTCTCTAATATATAACATAGGGGGCTATAGATATCTATCACGCCTCTCTAACCTAGCCAGGCTCTAAGAGGCCTATAGGCAACTATTAGAGGAACTCCAGCGTATTACTAGGGCTATAACCCCTAAAAGAGCCCTAGTAACCACTAGAAAGAAGAGTACCCCCTAGTAGAACAACGAAATCTACTAGGTAGTCTAGGAGAGAAAAAAGGCAGAAAGACAGCTCTAACGCTCCCTTAGTAACCAGGCCCTCCTTACCGCCTATAAGTCAGCCTAGAGGAAGCAAATAAAGGCTATAAGAGAGAATAAGAGAAAGACCTAGAGGGCCTTTCTATAAAAGGCTAGAGAAAAGCTAGAAAAGCTCTAGCAACTAGAAAGATAGGCTAGGCTATAAAGTACTACCGCCCTACCCCCTTCTAAGCTACTAACCCTCGGACAAGCTAGTACCTTCTAGAAGAAGGTAGAGGCCCTTTTAGCACGCTTCTTCCCCTCCTCCCCCTAAGAGGATAGCCTAGAGGAACCTCTAATAGGCCTAAGGCTACTAGTTAGCTAGACGGTTAGGCTAGATGATACCAAAGAGGCTATTAAAACAACAAAACCCTAGAAAGTACTAGGACCTGACGAACTTCCTATAGGCTTTCTTAAGGCCTATGGCGACCCCTTATATAAGGCCCTTGCTATACTAGCCTTGAAATCCTTCCTCTACGGCTTCTATCTATAGGAATATAAGAAAGCGGTTACTATTATCCTCCCTAAACCAGGAAAATAGCCGGACACCTATAACACCCCTAGAGGCTACCGCCCTATAGCCCTACTTAACTGTATTAGCAAGGTCCTAGAGAAAGTTATAGGGACTAAGATAAGGGACATAGCCAAGGCTTTTAAGCTAATTCCAGCAACGTAACAGGGCTACTACTGCTATAAATCTACCGAATTAGCTATATACCTCCTTATAGCTTAGATCTAGAAGGTATAGAAGTATAAAGCTGGGGCCTCCCTCCTATAGCTAGACCTATTAGGGTATTTCGACAGTATCCCTTATAGCAGACTCCTAGCTATACTAGACTAGCTAGAGCTACCTACCTTGCTACTATCCTAGCTAAAGGAATTCCTCTCCTTTAGGACTACCAGCCTCCTGTTTAACGGCTAAAAAAGCTAGTAAATCCTAGTACTAACAGGAGTACCCTAAGGCTTACCACTTTTACTAATCCTCTTAGTCCTATACCTCTACCCCCTATATAAAAGGCTAGAGAGAAAATACCCTACTATCTCTACTATAGGCTACATAGACGATACTAACCTACTAGCCTTTGGCAGGGAGGCTATAACAATGGTTAGATAGCTAGAAGAGGCCTAGAGAGAGTACCTAGACTGGGCAACAACCGCTAGAGTTACCTTCTTAGCAGCAAAGAGCAAGCTTATACACTTCCCCCCTAGAAGGAGGCCCTAGACCAACCCTATTAACCTAGGACTAATAGGGGACCCCCCCCCTATAACCAGCTATAAAGGCCCGTTTTCTAGGGGTCTGGCTAGACCCTAAGCTTACCTGGAAGGCTTACGCCAGCACCCTATAGTAGAAGCTAAAAACGCAGTCCCTTGCTATTACTAGGCTAGCTGGAAAGACCTAGGGACCTGGAATCGAAAAGACTAGGCTCCTATATATAGTAGTAATAAGGCTAGTCCTAGCCTATATAGCCTTGGCCTGGCATACCCCTATACCTATAATACCAAATAGGCCACAGGGTATAACCAGAGGCCTACTAGCAGCCGAAAACAAGGCCCTAAGGAGGGTTACAGGGGCTTATAAAAGGACACCGATCCGAAGCCTCCACTATAAGGCTAACGTCCCCCCCCTTAACCTCTACCTTAACGCCCTCTCCTTCTCCAGCTAAGCTAGGATAAACAGAGCTATAGGGAAAGAGGTAGCTAAGCAGAAGGAAGCCCTACGCCTTACCCTTAGAAACAGAACCCCTAGGACCAGCCTCCCCCTAAAAGGGCGTACAAAGTAAGAAAGAAAAAAGGAGGTAACAGCCTAGTAGTACCACTAATAACTAAGGAAAGCTATTAACAAGGAACCCCTTTATACCGCCTAGAAGGATCGCTATCTATAGGAGGCTAGGGCCTCCGGTTATAACCCCTATACAGAGAGCCTCTCAGAGAAATCAGCCAAGGCTACCTTTCAAGAGGAGAACCTAGCTAAGGCCTTTAAGAAGGCCTTCCAAAGACGCTACTATAACCTCTCTAAGGCTAAGAGCTTGCTGCTAATACAGGCCTGTATAGGGAAGATAGGCCTAAGAGGATTCCTATATACCTATAAGGTGCCTAGGGTTGATAACCCCCTCTGCCGCTGCTACCTAGCTACAGAGGACATCCAACATATATTTGACGGTTATCCGGCCTACCCTTCGGCCTCCTTTAAGGAGAGGGAAAGAGGGGATATATACAGCTTTCTCTATAGACTTAAAAAAAGGGGCAGCGGCGCTATACGCCCCCTAGTTCGCCACATTGCTACTAGACTGCTAGAATACTCTGTTGCTTAGAAGCTAGGAGCGGTCTAGCCTATACCCCTTTAGGCAGTATGTTTTTATACTCCTAAAGGGGCGGTATCTACTCTGGTAAAGATTAGCCTACCCCCTATCATACCCCCCCTTTTTTCCTATGTACGGTTATAGGTTTTTCACCTGTTGTACGGTTTTCCTATAGCACTAGTTCAGCCTACCTAGATATCCCCTACGGGGATTAGATAGCGTAATAGAATCTATCTAATAGTGTAATCTAGGCCTTCTACCTGTATAAAGCCCTTAGCTACTAACCGAGATTTATACTTAATAGGCCTATTTTTAGCGTCCTTTTTAACTTTAAGAACGTTTCGACAGGTAATAAGCTTATAGTTAGAAGGTAATTGACTCTTAGGTAGGAATTTAAAAACCTCTAGCTCTAATAACTAGATAAATTCCTTGGTAATGGCCTCTAACCACTTACTACGCTTATTTTTAGGTAGTTTTAAGACTTGCTTATAAGTAGTAGGCGTACTGTCCTTAGATATTACCCTTTTTTAAGCTTTATAGATAAAAGATAGTATATAGCTACTAGTCTGAGCTAAAAGCTTATAGTAATCGAGCTGCATTTTATCCCCCTTTGAAATAAGATCACTATTATTAAGAGGTTCGTTCGTTATAGGCTGGTTAGGCGCTATAACTTCTATAGGCTTAGGTGCAAAAATAGGCTCTATAGTTTAGGGAAAAGCCTCTGGTAATTCAGGCTTTCTAATAGATGTAGTAGGCCTAGTAGACTCTACTATAACCGGATTTATAGGCTTATCCAGTAAGGGTTTATCTAATTCACTATTGGAAGAAGATTCGTAGGGTTCTAGCTTACTAGGTCCTATTTCTATACTAACAGGCTTTTCAGTATTAAGATTAGAAGGGTCTAGGCTAATAGCCCCCTCTAAATCTAGGTCTAGGTCTACTCATTCCCCCTCTAAAGCTGTATTATTAGTAGGCTGACTTAGTACTATATTATCCTTTATAAACTTAAAAGTAGAGGTTTTAAGTACTGCCCTTTAAGACAGTATATATACTAGGTAGGTCTTAGAACATAATACTACTAGTAATTTACACTCTTCCGTTCTAGAGTTAAATCTTAACGATTTAGACTGTTTTTCTAGAGGTATAATAGCCTCTCCTCTAGCGCCTATAGCCCTATAGCGTTCTAGGTTAGGTATATGTGGAATACCAGGCTCTAGCTTGTTAAATAGCGCCTAGAAAGGAGTAGTTTCCTTATTAGTTATAGCTATACTATTAACTAATTCTACTATAGCCTCTAGTATAAAGTACTATAAATACTAGTATAAAGCGCTACTAAGAATAATATACCTCATATAGTGTAGTATAACTCTAACTAATCGTTCTACTAAGCTGTTCTACTTATAGATATAGGGGGCAGAAGTGCTGAATTTAATACCCCTTTTAGCTAACTAAGTAGTTAATAAATCAGTTATTTCAGTACCTCTGTTAAAGTGGAATTTAGTAGGATATCTACTAAAACCATTCCTTAGGCCTCTAAAAAAGCCCTGAATAGCATTAGCTACTATAGGGCCTGATTTATTAGGGTGGTTAAAAGCCTACTTATACCTACTTTTACAGTTAACTAGAAGTAAGACTATAGGGTTTCTATTATAAGGCCTAGGCCTAATTTTAACAGTATCCCCCTCTATTGAATCTAAGACCCTAGGTAGGTTAGGTATTAAAGCCTTACTAACCTTTCTTACTACTTTAGCTCGATTATAGCTAGAGCAGTGAAAATCAGCTTTCTTTATTTTATTAAAATTAGGCAGCCCTTTAGTAATACTAGAAGTCTTTTTCAAAAGACATAGGCCTATATGGCCTAGCCTAACGTGCCACAATTTAGCTAAATTAAGTAGATTATAGTAATCTTACTAACCTATTGTTAAACGTATAAAATAAGCTATAGCGCTCTAACGGTTATAGCTTAGGCAAAACGGATTTCAGTTCTCGAACTACTAGATATATAGCTATATTCTGGGGGCGGACCCACTTTTGTGGATGCCGCTGACTAAGCTATATATTCCACTATATAGCCTAGAAATAGCTTTAAAAGGCTTTTCTATTTTTAGATTTATGTCCTACTTTTGTAGAGACAGCCTTATTAGGTTGTATAAGCGCTAGAAATAGCCTTAAAAGGCTCTTCTATTAGGTCACCTACCTACCTTGTACCTACCCTATACCGCAGGAGCGAAAACAGAACTTACAGGAAAACTCGTGCGGCTTACCCTACAGCTTAAGTAGCCGTAAGTCGATTATTTAAAATCGTCAGCTTATTTGGGTTTTCGGGAAGGCGCTATACACCTACTAAGGCGCTCCTACCGTATAGAAGGCAGGAACGGTCCTAGAGGGTATATATAGGGAAGGAAATTGCGAAGCCTTACCTACTAGACTAGAAATCAAATTACTACGTTACCTACTACTATAAGCCTTATAGGCCTATAAGACCTACTAAAAGCCGTGATATATAAGCTTAAAGCCCTTATAATATAGCGCTATAGCCTATAACTATACCGTTATATAAGGACTTTTATAGAGGGAATACAGTAAAGGGCCCTACTTGACTATATTAGCACATAGACCGACATCACACATCCGAAAACGCGTTCTTGGTCAGGACTGCTCCAAATCGACTGCACTCTTTTGCAATTACTTCGTCCGATTAAGGACTTAATATACGCCAAATTTGGCTATAGCGCAGTCGCCCGTTCGATAGCGCTATAGTCGGATTCTAACTGTATAATATAGTTGACCGTAGCGAGAAATCTATAGTAGGGGCGTATAGGCCTAGCTATTATATACCTTATAAGCCCTTTTAGCACCCCTAACCCTCTTAGCCTTTACCCTACTACCCCTAACCCCTTAATTAACAAACCTACCCCTAAACCTAATAATATAAGCTATAACTTTATAACCTACCTTTCTAATACTGTTACTACTACTATTACTACTGCTACTACTTCTACCACTACCTCTACTACTGCTATAACCGCTACTAGGTCAAGCGATATACCCTTTAATAGCCCTTTTAAAGGGCTTTCTAATAGTTAATATACTACTACTGCCACTGCCCCTACCGCCGCCCCTATACCCCTTAAAAAGGGGAAAGAAAAGGCCCTTCCTCTAGCTACCCTTGCCCTTACCTTCTCGGGTCTTATAGACTAGATAGTCAGCCTTTTAATCAACAATCCGGCTTTTAAGGAAATTGTAGAATATATAGGGCTAGCTAGAAAGCTAGCCTTAATGTAAATACTAAAGGAGAAGGAGAAGAAGAAGATGCTAGCTCTGATATTTCCCCCTTTTACTACTTAGCCCCTAAAGATAAAGAAGTAGCAGCAATAGCAATAATAGTAGTAACATTAGCAATGGTAGCTAGCCCCTTAACCCTAGCCTAAGCCTAAGACCCGCTAAGCCTAGGCTACTATAGCAGTAGCTAAGGTAAAAGCAATAAAATAGGGCCTTAAAAACAGATCTTTATACGCCTAGGACTAGCTACCTCTACCTTTAGAAAGAAGACAGCCCTAGAGATCGTTTAAGTAGTTTGGAAGGCTATAGGGCACCCTATTAAAGGGGTAAGAACCCTGCTAAGCAGTAACCTTATACTTATTATAAAGGATAAGAAAATTAAAAGGGCTTTAGAGGAAAATACAGCTTAGCTAGCCTCTTTATTACTAGAGGCCTCCCTCTATACCACTACCTAGGTAGTAGCTGTTTAAGGGCTTATAATAGCTAACTAGGTAACGGAAGCTAGCCTCTTAGCAGTAGTAAAAGAGGTATATCCCTTAGCCCTCTAAGTAAAAGTCTAATATCCTCTTTAAATCAAAAGAATAAGAGTCTTAGTATTTATAGCCTTCTCTAGCTAATAAAAGGCTTATTAGGCCTGCTAAGATGGCATTTTCTAGGCCTATAAGGCCCTAAAAGCAGAGCCTTATATCGATAAGGCTAGGGCTCTCTAGTGCTTTAACTGCTAGTAGTAGGGGTATAAAGCTAAATACTGCTACTCCTCCTTCCTCTGCTATAACTATAGCTAAGATAAGAAGAAGTATACTAATAAGGCAGCCTATACTAAAGCCTAGTACTACCAGAACTGCCAAGGGGACTACTATACTAGGGTAGAAGAATGCCCTAAAAGAAAGAAGTATAGGGCTTAAGCAAAGGCCTATCTCTAGAATAGGCCTATTAACTTCGACCTTTTTAGCCCTTTTAAGCTAATAGTATTAATAGAGGAGTAGCTAGAAGGAGAAGAAGGCTATATAGTAGTAGCTGGAAAACGCCGTTAAGGATGCCCCTTTATACCCGCTACTACTACTGCTATTACCGCTACTACTACTACTATAGCCTCCCTTTTCTAATAAATAATAAAGGAGGCTTTTAGTAAGATTCCTACTACTACTTTCCCTTTTACTACTAGTCCTATAGTTACCAATTCTATACCCTTCTCCCTAAAGCCGGTAAGGGGCTCTATAGAAAAGGAGGATATAGATATACTCTAGCCCTTCTCTTACCTTTCTTCTACCTTTCTTTCTTTAGACTACTCCCTCTTTTTCTCTTTAGACTACCTCCTCCCCCCTCTCTTTAGCTGGTATCTTACTACTATACCTAAGGTAAAGGGGAAGGTTATAGAACTAGGCTTATAAGCTTCTAAGCTTTAAACCTAGCCCTACCTTTACCCCTTCTACTAATAAGACCCCCTTTCTAATTCCCCTACCCTAAGCTCTATATTAACTGAGATATAGGGCGTTCTTATAGGAGATAGGTAAGGGAATAGGTGCTATTTTCTTAGTAGCCTTCTAGACAGCCTCCCCTTACTTTGTTTTTCTTTTAGTACTGCTCTTATCCTCTTGTCAGACCGCCTACCTTGTCAAGCTCGTTAGAGGTTTTTCATCCGTTTTCCGGTTTTCCTCTAGCATAAGTGTAAGCTAGCAGCCCCTTATAGCCCTATAAGGGACTCTATAGGAGTAATAGATATCTATCTATATTAGTACATACCTAGGAAGTGCTATTTAGGCCATATCAACGCTGTTGCTGCCCCTACGTACCCTATACAACTACTACTAGTAGGCTATAGTGGTTATAGATCCTTATATAGGATTACCCATTCCAATAGGTTATAAGCCTGGATAGCCTATAGGATAGTTATCGTTAGAGTCCAATTTCAAAGCGCTATCTCTACCTATATGTATAGGGCTATTGAAGCCTCTTATAGCTGAGAATATAGTACTTTATTAGCCCTAAAAAGCTTTATATTACATCTTATTAAAGGCCATTTAAGGACTAAAAAGCCTGAAAATCTAGAAGGAGAAATCGCTAAGAAATCTAAGTCCTATAGTATTGACGAGCATTTAGGGCTCTTATACGCTTAGGCTAAGATACTTACCTATACTAAAAGACCTTTCTACTTATAGCTAGAAGTAGAAAGGCTAGCGTTTTAGAATTTCTAGCGCTAACGACCTATATTTCCCTACTATAGAGCCCTTCCTAAAGATATATCTATAGGCGGTGGTTAAGTCCCTACATCGAAGTCTCTAGTCCCTTTCTTAGAGCCTAGTTTAGAATTTCTACTAGAAAGCCCTACTAAGTAGCAAGTAGGCAGCGCTATAAACCTACTAAGCGCTAAGACTATCCTAGAAAGTCACTACTATAATTAGTGAGCTAGCTAATTAGCTTTAGTGAACTGGAAGCTAATTAAGTGCTTTTACTAGCACTATAAGTAAATAGTAGCCTATTTACAATGGCGGATCAAGCTAAAGGGAAGGGCATAGCCCCTAAAAGGGCTAGTAACCCAGCTGATTCAGGGCAATCTTCTAGGCCTCTACTACCTATACGAACCCTATTAGAAGATAAGGAAGATAGCGAAGACTATAGAAAGGTTATAGAAGTCCTAAAACAGTATATAAAATCTTATAAGCGAGTTATAGCTAGCTAATTTAGTGATATAAAAACACTACTTTTAAGTCTAAATACCCTAAAAGCCTCTATCGAGGAGAGCGTTAGCGCTATAAAGAATATATCTTCTACTTTAGCTTCTCTAACTAATAGTAGTAACGCTGCGGCTACTACTACTGGAAAGACTAGCTATAGTCCTAGATTTGATCCTTTTAGCGGTACTATAGATTTAGATTCTCCTCCACGTCCCCCTATGAAAGAGCCCCACCTAGGGCCGGCTATAGATAATACAGCTACTAGTAATTTAGCCCCCCTATAGATATAGGGTCTAAGGAAGGCTTTAAGGATACTATTACTAGTAGTATAGTAAAGGAGCTTTCTAAAAAGGCCTATACTTTACCGGACAATAGTAAGCTTAGCAGGGAAAGCAATTTTGAATAGTAGATTCAGGCTTTAAGTATAGTGCTAAGAGCGTTAGGGATATCTAATTTTTTGGAAAACCCTAATATATCTAACACTTATAGGGACTCTGATTAAGCTGTTCTTTTAATACTTCTACGTAATAGCTTATCTAGTAGCCCTAGGGCTGCTATATCGTGGATTCATATACCTTCTAAGGCCTTTAAGCTGCTTGTTAGGCAGTATAGCCGACCTATAGAGTCTAAAAAGGAGGACGTCTATAACGAATTCCACGCCCTTACCTTTAGTACCTATAAAAAAGGCTTATCAGCGTTTAACGCTGAATTTAACGGCTATCTTGCTAAGCTTACTATAGCTAAAATAGATATAGATCCCTCTTTAATACTAAATCAGTATTTTAAGGCTCTAGAATCTAAGTTTCCTAGCTAGGTATCACGCTAAAAGAGCTCTATAAGACAGGCTAGAATACTAGGTCTTACAGCCTCTAGCCTTAATATAGAATATCTAATAGCTAATATTTTAGAAGAATCTAGGAACCTAGCTATAGAGGCGTATAGAGCAGCTTACGTGGCTAATAGCTCTAATTCAACCCCTGATTCAAATTCTAACCCTAGTAAGAAGGGTAAAAATAAGAAAAAGGGTAAGAAGAAGGCTAGTTATAATGTCAAAGGGTAGAATTATAGTACTAAAAGTGCTGAACAAGCCTCCTTTATACTAGGGTCCTATAACCTAGCTATAGAAGAAGAAGGGGAATCTGACTCTAGTTCCGATTCTAGTTCTTCTAGCGATTCTAATACCCAATTAGCATAGCTATTAGCATTAAAAGTGTATAAGAAGCGTAAGGACTTTAAAGGAAAAGGCCTAAAAACCTCTTCTAATAACAAGGCAAAATATAAAGATAATCAGCCTAGAAGACGCCCTAGAGACCCCGCTCTTTATAATAGTTGGCTATACAATATGGGATCTACGGACCATATTAGTAATAGTAAAGAGCGGTTTACTACCTTTATGCCTAACATAGGCCAGTTATACCCTATTAACACTAGAAATAGCCCTATAAGCCTAGCTAGTATAGGCTCTATTATTCTAGAAGTATTATCTAGAAAGGCCCCCCCTACCTATACCAAATTAGTATTAGATAACGTTTTATACCTACCTAATATTAATATAAATATTATTAGCAGGGTTAGGCACTATAATTCAGGAGGTTGCCTTATAAAGGAAACCCTATACAGAGGTGATAGACGCTATATAGCTGTACTAGACTTTAAGAAATCAGGATTTTTTCTTAACTTTAAAGGCAGCTCTAAGCCTATATTACATGCAAATTTTGCTTTTCCTTTAGGCCTTTCTAGTTATACGACTAAAAGTATAGAGCTACAGCGTAATAAGATAGTAGTGGAAATTCCTTCTAATTCTATTAGAAAGGAAGACCATAGACCTATTATAGAGATTGCTATAGTATCTGAAGCTATAGAGCCTAAAAAGCGCTATAAGCTAAGGAATTCTCCGGCTAAGGGCACTACTTTAGAAGGTATAGGACCTTCTTTAAGGGGGAAAAGGCCCTATAGGCCTATAGAGCCCTGAGCCACTGCCTAGGCCCCCTTTCAAAGTCCCTGTAAGACTAGGGAGCCTAAGCCCTTAACTAGTACTGGAGACCTGCCCTATATGCTAAGAGAGCCAGTTATAGAGGGGAATAAAGTAGAAAAGGCTATATCTAGCCCTACTTTAAAGGAGCCTAATATAGGTCAGCGAGATTACTATAATCTACTTAATTTAGCTAAATTGTGACACGTTAGGCTAGGCCATATAGGCCTATATCTTTTGAAAAAGACCTCTAGTATTACTAAAGGGCTGCCTAATTTTGATAAAATAAAGGAAGCTGATTTTCACTGCTCTAGCTATGATTAAGGTAAAGCAGTAAGAAGGGTTAGTAAGGCTTTAATACCTAACCTAACTAGGGTCTTAGACTTAATAGAGGGGGATACTGTTAAAATTAGGCCTAGGCCTTATAATAGAAACCCTATAGTCTTACTTCCAGTTAACCGTAAAAGTAGGTATAGGTAGGTTTTTAACCTACCTAATAAATCAGGCCCTATAGTAGCTAATGCTATTAAGGGCTTTTTTAGGGGCCTAAGGAATGGTTTTGGTAGATATCCTACTAAATTCCACTTTAACAAAGGTACTGAAATAACTGATTTATTAACTACTTAGTTAGCTAAAAAAGGTATTAAATTTAGCACTTCTGCCCCCTATATCTATAAGTAGAACAGCTGAGTAGAACGATTAGTTAGAGTTATACTAGACTGTATAAGGTATACTCTTCTTAGTAGTACCTTACCCTAGTATTTATAGTACTTTATACTAGAGGCTATAGTAGAATTAGTTAATAGTATAGCTATAACTCATAAGGAAACCACTCCTTTCTAGGCGCTATTTAACAAGCTAAAGCCTGGTATTCTATATATACCTAACCTAGAGCGCTATAGGGCTATAGGCGCTAGCGGAAAGGCTATTATACCTCTAGAAAAACGGTCTAAATCGTTAAAATTTACCTCTAGAACGGAAGAGTGTAAATTACTAGTAGTATTAGGTTCTAAGACCTACCTAGTATATATACTGTCTAGAAGAACAGTACTTAAAACCTCTACTGTTAAGTTTATAAAGTATAATACAGTACTAAGTTAGCCTACTAATAATATAGCTTTAAAGGGGGAATTAGGAGACCTAGACCTAGATTTAGAGAGGGCTGTTAGCCTGGACCCTTTTAATCTTAATACTAAAAAGCCTATTAGTATAGAAATAGGACCTAGTAAGCTAGAACCCTACGAATCTTCTTCTAATAGTAAATTAGATAAACCCTTACTGGATAAGCCTATAAATCCGGTTATAGTAGAGTCTACTAGGCCTACTATATCTATTGGAAAGCCTGAATTACTAGAGGCGTTTGCCTAAACTATAGAGCCTATTTTTATACCTAAGCCTATGGAAGTTATAGCGCCTAATCAGCCTATAACGAACGAACCTCTTAATAATAGTAATCTTATTTCAAAGGGGGATAAAATGCAGCTTAATTACTATAAGCTTTTGCTAAGACTAGTAGCTATATACTGTCTTTTGTCTATAAAGCTCGAAAAAGGGTAATATCTAAGGATAGTACGCCTACTACTTGTAAGCAAGTCTTAAAACTACCTAGAGATAAGCATAGTAAGTAGTTAGAGGCTATTACCAAGGAATTTATCTAGTTATTAGAGCTAGGGGTTTTTAAATTCCTACCTAAGAGTCTATTACCTTCTAACCGTAAGCTTATTACCTGTTGAAACGTTCTTAAGGTTAAAAAGGACGCTAAAAACAGGCCTATTAAGTATAAATCTCGGTTAGTAGCTAGGGGCTTTATATAGGTAGAAGGCCTAGATTATACAATAACCTACGTCTTTACTAGTATACTACCTACTTAGCGTATACTTCTAGCTATAGGTGCTGTTCTAGACTGGCAAATAGAACAAGCTGACTTTATAGGGGTATTTCTTAATAGCGCTCTTAGAGAAGAAATATATATAGAAATCCCTGAAGGACTATTAGACCTAGCAGCTTCTAATAAGGCTATTTATAAGCTTTTACTAAAATACAGCTATTGTCGATTGCTAGCGGGCTATCGTAGCTGGTATGGGTTGGTCACGGTAAGGGAATGGCTAGATATGGGGCATAACCCCCATGCTAGCGCTAGGCACAACCCTAGTCAGGATACAGGGCCATAACGCCCTGTATTTAGGAGAGCGAGAAAGAGAGGGAGAGAGGAAAGACAGATAATCAATCAACACTATAGGAATCGTACTTGTTATTTTGCTCTTTCTCTATCTTGCTATTCTTGTTCCTTACTATCTACTAGAAGCCTTTTACTATAGTAAGAGCGAATTAACACTGATTAGTTTGTATTATTTTAATAGATAGTAGGAGCATAGTAGCTAGATTAATAACTATACTAGAAGTATACCTATAAAGAGGAAGAGCTAGGCTAGCTATAATAAAAGACGGATCTCTTTATTAAGTATATCTAACCTATAAATATACCTTAAAACAAAGAGATAAAACGCAGATATGCTTTTGAAAAACGACTTTACTTGTCCGACATTTTTCAGCGGATATAACGAACGACAATTCAATACTATAACCGTAGCTTAAAACCTAAAGATAGAATGCGATATGCAATTTGAAATGGCTAATACTATAATATAGATATATATACTAACAGCTAAAGATAAGATGCTTAATAAGCTGCCCTAATAGCTATTGCCTAGTAAAGCCTACCTACTAGACGTAGTAACCTTCTTCAAAACCTTAGACTATATTGAACTGGGCTATAAAGATAAGAGGATTATCAATACCTATATATTAATAGAAATAATAGAATACTAGAGGTTGAAAATAAAGGGAGAAAGGCTATAAATAAGGGTAATTAATAGCTTTAACAGGTAGACTAATAGAGACTTTTAGAAGGCTTTTATGATTATTAAAATAGAGTTAGTAGAACTGCTTAAAGCTAGTAGTTTTACTATAAGCCTAATAAGAAGCTACTAAGACGCTAAACTAGCTAGGTTTGCCAACGATAAGAGCCTTATCGGTAAACCTACCTATTAGCCAGTCCTATTAGCCGCCTCCTTACCTCTTTAGCTAGTAATAGTACCTCTACTATTATAAGTTTTCTCGCCTGCCCTAGGTAAAGGTATACCTCTACTGCTATTAGTACTAGGCTTCCCTTTACTACCTAAACTGCCAAATTTAGGGCCTAAGCTAAGGAGCTTAGTATAAGGACTAGAAGGAAATAAAGGATATAAGGGAGGACTTAAGTATAGGAATGGAACTAGGCCTAGATATAAAAATAGATTTAACCTAAGGTAACTAGGGTTTATTCTAGGACTACTAGGCTTTAACCTATAACCTTAGCAATACTACCCCTATTAGTAATACTAACTATAGTAATATTACTAGCAGTACTACCCTTAATAGTAGTAACAAAGAAGGTATAATCAGCCTTCTATTCTATCTAACCTATTAGAGGTTACTAGAGTTAAAATAGAGAGTCCGGAATACCTGGAAATTCCCCTAAGGCTAACCTAGAGGGATAACAACCCCTATATTAATCGAAAGCTATATATAGACTTCGGAAAAGCATAGAATAGCAGTAACTGCTATAATAGGGCAGAAATAGAGATACTAGACGATAAAGTTAAGATTTTCCTTTATTAGTATATAATGTTTTAGATCGACTATGCTACTTTGTACCTGGTTTTTCCCTATATCCTCTTTAGTAGGGCTAGAGACTACTAGGTTAACTACCTTAACTGCCTTCTTCCTTTCTACTTAGTTTATACTAAACTAAGTAAGTATTTCGAGATAGATACTAAAAAGCAGAACCTAGTAACAATATAGAGCTCTATTACTTTTAGAAGTATATAATAAGAAAACCCTGGAAAAAGTAATAAAGAAGTCCTCTAGCTACTGCTTAATAAGCTACTGGTAATTTAGCAGGCTTTAGGGCCTATTTACCATAGCGAGGAAATCCTTACTTTAAATATAGTAAGGGTATGCTATAGAGTGCCCGAACTGAAGTTAGCTTTATATAAGCCGATTAAAGGATTTAAGGAGCTAGTGGCTATACTATAGGGCATACTAGAAGTAAAGGAAATAAAAAGCTAGTAGTATCTAATAGACTAGTAGTATTTCTCTAAGAAGTTATAGCTAAGGTCTACCCCTAGAAGGTCTTAATACTACTAGATTTATAAGAAGGATAGGTACTACTTTACTAAGTACTTAGAAGAGGAGTAGAAGAAGAATCGACTTAACTAGCTAAAAAGCCGGTAAATCGACCCTAATAGGGGGAAGAAGAGATATTAGTTGTTTCTAGTCGACTATAAGGGCTCTAAGTCTAAAGGAAGTATAGCAGAGGACGATTTTAATAACTATAGCCTAAAGGATTATACTATAAAAGACTCTGCTAGAAACGATATAGTAGTAGCTTTCTTTACTAATAAGGCTTTCTTATACAGATTATATAGGGAAGAACCCTGCTATAGTAGAGAACTTAAAGATATACTATACGCCGCGCTCTCTTCTATGCAATTTATGCTTAATAAGTATTCCAAAACAGTATTCTAGGGTATTATGCCGGATATAGGTGCCGCTAATTTTTTAACTGCTAGTATACGTTAAGTACTAGCCCTATAACGCTAAGTACCCGGTATCTATATCGATAGGGCAAGGGCTAGAGAGGCTAGTATTACCTTTAGCCTAGGTAAAGTAAAGGAATCTATCGGTATGGTTATAGTAGATACTGCTGCTAGGAAGGTAACTTTCTACGTTCTAGATATACCTATCCTTTTTCTTTTTTACCTTTAAGATATAGATTAGCTTAGGGTATACCTGGATAATACGACGGATACTATAGTTAAGGGTAAGTAGTAGATCCCGATTATCCGAAGATAGGGCTACCTATAGATCCTAGTACTTAATAGTATAGTATATACTATGTTTATATAGGACAAAGCGCAACTGCGCTTAATAGAACTTACGGAATCCTAGCTATAGCAAATTCATTAACATTACAGCTACCTATTAGTAGAAAAGCTATATAAGCTCCTTAGCTATACCGACTATCAAGTAGAACATAGTACGTTAGAGCTTATTAATAAGTTCTGCTACTTCTACTAGGTTAAGGGGCCGGTACCTAGGCGTTTTAAATTTACGCTTAAGGACAATATCTACTTTAACTATAAGGTAGTAGTAGATATCCTGGATCTCAACAGCTAGAAAGTCCTCTATGTAGTTGATACGGCTACCTCCTTTTAAGCAGCCTGTTTTCTAAAGGATATAACGGTAAAAGAGACTTAGGAACGGTTAAAGGAGTGCTAGATAGATATATATCTCAGGCTGCCGGATATCCTTTGTTATAACCAGGGGACTAATTTCATAGCCAAGGAATTCTAGGTAGAGGCGAAATTAGCCAGTATTATAGTAGTAGATATCCTAGTTAAGGCTTATAACTCGGTAGAGAAGGTAGAGCGCTACTACGCCCTACTATGCCAGGTATACGAGATTATATAGGAAGAGGCCGGCACTACTATGTTAAAAACAGCTAGCTTATAAGCTATAGTCTTTGCTATTAATAATACAGTAGGGCCTAGCAGTTTGATCCCTACCCTACTAGTCTTTAGTGCTTTTCCCTAGCTAACTGGAAATTCGCTACTAAGTCCAGATTAAGTTATAAGGGCAGAAGCTATCAAAAAAGCAATAGCTAAGCTTAAGAGGTAGTAAGGCAAGCGGGCTATTAGGGAGGCTCTTAGCTGCCGAAACAGCCCTAATACCAAGATAGTACTACCTAGTATGCTAGGTATTAGCTAGGAAGTCTTAGTCTACTATGAAAATAACAGGTAGACCGGGCTATATAAGGTATTAGCGGTGTTAGAGACTTCTATAACTATAGATATAGTTAATAGTACTATGGACTTTAGGAGTATAGTTATAAAACCGTACTGCTAGGAGCTATAGAGGGGGCTATAGGGGGAGCTATAGGAGGAGGGGAACGCTAAAGACCTGGAAGATCCAGATATAGCAGAAAAGTTCGTCTACTCTAACCCTATACTACTAAAAAGGTAGGGCTGGCCTAGGAGAGAAAGAGGGGCCTAGGTTTTACCGGAGATTATAGACCTATAACCCAACATACTGCCTAGATATAGCACGACTTATACCGCGAAACCCTAAGATAAGGTACAGCCTATGCTAATAAATAATATACTACGACTTAGACGGACGACCTGCAATTCTAGTATGCCGGATAAGCTGCAACTTACACTGCGTTTTACTATTTCGGACTACAGCTACGCCCTTATATCTAGTAGGGACCTTGCAAGTTAAGTCCCTATAGGACTCTTCCTTTCTAAGAAGGAGAGGAAGGACTATACCCTAGCCCTAGAATTACAGTACTAAGGCAAGATTACCATGCCAGGTAAGCCGTTTAAGGCCTTAGACAAGGCTAAGATCGACGCCCTCCTTAAAAACAGTGTTATTAAGGTGATCTAAGAGCTAAAGGACCTCTATAGCGTTAAAGTGTTTAAGTTAAGGATGGTTTAGAAGGTAAAGGACAAGACTTCTAGCCTATATAAAAAATCAAGGCTAGTAGCCTAGGGGTATAGTAATCTAGGAAAGAATAGTCTTCTTACCTAGTTACCGACTATCCAATAGTATACCTAGCGGATTTTACTTGCCCTTTACCCTTCTCTTCTTTACGATTTTAGGCTATACCTATAGTTACAAGATATTATATAGGCATATATATAGTCTAAGATAGCCCTAAACCGCAAAATACTCCTTTATCTGCCTAAAGAGCTTTAGGGTAAATATCCTACTAGCGCTATTTTACAGGTAAACCGCCTGCTATATAGTATAGTAGAGGCAGGGCTTTACTAGTTTGCTACCTATATACAGTAGTATATAAATTACCTTGGTCTTTAGTCTTCTTCTTTTAATCCTTATCTTCTGATTTCTACTGCTATACTAGGAAAGGGATTTAGGCTTATTAGCTTGTAAACCGACAATACCCTTATTATTAGGGATAATTCCTTTTCCTAGTTAGAAGAGGAAGAGCTAGAAAAAGCCGGCTTTAAGTCAAAGCTGGCTACTAAGGTAGTAGATAGGCTAGAGGTGGATTTTAACGGCTGCCGGCTTTACCTCTCTAACGGCAACCTTTCAATACAGCAAAAAGGGCAGGGTAAACGCCTGTCCCTTGTCGATATAAAGGGGGTAATACCTGCTTAGTAATATATTAAGCAACGTACTTAGGGGGCTTATTTAGCCTCTATCTGCCAGCTAGAGGCGGCTTTCGACTTAGCTATAGCTGCCCAAGCCCAGCAGCCCTAGCTAGAGGACTATAAGCACCTTAATACCCGGATCTAGTAGCAGATGGATAATATGGAAAAAGGCCTAGTTTATTACCCTTTGGATCTTGCTATAGCTAAGCTCTTTATCTTCGTTAATAGGTCCTTTGCTAATAACGCAGACCTGACTTCTTAGATCAGCTATATTATACTACTAGCCAACAAAGATAATGTACCGGGAGAGGCTGCTTTTTGAATTTATAGAAATATAGTCTACTAATCCTTAACAAAGTATAAAAGGGTAACGAGAAGCATACTAGCCAGCGAGATCTATAGGATAGTAGCCGGCTTTAATATCGGTTTTATAGTCTAGTAGACTATTTCTATAATTTTTACCTGCCTTAGCCTAGGGGCTAACCTTCCGATTATTCTTTATATAGACTCTTTTAGTCTATATAAGTACCTTGTTAAGCTTAGCAGTACTATCGAAAAGCGCCTTATAATCGATATTATAGCTTTATAGCAGAGCTACAAGAATAGGGAGGATTAGAAGGTTAGGTAGATCAATAGGAAGGATAACCTAGCGGATGCTATAACGAAAAGACTGCCTAACCAGGCACTTATAGCGCTAGTTAACAATAATATAGCTAAGATATGCATAGAGGGTTGGGTAACGCGGCGATAATTGCCGTATAGCGGCTATAACGTACCGACAAAAGAAAGACAGTAAGGGCGGGACATACTATACGCTAATACGCTATAGAAGAGGAGGGAGGACAAGGCGCAGATACGCTGTAAAACGGGAGTATAAAACGCAATAAGTATAGTAGGACTGCAAAATAAAGCGCGATATACTTTTACATTTTTTATATTTTTATATTTTCCTTCTCCTCCTCTCCCTATACTACTAACAATAAAAGTACTTTAGCTATATAGGCCGACGCCTATATATAGGCCTTTTATAAGGCCTTCTTCCCTATCCCTACCAAGTCTACCTCCTCCTTACTGCTGCTAGGCAGCGTAAGAACGTAGCGGACGGCAGACTGCTACTCCCGCTAGTCCCTATACTATTGCTTCTTAGTAGCCTTTAACAAGTTAGTATATCGCTAAGAAGATAGAGGGAAGGACTTACAGTAGAGGTAGGCTTAGAAGCCATAAGGACTTTAAGATAGTACGCTATAACAGGGCATACTAACGTAGAGCTATATAGGCAAATTAGAGTGTAACTGCAGTTTTATTTGTATAAGACAAAGCGCTTATAGCAGCTTATAACTACTACCAGCTAAGCAGGACTAACAACAGCCGCTAATAACCCTAACGCGATCCCGGCAATACTAGTCCTAACGCTATACGTTATTAGGACCCTGGCCTTTACTAGCCGTTACTGCCTAGATATAGTAGATATATATATCGGCATAGGGCGTACTAGGGGGGCTATAGGGGTAGGACACAACGCGCTATCGCTTATACAGCAGTATATCTAGAAATTACGAAAATGTTAGCTATATTCTAAAGCATAGCTGCGCTTTAAAACCTACCTTTATAGCGCAAAGCGCCTTCGCCATGCTTATACGTACCGCTACCCTTACCTTTATTAGTACTATTACTAGTACTGCTATTAACGCCGTTGTTATTGCTACTACCGCCCTCCTCCTCCTCTGCATTAGTAGAAGGTATATACGCCCCGTTATAGGCGTTATTATCGTCCTTATCGGCTATAAGGCTAGAATTAGTAGTATATCTGCCGGCGTTGCTGCTAGTAGTGCGCTTAGAGCGCTATAGGCCCTCTTTCTTAGCTAGCTTACTAGCCTGGGCATTAGCCGCAGCCTCCTTACGCTTCTTACAGCGCTTAGCAGCCGCTGCCCTACCTGCCGCAGTATAGGCCTTGGCCGACTTACGCCGCTTAGCCTTATAAGCAGCTGCGCGATAGGCAGCCGGCATGATCTTGGCCGGCTTGGCCAGCATAGGCGCTAGGGCTAGGGGTATAGTAGATATGCCTATATCGCGCTAGGGTATTAATAAATAAGACGTATCTATGCTAATAATACGTAGGATACAACGTATATACAGCGGATAATAAAGCTAGTATAGCGGACAATAATAAAGTACTTACCTAGGATAGTATATACCGAGTTATCCGAGTTAGAAAGGGAGTCTATGTTAGCTATAAGCAGGTTAGTAAACAACGAATCGTAGTAGTAGTAGCAGTAGGGCAAGCAGGCTATATATATATATATTTTTATTAGCGAGACTTGAAAGAGAAGGACTATATTAGAAGTACAGGCTAGCCTATTATTCTATTTATTCTATAGCGGACGGTCTAGGAGTGTACAACAATAAGAAGATAATGCCGGCAGAAAAGGGCATTATTAATTGGTTAAGGGATAGGCAGGCTATAGCTAAGGAAGAAAAGGGAAAAGGAGATAGAAGGTGGTTGTATAGTGGGATTAGTACAGTAATAGGCAATGTAGATATGTTACGGTAGACAAAGCGTAACGCGCACTTTGTATAGTACTTGTAAGACGCAACGTGCGACTTATCTTATAGGAATAGGGTATATTAAGAATTGATTATAGGACGCGATACGTGCCTTATCTTTTATAGACAAAGCGCGTTAAGTAGTGGACTATAGGTAAGGATGTCCTATAAGGACGGACCGTAACTAAAAAGAAAAGAGAGCTAGTGTCGATTGCTAGTGGGCTATCATAGCTAGTATGGGTTAGTCACAGTAAGGGAATGGCTAGATATAGGGCATAACCCCTATGCTAGCGCTAGGCACAACCCTAGTTAGGATATAGGGCTATAACGCCCCGTATTTAGAAGAGCAAGAAAGAGAGGGAGAGAGGAAAGACAGATAATCAATCAACACCATAGGAATCGTACTTGTTATTTTGGTCTTTCTCTATCTTGCTGTTCTTGTTCCTTACTATCTACCGGAAGCCTTTCACTGCAGTGAGAGCGAATCGACAGCTATAGTCCTTCTACTCCTAATATTATTAAACTATCTAAAGCGTTATATAGTCTAAAACAAAGCCCTAGAGAGTAGCAAGATAAGCTTAAAATCTTACTTAAGAGCCTAGGCTATCTCCCTCTTATTTCAGATCTAGGGGTCTTCTATAATACTAAAACCTGCTACTTTATTGTTACCTATATAGATAACTGTCTATTTATAGGGCCTGATATAGGCTATATAACTGATTTAAAGAAACGGCTTAATAAGGTCTATGCTATAGAAGACTTAGGGCCTACCGCCTATTTCCTAGGCGTGCAGATTATAAGGGATAGACCTAATAGGCGCCTATAGCTTAACCAGTTATAGTGTATAGAAGAGGTGGTTAGCCGCTTTAACTTAGCCGATTCTAAGCCTATATCGATTCCCTTATAGCTAGGGCTAGTAAGTCAACTTTAACTAGAGGAAGATATTGCTAGCTACCTCTATAATTCTATAGAAATTAAGCTCTATTAAAGCCTAGTAGGAATAGCTATATATATATATACTCTTTACTAGGGTAGATATTAGCTTTACTGTATAGTAGCTCTCTAGGTCTTTAAATAGACCTATAAAATCACACTTAAACGCTGCTAAAAATCTTTAAAAGTATCTTAATAGTACTAAAGACTATAGCATCTGTTTTAGCTATAACGGAAATACAGTAGCTGATCTAGGGCCTAAGCTTAGTAATAGTAGTAATATAACTACTAAGCTTAGTAGAGACTTTCACTCTAAGGAAGGGCCTAGGCCCCTAACTACTACCTCTACTACTATAGTAGATTCTAGAAATGGTAAAGGTAGTAGCCGGACTTCTATAATTAATAGTAGTCTAGTCCCTATAGGCTTTAGTAATTCTGATTTTACAGGGGATAAGGCTACTAGTCAATCCACCTACAGCTATCTATATAAGTTAGCCGGTAGGCCTATTAGCTGGAAAACGAAAAGAGCTACTACTATTGCTCTCTCTACCCTAGAAGCTGAAACTGATGGACTTACAGAGGCTATACGCGAAGTACAGTGGATTATAGGGCTATTTTCTAAACTTTACAGACCTATAGACTACCCTATTACTCTCTATAGAGATAATCAGGGCTCTATAACAGTGGCTAATGACCCAGCGCTATACGTTAGAACTAAGTATACCCTGCTAAAATTCCGGTATGTTAGAGATCAGGTTAAGGCTAAAATAGTTACTATTATATATCTTAATACTAAGTGTATGCCGGCTGACAGACTTACTAAAGCCCTACTAGTTAGTAGCTTTCAGTCTTTTATTAGGCTTTTAGGACTATAACCTAAGGGAGCTTTTTACTAAGCTACCCTCTACCCCTATATATATAGAAGGCCTGGCTTAGCCTAATTAGCTTATAAGACCAGTCAATAGTACCGGCTACTTTATAGCCCTCTAGAATCACCTAATTCCTCTATATAGCCTTAAAAGGCTTATAAGGTCCTAGCTACTATAGTACAGTTCTATAGGCGCCCTTGTACTGGCATTAGCTCCCTATAGCGTTAGAGAGGCCTATATTACTCTAGCTACGTCTAGAAGTACTCTAGTATATAGTAAAGCTATATTGAAACAGAGCAGCAGACCCACGAGAAAGTAGGAGCAGCTGTCTAAAGGTAATAGGCAGCTGTATATCGAACAGCTGTCTAGACAAGAGGATAAGAGGTATGTACATACCAAGGCTATAGTCTCCCTGATTAGGGGAGACTAAGGTGGACAGGTGTAATAGAACTAAGTAAATAGGCTAAAGTAGCCTAGAGGTAAAAAGTAGATGGAATATCTAAATGGGTAAAATGTAACTATATAACTGTAATAATTAGGATGGATGATTCCTCTTGTCTCTGAATATAGGAAGGAAAGCTAGCTTCTTATACTATTATCCTCCTTATACTGTCAATTCGCAATCTTATTGTTAGCCTAGAATAGGATAAGGGGCGGAAAAGAAAGACTAGCCTTATCTACCTACTCTACTATATAATAGAAGAGAAAGTAGACACAGGTCTCCTCTAAACAGAGGGAGAAGAAGAAGAAAAATAAGCGGCGGCTAGTTATATACTAGCTACGCCGATCTATACCTCCCTATAGCTCCTGCGAAAGACGGAAGGCAGTAGGAGATATAAACCCCTAAAACAAATACCGGATAACATTAACAATATAGGGCACCTCTGTCTAGAGTAAGGATAATCGGGAAATATAGATTATATATATGTAATAAGGTATACTAAGATCGTACTAGGTTTATATAGGATTAAGGTCAAGGGAGCTAACTATAGCTAGTAATACTCTAAGCAAGAAAAGCAAGAAAAAGAAGGTATTAAACTATAAACCTACTTAACTAACCTATCTATTATTACCTGATTATAGCTGATTAGTCTGTCCTAGCCTAACCTTTATAGCCTTAGGGGTATAGTAGTAATAATTCCGGTATAGTGATATTCATTCCTATATAAAGCTTTTTACTAGCCTTATCCGTCTTATCGTCCTTCTTATACTATAGAGCAGGTATATTATCTGGCTTAAGATCCCTTATAAGCGTTGATCGAGTAACCCTTCTAGTAAGCGAAAGTACAGTAGGTTAAAGAGTGATATTTCGCCTAGTCCGCCGCGATTGTAGTATAGCGACGCTCTTTTTGGTTAACCTAGGCTGCTTAGGTGTAGTAGGCTATATAGCAGCCTTTTTAACAGACTTCGGTTTCTCTAGTGTAATAGGGCGGGGAAGATCCTTTTTAATAGACTTTTACTTACTAGGAGCAAAGGGACGTAGAACAGTCTTCTAAACAGATGCTATCTACTTAGGGATAGCTTAGTATATAGGTATCTACTACTATAGTATAGGAGTAGTTTACTATAGTACTAGTGCTTCAAGCAAAAAAGGGCTTTAACGAGATTGTTAGATAGATAGTTCAGCTATCTATGCTACTAAATTTCTAGGAATCGACCTAAGTAAACCTAAGGAAGCACTCCTTGTTCCCTAAATATATATAAGGGCGTTGTTATCTATTATTATATCTGCTAGAGCTAGGGTACTAAATGCTAGGGTGGTGAAACTCTAAGTCTAGATAATCTATAATATGCTTATAGGTAAAAGCTTATTGATAGAGACCTGACTACTAACCGGGTATGGATTTAGCACCCTAGATCCTAGCCTTACTCTAAATACTTTAGCGATCCCTAACATCTAAGTATGCTGTAAGTAAGCTGAAATTGATCCCTACTTCTATATTACATCTTAGCCGAACTAGGGTTCTATTTTCCATTATAGAACAAGCGTTAAATCGTTCTTATCCTTGATAACCTAGTTATAGAAGAAGGATCGGGCTGCCTTAATAACGGCGTACCTATAGGAAAAGTTGTCCTTAATGTTAAAGCAGAATTTCGACCGGCAAATATACATTAGGTTAAAGATACAAGCTCTAGATATAAGTAGGTAGGGGATAATTATATCTACCTATATTATTATCATTTCGTTATCTATATCGTTAGCTTTGTTAGGAAGGCCTGAATCCCAAACCTTATAGATCTGCTTAAGCTGATTATAAATAGTAAGAACCTAATAGTTCCTATAGATATATATAACCATAAGCTAGAAGCGCTTCCTAAGGGCCTTATAGCGGACGTTCCCCTTAGTAGGGTAGAGGACCAGGCTTATTAGGTAGTTGCCCTTTTTATCAAAAGTTAAAGCCGTTAAGTATAGCGTAATAAAAACGTATCTCTTAAATATATATAGTGTTGATTGCGGTAAGGGGGGTCAGGTGCTGATCCCCGTGACCACGTAGCATATAAGCCTCTCGCTCTGGGAATGGGGCACGTGCTGCACTACTAAGCCTCCCGCTCTAGGGAATAGGGCGCGCACTGCGCCACTTGTGCAATAGCTACGAGTAGCGTACCTACGTACTACGTAATAGTCGCTAACGAGCGCTCCGCTCTAACATAGGTATTTAAGGGATATATAACTACCCTCTAGATAGAGGGAGATATAATAATCCAGAACTAGAACTTAAACTAGTATTTCCTTACTACTTGCTTTGCTCTTTATCGTTTTAGATTACTATAATCTCTAGAAACCTACTAATACTAATTAGTATTGTCTCTATATTGCAATATAGGGGTAACGTAGAGCAGCAAGGTAGTTAGTCAAGTGCTTAACAACCTTAACTAAGTAGATTACGGTTTACTTATTAAGGACTATTAATCGGGCGACTAGATAACCACCCTATCAACTTAGTAATATCACTTATAAGAAAACTAATACTATAAACCTATTCTCCTAGGCTAAGGAAGCTTAACCTAAGCTTCTAGACTAAGGAAGCATTGCTTAAAAGAACACTACTAAAACTATATCGCTAACTAACTTTACTATAATTAATATACTATAGCGTCTTAAGATCCTTTTACCTATAGAACCTTAGAAAGGGAGGATACTAAGACAAACCTCTATTATATACTAAGTATTTCGTTAAGTATAGCCTAGGATCTTAAAAAGTATTTTAAACAAGAATTCCCTGCCTAGCTACCTGTTATAAGCATCGACAAATTTAATGCTTAAACCTTCTATAGATTGCTAGAGTATATCGATCTAGAGTATAATAATAACAAAGTGCTTAACTTATATATACTCTCCTACCTTAGCATTTATAAGGGGCAACAATCTAAAGATCTATACTACGAATTCTACTTGGATTTCAAGGACTAGACAGCCAACCACTTTAACAAGTTGAACAATGAACTACGCTTATAACTACGCCAAACGCTTAACAACAGCTATATCCTTATAAATAGCTTAAAAGGGTAGAAGCTCTTTAAGGGACTTGCAATACTTACTAACAACCTGTCTAATAATCCAGGGCCTAATATACTCCCCTAAATCTATAGACTATCGATCTAGGCTAAGTATAGACGTTATATAACAACATCTCTTTCCGTTTAAATAGAAAAGGGGAAGGAGATCGCACTAATAACAACCTAAGACCCTAAATTTGGTACCTAGCTGTAGAAGGTACTATAGGGGGAGATACAGATCGGTAATATAACCGTAAACGCTACCCAGCAATACAGGCTAATAAGTAGCTCGATTATAAACGACGATTAACCGGTAAGTAGCTAAGACCTAGGTATATGCTAGATAGCGGCCTAAAGCAGAACGCTCTATGCCAGTAACTATAGCCAGTTTGGAAATACCCTTTACCTACCGAATCCAGACCTATAGATAACACTTCCGATTTATGGACTTAGAAGTATAATAGGAGTAGGATTCCCGCCGGCTAGTAAGGGCGCTGGCAAAGGCTATAGATTCCTACTAACCGCCTAAAGTGCCGGCCAAGGTTATACCTAAGGTCATAGATAAGGTAACTACTAAGGCTATAACTAGGGAACTAATTAAGGGGGACGATAGAACCCTGCGTAACCTGTATAAACCCCTAGTACTAATACCAGATATAGGCCAGAATACGCTTAACCCTAAGCAGATAATAAAGAGCGGTATGCCTGGTATAAGTACATTATATATAGAAGTACTAAGTATATGGCTATCCTACCGATCGAAACGGGCTAGATAAACGAGACAAGCATTGATCGAAAAACCCTAACCGATTTTATTAAGTCTTAGGACTTAAAGGATAGCTATTCCAGGTCTAACAATAATATCCTTAATAATAAAGTTCGTTTCTTCCTATACTAATGCTGGACTTTCCAGATCGATTATAGCCTATTAGGTACTGTTTTTCCAAACGTACTTTTAGGGTAAGTTAAGGAATATCACTTATACTATATCCTTTTTAGCATCTCCTTTATATAACTATATAGTATCTTAAAGGGATACTTTAAGATAAGTACTAAGTAGAATAACTACTTATACGTCTAGAATACTATTACTTTCCAGTTTATACGCCTTAAAAGCGAGAATAGTAATAAGTCTATAAAGGAAATTCTCTAGATCTTGCTTAATAGACTCTAACAAAGCTAATATAGGCTTAGTCTGCTCTATAACTATAAGGAGTTCCTAGTTATAAATATAATCCAAGCTTACTAAAGAGTATCTAAGCTAAAGATCGCTTTATATAAACTACTAACAAGCTTTGAAGAGCTAGTAGCTATACTCCGCCAAACATTTAACGTTAAGGAAGCGGATCGTATATATCGCTAATTCTTAATAGACTATAGGTTTACTATAACGAAGGCCAGGCCTATAAGAAACTATTAGAGTAACCTAATTATAGATTTAATCTTCGAGAGAAACCGGGCAATATATATACAATAACCTAGAGGTACTACTAGATATGGAAAGCAAAACGAGCTCTAGTAAGGGGACTATAATAAAAACCATACTAAAGTAGGTTATTGGATTTATAGTAAGCTAGATCACTACTTCTTTATATTTAGCTAAGAGGAACAAGTAATAGCTAAGAGTAAATAGCTTAAGCGAAAAGGCATTAACAAAGATTATAGACGATATATAGCGTTCCTCCTTAATTACAAGGGTTTAGATAATAAATACAAAGTAAGGGAAGAAGATACCGAGCTTAAAGCTTAGGTAGATAACTATAAAACCAATTAAACTTAAGGTAGAAACGAAGTACTAGTAATTAGATTTAAAGAAGAATAAATAGCAGTAACTTACTTTGTAAACTAAGCTTTCCTCTATCTAATTACTAAAAGCGAATAACCGTATAAAGATAGCAAAAAGGATACTAAGAAAACGAAAGCCGTTTAGTTTATACTTGATAGGTATACTAAGACTAAATTCTAAGAGATTATACCTGATACTAGGGCTACTGATGTTTCGACTGCTGGACTCTGATAATTCCTTATACTAAAGAAGATAATTAGATTGCTTAAGATTAACAAGTTATATATAGGAGAAGCAAATATACTTTTTAGGGCTAGGGATTTGAAACAATTACTTAGAACAGTTAAAGTAGAGCTTGACATTAGTTATACGACTTTCTATATATTGGAAATGCTAACCCCTTTTCTTATATATCTAAAGGACATAGATAAGCTTAGTATCTACCTTAATAATATAACAAACAAGCTTATATCTAAGTTAGGAAAGCGTATATACGTTTAACGGAAATAGGGATATTTATAGATCCCTATAAAAGGGATCAAACTCCTAAGTATAGCATTTATAGCAGATAACAAGCATTCTACGCCTTTATAACTTATAGAGGCCAAACTAAGATGCATTTATCAACGCTATAGATACCCTATAGTCGATAGATTATATAAACTACTATAATAAGTAGACTACTAAGTAGAATATAGTGCTATTAAGATGATTAACAAGTTCTGCTACTTCTGCTAGATCAAAGGCGCAGTGCTATAACGATTCAGATTCGCGTTATAAAACGACATTTACTTTAATTTTAAGATTATTATAGATGTTCTAGACATTGACAATTCTAAGGTACTATATATAGTCAACGCTATAACGTTGTTCTAAGCAGCCTGCTTTCTAAACAATCTCTTAGCTAAAGAGATATAGGAGCGGCTAAAGGAATGTTAGATCGATATATACCTTAAACTACCTGATGTTTTATACTATAACAAGGGCACTAATTTCAAAGTATATAAGTTCTAGACAGAAGCTAAGCTTATAGGTATAACCTGCTATTTAGTACTAGTTAAGGTATATTAGTTAGTTAGTAAGATTAAGCGGTATTATAGGCTACTAAGAAGGGCCTATAATATTATTAAATTAGAGATAGCTAGATCTTGCTTAAAAGAGGCATACCTATAAGCGGTACTAAGTATAGTTAATAATACTGCTAGTCCGGACAGGCTAGTACTAACGCTCTTAGTTTTCGGCGTATACCTGTACCTTACTATAGACGTACCGCCTTCTCTATCTCAACTATACTAAGTAGGTATAATTTAGAAGGCTATAACATAATTGCAAATCCTAAATAATATAAGGACTGCGCAAGACGCTCTTGCATAACGTAATAGACCAAGTATAGAAGACATACTACTATACTTACTAGAAGTAGGTACTAAAGTACTAGTATTCCGGGAAAGCGACTAATAGATAGGACCCTATAAGGTAATCTCAGCTATAGATACGATAGTAATTGTTAATATAGTTAATAGACTTATAGAATTTCGGAATATAGTAGTTAAACCATATTACTAGGAGCTAGTATAGGACGAACAAGACAATTAGGCTAGAGTTAAGTGGCTAGAGCTATTCCAATATCCCTAGCCTAAGTAGCCCTGCTAGTATAGACAACCCTAAAAGAACCTAGCACTTACTAACAACTTTGTTTTAGAAAAAGAGAAATGTAACTATAATCTTACGCTTAAACTATAAGCCAAAGGCAAGATTACCATACCTAGTATACTATTCTAAGAATCCGATAAAATAGAACTAAACTCGCTTTTAGCAACTAGGGTAATTAAAGTGATCTAGATACTAGTAGATACTTCAGACTACTAGATCTTTAAGTTAAAGATTGTCTAAGAAGTAAAAGACAAGCTTACTTTACTATATAAGAAATTACGCTTTATAGCTTAGGGATTCGGTAATAAGGACAAGAAGCACCTACTTACCTAATTGCTAACGATCTAACGCTATATACAGCGACTTATACTCTTACTACTCCCAATGCTATAAACGTACTTTAGTTTTAAGGTATAGGTACGCGACGTTATCCAGGCTTATATATAAGCTAAGTTATAGCTAGTAAGGAAAGTAATTCTTCTATTACCTAAAGAGCTTAAAACGCTCTATCCCCCTTATACTATCTTGCTTGTTAAAACACTATTATATAGACTGGCTGAAGCCGGACTATACTAGTAGGTAATATATATGAACTAGCATACTAAATGTCTTAACCTTAAGCCAAGCGCCTTCGACCTATACCTTATAATTAGCAAGGTATAAATAGAAAGCGGATTCGGAATTGTTGGCCTATAAACCGACAATACTCTTAATATTAGTAAGTAAGCCTTTATAGATAAGGAAAAGCTTAAGCTGGACAAGGCTGGCTTTAAGTATAAGCTACTAGTATTTTTAATAGACAAATCGATTATAGACTTTAATAGATATAGGCTCGAAACGAGTACGAATACTATTGAGATTTAGTAAAAGGGGTAAGCTATATAACTTAAACTTATAAGCCTAGATGCCGAGATAGCGAAACAAGTATATATTAAACAACGTATATAAGGTACCTATATTACTACGATTTACTAGCTAGAGGCGACTTTCGACTTATTAGTAGCAGTGCAGTTAACTAAGCCTAGTATAGCCGAGATTGCTAAGCTTAACGCTCGATTGCAATAGCAGATCGAGAACTTAATGCGCAGGTTACGCTACCTGCAACTTGAACTTAAGATAGCTAAGCTCTTTGTCTTTATAGACGGATTATTTGCTAATAATGCCGATATAATATTGTAGATTAGATTCGTTATAATATTTGGAAATAAGACAAGCGGTATAAACAAATTTAACCTATATAGTAATATTATATACTAGTCTTTAACTAAGTATAAGTACGTAATAAGAAGCGTTTTAGTAAGCGAAATATATAGAATAGTAAGCAGGTTCGATCTTGGGTATATACTATACTAGATGCTCGCCAAGATCTACTTAGGCCTAGGTCTGCTATCGCTACTACCAATTATCGTTTGTACAGACTTGTTTAGTTTGTACAAGTACCTGGTAAAGCTTAGGACAATAGCAGAAAAGCGCCTTATAATCAATATAATAGCCCTATAACAGAGCTATAAAAACCGTGAAATCGCAGAAATTAGGTAGATTAGTAGCAACGACAACCTAGCCGACGCTATAACTAAGCGCACGCTGAATAAGACGCTTAAAAAGCTTGTTACTACAAATACAGCTAAGATTAGAGTAGAAGGCTGGGTTTAACGCCTGGCTAAGCAATAGGAAGAGCCTATATAACTTAGGGCAAGATTGCTAGTATAAAAGATAAAGACTACTAGGACATATCATTTATAGTATAATAAGGAATATAAGGCAAAGTGTAAAACGATCTTAATTTATACTCTTATAGCTGGCACGATATATGCGCTAGCACCCCCTACCCCCTAATTATAATAATAAAACATCGATAGCCTTGCCTATAGCAGCTATTACCATAAGCTTTTTCTATATAGGCATTATGCCTGCTATAGGCGCCCCGCGCTTAACAAGAGTACGCGCCTTATCTACTAAAACCAAGGCGCACTTAGCGCTATCGCGCCATATCTTCCAATCCTATAACTAATAAGTATTCTGATCAAATAATAGACAATACTAAAGATCGTAACTTACTTTGGCCTTTATAGCTAGGTTAGAGCAGAGCTCTAAGAAGTAGTCCGAGAATGGACAGACTAACTTAGGGCTACGACATACGTTAGGAATAATAAGATAATAGAAACAATATACAAATAGAACTTATATCGGTATATATAAGTGCCTGGATAAGCACCGCTAGTACTAGAGGCCGTAGCCTAACGTATAGTTATAACATGCTATATATAGCGCGAAATTGCCAGACTTGTTAAACAAGTCCTTAATACCTACTAAAAGTAAGTATAGGTAGCTAAGGCAAACAATAGTATATATAGTACTATATAGGCTATAAACTTTATATATATTAGTAATATTAATAATAAGGATAATAAGAGTAAGACACTTACCCTTTGGTTTATATATATAAGTACGTAACATCCTCTTATAAAGCTTTGTATAGTCCGATATATAGCGTATATAGTAGCTAGAGCAGACAATAGAGTTGTCCGAGCTTTTACTAGATAATAAACTTGCTGTTACTGCTACCGGTATTACTACTAGCAGTATAGGCGTGCTTGTAGCGGCGCGTAGCGCCTCGCGCTACGTACGCGCAGCTACCAACGCCGCCTTCTTCGCAGCCGGCGATATAGGCAGAGCGTGCTTATACGCCTTACACATAGCGATCTCCGCCTTACACGCCGCCTCCTCCTCTACCTCCTCCTTGTACTAGAGCGTAGCAGCCTGCTTAAGCAGAACGCGTATATGCGCGATTAGCCCCTTAGAATCGAGGGGCGTAGAGTTAGTGTTAGAGCGGCTGCCCGCAGACTCTGGCTACGCGACAAGCGCAGCTACGTCCACGGTGTTAGGATCGCCGTTGTTATTGTCGTTATTGCTGTCGTCGTCGTTGCTACCTGCTACGCTCTCCTAGTCGCTATTGTTAGCGATAGTACGCTTAGATATATCCTTAAACGCGTTATTATTGCCCTTCTAGGTAAGATGCTTGTTAGGAGTGTTAGTTATAAGCGTATTAAGGGCATCGCTGCCCTTGTTATCAGTATATATATAGGTATTGCCGCCTACGCTCCTATAGGAGCACCTACTCCACTTATTATTAAAATCCGACACTATAAATAACAAGATCAGTATACTTAAGCATAAGACTAGCATGCTTAAGCATTAGTGTATAATAGTAAGCAACTTACTTGTTACTACTAGTACTGCTAATGCTGCTGCTGTTGTTGTTGCTACAACGGCTGCTGCTATTGTTATTGCTGCTGCTACTGCTGCTAGTACAGATTGTAGGGAGAAAGAGAACAGGTAGTATATAGTAGGAGAACCTACTTATTTATAGGTTTAGGGCAAGAGCGTTCGAAGTTTATAATTAGCTAGCCTAAAGCTCTGATTTTTCCTATTATAATTCCTATTTAGGACTATAAGCTTTTGTAATAATAGTTACTAGCGTAATATACTTACCGTTATACTATTTAGAGGTATATCTAGAAGGCGCTGAAGTTGCGCCTTCCGCGCTAGGGATTAGCAACTAGAATTCAATATTCTAATTAGTAAACGAGAAGTTAAGTGATTAGCATTTCCTATTCTAGTAATAAGGGGAGCGAAATAATCTGGGATTTCCTATTTCGGTTGATAAAGCACTAACGCAGTTATAAAAGAAAAGTTGCTAGTGTTAATTGTAGTAAGGGGGGTTAGGTGCTAATCCCTATAACCGTATAGCATATAAGCCTCTCGCTTTAGGAATAGGGCATATGCTGTACTACTAAGCCTCCTACTCTAGGGAATAGGGCGTATACTGCGCTACTTATACGATAGCTATAAGTAGCGCACCTACGCACTACATAATAGTCGCCAATAAGCGCTCCGCTCCAACATAGGTATTTAAGGGGTGCGCAACCACCCCCTAGATAGAGGGAGACATAACAATCCAGAACCAGAACTTAAACTAGTATTTCCTTGCTGCTCGCTTTGCTCTTTATCGTTTTAGATCACTACGATCTCCGGAAACCTACCAACATATAGGGTCTATCTAAGCATACTATTAATATAGTTATCGGTTATCTAGGCTTGTTCTAGCTATATCCTATATATATTATACAGGATAGCTAAAACTAATTAGAGATCTTAACCTAGGACCTTCTCTTGTATAATTATAGTAACTTAACTAGCTATTCTAGGGAAGTAATAATCAAAATCCTCCTTATTAACAGTCATCTTATTAAAGAAGTCTAGCTAGCTATCCCTTGTAATATGCTACTCTAGGTGAAAAGCAATCTTACCTACCAGCTTAAAGTAGTTACTACTAAGTAGAGTATAGCGGTTAGTAACATTATTAATATCTTTAGCAGTGCTATACTTGTTAGTCTCCTTTCTAAGTACTTTGAAATCTTTAAAAGTTAAACGGGAATATATATAGCCAGGCCTATTAAAGCGCTTTATTAAGGACTTAACTAGATTAGACATAGGTAGCTTAGTTTAAGGGATATTACCTAAGGAAATCGAAATTACATTATCCTTACCTTTTATAGACAAGTACTTAAATTTGCTTAGGGTGTCTTATAACTTTTATAGGAAAGACTAAGGTTTATACAGTATTGATTATAACTTATATAGAGAGAACTGTACCTTATATAGTAAAGAGCGAAGCTTATAAGGCAATAGCTATAGTCTTTACAGTGTTAATAGGGGAATCGTTAGGGCGCTTACTAGTATAAGCTTGTCCTTATCCTTACTATATGCTGGCCTATTAACTATATAGCAATACTACTCTTTTTAGAGAACCTTATTTAAATCTAAGTTTATTTAGGGTA
Source organism: Phyllachora maydis (assembly GCA_029339225.1). Taxonomy (NCBI): domain Eukaryota; kingdom Fungi; phylum Ascomycota; class Sordariomycetes; order Phyllachorales; family Phyllachoraceae; genus Phyllachora; species Phyllachora maydis. The sequence goes on from JAQQPM010000004.1 coordinate 5,492,203, forward strand.
GAGCCTGCTTACTAGATCTCTTTTTTAGAGGTATCTTGATCTTATATAATCGTAGAGAGAAGGTAAGAATAATAAGCAAGATTGCTTAGAGGAAGTTAGGGTTAGGGCTGGAATTTTTCTGCTGAGAGTACTAAGAAAAAGATCTTAGAAGAGGTAAAGGTCTAAGAAGGTTATACTAGAGAAGGCAGAGAGAGAAAAATCTAAAGGGTAAAGGAGGTAGGTCCTAATATAGGGCGAGTCCTTTTAGAGGAGGAAGGTACGTGAAAATTCTTTCCTACTATTAAGCAAGCTATTTGCTCTTTCATTAGCGCTTAGGGCTTCTATCTAATTCTTTTTGTTAGTAAACAGCCCCTAAAAGTCGGTATAGTATAATTAGGTTTACTTAGTTTTTTATTAACCTCTCCTAATTAGAATTAGGACTAGTATAGGTAGCTTCTTTAGGTATAAAGACCTGCCTTTCCTTCTCTCTTTCTTCTATAAAAACTTTTCTAACCTTAACAAACCGACTTTATTCTCTTTTAGGACTTAACTCTCCTACTTAATCTTATCTATATAAGGATATCGTCCAATGCTCTTATTAAGAAAGCTCCTACAAGCTAGGTAGTACGTCCGATTTGTCTTAAGGTATTCTAGGTACCTAAAACTTAGGTAACTACTTTCCCTACTAATCCTAGAAGATTCTATATCTTCCTAAAGCAGGTAATCTAGAAGGTAGTCGATAATACAAAGTTCTATAACTTTGTCAATTGTATGTAGTACCTACTGCTAAACCTAGCTATAATCGGATATAGTATATTTCAGATCTAGGTTTTTAAAGAGGAACCGGCTAATACTTATTAACAGTATATATCTCTAGGTCTAAAACCTAGTCTACTTAACTGTCTATCTCCTACTTAGCTAGCGGAAAGCAGTTAGGATCCTACTATTATCTGTTTCAACTACTCTTTCTCTATAGTTAGACGTCGATCCCCTATTACTATTAAGCATTTTAGGTTAGACTTCCTAGGTAAGTATATCTAAGAAATTTATAGTAACTGACTATACTAGGTCCAAGGTCTTTTTATCTAAGAGTTTAGCTATCAGTATATTCAAGCTTATATCTAGACGTCTAATTAGAGCTGATATAGTAGGCAGCAATATAGTAAACTATAAGGAATATAACGAAACCTAATTTCAGTTGAGTTCGCCTAACCAGCGTAATACTAGTAGTCCTTATCTAAATATAGCTTAGCTATTTATCTACTGCGTCTTAGTTCTAGAAGTTGACTATAGTGCTTATAGGAACTATGTTTTCTAGGATAAGAAGTGCTTATAGGCGTATATCGACTCTTCCTACGATAAATAGCCGCTTTAGGCGTCTAAATAGGCCAAGAAGACAATAGCTCTATACTAGTTCGATCTAGGTAACTTTCGCACTAAGGATATAATTGTCAACTAATAGGATAAGGAAACTATTTATAAGGTATAGTAATTATAGGTTAAGTAGAAGTTGGTTAATCTAGTAGTTAATACGTACTGCACTAAGTAACTAGAAGGGCAAGCTAGGTAGTAGTCTAGAAAATAGGTTAGGGTAGGTATCGAGGGTTATTAGGGTAGTTAGTTAGCTAAGTAATAAGATCCGTCAATACTAAATATACTCCTCCCCTTAACCAGACGTATAAGCTGTAAATAGAGCTTCTACTTCCTAAGAAGAAAAGAGCTGAAATAAAACGAAATAAAATAGTATAAAACAAAATCTTAGACCTATAACCAGGTAAAGCAGACGACGTAAACACTTAAATCGAGGGAATACTATACGGCATAGTATATACCCCCTCCTTACCGGCATATATATACTTATATAGCAAAGAGCCGGGGAAAAAGAAAAGAATAAACTACTCCTATAAACAGGGGAAAAGGCATAAGAAAAAGGTAAGTATATAAAAGAACTTATACTACCTCCCCTTCAACGAAAACCCAGCCTAAGTTAAATAGTCCAAAAACTTAGTGTAAATTAAGTTATCTAGGAAGTACCTTTAAGAGCCGCTTTTCTTCCCTATATTAACGGTCCTCCTCCTCTAACTAGATTACTAAGCCTGTTAGGATCCTTAATATCTAGCCCGATAATATCGTCCTTACCAAATCGTTCTGGCCGGGAATCGTCCCCTAGTTACAGTCCATTTGGATTACAAATAAATACGCCGTCTAATTAAAAGAACTTCTTTATTATAGTTAATAGGAAAGTCCGCTTAGGCTCCATCCTATCTAAGGTCTCTAGCTAGTAAGCCTTCTTAGGACTCTTCTATAAGACTCGAAAAGAGCCCTTCTATTAGAAGGATAGCTTGTGCTAGCAACTTATATCGATCTGCCTAACCTTGTTATAAATAAGGACTAAATTACTAGGGTAGATTTCCAACTAATCTAGGTATAACTTCCTAGATAACGCGCGATTTCTCGCTTTAGTAGCACTTTTACAGGTCTTAGATACCTTGTCCTACAGCTCTATCCAGGTAAGCTCTATATCTATAATAGACTTAACTTACTTTATAAATAGATCTAAAGCAGCCTTTATATTAGCTAGCTTTCTAGGTTAACGAACCCTAGCCTAGACTTGCTCCTATCTAATTAGATACTAGGAAAGGATATTAAGCTTCATCTTAGTAACTAGGTCTTAACTAAAAAGCGCGAAGTAAGATAAGATACTAAAAGAGGAACAAATTAAGGTACGATTAACCTAGAGAATAAAGCGCAGGGACTTTTTCTAATCCGTCCTTATTATCTCTATAATTATAGCAAGTATAGTTGTAATTAGTAGGTAACCTACCTTGTTAATACTATTAGCTCTTAAGTTGTAGGACAAGCTAACAATTCGCTTAACTCTAATGGTTTTCAGAGATACTTTAACCATACCCTTAAACTTAGAACTACTATTAATAACTATAATTAGGAGGAAACTATATCTTAAAAACATATACTAAAGTATAAAAGTCCAAACTAAAGCCGAATTGACTTTGCTAAGGATAGCAGCCTCTATATAGCTAGTAAGGTCATCTCTTACCTTAATTATAGTATTATACTTGCCCTTGAAAAACTAGACGTCGAAGTAGACCTTAAGAAATAGGGTCGAAGAAGATATAGTAAACTAGGCTTCTTCCTTATACTAGAATAGGCGAATCTTTTAACAAACCTTGTAGTAATAGTACTAGTTAACAAGATCTAAATAGATTGTTGGCTACTAGTATAGTTAGGCAATCTAGTAGTAAGAAGTATCCCTTCTATAGTATCCTATTTTGTCGTAGCAAGTTAACCAGATATACTGTTATTTTTTACCATCTATAATTATAAGGTAGGGGCAATTACCCTTATAAGTAAGGCGTAGAAATAGTATCCTATTATAGACTAAAAACTTAAGGGCTTAACGCTTAAAGTTAACCCTATCGCTATAGCGAACTAGGTAATCCGGCATTCGAAGTATGATCAGATAGGCAGTATATTCCTAGTACTCTTTAGGCTAATTGCCCTTAAGCATATCCTTCTTAAGAGTTAAGGTGAAAATCCGAGCGTTAATAAAGTCATCTATATCTTCCTTATAGGCTTTTTCTTTAATGTCGGCTTAAGTTAAGGGTTACCTGCTTAGGGCGTCTACTATAGCGTTTTTCGATCCTAGAATATGCCGAATCTTAAAATCAAAAAGCTGAATCTAGGCTATCTAGCGTATTATAAGAGCGCCAGGTATATTACTAGCCGAGCTATTTATCTAGTAGACTAAGACCTAAGCGTCTGTCTTAATTATAAACCTTATGCCGTAAAAGTACTGCTAAAACCGCTTTAAACTATAAAGAAGACCCTAGAGCTTGCGCTTTATGGCATTATAGCGCTGCTTAGCTAGAGACTAGATACTAGACTTAAATCGACAAGGGTGCTATTTATTATCTAGGCCCTCTTATTCTAGGACTGCTCCCTATCTATCTAAAGAGGCGTCGACTATAAGGTAGATCTTACTATAGTGGTTATCTCTATAGGTAAGTAGTATAAGGTAAGGCGTAAAGGTAATAAAGAAACCGGGATAAGTAAAGGTATACTAGTAATTTAGCGTCTATACCTATATCGCATTCTTCTTCGCTAGATTAAAGAGCAGGTAGGCAATATAGCCGAAATAGGGGACCTAAACATAGTAGAAACCAGTAATACTAAGAAAAGAGCGGACTTTAGAAAGAGACTTTAGGGTTAACTATTTACGAATCTTCTAGATCTTAGCGTCGTTAGGCAAGCGGCTATCTAGCATATACTTATAGCTAATAACAATAGCCTCTAAGACCAGGAACTAGGACTTAACTACGGTAATATAGGCTCCTACTAGCTTAGTGTTAAGCAAGACTTGGTCATAGTTCTAGACCTATTCTGCTATAAATCGTCGAATTCCAGGTATAATTAGGGCATTATTGTATTGTATCTTTAGTCCTTTATACTAATATTATCTAGGAAAGCTTGGTAAATCTAGGGTATTAAGTTGTAAAAGATCCTGTATATTACATATATAAACTGGGCAACTGAATTTATACTGCCTTATAGAAGTATAGTTAGGCGTAGTAGACCGATTAGACTGGCAAACGTTGTAAGATCCTAACTCTTTTTGTCTAGTATAATATTGTTATAACTAAAAAACAGATCAAGTATAGATATGATTATATAGCTAGAAAAATCCTCTAAGAATTCCTCTATATTCAGTAGGATAAAGGCGTCCTAAATAGTAATGGTATTATATTACTAAGTATCGTTGATCAGGTAGTACTTACTATTCTTCTTCCAAATAAGAAACCAGGTATTTTAGTAGGCTCTATAGGCGTCTTCTAGGATCCCTTTAGCCTTCCGCTTCTTTAGGATATCTATATACGCCGGAATTATCGCCTTCCCTATAGGTATATATTTAGCCTGCTAGGCAGAGTAAGGGATGGTCTTAATATACTAAGGCGGAATAATTAACAGATTGATACGGCTAAGGTCCTTGAATTCCTATATAAGGGCTTGTTCTCTATTGAAGAGTATATAGGCGAATAAGTCGAATTCGTCCTTAGAGAGCTAGAGAGCTAGGTCTACGTTGTCCTTTAAGCCCTTTAACCGATTAGGCGTAAGTTAAGAACCATAAGGTAAATCCGAAAATTATAGAAAAACCTATTGATCGTACTTATACCTAGGAGTTGCCTTTTCTTTAGCTAGCAATAACTTAGCAGGCTTCTAGTCGATAATTCTTTCTAGTACTGACCTATTAGATAGGACATTATTAATAGGGTAAACCTTCTTTTTAGTAGGCTTATATATAGTAAAAGATTAAAGGATAGAGGGTTTTTCGGACTAAATAGAGGAAGGAAATGGACTAGGAGCTATCCCTAAAGGAAAGAAAGAATTAGAAGAAACTATTCTTATATAAGGAAAACTCTAAATACTAATAACTCGCTCTAAACCCCTTTTACCTAAACGCTAAATACTAGACTCCTACTTAAAGGAAGTATATAAAATATTAGCAACAGTTTCATTGTTAAGCTAATCTCCTAGAACCTTATTATCGTCTTCCAAAGTAAGTGCCTAGTTAGGGACTTTATCAGCCTTATTTACCTATCCCTATAAAGTAAATAGGCTATCCTAGTAGCTAGTAGATAGGGATTCGACAGTATCCCCCTCCTATATAGAGGAATCCTATTCGATAGTGTAAAGGGCTCTAGCAATATCCAAAGGGGCAAGGTAAGCAATAAATTCCTAGTCTTAGAAAGTTATCTATACCATATTAGGACCGCTAAGACCGTAAATTACCTTATAGTCCTTCTAGAAAGGCATCTCTAATAGGATATTATAAGCCTTATTAGACCTATTATTAGATAAGATATAGCAGTAGACTAGGGCCCTATAACCTTAGATATAGAGAGGTACTAGGACCTCCCCTTAAAGAGATTACAAATCGCCTTATAAACTATAGGACTATATCTTGGTTTTTATAATTATAAGGTTAAGGTGGTTTATAACCTTAAGGGAGACAAGGCTGCACTCCGATCTGCTGTCTAGAAGTACGTATAGCTGTAGGCCACTATTGTAAAGGGCTATTAGGAAAATCTAGGGTAAAGAATAGAACTTAGTTACTCCCTGAATAAGGGAAGCTCTATTAGCCTATATTATTAGATTACTATTAATAATACTACTAGAAACTGCATTTTTCGCTATAATAATAGAGTCGATACTTAGGGTGCTAAAGTCTTATAGCAACCTAATCGTATAATAGCCGTCCTCTATGTCTAGGAACTAGGCTATCTAAGACTCCTCTATAGGCTTAACCAGAGAAACGACATTCGTCTTTACCATCTTCTATTACTTAGATAGGCAACCTTATAGACGTCTAAACAGAGCTAGGCCAGCCTAACCTAATACTAGGGCTAAAGTAGAAGCAGAGAGAGTATTATCTAAGCTAGAGCTATCTAATATAGCTATTTCCTTAATAATTCTAATACCTTTAGAGACCTACTTATATATAATCTTAAAAAGCAGGCTCTAGCCTTCTATTAGGTTAAGGGCCTTCTTGTTCGAAAGACTATATTTTCTATCAAGCATTTTCTAGAGTATTTCTCGGCAAATGTCAGTAGCTTTAATTTTATAAGAAGGTTCTTCCCTTGCCTATATAGATAGGCTGCTAGCAGTAGGGGGCTCTGCCTAATTAGACAGAGAAGTATAGGAGGGACCTGCCCTTAGTAGCTTATTGTTGTTGCTTTCTAGTCGCGGTTACTTCCGACTTTGAAAAGCCGTACTTAAAGCTTTAGCTATAGCTAGCTGTATTACCTTATTACTAAACACGTTGTTCGCTTTCGCAATCGTATTCTATAGTATAAGTAAAATATCGATAGTACTATTACTATAAAGACTGCTGTAAAGCTTGGAGCCTATCTAAGTAGAGAGTAAATCCTATAAGAAGCAAGCTACGTCCTCTAGGGGCTTTAAAAAGAAAATATCTAGCTTCTATCGCTAAACTATATTAAGAAAATCCGAAACCTAACTAGGGACCTCTATTATACAAGCTGTAAAGTCGGCTTTCTTATTATTAACCTCCCCTTTAAACAGGCCTTAAAGACTTAGATCTAGGTCTAAGACCTCTATAGAGTCAACTACCTATAATAGGAAAGATATAATACTAGGTACTAAGGGCAGTAAGTAATAGACTCCGGTTTATACTATTAGGGCTATAAATATGTTCTCCCTTTATATAAAAGAGCTATAAGCAGGAGAGGATAAAGAAGATACAATAGGCCTAATACTATAAGAAGTGATATTAAGAAGCTGGCTTTTTCTCCCTTCTTCCGTTAGAAGAAAACGCATCTTAACTTGCTCTTCCTCTAGCTAGGCATAAGTATAGCTCGGTATAGAGAGAGAGTCGAAAAAGGGTTTAAAAGCCTTATTATACTTAGTCTTATAATTACGCTTCTATCGGAGATAAGCAGGGCGGAACTTAGTATTATATACCTTATAAAGCGCTTAAACAAGGTAGAAAAGGGCGCCTTCTTTGCGGGCCTTTATTACTAGGACTGGGTTGATCTGGTATAGGTTGTAAGGTAGGTCTTCTCTATGGATTTTCTAACTAAGGTAAGTGTTTGCCCTAAATATATACCTAAGCCTAAGTTCGTTGTTAGCTTCTATTAGATTATACGAGCTAATATAGTGCTATTAACTATACTAGTAGCAATAGATCCCTTTAAGAGCCTTATACCTTCGATCGATGTTAGAGCGAAAAGGCCTGCTAGTATAACTATTGACTTTACCTGGCTCTATGTTCTAAAGCAAAGTATATACTATAAATAGAGGAAGATCGACTTGTTTATCTAGATAGGGGTAGTAGTATTAGGGTTTATAATACCCTTTCTGTTTAGCTATATCTTGTTCCTTTCTTAGGTATACTATCTGATTAACGTTAGTTATAAAGCTCGGTAAGTCGTTTAGCTTATCTCCTAGGTATATAACCGATTTTACTATAGGGTCTATCTTATTTAGCAAGATTCTAAGCAAGGCTATCTGATTATATAGGTCTTAAACAGCTTTTTTAGTTACCTTATTACCTTACTTCTATAAAAGGTTAGTAGTATAAAGCTTTATTACTGTTTTCTAGGTATTAGTAAGTTAATTAAACTATATTTCCTTAACTGTTAGCGGCTTTAGGATAATCTTAACTAGTTCCTAGCTAGTACTCCCTTAATCAGAGAACAAGACCTAGTTCTTACTTGCTTAAGCGGACTTAGTTGATTTAGGCAAGAAGTTTTAAGAAGAGATAGAAGAAGGCTTTTCGACTTTAGCTAAAAGGAGATTAGTCTTCCTACTATTATTATCGCTCTTATCTAAATAGACGTCTTAGCTTAGTAGTTTAATCTAAGTTAGTGCTCCTTAGTAGATAAATCCTTTAAACAAAACCGCCGATACTAGAGTTTAGAAGTCGTCCTAGGTAGCTTTATATAAGTCCTATATAGGTATAGTACCTCTAAGGCAGTATCCTTAAACAAGTAAGTATTAGTAATCCTTAGGCAACTTTTCCTAAAAGCGTTAAGGGGCATCTTTCCGAATAAGGGCTAACTTAGTAGCTAGTATCCGGGTAATTATAGTATTAAGTTTTCTATAGCCTGTTTAATCTATATAGCTAAGACGTTCAAGATAGTATACTTATAAAAGCAGTTAAGCTGTTTAATAGGGTCCTCTAATGCCTTAGGGTCGAAAGCCTTCTAATACTTAAGCATTATCCTATAGAGTTCTTGCCATATCGTTACTCCTTTGTCCTTAATTATAAAGGTAACCTTACAACGTCGGTTAGAATCGTACTACCTTTTCTACTAGGTAAACTTCTTAATATTAGTTACTATACTATAGTCCTTATAAGTATTGTCAAAAGCTTATAAGTAATCTATAATATTAGCGCTATAGAATTGTCTACTAAGCCCTTTAGACTAAATAGACAGGAAGCTGATACTCTATATAGGATTTAACCGATAAAGAGCATTGGTTAATATTCTAACTATAGTACCTAACTAGTTCTAGTTACTAGCGTCTATTTCTAATATACTACTAGAAAGTAGTAGTAGAAAAGATTCTACTTAAGGAAGAACCGGGGAAGAGAGGTTATAAAAGGAAAAAGAGGGTCTAGCTTTTTAAAGCTAGTTTCTAATAGAGTCTATCGTCTAATTAGACAAGTCTTATAATCCTACTACTAAAGGAGTAGAGTTGCCTAGAAGTCTATAAAGTCAATGGATTTCTCTCCTTAAAAGGATATACTCTAGGAAATCCTATTAGATAAGGCTTTTACTAATAAATAACTAAGCAGAGGGTTAACGTATAATTATACTAGGTAGTAAAATGTTAATACTTGGTCTAGCCGAATATACTATAGACTTAAGGTCTCTAGGAGAAGTCAGGAAAGTACTAAGGAGTATATTAATAGGTAATAGATACAAAGTACAGTTGTCGTTCTTTTAATTAGACGAGCCTTGGTTTTATTAATATAAGGAGCTACTAGTAGCTTCTATCAATTTGTCAATGGACTTTGTCTAGGGGGGAATTTAGAAGGGATTAGATTGTAGGATAGAGGAGAGATATAGATAGATTCTATTACGCTATCTAATCCCCGTAGGGGATATCTAGGTGGGCTAAACTAGTGCTATAGGAAAACCGTATAACGGGTGAAAAACCTATAACCGTACATAGGAAAAAAGGGGGTGTGATAGGGGGTAGGCTAATCTTTACCAGAGTAGATACCGCCCCTTTAGGAGTATGAAAATATACTGTCTAAAGGGGTATAGGCTAGACCGCTCCTAGCCTCTGAGCAACCGAGTATTCTGGCAGTCTAGTAGCGATATAGCGAACTAGGGGGTGTATAGCGCCGCTGCCCCCTTTTTCGAGTCTATAGAGAAAGCTGTATGTATCCCCTCTTTCCTTTTCTTTAAAGGGGGCTGAAGGGTAGGCCGGGCAACCGTCGAATATATGTCGGATGTCCTCTGTAGCTAGGTGGCAGCGGCAGAGGGGGTTATCAACCCTAGGCACCTTATAGGTAAATAGGAATCCCCTTAGGCCTATCTTCCCTGTACGGGCCTGTATTAGTAGCGAGCTTTCGGCCTTAGAGAGGTTATAGTGGCGTCTTTGGAAGGCCTCCTTAAAGGCCTTAGCTAGGTTTTCCTCTTGAAAGGTAGCCTTAGCTGATTTCTCTGAGAGGCTCTCCGTGTAGGGGTCATGGCCAGAGGCCCTGGCCTCCTGTAAATAGCGATCCTTCCAGGCGGTATAAAGGGGTTCCTCGTTAATAGCCTTCCTTAGTTGTTGGTAGTGCTACTGGGCTGTTGCTTCCCTTTTCCTTTCTTGCTTTGTACGCCTACCTAGGGGGAGGCTGGTCCTAGGGGTCCTACTTCCAAGGGTAAGGCGTAGGGCTTCCTTCTGCTTAGCTACCTCTTCCCCTATAGCCCTGTTTATTCTAGCCTGGCTAGAGAAGGAGAGGAGAGATATAGGGTAAAAGAGGAAGGATATAGTCTACTACTATAGTATAATTACGGCAATATTATACCTACCCTACCTTTATAAAATATTACTTATACCTGGTTCCTACCTAGTATAAACTTCTTCTCCCTCTATTATAAAATCAAACGTATCTAACTCTTTAAAAAGCTTATATCGAATAGATCTGCAGTTTAGTCTGTCTCCTTGCTATAGACTTGATTAGTCGAGCTCTATACTATATACTTCTACTATATAGGAAGTAAGTAATACTTGTTTTGCCAGTTTAAATATATACTATTAAGACACCTTAGATATACTTAGTTATATTCCTTCCCTATCTAGAGGATAAAGGAGGTAGTCCTAAAAATATAACTAAAGGCCTAGTACTAGAGCTATCCTAACTCAACTTTCCTATTACCTCTGCCCTTTATTATATACCCTAGGCGTAGTAATCTTATAAATCGTCGTTGCTATATAGGGGTGCTACTTCTAGGTAGGTACCGAGACAACGCCTTTATCTAGATTAAGACTAACCAGCTAATACCAGCTAGTTAACCTAAGAAGCTAGAACGAAAAGGACTCTATAATATCTATAACCCTAGTATATACAGAGGTGGCAAAGCAATACTAGATAGTAAGCCAAGCCCAATCGTTTATTAACCTGGTCTAACCTAAGATAATTCCTCTTGTTTTAACTAAGGGTTTATAATGCTGAAATAAGTTAGGATAGCTAGCCCTTGTCTGGACAAAGGAGGAAATCAAGGATAAGGCTATATTCCCGAGTTGTAAGTAAGGTCTATATATCTAGCCCTAGTATCGAAATCTTCCTTAGACGTAGGAAATCTCTTTACCAAGCTCTGATCTTTATATAGTTACTAATACCAGAAATGTCGAACAAGGGGAAAGGAACTAAAGGCAAGAGTTATATAAGTTATATCCAAAGGAGACTCTTACAGCTAATATATCTAATAGAACAAGAGGGGGGGGTTTAAGTACTTCCCTACCCCTTTTATTTAATATAAGGTATATCTACTTGAATGCTCTAACAACCAAGTTTCTAGGATAGCTAAGATTATACTTATCTTAAGCTTAACCGATATATTAGGTCCTAAATTGTTATATAACCTACGACTGATATAACTGTTATGCTAAGTAAGATTATTGTTGTCTAATCAGAGGTTAAAGGCCTAGAAATACCAGTCTAAGTTGTTAGAGCAGAAAAGTCGAAATAGTTGTCCTATTAATACTATACTATAGAGTTGTCTAGCTAATAGTTTATAGGTCGTCCTTGTTAATAGCAAGACAACCTTAATATAAGTAAGGCCTGCTTATAAATGTCAGAGCCCTTACTTAGTTTATTCCTGGCTAAGCCCCTATATAAAACAGAGCAGTAGACCTATAAGAAAGTAAAAGCAGCTGTCTAAAGGTAATAGGCAGCTATATATCAAACAGCTATCTAGACAAAAGGATAAGAGGTATATATATACTAAGGCTATAGTCTCCCTAATTAGGGGAGACTAAGGTAGATAGGTATAATAGAACCAAGTAAATAGGCCAAAGTAGCCTAGAGGCAAAAAGTAGATAGAATATCTAAATAGGTAAAATATAACTGTATAAATGTAATAATTAGGATGGATGATTCCTCTTATCCCTAAATATAGGAAGGAAAGCCAGCTTCTTATACTATTATCCTCCTTATACTGCCAATTCGCAATCTTATTGTTAGCCTAGAATAAGATAAGGGGCGGAAAAGAAAGACCAGCCTTGTCCACCTACTCTACTACATAACAGAAGAGAAAGTGGACACGGGTCTCCTCTGAACAGAGGGAGAAGAAGAAGAAAAACAAGCGGCGGCTAGTCGTGCACTAGCTACGCCGATCTAATATTAGGAAATATAGGTTCCGGCTATTACTAGTAGTATACTTTCCTTTATAGGGGGATTCTCTATGTAACCTGTTATTTCCTTACTATATCTTAAAAGAACGGAGTAAAAAGGGGCATAAAATTCAAAACCGTACTAAAAATTATTTTCTCTATAAAAGGATAAAGGCGTTTATAAGCCCTTTACTCCTTCTATACTCTAGTACGTCTATCAGTCGCTAGGGTAAAGAATACTAGATATTATATATTACTATACGCTTTTAAGCTATAGTACCTATACCTTAAGATATAGGTTTGATTTCAACATTATATATATTCTTACTTCTTTCTATATATAATAGGGGTTTATCCTTTATATATATAAGGGCATAACCCCTTTGTCTAATGGAATATTTTTGCTCTTACGTTCTTATTTCTTAGGATTCTTCTATTCTTTACCTATATATAGCTTTCTAAGGCTTATAAAGGAACAGAAGAATAGAGGAGGTGTTAAACGTACAAAATAAGCTATAGCGCTCTAACGGTTATAGCTTAGGCAAAACGGATTTCAGTTCTTGAACTACTAGATATATAGCTATTTTCTAAGGGTAGACCCTTTTTTGTGGATACCGCTGACTAAGCTATATATTCCACTATATAGCCTAGAAATAGGTTTAAAAGGCTTTTCTATTTTTAGATTTATGCCCCACTTTTGTGGAGACAGCCTCCTTAGGCTGTATGAGCGCTAGAAATAGCCTTAAAAGGCTCTTCTACTAGGTTATCTATCTACCCTGTACCTACCCTGTACCGCAGGAGCGAAAACAGAACTTACAGGAAAAGTCGTGCGGCTTACCCTGCAGCTTAGGTAGCTATAAGTCGATTATTTAAAATCGCCAGCTTATTTGGTTTTTCGGGAAGGCGCCATGCACCTACTAAGGCGCTCCTGCCGTGTGGAAGGCAGGAACGGTCCTAGAGGGTATATATAGGGAAGGAAATTGCGAAGCCTTACCTACTAGACTAGAAATCAAATTACTACGTTACCTACTACTATAAGCCTTATAGGCCTATAAGACCCACTAAAAGCCGTGATATATAAGCTTAAAGCCCCTATAATATAGCGCTATAGCCTATAACTATACCGTTATATAAAAACTTTTATAGAGGGAATATAGTGAAGGGCCCTACTTTACTATATTAGCATATACCTAGGAAGTGCTATTTAGGCCATATCAACGCTGTTGCTGCCCCTACGTACCCTATACGACTACTACTAGTAGGCTATAGTGGTTATAGATCCTTATATAGGATTACCCATTCTAATACCTATACAAGGCTCCTTTAAAGTAGGGCTAGATATAGCCTTTTCTACTACTTTATTCACCTCTATAACTGGCTCTCTTAGCACATAGGGCAGGTCTCTAGTGCCAGTTAAGCGTTTAGGCTCCCTCGTCTTACAGGGACTTTAATAGAGGGCCTAGGCAGTAGCTAAGGGCTCTACAGGCCTATAAGGCCTTCTCCCCCTTAAAGAAGGTCCTATACCTTCTAAAGTAGTACCCTTAGCCGGAGAATTCCTTGGCTTACAGCGCTTTTTAGGCTCTATAGCTTTAGATGCTATAGCGTCCTCTATAATAGGTCTATAGTCTTCCTTTCTAATAGAATTAGAAGGAATTTCTACTACTATATTATTACGCTATAGCTCTATACTTTTAGAAGTATTATAACTAGTAAGGCCTAAAGGAACAGCAAAATTTGCATGTAATATAGGCTTAGAGCTGCCTTTAACGTCAAGAAAAAATCCTGATTTTTTAAAGTCTAGTACAGCTATACAGCGTCTATCACCCCTGTAAAGGGTTTCCTTTATAAAGCAACCTCCTAAATCATAGTACCTTACCCTACTAACAATATTTATATTAATATCAGGTAGGTTTAAAACGTTATCTAATACTAATTTAGTATAGGTAGGGGGGGCCTTTCTAGATAATACTTCTAGTATAAAAGAGCCTATACCAGCCGGGCTTACAGGGCCATTTCCAGTGTTAATAGGGCATAACTAGCCTATATTAGGCGTAAAGGTAGTAAACCGCTCTTTACTATTACTAATATAGTCCGTAGATCCCGTATTATATAGCTCACTAATATAAAGAGCAGGGTCTCTGGGGCATCTTCTAGGCTTATTATCTTTATATTTTGCCTTATTAGAAGAGGTTTTCAGGCCTTTTCCTTTAAAGTCCTTACGCTTCTTTCACCCTTTTAACGCTAATAGCTGTGCTAATTAGGTATTAGAATTGCTAGAAGAACTAGAATTGGAACTAGAGTCGGATTCCTCTTCTTCTTCTTCTATAGCTAGGTTATAGGACCCTAGCATAAAGGAGGCTTGTTCAGCACTTTTAGTACTATAATTCTGCCCTTTGATATTATAACTAGCCTTCTTCTTACCCTTTTTCTTATTTTTACCCTTCTTACTAGGGTTAGAACTTGAATGAGGGGTTAAATTAGAGCTATTAGCTATATAAGCTACTCTATACGCCTCTATAGCCAGGTTCCTAGATTCTTCTAAAATATTAGCCATTAGATATTCTATATTAAGGCTAGAGGCTATAAGGCCTAGCATTATAGCCTATCTTATAGAGCTCTTTTAACGTAATACCCAGCTAGGAAACTTAGATTCTAGAGCCTTAAAATACTGATTTAGTATTAAAGAGGGATCTATATCTATTTTAGCTATGGTAAGCTTAGCAAGATAGCCGTTAAATTCAGCGTTAAAAGCTGATAAGCCTTTTTTATAGGTACTAAAGGTAAGGGCGTGGAATTCGTTGTAGACGTCCTCCTTTTTTAGACTCTATAGGTCGGCTATACTACCTAACAAGCAGCTTAAAGGCTTTAGAAGGTATATGAATCTACGATATAGCAGCCCTAGGACCACTAGATAAGCTATTACATAGAAGCATTAAAAGAACAGCTTGATCAGAGTTGCTATGAGTGTTAGATATATTAGGGTTTTCTACAAAATTAGATATCCCTAACGCTCTTAGTACTATACTTAAAGCCTGAATCTACTATTCAAAATTACTTTCCCTGCTAAGCTTACTATCGTCCGGTATAGTATAGGCCTTTTTAGAAAGTTCCTTTACTATACTACTAGTAATAGTATCCTTAAAGCCTTCTTTAGACCCTGTATCTATAGGGGGGTCTAAATTACTAGTAGCTGAATTAACAGCCAGCCCTAAATAGGGCTCTTTCCTAGGGGGACGTAGAGGAGAATCTAAATCCATAGTACCGCTAAAAGGATCAAATCTAGGACTATAGCTAGTCTTTCCAGTAGCAGCAGCGTTGCTACTATTAGTTAGAGAAGCTAAAGTAGAAGATATATTCTTTATAGTGCTAACGCTATCCTCGACAGAGGCTTTTAGGGTATTTAGACTTACAAGTAGTGTTTTTATATTACTAGATTAGCTAGCTTCAACTCGCTTATAAGATTTTATATGCTGTTTTAGGACTTCTATAACCTTGCTATAGTCTTCGCTATCTTCCTTATCTTCTAATAGGGTTCGTATAGGTAGTGGAGGCCTAGAAGATTGCCCTAAATCAGCTAGGTTACTAGCCCTTTTAGGGGCTATACCCTTCCCTTTAGCTTGATCTGCCATTATAAATAGGCTACTTTTTACTTATAGTACTAGCAAAAGCACTTAATTAGCTTCTAGTTTACTAAAGCTAATTAGCTAGCTTACTAATTATAGTAGTGATTTTCTAGGCTAGTCTTAGCGCTTAGTAGGTTTATAGCGCTGCCTATTTGCTACTTATTAGGGCTTTCTAGTAGAAATTCTAAACTAGGCTCTAAGATAGGGACTAGAGACTTCGACGTATGGACTTAACTACCGCCTATAGATATATCTATAGAAAGGGCTCTATAGTAGGGAAATATAGGTCTTTAGCGCTAGAAATTCTAAAACGCTAGCCTTTCTACTTCTAGCTATAAGTAGAAAGGTCTTTTAGTATAGGTAAGTATACTAGCCTAAGCGTATAAGAGCCCCAAATGCTCGTTAATACTATAGGACTTAGGTTTCTTAGCGATTTCTCCTTCTAGATTTTCAGGCTTTTTAGTCCTTAAATAGCCTTTAATAAGATGTCATATATAGCTTTCTAGGGCTATTATAGTACTATATTTTCAGATAGAAGATGCTTAAATGGCCCTATTTATATAGGTAGAGGTAGCGCTTTGAAATTGGACTCCAACGATAACTATCCTATAGGCTATCCAGGCTTATAACCTATTGGAATGGGTAATCCTATATAAGGATCTATAACTACTATAGCCTACTAGTAGTAGTCGTATAGGATACGTAGGGGTAGCAACAGCGTTGATATAGCCTAAATAGCACTTCCTAGGTATGTGCTAATATAGTAAAGTAGGGCCCTTTACTATATTCCCTCTATAAAAGTCCTTATATAACGGTATAGTTATAGGCTATAGCGCTATATTATAGGGGCTCTAAGCTTATATATCACGGCTTTTAGTGGGTCTTATAGGCCTATAAGGCTTATAGTTGTAGGTAACGTAGTAATTTGATTTCTAGTCTAGTAGGTAAGGCTTTGTAATTTCCTTTCCTACATATACCCTCTAAGACCGTTCCTGCCTTCTATACGGTAGGAGCGCCTTAGTAGGTGCATAGCGCCTTCCTGAAAAACCATATAAGCTGGCGATTTAAATAATCGACTTACGGTCACCTAAGGTATAGGGTAAGCCGCATAACTTGTCCTATAAGTTCTGTTTTCCCTGCTTTCGGTGTAGGGTAGGTACAGAGTAGGTAGGTAACCTAGTAGAAGAGCCTTTTAAGGCTATTTCTAGCGCTTATATAGCCTAAGGGGGCTGTCTCTACAAAAGTGGGGCATAAATCTAAAAATAGAAAAGCCTTTTAAAGCTATTTCTAGGCTATATAGTGGTATATATAGCTTAGTCAGCGGTATCCACACAAGTGGGTCAACCCTCAGAATATAGCCATATATCTAGTAGTTTGAGAACTGAAATCCGTTTTGCCTAAGCTATAACCGTTAGAGCGCTGTAGCTTATTTTATACGTTTAACAGTAATTAAAGAAGTCTAGAAATCGTTATAGATCCTATAGTAATTCCAGGTAAGGCTAAGAAGTAATCGCCTTAGGTTTTTTAAGGTCTATAAGAATACTAGTTATTAAAATAATAAGTCTAAGTGTTGGAATACCTGTTATAACTACAACGTATATGTTGCCGGGACCTAGATAATGTGGATCGTTAGGTGACCTAACGGCGTGGATCGTCAGGTGACTACCTAACGATGCGTGTCGGCTAGGGATCGTTGTGCGGTATCCACCGTACGACAAAGGGAATATATTAGGGGCTAAAGTCTCTTCACCTATATACCTAGAGAGATAGATATAAATTAACCACCTAAACCACCACTACGTACTAGTACGGAACGCTACAAACACTAAGGTATTTTATCTAGGTAGTATAAAAGTCGCACTTTTTAATATCTACTATAAGGCTAGTATCTATAAGCCTTATAAGCACATTATAGACATATTAGGTATAGTTTATAGGGGTATTACTAAAGATAAGAATATCATCTAGACAAGCAGTTATATATTTATCTAATATATCAAACAAGGTATAGTTAATAAAGTACTACTAAGTACTAGGTACGCTAGCTATACTGAAATTTGCTACTAAGCACCTAAATAGGCCAAAGCAGGTAATAAATGTAGTTTTATATTTATTACTAGGGGCAATTCAGATCCGATTAAATGCTATTATAATATTAAGTTTGATATATATCTTTACTTAGTATAGTATATCTAACGTTTCTCTAATAAGTAGACTTAGATATTCATTCTTAACTATAACGTTATTAAGGCCTTAATAATTAATATAAATTTATACTCTATTACTACTCTTCTTTACTAGTAATACTAGTATAGCTACTCATAATATACTACTTTATATAAAGCCCTTAGAAAGGTAGTTGTCTAGGTATTTTTATATTACTAGAAACTTTTAGAAGCTTATAGGATAGTATTATAAAGCTAGTAGTAAATTGCCTAGGGTAATTTCAATATAGTAATTAAAAGGGTAGTAACTTAGTAGCATTTCTAAATTTATAGGAAGGAAAGCTATAATTAAGTTATAGTATATAGATAGTAGAAGTTTCTTAATATTAGTTTCTGAAATAAGTAGTTTAGTTTTAAGGTATTTTTAATATCCTTATTAGATACCCTAAAAATACAAGAAGAAAAGGTATAAGTATTATCTAGGGTTAGGAATAAGTTAGTAGTAAATACCTTCTAGAATAATATATTTATAATAGTATAGAGTTCTACTATTAATAGACTAAAGACATTTAAGTCTCTTATAAAGGATAGGAATAGTATAGTAGGTAAAAGCTATAAGTTAGAAGAGTCCTAATTAGTATCTAGAGGAGAGTTAAAGGCGCCTTAGATAGGTATTTAAGGGTCCTTATCCTGAAGTATAACTAGTATTCTTCTATTTAAGATCATAATACTAGAAGCCTAGTCTAGTAAAGGTTTATAAGTATAAAGCTAGAAAAGACCTAGAATTATATTAGGTCTAAAAGAGCTTAAAGACTAGATATATAAAGATAATAGCTTAAAGGTATAATTAGAATTGGAGTAACTAAAACTATAGTCTAGGATATAGAAGTCTATAATAAGACTAGCCTACTTACTATCTATAAAACATAAAGGGTAAGATAGATCTAAAGTAGATTACTTTAACCCTAAGCGATCTACTATAAAGGAACTAACAAATCTAAAAGAAGAATAACTAGAATTAATAAGAGTTTAGAGGAGAATTGTATTACCTTATATATTTATAGAGATAGTAAAAAGCAAAGAAGAATTAGCATATACTATACTTAAGGTAATAATAGACTCTAGATGAAAGATAGAAGGCCTAAAGTTATAATCTAATATATCTAGGCCTAAGCTTTTCCCTTAGAGTTTAGTTATAGAATTATAGTTAAGATAGTAGTAGGTTGGTTCTCCTTTACTCTATAGTTATGGGCAAGATAGCCTAGCTTACTATAGTATAAATAAAGGAAGTGTTGATTGCGGTAAGGGGGATTAGGTGCTGATCCCCGTGACCGCGCAGCATATAAGCCTCTCGCTCTGGGAATGGGGCATATGCTGCACCACTAAGCCTCCTGCTCTAGGGAATAGGGCGTGTACTGCGCTACTTGTACGATAGCCACGAGTAGTGTACCTGTATACTATGTAATAGTTACTAACAAGCACTCCGCTTAAACATAGGTATTTAAGGGGTGCATAACCACCCTCTAGATAGAGGAAGATAGACAATCTAGAACTAGAACTTAAACCAGTATTTCCTTATTACTTGCTTTGCTCTTTATTATTTTAGATTACTATAATCTCTAGAAACCTACTAATACTAATTAGTATTGTCTCTATATTGCGATATAGGGGCAATATAGAGCAGTAAGATAGTTAGTCAAGTGCTTGATAACCTTAACTAAGTAGATTGCGGTTTACTTACTAAGGGCTATTAATCGGGCAACTGGATAACTACCCTATTAACTTAGCAATATCGCTTACAAGAAAACCGATACTATAAACCTATCTTCCTAGGCTAAAAAAGCTTAACCTAAGCTTCTAGACTAAGGAAGTATTGCTTAAGAGAATACTACTAAAACTATATTACTAACTAACTTTACTATAATCAATATATTATAGTATCCTAAGATCCTTTTACCTATAGAACCTTAAAAAGGGAGGATACTAAGACGAACCCCTATTATATACTAAGTATTTCGTTAAGTATAGCCTAGGATCTCGAAAAGCGTTTTAAATAAGAATTCCCTACCTAGCTATCTATTATAAGCATTGACAAATTTAACGCTTAAACCTTCTATAGATTGCTAAAGCGTATTGATCTAGAGTATAATAGCGATAAAGTACTTAACTTATATACGCTCTCTTACCTTGGCACTTATAAAGGGCAATAGTCTAAAGATCTATACTATAAATTCCGCTTGGATTTCAAGGACTAGACAACTAACTACTTTAATAAGTTAAATAACAAACTATACTTATAACTATACTAAACGCTTAACGATAGCTATGTCCTTATAGATAGCTCGAAAAGGCAGAAGCTCTCTAAGGGACTTACAACGCTTACTAATAACCTATCTAACAATCCAGGGCCTAATATACTCCTTTAAATCCATAGACTATTAATCTAGGCCAAGTATAGACGTTATATAACGACATCTCTTCCTGCTTAAACAGAAAAGGGGAAGGAGATTATACTAATAACAACCTGAAACCCCGAATTTAGTACCTAGCTATAAAAGGCACTATAGGGGGAGATACAGATCGGTAATACAACTATAAACGCTATCTAGTAATATAGACTAATAAGCAGCTCGATTATAAACGACGATCAACTAGTAAGCGGCTGAAACCCAGGTATATACCAGACAGTAGCCTAAAGCAGAACGCTTTATACCGGTAACTACGGCTAGTTTAGAAACACCCTTTACCCGCTAAATCCAGACCTATGGATAATACTTCCGATTTATAGACTTAGAAGCGTAATAGGAGCAGGATTCCCGCCAGCTAGTAAGGGCACCGGCAAAGGCCATAGATTCCTACTAACCGCCTAAAGTGCCAGCTAAGGTTATACCTAAGGTCATAGATAAGGTAACTACTAAGGCTATAACTGAGGAACTAATTAAGGGGGACGATAGAACCCTATATAACCTATATAAACCCCTAGTACTAATACTAGATATAGGCTAGAATATACTTAACCCTAAGTAGATATTAAAGAGCAGTATACCTAGTATAAGTATATTATATATAGAAGTACTAAGTATATAGCTATACTACTGATCAAAATAGGCTGGATAAACGAGATAAATATTAATCGAAAAACCCTAACTGATTTTATTAAGTCTTAGGACTTAAAGGACAGCTATTCTAGGTCTGATAACGATATCCTTAATAACAAAGTTCGTTTCTTCCTATACCGCTGCTAGACTTTCTAGATCGATTACGGCCTACTAAGTACTGTTTTTCCAAATATACTTTCAGGATAAGCTAAGAAATATCACCTATATTATATCCCTTTTAGTATCTCCTTTATATAACTGTATAGTATCTTAAAGGGATACTTTAAGATAAGTACTAAGTAGAACAACTATTTATACGTCTAGAATACTATTACTTTCCAGTCTATACACCTTAAAAGCAAGAATAGCAACAAGTCTATAAAGGAAATTCTCTAGATCTTACTTAATAGACTCTAATAAAGCCAATATAGGCTTAGTCCGCTCTATAACTATAAAGAGTTCCTAGTTGTAAATATAATCCAAGCCTACCAAGGAGTATCTAAGCTAAAGATCGCCTTATATAAACTACTAACAAGCTTCGAAAAGCTAGTAGCTATGCTCTACTAAATACTTAACATTAAGGAAGCGGATTATATATATCGCTAATTCTTAATAGACTATAGGTTTACTATAATAAAAGCCAGGCCTATAAGAAACTATCGAAGTAACCCGATTATAGATTCGATCTTTAAGAGAAACCAGGCGATATATATATAACAACCTAAAGGTACTACTAGGTATAGAAAGCGAAACAAGCTCTAGTAAAAGGACTATAACAAAACCTATACTAAAGTAGGTTGTTGGATTTACAGTAAGCCAGACTACTACTCCTTTATATATAACTAAGAGGAATAAGCAATAGCTAAGAGCAAATAGCTTAAGCGAAAAGGTATTAACAAAGATTATAGACGATATATAGCATTCCTCCTTAATTACAAGGGTTTAGATAATAAATATAAAGTAAGGGAAGAAGAGACTAAGCTTAAAGTATAGGTAGATAACTATAAGACCGATTAAACTTAAGTTAGAAACGAAGTGCTAGTAATTAGTTTTAAAGAAGAATAAACAGTAGTAACTTACTTTGCAAACCAAGCTTTCCTCTACCTAATTACTAAAAGCGAATAACCATATAAAGATAGCAAAAAGGATATAGAGAAAACGAAAGCCATTTAGTTTATACTTAATAGGTATACCGAGACTAAATTCCAAGGGATTATGCCTAATACCAGGGCTACTAACGTTTTAACTGCTGGACTCTGACAATTCCTTATACTAAAGAAGATGATTAGATTACTTAAGATTAACAAGTTATATATAGGAGAAGCAAATATACTTTTTAGGGCTAGGGATTTAAAACGATTACTCGGAACAGTCAAAGTAGAGCTTGATATTAGTTACGCGACTTTCTATATATTAGAGACACTAACCCCTTTTCTTATATATCTAAAGGATATAGACAAGCTCGGCATCTACCTTAATAATATAATAAATAAGCTTATATCTCAGTTAGAAAAGCGTATATATATTCAATAGAAATAGGGATATCTATAGATCCCTATAAAAGGGATTAAACTCCTAAGCATAATATTTATAGCAGATAACGAGCATCCTATACCTCTATAATTATAAAGGCTAAACTAAGACGCATTTATCGACGCTATAGACACCTTATAGTTGATAGATTATATAAACTACTATAACAAACAGACTACTAGGTAGAATATAGCGCTATTAAGATAATTAATAAGTTCTACTACTTCTACTAGATCAAAGGTATAGTGCTATAACGATTTAGATTTATATTATAAGACGATATTTGCTTTAACTTTAAGATCGTTATAGATGTTCTAGATATTGACAATTCTAAGGTACTATATATGGTCGATACTGTAACGTTGTTCTAAGCAGCCTGCTTTCTAAATAATCTCTTAGCTAAAAAGATATAGAAGTAGCTAAAGGAATATTAGATCGATATATACCTTAGATTACCTAATGTTTTGCGCTATAATAAGGGTACTAATTTCAAAGTATACGAGTTCTAGGCAGAAGCTAAGCTTATAGGTATAACCTGCTATTTAGTACTAGTTAAGGTATACTAGTTAGTCAGCAAGATTAAGCGGTATTATAGGCTATTAAGAAGGGCCTATAATATTATTAAATTAGAGACTGCTAGATCTTGCTTAAAAGAAGCATACCTATAAGCGGTACTAAGTATAGTTAATAACACTACTAGCCTAGACAGGCTAGTACTAACGCTCTTAGTTTTCAGTGTTTACCTGTACCTTACTATAGACGTACTACCTTCTCTATCTTAACTATACTAAATAGGTATAATCTAGAAGGCTATAATACAATTGCAAATCCTAAATAATATAAGGACTGTACAAGACGCTCTTATATAACGAAATGGACTAAGTATAGAAGATATACTACTATACTTACTAGAAGTAGGTACTAAAGTACTTATATTCTGGGAAAGCAACTGATAGATAGGACCTTATAAGGTAATCTCAGCTATAAATATAATAGTAATCGTCGATATAGTTAACAGACCTATAGAATTTCGGAATATAGTAGTTAAACTATATTACTAGGAGCTAGCACAGGATAAGCAAGATAATTAGGCTAGTGTTAAGCAGCTAGAACTATTCTAATATCCTTAGCCTAAGTAGTCCTGCTAGTATAGATAACCCTAAAAGAACCTAGCACCTATTAACAACTTCGTTTCGGAAAAAGAGAAGTGTAACTACAATCTTGCGCTTAAACTATAAGCTAAAGGCAAGATTACTATACCTAATATACTGTTCTAAGAATCTAATAAAACGGAACTGAACTTACTTCTAGTAGCTAGGGTAATCAAAGTGATCTAGATGCTAATAGATATGTCAGACTACTAGATCTTTAAGTTAAGGATTATCTAGGAAGTAAAAGATAAGCTTACTTTACTATATAAGAAATTACGCTTTATAGCTTAGGGATTCGGTAATAAGGATAAGAAGTACCTGCTTATTTAATCGCTAATAATCTAACGCTATATACAGCGACTTATACTCTTACTACTACTGATATTGCAAATGCGCTTTGGCTTTAAGGCGTAGGTATACAACGTTATCCAAGCTTATATATAAGCTAAGTTATAGCTAGCAAGGAAAGTGATTCTTCTATTATCTAAAGAGCTTAAGACACTCTATCCCCCTTATACTATCTTACTTATCAAAACCCTATTATATAGACTAGCTAAAGCCGGACTATACTAGTAGGTAATATATGTAAACTAGCATACTAAATATCTTAATCTCAAGCTAAGTACCTTTGATCTATACCTTATAATTGGTAAGATGCGAATTAGAAGCGGATTTAGAATTGTTAGCCTATAAACCGACGATACTCTTAATATTAGCAAGTAAGCCTTTATAGATAAGGAGAAGCTTAAGCTAGATAAGGCTGGCTTTAAGTATAGACCGCTAGTATTTTTAATAGATAAATCAATTATAGACTTAAACAGATATAGGCTCGAAACGAGTATAGATACTGTTAAGATTCGGCAAAAAGGGCAAGCTATATAACTTAAACTTATAAGCCTAGACGCTAAAACAGCGAAACAAGTATAAGTCGAATAATGCATATAAGGTACCTATATTGCTATAATATACTAGCTAGAGGCGACTTTCGACTTGTTAGTAGTAGTATAGTTAACTAAGCCTAATATAGCCGAGATTACTAAGCTTAATACTTAACTGTAATAATAAATCGAGAACTCGACGCATAGGCTATACTATCTATAACTTAAACTTAAGATAGCTAAGCTCTTTGTTTTTATAGATAGATCATTCGCTAATAATGCTAATATAACATTATAGATTAGATTTGTTATAATATTTGGAAATAAGACAAGTAGTATAAATAAGTTCAACCTATATAGTAATATTATATACTAGTCCTTAACTAAGTACAAGTGGGTAATAAGAAGTGTTTTAGCAAGCGAAATATATAGAATAGTAAGTAGGTTTAATCTCAGGTATATACTATACTAGACGCTCGCCAAGA
The DNA here is from genome assembly GCA_029339225.1 of Phyllachora maydis. Taxonomy (NCBI): domain Eukaryota; kingdom Fungi; phylum Ascomycota; class Sordariomycetes; order Phyllachorales; family Phyllachoraceae; genus Phyllachora; species Phyllachora maydis. The sequence continues at coordinate 5,517,490 of JAQQPM010000004.1, forward strand.
TCTACTAAGGCCTAGGTCTACTATTACTACTACTAATCGTCATTTATATAGACTCGTTTAGTTTGTATAAGTGCCTAGTAAAGCTTGGGACAATAGTAGAAAAGCGCCTTATAATCGATATAATAGCTCTATAACAGAGCTATAAAAACCGTAAAATCGCAGAAATTAGGTGGATTAGTAGCGACGATAACCTAGCCGACGCTATAACCAAGCACATACTAAATAAGACGCTTAAAAAGCTTGTTACTACGAATAAAGCTAAGATCAGAATAAAAGGCTAGGTTTAACGCCTAGCTAAGCAATAGGAAGAGCCTATATAACTTAGGACAAGATCGCTAGTATAAAAGACAAAGACTACTAGGACGTATTATTTATAGTATAATAAGGAATATAAGGTAAAGTGCGAAATAATCTTAATTTATACTCTTATAGCTAGCGCAATATATATACTAGCACCCCCTACCCCCTAATTACAATAACAAAACATTAATAACCTTACTTATAGCAGCTATTACTACAAGCTTTTTCTATATAAGCATTATACCCGCTATAGGCGTCCTATGCTTAACAAGAGCGCGCACCTTATCTACTAGGACTAAGGCGTACTTAGCACTATTACGCTACATCTTCCAATCCTATAACTAATAAGTATTCCGATTAAACAATAGATACTACTAAAGATCGTAACTTACTTTGGCCTTTATAGCCAGGTTAGAGCGGAGCTCTAAAAAGCGGTCTAAGAACAGACGGACCAACTTAGGGCTATAATATATATTAGGAATAATAAAACAATAGAAACAATATATAAATAGAACTTATATTAGTATATATAAGTACCTAGATAAGTACCGCTAGTACTAAAGGCTACAGCCTAATACGTAGTTGTAGTACGTTGTATATAGCGCGAAATTGCCAGACTTATTAAACAAGTCCTTAATACCTACTAAAAGCAAGTATAGACAGCTAAGGCAAACAATAGTATATATAGTACTATATAGGCTATAAACTTTATATATGTTAGTAATATTAATAATAAAGATAATAAGAGTAAGATACTTACCCTCTAGTTTATATATATAAGTATATAACAACCTCTTACAAGGCTTTATATAGTCTAATATACAGTATATATAGCAGCTAAAGCGGACGATAGAGTTGTCTAAGCTTTTACTAGATAACAAACTTGCTGTTACTGCCGCTAGTATCGCTACTAGCAGTATAGGCACGCTTACAGCGGCGCGTAGCGCCTTACACCGCGTATACGCAGCTGCTAACGCCGCCTTCTTTACAGCTAGCAACGCCGGCAGAGTATGCTCGGCAGGCTTAGAGACATGCGCCTTACATACAGCGATCTCCGCCTTATACGCCGCCTCCTCCTCCGCCTTCTCCTTACACTAGAGCGCAGCAGCCTACTCAAGCAGGACATATATACATGCGATCAGCCCTTTAGAATTAAGGAGTATAGAGTCGGCGTTAGTATAGCCGCCTATAGACTCGGGCTATATAGCAAGTATAGCTGCATCTATAGCGTCGGGATCGTCGCTATTATTATTATCGTTATTGCCGTCGTCGCTGCCTGCTATACTCTCTTAGTTACTATTATCGGTAATAGCGCGCTTAGATGTATCCTTAAACGTATTATTATTGCCCTTCTAGGTAAGATGCTTGTTAGGAGCGTTAGTTATAAGCGTATTAAGGGTATTGCCGCCCTTGTCCTTAGTATATATATAGGCGTTACTACCTATGCTCCTATAGGAGCACCTACTCCACTTATTATTAAAATCCAATATTATAAATAATAAGATTAGTATGCTTAAGCATTAGTATATAATAGTAAGCAACTTACTTATTACTACTAATACTACTACTACTGTTATTGTTAATGCTGCTGCTGCTATTGTTATTGCTACTGCTACTACTATTGTTGTTGCTGCTACTACTGCTAATGCAGATCGTAGGGAGAAAGAGAATAGGTAGTATATAATAGGAGAACCTACCTATTTATAGGTTTAGGGCAAGAGCGTTCGGAGTTTGCAATTAGCTAGCCTAAAGCTCTGATTTTTCCTATTATAATTCCTATTTAGGACTATAAGCTTTTATAATAATAGTTACTAGCATAACGCACTTACCGTTATACCGTTTACAGGTATATCTAAAAGGCGCTAAAGTCGCGCCTTCTATACTAGAGATCAGCAACTAGAATTCAACATTCTAATTAGTAAACAAGAAGTTAAGTAATTAGCATTTCCTATTCTAGTAATAAGGGGAGCGAAATAATCTAGGATTTCCTATTTCGGTTGATAAAGCGCTAGCGTAGTTATAAAAGAAGAGTTGCCAGTATTGATTACGATAAGAAGGATTAGGTACTAATCCCTATAACCGCATAGTATATAAGCCTCTCGCTCTAGGAATAGGGTACGTACTACACTACTAAGCCTCCTACTCTAGGGAATAGGGCATACACTGCGCCACTTATGCAATAGCCATAAGTAGCGCACCTATATACTATATAATGGTTACTAATAAGCGCTCCGCTTAAACATAGGTATTTAAGGGGTGTGCAACTACCCCCTAGATAGAGGGAGACAAACAATCCAGAACTAGAACTTAAACTAGTATTTCCTTGCTGCTCGCTTTGCTCTTTATCGTTTTAGATCACTACGATCTCCGGAAACCTACCAACAGGAAGTTTTTAATTCTATAGGCTCTTTTATTAAAGGATAGATAAGAACCTAGAGATAGAATAACTCCTAATACTATAAAGTCGCTATTATTATAAGATCCTAATTAAAGAAGTTTTAAACTAGAACTAACTTAAGACTAATATTATTCTATAGTAATATTATTTTAAAGCTTTTAATAAAGCTCTATCTACTTTATAAAGTCTATAAGGTTAGGTCGATCTATAATACTAATAATAGTATAATATAGTTTCTAGCCTACTTTCTGTTAAAAGTAGGTAATATGTTATATAAGAGTCTAGTTAGAGTATTTATAGAGTTATACTAACTTTATTAGAAAGTTAGTAAATAAGAGCTTATCCTTATCTATATCTAGCTTTTCTAGTTTAATTAGGCTAATAGTACTAATATCTTCTATAAAGTACTAAGGATCTAATAATAAGAAAATATTAATAATACATATAATTATAAAGGCCTTAAAAGAAAGGCTATAAGCTAATATAACTAGCTTATCTACTTTAGGGCGAATTTTCTAATAAGATTTACTACTAAGATGCTATAAAATATAGAAGATCTAGACTAGGGTATCTAGGAAGAACGCTTTATTAATAACAAGCTCTACTAAAACTTAGGATTTCTAGGTAATATAGGCTATTTACTACTTAATAGAGTTTATAGAGGTTCTGTTAAAGGTAAGAGGGTTAATGCTAAAAGGTTAAAACAAAGTTGGATAAGTTATTAGGATAAAAGCTAGAAAAGCCTTAGAAAATATAGTAGGAAGAAAGGTAGAAGAGACCTTAGAAAAAGTTATTATAAAGTTAGTAGAAGTACCTAAGATCTTAGAATTAATAGCTTATAGGAATTAAAGTAATTAATTATTACTAGATAGAATATAGTTGGCTAGATTAGTAGCTAATATTCCTAGAAAGCCTAGTACCTCTAAGCCTTATACTAAGAGCTAGTCTTCTACTAATTAGTTACTAGAAGATACTATTATAGAATTAGTAGTAACTTAGTAGTAGTTATTATAGAACTAGTAGTAAATTATAGTTAATGTTAGTAGGTTTCCAGAGATCGTAGTGATCTAAAACGATAAGAGCAAAGCGAGCAGCAAGGAAATACTGGTTTAAGTTCTGGTTCTAGATTGTTATGTCTCCCTCTATCTAGAGGGTGGTTACGTACCCTTTAAATACCTATATTAGAGCGGAGCGCTTGTTAGTAACTATTATATAGTACGTGGGTATGCTACTTATAGCTGTTGCATAAGTGGCGCAGTACATGCCCTATTCCCTAGAGCGAGAGGCTTAGTAGCGTAGTACATGCCCTATTCCCTAAAGCGAGAGGCTTATATACTATATAATTATAGGGATTAGTACCTAACCCCCTTTACTACAATTAATACCGGTAACTCTTCTTTTATAACTATGCTAGCGCTTTGTTAACCGAAATAGGAAATCCTAGATTATTTCGCTCCCTTTATTGCTAGAATAGGAAATGCTAATTACTTAACTTCTTATTTGCTAATTAGAATGTTGAATTCTAGTTACTGATCTCTGGCGTAGAAGGCGCGACTTTAGCGCCTTCTAGATATACCTCTAAACGGCGTAACAGTAAGCGCGTTATACTAGTAACCATTGTTATAAAAGCTTATAGTCCTAAATAGGAATTATAATAGGAAAAATCAGAGCTCTAGGCTGGCTAATTGCAAACTCCGAATGCTCTTGCCCTAAACCTATAAATAGGTAGGTTCTCCTACTATATACCACCTGTTCTTTTTCTCCCTACAATCCGTACTAGTAGTAGTAGTAGCAGTAACAATAATAGTAGCAGTAGTAGTAGCAATAACAGTAGTAGCATTAGCAGTACTAGCAGTAATAAGTAAGTTACTTACCATTATATACTAATATTAAAGCATACTAGTCTTATGCTTAAGCATACTAATCTTGTTATTTATAGTATTGGATTTTAATAATAAGTAGAGTAGGTGCTCTTATAGAAGCATAGGCAGCGATGCCTATATATACGCTAAGAACAAGGGCGGTAACGCCCTTAATATGCTTATAACTAACACTTCTAATAAGCATCTTGTCTAGGAGGGCAATAATAATATGTTTAAAGACGTATCTAAGCGCGCTATTACTAACGACGGCGACTAGGAGAGCGTAGTAGGCGGCAACGACAGTAATAACAATAATAGCAACGGCGATCCCGATACTACGGACGCGGCTACACTTATTGTATAGCCTAAGTCTATAGGCAGCCGCTCTAACGCCGACTCTACGCCCTTTAATTCCAAGGGGCTAATCGCATATGTATATATCCTACTTAAGCAGGCTACTACGCTCCGGCATAAGGAGGAGGCAGAGAAGGAGGTAGCGTATAAGGCAGAGATCGCTACGTATAAGGCGCGTATCTCTAAGCCCGCCAAGCACTCTCTGCCTATATTACCGGCCGTTAAGAAGGTAGTGTTAGCAGCTATGTATATATAGTACGAGGTACTACATACTGCTATAAGCGTGCCTATACCGCTAGTAGCAATACTAGCAGCAGCAACTATAAGTTTATCGTCCGGCGAAAGCTCGGACAACTCTGTTATCCGCTTTAGCTACTATATACACTATATATCAGACTATATAAAGCCTTGTAAGAGGTTGTTATACACTTATATATATAAACTAGAGGGTAAGCGTCTTACTCTTATTATCTTTGTTATTAATATTACTAATATATATAAAGTTTATAGCCTATACGGTGCTATATGCGCTGTTATTTGCCTTGGCTGTCTATGCTTGCTTTTAGCAGGCGTTAAGGATTTATTTAACAAGTCTGGTAATTTCGCGCTATATATGGCATATTACGACTATATATCGGGCTACGGCCTCTAGTACTAGCGGTGCTTATCCAGGCACTTGTATATGCCGATATAAGTTCCATTTACGTATTGTTTCTATTGTTTTATTGTTTCTAACGTATATCGTAGCCCTAAGTCAGTCTGTCCGTTCTTAGACTGCTTTTTAGAGCTCTGCTCTAACCTAGCTATAAAGGCCAAAGTAAGTTACAATCTTTAGTAGTATCTATTGTTTAATTGGAATACTTATTAGTTATAGGATTAGAAAATATAGCACGACGGCGCTAAATGCGTCTTAGTCTTAGTAGACAAGGCGCATACTCTTGTTAAGTGCAGGGCGCCTGCAATAGGTATAACGCCTATATAGAAAAAGCTTATGGCAATAGCTGCTATAGGTAAGGCTATTAATATTTTGTTATTGTGATTAGGGGGTAGGAGGCGCTGGCATATATGTCGTGCTAGCTATAAAAGTATAAATTAAGATCGTTTTACATATTACCTTATATTCCTTATTGTACTATAAATGATACATCCTAGCAGTTTTTGTCTTTTACGCTAACGATCTTGCCCTAAGTTATATAGGCTCTTCCTATTGCTCGGCTAGGCGTTAAACCTAGCCTTCTACTCTATTCTTAGCTATATTTGTAGTAACGAGCCTTTCAAGCGTCTTATTCGGCGTATACTTAGTTATAGCATTAGCTGGGTTATCGTTACTACTAATCTACCTAATTTCTGCGATTTTACGGTTTTTATAGCTCTGTTATAGAGCTATTATATCGATTATAAGACGCTTTTCTACTATTGTCCCGAGCTTTACCAGGTCTTTATATAGACTAAACAAGTCTATATAAACGACGATTAGTAGTAGCGATAGTAGATCTAGGCCTAAGTAGATCTTAGCGAGCGTCTAGTATAGTATATACCTAAGATCAAACCTATTTACTATTCCGTATATTTCGCTTGCTAAAACGCTTTTCGTTACCTGCTTATACTTGGTTAAGGACTAGTATATAATATTGCCACGTAGGTTAAACTCGTTTATACTACTTGTTTTATTTCCGAATATTATGATAAATCTAATCTGCGATATTATATTAGCGTTATTAGTAAATGATCTGTCTATAAAGACAAAGAGCTTAGCTATCTTAAGTTCGAGTTATAGGTAGCGTAGCCTATACCTTAAGTTCGTAATCTGCTATTACAGTTAAGTATTAAGCTTGGCAATCTCGGCTATACTAGGCTTAGTTAACTGTACTGCTACTAATAAGTCGAAAGTCGCCTTTAGCTAGTAAATCGTAGCAATATAGGTACCTTATATACGTTGTTTAACGTATACTTGTTTCGCTATTTCAGCGTCTAGGCTTATAAGTTCGAGTTATATAGCTTACCCCTTTTGCCGAATCTTAACAGTATCCACGCTCGTTTTAAGCTTATATCTATTAAAGTCTATAATTGATTTGTCTGTTAAAAATACTAGCGGCTTATACTTAAAGCCAGCTTTATCTAGCTTAAGCTTCTCCTTATTAGTAAAGGCTTGCTCGCTGATATTAAGAGTATTGTCGGTTTATAGGCCAATAATTCCAAATCCGCTTCTAATTTACGTTTTGCCGATTATAAGGTATAGGTCGAAGGCGCTTGGTTTAAAATCGAGACATTTGGTATGCCAGTTCATATATGTTACCTACTAGTATAGTCCGGCTTCGGCTAGTCTATATAATAGGGTTTTAATAAGTAAGATAGTATAAAGGGGATAGAGCATCTTAAGCTCTTTAGGTAATAGAAGAATCACTTTCCTTACTAGCTATAACTTAGCTTATATATAAGCCTAGATAACGTTATACACCTATGCCTTAAAACCAAAGTACGTTTATAGCGTTAGGAGTAGTAAGAGTATAAGTTATTATATATAGCGTTGGATTGTTAGCGATTAAGTAAGTAGGTACTTTTTATCCTTATTGCCGAATCCCTAAACTATAAAGCGTAATTTCTTGTATAGTAAAGTAAGCTTGTCTTTTACTTTCTAGATAATCCTTAACTTAAAGATTTAGTAGTCTAAAGTGTCTGCTAGCATCTAGATCGCTTTAATTACCCTAGCTACTAAAAGTAAGTTCAGTTCTGTTTTATTAGATTCTTAGAATAGTACACTAGGTATAGTGATCTTACCTTTGGCTTATAGTTTAAGTATAAGATTGTAGTTATACTTCTCTTTTTCTAAAACAAAGTTATTAGTAGGTGCTAGGTTCTTTTAGGGTCGTCTGTACTAGTAGGGCTACTTAGGCTAGGGATATTAGAATAGTTCTAGCTGCTTAATACCAGCCCGATTGTCTTGCTCGTCCTACGCTAGCTCCTAGTAATATAGTTTAACTACTATATTCCGAAATTCTATAGGTCTATTAACTATATCAACAATCACTATTATATCTATAGCCGAGATTACCTTATAAGGTCCTATTTATCGGTTACTTTCCTGGAATACAAGTACTTTAGTACCTACTTCTAGTAAGCATAGTAGTATGTCTTTTATACTTAGTCTATTACATTATGTAAGAGCGTCTTATATAGTCCTTATATCATTTAGGATTTACAATTGTATTATAGCCTTCTGAATTACACCTGCTTAGCGTAGTTAAGATAGAGAAGGCAGTACGTCTATAGTAAGGCGCGGGTATACGCTGAAAACTAAGAGCGTTAGTACTAGCCTGTCCGGGCTAACAGTGTTATTAACCGCGCTTAGTGCCGCTTACAGGTATGCTTCTTTCGAGTAAGATCTAGCGGTCTCTAATTTAATAGATAGATTCTATTACGCTATCTGATCCCCGTAGGGGATATCTAGGTAGGCTGAGCTAGTGCTATAGGAAAACCGTATAACGGGTGAAAAACCTATAACTGTATATAGGAAAAATAGGGGGTGTGATAGGGGGTAGGCCAATCTTTACCAGAGTAGATACTGCCCCTTTAGGAGTATAAAAACATACTGCCTAAAGGGGTATAGGCTAGACCGCTCCTAGCCTCTAAGCAACAGAGTATTCTAGCAGCCTAGTGGCAATATGGCGAACTAGGGGGTGTATAGCGCTGCTGCCCCCTTTTTCAAGTCTATAGAGAAAGCTGTGTGTATCCCCTCTTTCCCTCTCCTTAAAGGAGGCCGAAGGGTAGGCCGGGCAACCGTTGAATATATGTCGGATGTCCTCTGTAGCTAGGTAGCAGCGGCAGAGGGGGTTATTAACCTTAGGCACCTTATAGGTATATAGGAATCCTCTTAGGCCTATCTTCCCTATACGGGCCTGTATTAGCAGCAAGCTTTTAGCCTTAGAGAGGTTATAGTGGCGTCTTTAGAAGGCCTCTTTAAAGGCTTTAGCTAGGTTCTCCTCTTGAAAGGTAGCCTTAGCTGATTTCTCTAAGAGGCTCTCTATATAGAGGTTGTAACTAGAGGCCCTAGCCTCCTATAGATAGCGATCCTTCTAGGCAGTATAGAGGGGTTCCTCGTTAACAGCTTTCCTTAGTTGTTAGTAGTGCTACTAGGCTGTTGCCTCCCTTTTTCTTTCTTGCTTTGTATACCCCTCTAAAAGGAGGCTAGTCCTAGGGGTCCTATTTCCAAGGGTAAGGCGTAGAGCTTCCTTCTACTTAGCTACCTCTTTTCCTATAGCCCTATTTATCCTAGCCTAGCTGGAGAAGGAGAGGGCGTTAAGGTAGAGGTCAAGGGGGGGGACGTTAGCCTTATAGTAGAGGCTTTAGACCGGTATCCTTTTATAGGCTCCTATAACCCTCCTTAGGGCCTCGTTTTCGGCTGCTAGTAGGCCTCTGGTTATACCCTGTGGCCTATTTGGTGTTATAGGTATAGGGGTATGCTAGGCCGAGGCTGCGTAGGCTAGGACTAGCTTTATCACTGCTATATATAGGAGCCTAGTCTTTTCGATTCTAGGTCCCTAGGTCTTTCTAGCTAGCCTAGTAATAGCAAAGGACTATGTTTTTAGCTTCTGCCGTAGGGTACTGGCGTGCGTCTTCTAGGTAAGCTTAAGGTCTAGCCAGACCCCTAGAAAACGGGCTTCTATAGCTGGTTATAGGGGGGGGTCCTCTATTAGTCCTAGGTTGATAGGGTTAGTCTAGGGCCTCCTTCTAGGGGGGAAGTGTATAAGCTTGCTCTTTGCTGCTAAGAAGGTGACTCTAGCGGTTGTTGCCCAGTCTAGGCACTCTTTCCAGGCCTCTTTTAGCTGTTTAACTATTGTTGTAGCCTCTCTGCCGAAGGCTAGTAGGTTAGTATCGTCTATATAGCCTATAGTAGAGATAGTAAGGTGTTTTCTCTCCAGCTTTTTATATAGGGGGCAGAGGTATAGGACTAAGAGGATTAGTAAAAGTGGTAAGCCTTAAGGTACCCCTGTTAGTACTGGGATTTGCTGGCTTTTTTAGCCATTAAATAGGAGGCTGGTAGTTCTAGAGGAGAGGAATTCCTTTAGCTAGGATAGTAGCCAGATAGGTAGCCCTAGCTAGTCTAGTATAGCTAGGAGTCTACTATAAGGGATGCTGTCGAAATACCCTGATAGGTCTAGCTGTAGAAGGGAGGCTCTGGCTTTATACTTCCATGCCTTCTAGATCTGAGCTATAAGAAGGTATATAGCTAATTCGGTGGATTTATAGCGGTAGTAGCCCTGTTACGTTGCTGGAATTAGCTTAAAAGCCTCGGCTATGTCCCTTATTTTAGTCCTTATAACTTTCTCTAGGACCTTGCTAATGCAGTTAAGTAGGGCTATAGGGTGGTAGTCTCTAGGGGTATTATAGGTATCCGGCTGTTTTCCTAGTTTAGGGAGGACGATAGTAACTGCTTTCTTATATTCCTATAGATAGAAGCCGTAGAGGAAGGATTTCAAGGCTAGTATAGCGAGGGCCTTATATAGGGGGTCGCTATAGGCCTTTAGAAAGCCTGTAGGGAGTTCGTTAGGTCCTGGTGCTTTCTAGGGTTTTGTTGTTTTAATAGCCTCTTTTATATCGTCCGGCCTAACCGTCTAGCTAACTAGTAGCCTTAGGCCTATTAGGGGTTCCTCCGGGCTATCCTTTTAGGGGGAGGGGGGGAAGAAGCGTGCTAAAAGGGCCTTTACCTTCTCCTAGAAGGTACTAGCTTATCCGAGGGTTGGTAGCTTAGGAGGGGGGGGGGCAGTGGTACTTTATAGCCTAGCCTATCTTTCTAGTTGCTAGAGCTTTTCTGGTTTTTCTCTAGCCTCTTATAGAAAAGCCCTTTAGGTCTTTCTTTTGCTCTCTCTTATAGCCTTTGTTTGTTTCCTTTAGGCTAACTTATAGGCGGTAAGGAGGGCCTGGTTACTAGGGGAGCGTTGGAGCTGTCTTTCTGCCCTTTTTCTCTCCTTGACTACCTAGTATATTTCGTTGTTCTACCAGGGGGCGCTCTTCCTTCTAGTAGTTACTAGGGCTCCTTTAGGGGTTATAGCCCTAGCAATACGCTGGAGTTCCTCTAATAGTTGCCTATAGGCCTCCTAGAGCCCAGCTAGGTTAGAGAGGCGTAATAGGTATCTATAGCCCCCTATATTGTATATTAGGGAGCTGGCCTCTCTTGCTACCCCCTCTTTATCTATCCTTTTCTACTAGAACCGGGGGGACGGTAGTAGGGTTTCTATAGTCTCTAGGTCGATATCCAGTACCTAGGGGTAGTAGTCTAAGTATAAGTATATATCTAAGCTAGTATAGGAGTAGGTAAGGCTACTGCTAAGCCAGAAGTGGTTAATAGTAGAGGCCCTGCCTGCCTAGCTCCCTTATAGCGCCCTAGTTATAGTGCTATAGGGGGTATAGAGGGTAAGCCCCTACTCTGCTGTTAATAGCAGTAGGTCTTCTAACCTAGGGCTAAAGCGGTTATATTAGTCCTAAAGAGGGTAGTAAAGGTTAAAGTCCTCTACTAGAAGGTATAGGCCTAGGCAGGCATTGATCTTCCCCCTTATTTCTTTTATAAGAGGGGTTAAGCCAGTCTAGGGTTAGGGGTTGTTATATAAGGACTAGACTGTAAAGGGGCCGTTCTTAGTCTATATAGTAGCTCTAGCCCAGTCTAGGCTAGAGCTATAAGTCTATATTGCTAGCGGCAGTAATTTATGGATATAAAGTAAGGCCTGTCCGTTAAAGGTAAAGATAAGGTAGTAGGGGGCTGATCTAGGGCAGTAGGTAGAGTGCTATACCTGCCTATTAATCCAGGGCTCTTGTATAGCGAGTATTTCTTCTTTTACTATAGAAAGTAGTACTTCCTGTACCTCCTTTAAGCCCTATATGTTCTAGAGGCGTACCTTTATATTTCCATCTCCTCTAGCTATATAGTTAGCTATGGTTGTTATATAGTAGTAGTGGCGTTAGCTAGTCCGGTATCTAGGTCTAGTCTAGGTCCGGTATCCAGGTCTAGTCCAGGTCTAGTATCTAGAGGTCTAGGGGCTCCTATAGGTTCTAGGGTTCTAGTAGGTCTAGTAGCCCCTTTAGGGCTTATAGTTGGTATAGAAGAAGGGGGGGTTTGGCTGCTTAGGTGGCTAAAGTAGGCAGTAATTGTGCTTTAGTTAGGGGTTAACCCTTTTAATACTATTGGTCTGCCCCTCTGTCTCTTCCCTAAGACTATAGTATAGCCTTCCTCCCCCTCCTTTTATAATAGGGCTTGCTAAGGGGGGTGTTACTACTATTATTGTTGTTGTTGCTATTGCTATTAGTACTGGTGTAGGGGCGGTTAGTCAACGTTAAAGGCCTTAGGCCTAGAATATAGATATCCTTTAGCCTATGCCTATGCCTCTTTTAGGCAGGGGTAGGCCTCTAAACGGGCGTGGTAAGCTTAGTGGCAGTTGCGGCAGCGGGGTGCCCTAGAGTAGGTAGGGGCTTCTAGCGTGGTATAGCTATTAGCGCTGTAGTTATAGCAGATCTCTTCTTTGCTCTAGTATACCTTAGCCCTATAGCCCTATTTCCAGTACTGTAGGTACTAGATAGGCTTAGCTTCGTCGATCTAGGGCTCTGCTTCTAGGGCTTAGCAGCTTTAGAAGACCCCCTCTTTATAGGCTTTCTAGGCTACCTCTAGAGAGGTAAAGGCTATTAGTGCCTTAACCTTAGTCTGTTCTGGCCCTTAAGGGTGCTAGACTTTTACCCTAACCGCTATAGGGTATTACTTCTTAGCTTCTTCTAGTAGGCCTTCCTCTATAACCTAGTCGTAGACTATAAGGCCTTTAACTGCTACTACCTAGGTTATTATATATAGGGAGGCCTTCTTGCTAAAGGCCCTTATAATCTAGGTAGTATTGCTTTCCAGGCTCTTCTTTATCTCTATAGTCTTTATAACTAGAAGGAAGTTACTACTAGAGAGCGTTTAAACCCTTTAAACTACTAGGCTAGAAGCCTACTAGATAGCCTGTACTACCTCTAGGGCAGATTTAGCAAGTACCTATTACTAGGCTAAGCCTAGTCAGATAAGTATCTAGCGCTCTAGGCTAGGCCTAGTTACCTTACTAGCTGTTAGTTTACTAGCTATATTAGCCTAGGTAGGGGCTGTAGGCTGGGAATGGCTAGGCTATTACTATTGTTGCTACTGTTGTTGCTAGTAGTGGCTAGGCTACTAAGGGTATTGCTAGTGCTATAGCTTAGGCGTTGTTAGGGCAGTATAGCGGTTTTAGGGTGCTGGAGCTGCTATTATAGCTAGGGCTTCTTTAGGCGGGTCCTAAAGCAGGGCTATAAGGGCAATTTGCCTAGCTTTAGTAGTTACTTCTACTATACTATAGAAGTTAGTATTGTCCTTAGCTAGGCTAATTATCTAGTCTAGAAGGCTAGAGAGCGTAAGGGCGAGCTTAGAGGGGCTAAGGGCAGCCTAGGCGGTTTTCTTGGTTGCTAGGGCGATATAGTCGGCCTTGGTAGCACTATTGTTGCTTCCTTCTTTCCCTGTATTTTTCTCCGATTTTTTCCCTAGCTTTTTCGGGGTTTTCTAGCCAGGAGGGGTCGGGGCTAGGGCGTATTAGCTGCTGCTTAGGCTCCTAAGGAAAGGGGCGAAGACGTTGGTTAAGAGGGGGGCGCTAATCGTAGGGGCGTTAATAGTAGGGGGGGCGCTAGAGCTAGGTGCTGTAGGTACTATAGTTATAGCGCCTTTAGCGGTTTCCTTAGCAGTAGTGGTAGTAGTCTGGCGGTCTTCCATTTTTATATCGTTGTTTAGGTGGTCTATGCTTAGGGGTTGGTGGTCCGTACTTAGGGGCTGGCTTAGGGGGTTGTTATTATTGTCGTTAGCTATAGGTAGGGCAGGGTTGCCAGGGCGTAGAGCCGCATTAGTAGCCCGTGTATAAGGAAATTGCAGTTGCGAGAGGGCAGCTAGGCTCGCTATTTTCTGCATTTTCGTACGCCTAGGGCTGTCGCGCAACTGACAGCGCTGCAGCGAAAATTGGCGGGCGTTATGTCCTCAATCGGACGGTTCGAATGGATGTGGTTGCACGCGATTTGGTGTAGTTTTGACCAAAAACTCGTTCTTCGTTTTTAGTTGTCGGGTTCCCTCTCTAATTTAATAATGTCGTAGGCCCTTCTTAGTAGCTCATAATACCGCTCGATCTTGCTAACTAACTGGTATACCTTAACTAGTACTAAATAGCAGGTTATACCTATAAGCTTAGCTTCTATCTAGAACTTATATACTTTGAAATTAGTACCCTTATTATAGCGCAAAACATCGGGTAGTCTAAGGTATATATCGATCTAACATTCCTTTAGCTGCTCCTATATCTCTTTAGCTAAGAGATCGTTTAGGAAGTAGGCTACTTAGAATAACATCGTAGTATCGACTATATATAGTACTTTAGAATTGTTAATGTCTAGAATGTCTATAACGATCTTAAAATTAAAGTAAATATCGTCTTATAACGCGAATCTAAATCGTTATAGCGCTATACCTTTGATTTAGCAGAAGTAATAGAACTTATTAATCATCTTAATAGCGCTATATTCTACTTAGTAATCTGCTTATTACAGTAGTTTGTACAATCTATCGACTATAGGGTATCTATAGCGTCGATAAATACATCTTAGTTCAGCCTTTGTAAGTTATAAAGACGCAGGACGCTTATTATCTACTGTTAATGCTATACTTAGGAGTTTAATCCCTTTTATAAGGATCTATAGATATCCCTATTTCCATTAAACATATACGCGCTTTCCTAACTTAGATATAAGCTTATTTATTATATTATTAAGATAAACGCCGAGCTCGTCCATATCCTTTAGATATATAAGAAAAGGGGTTAGCGTCTTGAATATAGAAAGTCATATAACCAATGTCGAGCTCTACTTTAACTATTCTAAGTAATCGATTTAAATCCCTAGACCTAAAAAGTATATTTACTTCTTCTACGTATAACTTGTCAATCTTAAGCGATCCGATTATCTTCTTTAGTATAAGGAATTATTAGAGTCCGGCAGTTAAAACGTTAGTAGCCTTAGTATCAGGTATAATCCCTTGGAATTTAGTCTTAATATACCTATTAAGTATGAACTAAACGGCTTTCATTTTCTTAGTATCCTTTTCGCCATCTTTATATAGTTGTTCGCTCTTAGTAATCAGATAGAGGAAAGCTTAGTTTATAAAGTAAGTTACTGCTGTTTATTCTTCTTTAAAACTAATTACTAGTACTTCGTTTCCTTCTTAAGTTTAATCGGTTTTATAGTTGTCTACCTGTACTTTAAGCTTAGTATCTTCTTCCTTTACTTTGTATTTATCGTCTAAACCCTTATAATCAAGGAGGAACGCTATATATTGTCTATAATCTTTATTAATGCCTTTTCGCTTAAGCTATTTGCTCTTAGCTATTACTTATTCCTTTTAGCTATATATAAAGGAGCGGTGATCTGGCTTACTATAAATCTAATAACCTACTTTAGTATAGTTTTTATTATAGTTCCCTTGCTAGAGCTCGTTTCGCTTTCTATACCTAATAGCACCTCTAGATTGTCGTATATACGTTGCCCGGTTTCTCTTAAAGATCGAATCTATAATTAGGTTACTTTAATAGTTTCTTGCAGGCCTAGCTTTTATTATAGTAAACCTATAGTCTATTAAGAATTAGCAATATATATAATCTGCTTCCTTAACGTTAAGTATTTGGCAAAGCATAGCTACTAGCTCTTCGAAGCTTGTTAGTAGTTTATATAGGGCGATCTTTAGCTCGGATACTCCTTAGCAGGCTTAGATTGTATTTACAACTAGGAACTCCTTATAGTTATAGAGTAGACTAAGCCTATGTTAGCTTTATTAAAGTCTATCAAGCAAGATCTAGAGAATTTCCTTTATAGACTTATTACTATTCTTGCTTTTAAGGCGTATAGACTAGAAAGTAATAGTATTCTAGATATATAAGTAGTTGTTCTACTTAGTACTTATCTCAAAGTATCCCTTTAAGATACTATATAGTTAGATAAAGGAGATGCTAAGAGGGATATAGTATAGGTGGTATTCCTTAGCTTATCCTAAAAGAGCATTTAGAAAAACAGTGCCTAGTAGGCTATAATCGATCTAGAAAGTCGGCTATAATCGATCTAGAAAGTCCAGCAGTAGTATAGAAAGAAACGAACTTTGTTATCAAGGATATCGTTGTTAGACCTGGAATAGCTGTCCTTCAAGTCCTAAGACTTAATGAAATTAATTAGGGTTTTTCGATTAATACTTATCTTGTTCATCCAGCCAATTTGATCGGTAGGATAGCTATATATTTAGTACTTCTACACGTAATATACTCATATTAGGCATACCGCTCTTTATTACCTACTTAAGATTAAGCATATTCTAGCCTATATCTAGTATTAATACCAAGGGTTTATACAGGCTATATAGGGTTCCGTCGTCCCCCTTAATTAGTTCCCTAGTTATAGCCTTAGTAGTTACCTTAACTATAACCTTAGGTATAACCTTAGCCGGCACTTTAGGTAGTTAGTAGGAATCTATAGCCTTTACTAGCACCCTTACTAGCTAGTAGGAATCCTGCTCCTATTACGTTTCTAAGTCTATAAATCGGAAGTATTATCTATAGATCCGGATTTGGCAGGTAGAAGGTATTTCCAAACTAGCCGTAGTTGCTAGTATAGAGTATTCTACTTTGGGCTACTGTCTAGCATATACCTGGGTCTTAGCCGCTTACTGGTTAATCGTCGTTTATAATTAAGCTGCTTGTTAGCCTATATTACTAGGTAGCGTTTACAGCTATATTACTAATTTGCATCTCCCCCTATAGTACCTCCTGCAGCTAGGTACTAAATTCGGATTCTCAGGTTGTGATTAGTATAATCTCCTTCCTCTTTTCTATTTAAGCGGGAAGAGATATCGTTATATGCTGTCTATACTTAACCTAGATCGATGTTCTATGGATTTAGGGGAGTACGTCAGGCCCTAGATTGTCGGATAGGTTGTTAATAAGCATTGTAAGTCCTTTAAAAAGCTTCTACCCTTTTAAGCTATCTACTAGAACATAGCTATTGTTAAGCGTTTAGCGTAGTTATAAGTATAGTTTGTTATTCAACTTATTAAAGTGGTTAGCTATCTAGTCCTTAAAATCCAAGCGGAATTCGTAGTATAGATCTTTAGATTATTACCCCTTATAAGTGCTAAAGCAGAAGAGCGTATATAAATTAAGCATTTTATTACTATTATACTCTAGATCGATACGCTCTAGTAATTTATAGAAGGTTTAAGCGTTAAATTTGTTAATGCTTGTAATAGGTAGCTAGGCAGGGAATTCTTGCTTAAAACGCTTTTTAAGATCCTAGGCTATACTTGACGAAATACTTAGTATACGATAGAGGTTCGTCTTAGTATCCTCTCTTCCTAAGGTTCTATAAGTAGAAGGATCTTAGGACGTTATAGTATATTAATTGTAGTAGAGTTAGTTAGTAATATGGTTTTAGTAGCGTTCTCTTAAGCAACACTTCCTTAGTCTAGAAGCTTAGGTTAAGCTTCCTTAGCCTAGAAGGATAGGTTTATAATATCGGTTTTCTTATAAGCGATATTACTAAGTTAATAGGGTAGTTATCTAGTTACCTAATCGACAGCCCTTAATAAGTAAACTGCAATCTACTTAGTTAAGGTTATTAAGCACTCGACTAACTACTTTACTGCTCTATATTACCCCTATATCGTAATATAAAGACAATACTAATTAGTATTAGTAGGTTTCTAAAGATTATAGTAATCTAAAACGATAAAAGCAAAGCAAGTAGCAAGGAAATACTAGTTTAAGTTCTAGTTCTAGATTGTCATATCTCCCTCTATCTAGAGGGTGGTTATATACCCCTTAAATACCTATGTTAGAGCAGAGCGCTTATTAGTAACTATTACATAGTACGCAGGTACGCTACTTATAGCTGTCGTACAAGTGGCGCAGTACACGCCCTATTCCCTAGAGCAAGAGGCTTAGTAGCGCAGTACACGCCCCATTCCCTAGAGCGAGAGGCTCATATGCTGCGCGGTCACGGGGATCAGCACCTAACCCCCCTTACCGCAATCAACAGTTAAATTATATATAAAGAAGGAAGGATTTGTTGAATTGCCTATTAGAATAGATTTTAATAAGGGATTTTCTTTACTTACTATATCTTACTTTATAGGTAAGAAAATAATAGTATAACAAACTATTAAAGCTAGAGCAAAGATAGGTTATAGAAAGATGTTATTATATATAGGACAGAAGGTCCTAATATAGAGTAGGGCTATATATATAGGACATAAACACTGGAACTCTAGAACTGTAACAGTAGGTAACCTAGTAGAAGAGCCTTTTAAGGCTATTTCTAGCGCTTACATAGCCTAAGGAGGCTGTCTCTACAAATAAGGGCATAAATCTAAAAATAGAAAAGCCTTATAAAGCTATTTCTAGGCTATATATTAGTATATATAGCTTGGTCAGCGGTATCCACAAAAGTGGGTCTACCCTTGGAATATAGCTATATATCTAGTAGTTTATAAACTAAAATCCGTTTTATCTAAGCTATAACTATTAGAGCGCTATAGCTTATTTTATACGTTTAATAAGTAGAAACTACTAGTAATAAAGACAGCAAGGCCCCTATAGATATAAGCTACTAAGCGAGGCTTAATACTAGCTTCCTTATAACTAGCTTCTTATAGACTGGTATTCCTAGCCCCTTGGCCCTAACTACTAGCGAATATACCCTAGTAACTATTAACACTAGAGCGGTAATAACCACTAGTATAGGCAATAGACCTAAATCCCCTAAAGAGCACTTCCTAGGTATGTGCTAATATAGTAAATTAGGGCCCGTTACTGTATTCCCTCTATAAAAGTCCTTATATAACGGTATAGTTATAGGCTATAGCGCTATATTATAGGGGCTTTAAGCTTATATATCACGGCTTTTAGTAGGTCTTATAGGCCTAAAAGGCTTATAGTCATAGGTAATATAGTAATTTGATTTCTAGTCTAGTAGGTAAGGCTTTGTAATTTCCTTTCCTATACATACCCTCTAGGACTGTTCCTGCCTTCCGCATGGCAGGAGCCCCTTATTAGGTGCATAGCGCCTTCCCGAAAACCCAAATAAGCTAGCAATTTTAAATAATAGACTTACGGCTACCTAAGCTATAGGGTAAGCTGTATGACTTTTCCTATAAGTTCTGTTTTCCCTACATGCGGTGCAGGGTAGGTATAGGGTAGGTAGGTGACCTAGTAGAAGAGCCTTTTAAGGCTTTTTCTAGCGCTTATATAGCCTAAGGAGGCTGTCTCTACAAAAGTAGGGCATAAATCTAAAATTAGAAAAGCCTTTTAAAGCTATTTCTAGGCTATATAGTAGTATATATAGCTTAGTAAGCAATATCTACAAAAATGGGTCTACCCTTAGAATATAGCTATATATCAAGCGCTATAGCTTATTTTATACGTTTAAAACCCCCTTTATTTTTCTATTCCTTTATAAGCCTTAGAAAGCTATATATAGGTAAAGAATAGAGGAATCTTAAGAAATAAGAACGTAAGAGTAAAACTATTCTATTAGATAAAGGGGTTATACCCTTATATATAGGATGAACCCCTATTATATAGAAAGAAGTAAGAATATATATAATGTTAAAATCAAACCTATACCCTGTTTAAAGGTATAGGTACTATAGCTTTAAAGTATATAGTAATATATAATATCTAAATATTCTATACCCTAGTAACTAATAGACATACTTAGGTATAGAAGGGATAAAGGGCTTATAAACGCCTTTATCCTCTTATAGAGAAAACAATTTTTAGCATGGTTTTGAATTTTATACCCTTTTTTACTCTGTTCTTTTAAGATATAGGAAGGAAACAACAGGTTATATAGAGAATCCCCGTCTAAACAAAAGTATACTACTAGTAAAAGCCAGAGCCTATATTTCCCAAATATAGCTATGCTATATACTAGAGTACTTCTAGATATAGCTAGAGTAATATAGGCCTTCCTAACGCTGTAGGGAGCTAATACTAGCATAAGGGCGCCTATAGAACTATACTATAGTTATTGGAATGGGTAATCCTATATAAGGATCTATAACCACTAAAGCCTACTAGTAGTAGTCGTATAGGGTACGTAGGGGCAGCAACAGCGTTGATATGGCCTAAATAGCACTTCCTAGGTATGTGCTAATATAGTAAAGTAGGGCCCTTTACTATATTCCCTCTATAAAAGTCCTTATATAACAGTATAGTTATAGGCTATAGCGCTATATTATAGGGGCTTTAAGCTTGTATATCACGGCTTTCAGTGGGTCTTATAGGCCTATAAGGCTTATAGTTGTAGGTAACGTATAATTTGATTTCTAGTCCAGTAGGTAAGGCTTTGCAATTTCCTTCCCTATATATACCCTCCGGGACCGTTCCTGCCTTCTACACGGCAGGAGCGCCTTAGTAGGTGCATGGCGACTTCCCGAAAAACCAAATAAGCTGGCGATTTTAAATAATCGACTTACGGCTACCTAAGCTGCAGGGTAAGCCGCACGACTTTTCCTGTAAGTTCTGTTTTCGCTCCTGTGGTGCAGGGTAGGTACAGGGTAGGTAGGTGACCTAGTAGAAGAGCCTTTTAAGGCTATTTCTAGCGCTTATACAGCGTTAGGAGACTGTCTGCACAAAAGTGGGGCATAAATCTCAAAATAGAAAAGCCTTTTAAAGCTATTTCTAGGCTATATAGTGGAATATATAGCTTAGTCAGCGGTATCCACAAAAATGGGTCCACCCTTAGAATATAGCTATATATCTAGTAGTTTGAGAACTGAAATCCGTTTTGCCTAAGCTATAACCGTTAGAGCGCTATAGCTTATTTTGTACGTTTAACACCCCCTCTATTCTTCTATTCCTTTATAAGCCTTAGAAAGCTATATATAGGTAAAGGACCGATTTAAAAAACGAAAAACGAGTTTTTGGTCAAAACTACACCAAATCGCGTGCAACCACATCCATTCGAACCGTCCGATTAAGGACACAACGCCCGCCAATTTTCGCTATAGCGCTGTCGGTTGCGCGACAGCCCTAGGCGTGCGAAAATGCAGAAAATGGCGAGCCTAGCTGCCCTCGTGCAACTGCAATTTCCTCGCGCATAGGCTACTAATGCGGCTCTGCGCTCTGGCAACCCCGCCCTACCTATAGCTAATAATAACAATAACAACCCTCTAAGCTAGCCCTTAAGTACGGACTACTAACCCCTAAGCATAGACTACCAACCCTTAAGCACGGACTACCTAAACAACGATATAGAGATAGAAGACCGCCAGACTACCACTTCTACTACTGCTAAGGAGACTGCTATAGGCGCTATAACTATAGTACCTATAGTACCTAGCTCTAGCGCCCCCCCTACTATCAACGCCCCTACAATTAGCGCCCCCCCCTTAACCAACGTCTTCGCCCCTTTCCTTAGGGGCCTAAACAGTAGCTAGTACGCCCTAGCCCCGGCCTCTTCTAGCTAGAAAACCTTAAAAAAGCTAGGGAAAAAATCGGAGAAAAATACAGGGAAGGAAGGAAGTAACAACAGTGCTACCAAGGCCGACCATATCGCCCTAGTAACTAAGAAAACTGCCTAGGCTGCCCTTAGCCCCCCCAAGCTTGCCCTTACGCTCTCTAGCCTCCTAGACCGGATAATCAGCCTAGCTAAGGACAGTACTAACTTCCATAGTATAGTAGAAGCAACTACTAAGGCTAGGCAAATTGCCCTTATAGCCCTGCTCTAGGACCTGCCTAAAGAAGCCCTAGCTGTAATAGCAGCAGCTCTAGTACCCTAGAACTGCCCTACTACCCTAACAACGCCTAAGCTATAGTACTAGTAATACCCTTAGCAGCCTAGCTACTACTAGCAATAATAATAATAATAATAATAACAACCTAGCCACTCCTAGCCTATAGCCCTTACCTAGGCTAATATAGCTAGCAAACTAACAGCTAGCAAGGCAACTAGGCCTAGCCTAGAGCGCCAGGTGCTTATCCAACTAGGCTTAGCCTAACAACAGGTACTTGCTAAATCTGCCTTAGAGGTAGTATAGGCTATTTAACAGGCTTCTAGCCTAGTAGTTTAGGGGGTTTAGACGCTTTCTAGCAGTAACCTCCTTCTAGTTACAGAGAATATAGAGATAAAGAAGAACCTGGAGAGCAATGCTACCTGGATTATAAGGGCCTTTAGCGAGAAGGCCTCCCTATATATAACAACCTAGGCGGTAGTAGTTAAGGGCCTTATAGTCTATAACCGGGTTATAGAGGAAGGCCTACTAGAAGAAGCTAGGAAGCAATACCTTATAGCAGTTAGGGCAAAGGTATAGCACCCTTAAGGGCTAAAACGGACTAGGGTTAAGGTACTAATAGCCTTTACCTCCCTAGAGGTAGCCTAGAAAGCCTATAAGGATGGGGTTTTCTAGAGCTGCCAAGCCCTAGAAGCAGAGCCCTAGATCAACAAAGCTAAGCCTATCTAATGCCTATAGTACTAGAAATAGGGCTATAGGGCTAAGGTATACCAGAGCAAAGAAGAGATCTGCTATAACTGTAGCACCAATAGCTATACTACGCTAGAAGCCCCTACCTGCTCTAGGGCACCCTGCTACTGTAACTACCACCAAGCTTACTATACCTGCTTAGAGGCCTGCCCCTACCTAAAGGAGGCATAGGCATAGGCTAAGGGATATCTACGTTCTAGGCCTAAGGCCTTTAACGTTAACTAACCGCCCTTATACCAGTACTAATACCAATAATAACAGCAGTAATAGCAACAATAGCAGTAATACCCCCCTTAGCAGGCCCTATTATAAGAGAAGGGGGAGGAAGGCTATACTATAGTCTTAGGGAAGAGACGGAGAGGCTGGCTAACAGTATTAAGAGGGTTAACCCCTAACTAGAGCATAATTACTGCCTGCTTTAGCTACCTAAGCGGCCAAACCCCCCCTTCCTCTTCCTCTATGCCAGCTATAAGCCCTAAAGGGGCTACTAGACCTACTAGAACCCTGGAGCCTATAGGAGCCCCTAGACCCCTAGATACCGGACCTAGACTAGACCTAGATACTGGACTAGCTAACGCTACTACTATATAATAACCACTGCCTACTATACAGCTAGAGGAGATAGAGATATGAAGGTACGCCTCTAGAATGTACAAGGCTCGAAGGAGGTATAGGAAGTACTACTTTCTATAGTGAAAGAAGAAATACTCGCTATATAAAAGCCCTAGATTAATAGGCAGGTACAGCACTCTACCTACTACCCTAGATCAGCCCCCTACTACCTTATTTTCACCCCTAACAGACAGGCCTTACTTTATATCTACAAATCACTCCTGCTAGTAATATAGACTTACAGCTCTAGCCTAGACTGGGCTAGGGCTACTATACAGACTAAGAACGGTTCCTTTACAGTCTAGTCCCTATATAACAACCCCTAACCCTAGACTGGCTTAACCCCCCTTATTAGATAGATTCTATTACGCTATCTGATCCCCGTAGGGGATATCTAGGTGGGCTAAACTAGTGCTATAGGAAAACCGTACAACGGGTGAAAAACCTATAACCGTATATAGGAAAAAGGGGGTGTGATAGAGGGTAGGCTAATCTTTACCAGAGTAGATACCGCCCCCTTAGGAGTATGAAAACATACTGCCTAAAGGGGTATAGGCTAGACCGCTCCTAGCCTCTGAGCAACCGCGTATTCTAGCAGTCTAGTAGCGATATGGCGAACTAGGGGGCGTATAGCGCTGCTGCCTCCTTTTTCGAGTCTGTAGAGAAAGCTGTGTATATCCCCTCTTTCCCTTTCTTTAAAGGGGGCTAAAGGGTAGGCCAGGCAACCGTCAAATATATGTCGGATGTCCTCTATAGCTAGGTAGCAGCGGCAGAGGGGGTTGTTAACCCTAGGTACCTTATAGGTAAATAGGAATCCCTTTAGGCCTATCTTCCCTATACAGGCCTATATTAGTAGCGAGCTTTTAGCCTTAGAGAGGTTATAGTAGCGTCTTCGGAAGGCCTCCTTAAAAGCCTTAGCTAGGTTTTCCTCTTGAAAGGTAGCCTTGGCTGATTTCTCTAAGAGGCTCTCCGTATAGGGGTTGTAGCTAGAGGCCCTAGCCTCCTATAAATAGCGATCCTTCTAGGCAGTATAAAGGGGTTCCTTGTTAATAGCCTTCCTTAGTTGTTGGTAGTGCTACTAGGCTGTTACTTCCCTTTTCCTTTCTTACTTTATACGCCTACCTAGGAGGAGGCTAGTCCTAGGGGTTCTACTTCTAAGGGTAAGGCATAGGGCTTCTTTCTACTTAGCTACCTCTTCCTCTATAGCCCTATTTATTCTAGCCTAGCTAGAGAAGGAGAGGGCGTTAAGGTAGAGGTTAAGGGGGGGGACATTAGCCTTATAGTAGAGGCTTCGGATTAGTATTCTCTTATAGGCCCCTATAACTCTCCTTAGGGCCTCGTTTTCGGCTGCTAGTAGGCCTCTAGTTATACCCTATAGCTTATTCGGTGTTATAGGTATAGGGGTATACTAGGTTAAGGCTGTATAGGCTAGGACCGGCCTTATTACTGCTATATATAGGAGCCTGGTCTTTTCGATTCTAGGTTCCTAGGTCTTTCCAGCTAGCTTAGTAATAGCGAGGGACTGTATTTTTAGCTTCTGCTATAGGGTATAGGCGTAGGCCTTCTAGGTAAGCTTAGGGTCTAGCCAAACCCCTAGAAAACGGGCCTCTATAGCTGGTTATAGGGGGGAGTCCTCTATTAGTCCTAGGTTAATAAGGTTAGTCTAGGGCCTTCTTCTAGAGGGGAAGTGTATAAGCTTGCTCTTTACTGTTAAGAAGGTAACCCCGGCGGTTGTTGCCCAGTCTAGGCACTCTCTCTAGGCTTCCTCTAGCTGCCTAACTGTTATTGTAGCTTCTCTACTAAAGGCTAGCAGATTAATATTATCTGTGTAGCCTATAGTAGAGATAGCAGGGTATTTTCTCTCTAGTCTTTTATATAGGGGGTATAGGTATAGGACTAAGAGGATTGGTGAAAGTAGTAAGCCTTAGGGTACTTCTGTTAGTACTGGGATTTGCCGGCTCTTTTAGCCGTTAAATAAGAGGCTAGTAGTCCTAAAGGAGAGGAATTCCTTTAGCTAGGATAGTAGCTAGATAGGTAGCCCTAATCAGTCTTATATAGCTAGGAGTCTGTTATAAGGGATACTGTCGAAATACCCTAATAGGTCTAGCTATAGAAAGGAGGCCCCGGCTTTATATTTCCATACCTTCTAGACCTGAGCTATAAGGAGGTATATAGCCGATTCGGTGGACTTATAGCGGTAGTAGCCCTGTTACATTGCTGGAATTAGCTTAAAAGCTTCAGCTATATCCCTTATCTTAGTCTCTATAACTTTTTCTAGGACCTTACTGATGCAGTTAAGCAGGGCTATAGGTTAGTAGCCTCTAGGGGTGTTATAGGTATCTAGCTATTTTCCTAGCTTAGGAAGGACGATAGTAACCGCTTTCTCATATTCCTGTAGATAGAAGCTATAGAGGAAGGATTTCGAGGCTAGTATAGTAAGGGCCTTGTATAAGGGGTTACCATAGGCCTTTAGAAAGCCTATAGGGAGTCCGTTAGGTCCTAGTGCTTTCTAGGGTTTTATTGTTTTAATAGCCTTTTTTATATCGTCTGGTCTAACTATCTAGCTAACTAGTAGCCTAGGGCCTATTAGGGGTTCCTCCGGGCTATCCTCCTAGAGGGAGGAGGGGAAGAAGCATGCTAAAAGGGCCTCTACCTTCTTCTAGAAGGTACTAGCTTGTCTAAGGGTTAGCAGCTTAGAAGGGGGTAGGGTAGTAGTACTTTATAGCCTAGCCTATCTTTCTAGTTACTAGAGCTTCTTTGGCTTTTCTCTAGCCTTTTATAGAAAAGCCCTCTAGGTCTTCCTCTTACTTTCTTTTATAGCCTTTGTTTGCTCTCTCTAGGCTAACTTATAGGCGGTAAGAAGGGCCTGGTTGCTAGGGGAGCGTTAGAGCCGTCTTTCTGCTCTTTTTCTCTCCTGAACTACCTGGTAGACTTCGTTGTTCTACTAAGGGGCATTCCTCCTTCTAGTAGTTACCAGGGCTTCTTTAGGGGTTATAGCCCTAGTAATACGCTGGAGTTCCTCTAATAGTTACCTATAGGCCTCCTAGAGCTTAGCTAGGTTAGAGAGGTGTAATAGATATCTATAGCCCCCTATATTATATATTAGGGAGCTAGCCTCTCTTGCTACCTCCTTTTTATCCATCTTCTTCTACTAGAATCAGAGGGGCAGTAGTAGGGCTTCTGTATTTTCTAGGTCGATATCCAGTACCTAGGGGTAGTAGTCCAAGCATAAGTGTATATCCGAGCTAGTATAGGAGCAGGTAAGGCTATTACTAAGCCAGAAATAGTCGATAGTTAAGGCCCTACCTGCTTAGCTCCCCTATAGCGCCCTAGTTATAGCGCCGTAGGGGGTGCAGAGGGTAAGTCCCTGCTCTGCTGTTAATAGTAGTAGGTCTTCTAACCTAGGGCTATAGCAGTTATGTTGGTTCTATAGGGGGTGATAAAGGTTAAAGTCCCTAGCTAGAAGGTAAAGGCCTAGGTAGGCGTTAATCTTCCCCCTTATTTCCTCTATAAGGGGGGTTAGGCCAGTCTAGGGTTAGAGGTTGTTATATAGGGACCAGACTATAAAGGGGCCGTTCTTAGTCTATATAGTAGCCCTAGCCCAGTCTAAGCTAGAGCTATAAGTCCATATTGCTAGCGGGAGTGATTTATAGATGTAAAGTAAGGCCTGTCTGTTAGGGGTGAAAACCAGGTAGTAGGGGGCTGATCTAGGGCAGTAGGTAGAGTACTGTACCTACCTATTAATCCAGGGCTCTTATATAGCAAGTATTTCTTCTTTTACTGTAGAAAGTAGTACTTCCTATACTTCCTTTAAGCCCTGCATGTTCTAGAGGCGTACCCTTATATCTCTATCTCCTCTAGCTGTATAGTAGGCGGTAGTTGTTGTATAGCGTTAGCTAGTCTAGTATCCAGGTCCGGTCTAGGTCTAGCATCCAGGGGTCTAGGGGCTCCTATAGGCTCCAGGGTTCCAGTAGGTCTTGTAGCCTCTTCTAGGCTTATAGTTGGCGTAGAGGAAGGGGGGGTTTGGCCGCTTAGGTAGCTAAAGCAGGCAGTAATCGTGCTCTGGTTAGGGGTTAACCCTCTTGATACTATTAGTCGGCCTCTCTGTCTCTTCCCTAAGACTATAGTATAGCCTTCTTCCCCCTCCTTTTGTAATAAGGCCTGCTAGGGGGGGTGTTGTTACTGTTATTGCTATTGCTGCTGTTACTATTGCTGTTAGTACGAGTATAGAGGCGGTTGGTTAACGTTAAAGGTCTTAGGCCTAGAACATAGATATCCCTTAGCCTATGCCCATGCCTCTTTTAGGTAGGGGCAGGCCTCTAAGCAGGCGTGGTAAGCTTGGCGGCAGTTGTAGCAGCAGGGTGCCCTAAAGCAGGTAGGGGCTTCTGGCATGGTATGGCTGTTAGCGCTGTAGTTATAGTAGATCTCCTCCTTGCTCTGGTATACCTTAGCCCTATAGCCCTATTTCCAGCACTGTAGGTATTAGATAGGCTTAGCTTTGTCGATCTAGGGCTCTGCCTCTAGGGCTTGACAGCTCTAGAAGACCCCCTCCTTACAGGCCTTCTAGGCTGCCTCTAGGGAGGTAAAGGCTATTAGTGCCTTAACTCTAGTCCTTTCTAGCCCTTAAGGGTGCTAGACTTTTGCCCTGACTGCCGTAGGATACTGCTTTTTAGCTTCTTCTAGTAGGCCTTCCTCTATAACCCAGTTATAGACTGTAAGGCCTTTAACCGCTACCGCCTAGGTTGTAGTATATAGGGAGGCCTTCTCTCTAAAGGCCCTTATAATCCAGGTAGTATTGTTCTCCAGGCTCTTCTTTATCTCTACGTTCTCTATAACCAGTAGGAGATTACTGCTAGAGAGCGTTCGAACCCCCTAAATAGCTAGGCCAGAAGCCTATTAGATAGCCTGTACTACCTCTAAGGCAGATTTAGCTAGTACCTGTTGTTGGGCTAAGCCGAGTCGGATAAGCACCTGGCGCTCTAGGCCAGGCCTAGTTGCTTTACTAGCTGTTAGCTTACTAGCTATATTAGCCCAGGTAGGGGCTATAGGCTAGGAGTGGCTAGGCTATTGCTGTTGTTGCTGCTATTATTGCTGGTAGTAGCTAGGCTGCTAAGGGGGGTATTGCTAGTGCTGTAGTTTAGGCGTTCCTAGGGCAGTAGGGCGGTTTTGGGGTGCTGGGGCTGTTGCTGTAGCAAGGGCTTCCTTAGGCGGTTCCTGGAGCAGGGCTGTAAGGGCGATTTGCCTGGCTTTAGTAGTCGCTTCTACTATACTGTGGAAGTTAGTGCTGTCCTTGGCTAGGCTGATTATCCGGTCTAGGAGGCTAGAGAGCGTAAGAGCAAGCTTAGGGGGGCTAAGGGCAGCCTGGGCGGTTTTCTTGGTTGCTGGGGTGATGTGGTCGGCCTTGGTGGCACTGTTGTAACCCCCCTTATTAAGGAAATAAGGGGGAAGATTAACGCCTGCCTAGGCCTTTACCTTTTAGCTAGGGACTTTAACCTTTACTACCCCTTTTAGGACCAATATAACCGCTTTAGCCCTAGGTTAGAAGACCTACTGCTATTAACAGTAGAGCAGGGGCTTACCCTCTGTACCCCTTACGGCGCTATAACTAGGGTGCTATAGGGGAGCTAAGCAGGCAGGGCCTCTACTATCGACCATTTCTAGCTTAGTAGCAGCCTTATCTGCTCCTATACTGGCTTAGATATACGCTTATGCTTAGACTACTACCCTTAGGTACTAGATATCAACCTAGAGACTATAGAAACCCTACTACTGCCCCCCTGATTCTAGTGGAAGAAGATGGATAAAGAGGGGGTAGCAAGAGAGGCTAGCTTCCTAATATACAATATAGGGGGCTATAGATATCTATTACGCCTCTCTAACCTAGCTGAGCTCTAGAAGGCCTATAGGCGACTATTAGAGGAACTCCAGTATATTGCCAGGGCTATAACCCCTAAAGGAACCCTAGTAACTACTAGAAGGAAGAGTACCCCCTAGTAGAACAACGAAATCTACTAGGCAGTTTAGGAGAGAAAAAGGGTAGAAAGACAGCTCTAACGCTCCTCTAGTAACCAGGCCCTCCTTACTGCCTATAAGTTAGCCTAGAGGGAGCAAATAAAGGCTATAAGAGAAAGTAAGAGGAAGACCTAAAGGGCCTTTCTATAGGAGGCTAGAGAAAAGCCAGAGAAGCTCTAGCAATTAGAAAGATAGGCTAGGCTATAAAGTACTACTGCCCTACCCTCTTCTAAGCTACTAACCCTTAGGCAAGCTAGTACCTTCTAGGAGAAGGTAGAGGCCCTTTTAGCATGCTTCTTCCCCCCCTCCCCCTAAGAGGATAGCCCGGAGGAACCCCTAATAGGCCCTAGGCTACCGGTTAGCTAGACGGTTAGGCTAGACGATATAAAAGAGGCTATTAAAACAATAAAACCCTAGAAAGCACTAGGACCTAACAAACTCCCTATAGGCTTTCTAAAGGCCTGTGGCGACCCCTTATATAAGGCCCTTACTATACTAGCCTTGAAATCCTTCCTCTATAGCTTCTATCTATAGGAATATAAGGAAGTGGTTACTATTGTCCTCCCTAAACCAGGAAAACAGCTAGATACCTATAATACCCCTAGAGGCTACTACCCTATAGCCTTACTTAACTGTATTAGCAAGGTCCTGGAGAAAGTTATAGGGACTAAGATAAGGGATATGGCTAAGGCTTTTAAGCTAATTCCAGCAACGTAATAGGGCTACTACCGCCATAAATCCACCGAATCGGCTATATACCTCCTTATAGCTTAGATCTAGGAGGTATAGAAGTATAAAGCCGGGGCCTCCCTCCTATAGCTAGACCTATTAGGATATTTCGACAGCATCCCTTATAACAGGCTCCTAGCTATACTAGACTAGCTAGGGCTACCTACCTAGCTACTATCCTAGCTAAAGGAATTCCTCTTCTCTAGGACTACTAGCCTCCTATTTAACGGCTAAAAAAGCCAGTAAATCCTAGTACTAACAGGAGTACCCTAAGGCTTACTACTTTCACTAATCCTCTTAGTCCTATACCTCTGCCCCCTATACGAAAGACTAGAGAGAAAATACCCTACTATCTCTACTATAGGCTATAAAGATAATACCAACCTACTAGCCTTTAGTAGGGAAGCTGTAATAACGGTTAGGCAGCTAGAAGAGGCCTAGAAAAAGTACCTAGACTGGGTAACAACCGCTGGAGTTACTTTCTTAGCAGTAAAGAGCGAGCTTATATACTTCCTCCTTAGAAGGAGGCCCTAGACTAACCCTATTAACCTAGGACTAGCAGGGGACTCCCCCCCCCTATAACTAGCTAAAGAGGCCCGTTTTCTAAAGGTTTGGCTAGACTCTAAGCTTACCTGGAAGGCCTACGCTAGTACCCTATAGCATAAGCTAAAAACGTAGTCCCTTACTATTACTAGGCTAGCTAGAAAGACCTGGGGACCTGGAATCGAAAAGACTAGGCTCCTATATATAGTAGTAATAAGGCCGGTCCTAGCTTACGCAGCCTTAGCCTAGCATACCCCTATACCAGTAACACCAAACAGGCTATAGAGTATAACCAGAGGCCTACTAGCATCTAAAAACAAGGCCCTAAGGAGGGTTATAGGGGCCTATAAAAGGATACCGGTCCAAAGCCTCTACTATAAGGCTAACGTCCCTCCCCTTAACCTCTACCTTAACGCCCTCTCCTTCTCTAGCTAAGCTAGAATAAACAGGGCTATAGGGAAAGAGGTAGATAGGCAGAAGGAAGCCCTATGCCTTACCCTTAGAAATAGGACCCCTAGGACCAGCCTCCCCCTAAGAGGGCATATAAAGTAAGAAAGAAAAAGGGAGGCAACAGCCTAATAGTACTACTAATAACTAAGAAAGGCTATTAACAAAGAACCCCTCTATACTACCTAGAAGGATCGCTATCTATAGGAGGCTAGGGCCTCTAGTTACAACCCCTATATAGAGAGCCTCTTAGAGAAATCAGCCAAGGCTACCTTTTAAGAGGAGAACCTAGCTAAGGCCTTTAAAGAGGCCTTCCAAAGACGCCACTATAACCTCTCTAAGGCCAAAAGCTCGCTGCTAATATAGGCCTATATAGGGAAGATAGGCCTAAAGGGATTCCTATATACCTATAAGGTACCTAGGGTTAATAACCCCCTCTACTGCTACTACCTAGCTATAGAGGACATCTAACATATATTCAACGGTTGCCTGGCCTATCCTTCGGCCTCCTTTAAGGAGAGGGAAAGAGGGGATACATATAGCTTTCTCTACAGACTTGAAAAAGGGGGTGGCAGCGCTATACGCCCCCTAGTTTGCCATATTGCTACTAGACTACTAGAATACTCTGTTGCTTAAAGGCTAGGAGCGGTCTAGCCTATACCCCTTTAGGCAGTATGTTTTTCATACTCCTAAAGGGGCGGTATCTACTCTAGTAAAGATTGGCCTACCCCCTATCATACCCTCCTTTTTTCCTATGTACGGTTATAGGTTTTTCACCCGTTATACGGTTTTCCTATAGCACTAGTTCAGCCTACCTAGATATCCCCTATGGGGATCAGATAGCGTAATAGAATCTATCTATATATAGGTAAAGAATAGAAGAATCCTAAGAAATAAGAACGTAAGAGCAAAACTATTCCGTTAGACAAAGGGGTTATGCCCTTATATATATATAGGATAAACCCCTATTATATATAGAAAGAAGTAAGAATATATATGATGTTGAAATCAAACCTATAACCTATTTAAAGGTATAGGTGTTAAACGTACAAAATAAGCTATAGCGCTCTAACGGTTATAGCTTAGGCAAAACGGATTTCAGTTCTCGAACTACTAGATATATAGCTATATTCTGAGGGCTGACCCACTTTTGTGGATACCGCTGACTAAGCTATATATTCCACTATATAGCCTAGAAATAGCTTTAAAAGGCTTTTCTATTTTTAGATTTATGCCCCACTTTTGTGGAGACAGTCTCCTTAGGCTGTATAAGCGCTAGAAATAGCCTTAAAAGGCTCTTCTACTAGGTCACCTACCTACCCTGTACCTACCCTGCACCACAGGAGCGAAAACAGAACTTACAGGAAAAGTCGTGCGGCTTACCCTGCAGCTTAGGTAGCCGTAAGTCGATTATTTAAAATCGCCAGCTTATTTGGTTTTTCGGGAAGGCGCCATGCACCTACTAAGGCGCTCCTGCCGTGTAGAAGGCAGGAACGGTCCCGGAGGGTATATGTAGGAAAGGAAATTGCGAAGCCTTACCTACTTAGACTAGAAATCAAGTTACTACGTTACCTACAACTATAAGCCTTATAGGCCTATAAAACCCACTAAAAGCCGTGATATATAAGCTTAAAGCCCCTTTAATATAGCGCTATAGCCTATAACTATACCGTTATATAAGGACTTTTATAGAGGGAATACAGTAAAGGGCCCTACTTTACTATATTAGCATATACCTAGGAAGTGCTATTTAGGCTATATCAACGCTGTTGCTGCCCCTACGTACCCTATACGACTACTACTAGTAGGCTATAGTGGTTACAGATCCTTATATAGGATTACCTATTCTAATAGGTTATGAGCCCGTATAGCCTATGGGATAGTTATCGTTGGAGTCCAATTTCAAAGCGCTACCTCTGCCTATATATATAGGGCTATTTAAGCCTCTTATAGCTAAAAATATAGTACTATATTAGCCCTAAAAAGCTATATATTACATCTTATTGAAGGCTATTTAAGGACTAAAAAGCCTGAAAATCTAGAAGGATAAATCGCTGAGAAATCTAAGTCCTATAGTATTGACAAGCATTTGGGGCTCTTATACGCTTAGGCTAGTATACTTACCTATACTAAAAGACCTTTCTACTTATAGCTGGAAGTAGAAAGGCTAGCGTTTTAGAATTTCTAGCGCTAAAGACCTATATTTCCCTACTATAGAGCCCTTTCTATAGATATATCTATAGGCGGTAGTTAAGTCCCTACGTCGAAGTCTCTAGTCCCTATCTTAGAGCCTAGTTTAGAATTTCTACTAGAAAGCCCTACTAAGTAGCAAGTAGGCAGCGCTATAAACCTACTAAGCGCTAAGACTAGCCTAGAAAATCACTACTATAATTAGTAAGCTAGCTAATTAGCTTTAGTGAACTAGAAGCTAATTAAGTGCTTTTACTAGTACTATAAGTAAATAGTAGCCTATTTACAATAGCGGATTAAGCTAAAGGGAAGGGTATAGCCCCTAAAAGGGCTAGTAACCCAGCTGATCCAGGGCAATCTTCTAGGCCTCCACCACCTATACGAACCCTATTAGAAGATGAGGAAGATGGCGAAGACTATAGCGAGGTTATAGAAGTCCTAAAACAGCATATAAAATCTTATAACCAAGTTATAGCTAGCCAATCTAGTGATATAAAAACACTACTTTTAAGTCTAAATACCCTAAAAGCCTCTGTCAAGGATAGCGTTAGCGCTATAAAGAATATATCTTCTACTTTAGCTTCTCTAACTAATAGTAGCAATGCTGCTACTACTAGAAAGACTAGCTATAGTCCTAGATTTGATCCTTTTAGCTGTACTATAGATTTAGATTCTCCTCTACGTCCCCCTAGGAAAGAGCCCTATCTAGGGCCGGCTGTTAATTCAGCTACTAGTAATTTAGACCCCCCTATAGACACAGGGTCTAAGGAAGGCTTTAAGGATACTATTACTAGTAGTATAGTAAAGGAGCTTTCTAAAAAGGCCGATACTATACCGGACGATAGTAAGCTTAGCAGGGAAAGCAATTTTGAATAGTGGATTTAGGCTTTAAGTATAGTGCTAAGAGCGTTAGGGATATCTAATTTTTTAGAAAACCCTGATATATCTAACACTTATAGCGACTCTGATCAAGCTGTTTTTTCAATGCTTCTACGTAATAGCTTATCTAGTAGCCCTAGGGCTGCTATATCATAGATTTATATACCTTCTAAGGCCTTTAAGCTGCTTGTTAGGCAGTATAGCCGACCTATAGAGTCTAAAAAAGAGGACGTCTATAACGAATTCCACGCCCTTACCTTTAGTACCTATAAAAAAGGCTTATCAGCTTTTAACGCTGAATTTAACGGCTATCTTGCTAAGCTTACCATGGCTAAAATAGATATAGATCCCTCTTTAATACTCAATCAGTATTTTAAGGCTCTAGATTCTAAGTTTCCTAGCTAGGTATTACGCCAAAAGAGCTCTATAAGACAGGCTAGAATGCTAGGTCTTACAGCATCTAGCCTTAATATAGAATATCTAATGGCTGATATTCTAGAAGAATCTAGGAACCCGGCTACAGAGGTGTATAGAGCAGCTTATATAGCTAATAGCTCTAATTCAACCCCTAATTCAAATTCTAACCCTAGTAAGAAGGGTAAAAATAAGAAAAAGGGTAAGAAGAAGGCTAGTTATAATATTAAAGGGCAGAATTATAGTGCTAAAAGTGCCGAACAGGCCTCCTTTATACTAGGGTCTTATAACCTAGCTATAGAAGAAGAAGAGGAATCCGACTCTAGTTCTAATTCTAGTTCTTCTAGCGATTCTAATACCCAATTAGCATAGCTATTAGCGTTAAAAGGGTATAAGAAGCATAAGGACTTTAAAGGAAAAGGCCTAAAAACCTCTTCTAACAAGGCAAAATATAAAGATAGTTAGCCTAGAAGACGCCCTAGAGACCCCGCTCTTTATAATAGTTGGCTATACGATATAGGATCTACGGACCATATTAGTAATAGTAAAGAGCGGTTTACTACCTTTACGCCTAACACAGGCCAGTTACGCCCTATTAACACTGGAAATGGCCCTATAAGCCTAGCTGGTATAGGCTCTATTACACTAGAAGTATTATCTAGAAAGGCCCCCCCTACCTATACTAAATTAGTATTAGATAACGTTTTATACCTACCTAATATTAATATAAATATTGTTAGTGGGGTTAGGCACTATGATTTAGGAGGTTGCCTTATAAAGGAAACCCTTTACAGGGGTAATAGACGCTATATAGCTATACTAGACTTTAAGAAATCAGGATTTTTTCTTGACGTTAAAGGCAGCTCTAAGCCTATATTATATACAAATTTTGCTTTTCCTTTAGGCCTTTCTAGTTATACTACTAAAAGTATAGAGCCGCAGTGTAATAAGATAGTAGTAGAGATTCCTTCTAATTCTATTAGAAAGGAAGACTATAGACCTATTATAGAGGATGCTATAGTATCCGAAGCTATAGAGCCTAATAAGCGCTATAAGCTAAGGAATTCTCCGGCTAAGGGTACTACTTTAGAAGGTGTAGGACCTTCTTTAAGGGGGAAAAGGCCCTATAGGCCTATAGAGCCCTTAGCTACTGCCCAGGCCCCCTATCAAAGTCCCTATAAGACTAGGGAGCCTAAGCCCTTAACTGGCACTAGAGACCTGCCCTATGTGCTAAGAGAGCTAGTTATAGAGGGGAATAAAGTAGAAAAGGCTATATCCAGCCCTACTTTAAAGGAGCCTAATATAGGTCAGCGAGATTACTATAATCTACTTAATTTAGCTAAATTGTAGCACGTTAGGCTAGGCCATATAGGCCTACGTCTTTTGAAAAAGACCTCTAGTATTACTAAAGGGCTGCCTAATTTTGATAAAATAAAGGAAGCTGATTTTCACTGCTCTAGCTATAATCGAGGTAAAGCAGTGAGAAGGGTTAGTAAGGCTTTAAAACCTGACCTACCTAGGGTCTTAGACTCAATAGAGGGCGATACTGTTAAAATTAGGCCTAGGCCTTATAACAGAAACCCTATAGTCTTACTTCTAGTTAACCGTAAAAGTAGGTATAGGTGGGTTTTTAACCTGCCTAATAAATCAGGCCTTATAGTAGCTAACGCTATTAAGGGCTTTTTTAGGGGCCTAAGGAATGGATTTGGTAGATATCCTACTAAATTCCACTTTGACAGAGGCACTGAAATAACTGATTTATTAACTACTTGGTTGGCTAAAAGGGGTATTAAATTTAGCACTTCTGCCCCCTATATCCACGAGCAGAACAGCTTAGTAGAACGATCAGTTAGAGTTATACTAGACCGTGTAAGGTATACTATTCTTAGTAGCGCTTTACCCTAGTATTTGTGGTGCTTTATACTAGAGGCTTTAGTGGAATTAGTTAATAGTACAGCTATAACTAATAAGGAAACCACTCCTTTCCAGACGCTATTTGACGAGCTAGAGCCTGGTATTCCATATATACCTAACCTAGAGCGCTATAGGGCTATAGGCGCTAGAGGAGAGGCTATTATACCTCTAGAAAAACGGTCTAAATCGTTAAAATTTACCTCTAGAACGGAAGAGTGTAAATTACTAGCGGTATTAGGTTCTAAGACCTACCTAGTATATATACTGTCTAGAAGGGCAGTACTTAAAACCTCTACTGTTAAGTTTATAGAGGATAATACAGTACTAAGTCAGCCTACTTATAATATAGCTTTAGAGGGGGAATTAGTAGACCTAGACCTAGATTTAGAGGGGGCTGTTAGCCCAGACCCTTCTAATCTTAATACTAAAAAGCCTATTAGTATAGAAATAGGACCTAGTAAGCTAGAACCCTACGAATCTTCTTCCGATAGTGAATTAGATGAACCCTTACCGGATAAGCCTATAAATCCGGTTATAGTAGAGTCTACTAGGCCTACTATATCTATTAGAAAGCCTGAATTACCAGAGGCGTTTCCCTAAACTATAGAGCCTATTTTTGCACCTAAGCCTATAGAAGTTATAGCGCCTAATCAGCCTATAACGAACGAACCTCTTGATAATAGTGATCTTATTTCAAAGGGGGATAAAATGCAGCTTGATTACTATAAGCTTTTAGCTAAGACTAGTAGCTATATACTGTCTTTTGTCTATAAGGCTCGAAAAAGGGTAATATCTAAGGATAGTACGCCTACTACTTATAAGCAAGTTTTAAAACTACCTAGAGATGAGCGTAGTAAGTGGTTAGAGGCTATTACCAAGGAACTTATCCAGTTATTAGAGCTAGGGGTTTTTAAATTCCTACCTAGAAGTCTATTACCTTCTAACTATAAGCTTATTACCTGTCGAAACGTTCTTAAGGTTAAAAAGGACGCTAAAAACAGGCCTATTAAGTATAAATCTCGGTTAGTAGCTAGGGGCTTTATACAGGTAGAGGGCCTAGATTACACTGTAACCTACGCCTCTACTAGTATACCACCTACTTGGCGTATACTTCTAGCTATAGGTGCTGTTCTAGACTGGGAAATAGAGCAAGCTGACTTTATAGGGGCATTTCTTAATAGCGCTCTTAGAGAAGAAATATATATAGAAATCCCTGAAGGACTATTAGACCTAGCGGCTTCTAATAAGGCTATTTATAAGCTTTTACTGAAATACAGCTATAATCCTTCTACTCCTAATATTATTAAACTATCTAAAGCGTTATACGGTCTGAAACAAAGCCCTAGAGAGTGGCAAGATAAGCTTAAAATCTTACTTAAGAGCCTAGGCTATCTCCCTCTTATTTCAGATCCAGGGGTCTTTTATAATGCTAAAACCTGCCACTTTATCGTTACCTATGTAGATGACTGTCTATTTATAGGGCCTGATATAGGCTATATAACTGATTTAAAGAAACGGCTTAATAAGGTCTATGCTAAAGAAGACTTAGGGCCTGCCGCCTATTTCCTAGGCATGCAGATTATAAAGGATAGACCTAATAGGCGCCTGTAGCTTAACCAGTCATAGTATGTAGAAGAGGCGATTAGCCGCTTTAACTTAGCCGATTCTAAGCCTATATCTATTCCCTTATAGCCGGGGCTAGTAAGTCAACTTCAACTAGAGGAAGAAATTGCTAGCCACCTCTGTAATTCTACGGAAATTAAGCTCTATTAAAGCCTAGTAGGAACAGCTATATATATAATGCTCCTTACTAGGGTAGATATTAGCTTTACCGTACAGTGGCTCTCTAGGTCTTTAAATAGACCTACAAAATCACACTTAAACGCTGCTAAAAATCTTTTTAAGTATCTTAATAGTACTAAAGACTATAGCATCTGTTTTAGCTATAACGGAAATACAGTAGCTGATCTAGGGCCTACGCTTAGTAATAGTAGTAATACAACTACTAAGCTTAGTAGAGACTTTTACTCTAAGGAAGGGCCTAGGCCCCTAACTACTACCTCTACTGCTATAGTAGATTCTAGAAATAATAAAGGTAGTAGCCGGACTTCTATAATTAATAGTAGTCTAGTCCCTATAGGCTTTAGTGATTCTGATTTTGCAGGGGATAAGGCTACTAGTAAATCCACCTACGGCTATCTATATAAGTTAGCCGGTAGGCCTATTAGCTGGAAAACGAAAAGAGCTACTACTATCGCTCTCTCTACCCTGGAAGCTGAAACTGATGGACTTACAGAGGCTATACGCGAAGTACAGTGGATTATAGGGCTATTTTCTGAACTTCATAGACCTATAGACTACCCTATTACTCTCTATAGAGATAATCAGGGCTCTATAACGGTGGCTAATGACCTAGCGCTATACACTAGAACTAAGTATACCCTGCTGAAATTCCGGTACGTTAGAGAGCAGGTTAAGGCTAAAATA
Source organism: Phyllachora maydis (assembly GCA_029339225.1). Taxonomy (NCBI): domain Eukaryota; kingdom Fungi; phylum Ascomycota; class Sordariomycetes; order Phyllachorales; family Phyllachoraceae; genus Phyllachora; species Phyllachora maydis. Next base: position 5,556,182 of record JAQQPM010000004.1, read on the forward strand.
GTTACTATTATATATCTTAATACTAAGTGTATGCCGGCTGACGGACTTACTAAAGCCCTACTAGTTAGTGGCTTTCAGTCTTTTATTAGGCTTTTAGGCCTTTAACCTAAGGGAGCTTTTTACTAAGCTACCCTTTACCCCTATATATATACTCTATACTATATATATAGAAGGCCTGGCTTAGCCTGATTAGCTTATAAGACTAGTCAATAGTACTGGCTACTTTACAGCCCTTTGGAATCACCTAATTCCTCTATATAGCCTTAAAAGGCTTATAAGGTCCTAGCCACTGTAGTATAGTTCTATAGGCGCCCTTGTGCTAGCATTAGCTCCCTACGGCGTAAGGGAGGCCTATATTACTCTAGCTACGTCTAGAAGTACTCTAGTATATAGTATAGCTATATTTGGGAAATATAGGCTCCGGCTATTACTAGTAGTATACTTTCCTTTAGAGGGGGATTCTTTATATAACTACCTGTTATTTCCTTACTAGAACTTGCTGAAAGAACGGAGTAAAAAAGGGCATAAAATTTAAAACCGTGCTAAAAATCGTTTTCTCTATAAGAGGATAAAGGCGTTTATAAGCCCTTTACTCCTTCTATACTCTAGTGCGTCTATTAGTCGCTAGGGTATAGAATATTTAGATATTATATATTACTATACGCTTTAAAGCTATAGTACCTATACCTTTAAATAGGTTATAGGTTTGATTTCAACATTATATATATTCTTACTTCTTTCTATATATAATAGGGGTTTATCCTATATATATATAAGGGCATAACCCCTTTGTCTGACGGAATAGTTTTGCACTTACGTTCTTATTTCTTAGGATTCTTCTATTCTTTACCTATATATAGCTTTCTAAGACTTATAAAGGAATAGAAGAATAGAGGGGGTGTTAAATGTATAAAATAAGCTATAGCGCTCTAACGGTTATAGCTTAGGCAAAACGGATTTCAGTTCTCGAACTACTAGATATATAGCTATATTCTAAGGGTGGACCCACTTTTGTGGATACCGCTGACTAAGCTATATATTCCACTATATAGCCTAGAAATAGCTTTAAAAGGCTTTTCTATTTTTAGATTTATGCCCCACTTTTGTAGAGACAGTCTCCTTAGGCTGTATAAGCGCTAGAAATAGCCTTAAAAGGCTCTTCTGCTAGGTCACCTACCTACCCTGTACCTACCCTGCACCATAGGAGCGAAAACACAACTTATAGGAAAAGTCGTACGGCTTACCCTACAGCTTAGGTGGCCGTAAGTCGATTATTTAAAATCGCCAGCTTATTTGGTTTTTCGGGAAGGCGCCATGCACCTACTAAGGCGCTCCTGCCGTGTGGAAGGCAGGAACGGTCCCGGAGGGTATATATAGGAAAGGAAATTGCGAAGCCTTACCTACTTGGACTAGAAATCAAGTTACTACGTTACCTACAACTATAAGCCTTATAGGCCTATAAGACCCACTGAAAGCCGTGATATATAAGCTTAAAGCCCCTATAATATAGCGCTATAGCCTATAACTATACCGTTATATAAGGACTTTTATAGAGGGAATACAGTAAAGGGCCCTACTTTACTATATTAGCACATACCTAGGAAGTGCTATTTAGGCCATATCAACGCTGTTGCTGCCCCTACGTACCCTATACGACTACTACTAGTAGGCTATAGTGGTTACAGATCCTTATATAGGATTACCCATTCTAATAATAGGTACTATAGCTTTAAAGCGTATAGTAATATATAATATCTAAATATTCTATACCCTAGCAACTGATAGACGCACTAGAGTATAGAAGGAGTAAAGGGCTTATAAACGCCTTTATCCTCTTATAGAGAAAACGATTTTTAGCACGGTTTTAAATTTTATGCCCTTTTTTACTCCGTTCTTTTAGCAAGTTCTAGTAAGGAAATAACAGGTAGTCATATAGAGAATCCCCCTCTAAAGGAAAGTATACTACTAGTAATAGCCAGAGCCTATATTTCCCAAATATAGCTATACTATATACTAGAGTACTTCTAGACGTAGCTAGAGTAATATAGGCCTCCCTAACGCTGCAGGGAGCTGATGCTAGCACAAGGGCGCCTATAGAACTGTACTACAGTGGCTAGGACCTTATAAGCCTTTTAAGGCTATATAGAGGAATTAGGTGATTCCAGAGGGCTGTAAAGTAGCCGGTACTATTGACTGGTCTTATAAGCTAATCAGGCTAAGCCAGGCCTTCTATATATATAGTATAGAATATATATATAGGGGTAGAGGGTAGCTTAGTAAAAAGCTCCCTTAGGTTGTAGGCCTAAGAGCCTGATAAAAGACTGAAAGCCACTAACTAGTAGGGCTTTAGTAAGTCCGTTAGCCGGCATACACTTAGTATTAAGATATGTAATAGTGACTATTTTAGCCTTAACCTGCTCTCTAACGTACCGGAATTTCAGCAGGGTATGCTTAGTTCTAGCGTGTAGAGCAGGGTCATTAGCTACCGTAATAGAGCCCTGATTATCTCCATAGAGGGTAATAGGGTGGTCTATAGGCCTGTGGAGTTTAGAAAATAGCCCTATAATCCACTGTACTTCGCATATAGCCTCTGTAAGTCCATCAGTTTCAGCTTCCAGGGTAGAAAGAGCAATAGTAGTAGCTCTTTTCGTTTTCCAGCTAATAGGCCCGCCAGCTAACTTATATAGATAGCCGTAGGTGGATTTACTAGTAGCCTTATCCCCTACAAAATCAGAATCACTAAAGCCTATAGGGACTAGACTACTATTAATTATAGAAGTCCGGCTACTACCTTTACTATTTCTAGAATCTACTATAGTAGTAGAGGTAGTAGTTAGGGGCCTAGGCCCTTCCTTAGAGTAAAAGTCTCTACTAGGCTTAGTAGTTGTATTACTACTATTACTAAGCTTAGGCCCTAGATCGGCTACTGTATTTCCGTTACAGCTAAAACAGATGCTATAGTCTTTAGTACTATTAAGATACTTAAAAAGATTTTTAGCAGCGTTTAGGTATGATTTTGTAGGTCTATTTAAAGACCTAGAGAGCTACTGTACGGTAAAGCTAATATCTACACTAGTAAGGAGCATTATATATATAGCTGTTCCTATTAGGCTTTGATAGAGCTTAATTTCCGTAGAATTACAGAGGTGGCTAGCAATATCTTCCTCTAGTTGAAGTTGACTTACTAGCCCTGGCTATAAGGGAATAGATATAGGCTTAGAATCGGCTAAGTTAAAGCGGCTAACCGCCTCTTCTACATACTGTAACTGGTTAAGCCACAGGCGCCTATTAGGTCTATCCCTTATAATCTACACGCCTAGGAAATAGGCGGCAGGCCCTAAGTCTTCTATAGTGTAGACCTTATTAAGCCGTTTCTTTAAATCAGTTATATAGCCTATATCAGGCCCTATAAATAAATAGTCATCTATATAGGTAACGATAAAGTGGCAGGTTTTAGCATTATCAAAGACCCCTGGATCTGAAATAAGAGGGAGATAGCCTAGGCTCTTAAGTAAGATTTTAAGCTTATCTTGCCACTCTCTAGGGCTTTGTTTCAGACCGTATAACGCTTTAGATAGTTTAATAATATTAGGAGTAGAAGGATTATAGCTGTATTTCAGTAAAAGCTTATAAATAGCCTTATTAGAAGCCGCTAGGTCTAATAGTCCTTCAGGGATTTCTATATATATTTCTTCTCTAAGAGCGCTATTAAGAAATGCCCCTATAAAGTTAGTTTGTTCTATTTCCCAGTCTAGAACAGCACCTATAGCTAGAGGTATACGCCAAGTAGGTGCTATACTAGTGGAGGCGTAGGTTACAGTGTAATCTAGGCCTTCTACCTGTATAAAGCCCCTAGCTACTAACCGAGATTTATACTTAATAGGCCTGTTTTTAGCGTCCTTTTTAACCTTAAGAACGTTTCGACAGGTAATAAGCTTACGGGTAGAAGGTAATAGACTTCTAGGTAGGAATTTAAAAACCCCTAGCTCTAATAACTGGATAAATTCCTTGGTAATAGCCTCTAACCACTTACTACGCTTATCTCTAGGTAGTTTTAAGACTTGCTTATAAGTAGTAGGCGTACTATCCTTAGATATTACCCTTTTTCGAGCCTTATAGACAAAAGACAGTATATAGCTACTAGTCTTAGCTAAAAGCTTATAGTAATTAAGCTGTATTTTATTCCCCTTTGAAATAAGATCACTATTATCAAGAGGTTCGTTCGTTATAGGCTGATTAGGCGCTATAACTTCTATAGGCTTAGGTGCAAAAATAGGCTCTATAGTTTGGGGAAACGCCTCTGGTAATTCAGGCTTTGTTATAGATATAGTAGGCCTAGTAGACTCTACTATAACCGGATTTATAGGCTTATCCGGTGAGGGTTCATCTAATTCACTATTGGAAGAAGATTCGTAGGGTTCTAGCTTACTAGGCCCTATTTCTATATTAATAGGCTTTTCAGTATTAAGATTAGAAGGGTCTGGGCTGATAGCCCCCTCTAAATCTAGGTCTAGGTCTACTAATTCCCCCTCTAAAGCCGTATTATCAGTAGGCTGACTTAGTACTGTATTATCCTCTATGAACTTAACAGTAGAGGTGTTAAGTACTGCTCTTCTAGACGGTATATATACTAGGTAGGTCTTAGAACCTAATACCACTAGTAATTTACACTCTTCCGTTCTAGAGGTAAATTGTAACGATTTAGACCGTTTTTCTAGAGGTATAATAGCCTCTCCTCTAGCGCCTATAGCCCTATAGCGCTCTAGGTTAGGTATATATGGAATACTAGGCTCTAGCTTGTCAAATAGCGCCTGGAAAGGAGTGGTTTCCTTATTAGTTATAGCTGTACTATTAACTTATTCCACTATAGCCTCCAGTATAAAGCACTATAAATACTAGGATAAAGCGCTACTAAGAATAGTACACCTTATACAGTCTAGTATGACTCTAACTGATCGTTCTACTAAGCCGTTCTGCTCATAGATATAGGGGGCAGAAGTGCTAAATTTAATACCCCTTTTAGCTTACCTAGTAGTTAATAAATCAGTTATTTCAGTACCTCTGTCAAAGTGGAATTTAGTAGGATATCTACTAAATCCATTCCTTAGGCCCCTAAAAAAGCCCTTAATAGCGTTAGCTACTATAGGGCCTGATTTATTAGGTGGGTTAAAAACCCACCTATACCTACTTTTACGGTTAACTAGAAGTAAGACTATAGGGTTTCTATTATAAGGCCTAGGCCTAATTTTAACAGTATCGCCCTCTATTGAGTCTAAGACCCTAGGTAGGTCAGGTATTAAAGCCTTACTAACCCTTCTCACTACTTTACCTCGATCACAGCTAGAGCAGTGAAAATCAGCTTCCTTTATTTTATCAAAATTAGGCAGCCCTTTAGTAATACTAGAGGTCTTTTTCAAAAGACGCAGGCCTATATGGCCTAGCCTAACGTGCCACAATTTAGCTAAATTAAGTAGATTATAGTAATCTCGCTGACCTATATTAGGCTCCTTTAAAGTAGGGCTAGATATAGCCTTTTCTACTTTATTCCCCTCTATAACTGGCTCTCTTAGCACACGGGGCAGGTCTCCAGTGCCAGTTAAGGGCTTAGGCTCCCTAGTCTCACAGGGACTTTGATAGGGGGCCTAGGCAGTGGCTAAGGGCTCTACAGGCCTACAGGGCCTTTTCCCCATTAAAGAAGGTCCTATACCTTCTAAAGTAGTACCCTTAGCCGGAGAATTCCTTAGCTTATAGCGCTTATTAGGCTCTATAGCTTCGGATACTATAGCATCCTCTATAATAGGTCTATAGTCTTCCTTTTTAGTAGAATTAGAAGGAATTTCCACCACTATCTTATTACGCTGCGGTTCTATACTTTTAATAGTATAACTAGAAAGGCCTAAAGGAAAAGCAAAATTTGCATGTAATATAGGCTTAGAGCTGCCTTTAACGTCAAGAAAAAATCCTGATTTCTTAAAGTCTAGTACAGCTATATAGCGTCTATTACCCCCGTAAAGGGTTTCCTTTATAAGGCAACCTCCCGAATTATAGTGCCTAACCCTACTAACAATATTTATATCAATATTAGGTAGGTATAAAACGTTATCTAATACTAATTTAGTATAGGTAGGGGGGGCCTTTCTAGATAATACTTCTAGTGTAATAGAGCCTATACTAGCCGGGCTTACAGGGCTATTTCCAGTGTTAATAGGGCGTAACTGGCCTGTGTTAGGCATAAAGGTAGTAAACCGCTCTTTACTATTACTAATATGGTCCGTAGATCCCGTATCGTATAGCTAACTATTATAAAGAGCGGGGTCTCTAAGGTATTTTTTAGGCTGATTATCTTTATATTTTGCCTTGTTAGAAGAGGTTTTTAGGCCTTTTCCTTTAAAGTCCTTACACTTCTTATACCCTTTTAACGCTAATAGCTGTGCTAATTGGGTATTAGAATCGCTAGAAGAACTAGAATTAGAACTAGAGTCAGATTCCTCTTCTTCTTCTATAGCTAGGTTATAAGACCCTAGTATAAAGGAGGCCTGTTCGGCACTTTTAGCACTATAATTCTGCCCTTCAACATTATAACTAGCCTTCTTCTTACCCTTTTTCTTATTTTTACCCTTCTTACTAGGGTTAGAATTTGAATTAGGGGTTGAATTAGAGCTATTAGCTATATAAGCTGCTCTATACGCCTCTATAGCCGGGTTCCTAGATTCTTCTAGAATATTAGCTATTAGATATTCTATATTAAGGCTAGATGCTATAAGACCTAGCATTCTAGCCTTTCTTATAGAGCTCTTTTAGCGTGATACCTAGCTAGGAAACTTAGATTCTAGAGCCTTAAAATACTGATTTAGTATCAAAGAGGGATCTATATCTATTTTAGCCATGGTAAGCTTAGCAAGATAGCCGTTAAATTCAGCGTTAAAAGCTGATAAGCCTTTTTTATAGGTACTAAAGGTAAGGGCATGGAATTCGTTATAGACGTCCTTCTTTTTAGACTCTATAGGTCGGCTATACTGCCTAACAAGCAGCTTAAAGGCCTTAGAAGGTATATAAATCTACGATATAGCAGCCCTAGGGCTACTAGATAAGCTATTATATAGAAGCATTAAAAAAAACAGCTTGATTAGAGTCGCTATAAGTGTTAGATATATCAGAGTTTTCTAAAAAATTAGATATCCCTAACGCTCTTAGCACTATACTTAAAGCCTAAATCCACTGTTTAAAATTGCTTTCCCTGCTAAGCTTACTATTGTCCGGTATAGTATAGGCCTTTTTAGAAAGCTCCTTTACTATACTACTAGTAATAGTATCCTTAAAGCCTTCCTTAGACCCTATATCTATAGGGGGGTCTAAATTACTAGTAGCTAAATTAACAGCCGGCCCTAGATGGGGCTCTTTCCTAGGGGGACGTAGAGGAGAATCTAAATCCATAGTACAGCTAAAAGGATTAAATCTAGGACTATAGCTAGTCTTTGCAGTAGCAGCAGCATTGTTACTATTAGTTAGAGAAGCTAAAGTAGAAGATATATTCTTTATAGCACTAACGCTATCCTCGACAGAGGCTTTTAGGGTATTTAGACTTAAAAGTAGTGTTTTTATATCACTAGATCAGCTAGCTATAACTTGCTTATGAGATTTTATATCCTGTTTTAGGACTTCTATAACCTTGCTATAGTCTTTACTATCTTCCTCATCTTCTAATAGGGTTCGTATAGGTGGTAGAGGCCTAGAAGATTGCCCTAGATCAGCTAGGTTACTAGCCCTTTTAGGCGCTATACCCTTCCCTTTAGCTTGATCCGCCATTGTAAATAGGCTACTATTTACTCTATAGTGCTAGCTAAAGCACTTAATTAGCTTCCAGTTTACTAAAGCTAATTAGCTAGCTCACTAATTATAGTAGTGACTTTCTAGGCTAGTCTTAGCGCTTAGTAGGTTTATAGCGCTGCCTACTTGCTACTTAGTAGGGCTTTCTAGTAGAAATTCTAAACTAGGCTCTAAGGGCTAGAGACTTCGACGTAGGGACTTAACTACCGCCTATAGATATCTCTATAGAAAGGGCTCTATAGTAGGGAAATATAGGTCTTTAGCGCTAGAAATTCTAAAACGCTAGCCTTTCTACTTCCAGCTATAAGTAGAAAGGTCTTTTAGTAGAGGTAAGTATACTAGCCTAAGCGTATAAGAGCCCCAAATGCTCGTCAATACCATAGGACTTAGATTTCTCAGCGATTTATCCTTCTAGATTTTCAGGCTTTTTAGTCCTTAAATAGAGATAGATTCTATTACGCTATCTGATCCCCGTAGGGGATATCTAGGTGGGCTAAACTAGTACTATAGGAAAACCGTACAACGGGTGAAAAACCTATAACCGTACATAGGAAAAAAGGGGGTGTAATAGGGGGTAGGCTAATCTTTACCAGAGTAGATACTACCCCTTTAGGAGTATGAAAACATACTACCTAAAGGGGTATAGGCTAGACCGCTCCTAGCCTCTAAGTAACCGAGTATTCTAGCAGTCTAGTAGCGATATGGCGAACTAAGGGGCGTATAGCGCCGCCGCCCCCTTTTTCGAGTCTATAGAGAAAGCTGTATATATCCCCTCTTTCCCTTTCTTTAAAGGGGGCTAAAGGGTAGGCCGGGCAACCGTCGAATATATATCGGATGTCCTCTATAGCTAGGTGATAGCGGCAGAGGGGGTTATCAACCCTAGGTACCTTATAGGTAAATAGGAATCCCCTTAGGCCTATCTTCCCTATATAGGCCTATATTAGTAGCGAGCTTTCGGCCTTAGAGAGGTTATAGTAGCGTCTTCGGAAGGCCTCCTTAAAGGCCTTAACTAGGTTTTCCTCTTGAAAGGTAGCCTTAGCTGATTTCTCTAAGAGGCTCTCTATATAGGGGTTATAGCTAGAGGCCCTAGCCTCCTATAAATAGCGATCCTTCTAGGCGGTATAAAGGGGTTCCTTATTAATAGCCTTCCTTAGTTGTTGGTAGTACTACTAGGCTGTTACTTCCCTTTTCCTTTCTTGCTTTATATACCTACCTAGGGGGAGGCTAGTCCTAGGGGTCCTACTTCTAAGGGTAAGGCGTAGGGCTTCCTTCTGCTTAGCTACCTCTTCCTCTATAGCCCTGTTTATTCTAGCCTAGCTAGAGAAGAAGAGGGCGTTAAGGTAGAGGTCGAGGGGGGGGATATTAGCCTTATAGTAGAGGCTTCGGATTAGTATTCTCTTATAGGCCCCTATAACTCTCCTTAGAGCCTCGTTTTCAGCTACTAGTAGGCCTCTAGTTATACCCTATAGCTTATTCGGTGTTATAGGTATAGGGGTATGCTAGGCCGAGGCTATATAGGCTAGGACCGGCCTTATTACTACTATATATAGGAGCCTAGTCTTTTCGATTCCAGGTCCCCAGGTCTTTCTAGCTAGCCTAGTAATAGCAAGGGACTGTGTTTTTAGCTTCTGCCATAGGGTATTAGCATGGGCCTTCCAGGTAAGCTTAAGGTCTAGCCAAACCCCTAGAAAACAGGCCTCTATAGCTGGTTATAAGAGGGAGTCCTCTGTTAGTCCTAGGTTAATAGGGTTAGTCTAGGGCCTTCTTCTAGGAGGGAAGTGTATAAGCTCGCTCTTTACTACTAAGAAGGTAACCCCGGCGGTTATTGCCCAGTCTAGGCACTCTCTCCAGGCTTCTTCTAGCTGCCTAACCGTTGTTATAGCTTCTCTACCAAAGGCTAGTAGATTAGTATTATCTACATAGCCTATAGTAGAGATAACAGGGTATTTTCTCTCTAGTCTTTTGTATAGGGGACGTAGGTATAGGACTAAGAGGATTGGTGAAAGTGGTAAGCCTTAGGGTACTCCTATTAGTACCGGGATTTACCGGCTCTTTTAGCCGTCGAATAAGAGGCTAGTAGTTCTAGAGAAGAGGAATTCCTTTAGCTAGGATAGTAGCCAGATAGGTAGCCCTAACCGGTCTAGTATAGCTAGGAGTCTATTATAAGGGATACTGTCGAAATACCCTAATAGGTCTAGCTATAGGAGGGAGGCCCCGGCTTTATATTTCCATACCTCCTAGACCTAAGCTATAAGGAGGTGTATAGCCGATTCGGTAGACTTATAGCGGTAGTAGCCCTATTACGTTGCTAGAATTAGCTTAAAAGCTTCGGCTATATCCCTTATCTTAGTTCCTATAACTTTTTCTAGGACCTTGCTAATGCAGTTAAGCAGGGCTATAGGTCGGTAGCCTCTAGGGGTATTATAGGTATCCGGCTGTTTTCCTAGCTTAGGAAGGACAATAGTAACTACTTCCTTATATTCCTATAGATAGAAGCTATAGAGGAAGGATTTCGAGGCTAGTATAGCAAGGGCCTTGTATAAGGGGTTACCATAGGCCTTTAGAAAGCCTGTAGAGAGTCTGTTAGGTCCTAGTACTTTCTAGGGTTTTATTATTTTAATAGCCTCTTTTATATCGTCCGGCCTAACCGTCTAGCTAACTAGTAGCCTAGGGCCTATTAAGGGTTCCTCCAGGCTATCCTCTTAGGGAAAGGGGGGGAAGAAGCGTACTAAGAGGGCCTCTACCTTCTCCTAGAAGGTACTAGCTTGTCTAAAGGTTGGCAGCTTAGGAGGGGGTAGGGCAGTAGTACTTCGTAGCCTAGCCTATCTTTCTAGTTGCTAGAGCTTCTCTGGCTTATCTCTAGCCTCTTATAGAAGAGCCCTCTAGGTCTTCCTCTTACTTTCTTTTATAGCCTTTGTTTGCTCTTTCTAGGCTAACTTATAGGTAGTAAGGAGGGCCTAGTTACTAGGGGAGCGTTAGAGCTGTTTTTCTACTCTTTTTCTCTCTTAGACTACCTGGTAGACTTTATTGTTCTACTAGGAGGTATTCCTCCTTCTAGTAGTTACTAGGGCTTCTTTAGGGGTTATAGCCCTAGTAATACGTTGGAGTTCCTTTAATAGTCGCCTATAGGCCTCCTAGAGCTTAGCTAGGTTAGAGAGGCGTAATAGATATCTATAGCCCCCTATATCGTATATTAGGGAGCTAGCCTCTCTTACTACCTCCTTTTTATCTATCTTCTTCTACTGGAATTAGGGGGGCAGCGGTAGGGCTTCTATGTTTTCTAGGTTAATATCTAGTACCTAGGGGTAGTAGTCTAAGCATAAGCGTATATCCAAGCTAATATAGGAGCAGGTAAGGCTACTATTAAGCTAGAAGTGGTCGATAGTCGAGGCCCTACCTACTTAGCTCCCCTATAGCGCCCTAGTTATAATGCTATAGGGGGTGCAGAGGGTAAGTCCCTACTCTGCTGTTAATAGCAGTAGGTCTTTTAACCTGGGGCTATAGCGGTTATATTGGTCCTATAGGGGGTAATAAAGGTTAAAGTCCCTGGCTAGAAGGTAAAGGCCTAGGTAGGCGTTAATCTTCCCCCTTATTTCCTCTATAAGAGAGGTTAGGCTAGTCTGGGGTTAGGGGTTGTTATATAGGGACCAGACTATAAAAGGGCCGTTCTTAGTCTATATAGTAGCCCTAGCCCAGTCTAAGCTAGAGCTGTAAGTCTATGTTACTAGTAGGAGTAATTTATAGATATAAAGTAAGGCCTATCCGTTAGAGGTAAAAACCAGGTAGTAGGGGGCTGATCTAGGGCAGTAGGTAGAGTACTGTACCTGCCTGTTAATCTAGGGCTCTTATATAGCAAGTATTTCTTCTTTTACTATAGAAAATAGTACTTCCTATACTTCCTTCGAGCCCTGTACGTTCTAGAGGTATACCTTTATATCTCTATCTCCTCTAGCTATATAGTAGACGGTAGTTGTTATATAGTAGTAGTATTAGCTAGTCTAGTATCTAGGTCCGGTCTAGGTCTAGCATCTAGGGGTCTAGGGGCTCCTATAGGCTCTAGGGTTCTAGTAGGTCCTATAGCCTCTCTAGGGCTTATAGCCGGTATAGAGGAAGAGGGGGTTTAGCTGCTTAGGTAGCTAAAGCAGGTAGTGATTGTACTTTAGTTAGGGGTTAACCCTCTTAAGCCTATTAGTCGGCCCCTCTATCTCTTCCCTAAGACTATAGTATAGCCTTCTTCTCCCTTCTCTTATAATAAGGCCTGCTAGAGGGGGTAATGTTACTGTTATTGCTATTACTGCTATTGCTATTGCTATTAGTACTGCTGGTATAGAGGCGGTTAGTCGACGTTAAAGGCCTTAGGCCTAGAATATAGATATCCCTTAGCCTATACCTATACCTCTTTTAGGCAGGGGCAGGCCTCTAAACAGGTATGGTAAGCTTAGTAGCAGTTGTAGTAGCGGGGTGCCCTAGAGCAGGTAGGGGCTTCTAGCGTAGTATGGCTATTAGCGCTATAGTTATAGCAGATCTCCTCCTTACTCCGGTATACCTTAGCCCTATAGCCCTATTTCCAGTACTTTAGGCATTAGATAGGCTTAGCTTTGTTAATCTAGGGCTCTGCTTCTAGGGCTTGGCAGCTCTAGAAGACCCCCTTCTTATAGGCCTTTTAGGCTACCTCTAGGGAGGTAAAGGCTATTAGTACCTTAACCCTAGTCCTTTCTAGCCCTTAGGGGTACTAGACTTTTACCCTAACCGCTATAGGGTACTGCTTTTTAGCCTTTTCTAGTAGGCCTTCCTCTATAACCCGGTTATAGACTATAAAGCCTTTAACCGCTACTGTCTAGGTTGTAGTATATAGGGAGGCCTTCTCTCTAAAGGCCCTTATAATCTAGGTAGTATTGTTCTCCAGGCTCTTCTTTATCTCTATATTCTCTATAACCAGTAGGAGGTTACCGCTAAAGAGCGTCCGAACCCCCTAAACAGCTAGGCTAGAGGCCTATTAGATAGCCTGTACTACCTCTAGGGCAGATTTAGCTAGTACCTGTTGTTAGGCTAAGCCTAGTCGGATAAGCACCTAGTATTCTAGGCCAGGCCTAGTTACCTTACTAGCTATTAGCTTACTAGCTATATTAGCCTAGGTAGAGGCTATAGGCTAGGAGTAGCTAGGCTATTGCTATTATTGCTATTATTGTTGCTAGTAGTAGCTAGGCTGCTAAGGGTATTACTAGTACTGTAATTTAGGCGTTCCTAGGGTAGTAGGGCGGTTTTAGGGTACTAAAGCTGTTACTATAGCTAGGGCTTCTTTAGAAGGGTCCTAGAGCAGGGCTATAAGGGCGATTTGCCTAGCTTTGGTAGTCGCTTCTACTATATTATAGAAGTTAGTACTGTCCTTAGCTAGGCTAATTATCTAGTCTAGGAGGCTAGAGAGCGTTAGGGCAAGCTAAGGAGGGCTAAGGGCAGCCTAGGCGGTTTTCTTAGTTGCTAGGGTTATATAGTCGGCCTTAGCAGCACTGTTATTGTTTTCTTCTTTCCCTGTATTTTTCTCTGATTTTTTCCCTGGTTTTTTCAAGGTTTTCTAGCTAAAGGGGGTTAGGGCTAGGGTATACCGGCTGCCGTTTAGGCCCCTAAGGAAAGAGGTAAAGACATTGGTTAAAAAGGGGGTACTAATTATAGGGGCGTTAATAGTAGAGGGGGCGCTAGAGCTAGGTGCTATAGGTACTATAGTTATAGTACCTATAGCAGTCTTTTTAGCAGTAGTAAAGGTAGTAGTTTAGCAGTCTTCCATCTCTATATTATTATTTAGATAGTCTGTACTTAGGGGTTAGTCTATACTTAAAGGCTAGCTTAGGAGGTTGTTATTATTATTGTTAGCTATAGGTAGGGCAGAGTTGCCAGGGCGTAGAGCCGCATTGGTAGCCTATACGCAAGGAAATTGCAGTTGCAAAAGGGCAGCTAGGCTCGCTATTTTCTGCATTTTCGCACGCCTAGGGCTATCGCATAACCGACAGCGCTACAGCGAAAATTAGCAGGCGTTATGTCCTCGATCGGACGGTTCGAATGGATGTAGTTGCACGCGATTTGGTGTGGTTTTGACCAAAAACCCGTTTTCGTATGTTTGATGTCTCTTTAGTCCTTAAATAGCCTTCAATAAGATGTAATATATAGCTTTTTAGGGCTAATATAGTACTATATTTTCAGCTATAAGAGGCTTAAATAGCCCTATATATATAGGCAGAGGTAGCGCTTTGAAATTGGACTCCAACGATAACTATCCCACAGGCTATCCGGGCTTATAACCTATTAGAATGGGTAATCCTATATAAGGATCTATAACCACTATAGCCTACTAGTAGTAGTCGTATAGGGTACGTAGGGGCAGCAACAGCATTGATATGGCCTAAATAGCACTTCCTAGGTATGTGCTAATATAGTAAAGTAGGGCCCTTTACTATATTCCCTCTATAAAAGTCCTTATATAACGGTATAGTTATAGGCTATAGCGCTATATTATAGGGGCTTTAAGCTTGTATATTACGGCTTTCAGTGGGTCTTATAGGCCTATAAGGCTTATAGTTGTAGGTAACGTATAATTTGATTTCTAGTCCAGTAGGTAAGGCTTCGCAATTTCCTTCCCTATATATACCCTCCAGGACCGTTCCTGCCTTCTACACGGCAGGAGCGCCTTAGTAGGTGCATAGCGTCTTCCCGAAAAACCAAATAAGCTAGCGATTTTAAATAATCGACTTACGGCCACCTAAGCTACAGGGTAAGCCGCACGACTTTTCCTATAAGTTCTGTTTTCGCTCCCGTGGTGCAGGGTAGGTACAGGGTAGGTAGGTGACCTAGTAGAAGAGCCTTTTAAGGCTATTTCTAGCGCTTATACAGCCTTAGGAGACTGTCTCCACAAAAGTGGGGCATAAATCTAAAAATAGAAAAGCCTTTTAAAGATATTTCAAGGCTATATAGTGGAATATATAGCTTAGTCAGCGGTATCCACAAAAGTGGGTCCACCCTCAGAATATAGCTATATATCTAGTAGTTCGAGAACTGAAATCCGTTTTGCCTAAGCTATAACCGTTAGAGCGCTATAGCTTATTTTATACGTTTAACAATAGTAGCTAGGACCTTATAAGCCTTCTAAGGCTATATAGAGGAATTAGGGGATTCTAGAGGGCTGTAAAGTAGCCAGTACTATTAACTAGTCTTATAAGCTAATTAAGCTAAGCCAGGCCTTCTATATATATAGATAGATAGATTCTATTACGCTATCTAATCCCCGTAGGGGATATCTAGGTAGGCTAGGCTAGTGCTATAGGAAAACCGTATAACAGGTGAAAAACCTATAACCGTATATAGGAAATAGGGGGTGTAGTAGGGGGTAGGCTGATCTTTACCAAAGTAGATACCGCCCCTTTAGGAGTATGAAAACATACTACCTAAAGGGGTATAGGCTAGACCGCTCCTAGCCCCTAAGTAACTGTATATTCTAGTAGTCTAGTAGCGATATAGCGGACTAGGGGGCATATAGCGCTGCCGCCCCCCTTTTTAAGTCTATAGAAGAGGCTGTTTATGTCCCCTCTCTCCCTCTTCTTAAAGGAGGCTAAAGGGTAGGCTAGGCAACCGTTAAACATATGCCGAATGTCTTCTATAGCTAGGTAGTAGTAGTAGAGTAGGCTGTTAACCCTAGGTACCTTATAGATGTATAGGAAGCCTCTTAGGTCTATCTTCCCTATATAGGCCTGTATTAGTAGCGAGCTCTCTGCCTTAAAGAGGCTATAGTAGCGCTTTTGGAAGGCCTCTTTAAAGGCTTTAGCTAGGTTTTCCTCCTAGAAGGCAGCCTTAGCTGATTTCTCTAAGAGGCTCTCTATATAGGGGTTGTAGCTAGAGGCTCTAGCCTCTTATAGATAGCGGTCTTTCTAGGCGGTATAGAGGGGTTCTTCGTTAATAGCCTTCCTTAGTTATTAGCAATGCTACTATACTATTACTTCCCTCTTTCTTTCTTGCTTTATACGCCCTTCTAGGGGGAGGCTAGTTCTAGGGGTCCTATTTCCAAGGGTATAGCGTAGGGCGTCCTTCCGCTTAGCTATCTCCTCCCCTATAGCCCTATTTATTCTAGCCTAGCTAGAGAAGGAGAGGGTGTTAAGGTAGAGGTTAAGAAGGGGAACGTTAGCCTTATAGTAAAGGCTTTGGATCGGCGTTCTCTTATAGGCCCCTATAACCCTCCTTAGGGCTTCGTTTTCGGCTACTAGTAGGCCCCTAGTTATACCCTATGGCCTATTTGGTATAGTAGGTATAGGGGTGTACTAGGCCGAGGCTATATAGGCTAGGACTAGCCTTATTACTACTATATATAGCAGCCTAGTCTTTTCGATTCTAGGTCTCTAGGTCTTTCCAGCTAGCCTAGTAATAGCTAGGGACTGCGTTTTTAGCTTCTGCCGTAGGGTACTAGCATAGGCCTTCTAGGTAAGCTTAGGGTCTAGCCAAACCTCTAGAAATCGGGCCTCTATAGCTAGTTATAGAGGGGGGGAGTCCTTTATTAGTCCTAGGTAGATAGGGTTATTCTAGGGCTTCCTTCTAGGAGGAAAGTATATAAGCTTGCTCTTCATTACTAAGAAGGTAACTCTAGCAGTTACTACCTAGTCTAGGCACTCTCTCTATACCTCTTCTAGCTGCCTAACTACTGTTCTAGCCTCTTTACTAAAGGCTAGTAGGTTAGTATCGTCTATATAGCTTATAGTAGAGATAGTAGGGTATTTTCTCTTTAGTCTTTCGTATAGAGGGTAGAGGTATAGGACCGAGAGAATTAGTAAAAGTGGCGAGCCCTAGGGTACTTCTATAGATACTAGTATTTATTAGCTTCTTTAACTATTAAATAGGAGGCAAGTAGTCCTAAAAGAGAGGAATTCCTTTAGCTAGAAGAGTAGCTAGGTAGGTAGCCCTAGCTAGTCTAGTATAGCTAGGAGCCTAGCATAAGGGATACTATTAAAATACCCTAATAAGTCTAGCTATAGGAGGGAGGCCCCGGCCTTATATTTCTAGGCCTTCTAGACCTAGGCTATAAAGAGGTATATAGCCGATTTAGTAGACTTATAGCAGTAGTAGCCCTGTTATATTACTGGAATTAGCTTAAAAGCCTTAGCTATATCCCTTATTTTAGTCCCTATAACTTTCTCTAGGACTTTACTAATGCAGTTAAGCAGGGCTATGAGGTAGTAGCCTCTAGGTGTGTTATAGGCATCTAGCTGTTTTCCTGGCTTAGGGAGGACAATAGTAATTACCTCCTTATATTCCTATAGGTAGAAGCTATAGAGGAAGGATTTTAAGGCTAGTATAGTAAGGGCCTTATATAGGGGGTTGCTATAGGCCTTTAGAAAGCCTATAGGGAGTTCGTCTAGTCCTGGCGCTTTCTATGGTTTTATTGTTTTAATAGCCTCCTTTATATTATCCGGTTTAACCGTCTAGCTAACCAGTAGCCTAGGGCTTATTAGGGGCTCCTTTAGGCTGTCCTTTTAAGGGGAGGGGGGGAAGAAGTATATTAAAAGGGCCTCTACCTTCTCCTAGAAGGTACTAGCTTGTCTAAAGGTTAGTAGCTTAGAGGGTAGTAGTATAGTAGTACTTTATAGCCTAGCCTATCTTTCTAGTTGCTAAAGCCTCTCTAGCTTTTCTCTAGCCTTTTATAGAAAGGCCTTTTAGGTCTTCCTTTTACTATCCTTTATAGCCTTTATTTACTTCTTTTAGGTTGACTTATAGGCGTTAAGAAGGGCTTGGTTGTTAGAGGAACGCTAGAGTTATCTCTCTACCCTCTTCCTTTTCTAGACTACCTAGTAGATTTCGTTGTTCTACTAGGGGGCTCTCCTTTTTCTAGTAGTTACTAGGGCTCTTTAAGGGGTTATAGCCTTAGTAATATACTAGAGTTCTCCTAATAATTGCCTAAAGGCCTTCTATAGCTTAGTTAGGTTAGAGAGGTGTAATAGGTATCTATAGCCCCCTATATTATATATTAGAGAGCTAGCCTTCTATACTACCTTTCCCTTATCTATTTTCTTCTACTAGAATTAAGGAGGTAGCAGTAGGGTTTCTATAGCCTTTAGGTTGATATCTAGGACTTAGAGGTAGTAGTCTAATTATAAGCGTATATCTAGACCAGTATAGGAGTAGGTAAGGCTATTACTAAGCTAGAAGTGGTTAATAGTAGAGGCCCTACTAGTTTATCCCCCTTATAGTACCCTAGTTATAGCCCTTTAGGGGGTATAAAGGGTAAGCCCCTATTCTAATACTAATAGTAGTAGGTCCTCTAACCTAGGGCTAAAGCGGTTATATTAGTCCTATAAGGGGTGATAAAGGTTAAGGTCCCTAGCTAGGAGGTAAAGGCCTAGGTAGGTATTGAGTTTCCCCCTTATTTCTTCTATAAGGGGGGGTAAGCCAGTTTAGGGCTAGGGGTTGTTATATAGGGACTAGACTATAAAGGGGCTGCTTTTAGTCTATATAGTAGCCCTAGCCTAGTCTAGGCTAGAGCTATAGGTCTAGGTTATAAATAGGAGTAATTTATAAATATAGAGGGCGGCTCTTCCGTTTAAGGTAAAAACAGGGTAGTAGGGGGCAGATCAAGAGCAGAATATAGAGTATTAGGCCTACCTGTTAATCTAGGGCTCTTATATAGCAAGTATTTCCTTTTTTACTATAAAGAGTAGTACTTCCTATACCTCCTTTAAGCCCTATATGTTCTAGAGGTATACTCTTATATTTCTATCTCTTCTAGCTATATAGTAGGCGGTAGTTGTTATATAGTAGGGGTGTTAGCTAGTCTAGTATCTAGGTCTAGTCTAGGTCTAGCTCCTAAGGTTCTAGGGGCTCTAGGGGCTCTAGAGGTTCTAGGGGTTCTAGGGGTACCTATAGGCTTTAGGATTCTAGTAAGTCTAGTAGCCTCTTTAGGGCTTATAGCTGTTATAGAAGAGGAGGATGAGGAGATGTTAGAGAAGGTTTAGCTACTTAGTTAACTAAAGTAGGTAGTAATTATACTCTAGCTAGAGGTTAGCCCTCTTACTACTACTAGCTAGCCCCTCTATCTCTTCCCTAAGACTATAGTATAGCCTTCCTCCCCCTCCTCTTATAGAGGGGCTTGTTAATAGTAGTATTACTACTATTATTATTATTACTATTAGTATTAGTATTAGTATAGGGGTAGTTAGTCTATATTAAAGGCTTTAGGCCTAGAACATAGGTATCCCTTAGCCTATATCTACGCCTCTTTTAGGCAGGGATAGACCTCTATATAAGTATAGTAAGCTTAGTAGTAGTTGCAGCAGCGTAGTGCCCTAGAGCAGGTAGGGGCTTCTAGCGTAGTATGGCTATTAGCGCTATAGTTATAGCAGATCTCCTTTTTGCTCTAGCATACTTTAGCCCTATAGCCCTATTTCTAGTACTAAAGGTACTAGATAGGCTTAGCCTTGTCAATCTAGGGTTCTACTTCTAGGGCTTAGTAACTCTAGAAGACCCCCTTCTTATAGACCTTCTAGGCTGCCTCTAAAAAGGAGAAGGCAATTAATACCTTAACCCTAGTCTGTTCTAGCCCTTAGGGGTACTAGACCTTCGCCCTAACTACTATAGGGTGCTGTTTCTTAGCCTTTTTTAGTAGGCCTTTCTCTATAACCTAGTTATAGACTATAAGGCCTTTAACCGCTACTGCCTAGGTTGTTGGAATCTGTGTGCTTTGTGATTGATTCTGTGTGCCGATCTGTGTTCTGTCTCCTTGACCTACGCTCTAGCTACCTAGGGCAGAGATTTTCTCTGTCCCCCTCTGCAATGTTTATAGGCCCTAAAGTAGGCTTAATCTACTTGATATAGGGAATTATGGCTATATCTACCTTAATTAACCAGAGCCTCCTTATACCCTGCTCCCGAATTAATAGGCAAACCTGTACCCTGCTTCTAACAGGGATACTAAGGTTCTACCGAAGTGATACAAGCGCTATGTTATCCAATATACCCCTAGGTCCGGGTTTGTAATAGCGATCCCGGGCCTTGCTATAAGGCTCTTCCTTATTAACAATGTATTTAGCAGTAACGTATACTTATAATGCCTGTATTCTAGGATTATAGAGGTTATAGCCGGGCTTTATAGGCAGTAGTACGGTCTTTTCTTAGTAACTACCATTAATACCTCTAAGGTCTCTATTCCCTAATTATATAGTACTTTCTAGGCTAGTAGAAGGGTAGTTATTCTACTACTTAATTAGAAAAGGGATTATACTAATAGGTAATACTTAGCTGCTCTACCACCTTACTATCCTGTTCTTCTATAGGGACTTGTTAAGGTGCTCCAGATTATTAAGATTAGGCTTCTTATTAGAATGGGTAATCCTATACAAGGATCTGTAACCACTATAGCCTACTAGTAGTAGTCGTATAGGGTACGTAGGGGCAGCAACAGCGTTGATATGGCCTAAATAGCACTTCCTAGGTATGTGCTAATATAGTAAAGTAGGGCCCTTTACTGTATTCCCTCTATAAAAGTCCTTATAAAACGGTATAGTTATAGGCTATAGCGCTATATTATAGGGGCTTTAAGCTTATATATCACGGCTTTCAGTGGGTCTTATAGGCCTATAAGGCTTATAGTTGTAGGTAACGTAGTAACTTGATTTCTAGTCCAAGTAGGTAAGGCTTCGCAATTTCCTTTCCTACATATACCCTCTAGGACCGTTCCTGCCTTCCACACGGCAGGAGCGCCTTAGTAGGTGCATGGCGCCTTCCAAAAAAACCAAATAAGCTGGCGATTTTAAATAATCGACTTACGGCCACCTAAGCTGCAGGGTAAGCCGCACGACTTTTCCTATAAGTTCTGTTTTCGCTCCTGTGGTGCAGGGTAGGTACAGGGTAGGTAGGTGACCTAGTAGAAGAGCCTTTTAAGGCTATTTCTAGCGCTTATACAGCCTAAGGAGACTGTCTCCACAAAAGTGGGGCATAAATCTAAAAATAGAAAAGCCTTTTAAAGCTATTTCTAGGCTATATAGTGGAATATATAGCTTAGTCAGCGGTATCCACAAAAGTGGGTCCACCCTCAGAATATAGCTATATATCTAGTAGTTCGAGAACTGAAATCCGTTTTGCCTAAGCTATAACCGTTAGAGCGCTATAGCTTATTTTGTACGTTTAACACTTCTAATAGATATTACTAGTTACTAACCTAGATAGGGTCTAGGAAAGTTAACTGCTCCCTTTCTAACCTACTTTCTTTACTCATCTTAGAGGTACTTTCTTATAAGGGAAATTGTTAGGCTCTTTTTAACTATTGTAATCTTATTTCCAGGGATATTCTAACGGTTGTTACTATAGTCCGCTATCTAGGTAGTTAACCAGTGTAATACCTTACTCTATTAGAGGCTACTAGGTTACTGTTTAGCTTAGGAACGCTTATCTCTTTTGCTATACTCCTTTTACCTCTACTAATCTCGTAGGTACCTTATAAACCACCTTTAGCGTTATAAATACTAGCTTATTACTTTAGCGGCAGTCTCTTCTCTACTCCTTACTATCTTTATAGGGGCTAATCCAGGTAATAAGGCAGTTAAACTAATATAGCAAGTCTCGCTAGATTTAAAGGTCTAGATATACTACCCTTTCCTATTTAGGTTAAGGTATATTACCTCTTCCTTATTTAGGTCAAGGTATACTGCCTCTTTCTTATCTTCTTAGTCAAGGTATACTACCCTTTCCTTCTTATTCCTATTATAGGTATACTACCTGGCTTCTTTCCTTGCTCTTATATTTTATATCTATATATATCGAGGCTTGTTAATTAGTAAAGGTCTGCTACCTTTCTCTTCTTAGTATTAGGATATACTATCCCTTCTTAGAGAGGAGAAAGTAGAAGTTAGAAGGAAAGGGTATAATTTTAACCGCCTATATTATTACTCTTTTTATATAGTGGCTAGTTAGGTGTAAAATCTACTTGCCTCCTCTGAAGCTCTAAAAATTTCCTTTTTTCTATAAACGCGTTTCTATCTTTCTATACTTACCCTTCTTACTATAAGGCTTCTTATAATCGCTATATTCAGTTTTATAAGTTTTTCTAACTTCCTTTTATTATAGATATCTACTTAGAAGGAGGAGTCGGTTCTAGAGCAGCCTACTACCTTAGTAGCAGGAGATTTACCCTTATTAGGCTAGAAACGCGGTTTATCCTTTTATCTTGCCTTTCCTAGGTAGTTCTTTTAATAGCCAACGATCTATATCCAGTCCAGTTTGCCTAGAACGACGATAAGGACAACGACATTATAGTACTACTATTGTTAAAGAAGCTATATTTCAGGGATTTAGGTCTGTTACCTACGCTGGCGGCTATTACCGCCCTAGTCTTAACAGTCCCTAAGGTACGTTCGCCGGCGGCTAGTACTAGAGGGCTGGTAATACTAGTCTATAAGAAGCTAGTTATAAGTAAGCTAGCGTTAAGCCTAGCCTTATAGTCTATGCCTATAAGGGCGTTACTATCTATATTACTAGCGGTTTCTACTATCTAGGACGGTAAGCTGCATAAGGTGTACTATAAGCGCTGTCTTATACGCTTAGTCTTATAGGTAGATTCTAGCGATTTTTCCCCTCTAGTACTATATATAGCGCAGCTTAGTCCCTACGTTTCTTCTTAGTTATAGTATTTAAATTACTCCTGTTACTAGTATCTATATATCTCTTATAAGTCTAGCCTATATACCTCCTTAATGCTATTCATACTAACCTACGTTTCTAGCAGATAATAACAAGATCTTGGCAGCAGTATAGGCCTATTAGGCCTATATCGTTGAATACTCTTCTAGTATTATAGCCCTAGTAGCAAGTTACCCTATAATCCTATCCTACTATACTTCTAGTCTGTTCTAACTATCCTTGTCTAAACGTTATATACTCTTATTAGAGAGTATGCTAGCTTGATCTAAGAGCTACGGATATAGAAACAGGCTATAACCATTTAGAAGAAGAAAGAGAGGAAGAAGATAGAGAAGTAGGTAGTAGTAATAGAATCCAACAACAACGACAATAATAATAGGAAGAGCGTACTATAGGCTACTAATATAGCTATAAAGGAGGATTCTACTACTACCTTAGTATACCCTAGGACTTCTAGCTAGGCCCTAATCAATTTTATATTTATAGATTATAATAGTAACATTTAGCTTAATAGACTAGTTTCTTAGGGTACTCCCTTCTATACCTACTACTAAGTCTCTGTATCTTAGCCTTCCTCTCTCTACTACTTCTTAATCTTTTCTTTCCTTTCTACTATACTAACCTACTTATAGAAAGTAGTAAAACTGTTATTTATAAGAACTTTTGTCAGGCTATCTGCTAATTGTTAATCTATTAGTATATAGTCTATAAGAACTCTTTCTATAATAACTTCCTACCAGAGCTAGTAATTCTTAATATCGATATACTAGAGCTTTGTTTTTAGCGTTTTATCCCTAGTTACTAGTCTTATAGTTTAAGCGTTATTATAGAACACTTATATACTATACTCCCTTTTAAAACCGATTCCAAGATTATAGATCAGGCGGCAGAGATATAGCACTTCTTACACTACTTCCGTTATAGATACCAATTCCGCTTTTATAATAAAGGTTATTACGTAGGTCTACTTGCTTGCCCTTTAAGCAACTAGCCTACTAAAAAGCTTAATTATATATCCTTAAGAGCTTTTCCAATTAGCTATATTATCGGTAAAGAAAGTATTATACTAAACCTTATACGTATCTCTACCCCTAAGTTAAAGGCACTGATTCCTAGAAGAGTATAGGTAGTTAAGGCAATAATCTGCCGCCTTATAATACTCCGGACTTAGGTTTGTAAGAAATCTTGATAATCTCGATATAGTAAAGGCTATATTAACCCTTATAAAAACTACTGTATATATTATCAAGCTGACTTTTCTCTAGTACAACTTTATCTTAGCGTTCGTTACCTGTTCTAGGTTCCTCTTTAATTCTTCTAGTACTATAAGGGAGGTATATCTCTACGCTATTAGCTTTGTTACCTTACTCCTAATTACTAGGTTGTCTACTAATCTAAAGATTTTCTTATAGTATACTGCCTATAAGAGATGAATCTTATAGTACTCCTAATCCTAAATAACTTATAGCCTAAAAAACCAGTTTAGCTTACTACTACTAGTTATCTTATACTTTAACTAGAGCAAGCTTGTTAGGCCTTTAGCAAGGGTTTTATGCCTCTTATAGTACGCTATTGTTATATTGTCTATATAGAAGAGAATAAAGACTCCTCCCTTTTAAAAGATATACGGTTTATAGGGCATTATGTTAAGCCTAAGATCCTAAAAAGTACTGCTAAACTCTTTATACTATAGGTAAGGCAATTCCCAAAGTCTATATAGTACTTTCTTTAGCTTATAGACCGTACTCTACTTCCTTTAACCTACTAGGAGTCTTATATATATATCCTGGTTAAGGTAAGTATTGCAAAAGGCGTTCGAAACGTTAAACTGGATTAGCTCTATATTAAACCTTGCTACTACTGCTATTAAAATCTGAAAAGACTTTCCAGCTAATATTACTATATATATATCCTCCCTCAGGGTCCCTTGTTATTAATCGCCTTAGACTACTAACCTGGCCTTAAACTTCTCTAGGTAATTATACTTATTGATTTTGTATATATATACCTATATATTATCTAAGACCTACTTGCCCTATGCCTTAGTAATTAGTACTTTCTCCTACGTTTCTAGGTATGTAAGAAGGTACTACCTTTTAGCTTCCTTAAAGTATTCCCCCTATAGGTGGCTTTGAAGGTTCTAGTATAGCTTAGGCGTTAGAGGTAGCTAAGAAGAATAAACGGTATCTAGCTTAAAGTCCTTAACGCTTAGGATCTTAGATATTAGTATGCTCTCTTTCGTCTTAGGGTCTCTATTTATAAGCCTTCTAGCAGTAAAGAAGGCCCTTTAGGTAAGGAAATCTCCCTTTATAACAGCATTAAGGAACTACTAACTAAGAACTTAATCCCTAAAACATATTATAAGGTATACTCCTAGTATGCCCTATACTACTAGTAGGAAGGTAGCTTCTAGAGTTGGATATAGGAGCAGGTAAGCCTCTATATACTAAGGTTCTTATATTACTTCTACTGAATTGTCTAGTTCTATATTATCTATAAGGTTAGGTATATTAATATCCTCTTTCTCTTTTTCTTCTAATCTATTACCTAGGTCTATTACCCCTACTTTATAGGGTATGTCCTAGACAGGGATATCAGCTACTATAGTATTTAGATTTTCGGATTCTACCCTTTTATCGATCTTGGTAAGCTACTCTTTTAGCCCTTCTAAGCTTAGATCTCTTAGCCTAACTATAAGGTGCTCTTTAGACCTATTAAATACCACTTTCTTATTGAAAATCATATCCTAGGTTACTATAATCTTATTAGTTTAAAGGTTCTAGATTTGATAAATATTTATTAAGTTATATCCGATTAGGTATCTAAGGAATGCTCTTAAAGTAAACCTCTTTAGCTTATTCTTCTTAAGCTATATATCTACTTCTAATATAAAGGCTTAATATAGGAAAACCCAGAGATACCCTTGCTATAGCTTAATAGGCATCGCCTCTTTAGCGCCTACTAATTCTACAAACGAATAGAATACCTTATATAGTGTTTTCTACTTTAGCCGATACCTTAGGGTATAATTTAAGAGATATACCGCTATTCTAAATACCTTAGCTACCTTGTCTAAAGGTAAGTTAGTCCCTACTACCATAGCTTTTACCTGCCTTTTCAGAATGCCGGCAGCTCTTTCTATACCTTTATTCTGATCTTAGGTCTAAGGAGTAGAGAGATTTGTTCTAATATACTTCTTTTATAGCTAGGCTTAGATTACTCCCTTCCTTCTAACAATCTTGTTGTTAACTTCGATATCTAGAACCTGAATTCTATACCTTCGATTAAGATCTAAAAGGCAGTTGTCCAGAGCTATAATAATACTCTTGACTAACCGATTATAAAGATAATAGTCCTATATTAGGCCTGACTTATAATCTAATAACAGTATAATAGATGTAAAGCCCTCCTTAGACCTTTAAATATCGTAGAAATCAAGGGCTAGGATATTGCTAGGGTACTCCGGATCTAGTCGGGCTACCTTTAAAACCTAGTAATTAGGGCCTTTTCCTATACTATACTATAGGTAGTCTACCGTTCTAATTACCTTATGATTTCTAGTAACCTTAACTCTCTTACTGCTCTAAATAAGGTGATAGAGCGCTTCTAGGTTTAGATGATCTAACTGCTAGTACTATACTTAGATCGTCCTAGGCTTAGTCTTCTTCTTCTAAGACCTGCCCTACTCCCTTTATATTATAAAGGCTAATACTGAGATATTAGTTATAATATGCTCTAGCAGGAACTAGCTATAGGTTTTCTAGATTTTATAGATCTTGTTATAGTCTAATATCCTCCTAAGGTAGAAAAGGGTACCCTGCTTCTAGTAATCCTACTATATTCCCTTTTTATAAAGGCACCTTAAGGAAACTAGGTTGGTAGCTACCTTAGGGCAGTATACTATATGATTAAGCCGAAGAAGCACCTGTTTATACTAACCTAGGCGTAGATATAGGAAAACTGTCCTATATCCTTTGATTAGTAACTTGTTATTAGCTGCTATAAGGTAGTCCCCTTCCCCTACTTTCTTAAAGCTTTTAAATCTCTCCTGATTATTAAAAATATAGATAGAGGTACTAGAATCTAGGCAGGCTAAGTACTTAAGAGGGTATTTACTAACGCTACTTGCTTATAGTATGCTCTTTAGTACTATAAAATCGATAGAGACCTAATTCTCGTTCTTCTTCTTAAATTTAGGGACAACTTCTACTATTAGTTTCAAAGCCTTTACTTTCTCCCTATGCCCTATATACCTTTAGGCCTCCTACTTATCTTTTAGCTCTTTTCGATAAGCTAATATCTTTGATCGAAGTTGCGAATCCTCCTTAATAGCTTGCTTTACATACTTCTCTATATCTAGCCTTAGTTCCTAACCTTTATATATAGATAGAATCTATTACTCCTATAGAGTCTATCTAGAGACTATAAGGGGCTGCTAGCTTACACTTATACTAGAGGGAAAAACCGGTAAACGGAAGAAAAACCTCTAACAAGCTTAACAAGGCGGGCAAACTAATAAGAGGAAAAAAGCAGTACTAAAGAAAACAAAGCAAGGGAAGGCCGTCTAGAAGGCTACTAAGGAAATAGCACCTATTCCCTTACCTATCGCCTATAGGTACCTCTCTATATCTCAACCTTTTGGTTTATTAATTATAGGGGGTTAGGGTAGGGGAATAAGGAAGGGGTCTTATTAGCAAAAAGGGGTAAAGCAAAGCTAGGCTTAAAGCTTAAAAGCTTATAAGCCTAGGCCTATAGCCTTCCCCTTTACCTTAGTATAGTAGTAAGATACTAGCTATAAGGAAGAAAGAAAAGATAGTCTAAAGAGAGAGAGGGGAAGCAGTTTAAGGAAGGAGAGAAGGCAGAAAA
Source organism: Phyllachora maydis (assembly GCA_029339225.1). Classification (NCBI taxonomy): domain Eukaryota; kingdom Fungi; phylum Ascomycota; class Sordariomycetes; order Phyllachorales; family Phyllachoraceae; genus Phyllachora; species Phyllachora maydis. The sequence goes on from JAQQPM010000004.1 coordinate 5,583,536, forward strand.
AGGGACTAAAGCATATCCGTATTCTCTTCCTCTATAGAGCCCCTTACTAGCTCTAAGAAGGAGGGTATAGAACTAGTAGCTATAATACTAGTAGCTGCTAGATTGGTAGTAATAAAGGTAGAGGTAGGGATTTTGCTAAAAGCCTTCCTTATAGTTCGCTAGAAAAGGGAGGCTATAGCAGTAGTAGCGGTTATTATAGAGGGGCAGCTATAGCGGCATTTTCCAGCTACTACTGTATAGCTTTCTTCCCCTTCTAGCTAGTCTTCTATTGATATTACTAGCTTAAGAGGGCTAGAGAGGTCGAAGTTAATAGGTCTGTTTTATAGGCTGGATTTTGCCTAAGCCTTATACTTCTTTCTTTTAGGGCATTCTTCTACCCTAGTATAGTAGTTGCTACAGCAGTTCCCGCAGTACTAAGCCTTAGTATAGGCCGCCTTATTAGTATACTTCTTCTTTTCTTCGCCGTAGTTATAGCAGAGGGTAGGGGAGTAGCAGTATTTGGCTTTATACCCCTATTGCTAGTAGTTAAAGCACTATAAGGCCTTAGCCTTATTAATATAGGGCTCTGCTTTTAGGGCCCTATAGGCCTAGAAGATTCCGTCTTAACAGGCCTAGTAGGCCTCTTACTAGCTAGAGAAGGCAATAAGAGCTAAGACTCTTGTTCTTTTAATCTAGAGAGGGTACTAGACCTTAGCCCTTAAGGCCGAAGGATATACTTCTTTTGCTACTGCTAGAAGGCTAGCTTCCGTTACCTAGTCAGCTATTATAAGCCCTTTAACAGCAATAGCCCAGGTAGTAATATAGATTAAGGCCTCTAGTAATAAAGAGGCTAGCCAGGCTGTATTTTCTTCTAAGGCTTTTTTGATTTTTTCTCCTTTAGTAACTAGTATAAGGTTACTACTTAGTAGGGTCCTTACCCCCTTAATAGAGTACCCTATAGCCTTCTATACTGCCTATATAATTTCTAAGGCTGATTTTTAGCTAAGGAAGGAAGAGGCTGATCCTAGCTATATAAGGACCTGTTTTTCTAAGCCTAGCTTAGTAGGCTTTACCCTAGCTACTGCTATAGCAGCCTAGGTATAGCGGGTTAGCTCTGATTCGACGGCGGGGGGTTGTTGCTACTACTACTATTGTTATTACTATTGTTATTACTATTGTTGTTGCTTCTTCTACCTTAGGGCCTAGGCAACAAACGAGGGAAATATTAGGGCTTTTTTCTCCTTCTTTTTCAAGATCTATGTTAAGGCTAGCTTTCTAGCTAGCCCGGTATATTCAACGATTTCCTTAAAGGCCGGGTTATTAACTGAAAGACTGACTATCTGGTCTATAAGACTAAAGAAGGTAAGGGTAAGGGTTATAGGTAGTAGGGCTTTTTCTTTTTCTTTCCCCTTTTTAAAGGGGGTAGGGGCGGCGGTAGTAGTAGTAGTGTATTAACTGCTAGAAAGCCCTTTAAAAGGGCTATCGAACGATATATTACTCGACCTAGTAGCGGTTATAGTAGTAGTAGGGTTAGTAGCGGAAATGGTAGTAGTAGTAGTAGTAGTAGTAGTAGTAAGGTAGGTTAGAAAGCTATAGCCTAAGCACTTAAGGGCTTTATTAATAGCCCCTAAGGGGCTAGAGGCAGCAGGGTTCGGGTTAGTAGGGTTTAGGTTAGTAGGGTTTAGATTAGAGGGGTTAGTATAGTTAAGGCTAGGGCACGTAACTATAGGGCCTATACGCCTACCCCGCTATAGCTGTAGATTTCTAACTACAGTTAACTATATTATACAGTCAGAATCCGACTATAGCGCTATTGAACAAGCGACTGCGCCGCAGCTAAATTTGGTATGTGTTAAGTCCTTAATTGGACAAGTGGATTGCAAAAGAGTGCAGTCAATTTGGAGCGGTCCTGACCAAGAACGCGTTTTCGGATGTGTAATGTCGGTCCAACCTTTATATATAAGAGAGGGAAATAGATACTAGTATACTTTCTAGTTATACTAGATTATTCTATAGGTATACTTCTTATAATAAGAACCGGGTCTCCCTATAGGATAATTAGGTCCTAAGGCTTAGGGTACTTCTAAGGCTCCCTAGAGATTTCGGTTGCTATAGGTATTAGCTTTCCTTTACTTAGAGGCCTTTTTTTATATATCCTCTCCTCTTTTGCCCTTCTTACTAGCCCTATTAGAAAGAGGCTATTTGCTATTTAGGGTAATATACGTGCCTCCTCTTCCTACTAGGTTCTTAGGCTTTAGCTTAGAAGGCTTATTAAACTTAAAGTCTTATAGGAAATCCCTTGCTACTTTACGGTAATTAAGGTTCTTCTATTTAGCCTACTTCTCAAAGTCCCTTTATAAGGCTGATATCTAGCCCTAAAACCTTTAGGTTACTCCTAAGAAGATTAGCAAGTTGTTAAACTATAATTTAGGGTTAGCTACCTCTTCTACTTTATAATACTCCACTAGGTATAGTAGCTTCTACTACTTCTCTATCTAGGTCCTTTAGTTACTAACTGCTTTTACCTTACTAGCGTTAAGGTACTCCTTATAGTCCTTATACATTATCCTTATTCGCTTATAATCCTTTAAATATATCGACTTAGTAAGGTTTTAATACTACTGGCGAAGGCTTTGCTTGGGTAGGTAGTATAGATTTAGCGTATAAGTCTCGACATACTCTCTAATCCACTTTTAACCTCTATAATGTTATCCTAGTTGTATTTCTAGTTTGCTATAGCGGTATTGTATATTATTGATATACTCTAGAAGGTAGCCCTCCTATTAGCAGTTAAATCGGTATATATAATATACTTACTAGGAAGAGAAGGAGGCCTATTAGCGTTTGCCTACTCAATATACTCTTTTATAAGCTACGCTCCCTAAGCAAGGCCGTAATACTAGCGGATATAGGTCTAATAAGCGGTCTTAATATAGGCGGTTAATAACCCGAGAATAGGCATATCGTTAAGGGTTAAAGGGACCAAACGTCTACCTAATTCCTTAGTATCGTTCGGGTCTATAAACTTAATTACCTTGCTCGTAACGCGCCAAAGCTGCTACTTAAAGTCAATCTACTACTCTAGCTTAGAGAGAAGGATAGAGCCCTCTTTAGCAGCCTTCTTATTATTCTCGTTACTTAATATAATAGCAGCTACTAAGGTACGTTCTTAGATATCGTAATAATAATATATATATTAATACTAGGCTCGTCTACGCTAGGCTAACAGCTTCTAACTATTAATTGTTAGAATCTATATACTCTATGATTAATTCCGTATACTGATCTATATTCTATCTCCTTAACCTGCGCTCTAGCCGCCTAGGGCAGAGATTTTCTCTGTCCCCCCCTACAACGTTTATAGGCCCTAAAGTAGGCTCAATCTGCTTAATATAGGGAATCGTGGCTATATCCACCTCAATTGACCAGGGCCTCCCTGTACCCTGCTCCTAAGTTGATAGGCAAACCTGTGCCCTGCTCCTAACAGGGATACCGAGGTTCTACCGAAGCGACACGAGCGCCACGTTGTCCAACATAGGTTATAGTATATAGGGAGGCCTTCTTACTAAAGGCCTTTGTAATCTAGGTAGTATTATTCTCTAGGCTTTTCTTTATCTCTATATTTTCTATAATAAGAAGTAGGTTACTACTAGGGAGGGTCCTAACCCTCTAAACTACTAGGCTAGATACCTATTAGATAGTCTATACTATCTTTAGGGCAGACTTAGCAAGTACCTATTATTAGGTTAGGCCTAGTTAAATAAGTACCTAGTACTCTAGGCTAGGTCTAGTTACCTTACTAGCTGTTAGTTTACTAGCTATATTAGCCTAGATAGGGGCTATAGGTTAAGAGTAGCTAGGCTATTATTACTAAAGTTACTACTATTATTAATAGCTAGGTTGCTAAAGGTATTACTAGTACTATAGCCTAGGCGTTACTAGGGTAGTAGGCTGGTTTTAGGCTACTAGAGCTACTGTTATTACTAGGGCTTTTTTAGGTAGGTCCTAAAGTAAGGCTATAAGGGCGATTTACCTAGCCTTAGTAGTTACTTCTACTATACTATAGAAGTTAGTACTATCTTTAGCTAGGCTAATTATCCGATCTAGAAGGCTAGAGAGTATAAGGGTAAGCTTTAAAGGGCTAAGGGCAGCCTAGGCGGTTTTCTTAGTTACTAGGGTAATGTAGCTAGCCTTAGTAGTACTGTTGTTACCTCCTTCTCTCCCTATATTTTTCTCTGATTTTTTCTCTAGCTTTTTCGTGTGTTTCTAGCTAGAAGGGGTTAGTGCTAGGGCGTACTAGCTGCTATTTAGGCCCCTAAGAAAGGGGATAAAGACGTTAGTAGAGAGGGGGGCGCTAATTATAGGGGTATTAATAGTAGGAAGGGCGCTAGAGCTAGGTGCTATAGGTGCTATATTTATAGTACTTATAGCAGTCTCCTTAGTAGTAGTAGAAGCAGTGATTTAGCAGTCTTCTATTTCTATATTGTTACTTAGATAGTCTATGCTTAAGGGCTAGTAGTCCGTACTTAAGGGCTAGCTTAGAGGGTTATTATTATTATTATTAGCCTTAGGTAAGGCAGGGTTACTAGGGCATAGAGCTATATTAGTAGTCCGTATATAAGGGAGCCATAGTTGTAAAAGGGCAGCTAGGCTTGCCATGTTCCGCACTTTCGCACGCCTAGGGCTGTTGCACAACCGACAGCGCTATAGCGAAAATTGGCAGGCGTTATATCCTTAATCGGACGGTTCAAATAAATGTGGTTACACGCGATTTAATATGGTTTTGACCAAAAACTCGTTTTCGTTTGTTTGATGTCGGCCCCTTCTATATATATAGTATAAAGTATATATATATATAAGGGTAGAGGGTAGCTTAGTAAAAAGCTCCCTCTAGTTATAGGCCTAAAAGCCTAATAAAGGACTGAAAGCTACTAACTAGTAGGGCTTTAGTATGTCCGTTAGCCGGTATATACTTAGTATTAAGGTATATAATAGTAACTATTTTAGCCTTAACCTACTCCCTAACGTAGCGGAATTTCAGCAGAGTATACTTAGTCCTAGTATATAGAGCAGGGTTATTAGCTACTGTGATCAAGCCCTAATTATCTCTATAGAGGGTAATAGGGTAGTCTATAGGCCTATAAAGTTTAGAAAATAGCCCTTTAATCTACTATACTTTATATATAGCCTCTATAAGTCCATTAGTTTTAGATTCTAGGGTAGAAAGAGCAATAGTCGTAGCTCTTTTCGTTTTCCAGCTATAAGGCCTACTAGCTAACTTATATAGATAGCCGTAGGTGGATTTACTAGTAGCCTTATCCCCTGTAAAATCAGAATAACTAAAGCCATTAGGGACTAGACTACTATTAATTATAGAAGTCCGGCTACTACCCTTACCATTTTTAGAATCTACTATAGTAGCAGAGGTAGTAGTAAGGGGCCTAGGCCCTTCCTAAGAGTGAAAGTCTCTACTAAGCTTAGTAGTTATATTGCTACTATTACTAAGCTTAGGCCCTAGATTAGCTACTGTATTTCCGTTATAGCTAAAACAAATACTATAGTCTTTAGTACTATTGAGATACTTGAAAAGATTTTTAGCAGCGTTTAAGCGTGATTTTATAGGTCTATTTAAAGACCTAGAGAGCTACTATATAATGAAGCCAATATCTACTCTAGTAAGGAGTATTATATATATAGCTGTTCCTACTAGGCTTTAATAAAGCTTGATTTTTATAGAATTAAAGAGGTAGCTAGCAATATCTTCCTTTAGTTAAAGTTGACTTACTAGCCCTAGCTATAAGGGAATAGATATAGGCTTGGAATCGGCTAAGTTAAAGCGGCTAACTGCCTCTTCTATATACTATAACTGGTTAAGCTATAGCTGCCTATTAGGTCTATCCCTTATATTCTATATGCCTAAGAAATAGGCAGCAGGCCCTAAGTCTTTTATAGTATAGACCTTATTTAGCCGTTTCTTTCAATCAGTTATATAGCCTATATTAGGCCTTATAAATAGATAGTTATCTATATAGGTAATGAAAAAGTAGCAGGTTTTAGCATTATAGGAGACCCCTAGATCTAAAATAAGAGAGAGATAGCCTAGGCTCTTAAGTAAGATTTTAAGCTTATCTTACTACTCTCTAGGGCTTTGTTTTAGATTATATAACGCTTTTGATAGTTTAATAATATTAGAAGTAGAGGAACTAGAGCCGTATTTTAGTAAAAGCTTATAAATAGCCTTATTAGAAGCTACTAGGTCTAATAGTCCTTTAGGGATTTCTATATATATTTCTTCTTTAAGAGCGCTATTAAGAAATACCCCTATAAAGTTAGCTTATTCTATTTCCTAGTCTAGAATAGCACCTATAGCTAGAAGTATACACCAAGTAGGTAGTATACTAGTAGAGGCGTAGGTAATAGTATAATCTAGGCCTTCTACCTATATAAAGCCCCTAGCTACTAACCGAGATTTGTACTTAATAGGCCTGTTTTTAGCGTCCTTTTTAACCTTAAGAACGTTTTAACAGGTAATAAGCTTATAGTTAGAAGGTAATAGACTTCTAGGTAGGAATTTAAAAACCCCTAGCTCTAATAACCAGATAAATTCCTTGGTAATAGCCTCTAACCACTTACTATGCTCCTTTTTAGGTAGTTTTAAGACTTGCTTATAAGTATTAGACGTACTATCCTTAGATATTATCATTTTTCAAGCCTCATAGATAAAAGATAGTATATAGTGTCACGGCTATAGGGAACGCGCTGTAATAAGGCTAGGCTCTACTAACGAAGACTCTAAACTAGGAAAAAGGAGGAAAGGAGAGGCGTAGCCTACAAACGCGTACTGCCCATATTAGGGGCCACGGGGTTACATAATCCCTCCCCTAAGGGTAATGCTATAAGCGACCCTGCGGTGAATAGAGACGTAAGGCGCTAGTATGCCAAGGATTATCCTTTTGTCTAATCGCTATACTATATATAAGCAAGGGGGTAGTGGTCTATACACCCTACTATACCTATAGAGGGGCCTAGCGCTCTATAGTATGCTAGCCCTTATAATACCCCTCTTTAAAGCTATAAGCGTAGAACGCTTATAGCTAGCCTCTAAATTGCTCAAATCTATAGTCTTCTTGTTTCGTCGATTCTAGCGATACCGGCCTAGCAGGTATAGAGTACCAGCTATCGCTAGGTAGTAATCTAATTAGTTAATTAGACCGACACCTAAAAACGAAAAACGAGTTTTTGGTCAAAACTACACCAAATCGCGTGCAACCACATCTATTCGAACCGTCCGATTAAGGACATAACGCCCGCTAATTTTCGCTGTAGCGCTGTCGGTTGTGCGACAGCCCTAGGCGTGTGAAAATGCAGAAAATAGCGAGCCTAGCTGCCCTCTTGCAACTGCAATTTCCTTGTATACGGACTACTAATGCAGCTCTGCGCCCTGGCAACCCCGCCCTACCTATAGCTAATAATAACAATAACAACCCCCTAAGCTAGCCCCTAAGCACGGACTACCAACCTCTAAGCATAGACTACCTAAACGACGATACAGAAATAGAAGACTGCCAAACTACTACTACTACCTCTACCACTACTAAGGAGACCGCTATAGGTGCTATAACTATAGTACCTATAGCACCTAGCTCTAGCGCCCCCCCTTCTATTAATACCCCTATAATTAGCGCCCCCTTAACCAACATCTTTGCCCCTTTTCTTAGGGGCCTAAACGGCAGTCAGTACGCCCTAGCCCTAGCCCCTTTTAGCTAGAAAACCTTAAAAAAGCTAGGGAAAAAATCGGAGAAAAATACAGGGAAGGAAGGAAGCAACAACAGTACTACCAAGGCCGACCATATCGCCCTAGCAACCAAGAAACCCGCCTAGGCTGCCCTTAGCCCCCCTAAGCTCGCCCTTACGCTCTCTAGCCTCCTAGACCGGATAATCAGCCTAGCTAAGGACAGTACTAACTTCTATAGTATAGTAGAAGCGACTACTAAGGCCAGGCAAATTGCCCTTACAGCCCTGCTCTAGGACCTGCCTAAAGAAGCCCTAGCTATAATAGCAGCAGCTCTAGCACCCTAGAACTGCCCTACCGCCCTAACAACGCCTAAGCTACAGTACTAGCAATACCCTTAGCAGCCTAGCTACTACTAGCAACAACAATAACAATAATAACCTAGCTACTCTTAGCCTATAGCCCCTACCTAGGCTAATATAGCTAGCAAACTAACAGCTAGCAAGGCAACTAGGCCTAGCCTAGAGCGCTAGGTACTTATCAAACTAGGCTTAGCCTAATAATAGGTGCTTGCTAAATCTGCCCTAGAGGTAGTACAGGCTATCTAACAGGCTTCTAACCTAGTAGTTTAGAGGGTTCGGACGCTCTCTAGCAGTAACCTCCTTCTAGTTATAGAGAATATAGAGATAAAGAAGAGCCTAGAGAGCAATACTGCCTGGATTATAAGGGCCTTTAGCAAGAAGGCCTCCCTATATATAATAACCTAGGCGGTAGTAGTTAAGGGCCTTATAGTCTGAAACTAGGTTATAGAGGAAGGCCTACTAGAAGAAGCTAGAAAGTAACACCCTATAGTAGTTAGGGTAAAGGTCTAGTACCCTTAAGGGCTAGAATAGACTAAGGTTAAGGTACTAATAGCCTTTACCTCCCTAAAGGTAGCCTAGAAAGCCTATAAGGAGGGGGTCTTCTAGAGCTGCTAAGCCCTAAAAGCAGAGCCTTAGATCAACGAAGCTAAGCCTATCTAATGCCTATAGTACTAGAAATAGGGCTATAGGGCTAAGGTATGCCAGAGCAAAGAAGAGATCTGCTATAACTACAGCACTAATAGCCATACTACGCCAGAAGCCCCTACCTACTTTAGGGCACCCTACTGCCGTAACTGCTACCAAGCTTACCACGCCCGCTTAGAGGCCTGCCCCTGCCTAAAGGAGGCATAGGCATAGGCTAGGGAATATCTACGTTCTAGGCCTAAAGCCTTTAACATTGACTAACCGCCCCTATACCAGTACTAATACCAATAATAATAGCAATAACAGCAACAACAGCAGCAACACCCCCCTTAGTAGGCCCTATTATAAGAGGAGGGGGAGGAAGGCTATACTATAGTCTTAGGGAAGAGACAGAGAGGCTGGCCAACAGTATTAAGAGGGTTAACCCCTAACTAGAGTATAATTACTGCCTGCTTTAGCTACCTAAGCGGCTAAACCCCTCCTTCCTCTTCCTCTATACTAGCTATAAGCCCTAAAAGGGCTACTAGACCTACTAGAACCCTAGAGCCTATAGGAGCCCCTAGACCCCTAGATGCCGGACCTAGACTAGACCTAGATACTGGACTAGCTAACGCTACTACCATATAACAACTACTACCTACTATATAGCTAGAGGAGATAGAGATATAAAGGTATGCCTCTAGAACGTATAAGGCTTAAAGGAAGTATAGGAAGTACTACTTTCTATAGCAAAAGAAGAAATACTCGCTATATAAGAGCCCTAGATTAATAGGTAGGTACAGCACTCTACCTACTGCCCTAGATCAGCCCCCTACCACCTTATTTTTACCCCTAACGGACAGGCCTTACTCTATATCTATAAATCACTCCTACTAGTAATATAGACTTATAGCTCTAGCCTAGACTAGGCTAGAGCTACTATATAGACTAAGAACGGCCCTTTTACAGTCTAGTCCCTATATAACAACCCCTAACCCCAGACTGGCTTAACCCCCCTTATAGAAGAAATAAGGGGAAAGATCAACGCCTGTCTAGGCCTTTACCTTCTAGCTAGGGACTTCAACCTTTACTACCCCCTTTAGGACCAATATAACCGCTTTAGCCCTAGGTTAGAAGACCTACTGCTATTAATAGCAGAGTAGGGGCTTACCCTCTATACCCCCTATAGCACTATAACTAGGGCGCTATAGGGGAGCCAAGCAGGTAGGGCCTCTACTATTAACTACTTCTAGCTTAGCAGTAGCCTTACCTACTCCTATACTAGCTTAGATATATACTTATGCTTAGACTACTACCCCTAGGTACTAGATATCGACCTAGAGACTATAGAAACCCCACTACTACCCCCCTGATTCTAGTAGAAAAAGATAGATAAAGAGGGGGTAGTAAGAGAGGCCAGCTCTCTAATATATAATATAGGGGGCTATAGATATCTATTACACCTCTCTAACCTAGCTAAGCTCTAGGAGGCCTATAGGCGACTATTAGAGGAACTCTAGCGTATTACTAGAGCTATAACCCCTAAAGGAGCCCTAGTAACTACTAGAAAGAAGAGTGCCCCCTAGTAGAACAACGAAATCTACTAGGTAGTCCAGGAGAGAAAAAGGGCAGAAAGACAGCTCTAACGCTCCTCTAGCAACTAGGCCCTCCTTACCGCCTATAAGTCAGCCTAGAGGAAGCAAATAAAGGCTATAAGAGAGAATAAGAGAAAGGCCTAGAGGGCCTTTCTATAAGAGGCTAAAGAAAAGCTAGAAAAGCTCTAGCAACTAGAAAGATAGGCTAGGCTATAAAGCACTACCGCCCTACCCCCTCCTAAGCTACTAACCCTTGGATAAGCCAGTACCTTCTAGGAGAAGGTAAAGGCCCTTTTAGCACGCTTCTTCCCCTCCTCCCCCTAAGAGGATAGCCTAGAGGAACCCCTAATAGGCCCGAGGCTACTAGTTAGCTAGATAGTTAGGCCGGATAATATAAAAGAGGCTATTAAAACAATAAAACCCTAGAAAGTACTAGGACCTAACGAACTCCCTATAGGCTTTCTTAAGGCCTATGGCAACCCCTTATATAAGGCCCTTACTATATTAGCCTCGAAATCCTTCCTCTACGGCTTCTATCTATAGGAATATAAGAAAGCGGTTACTATTGTCCTTTCTAAACTAGGAAAACAGCCGGACGCCTATAACACCCTTAGAGGCTACCGCCCTATAGCCCTACTTAACTATATTAGTAAGGTCCTAGAGAAAGTTATAGGGACTAAGATAAGGGACATAGCCAAGGCTTTTAAGCTGATTCCAGCAACGCAATAGGGCTACTACCGCTATAAATCCACCAAATCGGCTATATACCTCCTTATAGCTTAGATCTAGGAGGCATAGAAGTATAAAGCCAGGGCCTCCCTCCTATAGCTAGACCTATTAGGGTATTTCGATAGTATCCCTTATAGTAGACTCCTAGCTATACTAGACTAGCTAAGGCTACCTACCTAGCTACTATCCTAGCTAAGGGAATTCCTCTCCTCTAGAACTACTAGCCTCCTATTTAACGGCCAAAAAAGCTAATAAATCCCAGTACCAACGGGAGTACCCTAAGGCTTACCACTTTTACTAATCCTCTTAGTCCTATACCTCTGCCCCCTATACAAAAGGCTAGAAAGAAAACACCCTACTATCTCTACTATAGGCTATATAGACAATACCAACCTACTAGCCTTTAGCAGAGAGGCTACAACAACGGTTAGACAGCTAGAAGAGGCCTAGAGAGAGTGCCTAGACTGGGCAATAACTGCTGGAGTTACCTTTTTAGTAGTAAAGAGCAAGCTTATACACTTCCCCCCTAGAAGGAGACCCTAGACCGACCCTATTAACCTAGGACTAATAAGGGACTCCCCCCCCCTATAACTAACTATAGAGGCCTGTTTTCTAGGGGTCTAGCTAGACCCTAAGCTTACCTAGAAGGCCTATGCCAGCACCCTACGGCAGAAGCTAAAAACGCAGTCCCTTGCTATTACTAGGCTAGCTGGAAAGACCTAGGGACCTAGAATCGAAAAGACTAGGCTCCTATATATAGTAGTAATAAGGCTAGTCCTAGCCTATATAGCCTTGGCCTAGCATACTCTAATACCTATAACACTAAATAGGCTATAGGGTATAACTAGAGGCCTACTAGCAGCCGAAAACAAGGCCCTAAGGAGGGTTATAGGGGCTTATAAAAGGACACTGATCTAAAGCCTCTACTATAAGGCTAACGTCCCCCCCTTTAACCTCTACCTTAACGCCCTCTCCTTCTCTAGCTAAGCTAGGATAAACAGGGCTATAGGGAAAGAGGTGGCTAAGCAGAAGGAAGCCCTACGCCTTACCCTTAGAAACAGGACTCCTAGGACTAGCCTCTCCCTAAGAGGGCGTATAAAGCAAGAAAGAAAAAAGGAGGTAACAGCCTAGTAGTACTACTAATAACTAAGGAAAGCTGTTAACGAGGAACCCCTCTATACTGCCTAGAAGGATCGCTATCTATAAGAGGCTAGGGCCTCTAGTCACGACCCCTATATAGAGAGCCTCTTAGAGAAATCAGCTAAGGCTACCTTTTAAGAGGAGAACCTAGCTAAGGCCTTTAAAGAGGCCTTCTAAAGACGCTGTTAGAATATCTAGCAAATACCATAGCCTTGCCGTATGACATTTATAAGGCTGCAGTCCTAGGGACACATGCTTAGTTACCCACAAGGCTAAATGCACAAATCTTATATAAGTCTTATGCTAAATACAAATATCTAGCTTATCCTATTTAGTCTAAGACTAAATAAATATCGGATAAATATATAGGATGAGACAAGCCTAGGTCTTAAGCTAGTAGACTAGCGTTGAGCTAGAATAACACTATTCCTTATTAGGAATAGTACTATAAGGTCTCTAGTAATAGGAATAGCGTAGAACAAATAACAGATGGTGAAAAAGAGGGTATATATCACCATCTTCCTTACTACTAAATAGCTAGATAGATTATCAAGTAATTAAGCACTTTCACCACCTACTTCCACTGCCCTTATTCTTATAGGTTATAAGCCCGGTGCTTCCTCTTGCCATACTCCGTTGAAATCGACAAAAACCGCCTTTCATTGCTTACTATACAAATTTAGCTGTATAACGGTGCAATGCTGTTCAAATCGATTTCTCGTCGTACGATTCGAATTAATCGGAACCCCTCTGCATCGCCTACCACCTACATTTGGCTGTAGATAAATGCAACGTCGTTCCCTGCGCTTCCCTAATTCCGATATCTGTAGCTGGCTCTACAGTTCGCCTTTATATCGATAAAACCGCCCTTTTCTACGCCCTTTCGAATTGAACGAGCGCCTTTTTCGATATTAGGCTAGCTGCTTTACCGTTGCGCTATCCTGTTAATTCCCTCTAAGCCCTCGATCAACAAGACTGCGCTGTCAATTTCGATATATATATCTGACAATAACGTCGATTTCCAAGTTCGACAACCCTACATCGCTCTATAGCAAAAATTCTTAGCGTAACGGTGCAGCCACGTCCTTAGCCGATAACCGCCCCTGTAACCCGTGGATTTAAGCTTTATAGTACAACGCTAGTAGAGCCGCCTTTTCCAAATTCCACGAATTCGACCACATTCCTCCCCTTATACCACAATAAAAAATAGCAGAAAAAATGGCTGAGTAAAGCTCGATTACTGCTACTGCTACTGCTGTTGCCAGGGCAACCCCTTAGCGTTTCCAGCTCACGGATATTGAGAAATTCAAGATTCCTAAGCTAAAAGGGGAGAATAACTACTAAGCGTAGTCCCTGCGAATTCAGGTTCTCCTAGAATATACCTAAATAATAAGGGCTATTAGGGAAAACCTAGAAGACCAAGACCCCCTTAACAGCTACGCTGTTGTTGTGCTCTAGCTTACCGTTAACGACCCGATAACGATGGAGCTATAAGGCTAAAAAGGGGCAAAACAAATATAGGAGATATTGCAACAAAACTACTCTCCCTATAGTATTTCTATAGGCTTCCTTCTTCTTAGTCAACTGTAGGCTATTAGGCTTGCTGACTTTCTTGGAGATATAGAGAGATATCTCTCTTCTTTCAGGTCTATATCAGAAGGCCTTAGAATCAATAATATCCCTCTGCCTGATTTAGCCTATATATCTATTTTATTAGATGGGCTCTCCTACGACTACTATACGTTTAGGGAGAATATCAAGCAGGCTTTTAGGGGTAACAGCAACGCCTATACACTCCAGTCCTATATCATAGCCCTCCTCGATACCTTATAAGAAATAAAAAAGAACGGCAAAAAACACGCCCTCCTTTTAAATAAGGAGAAAAACAACAAGACCAGTTACTGTAGTAACTGCAAAAAGCCAGGTTATAATGCTAACAACTGCTTCTTCCTTTATCTAGAAAAGGCACCTTCTTAGTGGAATTCCCCTACTGCTGCTTCTTCTTCCTCTTCTTCTAAGAAAACACCCCTTAATAATAAGGGGAAAATAACAAAGAGGAAAGTACAACAGGGGTCTTCTACTAATAAAAGGATGAAAAAGCAGGCTCTTCTTGCCCAGATAGCAGAGCTGGAATCCTCCTCTAACAAGGAAGAAAATCAGGGTAAAGGAAAAGAAAAAGAGAAGGTAATGCATCTTACTAATAAGGGCCTTAGTGGATTTATTCCTAGGTATTATCCCGGCTTTCCTATACTACCTTCTTCTTCTTCTTCTACTGCTGGCCCTTCTTCTTCTGCTGTTATAGCAGGTCCTTCTTCTGAAATAGAGATAGATAAAGAAGAAAGAGAAAAAACAATAGTAGAAGCCTTAGATGAAATTGAGGAAGCAGGGGTAAGTTCCCCTACTATTTACTATAGCCCCTTATAATAAAGGGGAAAGGTACTGATAATTAAGAAACTAGATCGAATGGGAAGACGTCCTTTAGAATTAAGGGGTATTTATTTACTCTTCTTTTTTCTTCTTGCTTTTCTATCTTTCCTTTTCTCATTATGTTATAGTACCATATATAGACTTTGGAATTCAATCTACCCTTCTTCTCCCTCTGCTTATAGCAGGGCTAATAAAGCCCTTATTTTTGTAACTGCTGAAAAGAAGGTCCTAAGTCTAGAAAATAAAAAGAAAAAATCTACCTCCTTTATTATAGACTCTGCTGCCACAATACATACTACTTGCAATATAAGCTACTTTCACTCCTATAAGGATATTAGTAAAAGTGTTAAGTGGGGTAACGCAGGGGAGTTACTAGTAAAGGGCAAAGGTAATATCTTTATAAAATATAAGGACACTAATAAGGTAGACCTTATAAAAGGGGTCTACTATATACCTGAACTAGGAATCAACCTAATATCAGTTCCTAAGCTAAAAGACAAGCTAGTTATCTTTGATACTAGCAAAGATACCGTCCAGCTATATGATAAAATAAGTAGAGAAATATCTATACAAGGATATAGAAATAAAGAAGATCTCTATTCTATAGATATAGATATTATATCTTCTTCTTATAACGTGCTAGCTAGCACAGTAATACAGGATATAACCCCTATAAACCCGAATAACATCGTAGGGGGTAATACTATTATTACTGAACAAGAATAAGAAAAAGAACAAGAAATAAATCTTAAAAAAGACTTAGATTTATCTACTGATCTTAGAGATTTTAATACCGCTTCTCTGCCTTTGAAAATAACAAAGTTATTTAACTGGCATAAGAGATTAGGCTACCTAAATATAGGTGCCCTTGTTCAGCTCTTGAAAACAAAAAATATAACAATAAGTGCCGATATTATTCACGCTTATAATAAAGATATTACCTGTATTACCTACGATCTAGCTAAGTCTTCTAAGAAAAGACTTAAGAAAGCAATTAATAAGAAGGACTATCAAATCCTAGAAAGAATCCATAGTGACCTAGGTGGTCCAATAACTCCTAGTACTTTTAATAAATATAAGTACTATATTACTTTTCTAGATAAGAAGAGTAGATACGCCTTTGTTAAATTACTACGTAGTAAAGACGAGGCATATAAAGCCTTTAAATACTTTAAGGTAAAGGTAGAAAATACCACCCCTAAAGACACTTCTTTAGAAAAGAGAAATATAGAAAAAAGGAAAATAAAGGAGTTCTTTACAGATAACGGAGGAGAATATATCAACGAAAGATTTACTATAGCCCTTTCAAAATACGGAATAAAACACCTTCTCACTCCTCTATATACCAAAGAGCCTAATGGCTTAATAGAAAGAATAAATCTTACCCTATTTAATAAAGTAAGGGCAATGCTATATAAGGCTAATTCTCCTTTATACCTATGGGGAGAAGCCTTACTAGCAGCAACACACCTATATAATATCACACCACATAAAGGGGTAGAATATAAAACCCTATGGGAGATTTTCTATGATAAGAAGCCCTATATTAACAATATAAAGATATAGGGTTTAATATACCTCTATAGTAATAAAGGCATAATAAAAAATAAGCTAGATACAAGGAAAGACTTTGGAATTCTAGTAGGTTACTCTTCTATAGAGAATAACCACTATAAAATATATGATATAAAGAAACATACTCTTATCTAGGCAAGAGATGTGAAAATCCTAGAAGGAAAATTCCTACCTAGGAAGGACTATCTAAACAACATGCTTCTAAATAAGCAAGATAGTCCTCTTCCTCCTTTACTAGGAAATATAGAAGAAGAAAACGAAGATAAAATAATATAAGAACAATTATCAGAAACCATTTCTTCCTCTATAAAAGAGAAAGAAAGAGGAGAACAAGAGTATATCTCTAATAGACTATAGTCTAGTAACATACTAGAAGATAACAATTTTCCTACTGCAAATTAAGAAATAGTAGTCGAGCTACTAGAACTTCCTTTTAATAAGGAAGAATATAGTATCCTCTTAACCTTGAGAGATACTATAATATCATATCTATAAGAAGAATATAATACTAAGGATAAGGCTGAATATATCCTTTCAATAAATATAGATATAGAACCAGCTAGCTATAAAGAAGCTATACTAACTTCAGAAAATATACAGTAGCAACTAGCAGCTATAGATAAAGTCAAGGACCTAGAGTCTAAAGGCTGTTATACAATAACAGATTTGCCTAAAGGAAAATAAGCTATAAGAGGACGTTGGGTATTTAAAAAGAAAGCAATTTAAAATAGCTTTATACCAGACTACTATATAACTAATAAAGAAAAGACCTTTAGATATAAGGCACGTTGGGTAATACAAGGCTTTAATCAAGTCTATGGTGTTGATTATATGGAAACGTTTAGCACTATGTGTAGAACAGAAGTATGGCACACTATATTAATTCTAGGATTAAATCTAGGATATATATTCCAATAATATGATATACGCCTAGCATTTATATATGCTAAAATAGATTATGAAATATATACAGAACTACCTTATGGCGTATATAATAACCCTAAATACAGGGGTAAAGTGGCTAAGGTAAATAAAGCCCTATATGGGTTAAAACAAAGCCCTAGGTTATTCTATAAGCATATGTCTTCTATATTAGTAGACAAGCTAGGCTTTTATATACTGCCTTATAATAAGGGAGTATTTATACACTCAACAAAGAAAATCATAATAGTAAGCCATGTAGATGATCTACTAGTAGCAGGGCCAAATAAAGATATTATTAATACCTTTGAAAAAGTGGTATCTAAATATCTAAAAATAGAACTACTAGGTGATTTAACTGATTACCTAGGTAATAAGATCATAATCGACTATGAAAACAAGGCTGTAGAAATAAATCAACATGGTTATACAAATAAAATACTAAGCAAGCACTGCTTAAAACAAGACTCCTCTACTATACAGGAGAAAAATCCCTATTCCAAATACATATATAAACCAAGGCTTAAGCCTAGTAATAACGTGGCATTAAGAAAAAATAAAGGCCAGGCTACTAAAGCTGAAATAAAAAGATATCAGCAAGAAGTAGGATCACTTCTATACCTAGCCTTAAAGACTCGCCCTGATATTTCCTATAACGTTATACTGTGCTCTAGATTTGCTAGTAATCCTAATGAAGAGCACTTCGATGCCCTAGAATATTTATAGGGTTACCTAATTAGGTTCCCAAATCTAGGAATAAAATATAACTGCAAAGGAAATTTACATATCATAGGATATACAGATTCAGACTGGGCAGCTGATCTAGATACTAGAAGGTCTACTACAGGCTATATTTTCAGCCTTCAGGATATAAATAATACCACGGCTAATTGCATTAGCTGGAATTCACAAGTTCAGAAAACAGTAGCTACCTCTAGTACAGAGGCAGAATATATGGCGTTAAAAGATGCTTCTAAAGAGGCAATATATCTTTAATACGTCTATTCCTACTTAAGGAATATATTCATACCTAATAAGCCACTTTCTACACCCCTTATCTACATAGATAATAAAGGGGCACAAGCCTCAGCTGAAAATCCTGAATTTCATAAAAGGGCAAAGCACATAGATATAACTTATCACTATATAAGGGAAGTAGTACAAGACAATAAGCTGAAATTAGTATACCAGCCAACTAAGCAAAATCTTGCAGACTGGTTAACTAAGAGCCTAAATAGTACTATGATAAAGGGATTTATAAAACAAGCGAATATGACCTTAGAAGAATAACACCCTTCTTATGCTACTAAGAAGAGCATACCCTGATTAATAGGCTTAGGGGTAATACATAGAGATAGGTAGCATCTCTATATAAGTATATGTGTATATATACATATATATAAAAGTCTTGTCCGTGGTTCAGCAATTAATTCCACTAAAATACGATAAGCCTAAGCTGGTAATTCCGCTTTACTTACAGCTTAGTATAATATGGTTTTTGCCTATTTTCCATATAAGCATATACTTAAAATTATAACGGGGTTTTTATTTTTTTTTCCCTTGCTATACATTCCTTTCTATAAAAGATTCTATATCTAGGATTATATATATAACTTTTAAGGGGTATGTTAGAATATCTAGCAAATACCACAGCCTTGCCGTGTGACATTCACAAGGCTGCAGTCCCAGGGACACATGCTTAGTCACCCACAAGGCCAAATGCACAAATCTTGCATAAGTCTTATGCTAAACACAAATATCTAGCTTATCCTATTTAGTCTAAGACTGTCACAGTCCGTTGTCATCCTGTATATATATAGCTTCGTCTTATACTAGGACCTTCTGTCCTATATACAACAACATCTTTCTATAACCTATCTTTGCTCTAGCTATAACAGTTTATTGCACTTATATATTCTTGCTAAATTAGCAAGATTCAGTAAGCAAAGAAAACCTCTTGTTAAAAGTCCATTTTAACAAACGATTTAACGAATCCCCCTATTTCTATATATACTTTAACTACGAGTTACTACCGATTCTATAATAGCAACTAATAGTAACTAATTAGTAGAAGACTAGCTTTAAGTATAAGGCTTAGGGGTACTAGGCTCTCTAGGAATACCAGCTACTAACTTGGCTAACCTTATCTTATCTAGTAATAATCAACTACTCTATTTCCTATAAGCTGTAAATTCTAGAATTTTAGGTATTTCTACTGACTTAGCTATAACTTCCTCTAAGGCCTCTTTTGCCCCCCCTCTAGCTACTTTTCCCTAACCCTCTTTAGCTCTTGTTTTAACAAGTTATATAACTTTGTCCTAACTCCTTAGCGTTAATCCTCTAACCTTTAATAGAACCTCTATAAACTCTATCGAACAGCAGATAGCCTATATTACCTAGAAGTCCTAGGTCTTAGTAAAGCTTGCTATTGATAAAGCTTTTTTCTCTAATACCCTAGTCCAAGTCCTCTATATCTTATAGCATCTTAGTAGGGAACCTTATTAGCGAATTCACCTAGAAGTAGATAAGCTAGTCGCGCTAGCTTATAGCCTTCCCTCCGACGCTTCTACAATTATATATATTACCGATATTTTCGTATTGCTAGACCCTTAGTATTTTATAGAAGATATTAGTACAATTAGCCTTACTAAACTAGAGAAACTAGATATAGATAGGGATAAGCTCTTATTTACCGACTTCCTAATAAAGCTGGTACAACTCTGCGAATATTCCAACCAGACCCCTGTATAACGTATTACCTACCTTTAACAGAAAGTAGGTTAAAAGCTATACCGTACTGTTATTAGCGTGGTAGACCGACCTAGCCCTATAGACTTTATAAAGTAGATAGAGCTTTACTAGAAGCTCTAAAATAACATTACTATAGAATAGTATTAATCTTAGATCGGCTCTAGGTTAGTACTACCTTTTTAACCAGGATTTTATACTAACGGCGACCCTATAGTATTAGGAGCTATCCTAACCCCAGGTTCCTACCTTTCTTCTAAGAAAAAGGCCTATAGAATTAACAACCGCCTTTGCTTATATTATAATAAGCTAGGCTATCTTGCCTATAACTATAGAGCAAAGAAGAACCGACCTACTACTGCCTTGGCTATAGCTTTATAACTAAACTCTAAAGGAAAAGCCTAGGCCTAGGAATACTAGATTATTATCCTAGGCCTTTTACCTCTAATCCGGAGTTCGTTATTACCTTAGGTATAGTTTATGCTAATTCTTCTTTACTTTTTACTACCTTAGTACGTATATAAGGTAAGGCGGTCCCCCTCTAAACCCTTATTAACTCTAGTTATTCTCCGCTTAGATTTGTTAATTCCTTTATAGTAAATCACTTAGGGTTAAAGCGATCTACCTTGGATTTACCTTGCCTTTTACACCTTATAGATAGCAAGTAGGCTAGTCTTGTTATAGATTTCTATATCCTAGACTATTTGTTTAGTCAACCTAATTCTAATTGTACTTCTAAGCTATTATCCCTATATATCTAGCCTCTAAGCTCTTCTAGACTAGATATAATTCTTAACCTCTCTTAGCTCTATACCTATAATCCTTTACTAGACTAGGCTTCTAGTACTATAACTATTAATAGAAGGATACTGGTTATACTTTAGAATAAGGACCCTCTAATACCTACCTAAGGCTCCCCTAACTCCCCTTTAATTACCAACCAGGATCCTTCTAACTTATAGCTTCTACCTGCCATACCATTCCTATCTTTTATAAAAGACTCTAGCATCTCTAGTATATTAATAGTAGAACTCTATATAGTAATAGATATATTGCTCTAAAAAGGGTTTACTACCGACTTATTCTTAACTCTAGATAATACTAATACCTTTCCTTCTTATCTCTTTAGGGTATCTAACAAGGATATTAAAAAGTATCTTAAAATCAACCTACCTATTTTAGAAAACGATATTAAGAAACTCTTACCGCCTATATATTACAACTTAATTATAGCTTTTCTTCCTATAAACTTAGAAATACTACTACCTTACTATCCCTTCGATTATCAAGTCGAACTTATCCTAGGCAAGTTACTACCGGCTACTCGATACTGCCCTATAAGCTCCTAGGAGCTCCTAGTAATCCGGAAATACCTGGATAACCACCTTTCTAAGGGCTTTATATAGAGTAGTATATTATTAGCAGCTGTACTAATACTATTAGCAAAAAAGCCTAATAGTAGGGTACAAGTCTATATTAACTACTAAGGCCTAAATAACGTTACAATCAAAAATCGATATCCAATTCTACTTATTAGAGAAACGTTAGACATGTTATACCAGGTAAAAATATATACCAAACTCGATATTATAGCAGCATTTAACTAGATCTAAATCGCCCCTAGTAACGAATGGAAAACTACATTTACTACCTGCTTTAGCCTATTCGAGTACTTAGTAGCAAATTTCGGCATAACAGGCGCGCCTAGCACTTGGCAATACTTTATTAACCATATTTTGTTCGATATATTGGACAAATATATAACCGTTTATCTGGATAATATCCTTATCTTTAGCAACATACCTACGAACTACACCCGATACATCCGCAATATGCTTATAAGGCTAATAAATGCAGGCCTTACGGTAGACATTAAGAAGTATGACTTTTACACTACCTAGACATAATACCTTAGACTTATTATTTCGATATCTAGCATCTCTATAGACCCTAAAAAGATTAAAGCGATAATGTCTTAGCCCTGTCTAGAATCACTATAGGATTTATAGCGGTTCTTAGGCTTCTCTAATTACTACTAACGTTTTATCTCTGGCTTTTTATCTATAGTATATCCGTTAATATCTCTTTACTATAATAGGGCCTAGACTAGGCTATAGTCTAGTTCCTCCTAGGAGGAAACCTCCTTCTAACGTTTAAAGCAGGCTTTTACTATAGCACCTATCTTACAATACTTCGATCCTAGCTGTAGGATAGTAGTAGAGATAGATATATCTAACTAGGCTTTAGAAGGCATACTATCCTAATACAATTCAGAGGGGGTTCTATACCTAATTACCTTCTTCTTAGTAAAATATATACTAGTAGAATGCAACTATAAGATCTATAATAAGGAGCTCCTAGCTATTATCAAAGCGTTTAAGGAATAGAGACTAGAACTATAGAGCCTAGACCGCCCTATCTAAATATTTACAGACTATAAAAACCTATAGTACTTTTATACTACAAAAATCCTTAACTAGAGGTAGGTTTAGTAGTCTGAATTCTTAGGCGATTTCCGATTCTAAATTACCTATAGGCCTAACAGTAACTACGTTATACCAGACACCCTCTCCCAACACCCTAGCAACTCCCTAGCAACTTCCTTAGATTTATTAGACGCCTAAATTATAAGGAGATCTTAGGTTTTACTTCTAGACTTAAGATAGGGTTACATCTAACTTACTACTATCCCTTCTTTTCTTCTCCTTATACTTGATACATCTGATTTAATCGACTCTGTTATTTAGGCTGCCTATTCTAACTATTAGGATTCTTAGAGGCTCCTAAACTGCATTTAAGACCCTAATTGCCGTATATTTCCGCCTAAGCTTAGACCGCTCCTATAGGCCGCTATGGCTGACTATACGGTAATTCGTGGCCGACTTTATGTTAACGACTGTCTTTTTATCCTACCTAATAACAGGATAAGGTTGCAAGTTATTTATAGAAACTATAGTCTATTGCTAGTAGGGTACCTAGGCTGTGATAAGATACTGGAACTCCTATAACGCTCCTATTATTAGCTGTATATTAAGCAGGATATTATGCAATTTATCGTAGTATACTATATTTACTGCTATACTAAGAACGCTAAAGGAGCTCTGCCAGGCCTCCTTATACCTTTGCTAGTCCTTTTCCGGCCTTAGACTATAATAAGTGTCGATTATATCTTATCTTTTCTAACCTACTACTAATATAGGGTTAACTACTAGTATATTCTAGTTATAGTTAATAGACTAATAAAAATAAGATACTTTACTGTAGTACCTGACCTTTCTACTACTATACTTACCTCCGCCTTTATTACAAACATCTTCTAGCTCTATAGTACCTTAGACTGTATTATATTAGATAGGGGCACTTA
This sequence comes from Phyllachora maydis, assembly GCA_029339225.1. Classification (NCBI taxonomy): domain Eukaryota; kingdom Fungi; phylum Ascomycota; class Sordariomycetes; order Phyllachorales; family Phyllachoraceae; genus Phyllachora; species Phyllachora maydis. The sequence goes on from JAQQPM010000004.1 coordinate 5,606,732, forward strand.
GTTTGTTAGTACCTTATAGAGGGAACTTTGCCGCCTTTTAGGAATTACCCTATAACACTCCTCTATAGCTTACCCTAAAACCGACAGATAAATAGAAATTGTAAATGCCTATCTAGAACAGTACTTATAAGCTTTTATTTCGTTCTACTAAAACGATTAGGTAGACTAGTTACCCCTAGCAGAGTTTGCAAGCAATAACTATAAGTTAGAGGCGACCTATCTTATACTATTCTTTGCTAATTACGGATAGTACCCTAATATAGGCGTTGAACCTAGGCTACCTACAACTCCCCTATATACCGATATTAAACAAAAAGAGTTCCTAAATACCTAGTCCATCTATAAGAGACTATAAAGAGTAGTCAACTACGCTTGACTATTTATAGAACAAGCTTAAACTTATATAGCCAAGACTACAAATAAAAAATGCTAGGACTTAGTTTAGTATAAACTTAGGGATAAGGTATAGGTTAGTACTACTAACATTTAACAGGGTCAGCCACTTAAAAAACTTAGCTATAAGTAGCTTAGCCCTTAAAGGGTATCTAAGGTGTATAGACGGGCAGTAGTAGTGTATATCCTACCTCTATATAAGATCTTCCCTATCTTCTATATATCTCTAGTCCAACTTGCCTTTAAGGGGCTACTAGGCTAACATTCTATAAACCTACTATTATTACCTTATAGAGCTGTCCTATCTAATAAAGGCCCTAAACTAGAGATTAAGTAGTACTTTGATAAGATACTTAACTCTTGCCTTAGAAACGGCGCCCTTAAATATAGGATCTAATAGCCAAAACCCTACAAACCTACCTAGGAACCGGCAACGAACATTCAAGGCTATATAAGCGATATACGGGATTTTCACACTAAATATCCTGCTAAGCCTGGCCTACCAGATTAGTTCTAAGAGTAGGGATTACCTATTTTATAACGCCGTATTGACTCGGCACCGACTTAGTACAAAATGTGCCAAAATGGCTATAAAAAACCCTACATTCTACAAAACAACCACTTGCCTAATTCGATATGAATACTCGTATAGGCTGCTGCCTAAGCGTCTCTATTACGAGGTTTAGTGCTATTATATAGCGCCTTAGCCAGCCTCTTCTTCGAGGCTACTATAACTATATAGTAGCTATTATATATATTAAGACTAGGCTATATCTGACAAAACTATATATTACAACGGTACGTAAAATCTCCTAAAGCCTTATTAGTACCCTAAGGGGTAAGCAGCAGTACAATATAGGCATAGTACTAATAACGATTCTATATGAAATTTTTATATACGATAATCTTCTCCTATATAATATGTTAGTAACTAGCCTCCGACTTGCAACCGAACCCCTACCTAGACGCTACCTTATCGGTCACCTACCATAGAGAAAACTTTTATCCTGTTTATACTATACTTTATATAATATACCTTAGTTGCGGTATTAAGGTTATATAGCAGCTGGTACGCTGCTATAGCGACCTAGGACTGTTCTAGCTAGTCGAAATAATACTATATATTTCTAACAGGTCTGTTAGGATCCGTCGTCGATATAGTGTAAAATCTCTTAGCAATACAGTATATAGGTATATATTCCTCCATCTTATACTATAGAACTCCTATAGGCTACTATAGGCGTTAGTATAGCATTATACCCGACTTGCTAGGAGCTCCTTAACATACTGCTAAACAATTAGCCTTCTTCTGCTTTATACAATGCTTATACCACTGCCCTCTAGCAGCAGTTACTATATAGGGCTCTATAGAAAAAATACTAACGGCCCTACTATAATGTATAGCTTTTGTTATATAGAAGATAATAGACCTAATGCATACTTTATACAGGACTTTCTTTACTAAGGGAGCAGATCGGGGAGTTAGGGCCATATCTATAGAGGTTCGACAACGATTTTTGATAAAAGCTAACTAGGTTATACAGTTGGTACATAGGGAAGAAAAATTTTAACGACTTAATAGCAACTTAGGCTAGTGTCGAACTTATAGAAAGGCAGCTTTAGCGCTATACTAGTATTCAGCCTAGTAATAGGTAGGTCTACGGCCTAATAGGGAAGGTAGGCCTAACTAGTAGGCTATAACACCTAATTAGGAAGGTAGGTCAAAACGCATAGGCCTGGATATAGGTCAGACATATACAAGCCTTAGCACTGTCATTTCGATCCTATATATAGGTCCTATTACTGCTACCTTTAAATACAAACCGGAAGCGACATACTTACAACTAAACAACGATATGTATAACACTACTATATACGATCATTATTTACAGTTAAGGATAACTGCAGTTTTAGGGTAGGGTGCTGTTATAGTCCGTTATCATCCTGTATATATATAGCTTCGTCTTACACCAGGACCTTCTGTCCTATATACAACAACATCTTTCTACAACCCATCTTTGCTCTAGCCATGACAAAGACTAAATAAATATCGGATAAATATATAGGATGAGACAAGCCTAGGTCTCAAGCTAGTAGACTAGCGTTGAGCTAGAATAACACTATTCCTTATTAGGAATAGTACCGCAAGGTCTCCAGTAATAGGAATAGCGTAGAACAAATAACAGATGGTGAAAAAGAGGGTATATATTACCATCTTCCTCACCACCAAATAGCTAGATAGATTATTAAGTAATCAAGCACTTTCACCACCTACTTCCACTGCCCCTATTCTCATAGACGCCACTATAGCCTCTCTAAGGCTAAAAGCTCGCTGCTAATACAGGCCCGTATAGGGAAGATAGGCCTAAGAGGATTCCTATATACCTATAAAGTGCCTAGGGTTAATAACCCCCTCTGCCGCTGCTACCTAGCTATAGAGGACATCCGACATATATTCAACGGTTGTCCGGCCTACCCTTCGGCCTCCTTTAAGGAGAGGGAAAGAGGGGATACACATAGCTTTCTCTATAGACTTGAAAAAGGGGGCGGCGGCGCTATACGCCCCCTAGTTTGCCACATTGCTACTAGACTGCCAGAATACTCTATTACTTAGAGGCTAGGAGCGGTCTAGCCTATACCCCTTTAGGCAGTATGTTTTTATACTCCTAAAAGGGCGGTATCTACTCTGGTGAAGATTGGCCTACCCCCTATCACACCCCCCCTTTTTTCCTATGTACGGTTATAGGTTTTTCACCCGTTGTACGGTTTTCCTATAGCACTAGTTCAGCCTACCTAGATATCCCCTACGGGGATCAGATAGCGTAATAGAATCTATCTAATTAGTTAATTACTAATATCCCTTATAGGTTTATAGCCCCGAAAACGTCGCCCTTTTTAAGCACCTAATGATTTATCAAAAACAATAGCCAGGTCATCTATCCGGCAGTACTAGCTACTAACAAGGCGATTATCTTCGACAAGTCGGACAACCTGTAAGATATAACCTAGAAGGCCATCTTAAATCCCACTATACCTCCAAACATGTTTATCACTAAAGCTAAAGAGGCCTTTATACCGGCTACTAATAAGGTAATTATCTTGAACAAGTTAGATAACCTATAAGAGGTAGCCTAGAAGGCTATCTTAAATCCTACTATACCTCTAGATATATTTATTACCAAAGCTAAAGAGGCCTTTATACCAGCTACTAATAAGGTAATTATCTTTAATAAGTTGGACAACCTATAAGAGGGTAGGGGATCAGGGTAGCCTAGAGGGCAAGGATGCCTAAGGTAATATAGATATAGATAGTAAGAGTGTCCTTAATAATGCCAGAGAGGGTTCTTTTGTTATTATAGTTGTTATAGGCCTTTCTTCTTTACTGCCTTATTGTTATTAGTATAGTCCTTTACTTCTATATTAGTAGTAGCTGCTATAATCTATAACTATAGCCTTACTAGTAGGCCTGCTACTTGTAGATATCTATCGTGGAAATCCTGTTAGAATCTGTGGGCTCTAATTAATCGATTCCGTGTGCTGATCTATGTTCTGTCTTCTTGACCTGCGCTCTAGCCGCCCGGGACAGAGATTTTCTCTGTCCCCCCTGCAACGTTTATAGGCCCTAAAGTGGGCTTAATCTGCTTGATATAGGGAATCGTGGCTATATCCACCTTAATTGATCAGGGCCTCCCTATGCCCTACTCCCGAGTTGAACAGGGTAACCCTATGCCCTACTTCTATCAGGGATACTAAGGTTCTACTAGAGTAACACAAGCGCTATATTGTCCAATATACCCCTAGGTCCGGGTTCGCAATAGCAATCCCAGGCCTTGCTATAAGGCTCTTCCTTATTAACAACGTATTTAGCAGTAACGTACGCTTGTAGTGCCTGTATTCTAGGATCATAGAGGTTATAGTTAGGCTTTATAGACAGTAGTATAGTCTTTTTCTTAGTAACTATTATTACTACCCCTAAGGTCTCTATTCCCCGGTTATACAGTACTTTCTAGGCTAATAGAAGGGTAGTTATTCTACTACTTAATCAGAAAAGGGATTGTACTAATAGGTGATACTTAGCTACTCTGCTACCCTATAGTCCCGTTCCTCTATAGGGACTTATTAGGATACTCTAGATCGTTAAGATCAGGCTTCTAACAGATATTACTGATTGTTAACCTAGATAGGGTCTAGGAAAGTTAGCTACTTCCTCTCTAACCTGCTTTCTCTACTAATCTTAGAGGTGCCTTCTTATAAGAGAACTGTTAGGCTTTTCTTAACTGTTATAATCTTATTTCCAGGGATACCTAATAGTTGTTACTATAGTCTACTATCTAGGTAGTTAACCGGCGTAATGCCTTACTCTATCAGAGACTACTAGGTTGCCGTTTAGCTTAGAAACACTTATCTCTTTTGCCGTACTCCCTTTACCTCTACTAATCTTATAGGTACCTTATAAACCACCTCTAGCGTTATAAATACTAGCTTATTACTTTAGCGGTAGTCTCTTCTCTACTCCTTACTATCTCTATAGGGGCCAATCCAGGTAACAAGGCAGTTAAACTAATGCAGCGAGTCTCGCTAGATCTAAAGGTCTAGGTATACTGCCCTTTCCTATTTAGGTTAAGGTATACTGCCTCTTCCTTATTTAGGTCAAGGTATACTGCCTCTTCCTTGTTTAGGTCAAGGTATGCTACCTCTTCCTTATTTAGGTTAAGGTATGCTGCCTCTTCCTTATTTAGGTTAAAGTATACTACCTCTTCCTTGTTTAGGTTAAGGTATACTACCTTTTCCTTAGGGTTTACTACCCTAGCTTCTCTTCTCTATTAGGATATACTACCCTACTTCTTTCCTTGCTCTTATATTTTATATCTATGTGTATTAAAGCTCGTTGATCGGTAAAGGTCTACTACCTCTCTCTTTAATTGGTAAGGGTCTGCTGCCTCTCTCTTTTTGGTATTAGGGTATGCTATCCCTTCTTAGGGAGAAGGAAGTAGAATTTAGGAGAAGAGCGTGATTTTTAACCGCCTATGTTATTGCTCTTTTTATATGGTAGCTAGTTAGGTATAAAATCTGCTCGCCTCCCCCAGAGCTCTAAAAATTTCCTCCTTCTACTACAAATGCGTTTTTATCTTTTTGTACTTGCCCTCCTTACTATAAGGCTTCTTATAATCGCTATGTTTAGTTTTATAAGTTTTTCTAACTTCCTTTTATCGTAGATATCTACTTAGAAAGAGGAGTCGGTTCTAGAGCAGCCTACTACCCTAGTAGCGGGAGATTTGCCCTTATTAGGCTAGAAACGCGGTTTATTCTTTTGTCTTACCTTTCCTAGGTAGTTCTCTTAAAGGCTAACGATCTATATCTAGTTTAGTTTACCTAGGACAATAATAAGAAGGATAACGACGTTATAGTACTACCGTCGTCAAAGAAGCTGCGTTTTAGGGATTCAGGTCTATTACCTACGCCGGCGGCTATTACTGCCCTAGTCTTAACAGTCCCTAGGGTACGTTCGCCGGCAGCTAGCGCTAAGGGGCCGGTAATACCGGTCTATAAGAAGCTGGTCACAAGCAAGCTATTATCAAGCCTAGCCTTATAGTCTATACCTATAGGGACGTTACTGTCTATATTCCCGGCGGTTTCTACTATCTAGGATAGTAAGCTGCGTAAGGTATGCTATAAGCGCTGTCTTATACGCTTAGTCTTATAGGCCGATTCTGGCGATTTTTCCCCTCTAGCGCTGTATATAGTATAGCTCGGTCCCTGCGTTTCTTCTTAGTTATAGTACTTAAATTATTCCTGTTGTTAGTACCTATATGTCTTTTATAAGTCTAGCCTATATACCCCCTTAGCGCTATTCGCACTAACCTACGTTTCTAGCGAACAACGATAAGATCTTGGTAGTAGTGTAGGCCCATTAGGCCTATATTGTTAAATACTCTTCTAGTATCGTGGCCCTAGTAGTAAGTTACCCTATAATCCTGTCCTACTATACTTCTAGTCTGTTCTAACTACCCTTATCTAGACGTTATATACTCTTATTAGAGAGTATACCAGCTTGATCTAAGAGCTATAGACATAGAAAAGGGCTATAACCATCTAGAAGAAGGGGGAGATAAAGAAGCAGGTGAAAAGGGTAGTAATAGAGTCCGACAACGACAACGACGACACTGACAGGCAGAGCGTACTATAGGCTACTAACGTGGCTATAAAGGAGGATTCTGCTGCTGCTCTAGCGTACCCTAGGACTTCTAGCTAGGCCCTAATCAATTTAATATTTGTAGATTATAGTAGCGACGTTTAGCTTAATAGACTAGTTTCTTAGGGTACTCTCTTCCGTACCTGCTACTAAGTCTCTATATCTTAGCCTTCCTTCCTCTGCTGCTTCTTAATCTTTTCTTTCCTTTCTACTATGCCGACTTGCTTATAGAAAGTAGTAAAACTGTTATTTGTAAGGACTTTTATTAGGCTATCTACTAACTATTAATCTATTAGTATATAGTCTATAAGCACCCTTTCTATAACAACTTCCTACTAGAGCTAGTAATTCTTAATATCGATATGCCGGAGCTTCGTTTTTAGCGTTTTGTCCTTAGTTACTAGTCTTATAGTTTAAGCGTTATTATAGAACACTTATACGCCGTACTTCCTTTTAAGACCGATTCCGAGATTATAGATTAGGCGGCAGAGATATAGCGCTTCTTATACTGCTTCTATTATAGATACTAATTCCGCTTCTATAGTAGAAGTTATTATATAGGTCTGCTTACTTACCCTTTAAGCAACTAGCCTACTAAAAAGCTTGATTATATATCCTTAAGAGCTTTTCCAATCAGCTATATTATTAGCGAAGGAAGTATTATACCAAACCTCGTACGTATCTCTACCCCTAAGCTAAAGGCACTGATTCCTAGAATAGTATAGGTAGTTAAGGCAACGATCTACCGCCTTATAATACTCTGGACCTAGGTTTATAAGAAATCTCGATAATTTTAACGCGGTAAAGGCTATATCGACCCTTATAATTACTGCTATATACATTATCGAGCTGACTTTTCTCTAGTACGACTTTATCTCAGTGTTCGTTACCTGCCCTAGGTTACTCTTTAATTCTTCTAGTACTATAGGGAAGGTATATCTCTATACTATTAGCTTTATTACCTTGCTCCTGATTATTAGGTTGTCTACTAATCTAAAGATTTTCTTATAGTATACTGCCTATAAGAGATAGATCTTATAGTACTCCCGATCCTAAAAGACTTGCATCCTAAGAAACTAGTTTAGCTTGCTACTACTAGTTATCTTATATTTCGACTAGAGCAAGCTTGTTAGGTCTTTAGTAAGGGCTTTATACCTCTTATAGTACGCCATTGTTATATTATCTATATAGAAGAGAATAAAGACTCCTCCCTTTTAGAAGATATATGGTTTATAGGGTATTACATTGAGCCTAAGATCCTAAAGAGTACTACTAAACTCTTTGTACTATAGGTAAGGCGATTCCCGAAGTCTATATAGTACTTTCTTTAGTTTATAGACCATGCCCTACTTCCTTTAACCTACTAGGAGTCTTATATATACGTCCCGGTTAAGGTAAGTATTATAGAAGGCGTTTAAAACGTCAAATTGGATTAGCTCTATATCGAACCTCGCTACTACTACTATTAAGATCTAGAAGGACTTTCTAGCTAACGTTGCTATATATATATCCTTCCTTAGGGTCCCTTATTACTAATTGCCTTAGACTACTAACCTGGCCTTAAACTTCTTTAGGTAATTGTACTTATTGATTTTGTATATATATACCTATATATTATCTAAGACCTGCTTGCCCTACGCCTTAGCAATCGGTACTTCCTCCTACGTTTCTAGGTACGTAAGAAGGTGCTGCCTTTCGGCTTCCTTAAAGTGTTCTCCCTATAGGTAGCTTTTAAGGTTCCGGTATAGCTTAGGCGTTAAAGGCAGCTAAGAAGAATAAATAGTACCTAGCTTAAAGTCCTTAATACTTGGGATCTTAGATATTAGCCTGCTCTCTTTCGTCTTAGGGTCTCTATTTATAAGCCTTCTAGCAGTAAAGGAGGCCCTCTAGGTAAGGAAGTCTCCCTTTATACTAGTATTAAGGAACTACTAACTAAGAACTCGATCTCTAAAATACGCTATAAGGCATGCTCCTAGTATGCCCTACACTGCTAGTAGGGGCGTGGCTTCTAGAGTCGGATATAGGAGTAGGTAAGCCTCTATATACTAAGGTTCTTATATTGCTTCTACCGAATTGTCTAGTTCTGCGTTATCTATAAGGTTAGGTATATCAATATCTTCTTCCTCTTCTTCTTCTAATCCCTTACCTAGGTCTATTACCTTTACTTTGTAGGGTATGTCCTAGGTAGGGATATTGGCTACTATAGTATTTAGATTTTCAGATTCTGCCCTTTTCTTAATCTTAGTAAGCTACTCTTTTGGCCCTTCTAAGCTTAGATCTCTTAGCCCGACTATAAGGTGCTCTTTAGACCTGTCAAATATTACTTTCTTATTAAAAATCATGTCCTAGGTTACTATAATCTTATTAGTTTAAGGGTTCTAGATTCGATAAATATTCGTCGAGTTATATCCGATTAGGTATCTAAGAAAAGCTTTTAGAGCAAACCTCTTTAGCTTATTCTTCTTAAGCTATATATCTGCTTCTAATGTAAAGGCTTAATATAGGAAAACCTAGAGATGCCCTTGCTATAGCTTAATAGGCGTTGTCTCTTTAGCGCCTACTAATTCCGCAAACAAATAGAACACCTTATATAGTGTTTTCCACTTTAGCCGATACCTTAGGGTACAATTTAAGAGATATACCGCTATTCTAAATACCTTAGCTACCTTGTCTAAAGGTAAGTTAGTCCCTACTACCATTGCTTTTACCTGCCTTTTTAGAATACTAGCAGCTTTTTCTACATCTCTATTCTAATCTTAGGTCTAAGGTATAGAGAGATTTATTTTAATGTATTTCCCTTATAGCCAGGCTTAGATTGCTCCCTTCCTTCCTACAATCTTATTATTAGCTTTGATATCCAGAACCTAAATTCTATACCTTTAATTAAGATCTAAAAGGCGGTTGTCCAAGGCTATAATAATACTCCTAACTGACCGATTACAAAGATAATAGTCCTATATTAGGCCCGACTTATAATCTAACAACAGTATAATAGACGTAAAGCCTTTCTTAGACCTTTTAATATTATGGAAATTAAGGGCTAGGACATTGCTAGGGTACTTTGGGTCTGGTTAGGCTACCCTTAAGACCTGGCGATCAGGGCCTTTTCCTATACTATACTATAGGCAGTCTACCGTTCTAATTACCTTATGATTTCTAGTAACCTTAACTCCCTTACTACTTTGAATAAGGTAATAAAGTGCTTTTAGGTTTGGATGACCTAACCGCCGGTACTATACTTAGATTGTCCTAGGCTTAGTCTTCTTCTTCTAAGACCTACCCTGCTCTTTTTATATTATAAAGGCTAATACTGGGATATTAGTTGTAATATGCTCTAGCAGGAATTAGCTATAGGTTTTTTAGATTTCGCAGATCTTATTGTAGTCTAACATCCTCCTAAGGTAGGAAAGGGTGCCCTGCTTCTAATAATCCTACTATATTCCCTTCTTATAAAGGTACCTTAAGGAAACTAGGTTAGTAGCTACCTTAGGGCAGAATGCTATACGATCAAGCCGAAGGAGTACCCTTTTATACTACCCTAGGCGTAGATATAGGAAAACTGTTTTATATTCTTCGATTAGCAACTTGCTATTAGCTACTATAAGGTAATCCCCTTTTTCTACTTCCTTAAAGCTTTTAAATCTCTCCTAATTATTGAAAATATAGATAGAGGTACTAGAATCCAGGTAGGCTAAGTACTTAAAAGGGTATTTGCTAACGCTACTTGCTTATAGTATACTCTTTAGCACTATAAACTTAATAAGAACCTAATTCTTGTTCTTCTTCTTAGGCATAGGAATAACTTCTACTATTAGTTTCAAAGCCTTTACTTTCTTCCTATACCCTATATACCTTTAGGCCTTCTACTTATCTTTTAGCTCTTTTTAATAAGCCGATATCTTCGATCGAAGTTGCGAATCCTTCTTAATAGCTTGTTTTACATGCTTTTCTATATCTAGCCTTGGTTCCTAACCTTTGTATATAAAAGAGGGAAATAGATACTAGTATACCTTCTAGTTATACTAGATTATTCTATAGATATACTTCTTATAATAAGAACCGGGTTTCCCTATAGAATAATTAGGTCCTAAGGCTTAGAGTGCTTCTAAGGCTCTCTAGAGATTTCAGTTGCTATAGGTATTAGCTCTCCCTTACTTAAAAGCCTCTTCTTATATATCCTCTTTTCTTTTACCTTTCTTACTAGCCCTGTTAGGAAGAGGCTGTTCGCCGTTTAGTATAACGTATATATCTCCTCTTCCTACTAGGTTCTTAGGCTTTAGCTTAGAAGGCTTATTAAACTTAAGGTCTTATAGGAAATCCCTTGCTACTTCGCGGTAATTAAGGTTCTCTTATTTAGCCTACTTCTTAAAGTCCTTATATAAGGCCGATATCTAGCCTTAGAATCTTTAGGTTACTTCTAAGAAGATCAGTAAGTCGTTAAACTATAGTTTAGGGTTAGCTACCTCTTTAACTTTATAATACTCTGCTAGGTATAGTAGCTTCTGCTACTTCTCTATCTAGGTCCTCTAGTTGCTAATCGCTTTTACCTTACTAGCGTCAAGGTACTCCTTATAGTCCTTATATATTAACCTTATTTGCTTATAATCCTTTAAATACATTAACTTAGTAAGGTTCTAATACTACTAGTAAAGGCTTTGCTTAGATAGGCAGTATAGATTTAGCGTATAAGTCTCGATGTGCTCCCTAATCTACTTCTTAACCTCTATAACGTTGTCCTAGTTGTATTTCCAGTTCGCTATAGTAGTATTATACATTATTAACATGCTCTAAAAGGTAGCCCTCCTATTAGCAGTTAAATCGGTATATATAATACGCTTACTAGGAAGAGAAGGAGGCCCGTTAGCGTTTGCCTGCTTGATATACTCTTCTATAAGCTATACTCTCTAAGCAAGGCTGTAATACTAGCGAACGTAGGTCTAACAAGCAGTCTTGATATAGGCGGTTAATAACCTAAGAATAGGTATATCATTAAGGGTTAGAGGGACTGGGCGTCTACCTAATTCCTTAGTATTATTCGGGTCTATAAACTCGATTGCCTTACTTGCAATACGCCAAAGCTGCTGCTTGAAATCGATCTACTACTCTAGCTTAGAGAGAAGGATAGAGCCCTCCTTAGCAGCCTTCTTGTTATTCTCGTTGCTTGATATAATAACGGCTACTAAGGTACGTTCTTAGATATCGTGATAATAATATATATACTGATACTAGGCTCGTCTATACTAGGCTAACAACTTCTAACTGTTAATTGTTAGAATCTATAGGCTCTGATTAATCGATTCCGTATACTAATCTATATTCTGTCTTCTTGACCTGCGCTCTAGCTGCCTAGGACAGAGATTTTCTCTGTCCCCCCTATAACGTTTATAGGCCCTAAAGTGGGCTTAATCTGCTTGATATAGGGAATCGTGGCTATATCTACCTCAATTGATCAGGGCCTCCCTATACCCTGCTCCTAAGTTAAACAGGATAACCCTGTGCCCTGCTCCTATTAGGGATACCGAGGTTCTACCGGAGCGACACGAGCGCCACGTTGTCCAACAAATCCCTTAATACTACTAGGGTATATTTGAAGTTTCCTACTAGATACTACTGTTTATCTAGGTTATATCCTTTCTATACTACCTAGTATTATAGCTGTCTTTTTAATATTTATAAAGAATAAATTCGTTTAACCTTAAGGCCTAAAAGGCCGAGCTATATATACTACCTTGAGGCATGGCCTATAGCCACGTTATACGCTCCCTACGCGCGAGTCGCGCGCTCGCTTCCCTAATCAGGGGTTCCGCCCTCTATGCACGTGACGCACATAACGGCCTAGGCCGTCATAGTAATAAATAGTAAGATATCTACTAAAAGAAAGATTATAATAGTTAAGAAGTACCTAATAGTTTCCTCTATAAGAAGTACCTTTAAGATTAGTAAGCAGAGTAGGTTAGGAAGAAAGTAGATTAAGGAAAGAGTAATTAAGCCTCTCTAAGCCTATCTATTTTAGTAACTAATAATATCTGCTAAAGGCTAGACTATAATAATTAAAAGTAGCCTAATAGGTCTCTATAGAAGAATAGGGATAGTAGGGTAATGGAGCAGCTAAGTATTACTAATTAGTTTAATTCCTTTTAATCGAACTATAGAATAACTATCCTTCTACCTAATAAGTATTAGACCTAGGAAGTGCTATATAGTTAGGGAATAAAGACCTAGAAGGTATAAATAGTAATTACTAAAAAGCACTATATACTATTAGTTAGCCTAACTATAATCTTACTAAGCCCTAAAATATAGGTACTTTAAGTATATATTAAGGCTAATTACGTTACTAAGATAAGGACTAGCCTTATAATAAGGCCTAAGGTTACTATTGCAAACCTAGACCTAGGGGTATATTAGATAATATAGTACCTATATTACTTTAGTAGAACTCTAGTATCCCTAATAGAAGTAGGTCATAGGGAGGCCCTGTTAATTAAGGTAGATGTAGCTATATTTCCCTATATTAAACAGATCAAGCCTCCTTTCGAGGCCTCTAAGCATAGCAGGGGGGAGAGAGGAAACCTCTATAAGCAGAGGCTAGAGCGTAGGTCAAGGCTAGAGACAGAGATCACAGACTAGATCAGCATAGAATCAATCAACAAAACCCGCGTAGTTCAACACTCAAACCTGCTTTGAATACCCTGCCGGCAGCTGTGTATGTGTATACGGCATCCTTCCTAGGGGGAATTGAGGAGCGCTCGCGCGTTGCACTACTCTCCATGGTCAGACAGAACCCGAGTCAGTCTGTAACTCGGAGCAAAGATTGTTCGAGGTCGGGCTTGATGTACGAAGTGTTTAAAGGGGCGAACGCCCCCCAACAGCCCAGGCGATTGTTGTCAAATCCCTTCTTCCATCGTAGACACAGCAAACAGAACAGAGCACCAAACAAAAAAGAGCTGTGTAGAGCAGTACTACCTAGCAGCAAGTAGGGGTATCCTTCGTTCCCGTTTCAGATGATCATCCATCCATAAAATGCGTACACACCATCTTTCTTGCCCAGGTCTGGCGTCGCAACACACTAGCCAGCCAGGCTAGGCTGACAAGTCATCCCAAACAACAAACCCATAAGCCCACAAACCTACAACCATAGGTAAATGGTGCCCAGAAAGAGAGACAACACCGATAGGGCACGTACCGATGGGAAGAAAACGCCAGTCGTCGGCCGGCTCTCGACCCTGCCCACACAGGCAGCACAACACCCCTTGTTTTTCCCCACCTGTTTTCGACTCCTCACTCCTCCCGAGACCGATGTTCCGGAGCCAGAGTTCCTTCGCGAACAGAGAAAACACCCGGACCACCTTCCTCTCCTTCCTCCTGGAGCCAAACCAAAGCCCTGAATCATCAGCCCATCCATGTGCCCTCCTCATTCCTACCCGGCTCTTCACAGGCTGGGCCCAGGTAGGGACGGGACCGAGTCCCCCTCCCGCCCCGCCCCTTCCGGCGCTATGCTGTGAGTGAATCGCTTCGTTTCGTTTGGTGCCTGCGAGGCGGACTGTACTATGGTTCTTTGTATGTGGAACGGAGAAAACCGGTGTCGGGACCCCCGCCACCACTCATCCCACAAAAGGGGGCCGGGTGACGAACACAAAACCACGGGAAGGCGGAGCCCAACCTGCCAAGGTCGCATTCAGCCGCGGGAGGCAGCATGGCAGGGGAGATGACGTGGGGCGGGTGTCCCGAGACCGGCCGTGGTAGTAGATGAAGAGTGTGCCGCAAGGCGAATCCCGAGCCAGAGGGCGCGGGGTTCAGACGAGCAGCGCACGTGGCAAAAGAAGAGAAGAAAAAAAGGGGGGGAATTGTAGTCATGTCACATCGTCGCCAAGGTCCAAGGAGAACCTCATGCCCGTCGTTGCTCAACCCAAACAACCCGCAAGACTCCGCGCCAGAAGACGTCCCGGCTGCCCGATCGCTCAAAACCAAATCCCGAATCCGACAAGAGTGCACACAATGGCACAGGCGGCGGGGACGTCACGTCGCTCGTGTCTTTGCTTCTCGCACAGAATAAGACATTCTGGCAGGCACGCTGGCTGGCGGTGCATCGTCGTTTGCCTAGGCGCCATGCCCCCCAGCCCCGGCCTACTCGTCTTCGGCGTCTTCGTCGTCTTCGTCTTCCGGTGTGGCGACCCTCTTCGCCTTCTTGTTCGACGCGTTCGCGTGGCCCGCCGACTTGCGCTTCGAACTCCCAGTCGCCGTCTTGGTCCCCGCGGGCTCGGGCTCCTCCTTGTATTCCTCATTGCCCTCGACCGTCGACTCAAGCTTCGCCACCTCCTCGGCCGTCAGAAACCGGCCGCCGGGGCCTCGGGGCCGGCGCATTGCGTGGTTGTGCCTCGACTCGTGCAGGTACGGCTTGCGCCCCTTGCTCGTTAGCCGGAGCTGTTCCTCTAGCTTTTGCCGGGCCACCCGCCTCTTGAGGATGCGGTGGAACTGTTTGGCATTGACGTAGAGCGGCGATTCTTCGACGGCCCCCGAGGGAGTTTCGGGCGATTGTGGCGGCTGCGGCGGCGGCGCCATGGGCTGTGCGTTCGGTATGGCCTGGGGGACGGATCCGCGTGGACCGCCATACGGAACCTGCGCATTGGGAACACTGGGGCTTGTCACCTGGCTCATCCGTCGCTGGGGCATGCTGTTCATCTGCTGCGGCGATCGAGGTCCAGTGCCATCCTTCTTCGGC
The DNA here is from genome assembly GCA_029339225.1 of Phyllachora maydis. Taxonomy (NCBI): domain Eukaryota; kingdom Fungi; phylum Ascomycota; class Sordariomycetes; order Phyllachorales; family Phyllachoraceae; genus Phyllachora; species Phyllachora maydis. Next base: position 5,622,040 of record JAQQPM010000004.1, read on the forward strand.
GCTGCGCCCATGCGCGGCGACTGTTGTAAACTTGCATCAGCGGGCAGGTAGTTGGGGAACGTGGACCCGGAGGCAGCCGCCGTCGCAGCAATGGCCGCGGCTTGCATCCCGGGCACCTGGTAATGCATATTCGGCTGCATGCCGTAGGTTGCTTGGTACATGCTGTGATTTTGGGCGGCCGCCGGCTGTTGCTGCTGCGATGGCAGGATGGGCGACGTATGCGTCATGTGCTGATTTGACGGCGACGTGAGACCCGCGCTCGAGCTGGAGTAGCCTGTCTGAATGTGAGGTTGAGCATGTGTCCCTTGGGCCTGTTGTTGATACGGTGGCGCGTACTCCATCATGGTGAATTCAGTCTGTCAACGGGCGCGTCGTGGTCGGACACGCTCTGGCGTGCTGTACGGCCGTGTGTGAGTGCGGCAGTACGGGGCAATCACCGTGACGATTGCCTCTGTAGCTGGCTCCTGGCTGTCGCGGGCCCGAATTGATGGCCTCGGTCCGAGCCTCGAATGGGGCTTCGGGCGGGTGATAAATCCTGGAATGCTTGGTTCGGACGCTGGACTGGCCGGGTCGGGAGGGCTGTCGTCCTCTGCGCACCCGTGGGTTGGGCCGGATGTGCACCCAATGTATTGGATATGTATGGATGCGCTGGCAGTCGTTAGGTGGTGAGCAAGCAGCGCAATTGGTCGCACCACGGCACATGCAGAATGGGCGAGAACGGTGGAAGTTCCAGACACTAGAAGTAGTGCCCAGAGTACAGGGCGGACAACAAAACCACGTGAGGGTGACCGGATGAAGCAGCCCAGACGCTGTGACGAGGAGGCTATTATTTCTCCGAATCGACCAATGTTTGGCTGACCACAACGGCCGCGAGGGCGGGTAGCTTCCCGACGCAACAAGGCCGATTTGTGTCGTGCCGCGGTCAGTCTACCACTTCGAATCTGTTCCACCAGGCGCGTTAGTGTTCGCCGACGTCAGTATACATGACCAATAGAACAACAGACGACAGGAAGAGGAGGGGGGGGGGGGGGGGATTCTATTTGCGCCGCCGGCAGCCCTCATTGAGTTGTGAGTTGGCATGCATGTCCCGTTATGCGGGAGCCAGGCCCACTCTTCAGAACAGTCACGGGCGGGAGAACCACCAGATCGGGCATCGACAGGCAGGTCCCACGCTGGCAGGGGCTTCGAGGTTACAGGCGCGCTGTGGGTGACTGAGCCACGGCACCGAGCAACCGCCCGCGGACTTTGTTGCCGTTCAACAATGACGTGCGCATGCTGAGAGACACCGCAGCAGGAGTGGCAGCTCGCAGCCGGCCCCCCGCCGTGCTGAGGCACGAGTTGGGCGAGAATGAAACGCAGCAAATGGGGGGGGGTTGCAGTTGTACACGCTGACTGCGTGCTGGCTGATACCGAGGGATGGTAAACGACGGAGGGACTTTCTGCGTACGTACCGTTGTACGAGCACAGCAATGCCGGTTCAGCCAGCACAAACTTCTTGTGGGAGGAGGGACGCGCCGGTATAAATTGCAAGACCTGCGATGCTGCGGCCTATCAGCATGATGGATGAAGCCCAGTCTCAGGCAGACAAAGGCAGCTCCATCTGAAACAGTGACGCTATGTCTGCCAGCACACAAGCCGAGCAGGCCGCCTCGGCGTGATAGGGAGATAGGGACTTGCATACCTGCGGCCAGATGTTTCGAGAGACGCACACGGTCTCGCTCCAACTGACAGCCAGCGACGATGATGGCGCGCGGCAGAGAAGTCCCGACAGACTGGCGTCCGCAGGCAGCAACTATCACGGGACCGCACTCGCATCCAATGATGAAGCGGACCGTGAAAGTGTTGGCGGTGATAGGTGCTCGGATCCTAGGTGTCGCGAGATGGCGGTGGGCACCGAGACGGGCTGATTTGCTGCGGCGGCTGAGGGTTTGCGCGTCGGTTATTGCGCTCGCGTCTTGACTGGTTGGGCACGACCGGGCTGCAGTCCGGGGAGGTTGCGGGGTGCGGTGGCTTCCGCTCTGGGTCCGAGTGTGCGACCTGTGTCTGGGCGTGAGTGGGTTTGTTTCCGGCTTGGTTTCCGGGCTCACTTGTTCCCGGCTGCCCTCGGCATATCAAGGGTGGAGCAGAGGGCCGAGCCCTGCGCCCGATGCTGCGATGGTTGCCTCGCAGTCACGAGTGTCCCCAGCTTGCGAGGATAATTTATGGGGTTGGGTTGGGTTGGGTTGGGTTGGGGGGAGGGGAGGGGAGGGGAGGGGGGAAGAGCGGCCCGCAAAGTCCCGTACCTTGTGTTGAATTACTGCGACACCCAATTGCACACACACTGACTGGTGCCAAGGCGATGCGATGGTTCCCGCCGCTAGCTTGGCAGCCAAGTCCAGCTTGTACCTGGGGCTCCAGTCAAGGCCGAGGCGGAGACCCGGGGCGCGTCGTAATTGGTCGCGGAGCTGCTGCTGACAGGGCGCGGTTTGCAAGGTGCGATGATTAAGCGTCGCGGGAAAAAAAGCGACCTAAGAAGCCACTGACTTCTGCAGGTGGCTGCGGCGATCCTATTGGGCCTGCAAATGCAAGTGTTTGCGGGCGGCCTTTGATTTGATGATTTTTTTTTGGCCCGCGCTCGACGGCCTCAAGGGTGTGCACCGAGGGATAAAGTGATTGGCGGGTGATTGGTTGTGCGAGGGAAGAACGAGAGACGAGGGAGATTCGAAAGATCTGAGTGGGCGGACGGCCTGACTTTCTTATCGCCCTGTGACTGGCTGAATCAGCCGTTGGCCCACTTTGCTCCGCGAAGTGGAAACTCGGGGCTTACTGTGCGCTGCGGTGGCTGGTGGAGGGGCTCAAGGTTCCCAGGTACCGCGGGTGGAGTGAGGCTTGCCTTGCATCGCGAGAAAAGAAAAGAAAAAAAAAGCCGGACAAGAAGGAAAGCTTGGTTCACTCGGGGGATCACCGATCTCGAATGTTCTCTTTCCCTTCAAGTCCGAGTTGGCTCCCCGACTTAGCTCTCCGAATTGGAGTGCCAGTGCCCTCAGCCCCTTCCGATTGGTGACATTACGAGATGGAAAGGACCGGCGGCCTCTCGGGTTGCTTCCATGTTGCCCCAGGTCTGGGAGACCTGCGGGTGCGCACTGCGCAGGACAGATGGCAAGCATTTCGGCTCGACAGGCAGACAGAGCATCGGCCATCCGGCCCCTTCTTGCCGCGGGACGTGCTACACTGAGGTCACAGCCCCTTACGCAACGTGTGGGATAAAGCGTTAGAAGCATGCTGTGGCAAGCGACCAGTGGAGAGAGGGGTGCGGAATAGGGCCGAGACGACTGCCGCGATGACGGCACAAGCTGACCGACAGCTGACAAAACGGCCCCCAGGCCAAGGGCAAGCGAGGAAAAACGGCTTCTTGGATTTTTCCCCCCCACCAGCTTTGTTCGGCTCGGCCAGCCCTCTTCGCAGAAAGTATTCTGTTGTCATAGCCTGCCTATATTTGGACGTTTCGCAACGTCACTGAACAAGGACAAGTCATCTTGCTCAGAGGATGATGGCTGCCCAAGGCTAGCAAGGATAGGCCTGCAGGCTTCCTTCATCGATGGGACCCAGGTCGCCGATACCGTGGCCCGGGGGCTATTCACACTAGGTCAAGTCCTAGAATATGTGTCCGACAGCGAGCTGAACAGTTGCAGTTCCACTGGGAGATGCAAAGCGAGATGGTCGCTGCGTTCGGCGTCGGGGTACTTCCATCCGTCTGGATTACTCCAGACAGCGCGATCAAGCGTGACGTGACGTTGCGGTGAAGGAAAGCTTGACTGCGCGGACGGCAGACCCTAAGCCAGAGGAGGTGGGGGCCATAAGCAAGGAGTGGGTGTGGCCCGTCCATACCTAGGTAGAAGAGGTCCAGTGCGGGAGCTTGCCAGCGCACCACGTTTCCGCGTCATTGCGGATAAAAGCCAGCCACAACGCAAATGTCGGTGTGCAGGAGGCGCTCCTCGTCGTGCATTCGCATGATGCTTGACACACTGCATCCGAACGCTTGCCCAGCTCAAGGGCGCCGAGCCTGTCGTCCGCCCGTCGTTCGCCTGTCACAGGCTGCACCGAGTTGTCGGGAACGGCGAACGGAGAGGGGGACAGGGAGGAGGAGGGGGAGGAGGGGGACGGGAGCTTGGAAACCGGGCTGTCGCAGCCAGTCACACAGCAGACCGACCACAGGGCTGGCTGAAACGACTCTCTCAGGTGACGGACGACCCCGGCTTGATGCGTCGTCACATTTTTTTTTTGGCCGAGCACTCCGCGCTCCGCAGGGCTGTCGAAAGGATGACGGCGACAACAACGGCAACGCAGCGACGCCGGGGCGGCGCGAAGCTCGTAGGGCGGCCCGTCGGGTGCAACGCATTGGCACTGGCCCCAGGGTTGTATGCGGGCGACCCCGAGGCCCGAGCAGCCAAGCACAAATGATTGGCTGGAAAATCCCGCACTTGGAAAGCCCCGTTTTACGATGAGAGCAAGATGGCGCGACGGAAATACGCTACCAAGGAACGCTTCTTCAGCTGTTCTTCGTACTTCGTACAGCAACTACGGAAGTGTCCTCCTTCCAGAGCCTCATTTGCGCTAAGCGCCGAGCCCTGTCCGGGCCGTCGCCGTTCGCAATGTCGGGCGCATGTAACATCCGTCACATCACTGCAGTTGTCATCCCATATCACAGTCACACCCATCTCATTTCGCAAGGCGGAGACGAGACTCTCTCCACCTCGAGAGCTACAACAATCTACACCCAAAGGCCCCCCGGCTCCCCTCCAGCGATATGCGCGCGCGTCCGTCGGCATCGAGATGGATGGACAAGGGTGTGCGCCCACACGAAAACATTGGCTCGCGCGAGCCGCAACATGTACCGGTCGGGGAGGATCAACCCGCTCGCGACTCGGCAGCTTCATGCGTCGCATGTACGCGCGCTCGCTGGGGGGTGGGCACGTTGACGTACATCCCTACTTCTGTCGAGGCTGGCGGGACGCGCAGCGAATGACATGGTGTGATTCGAGTGTGGAATCCCAGAACCTCCCGTCCACGCTCTCGTCTATGCTATATGTGCCCGCTGCAGGCGCTCTGGGTCCTCTGGCTTGTAGAATGCCAAGCACGCTCAGAATGTCTCACTTGCTCGGCTGGGCTTGCTCCTGGGCACATGGAAGATTTTTGGTCGAACGGACAGGCGACGGCTACGGCTCCGGCAGCATCACGTGATGCTCATTCAAATTTTCGCCACGCCAAGTCACGCGACCTCGTGGCAAAATGACGAAATGGTGGGCACGCCCTGCCTGGCGCAAGGAGTCGCTGAGTAGAGAGTATGCGATGCTAGCACACGATGGATCGCTTTTTGGTCAGACTGAAGCCTCGTTCCGCGTCTGACATCAATCGGCAGCCAGAAGAGCGTCCAGCAAAGCGCGTCAAAGTCGCCGACTGCAAGGGCAGTGAAGAAGAAGAGGACGAGGACGACGAGGACGACGACGACGATGACGCGCACGCACCCGTCCAGGATCGCAGTCATGACCATGTCGGCTTTGTCCGGATGACAGCCATCGATGCCGCGCTCCCCGAGGTCGCGGCGGACGAGGATGCGATCGAGCAGTACGAGGTCATGAGGGCATCTCAGCTCTCGCAGTCGGACTCGCAGTCCCAGACAAGCGCTGCCGACCATGGCGTTGACGCCGCGAAAAGACTGGACGAGCGCGGCTGGGTGCGCGGCAAGAGCTCCATCTACGTCGACGCGTTCAACCTCGCGCTGGATACCGTTCTCGAGGATGAGGCCCATCTCTTCGACGAGAAGGAAAAGCATGTCTTTGCGCGATGGCACGCTTTGAACTACCAGGCTCAGTATCTGTACGTGCGCTTGTTTCTGCGCAAATCCGCGACCTGGCATCGCATCGAGCGGCTTGGCTACTACGGCGATATTTCCGACGTCAGCTCAGCCATTGCCGCTCTTGTGGAGCCAAGAACATTGCCTTTGGACTCGTCCAGCGATGCAGAGGAGGAATGCCTTGCAGAAGACACCTTTTCTTTTGCCGACGACTCCGAGGCCTCCATCACCACCATGGAGGAGGCCTCCTCTCTCCTCAGCCTTGATGAGCTAAAGACGGTTGCGAAAGACGCCAAGGTTCAGGGCAAGAACAAGGCAGAACTCCTGAAGGCTTTCCGTCGCGTGAGCTCTCGGCAGTCGGGCCTCATGGCCGTGGGCCTCCGTCGATCTGGCGGCACGCAGCAATCTATCAAGTCCGGCGACAGCTCGAGCTGGGACGAAACGCCCGAGCCGGATCAGAACTGGAACCGAAACTTCCACTTCATAACCAAGATTTTGGCTATCACGGGGCCCTTGATTAGACTGTCGGAAGCCATCTTCAAGCTCTTTGAGCGCGTGCATCTGGTCTTTTACCGGTCCACCGAGTGGACCGAGAAGTCGCTGACGGCCATCATCCTCGCCAAGATCTCGCGCTGGCACTTTCCAGACTACATTGTCTGCCGATCCACCAACATTTTCCCCTCACGCAAGCACCTCCTCGAGTTCGAGCGGTCCATGCGGCAGGAATTCGAAGTCGACAAGATGCTCGAGCTCAACGGCCCCCCAGGCCAAGAAGGGCTCCACAAGGTGCTCTCGCTCTTCGACGCCATCTCCACGCGGTGGCGCGACCTCATCCGCGAAGAACAGGGCAAGGAGGACACGTGCTACGAGTTCGGTGAAGGCGCCTACCTCCGCCGCTTCACTGCCGCCCACGCGTACACACGCATCGCGCACAAGGCTGCCTACGTCCTGGGCCGCCTGCACCGGCACGCCGAGGAGCACGCGCTGCTGGCCGAGCTGCTGGCCCAGCGCCTCTTCCATCCGGCCCGGCGCGGCGCGTGGTACCAGCGCAAAGCCCTGCTTGAGGAGCACTACATGTGGGAGGCGGCTCCGGCCCCGGCAGCGGCGGCGGCGGCGGCGGGCGTGTCAAGCGGTGCCGAGGCGCGGAAGAAGCACTGGCGTCGCGCGGCCGCCGCCACGTGCGCCGCCGCCCTCGAGGACCGTGACTGCCACCTCATCCACCATTACGACTTGCAGAAGCGCCTCGTCAAGCTCGAGCGCCGGCTGCGCATCCCGCGCCGGCTGCAGCACGACTTTGGCCACGTGCGCCTGCGCCTGCCCGAGGAGCACGTCGTGCAGGGCGTACAGCTCATACGGCGCGATGCCGTCCCGCGGTCCGGCCGTGCGGCGCCCAGCACCAAGACGCTCTGGCTCGACGAGGCTCCCGGTGCCGACGGTGCCGCCCACGCAGCGCCCGTCAGCGTCGAGGACATGTGCCTGACGCACTACCGCGCGCGGGGGTGGAAGGGGTACCACGCCGAGGGCGGCATTCTGCGGACGCTGTTCGGCCTGCTCTTCTTCGACGTGCTGTTCGGCACGTACGTGCCCGGCGTCTTCCAGACGGCCTTCCAGACGTGCCCGCTGGACCTGCACACGGACGGCTTCTACGCGGCGCGCGCGAGCGCCGTCGAGCATCGCCTCGCGGCGCTGAGCAACGGCGGCGCGGCGGCGCTGCTGCGCGCCGTCGACGCGCGCGAGAGGCCGCGCCGCACCTGTGTCGTGGGCGTGAGCTGGGACTATGCGCTCGAGGACCTGCTCGAGCTGGTGGGCTGTTTCGGGGGGGCCGCGCTGGCGGCCGTGTGCAAGGTTATGGCGCAGGAGTATCGGGTGAGGGGGGGCGGGGTGCCGGACTTGGTGCTTTGGCGGACGGGAGGGGCCGGGGGACAGGAAGTCGGTGGGGAGGTCATGTTTGCCGAGGTCAAAAGCGCGAATGATCGGCTCAGCGATACCCAGCGGCTGTGGATCCATGTCTTGACGGGCGCGGGCGTGTGCGTGGCGCTGTGCAATGCCGTGGCGAGGGAGGTGAGGGAGATGGACTAGCTAGCGGGCTGGGATTAGATCTGTCCGTATTCTGGCTTATCTGATTTGGGTGTTCCTGGGAGACTAGAATTGTGAGGAGGTGTACTCCCATCACATGGCTGGTATCTTTATCCCAGGAGCCATGTTGTTGTGTACGACCCCTGAACGGCTGCCGCGGGGCTTACGGGGAGCTGATCGCGCCCATCTCCCATAGACTGACTACCCACCACCGACGTGGTGAACCCAGGGCCCCGGAGCACGCCTGCCTCGCACTCGGTCCATCCATGTGCTACATCCACGGGCTATAACATGGCCTCTCACCATCCGACCGACAGCACACCACACCAGTAAGTAGTAAGTAAGCCATGCTGACATCGGACAGGACTTCGCCCTTGAGGGGAAATGGGGGTGGCCTTGGGTGGGTTTTTCCGTTTATTTATTCATGATTTATCATGTTTGTTCTCCCTCTTCCTCGTACGCGGCAGCACGTGGAAATGGGCGGTGTGTGTGTGCGCGTGCGTGTGCGAGCTGGCAGTGGCAAACTCCCTCCCACAAACGCGTCCCGTCGCCACCATGGCAGCAGGACGTCCAGGTATACGTAGGGCAGGAAGGACATGCACGACGGCGCCCTCCGCTCGCCTGTCTTCCTCTCAGCCCACGCGGCACGATTTGGCAGCCCCCCGGTCACCGGTCGTTTTAGCGTCCTACCGTGACAGGCCAGAGTCCTGTCTGCGGTCTTGGGCTGTGCTTCGCGCTGTAGTGGGGAGGTAGGGGAGGCTTTGGGGCCCTGCACGGCACATAGCACAGACCTTTCTGGCTTCCACGGGCGGTACGGTCTGAAACACAAGGTGATATCCACGTCCACCGGCGAAGTAACGTGGGCGGGAGGGCGGCGCAATGCTAAATGCCCAGCCAGTGCGACAGTCAGAAGGGGGGGGGGGGGGGGGGGGGGTCGCAATACCACTCACTCTCCCCGGACTGATTGGCGGGCAGCAGTGTGCTTGCGTGGTCCGATGGTAACGTCGTGGGTACCAGATCCCCCTCCCCGCAGCAGCATCCTGGGGACGACGACAACACGGGGCCGATCACGGCCATGATGAGGGGAGGAGGCGTGCACCTATAGACCACCTACGACCGCTCGGACCAGGTTAGTAGACCCCTCTTCAGAAACGGGGCTTGAGCCCCTCGACGCCTCTGACGTCACGGGAGCAGGGGCAGGGGGCTTGTCAACAACAGCAGCAAGACCCTGAAGATCTCTTTTTCCTCGTCCTGGGTTGGGTGCGAGGACGAGCGGCCGGCGTGGCGCATAGCCAAACGGTCCAAGTCTCGCTCACTTGGTCGACCGAGAGGGGAGGGGGGAAGGGGGGAGCCAAAAGAGCAAAGGGGGAAAGAGAGAGATAAACGGCTGAGTGAGTCGGAATGGTTGCGTAATTCCCATAAGCATCAAGGTTCCGCTGGGCAGGTGAAGACTGTACCCCGTGCCCTGGCACTACTCCACTCCAACATTGCCGAGCACCTGTCCGGCATGGCGGCCGCCATTCGGCAGCTCTGAAACGCCGGGTCCCCGCGCCGCCGGGCCTCGGGCCCTGCCCGGCCAACTTCATGTGAACAATCAACGGAATTTCCCCTTCCGGTGTTTTGGATTACTGTCTTCCTACTTGATGGAATCATCCATCCCCTTCCCATCCAGCGCCCGCGTGACATGTTTGCCGCCACCAAGCGCGCGCGTGCGTCAAGGGCGGCGTAGATGGCTGCTGGCTACTACCCTCGGGGATAGTGGGATAGACACGGCGCGGGAGAGAGAGGGAGAGAGAGAGAGAGAGAGAGCTTGCTCTTCTCCGAGCAACACGCGAGAGCCCATCTATGTCGGCCTTCTTTCAAGACCCAAAACGACAGTGCAGAAAAGAGCGGGCCAACAAAAATCTCCTCTTCTTTCTGTTTCGACAGCCTGCCGACCCCGCCCACCTGTCCCATCCCGACCCGTCCCGTCCTCCTTCTCCGCCTCACTGGCAAAGAAGTTGGTAGATATAGAGACCAAGAAGAAGAAGAAGAAGAAGAAGAAGAAGAAGAAGAAGAAGAAGAAGAAGAAGAAGAAGAAGAAGAAGAAGAAGAAGAAGAAGAAGAAGAAGAAGGAGAAGAAGAAGAAGAAGAAGAAGAATAAGAAAAAGAAGAAAAAGAAGAATAAGAAAAAGAAGAAAAAGAAGAAAAAGAAGAAAAAGAAGAAGCAAATGAAGCAACAACGGTAGATGACCAATCCCTCCCCAACCAAAACAAAAACGCCTTTCGTAGCATGAACAACTCGCAAGAACAAAACCAAGTGGGTATCGTCCTTACAGGAGAAGCAAAGCTGCAAATGTGTGTGGGGGGGTGATGGGTATGAGGGGTGAGGGGGGCAGTCACTGTGTTCAGGTACCTCGACGACCCCGTGTTGGGTTTCGCCCCCTCCCCTATCCTCTGAAGGCGTCCGTCCCGCGTCTCCTCATGTCTCTCCTTCTCTCTCCTGCGCGCGAGTCCCGGCCCTTTGCCCCGACCTTCCGTCTGTTCGACATGCCTCCCACCGGCCCACAGGTATTATGGAATATAAAACCCGAGAGCGATTGTCGTGAACATGATGCTCCGCCTCTGAGCCCCGCTTGCCGGTGAGCCACGGAGGCCCCCCCCCCCCCCGGCCCAGCCGACGTGGAGAGAAAGGGAAAGAAGAGAGTCGCGCTTAGGAGAGGCCTCATATGGGTAGGAAGGTAGGAAATCCATCTCTATCGTATCCGGACTTCAACGCACAATGCGCGAGGGTGATGTAAGGAGCCAGAGAAAGAAAAGAAAAAAAAGGAAAAAAAAAAGAGGAGGGGAAAAGGGAGAGAAGACCTTGGGTAGCACAATAAGACAAGGAAAAACGCGGCGGCAGGCGATGGGAAGAATAGGATCGGAACAACGTCGACAATGAAGTCCAAGGCTCGAAACACGGTTGTGGCCCCAAGTAAGCCCCGCGGCGGGACCGTTCACGCTACTAGTATATTACTCGGACTGATGGTCCTCGGAGCCCGCGTCCGACGGCGTCTCGGCCTGCGATTCGGCCTGGCCCTTGTGTACCTTGCGGTGGCGGCGCAGGTTGGACACGACGGAAAAGTGACGGCCGCAGCCCTCGACCTCGCACGAGAAGGCTGTTGTTGTACGCAGAGTCAGACAGAGTACACGCAAGGTAACAGCGCCCCCGGATGGGGACGGGGACACGGGGTGGGTGCCGAGGGTCAAACAAAACTCACGCTTCTCGCCCGTGTGGCTGTACATGTGCGTCTGCAGCGAGCTCGGCCGCGTGAAGCGCTTGTCGCACACCTTGCACTTGTGCTTCTTCAGCGTGCTGCTCTGCATCTTGGAGTTGAACGAGCCCATCATCGACTGCGGCGCCGGGGGGGGATGGTGGTGGTGGTGGTGGTGGTGCAGCATGCCGCCGCCGGCGCCGCCGCCGTGCGCCGCCGGCCGCGGTAGCCGCCCCGACAGCGACTCGATGTCGGATCCGCCCGTCGAGTAGTCGCTCACGCTGCCGTCGACCGACCCGCCGCCACTGTGACTGGCGCCGTAGTACCCGCTGAAGCTCGTGGAGGACGACAGGCTCGAGCTGGCCGAGTGCGGCGGCGCCGTGGGGAATCCGTACCCGTCGGCGCCCGACCCGCCGCGCGCCGCAGTGGCGGCGATACGCTGGCCCTGGCGCACGTCGTAGATGTTGCGCGGCGTTTCCTGGCTCATGCTGAGCATGCCGTGGCTGGCCTCTAGGGCGTCCTGGAAGCTCTTGCGGTCGTCGTGGTGGTGTGGGTGGTGGTGCTGCGACTGCGTCTGCGACTGCGACTGCGGCTGCGGCGGCGGCGGCGGCTGCTGCTGCTGCTGCTTCTGCTGCTGCTGCTGCTGCTGCGACGGCAGACTTCTGTGGGGGTGTAAATGATCAGACAGGATTCTGCTGGACATAGTGGAGGCTACTGACTGGGCGGAATACCGGCGACTGTTGGCGTCCGGGTGCAGCGAGAAGGCAGCCGCCGTGGTGGGCGGCCGCAGCGGCGCCGCGGCATAGCCCATCTGGTCGTAGGGCGCCGGCGAGGGCGCAAACGACGCGCTGACAGGCGTGGCGCCGGCGGTTGTGAACACGGTGGGGTCGTAGGCGGCGGCCGAGGACGCGGCCGGATGCGGCATGCGGCCGCTCAGGCCGAGGAGATCTTGCGGGGCCGAGAGTAAGCCTGGGCGTGCATAGAGGTCGGCCATGGCAGGGCTACCTGCTGACGCAGCCGTCGCCGGGACGGACGCGTAGGATGTTGTTGTGCTTGTCCTGGTGGTGGTGCTGGTGCTGGGCTGCGGGTGCGCGTGCGCGTGCGCGTGCTTGAGGCTGCTGAGGTTGAGGTGGGGCAGCGAGTTGGCGTCGGGTGAGGCCACGAAGAGGGCCTGGTGGCTGCTGCTCTGCGGCTGCGGCAGCGCGGCCGACGTCGACGGCGCCCACGGGCTGGTCAACTGCGGGTGGCTGGAATACGACATGTCGTGGAAGGGTAAAGGACCGAAGCGTTGTTGCTGGGCTGCATCTATGGCCATGGTCATGATCGACTGTGAGGCCCCGGCGGCGGGTGTTGGCGTCGGTGCGTCGGTGCGACGTCGTCGTTGTCGTCGTCGTTGTCGTCGTCGTCGTCGTCGTCAGTCAGTCAGTCAGTCAGTCGGTCAGTTAGATGGCTTGCTGATCGATCGTATGCGGGATGCCGCTACCGCAGTACCGGGAACCAGGAAGTCGTGGGTTGGTGCACGGTTGGGATTGGGAGACGGGAGAGACGGGAGAGACGGGAGCGACGGGAGAGACGGGAGACGGCTGACGGGAGACGGCTGACTGGAGATCAGACCACGAGTTCGAGAAAGTCGAGCAAAGGGATGAGATCAGCGGCCGTGTGTGCGCTCTTAAGCAAGCAAACGTCGGGCGTGTGCACAAGGCTGGCCGCACTGCCTGGCACAGCAGCACCAGGGTGGCAGCACCGTCGACAAAGACCGTTGACCGTTGACCGTCGACCGTCGACCGTCGACCGTCGACCGTCGACCGTCGACCGTCGTGGAGAACGGGGACAAGGCCAGCTAGAGTAGAGTACCTGTCTGCGTGTGGCAGCCGAGGGGGACCAATCTGCCGGTCAGCGGGACGGACAGCTGTGGTGTAGTCGTCGTCGTTGTACTCTTGTCGTCGTGGCTGGAGTTCTGGGCAAGCTGTGACGGCTGGATGCAGGAGACGGATCTACGAGACAAGGTGTCTCTGAACCGGGGAATGCAACATGTGCGAGCTGGTATAGCATTGGCATGGGCGGCGTCTTGGGTCTTGGAACCGGTCGCCGTTGTTGATAGAATCGTGTGGCGACATGATGTAGTGGTGGGGTGGGGGGAGGGGTCCAAGCCGGCCCCAGTATGTACTACTAGGTAGCTAAGGTACTCTGGAGATAGTAAAGTAGAGTAAGTACTAGGAGTGGGTAGGTAGAGTAGGCGTGCTCGGCGGTCGTTGGAAACGGAAACACGAGGGTGTGTGCCAACCACAGAAAGATGGTTGAAGCATGGGGGGAAAAAGGGGGGGGGGTGTGGTTTTTTTTTTCGCTGGGGGCGTGCATCGAGCGCGTCGGCCGGACAAAGCGTCATTCCCCCCAATCAAGGGCACCCGAACCCCAGGGGTACAGAGTCCTCCCAGTCCATGCCATCCGTTCTTTTGCACTCGCCCAAGCCTGCGGGTTGGAAGGCTAAAAGATGCTGACTTTTTTTCAGCAACGGCTGACGTCACATGTACATGCTTCCTGTCTATTCATGGTTGAGATCCACAGTCAGCAAAATAGACTTTAGTAAATTTTCACTTGCCCCACCCTCTCACGCCCTCGCGCTCGCTCTCGCTCTCTCTCTCTCTCTCTCTCTCTCCAACGGCCGCCGACATCTGCCGCCGTCTTTTCCCAGCTTCACGTTTCAGCCGGGAAAGAAATAGCCTGTTGTGGCATGGATGGACTGGCGGATTCATGTCCGTCCATCCACTCCATCCTTGGCACGACTCGCGCGCAGAAACTTTCTCTTGTCTTCCTACTTTACTCAGCCTCGCCGGCCTCGGAAAGGTCGGCCCTCCGCATTCCGGATGCTCACGGACGGAGAAGAGGGCGAGAGCTCGCGCCGCAGCTGCTGCTATCCGTCGCTATTCGCCGCTACGCGCTGGCCGGCCTGCCGTGAGCTGCAGGAAAGAGATTTTGCGCCCGTCGCTCATTGCCTGTTTCGGCGATGCGTTGGAGAAGCTAGTGCTTCGTAAGTAGCAGCTCAATGTCCCGGGTTCAACGTCGATATGCTGATCGACCTACTACAGTCCTTCTGCCAGCCGAACTGCCGAACAGGGAAAGGGTAACGAACCCCCACAACGTGGCTTTTGGGGGCTTGCGGGGCTCCCTTCCGTTCGGCGGAACGGGCGAGGCAGATCAGCAGCATTTCCTGGCGGACTCGGACATGATCAGTGCTGGCAGAAGGAAGCGTCCTGTGCGTGAGGTGTGCCAGCGATCCGGGCCCTGGCGGCATCGCGTCGAGATCTGGCCATCTCGTACGCGTGCTCCCAACCCCGATCAGCTGAGACATGCCTGGCGGGCGCGCAAAGCCTGGCATGGCGCAGACGGTCATCCTCGGGACCCGACCCCCCTTGGGTCGACGGTGTAAGCCATCACTCAGCAGGCGTGGGGAAGCCAGAGATTGCTCGCAGCCGGTCCCCGGGACCAAAGAGATTGTTGTGTGCCTCGGCTCGACAGCGCTGGGACAAGACAGCATCCGTGGCCGGCGTGGGCGCCTTGCAGCGGCACCGAGCCCTTCCGAAGGAGACGTCGCCGGGTCGACAGTTGAAGTTGGCAGAGCACAGGCCCAAGGGGGGGCGGGGTCGACAAGCAAGCAGACAAGCAAGCATGGGCTTGTCACAGAAGCGACAGGGCACCTGCATCAGGCTAAGCGTGTCCACGGAGTCGTGGGCATGTCGGGCATGCCACGCTCCGCCAAATGAGCTTCCCGAATTAGCAGTCCTGTTGCTCCTTCGCGACATGGTTGCAGGGCGCCATTCCGTCTCCCACCCACCTTGGATGGGACGTGGTGCATGATATATTGACTTGAGGGAAATCACCACAACCCAGAATAAGCCGACGACTAGGTCGGCCCCCGAAGAGCACGCGTACGACCAAGAGCGGCGTGGCGGGAAGGCCGGGAAGCGCTCACGGCCCGCCCTGTCACTCGGCTTGGAATGTTGACACCCCCGGCTCAGCTCACGTCGGCTTGACCTTCCTCTTCGCCTCTTTGCTCTCTCTCCCCCTGTGGGAATCAAGGCAGCTCAGCCCAGCCCGTCATCACGCGTTGCCGCTGCAGACCATGCCCCCTGTGGCCGCATGCAGCTCCATCCGTACGTGCCAAGCCCCCTTCTGGATCACCCTGGTCCAGGGACGAGAAGCAAAGTCCTCCTGCCGCATGCCCCTGGTGCGCTCGCAGACTCTCACTCTACAGTACACTCTCACTCCTGTGACTGTGCTTCGTGTGACTGCGGGCGAGCGGCCCCAACTAGGCATGGCGCTAGGGCCGCCAACATCGGCCCGCGGGCATGCGAGTGCCAAGTGCCGCCGGGCGGGAGTGGTTGAGGGGGGTATGGGCTGGGGAAGGAGGGTGGCGGCCGTGACTCGCCGCCTCGGGTCGTCTCGATTGGCTGCTGGACTGAAGGGACAGGACAGGACAGGATTGGGCCAGGCAGGTCTGGCGTCCAGGTGCACCAGCATGGAGGCCTGAGTGGCTCATCCGCTCAGAACCGCTCGATCCGTTCAGGCGTTCGAGTGGCTTCCCCCCCCCCCCTGTGGGGTGCATGATCAGCCCTCTGCGTTGCCGTGTTGGGACTGCCCTCGATCGTGAGCGACTGGCATGAGCGACCCCAGGGGCAGCGTGCGTGCGTTGGCTGCCTGCCGACTGCCCGTCGTTTTGACTCGGGACGTGCTGCGCGAGTTACGCCCTGCGCCTGCGCGTTCTACCCACCCCGCACTTGTTTCTGGCGCGGGTATCAGGCGTCAGGGACTACGGGCGCCTATGCAGGTACTGTTTCATGGCACCGAGAGGCTTGTTCTCTTCCCTCATGAGGCGACTGACTGCTTGTATGGGCAAAGAATCACAAGCGCGCACACACACACACACACCGCCTCCCCCCCGCCTGGTTCGAGGTCCTCGCCCTTCCGCACGCTAACGGATCGTGCGGTGGACCAGTTCCCCCTGCACCTCCCCGCCTCAAAAGGCACAGAGAGAGATAGAGAGAGATAGAGAGAGAGAGAAAGAGAGAGAGAGAGAGACGGCGGCGATGGTGCGCCGTACGTGTCTCACCCTGGTGGGACGCGGGGGACCCTGATCCACGTCACACGTTGCCTCTGTTGCATGCAAAAAAAGTACCTCGGTGCATTCCGCAAGGCTTGTCGCACGCATTCCCCCTTGACGTTGGTGATTCACGGGTTAAGGGCACAGAAGTCTGCGTGCGAGCGGCCTTCGTCGAGGGCGCGTTGTACCAGCGGCATACCGTCTGTCTGCGCCGACGTCGTGACGGCATCGTCCTCTTGTTGCCCAGCCTGTTTGTCACCCGGAGGGAGGCGGTGTGTGTTCGTGTGGCCAGCCCCACGGGTGAGGAACTGTGTAACCCGCGAGGCTGTCGAAGGGATAGATCTCGAATCAAATGGGATAGGTAGGGCTGCGTGCGGGCTTGCTTGGGATGATGTCTCGGCCGCATTTCCAATGGCATGCCCTGGCGGGGTCTGACACCCAGGTTTTCTCTTCTTTTTTTCTCCTTTTTTTTTTTTTTTTTTTTTTTTTTTTTTACCCACTGGGCATTCCCCGGAGATGTCGGCTCAGCTCACCCCCCTGATGTGCTGTAAGGAATTTCAAGCTTTGACAGATGGCACACTCGATCCAGATCAAAAGTCCCGTAGCACCGTTACCATCTCATCAGCGTTCCTTTCGTGTCTCATACAGACATGCATACCGCCCCCCCCCCCCCTTCCGCCCCCCCTTCCCCCTGAATCCCCTGCCGCCGCCGCCACCAAAGACATCATTGCTACGCGACGCGTCCCAGCCGCGGGGCAATCGCCGATGAGGCGTCCCGGGAGCCTGCGGGCTGCAGGAGACGGTCCCGTGCGCGTGTAAACCCAACATGCCAACGCGCCTGTTCCTTTCTCTTTTCGCGTGCCCAGGGGTGGAATGCAGCACGGCGGGAGACTCGAGACAGGAGGTCGATGGGACGGACGGACGCGTCGAGCGAGACGAGACGGGGACGGCTGGCGAGATGGGAGACACACTGGCGGGCTGGGTTGGTTTGGTTGTCCGGGTGGCTTGCTGGGTGTGCGGGTGGAAGATACGGAACGGATGCGGGCGGATGACCACAGCGAGGAGGAGATGGACAGGCAAGGAGACATGGTGTAGGACACAGGCGGGACGGCGGTGTGGAATCGGTATAATGATAGTACATGGAAATCGGCGAAATAACCATGACAGCATCTTCGAGACTCCATCGACGGTCCAAGGACAGCACGAACTAAACTTGGCATCTTCCTGTGGATACACACATGTACTGCAAGAAGGAAAGCAGACGAAGGAAAAAAAAAAGAAGAAAAAAAAGAAAGAAAAAAAAAGACCCAAAGCAATCTTGACCCCCCTCACAACACAATCGCCAGCTCGGCCCGGTCGACCCCCTCCTCGGACAGGTTCGGATAGTACGGCACCATGGCGTCGGCGGCCTGCACGTAGGCGTCGTTGTACAGGCGCCAGTAGGGCGTGCGCACCTTGCGGGCCGGATGGAAGAGGCCGGCCCAGACGTAGTTGAGCACGAGGCCCGGGCCGACGGCCACGCGCACGGCCTCGATGGCCTCGACGATGCGGTCGATGACGTGCGGGCTCGTCTCGAACAGGTTGGGGTACAGCAGGTTGAGCAGGTGCACCATGGCGTCCTCGCAGCCCAGGCCGACGACGCCCAGGGCGATGTGCTTGACCACGCTGGCGGCCGTCTGGCGGTGCACCTGGTCGCGGTCGATCAGGGCGTCCTCGAGCAGCGGGGCGACGGCGTAGACGTAGTCCTTGGCCATCTCGCCAATGTACTCGAACAGGAAGCTCAGGCTCTTGAGCACGCCGTTCTGCACGTTGAGCTCGGGCACGCGGTACTCGTTCATGAGCGCCGGCAGCACGGTGAAGGGCGCGCACGTCTCGGCCACGATGCCGATGGCCACGGCCGTGTTGACGCGGCTCTGCCGCTCCTGCACGCGCAGGTTGTTGAGCAGCGTGGCCAGCACGTCCTGCGGGCCGATGGCCTTGGCGATGAAGCCGAACGTGTTGTTGGCCGCGCGCCGGATGCCCTTCTTGTGCGCCTTGAGCATGTCGAGCAGCTCGAAGCAGATGCGCATCCACTCGCGCGCGTTGACGCTCTCGGGCCCGCGGTCGGCGATGCGGCCGACCAGGTCGATCGTGTTCTCCTGCACCTTCTCGTGCCGGTTGCGCAGGATGGGCGTCAGGCGCGGGAGCAGGTCCTTGATGGGCGGCTGCATCTGGCTGATGCCCACGACCGTCACGATGGACCGCAGCGCCCCGAGGATGGACCCCAGCACCTCGGGGTACTCCTCGCCCAGGTACTCGTAGAGCACGACGCCGAGCTTGCCCATGAGCGCGTCCTCGCCGCACTGCTTCATGACCATGGCGATGCGCGAGATCAGGTCGGCGGCCTGCTGCCGCACCGTGGCCGACTTGTTGTTGAGCCGCCAGAGGATGGTGCTGGCGATCTGCGGCAGGTAGGGCTTGCACCGGGCCCCGAGCCCGTTCACCACCGAGCCGAAGCCGTTGAGCATGACAATGTCCTCGACAGACTGCTCCTGGAAGGCGTGCAGGATGCCGTCGATGAGCCGCTCCTCGAGCCGGTCGCCAATGTCGGCCGCGCCGAGCGAGGCCACCATCTTCTCGACCGTCTCGACCGTCATCTTGCGGTAGGCCTCGCTTTCGTCCTTGAGGTTGACGACGATCCTCTCGAGGATCTCGCTGACGCCCACCTTCTGGCCGATGTCGACCGTGGTCTCGACCACCTGCCGGTAGTTGCGCTTGTCGAGGGCCATGCGCCGCACCCAAAAGGCCTTGAAGAAGTCGTCGAGCACGTGCTCCTTGAGGTAGCCGGCCGTGACGCCGTCGGTCGCGGCGCACTGCGAGATGACCTTGAGCACCACTTTCTTCATCTCCTCGTCGGGCGAGGCGAACTCGCGCAGCAGGATCTCCATGATCTGGTTGGTGTAGTAGTTGGCGTACTCCTCGTCCATCAGGGGGATGATGTAGCCGACCGCCTTCAGGAAGCCGGCCAGGCCCTTGCCGCGCTGCTTGCGCGCGCCCGTCCACAGCGGGTTGAGGATGTCGTCGAAGCTCTCGATGCCGTAGGGGTTGGACGCCTCGGCCAGGGCGGCGATGGCCAGACTGGTGACGGTGCGCACCTTGGTCTGCTCGTCGTTGAGGTTGGGCGCGATGCAGTCGACCAGCCGCTTGAGATGGGGCAGGACGGCGCAGCCCATGAGGATGGGGATCTGCTGCACAATCTTGACGCCCGTGTGGCGCGCCTGCCACGACTTCTTGCTGCGGCAGACGGCCTGCAGGAAGGGCAGCAGGGCGGGGATGCCGAGGGCCGAGGCCACGACGGCGAAGGCGCGCGCCGTCGTGTTGCGCACGTATTCGTCCACATGGTCGATGTCGGGCCGCATGACGCTGATCATGGTGGCCAGGCCGGCCGCCTTGCTGAGGTTCGAGATGATCTCGCGGCCCTCGACGCGCGCGTAGTAGTCCTGGTCGATGAGCAGCGGTTCGATCACCACCAGGATCTTGTGCACGTACGGCCGCACCATGTCGTCGAGCTTGTAGAGGATCCGGTCAATGACCTTGACGAGCAAGTGGCGTTCCTGGTCCTCCAGCGTCTTCTCCATCAGCAGCGGCAGGATCTGGTTGAAGAGCGGGCCGGCGCCAAAGCTCCTCGCGTTGTCGGTCAGCTGCCGCAGCGCCGTCTTCCTCATGGGCGGCGTGCCGTTCTTGACCTTGAGCAAGAGGCGCATGATCTTGCGCTCCTTGAGCTCCTCCACGCTGAGGCTGTCTTCGTTGGACCCGTCGGCCAGCTTGCCGAAGTAGGCCATGTCCTCCGACTTGAAGAACTGCAGGTCGCCGACGCCGGGCATCTCCTTGGGCATCTGCCCGCCCGTGATGCGCCCGGCGTTGGCGTCCTGCATGATGAAGCCCGGCGCGGGGACTGGCGTCTGCATCAGCTTGTGCGCCGGCGCGCGCACGGGAGCGTAGCCCGGCGGAAACGCGAGTATCTTGTAGCCTTGGGCCTCGCCCGGCAGCATGGCGTCGAGCTCCTCGTCCGAGAGAGGCACGTAGCGGGCAGCGTCTGCGCCAAAGTTGGGCGCTGCCACCACGGCTTGGGCGGATGGAGGAGCCGGCGTGGCAAGCCCGGCGTTGCCGACCGGAGTGGCCGAAGGGGCCTGGTCCCATCTCGACCGCTTCTTGGCGCCCTCGTCGCCCGTGCCGGGAAGAGCAGGCGTCTGGTCCCACCTCGACCTCTTCTTGGGCTCGGGCGCGGGCGCGGCAGCCGTGGCCTCCCCGTCCGCCGTGGCCACGTCCCATCGCTTCTTGCGCTTGCGGCCGGCCGCCACCGCCTCGGCCGAGCCCGGCTCCTCGTTCGCCTTGTCGGCAGCATCGGCATCCTGGAGGGTGGGCCGGTGCTCTTGCTCGGGCGCCTCTTTCCGCTTCTCCTCGATCGCCCGCCGGACACGCTCCTCCTCCCTCTCCAGGTTCTGCCGCTCCATCACGTCGCGATACGTGTCGCCATCCTCGCTGTGGGCAGCGCCCGCCTGCCGATTCGCCGCGAAGGGGTCCGCACGCGTGGGCGTCAGCACGCGGTTGAACCGCCGCTTCTGGTAGTCGGTCTCGCGGTCGGCGATGCGATTGCTGCGCTCGCCGCGGCCGGCGAGGATGTCGTCCTCCTCGACGCCGGCGCCCCGGGCGAACTCGTCTATCTGCGCACGCGTCGCCGTGTACTGGCCCACCAGCCTCCTGCCACCGCCGTTGGCATCCTCCATATCCGCGTCGTCGTCGTCGTCGTCGTCGTCGTCGAGCCCTTGGGCGGGGATGGTGGTGTTGTAGCCGGCGAACTTGTCGCCGCTGTCGTAGAGGTCCGTGTCCATGGCCTCGCTGAGCTTGGCCTTGTTCAAGGCAGATGCAGCGCGTTGGGTCGAGGGGTCGAAGGTGCGCGAGCCCTTCTTCGCCGCGGCAGCGGCATTGCGCTCCGCCTGAAGCTTGCGGATTTGCTCGACTTCTGCGTCAGACATTTTGGCTGGTCACAAACGACACGGCAGAGTTGATAGAATTACCCTCCGTCAGTCATCGCTGGCAGACGCACTGCCGCCGGTTCGCAGGCGTTGATGACTCGATCGCGTGGATGGCGAGGTCCTCCAAGCTACCGTGACAATTTTGCCGCGACAAGCCTCACCATGTCGGCCTGCCAGGATTGCTGAGGCTGAGTGGGAAAATCTTTGTGGCGGTGTGTCAAGATGCAGGCCACGAGCTCGCTCACGTGATAAGCCGAGCCGACCCGAGACCGGCAGAGTCAGCTTATCAACGGCACCACTATATCTACCCCTTGTCATTCCCAAGCCACTATGCGTTGCCTATGTTTACCGGTACCGTTTCGCCCGCATGGCTAAGTGGTATAGCGTGTCACTCGTATTATCGTTGAGGTCATGACAAGGTCATCAGTTCGATTCTGATTGTGGGCATACTTTTTGATGGATTCCTCGCCTTACATGAGCTACATGTTCTTTTTGTCGAAATTTTCACTGCCTGTTGTCTGTCGTGTGATACTTCCCACCTCGTGAATCATGGGCGCAGGTTTGTTGCCATGGAATGGTTCCGCGTCCCGCCCCGATGGTTATCTGTCATGATCACCCACGAGGGTCAACTGTTTCCCAAGTCCCCTTTTCTTGTTCCGGCGACATCCTCGCACTGGTCGGACACAACATGACTGGACAGACAGCATTGATGTCGATGCCGGACGCGGTTTGAGCTCGGTCTGGTAAGTGGTATCCGATCTATGCTACCATTATTATTGGGTGTGTGTGTGTGTGTGTCTTGTTCCATGAGGTGACGTGAGCCCGCAAAACTTTTCCATCCCTCCCTCCTCCCCTCTCTGCGCCACTCAACCGGCCAAGATGCCTCACGCCAGCGACGAAGACCCGTGCCCAGCACACACCACAGACGTTGACCGACCGCCGCGCGCGTCGCCGACCACGCCGACTACGCCGCCGCCGCCGCCGCTGGGAACCCGTACATGTGCTCGCCGGTGGCGGGCTTGCAAGTTTTAGCAAACCACTGTGCCGCGTCCGTCTTCAGCCGGTCCTCGTTCGACTGCTCCCGTTCTTCGTGCGAACAGTGCCGCCTTATGCACTTCCGGTATCCCAAGAAGTGCTTGTTCTTCTTTTGCTCCAGGTGATGGCACATATCACCCTGGTCCACCTGCCAGCGGAGCGCCGGGTCCGCCATCTTGTCATTGAAGCAGGCGACCCAGCACATGGGCGGCAAGCCGTCCGGGTCCTGCGCGAGTTTTTCATCCGGCAGCATGGTGCGGCGGGCGATGGGCGTATCGCGACGACGCAGCGGGATGCTGCTGCTGCTGCTGCGGCGCAGGAGTAGCTCGTCGGCCGACCGCTTTTCCTCGCCGTCCAAGTCGTCGTCCTCGCCCAGGTCGTCGTCTTCCGTCTGTTCCTCGTCCGGCCCGCGGGCGGCCAGCAGCACGCCGCCCTGGACGCTGCCGGCGCGACGGGCCGGCTGCATGGCGCTGCCGGGGGGGTTGGGGACAATGGAGTTACCGATGCTCGTGGCGGCGGCGCCGGCGGCGGCGGCGAGGAGGAGGGCGAGGAGGGCGGGGGTCTTCATGGTGGTGGTGGTGGTGGTGGTGGTGGTGGTGGTGTGGTGGTGTGTATGGTACGGGTGTCACAGGTTGCGGTATCCGCGTTGGGGCTGAGTGTGCTTGAAGCGGCGTGGTGACTGTGTCTGACCGCGAGACGGATGGGCTGATAGACGATCGACATGCTGTAGGCGTCCGATGCGCTCGTCTTATAGTGCGAGCCTTGGTCGTTTGTGGGGTTGGGAATGCCGGTCCGGTAGACAACGAACAGGTGCGCCAACTCCCCGGCACGGCTACATCTCCATGTGTGGGTTGTGGCAGGAATGTCGGTGTGCTCACTCACAGCTCAACGACGATAACTTCACGTAAGGAGTAGCCTTGATCAAGCCTATTCTTTACCGCTTCAGGTAGGCAGAGTCAGAGGTCGAGAAACATCCCTGCACATAACATGCTCAAGTCGACGAGGCATCCCAGGCTAGCAGCGCCTCGTGAGGCCGGCCCTACGTTACTAGTAGGCAATCCATTAACCGCCGCTTTCTTGCTCTAATCCACTCGTTGACGCACGTCTTGAGCCGAGTCCGTGGCCGATAGATACTCCTCCATGCCCCGCGCAGGCACCACCCAGCTGCCGAGGGGGGAAAGAACCACAACAATGTCGGTACGGTAGAGTACTCTGGAGTAGTCAGTCTGCGCCCTTGTGCCTAGTTGACAGCACTGTCGGGTGATCAGGAGCACCGTCAGCTAACCCAGTGGTGAAAGCCTACTCTACTATCCCCCCCCCCCCCCCATCAATGGTGTTGTTGAGCATCTTACCACGCTGCCATGAAAAGACTTACCTTGACATGTAAGGCACCGAAACAAAAATAACCAGCTAGAACATGTTTGTATGTATGTGG
Organism: Phyllachora maydis; assembly: GCA_029339225.1. Taxonomy (NCBI): domain Eukaryota; kingdom Fungi; phylum Ascomycota; class Sordariomycetes; order Phyllachorales; family Phyllachoraceae; genus Phyllachora; species Phyllachora maydis. Next base: position 5,645,768 of record JAQQPM010000004.1, read on the forward strand.
AGCTCGCTATTCCCCGGGCGGCTATTTACAGGGTTTAACGGCTTCTTCTGGCTGAGGAGATGCCGCTTGGAACGACGACTACCGTGGAGTAGTTTGGTATCTGGTGAAAAAGGAACCAAGACTGGGCAACCGTTCGCACTACTCGCTCATACGTAGCCAGGAACGGCACCGGCACGTGAGCCGCATGCAAGGGGTCAGTCAGTCAGGGTGCCGAACCCATCGATCGACAAGGACGAGCCATGCCTCACCTCCTCGCCTCGTATTCGAGCCCCAGCCAGCCAGCCAGCCTCCATCGTGCTCCGTACCTGAACAGTCAAATTCAAGCTGCGAGTCTCCGCCTCTGGAGAAAGGTTGGCTGTACGAAGTACACCGGCCGTCGCCTGCCGAGTCCCCTGCTGTGCGGAATACGCGACAAGTTTCGATATGGCGATGAGATTTGAAAGTATGTGTACAGCTTTTATTCGTTGCCGAGGCTCAAGCCAAGCAGGGTAGGGAGCCTCAATCGAGAAAGTAAATCTAGACAAGCCTCGACCGTCCGAACCAGCACCGACCTTCCCTGGCGGCCCTCAAACTTGCGCAAACACACGAGTCATGCGCCCGCATACTCTACCTACCAGGGCGTAGAGAACTACTCTCCAGCGCGGTCACCCCGAACTCCCAACAGGGTATCATTCGGTCAGCAAGCGACCGCTTCGCACGCCGAGACAGCACACCGAGCAGACACAGCTGGCCAATTACGCAGCGCGTTCCCAACCACGTGCGGGACCGCAACGAATGATGCATATCATCTATTACGGTGCATCGCACGCTCGTGCTCAAACTCGCTCAACGCTCGCTGTCGTGATGCGCTCAAATTCACACACACACACCGACCCTAGGCTCCCCCCCACCACCCCCCCCCCCCAACGCTCTTCACCCAGAGCTCGTGTACTCGCGGATCGGCGGCTTCTCCGTCATAGATCCCTCTCCGCCGCCATCGCCGCCGCCCTCCTTCGGCTCGTGGCTCGCCGTGCGAACAAAGTAGTCGTGCACCTCGGCGCTCCACTCGTCGTCATCGGCGACTGCCTCCAGGCTGCCCGCGCCCTGCTGGTCCGCCTCGGCCCGGGCCTGCTGCTTGGCGGTCCACTCGGCGCGCAAATCCTCAATCTTCTGGCGGCGGTCGAGCTCCGGGTCGTAACACTGACCCACACCGCGGATGCGCTCCCACAGCGACAGGTGCTTGGGGTGGATGGCGATGCCGTGGTACTCGTGGGCGCGGCCCGTGCGGATGTACTCCCACCGACGCTCCTGCTCCTTGAGGTCCAGCCCCGTCGTGTCGGGCAGCCAGAGCAGGGTGAAGACCATGCCGGCCAGGCCGAACCACGGCACCACGTAGAACTTTGTCTGCGTGTCGATGTAGTTGTACAGGACCGAGGCGAGCAGCGCGCCGGCCTTGCCGATGCACGCGCTGAAGCCGTGGGCCGAGGCGCGGATGGGCGTCGGGAAGACCTCGCCCGCGACCAGGAAGGTGACGCTGTTGGGGCCGAACTGGTTGAAGAAGGACGAGAGGTAGTACATGGCCTGGAAGGCGTGAATGCCGCGCGCGTGCGTGTAGTAGTTGTAGTTGAAGGCCGGGATGACGAACATGAGGAAGCACATGAAGAAGCCGACCTGCTGCATCCACTTGCGGCCGTAGAGCTTGTTGTCGATGAGCAGCGAGGCGAGGTAGTAGCCGACGAGCGAGACGATGACGTTGAGCAGGTTCCACACCCACGTGACCATGATGGACTTGGGGTTGTTCTCGATGACGTTGATGAACTGCGACTGGAAGAGCTTGTTGCCGTAGAAGAAGACGTCGTTGCAGAACCAGCCGCCGGCCGTGGCCAGCAGGCGGCCGCCAAAGTGCGTGCACGTCAGCTTCATCGACGCCACGTCGTAGCCCGTCACGTTGTTCTTCTTCTTGGCCAGGACGAGCTGGCGCGACGCGTGGGGCATCTTGTAGGTGCGGTAGTAGACGAGCCACAGCGTGCCGACGGCGGGCATGGCGAACGACAGCCGGAAGATCCACTGCGCCGAGACGACGTCGTAGGGCGGGTCACCGCTGCCGTGGTGCAGGACGAGCATCAGCAGGATCAGGACGGCCTGGTTGAACAGCTGGCCCCAGCCCTGCATCAAGAAGGCCATAGTGACCTTGCGGCCGCGGTGCAGCCGGTCATCCCGGGTCGACAGCTTGCCCGACGCCACGGCGTTCTCCATGGACGACGTGGCCGTGATGGGGTACTCGCCACCGACGCCAAAGCCTAGGCCGGTCAGCGGCATGACTCTGAGCGAGGATAGAAGACCAGGGAGACATACCGTAGAAGAAGAGCGACCAGGCATAGCATATGACCCAGCCGTTGAGGTCCAGACCCCACGAGGCCGTGAGCATGAGCAGGCCGACAAACATGATGACGGCGTCCTGGATCAAGCCCCAGCGACGGCCGACCCAGTCGCCGATGATGCCGACGCCGACCTGGCCGACCATGATGCCAATGACCTCGAGGTACGTCACGGCCGCCACCCAGTTGGCGCTGCACGTGGTGTAGCTCTTCCAGCACGAGCCCCACACGTCGTTGAAGAGCGGCTGCAGGTTGCCGATGGAGAAGAGCACGTAGCCCTCGAGGCCGAGGCCGGCGCCGGGCAGCACGGCGTTGCGGAAGTACCAGCCCACGGGGGCGAGCGGGTCCTTCTTGAACATGGCCCAGGTGGCGAGACACTCGCGGCGGGCCTCCTCGTTCTGCACCTTGCTGACGAAGGAGACGCGCTGCCGCCAGGGCAGGTCGGCCCAGTAGACGCCCTCGGGGGTGTAGCTGTCGTCGGGGTTGGTGAGGGAGTTGAAGATGGCCGTCTCCTCTCCCGGGAGGATCGTGGTCGGGAAGCGGGCGACCTCGTTGCCGACGACGGGGCCGTGCGGCACGGGGACCTCGCCATAGGAGGGGTTGTGGTGGTCGTGCGTCATGGCGGCGAGCGAGGCTGGAGGAGGAGGAGGAGGAGGAGGAGGAGGAGGAGGAGGAGGAGGAGGAGGAGGAAGAGGCCTTGGAGGCTCGGGAAGCTGAAGCTCTGGGGCCGGATCGGGGGAGAGGTTGAGTCGTTCCCTTCGCCCCCCGTTTCGCTTGCGTTGGGCATGCGGCGACGGCTCCAATCGAGCGGCAAGCAGGCTACCTATACTGCAGGCGTTCGGCGGCGTCCGCACCGGAGAGAGCCTTGCCGCTGTTGGAGGAAGCGAGGGGGCCCTTTATATCTTGCGTCACCCAGGGAGGGGTCCGGCCTGCTTATCGCCAACAGCAGAATGAATGTTGTACGACGGATATAGCTCGGTCGCCGACTCGTGGAGATGGGCGGATTCGGCGGGGATCGCGCAGCTCGCTGAGAAGGCCTGGTCCGGTCACCGATGGAGTTGTTCGTCATGAATGGAACACACCCCCTGGTTGCATCTCGCACCGGAACGGGCGGAGATTGTAAGAAGTAAGTGTAGGAGGTGATAGGATGTGTATGGACTATGTCCGAAGTAAGAGGTCGCACCCGCAGTCGACCCTCGGGTGGCGTTGAGCAAATCCTCTTAACGCGCCGCTGTGCTTGGTGCAGACAGCCGTGCTTCCTGCACAAATGGGAAGTCAGGACTCGGCCGCGTACCTGGCTAGTCCCAACGCGCTGCCATGTCGCCCGGCGTGCTCAGGCTTTCGGAAAGCTCATCGCACCTCCGCACGATTCCCCTCACCGAGGCCTCATTGGTAGGTACGAGAGCACAAGAGGGGAAAAAAAACTAAAAAAAAAACTGTTTTTGCCCGCTGTCACGTGCCGCCGTAGCCCTGCCCGACGACTCCGCACCCAATCACGTCGACTGATGCAAAACCGTGCCCACCTTTGTGCCTGGCCAATCGCTCTCTCCCGTGCCGGCCACGTGCGACATGGATAGGAAGGCTCCCTCTTCGTCCCATGTCGCGCCTGTAAAAGTCTGCCCACCTGGTGTCCGGCCCTGCGCCACGTACGTACAGGCTGGCCGGTAGTGGCTTCTCGATGTACCTATCTACCCACCCACATGTGACAACACCGACACGTCGCGCAAACGTGGTCGCGCCGCATACCTGCCGGAGTAGGGCCGCCGCAGCATTGACTTCCTCTACTCACTGACGGTCGCCTGAATGCTGTGGAGGACCGTTTGAATTCTGAAGGACCTACCTCGGTCGTCAAATCCGTCCAAGCCCACAAGGCCACACAACACACGCCCCTCGGCCTCGGGCATGGCGGGACCATGACTGCCCTTTCGCCCGATTCCCACAAAAATGGCAATGATGAAGGTTCCTGCCCGACTCCTGCAAAGGCTTTGGAACAGAAAGCGTTCCCGATGGGAGGTCAGCGAGATTGAGGGCAGTCGGTAGGCAGCCAGAACTCGGTATAAACTCTGGTATAACGGAGATGGAAGAGATTGCACATCCTGCTGGCCACCATTCTGTTGATCAGCCATGTGTCACGTCTCGAGGTCTTTGCAGTTCTGCCTTCTCGAATGCCGTGTCAAGGGAATCTAGGTACAATATGGCCTTTTACTGCATTCAAGTCTGCCTCAAAGGCACGAGGACCCTGGAGAGTGTGTGGAGTGCTTTGACACCAGCAAACTCCAAGGATCACCATCTCCTTGGTGGTGTGCCGCGGCATAGCAGCCGACGGTGCCCCAATTCCATCCAAGACTGTCTGGCTGCTATGCTGCGCTGTCTCAGTCTGGAGTAGGGGAAAGACCGATCCATGGAGTACTCCGGGGGGCTCGTGACAAAGCACCTGGGCTGGATTGGCGGCGCTATGACAATCTGCACTGAGTCTCACTACAGAGTGGCAAACCCTCACCAGCCTTGAGCACCATCTAGCAACCCCGGCAAACACACTTGATACCACTCTACCATGCTCTCCATCAAGTTCCTCGTAGCCCTCGCCACCATCCTACCTACCTCTCCAGCCTTCGCCAACCCCAACGCAGATGCACCTCCCGGCAGAGCTGACCCTTCCGATGGCAATGGGCCCAATGACATCATGATCCAGCCCTGTTCGGTGAACCTGTGGAGGCACCTACCAGGCAGTACCTACCCACACCAACCCAGGGACCACTGTTGGACGACGTGGTGCCCGGGTTGCTTTGGGAGAACTTCGGTATCTACCACGGGCGCAGGGTATGTTGGACGACGTGGTGCCCGTGTCGCTTCGGTAGATTTCCGGTATCCACGACGGGCGCAGGGCATAGGGAGGCCCTGTCCCTAACGGGCGTAGGGCATAGGGAAGCCCTGTTAATTAAGGTAGAAAGAGCTTTATTTGTTGGACGACGTGGCGCTGATGTCGCGTCGGTAGAACTTCGGTATTCACGTCGGGCGCAGGGCACGGCAAAGCCCTGTCAGCGACGGGCGCAGGGCATAGGGGCGCCCTGTCAATTAAGGCTCATATAGCCATATTCCCCTGTATTATATAGATTAAGCCTTATCTCTAGGTATATAAGTATAGTAGAGGGCGAGCGAAGAAAAGGGCAGGCAGTGGGCCCTAGGGCATAGGTTAGAGAACATAGACCAGATTAACATATATAATAAAGCACTTAAACCTATAGAATTGAAAAGTCAATAGTTAAAAGTTATAAGCCTAGTACAGATAAGACTAGTATTAGTATATATATTATTATAATATTAAAGAACGTACCTTAGTAGCTGCTATTATATTAAGTAACAAGAATAATAAGAACACTATGAAGGAGGGCTAGTTCCTCCTTTCTAAGCTAAAGTAGTAGATTAACTTTAAATAGCAGCTTAGGTATATAGCAAGTAAGGTAATCAACTTGATAGACCGAAATAATACTAAGGAATTAGATATATGTTTAGTCCTTCTAACCTTTGTTAGGACCTAAGGTCACGTGCCTTGTCACGTAACCCATTCCCCTATATAGGACACTGTGTATCTCCACTGCTAATAAGGGGGTTTCCCCTTATTAACCAATATACGTTATTCTATAGGTTATAAGCCCTTACGTACTCTCGTATGTCTAAAAGAACGGTGATCGATGCTAGAAATAAGGAAGTAAGCCGGCGTTTTCTTTAACTCGATAGAGCAGGCTAAATAAGCTAGAAGGTTAGCTATAGTATGTTAGATTATACCCTAGACAGCTATATCCGGAAACCTTATATTACTACTACTTATAGTATAGAAGCCGACTCTTACTATACCTTTCTCTTCTTCTAATAAAGGAGATGATAAAAAAGAAGCTAGTTAGACTACTAGTATAGATAGATAGATTCTATTACGCTATCTGATCCCCGTAGGGGATATCTAGGTGGGCTAAACTAGTGCTATAGGAAAACCGTATAACGGGTGAAAAACCTATAACCGTACATAGGAAAAAAGGGGGTGTGATAGGGGGTAGGCTGATCTTTACTAGAGTAGATACCGCCCCCTTAGGAGTATGAAAACATACTGCCTAAAGGGGTATAGGCTAGACCGCTCCTAGCCTCTAAGCAACCGAGTATTCTGGCAGTCTAGTAGCAATATGGCGAACTAGGGGGCGTATAGCGCTGCCGCCCCCTTTTTCGAGTCTATGGAGAAAGCTATGTATATCCCCTCTTTCCCTTTCTTTAAAGGGGGCTGAAGGGTAGGCCGGGCAACTGTCGAATATATGTCGGATGTCCTCTATAGCTAAGTGGCAGCAGCAGAGGGGGTTATTAACCCTAGGCACCTTATAGGTAAATAGGAATCCCTTTAGGCCTATCTTCCCTATACAGGCCTATATTAGTAGCGAGCTTTTAGCCTTAGAGAGGTTATAGTAGCGTCTTCGGAAGGCCTCCTTAAAGGCCTTAGCTAGGTTTTCCTCTTAAAAGGTAGCCTTGGCTGATTTCTCTAAGAGGCTCTCTGTATAGGGGTCGTAGCTAGAGGCCCTAGCCTCCTATAAATAGCGATCCTTCTAGGCGGTATAAAGGGGTTCCTCGTTAATAGCCTTCCTTAGTTGTTAGTAGTACTACTAGGCTGTTGCTTCCCTTTTCCTTTCTTGTTTTATACGCCTACCTAGGGGGAGGCTAGTCCTAGGGGTCCTACTTCTAAGGGCAAGGCGTAGGGCTTCCTTCTACTTAGCTACCTTTTTCCCTATAGCCCTGTTTATTCTAGCCTAGCTAGAGAAAGAGAGGGCGTTAAGGTAGAGGTCAAGGGGGGGGACGTTGGCCTTATAGTAGAGGCTTTGGATTGGTATTCTCTTATAGGCCCCTGTAACTCTCCTTAGGGCCTTGTTTTCGGCTACTAGTAGGCCTTTAGTTATACCCCATAGCTTATTCAGTGTTATAGGTATAGGGGTATGCTAGGCCGAGGCTGCGTAGGCTAGGACTAGCCTTATTACTGCTGTATATAGGAGCCTAGCCTTTTCGATTCCAGGTCCCTAGGTCTTTCTAGCTAGCCTAGTAATAGCGAGGGACTATGTTTTTAGCTTCTGCTGTAGGGTGTTGGCGTAGGCCTTCTAGGTAAGCTTAAGGTCTAGCCAAACCCTTAGAAAACGGGCCTCTATAGCTGGTTATAGGGGGGAGTCCTCTGTTAGTCCTAGGTTAATAGGGTTAGTCCAGGGCCTTCTTCTAGGGGGGAAGTGTATAAGCTCGCTCTTTGCTGCTAAGAAGGTAACCCCGGCGGTTATTGCCTAGTCTAGGTACTCTCTCTAGGCTTCCTCTAGCTACCTAACTATTATTGTAGCTTTTCTACTAAAGGCTAGTAGATTGGTATCGTCTGTATAGCCTATAGTAGAGATAGTAGGGTATTTTCTCTCTAGTCTTTCGTATAGGGGGTATAGGTATAGGACTAAGAGGATTGGTAAAAGTAGTGAGCCTTAGGGTACTCCTGTTAGTACTAGGATTTGCCGGCTCTTTTAGCCGTCGAATAAGAGGCTAGTAGTCTTAGAGGAGAGGAATTCCTTTAGCCAGGATAGTAGCCAGATAGGTAGCTCTAACCAGTCTAGTATAGCTAGGAGTCTGTTATAAGGGATACTGTCGAAATACCCTAATAGGTCTAGCTATAGAAAGGAGGCCCTAGCTTTGTATTTCTATGCTTCCTAGACCTAAGCTATAAGGAGGTATATAGCCGATTTGGTGGACTTATAGCGGCAGTAGCCCTATTACGTCGCTGGAATTAGCTTAAAAGCTTCGGCTATATCCCTTATTTTAGTCCCTATAACTTTTTCTAGGACCTTACTAATGCAGTTAAGCAGGGCTATAGGTCGGTAGCCTCTAAGGGTGTTATAGGTATCTGGCTGTTTTCCTAGCTTAGGAAGGACAATAGTAACTACTTCCTTATATTCCTATAGATAGAAGCTATAGAGGAAGGATTTTAAGGCTAGTATAGTAAGGGCCTTGTATAAGGGGTTACTATAGGCCTTTAGAAAGCCTATAGGGAGTCTGTTAGGTCCTAGTACTTTCCAGGGTTTTATTGTTTTAATAGCCTCTTTTATATCATCCAGCCTAACCGTCTAGCTAACTAGTAGCCTAGGGCCTATTAGGGGTTTCTCCGGGCTATCCTCCTAGAGAGAGGGGGGGAAGAAGCGTGCTAAAAGGGCCTCTACCTTCTCCTAGAAGGTACTAGCTTGTCTAAGGGTTAGTAGCTTAGAAGGGGGTAGGGCAGTAGTACTTTGTAGCCTAGCCTATCTTTCTAGTTGCTAGAGCTTCTCTGGCTTATCTCTAGCCTCTTATAGAAGAGCCCTTTAGGTCTTCCTCTTACTTTCTTTTATAGCCTTTGTTTGCTCTCTCTAGGCTGACTTATAGGTAGTAAGGAGGGCCTGGTTGCTAGGGGAGCGTTAGAGCTGTCTTTCTGCTCTTTTTCTCTCCTAGACTACCTGGTAGACTTTGTTGTTCTACTAGGGGGTATTCCTCCTTCTAGTAGTTACCAGGGCTTCTTTAAAGGTTATAGCCCTAGTAATACGCTAGAGTTCCTCTAATAGTCGCCTATAGGCCTTCTAGAGCTTAGCTAGGTTAGAGAGGTATAATAGATATCTATAGCCCCTTATATTGTATATTAGGGAGCTAGCCTCTCTTACTACCTTCTTTTTATCTATCTTCTTCTACTAGAATCGGAGGGGCAGCAGTAGGGCTTCTATGTTTTCTAGGTCGATATCTAGTACCTAAGGGTAATGGTCTAAGCATAAGTGTATATCTAAGCCGGTATAGGAGCAGGTAAGGCTGCTACTAAGCTAGAAGTAGTTAATAGTCAAGGCCCTACCTACTTGGCTCCCCTATAGCGCTCTAGTTATAGTGCTATAGGGGGTATAGAGGGTAAGTCCCTGTTCTACTATTAATAGTAGTAGGTCTTCTAACCTAGGGCTATAGCGGTTGTATTAGTCCTATAGAGGGTAATAAAGGTTAAGGTCCCTAGCTAGAAGGTAAAGGCCTAGGTAGGCGTTAATCTTCCCCCTTATTTCCTCTATAAAGGGGGTTAGGCTAGTCTAGGGTTAGGGGTTGTTATATAGGGACTAGACTGTAAAAGGGCTGTTCTTAGTCTGTATAGTAGCCCTAGCCCAGTCTAAGCTAGAGCTGTAAGTCTATGTTGCTAGCGGAAGTGATTTGTAGATATAAAGTAAGGCCTGTCTGTTAGGGGTAAAAACCAGGTAGTAGGGGGCTGATCTAGGGTAGTAGGTAGAGTACTGTACCTACCTATTAATCTAGGGCTCTTATATAGCGAGTATTTCTTCTTTTACTATAGAAAGTAGTACTTCCTATACTTCCTTCAAGCCCTATACGTTCTAGAGGCGTATCTTTATATCTCTATCTCCTCTAGCTATATAGTAGATAGTAGTTGTTATATAGTAGTAGCGTTGGCTAGTCTAGTATCCGGGTCTGGTCTAGGTCTAGTATCTAGAGGTCTAGGGGCTTCTATAGGCTCTAGGGTTCTAGTAGGTCCTATAGCCCCTCTAGGGCTTATAGCTAGTATAGAGGAAGGGGGGGTTTGGCTACTTAGGTAGCTAAAGCAGGCGGTAATTGTGCTCTGGTTAGGGGTTAACCCTCTTAAGCCTATTGGTCAGCCCCTCTGTCTCTTTCCTAAGACTATAGTATAGCCTTCCTCTCCCTCCTTTTGTAATAAGGCCTGTTAGGGGGGGTATTATTGCTGTTATTGCTGTTACTACTATTGCTATTGCTATTAGTACTACTGGTATAAGGGCGGTTGGTCAACGTTAAAGGCCTTAGGCCTAGAATGTAGATATCCCTTAGCCTATGCCTATGCCTCTTTTAGGTAGGGGCAGGCCTCTAAACGGGTATGGTAAGCTTGGCGGCAGTTGTAGCAGCAGGGTACTCTAGAGCAGGTAGAGGCTTCTAACGTAGTATAGCTATAAGCGCTGTAGTTATAGCAGATCTCCTCCTTACTCTGGCATACCTTAGCCCTATAGCCCTATTTCCAGCACCTTAGACATTAGATAGGCTTAGCTTCGTTGATCTAGGGCTCTGCTTCTAGGGCTCGGTAGCTCTAGAAGACCCCCTTCTTATAGGCCTTCTAGGCTGTCTCTAAGGAGGTAAAGGCTATTAGTACCTTAACCCTAGTCCTTTCTAGCCCTTAAGAGTACTAGACTTTTGCCCTAACTGCTATAGGGTACTGCTTTTTAGCCTCTTCTAGTAGGCCTTCCTCTATAACCTGGTTATAGACTATAAGGCCTTTAACCGCTACTGTCTAGGTTATAGTATATAGGGAGGCCTTCTCTCTAAAGGCCCTTGTAATCTAGGTAGTATTGTTCTCCAGGCTCTTTTTTATCTCTATGTTTTCTATAACTAGTAGGAGGTTACTACTAAGGAGCGTCTGAACCCCCTGAACAGCTAGGCTAGAGGCCTGTTGGATAGTCTATACTACTTCTAGGGCAGATTTAGCTAGTACCTGTTATTGGGCTAAGCCTAGTCGGATAAGTACCTAGTATTCTAGGCTAGGCCTAGTTGCCTTGCTAGCTATTAGCTTACTAGCTATATTAGCCTAGGTAGGGGCTATAGGCTAGGAGTGGCTAGGCTGTTGCTGTTGTTGCTGCTGTTGTTGCTAGTGGTAGCTAGGCTGCTAAGGGTATTGCTAGTGCTGTAGTTTAGGCGTTCCTAGGACAGTAGGGCGGTTTTAGGGTACTAGAGCTGTTGCTATAGCTAGGGCTATTTTAGGAGGGTCCTAAAGTAGGGCTATAAAGGCGATTTGCCTAGCTTTGGTAGTTGCTTCTACTATATTATAGAAGTTAGTACTATCCTTAGCTAGGCTAATTATCCGGTCTAGGAGGCTAGAGAGTATTAGGGTAAGCTTAGGGGGGCTAATAGCAGCTTAGGCGGTTTTCTTAGTTACTAGGGTAATGTGGTCGGCCTTAGCAGTACTGTTGTTATTTTCTTCTTTCTCTGTATTTTTCTCTGATTTTTTCCCTAGTTTTTTTAAGGTTTTCTAGCTAGAGGGGGTCGGGGCTAGGGCGTACCGGCTACTGTTCAGGCCCCTAAGGAAAGGGGCAAAGACGTTAGTTAAAGGGGGGGCGCTAATCGTAGGGGCGTTAATAGTAGGGGGGGTGCTAGAGCTAGGTACTATAGGTACTATAGTTATAGCGCCTATAGCAGTCTCTTTAGTAGTAGTAGAGGTGGTAGTTTGGCAGTCTTCCATCTCTATATCGTTGTTTAGATAGTCTGTACTTAGAGGTTAGTCTATACTTAAGGGCTAGCTTAGAAGGTTGTTATTATTGTCGTTAGCTATAGGTAGGGCAGGGTTACTGGGGTATAGAGCTGCGTTAGTAGCCTATATATAAGGAAATTGCAGTTGCGAGAGGGCAGCTAGGCTTGCCATTTTCTGCATTTTCGTACGCCTAGGGCTGTTGCGCAACCGACAGCGCTACAGCGAAAATTAGCGGGCGTTATGTCCTCGATCGGACGGTTCGAATAGATGTGGTTATACGCGATTTGGTGTGGTTTTGACCAAAAACCCGTTTTCGTATGTTTGATGTCGGTTCTTAGACTACTAGTATAGCTTCCTCCTTTATTGTTCTTAGAGCCCTTAAGATAGATAGGTTTATCTTTACTACTAAGGTAGTAATAGTACTCTCTTTTACTAAGGGTATTAATACTAATATAAAGGCTATTTAAGCCTCTAATACTATAAATAAGCTAGAGGCAATTACCTCCCTTACCTAGCTATTACTAAAGGATAGTATGATACAGTATAAAGCCCTCCAGTACTTTCTCTTAATTATAAGTAGCTTAGCTATATTCTTTAATATTAATAACCTAGAGTTATACTCTACAATTAACGTCTAAAGAGCCTTTTAGAAAAAGAAACTTAAGAAACTAATGCTAAAGGGGATATCCTTAAGTAGAGGAGCCTCTCCTTAAGTACTATTAACGGAGATATTAAAGAAGACTAAGATATAAACCAAGGTTTCCTAGTTAAGGATTATTATAAGCTTCTTATAGCTCTTTAATTATAAAACTCTTACTATCCTTACTATAGATATGGAAAATAGGCTTGAGCAGATATAAGCTATAGATATTCCAGTTACTAAGAGCCTAGCTAGAGTAAAGTAAGTCCTTCTTTTTAATAAGATTAATAAGATCGATAAAGACCTTACTTATACCTATAAAGCTAGCTAATCTAGTGATATAAAAACACTACTTTTAAGTCTAAATACCTTAAAAGCCTCTATTAAGGATAGCGTTAGCGCTATAAAGAGCATATCTTCTACTTTAGCTTCTCTAACTAATATTCGCAATGCTGCTAATACTGGAAAGACTAGCTATAGTCCTAGATTTGATCCTTTTAGCAGTACTATAGACTTAGATTCTCATTTACATCCCTCTAGGAAAGAGCCCTATCTAGGGCTAGCTGTTAATTCAGCTACTAGTAATTTAGACCCCCCTATAGATACAGGGTCTAAGGAAGGCTTTAAGGATACTATTACTAGTAGTATAGTAAAGGAGCTTTCTTAAAAGGCCTATACTATACCAGACGATAGTAAGCTTAGTAGGGAAAGCAATTTTAAACAGTGGATTTAGGCTTTAAGTATAGTGCTAAGAGCGTTAGGGATATCTAATTTTTAAGAAAACCCTGATATATCTAACACTTATAGCGACTCTAATCAAGCTGTTCTTTTAATGCTTCTACGTAATAGCTTATCTAGTAGCCCTAGGGCTGCTATATCGTGGATTTATATACATTCCAAGGCCATTAAGCTGCTTGTTCAGTAGTTTAGCCGACCTACAGAGTCTAAAAAGGAGGACGTCTATAACGAATTCTATGCCCTTACCTTTAGTACCTATAAAAAAGGCTTTTTAGCGTTTAACGCTGAATTTAACGGCTATCTTACTAAGCTTACTATGGCCAAAATAGATATAGATCCCGCTTTAATACTAAATCTATCAGTTACTAGTAGGCTACTATAGCTAGAGTATATTAGTTATAGTATAGTAGTGGCTAGGTGTAGGGCACAACCCCTATACTAGCGCTAGGCGTAACCCTAGTAAAGGATACATGGCTAGAACCTACGTATCTAGGATAGAAAGGGTAGGGGAGGAAGATAGTTATAGATATTAATTATTAAGGAATCAATAGGAATCGTTACTTGTTACTTTGCTTAGTAGCTTATACTTTGTTCTTACTCTTTCTCTATATTGCTATTTTGTTCTTTATTATTAGCAGTCTCTACTATAGTAAGAGCGAATTAACACTGATTAGCTTCTATTATTCAACAATATTAGGAGTAGAAAAGCTAGATTAACGACTATGCTAGAAGTATACCCGAAAAAAGGAAGAGCTCGGCTAGTTACTAAGATAAAAAGAAGGATCTTTTTACTAAGTACTTCTAATAGCAACTATACCTTAAAATCATAGGATAAAACATATATATACTTTTAAAAATCGACTATTACTTGTCCAAACTTATCTAATAATTTAACAGATAAGAATTCGACATTATAAGTGTACCCTAAAACCTATGAATTAAGCGTAATATATAATCTAAAATAGCTAATACTATAATCTATATATATACTAATAGCTAAAGACAAGATACTTGACAAATTACCCTAGTAGCTACTACCTAGTAAAGCTTACCTACTAGACATAACAACCTTCTTTAAAACCTTAGACTATCTTAAACTAGGCTATTAAGATAAAAAGATTATTAATACCTACCTTTGAGTAAAAGTAGTAGAATACTAGAAGCTAGAAATAAAGGGAGAAGAGCTATAAATAAAGGTAGTTAATAACTTTAACAAGTAGACTAAGAAAGATTTCTAGAAGGCCTTTATAATTATTAAGATAGAGTTAATATAGCTACTTAGGGTAAGCAGCTTTAGTATAAGCCTAATAAAGAGCTGTTAAGATGCTAAACTAGCTAGGTTTACTAATAATAAAGGCTTTATAGGGAAACCTACTAACTAGACTCGCCTCTAGTAAGTACTATAAGAGGTTGTACTATAATTAGCTCTTTTACCTTCTTATCTACTAAGGGTATTAAAGCCCTAAGTTTTTTTACCTATTGTAGATAAAGGGGTACCTCTACTACTATCTTTACCATTCTATTCTCCTTAGCCAGCTCTATCGAATTCAGGGCTAAAGCTGGAGACCTTAGCTTAAAGACTAATAATTATAAGATATAGAGGAGGACTAAGATATAGACCTAGACCTAGATATAGACCTAGATAAAGACCTAGACCTAGATTTGGTAATAGCTTTTACTAAGGACTACTAAGCTTTAACCTAAGTTAGTAGTACTAAAGGGGGTATATTTGGTTTACTATGCCCTTCTACCTACTACTAGTTCTCTATATTAAAGTAGAAAGCCCGGAATACCTAGAAATTCCTCCTAAGCTAACAAGGAGGGATAATAAAGCCTTTATCGACCAAAAGCTATATATTGACTTTAGAAAAGCGTAGAATAGCAGTAACTACTATAGCAAGGTAGAAACCGAGATTCTAGATAATAAGGTTAAGATTTTAGTCTACTAGTATATTATGTTCTAGATTGACTATATAGCCTTATACCTAGTCTTTCCTTATATGTTTTCAAGGTAGGCTAGAGATTACTAGATTAACCACCTTAACCAGGTTCTTTCTTTCTACCTGAAATACGCTAGGTTAAGTAAATAATTTAAGATAGAAGCTAAAAAGTAGAACCTAGTTATAATATAGAGCTCTATTACTTTCCAAAGTATATAATAAGAAAACCCTAGTAAAAGTGATAAAGAGGTGCTCTAGTTGCTGCTTAACAAGCTACTTATAATCTAGTAGGCTTTAAAGGCTATCTACTAGAGTAAGGAGATTCTTACTTCGAATATAGTAAAGATATACTATAGAGTACCCCAACTAAAATTAGCTTTATATAAGCTATTTATTAGAATGGGTAATTCTATATAAGGATCTATAACCAATATAGCCTACTAGTAGTAGTCGTATAGGGTACGTAAGGGCAGCAACAGCGTTGATATGGCCTAAATAGCACTTCCTAGGTATGTGCTAATATAGTAAAGTAGGGCCCTTTACTGTATTCCCTCTATAAAAGTCCTTATATAACGGTATAGTTATAGGCTATAGCGCTATATTATAGGGGCTTTAAGCTTATATATAACGGCTTTCAGTAGGTCTTATAGGCCTATAAGGCTTATAGTTGTAGGTAACGTAGTAATTTGATTTCTAGTCCAGTAGGTAAGGCTTCGCAATTTCCTTCCCTATGTATACCCTCTGGGACTGTTCCTGCCTTCTACACGGCAGGAGCGCCTTAGGAGGTACATAGCGCCTTTCTGAAAAACCAAATAAGCTGGCGATTTTAAATAATCGACTTACGGCCACCTAAGCTATAGGATAAGCCGCAAGACTTTTCCTTTAAGTTCTGTTTTCACTCCTATAGTACAGGGTAGGTACAGAGTAGGTAGGTGACCTAGTAGAAGAGCCTTTTAAGGATATTTCTAGCGCTTATACAGCCTAAGGAGGCTGTCTCTACAAAAGTAGGGCATAAATCTAAAAATAGAAAAGCCTTTTAAAGCTATTTCTAGGCTATATAGTGGAATATATAGCTTAGTCAGTGGTATCTACAAAAGTGGGTCCACCCTTAGAATATAGCTATATATCTAGTAGTTCGAGAACTGAAATCCATTTTGCCTAAGCTATAACCGTTAGAGCGCTATAGCTTATTTTGTACGTTTAACACCCCCTCTATTCTTCTGTTCCTTTATAAGCCTTAGAAAGCTATATATAGGTAAAGAATGTTAGAATATCTAGCAAATACCACAGCCTTGCCGTGTGACATTCACAAGGCTGCAGTCCCAGGGACACATGCTTAGTCACCTATAAGGCTAAATGCACAAATCTTGTATAAGTCTTATGCTAAACATAAATATCTAGCTTATCCTATTTAGTCTAAGACTAAATAAATATCGGATAAATATATAGGATGAGATAAGCCTAGGTCTTAAGCTAGTAGACTAGCGTTAAGCTAGAATAACACTATTCCTTATTAGGAATAGTACTGTAAGGTCTCTAGTAATAGGAATAGTATAGAACAAATAACAGATGGTAAAAAAGAGGGTATATATTACTATCTTCCTTACTACTAAATAGCTAGATAGATTATTAAGCAATCAAGCACTTTCACTATCTACTTCTACTACCCCTATTCTCTTAGGTTATAAGCCCGGCGCTTTCTCTCGCCATACTTTGTTAAAATCGACAAAAACCGCCCTTTATTGCTTTCTATACAAATTTGGCTGTATAATAGTGTAATGCTATTTAGATTAATTTCTTATTGCATGATATAAATCAATCGAAACCCCTCTGCATCGCCTGCCACCTATATTTGGCTATAGACAAGTGCAACGTTGTTCCCTGCGCTTCTCCAATTCCGATATCTATAGCTAGCCCTGCAGATCGCCCTTTTATCGATAAAATCGCCCTCTTTACGCCCTTTCGAATTAAACAAGCGCCTTTTTCAATATTAGGCTAGCCGCTTTACTATTGCGCTATCCTGTTAATTCCCTCTAAGCCCTCGATTAACAAGACTACGCTGTCGATTTCGATATATATATCTAACAATAACGTCGATTTCTAAGTTCGACAACCCTGCATCGCTCTATAGCAAAAATTCTTAGTATAACGGTACAGCCACGTCCTTAGTCGATAACTGCCCCTGTAACCTATGGATTTAAGCTTTATAGTACAATACTAGTAGAGCTACCTTTTTCAAATTCTACGAATTCGACCACTTTCCTTCCTTTATACCATAATAAAAAATAGCAGAAAAAATGGCTAAGCAAAGCTCGATTACTGCTACTACTACTGCTGTTTCTGGGGCAACCCCTTAGCGTTTCTAGCTTACGGATATTAAGAAATTTAAGATTCCTAAGCTAAAAAGGGAGAATAACTACCAAGTATAGTCCCTGCAAATCTAGGTTTTCCTAGAATATACCTAAATAATAAGGGCTATTAGGGAAAACCTGGAAGACTAAGACCCCTTTAATAGCTATGCTGTTGTTATGCTCTAGCTTACTGTTAACGACCTGATAACGATAGAGCTACAAGGCTAAAAAGGGGTAAAACAAATATAGGAGATATTGCAATAAAACTACTCTCCCTATAGTATTTCTATAGGCTTCCTTCTTCTTAGTTAACTATAGGCTATTAGGCTTACTAACTTCCTTAGGGATATAGAGAGATATCTCTCTTCTCTTAGGGCTATATTAGAAGGCCTTAGAATTAACGATATCTCCCTGCCTAATCTAGCCTATATATCTATTTTATTAGATAGGCTCTCCTACGACTACTATATATTTAGGGAGAATATTAAACAGGCTTTTAGGGGTAATAGCAACGCCTATACGCTCTAGTCCTATATTATAGCCCTCCTTGATACCTCGTAAGAAATAAAAAAGAATGGTAAAAAACACGCCCTCCTTTTAAATAAGGAGAAAAGCAATAAGACTAGTTACTATAGTAACTGCAAAAAACCAGGTTATAATACTGATAACTGCTTCTTCCTTTATCTGGAAAAGGTACCCTCTTAGTGGAATTCCCCTACTACTACTTCTTCTTCCTCTTCTTCTAAGAAAACACCCCCTAATAATAAGGGGAAAATAATAAAGAGGAAAGGATAATAGAGGGCTTCTACTAATAAGAGGATGAAAAAGCAGGCTCTTCTTACCTAGATAGTAGAGCTAGAATCCTCCTTTAACAAGGAAGAAAATCAAGGTAAAGGAAAAGAAAAAGAGAAGGTAATGCATCTTACTAATAAGGGCCTTAGTAGATTTATTCCTGGGTATTATCCTGGCTTTTCTAAACTACCTTCTTCTTCTTCTGCTGCTGGCCCTTCTTCTTCTACTGCTTGTATAGCAGGTCCTTCTTCTAAAATAGAGATAGATAAAGAAGAAAGAGAAAAAATAATAGTAGAAGCCTTAGATGAAATTAAGGAAGTAGGGGTAAGTTCCCCTACTATTTACTATAGCCCCTTATAACAAAAGAGAAAGGTACTAATAACTGAGAAACTAGATCGAATAGGAAGATGTTCTTTAGAATTAAGGGGTATTTATTTACTCTTCCTTTTTCTTCTTTCTTTTCTATCTTTCCTTTTCTCATTATATTATAGTACTATATATAGACTTTGGAAATCAATTTACTCTTCTACTAGTCTTACTTATAATAGAACTAATAAAGCCCTTATTTATATAACTATTGAAAAGAAGATCCTAGGTCTAGAAAGAAAAAATAAAAAAGAAAATACCTCCTTTATTATAGACTCTGCTACTATAATACATACCACTTGCAATATAAGCTACTTTCACTCCTATAAGAATATAAGTGAAAGCGTTAAGTAGGGTAACGTAGGGGAATTACTAGTAAGGGGTAAAGGAGATATCTTTATAAAATATAAGGATACTAATAAGGTAGACCTTATTAAAGGGGTCTACTATATACCAGAACTAGGTATTAATCTAATATTAGTCCCTAAACTGAAAGACAAGCTAGTTATCTTTGATATTAGCAAAGATACTATCCAGCTATATGATAAAATAAGTAGGGAAATATCTATATAGGGATATAGAAATAAAGAAGATCTCTATTCTATAGATATAGATATTATATCTTTTTCTTATAACATGCTAGCTAGTAGAGTAATATAATATATAACCTCTATAAACCCGAATAACATCGTAGGGGGTAATACTATTATTACTAAACAAGAATAAGAATAAGAAAAAGAATAAGAAATAAATCTTGAAAAAGACTTAGATTTATCTACTGATCTTAGAGATTTTAATACCGCTTCTCTACCTTTGAAAATAACAAAGTTGTTTAACTAGCATAAGAGATTAGGCCACCTAAATATAGGTGCCCTTGTTTAACTTTTAAAAACAAAAAATATAACAATAAGTGCCGATATTATTCGTACTTATAATAAAGATATTACCTGTATTACCTGCGATCTAGCTAAGTCTTCTAAGAAAAGACTTAAGAAAGTAATTAATGAGAAGGACTATCAAATCCTAGAAAGAATCCATAGTGACCTAGGTAGTCTAATAACTCCTAGTACTTTTAATAAATATAAGTACTATATTACTTTTCTAGATAAGAAGAGTAGATACGCCTTTGTTAAATTACTATGTAGTAAAGACGAGGCATATAAAGCCTTTGAATACTTCAAGGCAAAGGTAGAAAATACTACCCCTAAAGACACTTCTTTAGAAAAGAGAAATATAGAAAAAAGGAAAATAAAGGAGTTCTTTATAGATAACAGAGGAGAATATATCAACGAAAGATTTACTATAGCCCTTTCAAAATACGGAATAAAACACCTTCTTACTCCTCTATATACCAAAGAGCCTAATAGCTTAATAGAAAGAATAAATCTTACCCTATTTAATAAAGTAAGGGCAATGCTATATAAGGCTAATTCTCCTTTATACCTATAGGGAGAAGCCTTACTAGCAGCAACATACCTATATAATATTATACTATATAAGGGGGTAGAATATAAAACCCCGTGGGAGATTTTCTATAATAAGAAGCCCTATATTAACAATATAAAGATATAGGGTTTAATATGCCTCTATAGTAATAAAGGCACAATAAAAAATAAGCTAGATACAAGGAAAGACTTTGGAATTCTAGTAGGTTACTCTTCTACAGAGAATAACCACTATAAAATATATAATATAAAGAAATATACTCTTATCTGGGCAAGAGATGTGAAAATCCTAGAAGGAAAATTCCTACCTAGGAAGGACTATCTAAACAACATGCTTCTAAATAAGCAAGATAGTCCTCTTCCTCCTTTACTAGGAAATATAGAAGAAGAAAACGAAGATAGAATAATACAAAAACAATTATCAGAAACAATCTCTTCCTTAATAAAAAAAAAAGAAAGAGAAGAATAAGAGCCTATCTCTAGTAGACTACACTCTAATAATATGCTAGAAGATAATAACAATTTTCCTACTGTAAATCAAGAAATAGTAGTCGAGCTACCAGAACTTCCTTTTAATAAGGAAGAATATAGTATCCTCTTAACCTTAAGGGATACTACAATATCATATCTGCAAACCGAATTTAATACTAAGGATAAAGCTGAATATATCCTTTTAATAAATACAGATATAGAACCAGCTAGCTATAAAGAAGCTATGCTAACTTTAGAAAATAAACAGTGGCAACTAGTAGCTATAGATGAAGTCAAGGACCTAGAGTCTAAAGGCTGTTATATAATAACAGATTTACCTAAAGGAAAACAAGCTATAAGAGGACGTTGGGTATTTAAAAAGAAAGCAATTCAAAATAGCTTTATACCAGACCACTATATAACTAATAAAGAAAAGACCTTTAGATATAAGGCATATTAGGTAATACAAGGCTTTAATCAAGTCTATAGTGTTGATTATATAGAAACGTTTAGCACTATATACAGAATAGAAGTATGGCACACTATATTAATTCTAGGATTAAATCTAGGATATATATTCCAACAATATGATATACGCCTAGCATTTATACATGCTAAAATAGATTATAAAATATATATAGAACTACCTTATAGCGTATATAATAATCCCAAATATAGGGGTAAAGTGGCTAAGGTAAATAAAGTACTATATGGGTTAAAACAAAGCCCTAGGTTATTCTATAAGCATATGTCTTCTATATTAGTAGACAAGCTAGGCTTTCATATACTACCTTATAATAAAGGAGTATTTATATACTTAACAAAGAAAATCATAATAGCAAGCCATGTAGATGATCTACTAGTAGTAGGGCCAAATAAAGATATTATTAATACCTTTGAAAAAGTGGTATCTTAATATCTAAAAATAGAACCATTAGGTAACTTAACTGATTACCTAGGTAATAAGATCATAATCGACTACGAAAACAAGGCTATAGAAATAAATCAATATGGTTATACAAATAAAATACTAAGCAAGCACTGCTTAAAACAAGACTCCTCTACTATATAGGAGAAGAATCCCTATTCCAAATATATATATAAACCAAGGCTTAAGCCTAGTAATAACGTAGCATTAAGAAAAAATAAAGGCCAGGCTACTAAAGCTGAAATAAAAAGATATTAGTAAGAAGTAGGATCACTTCTATACCTAGCCTTAAAGACTCGCCCTGATATTTCCTATAACGTTATACTATGCTCTAGATTTGCTAGTAATCCTAGTAAAGAGTACTTCAATGCCCTAGAATATTTATAGGGTTACCTAATTAGGTTCCTAAATCTAGGAATAAAATATAACTGTAAAGGAAATTTACAGATCATAGGATATATAGATTCAGACTAGGCAGCTGATCTAGATACTAGAAGGTCTACTATAGGCTATATTTTCAGCCTTTAGGATATAAATAATACTACGGCTAATTGTATTAGCTGGAATTTACAAGTTTAGAAAACAGTAGCTACCTCTAGTACAGAGGCAGAATATATAGCGCTAAAAGATGCTTCTAAAGAGGCAATATATCTTCAATACGTCTATTCCTACTTAAGGAATATATTCATACCTAATAAGCCACTTTCTATACCCCTTATCTATATAGATAATAAAGGGGTATAAGCCTTAGCTGAAAATCCTGAATTTCATAAAAGGGCAAAGCACATAGATATAACTTATCACTATATAAGGGAAGTAGTATAAGACAATAAGCTAAAATTAGTATACCAGCCAACTAAGCAAAATCTTATAGACTGGTTAACTAAGAGCCTAAATAGTACTATGATAAAGGGATTTATAAAACAAGCGAATATGACCTTAGAAGAATAACACCCTTCTTATACTACTAAGAAGAGCTTTCCCTGATTAATAGGCTTAGAGGTAATATATAGAGATAGGTAGCATCTCTATATAAGTATGTATGTATATATACATATATATAAAAGTCTTGTCTATAGTTCAGCAATTAATTCCACTAAAATACGATAAGCCTAAGCTGGTAATTCCGCTTTACTTACAGCTTAGTATAATATGGTTTTTGCCTATTTTCCATATAAGCATATACTTATAATTATAACGGGGTTTTTATTTTTTCCCTTACTATACATTCCTTTCTATAAAAGATTCTATATCTAGGATTATATATATAACTTTTAAGGGGTATGTTAGAATATCCAGCAAATACCACAGCCTTGCCGTATGACATTCACAAGGCTACAGTCCTAGGGACACATGCTTAGTTACCCATAAGGCCAAATGCACAAATCTTGCATAAGTCTTATGCTAAACACAAATATCTAGCTTATCCTATTTAGTCTAAGACTAAATAAATATCGGATAAATATATAGGATGAGACAAGCCTAGGTCTTAAGCTAGTAGACTAGCGTTAAGCTAGAATAACACTATTCCTTATTAGGAATAGTACCGCAAGGTCTCCAGTAATAGGAATAGCGTAGAACAAATAACAGATGGTGAAAAAGAGGGTATATATCACCATCTTCCTTACCACCAAATAGCTAGATAGATTATCAAGCAATCAAGCACTTTCACCACCTACTTCCACTGCCCCTATTCTCTCAAAGAATAGAAGAATCCTAAGAAATAAGGACATAAGAGCAAAACTATTCCGTTAGACAAAGGGGTTATGCCCTTATATATATAAAGGATAAACCCCTATTATATATAGAAAGAAATAAGAATATATATAATGTTGAAATCAAACCTATGTCTTAAGGTATAGGTACTATAGCTTAAAAGCGTATAGTAATATATAATATCTAAATATTCCATACCCTAGCGACTAATAGACGCACTAGAGTATAGAAGGAGTAAAGGGCTTATAAACACCCTTATCCTCTTATAGAGAAAATAATTTTTAGTATAGTTTTGAATTTTATACCCTTTTTTACTCCGTTCTTTTAAGATATAGTAAGGAAATAACAGGTCATGCAGAGAATACCCCTCTAAAGGAAAGTATACTACTAGTAATAGCCGGAGCCTATATTTCCCAAATATAGCTATACTATATACTAGAGTACTTCTAGATATAGCTAGAGTAATATAGGCCTCCCTAACGCCGCAGGGAGCTAATGCTAGTATAAAGGCGCCTATAGAACTATACTACTACAGTAGCTAGGACCTTATAAGCCTTTTAAGGCTATATAGAGGAATTAGGTAATTCTAGAGGGCTGTCAAGTAGCCGGTACTATTAACTGGTCTTATAAGCTAATCAGGCTAAGCTAGGCCTTCTATATATATAGTATAGAATATATATATAGGGATAGAGGGTAGCTTAGTAAAAAGCTCCCTTAGGTTGTAGGCCTAAAAGCCTAATAAAAGACTAAAAGCCACTAACTAGTAGGGCCTTAGTAAGTCTGTTAGCCGGCATATACTTAGTATTAAGATATATAATAGTGACTATTTTAGCCTTAACCTGCTCTCTAACGTACCGGATTTTCCATAGGGTATGCTTAGTTCTAGCGTATAGAGCAGGGTCATTATCTACTGTAATAGAGCCCTGATTATCTCTATAGAGGGTAATAAGGTGGTCTATAGGCCTATAGAGTTCAGAAAATAGCCCTATAATCTACTGTACTTCGCGTATAGCCTCTATAAGTCCATCAGTTTCAGCTTCTAGGGTAGAGAGAGCAATAGTAGTAGCTCTTTTCGTTTTCCAGCTAATAGGCCCACCGGCTAACTTATATAGATAGCCGTAGGTGGATTTACTAGTAGCCTTATCCCCTGTAAAATCAGAATCACTAAAGCCTATAGGGACTAGACTACTATTAATTATAGAAGTCCGGCTACTACCTTTACCATTTCTAGAATCTACTATAGTAGTAGAGGTAGTAGTTAGGGGCCTAGGCCCTTCCTTAGAGTGAAAGTCTCTACTAAGCTTAGTAGTTATATTACTACTATTACTAAGCTTAGGCCCTAGATCAGCTACTATATTTCCGTTACAGCTAAAACAGATACTATAGTCTTTAGTACTGTTAAGATACTTAAAAAGATTTTTAGCAGCATTTAAGTATGATTTTGTAGGTCTATTTAAAGACCTAGAAAGCCATTGTACAGTAAAGCTAATATCTACCCTAGTAAGGAGCATTATATATATAGCTGTTCCTACTAGGCTTTAATAGAGCTTAATTTCCATAGAATTATAGAGTTAGCTAGCAATATCTTCCTCTAATTGAAGTTGACTTACTAGCCCTGGCTATAAGGGAATAGATATAGGCTTAGAATCGGCTAAGTTAAAGCGGCTAACCGCCTCTTCTATATACTATAACTGGTTACGCTATAGGCGCCTATTAGGTCTATCCCTTATAATCTATACGCCTGGGAAATAGGCGGCAGGCCCTAAGTCTTTTATAGCGTAGACCATATTAAGCTATTTCTTTAAATCGGTTATATAGCCTATATTAGGCCCTATAAATAGACAGTTATCTATATAGATAACGATAAAGTAGTAGGTTTTAGCATTATAGAAGACCCTTGGATCTAAAATAAGAGGGAGATAGCCTAGGCTCTTAAGTAAGATTTTAAGCTTATCTTACTACTCTCTAGGGCTTTATTTTAGACTATATAACGCTTTAGATAGTTTAATAATATAAGAAGTAGAAGGACTATAGCTGTATTTCAGTAAAAGCTTATAAATAGCCTTATTAGAAGCCGCTAGGTCTAATAGTCCTTTAGGGATTTCTATATATATTTCTTCTCTAAAAGCGCTATTAAGAAATGAACCTATAAAGCTAGCTTATTCTATTTCCTAGTCTAGAACAGTACCTATAGCTAGAAGTATATACCAAGTAGGTAGTATTGTTAAACGTACAAAATAAGGTACAGCGCTCTAACGGTTATAGCTTAGGCAAAACGGATTTCAGTTCTCGAACTACTAGATATATAGCTATATTCTGAGGACGGACCCACTTTTGTGGATACCGCTGACTAAGCTATATATTCCACTATATAGCCTAGAAATAGCTTTAAAAGGCTTTTCTATTTTTAGATTTATGCCCCATTTTTGTGGAGACAGCCTCCTTAGGCTGTATAAGCGCTAGAAATAGCCTTAAAAGGCTCTTCTACTAGGTCGCCTACCTACCCTATACCTACCCTGCACTACAGGAGCGAAAACAGAACTTATAGGAAAAGTCGTGAGGCTTACCCTGCAGCTTAGGTGGCCGTAAGTCGATTATTTAAAATCGCCAGCTTATTTGGTTTTTCGGGAAGGCGCTATGCACCTACTAAGGCGCTCCTGCCGTAAAGAAGGCAGGAACGGTCCCGGAGGGTATATGTAGGAAAGGAAATTGCGAAGCCTTACCTACTTAGACTAGAAATCAAGTTACTACGTTACCTACAACTATAAGCCTTATAGGCCTATAAGACCTACTAAAAGCTATGATATATAAGCTTAAAGCCCCTATAATATAGCGCTATAGCCTATAACTATACCGTTATATAAGGACTTTTATAGAGGGAATATAGTAAAGGGCCCTACTTTACTATATTAGCATATACCTAGGAAGTACTATTTAGGCCATATTAACGCTGTTGCTGCCCCTACGTACCCTATACGACTACTACTAGTAGGCTATAGTGGTTATAGATCCTTATATAGGATTACCCATTCCAATAGGTTATAAGCCCAGATAGCCTGTAGGATAGTTATCGTTGGAGTCTAATTTCAAAGCGCTACCTCTGCCTATATATATAGGGCTATTTAAGCCTCTTATAGCTGAAAATATAGTACTATATTAGCCCTAAAAAGCTATATATTACACCTTATTAAAGGCTATTTAAGGACTAAAAAGCCTGAAAATCTAGAAGGAGAAATCGCTAAGAAATCTAAGTCCTATAGTATTGACGAGCATTTGGGGCTCTTATACACTTAGGCTAGTATACTTACCTATACTAAAAGACCTTTCTACTTATAGCTAGAAGTAGAAAGGCTAGCGTTTTAGAATTTCTAGCGCTAAAGGCCTATATTTCCCTACTATAGAGCCCTTTCTATAGATATATCTATAGGCGGTAGTTAAGTCCCTACGTCGAAGTCTCTAGTCCCTATCTTAGAGCCTAGTTTAGAATTTCTACTAGAAAGCCCTACTAAGTAGCAAGTAGACAGCGCTATAAACCTACTAAGCGCTAAGACTAGCCTAGAAAATCACTACTATAATTAGTAAACTGGAAGCTAATTAAGTGCTTTAGCTAGCACTATTAAGTAAATAGTAGCCTATTTACAATGGCGGATCAAGCTAAAGGGAAGGGTATAGCGCCTAAAAGGGCTAGTAACCCAGCTGATCCAGGGCAATCTTCTAGGCCTCTACTATCTATACGAACCCTATCAGAAGATAAGGAAGATGGCGAAGACTATAGCAAGGTTATAGAAGTTCTAAAACAGCATATAAAATCTTATAAGCGAGTTATAGCTAGTTAATCTAGTGATATAAAAATACTACTTTTAAGTCTAAATACCCTAAAAGCCTCTGTCGAGGATAGCGTTAGCGCTATAAAGAATATATCTTCTACTTTAGCTTCTTTAACTAATAGTAGTAACGCTGTAGCTACTACTACTGGAAAAACTAGCTATAGTCCTAGATTTGATCCTTTTAGCGGTACTATAGATTTAGATTCTCCTCTACATCCCCCTAGGAAAGAGCCCTATCTAGGGCCGGCTGTTAATTCAGCTACTAGTAATTTAGACCCCCCTATAGATACAGGGTCTAAGGAAGGCTTTAAGGATACTATTACTAGTAGTATAGTAAAGGAGCTTTCTAAAAAGGCCTATACTATACCGGACGATAGTAAGCTTAGCGGGGAAAGCAATTTTGAACAGTGGATTCAGGCTTTAAGTATAGTATTAAGAGCGTTAGGGATATCTAATTTTTTAGAAACCCCTGATATATCTAACACTTATAGTAACTCTGATCAAGCTGTTCTTTTTATACTTCTACGCGATAGCTTATCTAGTAGCCCTAGGGCCGCTATATCGTGGATTTATATACCTTCTAAGGCCTTTAAGCTGCTTATTAGGCAGTATAGCCGACCTATAGAGTCTAAAAAGGAGGACATCTATAACGAACTCCATGCCCTTACCTTTAGTACCTATAGAAAAGGCTTATTAGCTTTTAACGCTGAATTTAACGGCTATCTTGCTAAGCTTACTATAGCTAAAATAGATATAGATCCCTCTTTAATACTTAATTAGTATTTTAAAGCTCTAGAATCTAAGTTTCCTAGCTAGGTATCACGCTAAAAGAGCTCTATAAGACAGGCTAGAATGCTAGGCCTTATAGCCTCTAGCCTTAATATAGAATATCTAATAGCTAATATTTTAGAAGAATCTAGTAAACCGGCTATAGAGGCGTATAGAGCAGCTTATATAGCTAATAGCTCTAATTCAACCCCTAATTCAAATTCTAACCCTAGTAAGAAGGGTAAAAATAAGAAAAAGGGTAAGAAGAAGGCTAGTTATAATATTAAAGGGCAGAATTATAGTGCTATAAGTGCTGAATAAGCCTCCTTTATGCTAAGGTCCTATAACCTAGCTATAGAAGAAGAAGAGGAATCCGACTCTAGTTCCAATTCTAGTTCTTCTAGCAATTCTGATACCCAATTAGCATAGCTATTAGCGTTAAAAGGGTATAAGAAGCGTAAGGACTTTAAAGGAAAAGGCCTAAAAACCTCTTCTAATAACAAGGCAAAATATAAAGATAATCAGCCTAGAAGACGCCCTAGAGACCCTGCTCTTTATAATAGTTGGCTATACGATAAGGGATCTATAGACCATATCAGTAATAGTAAAGAGCAGTTTACTACCTTTACGCCTAACATAGGCCAGTTACGCCCTTTTAACACTGGAAATAGGCCTGTAAGCCCGGCTAGTATAGGCTCTATTACACTAGAAGTATTATCTAGAAAGGCCCCCCCTACCTATACTAAATTAGTATTAGATAACGTTTTATACCTACCTAATATTAATATAAATATTGTTAGTAGGGTTAGGTACTATAATTCAGGAGGTTGCCTTATAAAGGAAACCCTTTATAGGGGTAATAGACGCTATATAGCTGTACTAGACTTCAAGAAATCAGTATTTTTTCTTGACGTTAAAGGCAGCTCTAAGCCTATATTATATGTAAATTTTGCTTTTCCTTTAGGCCTTTCTAGTTATACTACTAAAAGTATAGAGCCGTAGCGTAATAAGATAGTAGTGGAAATTCCTTCTAATTCTATTAGAAAGGAAGACTATAGACCTATTATAGAGGATGCTATAGTATCTGAAGCTATAGAGCCTAATAAGCGCTATAAGCTAAGGAATTCTCCGGCTAAGGGTACTACTTTAGAAGGTATAGGACCTTCTTTAAGGGGGAAAAGGCCCTATAGGCCTATAGAGCCCTTAGCTACTGCCTAGGCCCCCTATTAAAGTCCCTATAAGACTAGGGAGCCTAAGCCCTTAACTGGCACTAGAGACCTGCCCTATATGCTAAGAGAGCCAGTTATAAAGGGGAATAAAGTAGAAAAGGGTATATCTAGCCCTACTTTAAAGGAGCCTAATATAGGTCAGCGAGATTACTATAATCTACTTAATTTAGCTAAATTATAGTACGTTAGGCTAGGCCATATAGGCCTGCGTCTTTTGAAAAAGACCTCTAGTATTACTAAAGGGCTGCCTAATTTTAATAAAATAAAGGAAGCTGATTTTCACTGCTCTAGCTGTGCTTAAGGTAAAGCAGTAAGAAGGGTTAGTAAGGCTTTAATACCTAACCTACCTAGGGTCTTAGACTTAATAGAGGGCAATACTGTTAAAATTAGGCCTAGGCCTTATAACAGAAACCCTATAGTCTTACTTCTAGTTAACCGTAAAAGTAGATATAGGTGGGTTTTTAACCTACCTAATAAATCAGGCCCTATAGTAGCTAATGCTATTAAGGGCTTTTTTAGGGGCCTAAGGAATGGATTTGGTAGATATCCTACTAAATTCCACTTTGACGGAGGCACTGAAATAACTGATTTATTAACTACTTAGTTAGCTAAAAGGGGTATTAAATTTAGTACTTCTACCCCTTATATCCAGAAGCAGAACAGCTTAGTAGAACGATCAGTTAGAGTTATACAAGACCGTATAAGGTATACTATTCTTAGTAGTACTTTACCCTAGTATTTATAGTGCTTTATACTAGAGGCTGTAGTAGGATTAGTTAATAGTACAGCTATAACTAATAAGGAAACTACTCCTTTCTAGGCGCTATTTGACGAGCTAGAGCCTGGTATTCCACATATACCTAACCTAGAGCGCTATAGGGCTATAGGCGCTAGAGGAGAGGCTATTATACCTCTAGAAAAACGGTCTAAATCGTTAAAATTTACCTCTAGAACGGAAGAGTGTAAATTACTAGCGGTATTAGGTTCTAAGACCTACCTAGTATATATACCGTCTAGAAGAGCAGTACTTAAAACCTCTACTGTTAAATTCATAGAGGATAATACAGTACTAAGTCAGCCTACTGATAATATAGCTTTAGAGGGGGAATTAGTAGACCTAGATCTAGATTTAGAGGGGGCTGTCAGCCTAGACCCTTCTAATCTTAATACTGAAGAGCCTATTAGTATAGAAATAGGACCTAGTAAGCTAGAACCCTACGAATCTTCTTCCGATAGTGAATTAGATAAACCCTTACTAGATAAGCCTATAAATCCGGTTATAGTAGAGTCTACTAGGCCTTCTATATCTATTAGAAAGCCTAAATTACCAGAGGCGTTTCCCTAAACTATAGAGCCTATTTTTGCACCTAAGCCTATAGAAGTTATAGCGCCTAATCAGCCTATAACAAACGAACCTCTTGATAATAGTAATCTTATTTTAAAGGGGGATAAAATGCAGCTCGATTACTATAAGCTTTTAGCTAAGACTAGTAGCTATATACTGTCTTTTGTCTATAAGGCTCGAAAAAGGGTAATATCTAAGGATAGTACGCCTACTACTTATAAGCAAGTCTTAAAACTACCTAGAGATGAGCATAGTAAGTGGTTAGAGGCTATTACTAAGGAATTTATCTAGTTATTAGAGCTAGGGGTTTTTAAATTCCTACCTAGGAGTCTATTACCTTCTAACTATAAGCTTATTACCTGTCAAAACGTTCTTAAGGTTAAAAAGGACGCTAAAAACAGGCCTATTAAGTATAAATCTCGGTTAGTAGCTAGGGGCTTTATACAGGTAGAAGGCCTAGATTATACTATAACCTACGCCTCTACTAGTATACTACCTACTTGGCGTATACTTCTAGCTATAGATACTGTTCTAGACTAGGAAATAGAACAAGCTGACTTTATAGGGGCATTTTTTAAGAGCGCTCTTAGAGAAGAAATATATATGGAAATCCCTAAAGGACTATTAGACCTAGTAGCTTCTAATAAGGCTATTTATAAGCTTTTACTGAAATACAGCTATAATCCTTCTACTCCTAATATTATTAAACTATCTAAAGCGTTATATAGTCTAAAACAAAGCCCTAGAGAGTGGCAAGATAAGCTTAAAATCTTACTTAAGAGCCTAGGCTATCTCCCTCTTATTTCAGATCCAGGGGTCTTCTATAATGCTAAAACCTGCCACTTTATCATTACCTATATAGATGACTGTCTATTTATAGGGCCTAATATAGGCTATATAACTGATTTAAAGAAACGGCTTAATAAGGTCTATACTATAGAAGACTTAGGGCCTGCCGCCTATTTCCTAGGCGTGCAAATTATAAGGGATAGACCTAATAGGCGCCTGTAGCTTAACCAGTCATAGTATATAGAAGAGGCGGTTAGCCGCTTTAACTTAGCCGATTCTAAGCCTATATCTATTCCCTTATAGCCAGGGCTAGTAAGTCAACTTCAACTAGAGGAAGATATTGCTAGCCACCTCTGTAATTCTACGGAAATTAAGCTCTATCAAAGCCTAGTAGGAACAGCTATATATATAATGCTCCTTACTAGGGTAGATATTAGCTTTACTGTATAGTGGCTCTCTAGGTCTTTAAATAGACCTACAAAATCACACTTAAACGCTGCTAAAAATCTTTTTAAGTATCTTAATAGTACTAAAGACTATAGCATCTATTTTAGCTGTAACGGAAATACAGTAGCTGATCTAGGGCCTAAGCTTAGTAATAGTAGTAATATAACTACTAAGCTTAGTAGAGACTTTCACTCTAAGGAAGGGCCTAGGCCCCTAACTACTACCTCCACTACTATAGTAGATTCTAGAAATAGTAAAGGTAGTAGCCGGACTTCTATAATTAATAGTAGTCTAGTCCCTATAGGCTTTAGTGATTCTGATTTTGCAGGGGATAAGGCTACTAGTAAATCCACCTACGGCTATCTATATAAGTTAGCCGGTAGGCCTATTAGCTGGAAAACGAAAAGAGCTACTACTATTGCTCTCTCTACCCTAGAAGCTGAAACTGATGGACTTACAGAGGCTATACGCGAAGTACAGTGGATTATAGGGCTATTTTCTGAACTTCACAGGCCTATAGACCACCCTATTACCCTCTATAGAGATAATCAGGGCTCTATTATAGTAGCTAATGACCCTGCTCTACATGCTAGAACTAAGCATACCCTGCTGAAATTCCGGTATATTAAAGAGCAGGTTAAGGCTAAAATAGTTACTATTATATATCTTAATACTAAGTGTATGCCGGCTGACGGACTTACTAAAGCCTTACTAGTTAGTAGCTTTCAGTCTTTTATTAGGCTTTTAGGCCTTCAACCTAAGGGAGCTTTTTACTAAGCTACCCTTTACCCCTATATATATACTCTATACTATATATATAGAAGGCCTGGCTTAGCCTGATTAGCTTATAAGACCAGTCAATAGTACTAGCTACTTTACAGCCCTCTGGAATCACCTAATTCCTCTATATAGCCTTAAAAGGCTTATAAGGTCCTAGCTACTGTAGTACAGTTCTATAGGCGCCCTTGTGCTGGCATTAGCTCCCTGCGGCGTTAGGGAGGCCTATATTACTCTAGCTACGTCTAGAAGTACTCTAGTATATAGTATAGCTATATTTAGAAAATATAGGCTCCGGCTATTACTAGCAGTATACTTTCCTTTAGAGGGGGATTCTCTATGTGACTACCTGTTATTTTCT
The DNA here is from genome assembly GCA_029339225.1 of Phyllachora maydis. NCBI lineage: Eukaryota > Fungi > Ascomycota > Sordariomycetes > Phyllachorales > Phyllachoraceae > Phyllachora > Phyllachora maydis. The sequence continues at coordinate 5,678,320 of JAQQPM010000004.1, forward strand.
TACTAGAACTTGCTGAAAGAATGGAGTAAAAAAGGGCATAAAATTTAAAACCGTGCTAAAAATCGTTTTCTCTATAAGAGGATAAAGGCGTTTATAAGCCCTTTACTCCTTCTATACTCTAGTGCGTCTATTAGTCGCTAGGGTATAGAATATTTAGATATTATATATTACTATACACTTAAAAGCTATAGTACCTATACCTTTATAGGTTATAGGTTTGATTTCAACATCATATATATTCTTACTTCTTTCTATATATAATAGGGGTTTATCCTATATATATATAAGGGCCTAACCCCTTTGTCTAACGGAATAGTTTTGCTCTTACATTCTTATTTCTTAGGATTCTTCTATTCTTTACCTATATATAGCTTTCTAAGGCTTATAAAGGAACAGAAGAATAGAGGGGGTGTTAAACGTACAAAATAAGCTATAGCGCTCTAACGGTTATAGCTTAGGCAAAACGGATTTCAGTTCTCGAACTACTAGATATATAGCTATATTCTGAGGGTGGACCCACTTTTGTGGATACCGCTGACTAAGCTATATATTCCACTATATAGCCTAGAAATAGCTTTAAAAGGCTTTTCTATTTTTAGATTTATGCCCCACTTTTATGGAGACAGCCTCCTTAGGCTGTATAAGCGCTAGAAATAGCCTTAAAAGGCTCTTCTACTAGGTCACCTACCTACCCTGTACCTACCCTGTACTGCAGGAGCGAAAAACAGAACTTATAGGAAAAGTCGTGCGGCTTACCCTGCAGCTTAGGTAGCCGTAAGTCGATTATTTAAAATCGCCAGCTTATTTGGTTTTTCGGGAAGTAGCCATGCACCTACTAAGGCGCTCCTGCCGTGTGGAGGGCAGGAACGGTCCCGGAGGGTATATGTAGGGAAGGAAATTGCGAAGCCTTACCTACTTGGACTAGAAATCAAGTTACTACGTTACCTACAACTATAAGCCTTATAGGCCTTTAAGACCCACTGAAAGCCGTGATATATAAGCTTAAAGCCCCTGTAATATAGCGCTATAGCCTATAACTATACCGTTATATAAGGACTTTTATAGAGGGAATACAGTAAAGGGCCCTACTTTACTATATTAGCACATACCTAGGAAGTGCTATTTAGGCCATATCAACGCTGTTGCTGCCCCTACGTACCCTATACGACTACTACTAGTAGGCTATAGTGGTTACAGATCCTTATATAGGATTACCCATTCCAATAATCAGGCTCTTAGGCCTATAACCTAAGGGAGCTTTTTACTAAGCTACCCTCTACCCCTATATATATATTCTATACTATGTATATAGAAGGCCTGGCTTAGCCTGATTAGCTTATAAGACCAGTTAATAGTACCGGCTACTTTACAGCCCTCTGGAATCACCTAATTCCTCTATATAGCCTTAAAAGGCTTATAAGGTCCTAGCTACTGTAGTACAGTTCTATAGGTGCCCTTATGCTAGCATCATCTCCCTGCGGCGTTAGGGAGGCCTATATTACTCTAGCTACGTCTAGAAGTACTCTAGTATATAGTATAGCTATATTTGGGAAATATAGGCTCCGGCTATTACTAGTAGTATACTTTCCTTTAGAGGGGGATTCTCTATATAACCTGTTATTTCCTTACTATATCTTGAAACAACGGAGTAAAAAAGGGCATAAAATTCAAAACCGTGCTAAAAATCGTTTTCTTTATAAAAGGATAAAGGCGTTTATAAGCCCTTTACTCCTTCTATACTCTAGTGCGTCTATTAGTCGCTAGAGTATAGAATATTTAGATATTATATATTACTATACGCTTTAAAGCTATAGTACCTATACCTTTAAATAGGTCATAGGTTTGATTTCAACATTATATATATTCTTACTTCTTTCTATATATAATAGGGGTTTATGTGGGAACTAAGGCACAGGTGACGTTCGGCATCGGGTAATCGCAGCGTTCAGAGCTTTGACGAGCTCTGATTAGCGATACGAATACGGGGTTTACGATAATGGCTTATAGCGCTCTTTCCGAGCGCTGATAGCTCGATCCTAACGAGCTATCGCTCTGTAATTATTATGTTTAATATAACGATTATATCTGATCGTTATGTATAGTATTTATAATAGAGACTGTCCTAACTAGGTAGTTAGAGTAGATAGACTTCTATTTACTAATCGATTTACCTTTTAGTTACCCTTTTTTATATATATATAGAGACTACCGATATTGATTAGTATTGCTAGTAGGCGGTATAGAACAGTAAAGTAGATTAGTAGATCAGGCAAAAGCTTATATTATAAAGGTAATGGTTGACCTAACTAGTCCGAAAACGTAGGATACTAGAAAGGGAGAGCGAATAACCTTATACTACTTTTACTAATACTTAGTTTAATCAGAGGATTAACTAAAATAATAATCATCGCTACTTTATAAGTCGGCGATTTATAATGATAAAATGGCGCCTATACCCGGCCTTATAGAGCTTATACAAGCTTTAAAAGAGATTAAATTAGAAAGCTATATTTACTTTTTAACCTATCTCTTTTCTTATAATACCCCCTATTTATTAAGCTAAAGAGTGTAGATATAATGCTCCTTAACTTGTAGATTCTTAATTTCATTACTTAGATTGATAATAACTTAACTAGTTATAACCTTTATATAGCTTTTTATATGGATTTCTATAACTAGGATATAGAAGACTAGGCGAAAGGGCTTTCAAAGCTTAAAGCAGTACTATAAAAAGCCCTTATTAACAAGTTAGTATCTGTTAAAGGGGTATTTAGAGCTCCTCTTAACGCCAGTCTTGTTATACTTACTTATATATTAGAGGAAGACTTTATACCTCTACCTACTAAATCCTATAAAGATAGCTTAAAGGAGCTTTCGTTGTAACAACTGTCTTATTAACTAGAAACGTAAAAAGAACGGTTAATAACAATAGAGACTATAGAGACCTGTTTTAAACAACCTACTATATAGACACTATACGCTAAGATAGTATATATAGAAAGCACTAATTATATACACCTTCTACCTATTAAAGGCCAGGTTTAGAATATTGATAGTAAGTTAGCAAGTACCTTTATAAAGTTATAGGATAAGCAGGGAAACTCTAGTAGTAAGGATACTAAGATTCTAGACAATAAAGTTAAGTTCTTCCTATAGTAGTGTTACTCCCTATAAATAGAGTATAGTTAGCTCTATTATATATTCCCTTTAATACTTTCTAGGTATATAAGAGATTAGTACATATAGTACATATTAAACGGAATATCTTTTACTACTATATATAGTCGCCTCTAAGGTTACTTTGTTAATAAGGTAATATACTTAGAATGTTTTAACAAATAGAGCATAATTACTTTTAATATAGTATCTAATATGCTTAAGAACTCTAGAAAGTTAAAGATAGATATCCTTAAAGTGTTATTCAAGAAATTAATATGGTTATAAAAGAGCTTTAGCATAAAGTACAACAATAAAATACTAGTTCCTATACTAATTCGAGCAGTAACTAGCATATCTAGGCTTAGTAGTACGCTATTAAAGCCAGAACTTAACTTTAATAAGCTCTACTTTTAACTCTAAATAGCCCTTGCTATTTATATACGGAAAAAGGGCTTATCGGCGTTTATAATAGACCAATAATATAACAACCAGAAGTATAGCCAAGCATAAGATAGCCTAATAAAAAGGGCTTAGGTACAGAATATAAGCTATTAGAAGAGAGGTAAAGAGGTAAAATAGACCTGCTATTGGATCTATAGGGGAGAAGGTTACCAATCTACGAATTACCTAAAGGCTGTTTAAGATAAGTAGAAGAAACGGTAGTTAGAGAGTTATAGAATTATATAATCAAAGGATAAGGGTTACTACTAAGCCTTCTTAGTTAACATAGAAGGATCGGATTCTAAAGAGGAAAACAAGCAGCTAACATAGTACTTGGTCGATAATTCTAAGGAAGAATCTAATAACGAAAATATAAGACTAAGTATAGTATATTATATAGTAACCTACTTGTAAGAAGACGCTTTTAAACACTTAATTACTAGGTACAATCCTAGATTAAACCTACTAGGTAAATAGTCAAACTAGATTTTTATACTTAATAGATATTCGGTAGAAGAATTCCAAGGTATTATGCCGGATATAGAAGTAGCGGATGTCTCGACCGCTAGGTTTAAGCAGTTTCTAGCGCTATAATACCAGCTCTCTAGGCTTATACTTAACAGAAAACAAGCCGGTAAAACATCTATTGTCTTTAGTAGTAGTAAGCTACTAAAGTCCCTTAGTACTATAAGTATAGATACCCCTTTCGGTATAATAACATTCTATATATTAGATCTATAAACGCCTTTTCTACTATGCCTTAAAGATATAGATAACCTTAGCATTTACCTAAATAATATAGATAATAAGCTTAGGAACGATAAAACAGGAGTATGTATCTAAGTAGCCTATAAATAGGGCTACCTATAGATGCCGATTTAGGATTGTAAAATTGTAATAGCCACTTACTTTACTAGACCGGATAAGCTGCTAGAGCACTAATTAACCAAAGCTACGCTCCGGCAACTCTATCAACGATTTAGCTACCCTAGGGCTAACAAGCTTTACGAAAATCTAAGCTATAACTACTAGGACATTGATATAGCAGCTATTAAGCTGCTAAATAACAACTGCTACTATTGTTAGATTAAAGGAGCAGTACCTTAGCGCTTTCGATTCTTGCTTTAAGCATATAATAACTTCTCTTTTAATAAAAAGGTATTAGTAGATATAGTCGACTTAGCAAGCTGTAAATGCCTTTATATAATTAACTCTACTACTTCGTTTTAGGTAGCAAGGTTCCTAAATATATAGATAGTAAAGGAAATATAAGAGCGCTTAAAGGAGTGCTAGATCAATACCTACCTCGGCCTACCTAATATCTTACGCTATAACTAAGAGACTAACTTTATAGCTAAGGAGTTCTAGGTAGAAGCTAAGCTTACTAGGATTACTATTTATATTATCCTAGTCAAGGCTTACCAGTTAATCAGACATCTAAAGCACTATTATATACTACTATATAAGGTATATAAGATTATCTTAGAGGAAACGAAGGGTATAGTCTCGCTAGAAGCCTGTCTCTAGAGTATAGTAAGTATAGTTAATAATATAGCCAGCCTAAACGGACTTATACTAACACTACTAGTCTTTAGAGCGTATCTAAGGTTTAAAATGGATTCGCCCCCTTCCCTAACGCAAATGTAGTATATAAGAGTAGTACAAGCTATAATAAGTAAGCTACGGAGAATCAAAGACTGGCAAAAGATTAACAACGTATTAGTATAGTATAACAGGCTAGATACAACTAATATATTACCGCTTTTACTCCCTTTCAGAGCAGAGGTTCTGGTATATAGAGAGTATAAGGGGTAGTAAAGGCCCTACAAAGTACTTAATATAACCGATATAGAGGTTATAATCAATATGGCAAACAGGCTAATAACCTTCTACAATATAGTAGTTAAGCTGTATAACCGGCTTACTAAGTTTTTAAGCGGTAATGGTAAGGCAATAGGCAATCAGGAAGAGCACTAATTAGCGCTCTAACCGCTCAAGTACCCTACCCTACTACAAGGTAGAAGATACGGTAGACCTTTAGGGGTGAAAAACAAAATAAGCCGAAACCCTAACCCTAAAAAGCACGTTATACGTTTAGGGGCGGCATAATATATATCTAAAAAAGAAAAGAAGGACTACGTTTTAGCCGTTAAACTCCGAAAATAAGGGGTAATTATAGTACCTGGAGCTCCCTTTAAGCAGTTAGATACTAAAGAGATAGAGTCTCTAATTGAAATAGGAGTACTTAAGGTAGTACCCTAGACGCCAGATCTTAAAAGGATCTATATCTTTAGATATAGGCTTATAAAGGAAGTTAAAGAGAAATATATGCCTTACCTATATAAAAAGTCATACCTTATAGCACAGGGCTATAGTAATACCAATAAGAAGAAAATATTGACGTAATCGCTAACGATATAACGATGCTTATAACGTCTGCTCCTTACCCTAGCGCCAATACTACAATTATAGCTTAACTATATAATTATAATACGCGATATTACGTAGATATATATATAGTTATAGTCAGAGCTAACAAGGCTGATCTATATAAGGCTGCCCTATAAGCTGCGCTATAATTACCTAGAAGGGCATATTATATACGTTAGGAAACCTTTATATAGGATTACCGAGAGTAGTCTTTACTGGTTCCTAATATATATGTAATAGTATAAAGAGCGTATACAAATAGGCAGTTCCCCTTATAATCCCTACCTCTTATTAACTAATTTAGGCAAGTACTTTAGCATTGTAGCGCTATAAACAGACGATATACTTAACCTTAGTACTAAGGAATTCCTCTAGAAAGAGGAAACAGAGCTCTAAAAAGCAGGCTTTTAGGCAAAGCCCCTGACGATTTTAGCGGCTAGAGATTCCGGCGATTTTAATAGCTATAAGGTAAAGGTCTAAAACAACTACCTTATTGTACGACAAAAAGGATAGGCTGGAAAGCTACAACTTATCCCTACTAGAAGGTCTATATACCCTAAGCGGAAAAAGGCATATAAAGAGCAGCGAGCGTACAGAGCATATATTGCTTTAACATGCTAGCTAGAGGCGGTATTCGACTACGCCTATACAGCATAAGCTATCAAGCTATAGTAAGCGGATATTAACGCCTTAAATAAGCGAATTTAATGGCAAATCGACAATCCTAAGCGTAGGTTGTACTATATTTCTCTTGACCTAAGCACTCTTAAGCTCTTTATTTTTGTTAATAGCTCTTTCGCTAATAACTAGGATCTAAGCTTATAGATTAGGTTTATGATTGTTCTTAGGAATAAAAGTACTAACAAGCAAAGGACGACATTTCAGCTATATAGTAACGTTATATACTAGTCCTTTATGAAGTATAAGCAAGTAACTTAAAGCGTACTAATAAGCGAGATTTATAGGATAAGCTAAAGCTTCGATATTACTTATATTTTTAATTAAACGCTTAAAGAGATCAATAAACGCCTTAACCTAGGTATAGGTCTACCTTTAGTTCTCTATACTAACTCTTTCAGCCTTTATAAGTATTTGGTTAAATTAGGAAGTACGACTGAAAAGCGTTTAATAATTAATATAATAGCCTTTTATAAGAGCTATAAAAGCAGGGAAATCAAGGAAGTACGCTAGATTTACAGTAACGATAACCTATTAGACGTAATGACAAAGGTAGTGCCTAATAAGGTACTAGGAACCCTAATTTCAACTAATAAAATTAACATATACGTAGAAGGCTAGGTTAAACGTACGGTTTGCGTATAGGGCAGTACTAACGCCAGTAATAACACGCTGCAATAGCAGTACGTAGCAGCCATATAGTTGTATAACTATATACCAGCTGCTATTAAGAGAAGGAAGAAAGTCAAGGGAATATATAGATATAGTATAGAGAGTATATAATATAATAATTGGAAGAGTATAAGCGGAATACAATACGGTAAAGCAAAAACTTTTAATTATAAGGGACGTGTCCCTAGGTGCGTAAACAACGCGCTAATAGCCGCTTGAACTAAGCTTACTGTCCTGCAAATACCAGCTTAACAAAGCGCAGGATAGCCTATTTAGCCTCCACCTTCCTCTCTATCTCTAATATTATATATATACTGGTATTACTGCTGTTTAGGAGGGCCTGATCCTCCTTCTATATCTATAGGGTACGGCGAGTACCCTAGCGCTAATTACTAAGCTCCTAGATGCTAGATTAGCAACGTATATCGAGCAAACGATATAGCAATAAATGCTTACTAATATAAGATAACTAAGATCGATATATTATGCTAAGAAGCAGCGCGCTATAGGCTTAATCTCTACTAGGCTAGGTGTAATATTAGCTATAAGCCTATAATATAGCAACGAAAGCGCATTTAAGCAGAGGATATACTTATATAGGGCAGTAGCTGTAACCTGAGCCACAGCCCTAGCAGTGCCGGCTAAGCAGCCTAATATATAGCTTGTCCAGCGCTATAGCCGGGTTTTTGCCATTTAAGGCCAAGTAGAGGTACCCTAGGCAATAGGACGCGCGTTTTATACCGGCAATACGTATATAACGCTATATTACGACTAATAGGCGAGTATTAGGAACTGCATCTAAATAGCTAATAAAGACGACCTACTATGCTAATATTAGGACTAGGCTATAACTTGGCTATTGCCTTTAGAGGGCATGTGTAAAGTAGCTACTATACTAATAGTTAGATATGGTAATAGGAGCTTAAAGTAAGTATATAAACCTTTATCCTCCTTACCCCTACCCTCTATATCCTCCTCTTCCTCTACTACTTCTTTATCTTCTTCTTTTTTTTCTCTTTCTTCTTCTTCTTCTTCTTCTTTGGCCTTAGCCTTAGCCTTAGTATACAAAGCTGTATAAGCGGATAACGCCGCTTCTTAAAAGGCAGCTAAGCAAGTATATTAGCAAACAATAAGTATAAGGAGCAGACGATAGAATATACTAGAAACAATAGAAGGGACGGTATTATTGATATTATTAACGATAGCGGTAGTAGCAGTAGCAGCGCCGGCAGGCTTAGCAGCGGCGGCCTTAGCGGTAGCGGCAGGTACAGCAGTGGCGTTAGCAGGCTTAGCAGGATCGGCAGCAGTAGTATCAGCGGCCTTGGCAGGTATAGCGGCGGCGGCACCCGACGCTTTAGTAAGCGGAGGTAACGCCTTTATATGCGCGAAGAACGCGTCTAGTATAATAGCGACATTACTAAATAACGATACTTGATTTAAGTCAGTATATAAGTAATAAATGGCAGTCCTTATACTTGCCAGTATACTTATTAGTATTATTATTATTGCTATTATTACTATTATTGCTATTATTGCTATTACTGCTGTTATATAAGGGAAGAGGAAGCCTGAGCTATAAAGGTAGTACACCCTCTCTATATATATAGAGGAACAAAGAGCCTATAGGTAAAAAGCGCTATAATACTAACTTCCTCCCCCTCTACTATTGTTCCTGACTATTATGCAATCTTTTGTTCTAACTTTAAGGTCTTATTGTACGAACCTATTATTGATTCCTCTATATAGAGCGAAGAGCTTACTAATTCTTATACGCGGTTGTATATACAGTCTATCCCTTTTGAGTAATGTAGCTATTAGCTACTATATAGGTAGTAGATAACACATTTGTGCAAAATTGTTTCAAGTACTAATATCTCCTTTATCATTCCTTTTAGAGCATTGATTAATAGATAGTCCTCTACCGAAAAGAAAAGATAGCTAGTGTCGGAACTAAGGTATAGGTAACGTTTAGCATCGGGTAATCACAGCGTTTAGAGCTTTAACAAGCTCTGATTAGTAATATAAATATAGGGTTTACGATGATAGCTTATAGCGCTCTTTCTAAGCGCTAACAGCTCGATCCTAACAAGCTATCGCTCTGTAATTATTATATTTAATGCAACGATCGTATCCGATCGTCGCGTATAGTATTTATAATAGGGACTGTCCTAACTAGGTAGTTGGAGCAGATAGACTTCTATTTACCGATCGATTTACCTTTTGGTTACCCCTTTGTATATACATACAGAGACTACCGACAGTTTATCCTATATATATAAGGGCATAACCCCTTTATCTAACGGAATAGTTTTGCTCTTACGTACTTATTTCTTAGGATTCTCCTATTCTTTACCTATATATAGCTTTCTAAGGCTTATAAAGGAATAGAAGAATAAAGGGGGTGTGAAACGTACAAAATAAGCTATAGCGCTCTAACGGTTATAGCTTAGGCAAAACGGATTTCAGTTCTCGAACTACTAGATATATAGCTATATTCTAAGGGTGGACCCACTTTTGTGGATACCGCTGACTAAGCTATATATTCCACTATATAGCCTAGAAATAGCTTTAAAAGGCTTTTCTATTTTTAGATTTATGCCCTACTTTTGTAGAGACAGTCTTCTTAGGCTATATAAGCGCTAGAAATAGCCTTAAAAGGCTCTTCTACTAGGTTACCTACCTACCCTATACCTACCCTATACCATAGGAGCGAAAACAGAACTTACAGGAAAAGTTATGCGGCTTACCCTGCAGCTTAGGTGGCCGTGAGTCGATTATTTAAAATCGCCAGCTTATTTGGTTTTTCGGGAAGTGGCCATGCACCTACTAAGCCGCTCCTGCCGTATAGAAGGCAGGAACGGTCCCGGAGGGTATGTATAGGAAAGGAAATTGCAAAGCCTTACCTACTTAGACTAGAAATCAAGTTACTACGTTACCTACAACTATAAGCCTTATAGGCCTATAAGACCCACTGAAAGCCGTGATATATAAGCTTAAAGCCCCATAATATAGCGCTATAGCCTATAACTATACCGTTATATAAGGACTTTTATAAAGGGAATACAGTAAAGGGCCCTACTTTACTATATTAGCATATACCTAGGAAGTGCTATTTAGGCCATATCAACGCTGTTGCTGCCCCTACGTACCCTATACGACTACTACTAGTAGGCTATAGTGGTTACAGATCCTTATATAGGATTACCCATTCTAATACCTATATATAGCTTTCTAAGGCTTATAAAGGAACAGAAGAATAGAGGGGGTATTAAACGTATAAAATAAGCTATAGTGCTCTAACGGTTATAGCTTAGGCAAAACGGATTTCAGTTCTCGAACTACTAGATATATAGCTATATTCTAAGGGTGGACCCACTTTTGTAGATACCGCTAACTAAGCTATATATACCACTATATAGCCTAGAAATAGCTTTCAAAGGCTTTTCTATTTTTAGATTTATGCCCCACTTTTGTAGAGACAGCCTCCTTAGGCTGTATAAGCGCTAGAAATAGCCTTAAAAGGCTCTTCTACTAGATCACCTACCTACCCTATACCTACCCTACACCGTAGGAGCGAAAACAGAACTTATAGGAAAAGTCGTACGGCTTACCCTGCAGCTTAGGTGGCCATAAGTCGATTATTTAAAATCGCCAGCTTATTTGGTTTTTTTGGAAGGCGCCATGCACCTACTAAGGCGCTCCTGCCATATAAAAGGCAGGAACGGTCCCAGAGGGTATATATAGGAAAGCAAATTGCAAAGCCCTACCTACTGGACTAGAAATCAAATTACTACGTTACCTATAACTATAAGCCTTATAGGCCTATAAGACCCACTAAAAGCCGTGATATTTAAGCTTAAAGCCCCTTTAATATAGCGCTATAGCCTATAACTATACCGTTATATATGGACTTTTATAGAGGGAATACAGTAAAGGGCCCTACTTTACTATATTAGCACATACCTAGGAAGTGCTATTTAGGCCATATCATCAACGCTGTTGCTGCCCCTACGTACCCTATACGACTACTACTAGTAGGCTATAGTGGTTATAGATCCTTATATAGGATTACCCGTTCTAATAACCCTTTATACCCTAAGGAAACCATACAAGGGAAGGCATAAGAACAGGCGCAGAAGCTATTCAATCACCTGCCTATTGTTTTTTTTTTCTATTATGCGAGATCTATTATTTCCTTAGTATAAAAACGAGATTCTGCCTATAGATTTACTATTGTTAATACCTCTAACTATACCTATACTAAAAGTGCGACTGTAAGTGCAGGGTAGCGCATGTATAAATCACACGTGCAACTAAATTACTACTGTACTTTCCCTATAAGAACTCCCCTATTAAGTAGCTAGTACTATACGATAGATATAATAAGCTACTCCCCTATGTTTAACTCTTACTACTAATACCTACCTATAGGCTTACGGATATACCCTATATATACCCCTACTAACTATAGTACGACCGGCATTGTACAATAGTAATCAGATAGCCGACACCTAGTAGTCTTTATTAAAAAAAGAAAAGACTACTAGTATTAGAGTACCTATTATAACTGTAATGTATATGTTGCTAGGACTTAGATAATGTAGATCGTTAGGTAACCTAATAGCATAGATCGTTAGGTAACTACCTAACAATGTACATTAGACAGGGATCGTTGTATAGTATCTACCGTATAATAAAGGGAATATATTAGGGGCTAAAATCTCTTTACCTATATACCTAGAGAGATAGACATGAATTCACCACCTAAACTACCACTATGTACTAGTACGGAACGCTACGAACAAGTAGGTATATTATTAAGGGTTAAAGGGGCTAGACATCTATCTAATTCCTTTATACTTTTTAGGTCTATAAAGTCTATTACTGTTGATTGCGGTAAGGGGAATCAGGTGCTGATCCCCGTAACCGCGCAGCGCATGCGCACTTCGCTCTGGGGAATTGGGCGCACCCTGCGCCACTTGTACGACAGCTATAAGTGGCATACCCGCGCACCATATAATGGTCGCCAACGAGTGCTCTGCTTAACATATGTATTTAAGAGGTATGTAACTACCCTTTAGATAAAGGGAGATATGATAATCTAAAACTAGAACTTAAACTAGTATTTCCTTGCTATTTGCTTTGCTCTTTATTGTTTTAGATTACTACAATCTCTAAAAACCTACTAACATTGATTAATATTGTCTCTATATTTCGATATAGGGGTAACGTAGAGCAGTAAGGTAGTTAGTCAAGTATTTAACAACTTTAACTAAGTAGATTACGGTTTGCTTACTAAGGGCTGTCGATTAGGCAACTGAACAACTACCCTATTAACTTAGTAATATTACTTATAAGAAAACCGATACTATAAACCTACCCTTCTAGGCTAAGAAAGCTCGACCTAAGCTTTTAGACTAAGAAAGTATTGCTCGAGAGAATGCTACTAATACTATATCGTTAAGTAACTTTACTACAATCAACCTGCTATAGCTTCCTAAGATCTATCTACTTATAGACCCTTAGGAAAGGATAATACTAAGACGAACCTTTATTATATACTAAGTATTTTGTTAAGTATAGCCTAGGACCTTAAAAAGCATTTTAAACGAGAGTTCTCTACCTAGCTACCTATTGTAAACATCGATAAATTCGACGCTTAAGCCTACTATAGATCGCTAGAGTATATTGATCCAGAGTATAACAGTAATAAAGTGCTTAACTTATATACGCTCTCCTGCCTTAATACTTATAAGGGGTAATAATCTAAAGATCTATACTACGAATTCCACTTAGATTTCGAAGATTAGACAGCTAACTACTTTAATAAGTTGAACACTAAGCTACGATTATAGCTACGCTAAATACTTAATAATAGCCATATCCTAGTAGATAGATCAAAAGGGTAGAAGCTCTCTAAGAGATTTATAGTACTTACTAATAACCTATCTGATAATCCAGGGCCTAATATACTCTTCTAAATTCGTAGAATGTTAATCTAGGCTAAGTATAGATAGCTTAGAATAGTATCTCCTCCTACTTAAACGGAAAAGGGGAAGGAGATTGTACTAATAATAACCCGAGATTTCACTACTAGTTCCTGCTAAGAGGAGGTAATATAAGGGGATATGCAAGTTGGTAATATAACCGTAAATACTACTTAGTAATTCGAACTGGCAAGCAGCTTAATTATAAATAACAATTAACCGGCAAGCAGCCTAGGCCTAAGTATACGTTAAATAGCGGCCTAGAGTAGGATGCTTAACGCCGGTAACCGTAATAAGTTTGGAAATACCTTTTACCTGCTAAATCAGGAGCTATGGATAATATTTCCGATTTGTAGACTTAGAAGCGTAATAGGAGTAGGATTCCTGCTAGCTAATAAGGGCGCTAGCAAAGGCTATGGATTACTACTAACCACCTAAAGTGCCAGCTAAGGTTATAGCTAAGGTTATAGCTAAGGTAACTACTAAGGCTATAACTAGGGGACTAATTAAGGGGGATAACGAAACCCTATATAATATGCATAAACCCCTAGTATTAACCCTAACTATAGGCTAGAATACGCTTAACCTTAGATAAGTAATGAAGAGCAATACGCTTAGTATAAGTATATTATATATAAAAGCGCTAAGTATATAGCTATTCTACTAATCGAAATAGGCTGGATAAACGAGACGACTATTAATTAGAAGACCCTTATTGATTTTATCAAGTCTTAGGACTTAAAGGATAGCTATTCTAGGTCTAACAATGATATCCTTAATAATAAAGTTCGTTTCTTCTTCTACCGTTGCTAGATATTTTAGATCGATTATAGCCAGCTTAGTATTGTTTTTCCAAATGCTTTTTTAGAACAAGCCAAGGAATACTACTTATACTATATCCTACTTAGTATCTCTTTCGTTAAACTATATAATATCTTAAAGGGACACTTCAAGACAAGTACTAAGTAGAACAACTATCTGTATATTTAGAACACTATTACTTTCTAGTCTATATACCTTAAAAGCAAAAATAGTAATAAGTTAATAAAGGAAATTCTCTAGATCTTACTTAATAGACTCTAGCAAAGCTAATATAGGCTTAGTCTGCTCTATAACTATAAGGAATTCCTAGTTGCTAATATAATCTAAGCTTGCTAAGGAGTATCTAAGCTGAAGATTGCCCTATATAAACTATTAATAAGCTTTAAAGAGCTAGTAGCTATACTTTGTTAGACACTTAACGTTAAAGAGGCGGATTATATATATTGCTAATTCCTAATAGACTATAGGTTTATAATAATGAAAGCTAGGCCTATAAGAAACTATTAGGGTAACTTAATTATAGATTCGATCTTCGAAAGAAACCAGGCTATGTATATATAGTAGCCCGAAGGCGCTATAGGGTATAGAAAGCGAAACGAGTTTTGGCAAGAAGACTATAACAAAACCTATACTAAGGTAGGCTACTGGATTTGCAGCAAGCTAGATTACCGATCCTTTATATATAGCTAAGAAGAATAGGTAATAGCTAAGAGCAAATAGCTTAAACAGAAGGGTATTAACAGAGATTATAGACAATATACAGCGTTTCTCCTTAACTATAAGGGTTTAGACGATAAATATAATACAAAGGAAGAAGATACTAAGCTTAGAGTATAGGTAGATAACTATAAGACCGATTAAGCTTAAAGTAAAAACAAAGCACTAGCAATTAGTTTTAAAGAAGAATAAACAGTAGTAACTTACTTTGCAAACCAAGCTTTCCTCTATCTGATTACTAAGAGCGACTAGCTACGGAAAGATAGTAAAAAGGATATAGAGAGAACGGAAGCCGTTTAATTTATACTTGACAGGTATACTAAGGCCGAATTCTAAGGAATTATACCTAATATTAGGGCTACTGACGTTTTAACTGCTAGACTTCGATAATTCCTTATACTAAAAAAGATAATTGGATTACTTAAGATCAATAAGACATGCATAGGGGAAGCGAATATCCTTTTTAGGTCTAGGGATTTAAAACGATTACTTAGTATAGTTAGAGTAGAGCTTGATATTAGTTATACGACTTTCTATATATTAGAGACGCCAACCCTTTTTCTTATATATCTGAAAGATATAGACAAGCTTAGCATCTACCTTAATAATACGATAAACAAGCTTATATCTAAGTTAAGGAAGCACATGTATGTCTAGCGGAAATAGGAATACCTATAGATCTCTGTTAAAGGGATTAAACTGCTAAGTATAACATTTACTATAGACAATAAGCGTTCTATGCCTTTATAACTTATAGAGGCCGAGCTAAGGCGTATTTATCGACGCTATAGACACCTTATAGTTGATAGATTGTATAAACTACTGTAACGAGTGGATTACTAAGTAGAATATAGCACTATCGAGATAATTAACAAGTTCTACTATTTTTATTAGATTAAAAGAGCAGTACTATAACGATTTAGATTTCCATTATAAGATAACATTTGCTTTAACTTCGAGATTATTATAGACGTCTTGGATATCGATAGTTCTAAGGTACTATATATAGTTAATGCTACGACTTTATTCTAGGTAGCCTGCTTTTTAAACAATCTTTTAGCTAAGGAGATATAGGAGTAGCTAAAGGAATGTTAGATTAATATATACCTTAGACTACCCGACGTTTTACGCTATAACAAAGGTACTAATTTCAAAGTACGTAAGTTCTAGGCCAAGGCTAAGCTTATAGGTATAACTTGCCACTCTATACCAGTTAAGGTATACTAATTAGTCGGTAAGATCGAGCGGTATTATAGGCTACTAAGACAGGCTTACGACATTATTAAATCCAAAACTATAGGGACTTGCTTGAAAGAAGCATGCCTATAAGTAGTACTAAGTATAATTAACAATACTACTGGCCTGGACAGGCTAGTGCTAACGCTCTTAGTTTTCGGTATATACCTACGCCTAACTATAGACACGCTGCCTTCTCTATCTCAACTATGCTAAGCGGGCGTAATTCGGAAGGCTATAGCGCAATTGCGTATCCTTAACGATATAAGGACTATATAAGACGCTCTTATATAGTATAATAGACTAAGCGTAGAAGATATACTACTATATTTACTTAAGGTAGGTATAGAAGTGCTGGTATTCTAAGAAACCGATTAATAGACAGGACCCTATAAGGTAATCTCGGCTATAGATATAGTAGTAATCGTCGATATGGTTAATAGACCTATAGAATTTCGGAATATAGTAGTTAAACTATACTACTGGGAGCTAGCGTAGGACAAGTAAGCCGACCAAACTAGGGCTAAGTAGCTAGAGCTATTCTAATATCCCTAGCCTAAGTAACCTTGCTAGTATAGACAACCCTAAAAGAACCTAGTATCTACTAACAACTTTATTTTAGAAAAAGAGAAGCGTAACTACGATCTTGCGCTTAAACTACAAGCCGAAGGTAAGATTACCATACCTAGCGTGCTATTCTAAAAATCCAATAAAGTAAAACTAAACTCCCTTTTAGTAGCTAGGGTAATTAAAGTAATCTAGATACTAGTAGATATATTAAGCTACTAAATTTTCAAATTAAGAATCGTCTAGAAAGTAAAAGACAAGCTTACTATATTATGCGAAAAGTTACGTTTTATAGCTTAAGGATTTAGCGACAAAGATAAGAAGTATCTCCTTACTTAGTCGCCGACGATCTAGCGATATATATAGCAGCTTATACTCTTACTATTCCCGACGCTTCGAACGTACTTTAGTTTTAAGGTATAGGTATGTAATGTAATTCAGGTATATACCTAAGCTAAGTTATAGCTAGTAAGGAAAGTAATTCTTCTATTACCTAAGGAGCTTAAGATGCTCTATCTACCTTATACTATCTTACTTATTAAAACCCTATTGTATAGACTGGCTGAAGCTGGCCTATACTAGTAGGTAATATATATAAACTGGTATACTAAGTGCCTTAATCTTAAACTAAGCGCCTTTAACCTATGCCTTATAATTGGCAAGATATAATTCGGTAATAGGTTTGGAATCGTTAGCCTATAAACTAACGATACGCTTAATATCAGCGAGCAAGCCTTTACCAATAAAGAAAAGCTTAAGTTGGATAAGGCCGGCTTTAAGTATAAGCTACTGGTATTTTTGACGGATAACTCGATTATAGACTTCAACAGATATAGGCTTAAAACAAGTATAGATGCTATTAAGATTCGGCAAAAGGGGCAAGCTATGTAACTCGAACTTATAGACCTAAAAGGAGAAACGGCAAAGTAAGTATATATCGATTAACGCATATGCAGCGCCTATATCGCTATAATTTGCCAGCTAGAAGCGACTTTTAACTTGTTAGTAGCAGTATAATCAACTAAGCCTGGTATAACTGAGATTGCCCAGCTTAATATTCAGCTATAATGGCAGATTGACAATAATACCTACAGACTGTGCTATCTGCAATTTGACCTTAAGATAGCTAAGCTCTTTATCTTTATAGACAGATTATTCGCTAATAATATAGATATAATATCGTAAATTAGGTTCGTTATTATATTCGGCAATAAGACGAGTAGTATAAACGAGTTTAACTTATATAGCAATATCGTATACTGGTCTTCAACCAAGTACAAGCGGGTAATACGGAGCATTCTAGTAAGTAAGATATATAGTATAGTAAGTAGGTTCGATCTTGGGTATATATTATACTAGACGCTTGCTAAGGTCTACTTACGTCTAGGCCTACCCTCGCCACTACCAATTGTCATATATATAGATTCGTTCAGCTTATACAAATGCCTGGTAAAGCTTGGTATAACGGCGGAGAAGCGCCTTATAATCGACATAATAGCGCTGCGCTAGAGCTACGAAAACCGTAAAATCGTAGAAATCAGGTGGATTAGTAGTAACGACAACCTAGCCGACGCTATAACTAAACGTACGCCGAACAAGACGCTTAAAAAGCTCGTTACTGCTAATACAGCTAAGATTAGAGTAGATAGCTAGGTTTAACAACTAGCCGAATAACAGGAAGAGTCTATATAACTTAGGGTAAGATCGCTTGTATAAAAGATAAAGATTGCCAGGACAATTCATTTATATTTATAGCATAATAAGGAATATAAGGCAAAGCGTAAAACGATCTTAATTTATACTTTTATAGCTGGCGCGATATACGCGTTAGTGCCCTCTACCCTCTAATTACGATAACAAAACATCGATAGCCTTATCTATAACGGCTATCGCCATAAGCTTTTTCTATATAGGCGTTATGCCCGCTATAGGCGCCCTATGCTTGACAAGAGTACGCGCCTTGTTTACTAGGGCTAAAGCGCACTTAGTACTATTACGCTATATCTTCCAATCCTATAACCAATAAGTATTCCGATTAAACAATAGATAATACTAAAGATTAAGACTTACTTTAGCCTTTGTGGCTAGGTTAGAGCGGAGCTCTAAAAAGCAGTCCGAGAATAGGCGGACTAACTTAGGGCTACGATATACATTAGGAATAATAAGATAATAGAAATAATGTATGAATAGAACTTACATTAGTATATATAAGTACCTGGATAAGCACTGCTAGTACTAGAGGCTATAGCCCAACGTACGGTTATAGTACGCCATATGCAGCGCGAAATTGCTGGACTTGTTAAACGAGTCCTTAATACCTGCTAAAAGCAAGTATAGACAGCTAAGGCAAATAACGGCGTATATAGCACTATATAGGCTACGAACTTTATATATATTAGTAATATTAATAATAAGGATAATAAGAGTAAGACGCTTACCCTCCGGTTTATACGTATAAATGCGTAATAACCTTTTATAAGGCTTTATATAGTCTGATGTATAGCATATACAGTAGCTAGAGCGGATAACAGAGTTGTCCGAGCTTTCGCCGGACGACAAACTTGCCATTACTGCTACTGGTATTACTACTGGCGGTATAGGCGCGCTTGCAGCAGCGTATAGCGCCTTGTACTATATATATATACAGCTGCTAACGCCGTCTTCTTCGCAGCTGGCAATGCAGGTAGAGCATGCTTAGTACGCTTAGAGAGACGCGCTTTATATATAGCGATCTCCGTCTTATATACTACCTCCTCCTCTACCTCCTCCTTACACTAGAGCGTAGCAGCCTACTTAAGCAGAACGCGTATACGTACGATTAGCCCCTTAGAATCAAGGGGCGCGGAGTCGGCGTTAGTATAGCCGCCTATAGACTTAGGCTATATAGTAAGTACAGCTATGTCTGTAGTATCAGGATCGTTACTATTATTATTATTATTATTACTGTTGTTACTGCCTACTATACTCTTCTAGTTGCTGTTATCGGCAATAGTACGCTTAGATATATCCTTAGATACATTATTATTACCCTCCTAGGCAAGATACTCGTCAAGAGCGTCAGTTATAAGCGTATTAAGGGCGTTGCTGCCCTTATCCTTAGTATATATATAGGCGTCGCCGCCCATGCTCCTATAGGAGCACCTACTCTACTTATTATTAAAATCCAATACTATAGACAATAAGATTAGTACGCTTAAGCATAAAGGCCAGTACGCTCGAGCATCAGTATATAAAGGTAAGCAACTTACTTATTGCTACTAGTACTACTAATACTACTGCTGTTATTACTACTACTGCTACTACTATTGTTGTTACTACTACTGCTACTGCTAGTGCAGATCGTAGGGAGAAAGAGAACAGGTAGTATATAGTAGAAGAACCTACCTATTTATAGGTTTGGGGTAAGAGCGTTTGGAGTTTGCAATTAGCTAGCCTAGAGCTCTGATTTTTCCTATTATGATTCCTATTTAGGACTACAAGCTTTTGCAACAATAGTTGCCGGCGCAACGTACTTACTATTACGCTGTTTAGAGGCGTATATAGAAGGTGCTAAAGTCGCGCCTTCTATACTAGGGATTAGCCAGCAGAATCCAACATTCTAATTAGCAAACGAAAAGTTAAGTAATTAGGATTTCCTATTCTAGTAACAAGGAGAGCAAAGTAATCTAGGATTTCCTATTCTAATTAACAAGGCGCTAGCGCAGTTACAAAAGAAGAGTTACCGGTATTAATTATAGTAAGGGGAATCAGGTGCTGATCCCTATAACCGCGTAGTATATGCGCACTTCGCTCTAGGGAATTGGGCATACCCTGCGCCACTTATATAACAGCTATAAGTAGCGCACCTATGCACTATATAATAGTCGCTAACAAGCGCTCTGCTTAACATATATATTTAAGGGGTATATAACTACCCTCTAGATAGAGGGAGACATAACAATCTAGAACTAGAACTTAAACCAGTATTTCCTTGCTGCTCGCTTTGCTCTTTATCGTTTTAGATCACTACGATCTCCGGAAACCTACCAACAATTACCTTACTTATAATATACCTAAGCTACTCCTTAAAGTCAATCTACTACTCTAGCTAAGAAAGGAGGATTTAGCCCTTCTTAGTTATCTTTTCATTATTTTTATTACTTGATATAATAGTAGCTACTAAGGTATATTCTTTAATATTATAATAATAATATATATACTAATAGTAGTCTTATCTATACTAGGCTAATAACTTCTAACTGTTAATTGTTAGATTTTATATGTCTAAGTACTAGATTATATATCCTAATCTAGTCTATAATCTCTATCTCTAGTCCTAACCTACGCTCTAGCGCCTATTATAGAAATTTCCTTTATTCCCCCCTACTACGTTTATAGACCTGGAAAGGAGGCTTAATCTATTTCATATAGGGAAACGTAGCTACATCTACCTTAATTAACAGGGCCTCCCTATGCCCTACTCCCATCAGGGATTCTAGAGTTCTACCGGAGCGACATAGGCGTCTGTTGTCCAACATCCCCCTCTACTATACTTATATACCTAGAAAAAAAGGCTTAATCTATATTATATAGGGGAACGTGGCTATATCTACCCTAATTAACAGGGCCTCCTGTTGGAATCTACGGGCTCTGTGATTGATTCTATATGCCGATGTATGTTCTGTCTCCTTGACCTACGCTCTAGCCGCCTAGGGTAGAGATTTTCTCTGTCCCCCCTGTAACGTTTATAGGCCCTAAAGTAGGCTTAACCTGCTTGATATAGGGAATTATGGCTATATCTACCTTAATTAACCAGGGCCTTTTTATACCCTGCTCCCGAGTTAATAGGTAAACCTGTGCCCTACTTCTGTTAGGGATACCGAGGTTCTACTAGAGCAATACAAGCGCTATATTGTCTAACATACCCCTAGGTCTAGGTTTGCAATAGTAATCCCGGGCCTTACTATAAGGCTCTTCTTTATTAACAACGTATTTAGCAGTAATATACGCTTATAGTGCCTATATTCTAGGATTATAGAGGTTATAGCCGGACTTTATAGGCAGCGATATAGTCTTTTTCTTAGTAACTACTATTAACACCCCTAAGGTCTCTATTCCCTAGTTATACAGTACTTTCTAGGCTAGTAGAAGGGTAGTTATTCTACTGCTTAATTAGAAAAGGGATTATACTAATAGGTAATACTTAGCTGCTCTATTACCTTACTATCCTGTTCTTCTATAAGGACTTATTAGGGTACTCTGGATTGTTAAGATCAGGCTTTTAATAGATATTACTAGTTACTAACCTAGATAGGGTCTAGGAAAGTTAACTACTCCCTCCCTAACCTACTTTCTTTACTAATCTTAAAGGTACTTTCTTATAAGGGAAACTATTAGGCTTTTTTTAACTATTATAATCTTATTTCTAGAGATACCTAACGGTTATTACTATAGTCTGATATCTAGGTGGTTAACCGGTGTAATACCTTACTTTATTAGAGGCTACTAGGTTGCTGTTTAGCTTAGGAACGCTTATCTCTTTTGCTATGCTCTCTTTACCTCTGCTAATCTTATAGGTACCTTGTAAACTACCTCTAGCATTATAAATACTAGCCTCTTACTTTAGTAGTAACCTCTTCTTTGCTCCTTATTATCTCTATAAAGGCTAATCTAGGTAATAAGGCAGTTAAACTAACGTAGCGAGCCTTGCCAGATCTAAAGGTCCGGGTATACTGCCCTTTCCTATTTAGGTTAAGGTATACTGCCTTTTCCTTAGGGTATACTGCCCTAGCTTCTCTTCCTAGTTAGAGTATACTACCCTTTCCTTCTTATTTTTATTATAGGTATACTACCTAGCTTCTTTCCTTACTTTTGTATTTTACATCTATATATATTAAGGGTTGTTGATTAGTAAGGGTCTGCTGCCTCTTTCTTCTTAGTATTAGGGTATACTATCCCTTTTTAGGGAGAAGGAAGTAGAAGTTAAAGGGAAAGGGCATGATTTTTAACTGCCTATGTTATTGCTCCTTTTATACAGTAGCTGGTTAGGTGTAAAATCTACTTGCCTCCTTTAGAGCTCTAAAAATTTCCTCCTTCCTATAAATGCGTTTTTATCTTTCTATACCTGCCTTTCTTACTATAAGGCTTCTTATAATTGCTATATTTAGTTTTATAAGTTTTTCTAACTTCCTTTTATTATAGATATCTATTTAGAAGGAGGAGTTGGTTCTAGAGCAGCCTACTACCTTAGTTGTAGGAGATTTGCCCTTATTAGGCTAGAAACGCGGTTTATCCTTTTATCTTGTCTTTCCTAGGTAGTTCTCTTAATAGCTAACAATCTATATCTAGTCTAGTTTGCCTAGGACAACGATAAGGATAATGACATTATAGTACTACTATTATCGAAAAAGCTACGTTTTAGGGATTTAGGTCTATTACCTATGCCGGCGGCTATTACCGCCCTAGTCTTAATAGTCCCTAGGGTATGTTCGCCGGCGGCTAGTGCTAGGGGGCCGGTAATACCGGTCTATAAGAAGCTGGTTATAAGTAAGCTAGTATTAAGCCTAGCCTTATAGTCTATGCCTATAGAGGCATTACCATCTATATTACCGGCGGTTTCTACTATCTAGGACAGTAAGCTATATAAGGTATACTATAAGCGCTATCTTATACGCTTGGTCTTATAGGCAGATTCTGGCGATTTTTCCCCTCTAGCGCTGTATATAGCGCAGCTTAGTCCCTACGTTTCTTCTTGGTTATAGTATTTAAATTGCTCTTTTTGCTAGTATCTATATATCTCTTATAAGTCTAGCCTATATACCCCCTTAGTACTATTTATACTAACCTACGTTTCTAGCGGACAACGATAAGATCTTAGTAGTAGTATAGGCCTATTAGGCTTATATTATTAAATACTCTTCTAGTATTATAGCCCTAGTAGTAAGTTACCCTATAATCCTATCCTACTATACTTCTAGTCTATCCTAACTATCCTTGTCTAGACGTTATATACTCTTATTTAAGAGTATATTAGCTTAATCTAAGAGCTATAGATATAAAAACAGGCTATAATTATCTAGAAGAAGGAAGAGAGGAAGGAGAGAGGGAAATAGATAATAGTAATAGAATCTAACAATAATAACAACAATAATAGGAAGAGCGTACTACAGGCTACTAACGTAGCTATAAAGGAGGATTCTACTGCTACTCTAGCGTACCCTAGGACTTCTAGCTAGGCCCTAATTAATTTTACGCTTATGGATTATAATAGCGATGTTTAGGTTAATAAACCAGTTTCTTAGGGTGCTCCCTTCTATACCTACTACTAAGTCTCTATATCTTGGCCTTCCTTTTTCTACTGCTTCTCGATCTTTTCTTTCCTTTCTACTATACTAACCTACTTATAGAAAGTAGTAAAACTGTTATTTGTAAGAACTTTCGTTAGGCTATCTGCTAATTATTAATCTATTAGTATATAGTCTATAAGAACCCTTTCTATAACAACTTCCTACTAGAGCTAGTAATTCTTAATATTGATATACCGGAGCTTCATTTTTAGTATTTCGTCCTTGGTTACCAGTCTTATAGTTTAAGTGTTATTATAGAATACTTATATACTATACTCCCTTTTAAGACCGATTCTAAGATTGTAGATTAGGCGGCAGAGATAAAGCGCTTCTTATACTACTTCTACTATAGATACCAATTCCGCTTCTATAGTAGAGGTTATTATATAGGTCTGCTTACTTGCCCTTTAAGCAACTAGCCTACTAAAAAGCTTAATTACGTATCCTTAAGAGCTTTTCCAATTAGCTATATTATCGGCAAAGGAAGTATTATACTAAACCTTATATATATCTCTACCCCTAAGCTAAAGGTACTGATTCCTAGAATAGTATAGGTAGTTAAGGCAATAATCTACCGCTTTACAATACTCTAGACCTAGGTTTATAAGAAATCTCGATAATCTTAATATAGTAAAGGCTATATTAACCCTTATAAATACTGCTATATATATTATTAAGCTAACTTTTCTCTAGTACAACTTTATCTTGGTATTTATTACCTGCCCTAGGTTACTCTTTAATTCTTCTAGTACTATAGAAGAGGTATATCTCTATACTATTAGCTTAATTGCCTTGCTCCTAATTACTAGGTTGTCTACTAATCTAAAGATTTTCTTATAGTATACTACCTATAAGAGATAGATCCTATAATACTCCTAATCCTAAATAACTTATAGCCTAAGAAACTAGTTCAGCTTACTACTACTGGTTATCTTATACTTCGACTAGAGTAAGCTTATTAGGCCTTTAGTAAGGGCTTTATACCTTTTATAGTATACTATTGTTATATCGTTTATATAGAAGAGAATAAAGACTCCTCCCTTTTAAAAGATATACGGTTTATAGGGTATTATATTAAGCCTAAGATCTTAAAGAATACTACTAAACTCTTTATACTATAGGCAAGGTGATTCCCGAAGTCCGTATAGTACTTTCTTTAGCTTATAGACTATACCCTACTTCCTTTAACCTACTAGGAGTCTTATATATATATCCTGGTTAAGGCAAGCATTGCAAAAGGCGTTTAAAACATTAAACTAGATTAGCTCTATATTGAACCTTACTACTACTGCTATTAAGATCTAAAAGGACTTTCTAGCTAACGTTACTATATATATATCCTTCCTTAGGGTCCCTTATCATTAATTACCTTAGACTACTAACCTAGCCTTAAACTTCTCTAGGTAATTATACTTATTAATTTTATATATATATACCTATATATTATCTAAGACCTACTTGCCCTATACCTTAGCAATTGGTATTTCCTCCTATGTTTCTAGATATATAAGAAGGTGCTGCCTTTCGGCTTCCTTAAAGTACTTCCCCTATAAGTGGCTTTTAAGGTTCTAGTATAGCTTAAGCATTAAAGGCAGCTAAGACAAGTAAATAGTACCTAGCTTAAAGTCCTTAATACTTAGGATCTTAGATATTAGTATATTTCCTTTTGTCTTAGGGTCTTTATTTATAAGCCTTCTAGTAATAAAGGAGGCCCTCTAGGTAAGGCAATCTCCCTTTATAATAGCGTTAAGGAACTACCAACTAAGAACTCGATCCTTAAAACATACTATAAGGTATGCTCCTAGCGTGCCCTACGCTACTAGTAGGGGCATGGCTTCTAGAGTCGGATATAGAAGCAGGCTGTCATGGCCAGAGCAAAGATGGGTTGTGGAAAGATGTTGTTGTATATAGGACAGAAGGTCCTGGTGTAAAACAAAGCTATATATGTATAGGATAATAACGGACTGTGATAGCACCCTACCCTAAAACTATAGTTGTCTTTAACTGTAAATAATAATTGTATATAGTAGTGTTATGTATATTGTTGTTTAGTTGTAAGTATATTGCTTCTGGCTTGTGTCTAAAGGTAGTAGTACTGGGACCTATATATAGGGTTAAAGTAACAGTACTAAGGCCTATATGTTTCTAACCTATATCTAGGCTTATACGTTTTAACCTACCTTCCTTATTAGGTGCTATAGCCTACCTATTAGGCCTACCTTCCCCATTAAGCGCTAGACCTACCTGTTGCTAGGCTAAATACTAGCGTAGCGCTAAAGCTGCCTTTCTATATATCTGATACTAGCCTAAGTTACTATTAAGTTATTAAAATTTTCTCCCCTATACATCAACTGTATAATCTTACTAGCTTCTATTAAGAGTTGTCGCTAACTCTTTGCAGCTATAGCCCTAACTCCCTAATCTGCTCCTTTAGTAAAGGAGGTTCTATATAAAGTGTATATTAGATCTGTTATTTTTAATACAACGAAGGCTTTATAACGTAGTAGGCCTATTAATATCTTTTCCATAGAGCCTTGTATAGTAACCACTGCTAGAGGGCAGTAGTATAAACACTATATAAAGCAGAAAAAGGCTAATTGTTTAGCGGTATGTTAAGGAGCTGTTAGCAAGTTAGGGGTAATACGGTACTAACGTCTATAGTAGCCTATAGGGGTTCTACAGTATAAGATAAAGGAGTATATACCTATATACCATATTACTAAGAGATTCTTTACTATATTAACGATAGATGCTAACAGACCTATTAGGAATATGCAGTATTATTTCGACTAGCTAGATCGGTCCTAGGTTACTATAGCAGCGTATTAGCTGCTATATAACCTTGATACTACGACTAAGGTATATTACGTAAAGTATAGTATGAATAGGATGAAAGTCTTTTCTATAGTAGGTGGCCTATAAGGTGGTAGCTAGGTAGAGGTTCGGTTGTAAGTTGGAGGCTAGTTGCTAATATATTATATAGGAGAAGATTGTTATATATGAAAATTTCATATAGAATCGTTGTTAGTACTATACCTATATTGTACTGCCGCTTGCCCCCTAGGGCGTTAACAAGGCTACAGGAGATTTTACGTACTATTATAATATTTGGTTTTATTAGACGTAGCCCGGCCTTAACGTATATAATAGTTACTATATAGTTGTAGTAGCCTTGAAGAAGAGGCTGGTTAAGGCGCTATATAATAGTACTAAGCCTTGTTACGGGGATACTTAAGCAGTAGCCTATACAAGCGTCTATACTAAATTAGTTAGGTGGTTGTTTCGTGGAATATAGGGTTTTTTTATGCCCTGCTATTCTTGTATA
Organism: Phyllachora maydis; assembly: GCA_029339225.1. Lineage (NCBI taxonomy): Eukaryota > Fungi > Ascomycota > Sordariomycetes > Phyllachorales > Phyllachoraceae > Phyllachora > Phyllachora maydis. The sequence continues at coordinate 5,705,679 of JAQQPM010000004.1, forward strand.
TTTTGTACTAAGTCGGTGCTGAGTTGTTATAGCGTTATAAAATAGGTAATCCCTACTCTTAGAACTAATCTAGTAGGCTAGGCTTAGTAGGGTATTTAGTATGAAAATCCTATATATTACTTGTATAGCCTTGAATATTTGTTACCGGTTCTTAGGTAGGTTTATAGGGTTTTAGCTATTAGATCTTATATTTAAGGGTGCTGTTTCCAAGGTAAGAGTTGAGTATTTTGTCAAAGTACTACTTAATCTCCGGTTTAGGGCCTTTGTTAGATAGGACAGCTCTATAAGGTAATAAAAGTAGGTTTATAGAATATCAGCCTAGTAGCCTTTTAAAGGTAAGTTAGACTAGAGATATATAGAAGATAGGGAAGACCTTATATAGGGGTAGGATATACACTGCTACTGCCTGTCTATATACCTTGGATACCCTTTAAGGGCTAAGCTACTTATAGCTAAGCTTCTTAAGTAGCCGACCTTGTTAAATATTAGTAGTACTAACCTATACCTTATCTCTAACTTTATATTAAACCGAGTTCTAGCGTTTTTTATTTATAGTCTTAGCTATATAAGTTTAAGCTTGTTCTATAAATAGTTCAGTATAGTTAGCTACTTTTTATAGTCTTTTATAGATAGACTAGGCATTTAGGAACTCTTTTTATTTGATATTAGTATATAGGGGAGTTATAGGTAGCTTAGGTTCAATGTCTATATTGGGGTACTATCTATAATTAGCAAAGAATAGTATAAGACAGGTCGCCTCTAACTTATAGTTGTTATTTACAAACTCTACTAGGGGTAACCAGTCTACTTAATCGTCTTAGTAGAACGAAATAAAAGCTTATAGGTACTATTCTAGGTAGGTATTTATAATTTCTATCTATCTATTAGTTTTAGGGTAAGTTATAGAGGAGTATTATAAGGTAATTTCTAAAAGGCAGTAAAGTTCTCTCTAAAAGGTACTAACGAACTAAGTACCCCTATCTAATATAATATAGTCTAGGGTACTATAGAGTTAGAAGATATTTATAATAAAGATAGAGGCGAGTATAGTAGTAGAAAGGTTAGGTATTATAGCGAAGTGTCTTATTTTTGTTAGTCTATTAACTATAACTAGAATATACTAGTAGTTAACTCTATATTAGTAGTAGGTTGGAAAGGGTAAGATATAATTGATACTTATTATAGTCTAAGGCTAGAAAGGGACTAGCAAAGGTATAAGGAGGCCTGGTAAAGCTCCTTTAGTGTTCTTAGTATAGCGGTAAATATAGTATACTATGATAAATTACATAATATCTTACTTAATATAAAGCTAATAATAGGAGTGTTATAGGAGTTCTAGTGTCTTATTATAGCCTGGGTACCCTACTGGTAATAGACTATAGTTTCTATAAATAACTTATAGCCTTATCTTATTATTAGGTAGGATAAAAAGATAGTTGTTAATATAAAGTTGGTTATAAATTACTATATAGTTGGCTATAGCAGCCTATAGGAGCGGTCTAAGCTTAGGCAGAAATATATAGCAATTAGGGTCCTAAATACAGTTTAGGAGCCTCTAAGAATCCTAGTAGTTGGAATAGGTAGCCTAAATAATAGAGTTGATTAGATTAGATATATTAAGTATAAGGAGAAGAAGAGGAGGGACAGTAGTAAGTCGGACGTAACCCTATTTAGAATTTGGAAGTAAAACCTAAGATCTCTTTGTAATCTAGGCGTCTGATAAATCTAAAGAAGTTGCTAGGGAGTTGCTAAGGCGTTAGGAGAGGGCGTCTGGTATAACGTAGTTGCTGCTAGGCCTATAGGTGATTTGGAATTAGAAATTACCTAGGAATTTAGACTACTAAACTTACCTTTAGTTAAGGATTTTTGTTATATAAAAGTACTATAGGTTTTTATAGTCTATAAATATTTCAATAGAGCGGTCTAGGCTCTATAGTTCCGGTCTTTATTCCTTAAACACTTTGATAATAGCTAGGAGCTCCTTATTATAGATCTTATAGTTGTATTCTACTAGTATATATTTTACAAAGAAGAAGGTAACTAGGTATAAAACCCTTTTTAAGTTATATTAGGATAGTATGCCTTCTAAGGCCTAGTTAGATATATCTATCTCTACTACTATCCTATAGCTAGGGTTAAAGTATTGTAAGATAGGCGCTATAGTAAAAGCCTGCTTTAAGCGTTAGAAGGAGGTTTCCTTCTAAGACGAATTAGACTATAGCCTAGTCTAGGCCTTATTATAGTAAAGAGATGTCAATAGACGTACTATAGATAAAAAGCCGAAGATAAAACGTTAGTAGTAATTAGAGAAGCCTAAGAATCGCTATAGATCCTATAGTAATTCTAGGCAGGGCTAAGACGTAATTGCTTTAATCTTTTTAGGGTCTATAGAGATGCTAGATATCGAAATAATAAGTCTAAGGTATTATATCTAGGTAGTATAAAAGTTGCACTTTTTAATATCTACTATAAGGCCTGTATTTATTAGCCTTATAAGTACGTTATAGATATATTAGGTATAGTTTATAGGTATATTACTGAAGATAAGAATATTGTCTAGATAAGCGGTTATATATTTGTCTAATATGTTAAATAAAGTATGGTTAATAAAGTGTTACTAAGTGCTAGGCGTACCTATTATGCCGAAATTTACTACTAAGTACTTAAATAGGCTAAAACAGGTAGTAAATACAGTCTTCTATTAATTACCAGGGGCGATTTGGATCTGGTTAAATGCCGCTATAATATCGAGTTTGGTATATATTTTTGCCTGGTATAATATATCCAACGTTTCTCTAATAAGTAGAATTGGATATCGATTTTTGATTATTATGTTATTTAGGCCTTAATAGTTAATATAGACTTATACTCTACTACTAGGCTTCTTTGCTAATAGTATTGGTATAGCTGCTAATGATATACTGCTTTATATAAAGCCCTTAGAAAGATGGTTATCTAGGTATTTCCGGATTACTAGGAGCTCTTAGGAGCTTATAGGGCGGTATTAGGTAGCTAGTAGTAACTTACCTAGGATAAGTTCGACTTAGTGATTAAAGGGACAGTAAGGTAGTAGTATTTCTAAGTTTATAGAAAGAAAAGCTATAATTAAGTTGTGATATATAGGTAGTAAGAGTTTCCTAATATCGGTCTTTAAAATAGGCAGGTTGATTTTAAGGTACTTTTTAATATCCTTGTTAGATACCCTAAAGAGATAAGAAGGAAAGGCGTTAGTATTGTCTAGAGTTAGGAATAAGTTAGTAGTAAACCCTCTTTAGAGTAATATATCTATTACTATATAGAGTTCTGCTATTAATATACTAGAGATGCTAGAGTCCTTTACGAAAGATAGAAATAGTATAGCAGATAGAAGCTATAATTTAGAAGGATCCTAGTTAGTAATTAGAGGGGAGTTAGAGGAGCTTTAGGTAGGTATTAGAGGGTCCTTATTCTAGAGTATAACTAGTGTCCTTCTATTAAAGGTTATAGTACTAGAAGCCTAGTCTAGTAAAGGATTATAGGTATAGAGCTAGGGAAGGCTAAGAATTATATCTAGTCTAAAAGAGCTTAGAGGCTAGATATATAGAGATAATAGCTTAAAAGCATAACTAGAATTAGGGTAACTAAACTAATAGTCTAGGATATAGAAATCTATAATAAGACTGGCCTACTTACTATCTATAAGATATAAAGGGTAAGGTAAATCTAAAGTAGATTGCTTTAACCCTAAGCGATCTACTATAAAGGAATTAACGAATCTAAGCGGAGGATAACTAAAGTTAATAAGGGTTTAGAGGGGGACTGTCTTGCCTTATATATATACTAAAGTAGCAAAAAGCAAAGAAGAATTAGTACAAACTATACCTAAGGTAATAACGAACTTCGGATTAAAGGTGAAAGGCCTAGGATAATAATCTAGTATTCCTAGGCCTAGGCTTTTCCCTTAGAGTTTAGTTATAAAGCTATAGCTAAGATAGTAGTAGGTTAGTTCTTCTTTGCTTTATAGTTATAGGTAAGATAGCCTAGCTTACTATAATATAAGTAGAGGCAGTTGTTAATTCTATAGGCCTTTTTCTTAAAAGAAAGGTAGGAACCTAGGGGTAGGATAGCTTCTAATACTATAGGGTTACTATTATTATAAAATCCTAATTAAGGAGGTAGTACTAACCTAGAGCTGATTTAGGATTAATACTGTTCTATAGTAATGTTGTTTTAGAGCTTCTAGTAAAGCTCTATCTACTTTATAAAGTCTATAGGGCTAGGTTGGTCTACTATACTAACGATATTATAGTATAGCTTCTAACCTACTTTCTGTTAGAGGTAGGTAACGCATTATATAGGGGTCTAGTTGGAATATTTATAGAGTTATACTAGCTTTATTAGGAAGTTGGTAAATAAGAGCTTATCCTTATCTATATTTAGTTTCTTTAGTTTAGTAAGGCTAATAGTATTAACATCTTCTATAAGATACTAAGGGTCTAGTAACGTAAAAATATCAGTAATATATATAATTATAGAAGCGTTAGAGGGGAGGCTATAAGCTAGTATAACTAGCTTATCTACTTCTAGGTAAATTTGCTAATAAGGTTTGCTACTAAGATATTATAAGATATAGAGGACTTAGACTAGGGTATCTAGGAAAAAAGCTTTATTAATGGTAAGCTTTACTAAGACCTAGGACTTCTAGGTAATATAGGCTATCTACTGTTTAATAGAGTTTATAGAGGTTCTATTAAAGGTTAGAGGATTAATACTAAGGAGTTAGGATAGAGTTATATAACTTATTAAGATAGGAGCCGGAGGGGGCTAGGAAAAAGTAGCTAGAAGGGGGGCGGAAGAGGCCTTAGGGGAAGTTATAGCTAAGTTAGTAGAGATACTTAAAATTCTGGAATTCATAGCTTATAGGAAATAGAGTAGTTGATTATTACTAGCTAAAACGGGGTTAGCTAGGTTGGTAGCTGGCATTTCTAGGGAGCCTAGTACCCCTAAGCCTTATACTTAAAGCTAGTCTTCTACTGATTAGTTGCTATTAGTTGCTATTATAGAATCGGTAGTAACTTATAGTTAAAGTGTATATAGAAATAAAGGGATTTGTTAAATCGTTTATCGAAATGGACTTTTAACAAGAGGTTTTCTTTACTTACTAAATCTTACTAATTTAGCAAGAATATATAGGTGCAACAAACTGTTATAGCTAGAGCAAAGATAGGTTATGGAAAGATATTGTTATATATAGGACAGAAGGTCCTAGTGTAAAACGAAGCTATATATATACAGGATGACAACGGACTGTGACACAGGCAAGCCTCTATATATTAAGGTTCTTATATTGCTTCTACCGAATTATCTAGTTCTGTATTATCTATAAGGTTAGGTATATTAATATCCTCTTTCTCTTCTTCTTCTAATTTATTACCTAGGTCTATTACCCCTACTTTATAGGGTATATCCTAGGCAGGGATATCAGCTACTATGGTATTTAGATTTTCGGATTTTACCCTTTTCTCGATCTTAGTAAGCTACTCTTTTAGCCCTTTTAAGCTTAGATCTTTTAGCCTGACTATAAGGTACTTCTTAGACCTGTTAAATACCACTTTCTTATGAAAAATCACATCCTAGGTTACTATAATCTTATTAGTTTAAAGGTTCTAGATTCGATAAATATTCGTTGAGTTATATCTGATTAGGTATCTAAGGAACACTCTTAGAGTAAACCTCTTTAGCTTATTCTTCTTAAGCTATATATCTACTTCTAATATAAAGGCTTAATATAGGAAAACCTAGAGATACCCTTACTATAGCTTAATAGGCGTTGCCTCTTTAGTACCTACTAATTCTATAAACAAATAGAATACCTTATATAGGGTTTTCTACTTTAGCTAATACCTTAGGGTATAATTTAAGAGATATACTACTGTTCGAAATACCTTAGCTACCTTGTCTAAGGGTAAGTTAGTCCCTACTACCATTGCTTTTACATACTTTTTTAGAATGCTAGCAGCTCTTTCTATACCTCTATTCTAATCTTAAGTCTAAGAAGCAGAGAGATTTGTTGGACAACGTGGCGCTCGTGTCGCTCTGGTAGAACCTCGGTATCCCTGACAGGAGCAGGGCACAGGGTTGCCTTATTAGGCTCGGGAGCAGGGTACAGGGAGGCCCTGATCAATTAAGGTGGATATAGCCACGATTCCCTATATTAAGCAGATTAAGCCCACTTTAGGGCCTATAAACGTTGTAGGGGGGACAGAGAAAATCTCTACCCCGGGCAGCTAGAGCGCAGGTTAAGAGAGAATATAGATTAGGATATAGAATCGATTAATTAGAGACTATAGATTCTAACAATTAACAGTTAGAAGTTGTTAGCCTGGTATAGACAAGCCTAGTATCAGTATATATATCATTATTACGATATCCAAGAATGTACCTTAGTAGCTGCTATTATATCGAGCAACAAGAATAATAAGAAGGCCGCTAAAGAGGGCTCTATCCTTCTCTTTAAGCCAGAGTAGTAGATCGACTTCGAGTAGTAGCTTCGGCGTATTATAAACAAGGTAATAGAGTTTATAGACCTAAATAATACTAAGGAATTAGGTAGATGTCTGGTCTTTCTAACCCTCGATGATATACCTATTCTTAGGTTATTAACCGCCTATATTAAGACTACTTGTTAGACCTACGTTCGCCAGTATTACAGCCTTACTTAGGGAGCGTAGCTTATAGAAGAGTATATCGAGTAGGCAAACACTAACAGGCCTTCTCCTCTTCCTAGTAAGCGTATTATATATACCGATTTGACTGCTAATAGGAGGGCTATCTTCTAAAGTATATTAATAATGTACAACACTGCTATAGTAAACTGGAAATATAACTAGGATAACGTTATAGAGGTTAAGAAGTGGATTAGGGAGTATATCGAGATTTATATGCTAAATCTATACTACCTACCTAAGTAAAGCCTTTACTAGTAGTATTAGAACCTTACTAAGTTAATATATTTAAAGGATTATAAGCGAATAAGGTTAATATATAAGGACTATAAGGAGTACCTTAACGCTAGTAAGGTAAAAGTAGTTAGTAACTAGAGGACCTAGATAGAGAAGTAGCAGAAGCTACTATACCTAGTAGAGTATTATAAAGTTAAAGGGGTAGCTAACCCTAAACTATAGTTTAACGACTTATTAATCTTCTTAGGAACAACCTAAAGATTCTAGGGCTAGATATTAGCCTTATATAGGGATTTTAAGAGGTAGGCTAAGTAGGAGAACCTTAATTACTACAAAGTAGCAAGGGATTTCCTATAGGATCTTAAGTTCAATAAGCCTCCTAAGCTAAAGCCTAAGATCCTAGTAGGAAGAGAAGGCGTATATATTACCTTAAATAGCGAACAGCCTCTTTCTAATAGGGCTAGTAAGAAAGGTAAAAGAGGAGGGGATATATAAGACAAGGCTTTTAAGTAAGGGAGAGCTAATACCTATAGCGACTGAAATCTCTAGAGAGCCTTAGAAGTACCCTAAGCCTTAGGACCTGATTATCCTATAGGGAAACCTGGTTCTTATTATAAGAAGTATATCTATAAAATAATCTAATATAACTAGAAGGTATACTAGTATCTATTTCTATCTCTTATAAACAAAGGTTAGGAACTAAGGCTAGATATAGAAAAGTATATAAAATAAGCTATTAAGAAGGATTTACAACTTTAATCAAAGATATTAGCTTGTTGAAAAGAGCTAAAAGGTAAGTAGGAGGCCTAAAGGTACATAGGGTATAGGAAGAAAGTAAAGGCTTCGAAACTAATAGTAGAAGTTATTCCTATATCTAAGAAGAAAAACGAGAATTAGGTCTCTATCAAGTTTATAGTACTAAAGAGCGTACTGCAAGTAAGTAGCGTTAGCGAATACCCTCTTAAGCACTTAGCCTGCCTAGATTCCAGTACCTCTATCTATATTTTTAATAATTAGGAGAGATTTAAAAGCCTTAAGGAAGTAGGGGAAGGGGACTACCTTATAGTAGCTAATAGTAAGTTACTAATCGAAGGATATAGGACAGTTTTCCTATATCTATACCTAGGTTAGTATAAATAGGTGCTCCTTTAGCTTGATTATATAGTATACTGCCCTAAGGTAGCTACTAACCTAGTTTCTTTAAGGTACCTTTATAAAAAGGGAATATAGTAGGATTACTAGAAGTAGGGTACCCTTTCCTACCTTAGAAGGATATTAGACTATAATAAGATCTATGAAATCTAGGAAGCTTATAGCTAGTTCCTACTAAAGTACGTTATAACTAATATCTTAGTATTAGCTTTTATAATATAAAGGGAGTAGGGCAGGTCTTAGAAAAAGAAGACTAAGCCTAGGACAATCCAAGTATAGTATCGGTAGTTAGGTTATCTAAACCTAGAAGCACTCTATCACCTTATTCAGAGCAGTAAGGGAGTTAAGGTTACTGGAAATTACAAGGTAATCAGAATAGTAGACTGCCTATAGTATAGAATAGGAAAAGACCCTGATTACTAGGTCTTAAGGGTAGCCCGACCAGACCCGAAGTACCCTAGCAATGTCCTAGCCCTTGATTTCTACGATATTAAAAGGTCTAAGGAAGGCTTTACGTCTATCATACTCTTATTAGATCGCTATTATCTTTATAATTAGTCGGTTAAGAGTATTATTATAGCCTTGGACAATCGCCTTTTAGATCTTAATTAAAGGTATAGAATTTGGGTTCTAGATATCAAAGCTGACAACGAGATTACTAGAAGAAAGGGAGCAATCTAAGCCTAGCTATAAGGGAAGTATATTAGAACAAATCTCTCTACTCTTTAGACTTAAGATTAGAACAGAAGTATAGAAAGAGCTGCTAGTATTCTAAAAAGGTAGGTAAAAGCAATAGTAATAGGGACTAACTTACCTTTGGACAAGGTAGCTAAGGTATTTAGAATAGCGGTATATCTTTTAAATCGTACCCTAAGGTATCGGCTAAAGTAGAAAATACTATATAAGGTATTCTATTTATTTATAGAATCAGCAGGTACTAAAGAGACAACACCTATTAAGCTATAATAAGGGTATCTCCGGGTTTTCCTATATTAAGCCTTTATATTAGAAGCAGATATATAGCTTAAAAAGAATAAGCTAAAGAGGTTTGCTTTAAAAGCTTTCCTTAGATATCTAATTAGATATAACTCGACGAATATTTATCGAATCTAGAACCCTTAAATTAATAAGATTATAGTAACCTAGGACGTGATTTTCAATAAGAAAGTGGTATTTAATAGGTCTAAGGAGTACCTTATAGTTAGGCTGAGAGATCTAAGCTTAGAAGGGCTAAAAGAGTAGCTTACTAAGATTAAGAAAAGGGCAGAATCCGAAAATCTAAATACTATAATAGCCGATATCCCTACCTAGGATATACCCTACAAAGTAGGGGTAATAGACCTAGGTAATGGATTAGAAGAAGAAGAGGAAAAGGATATTGATATACCTAACCTTATAGATAACGCGGAACTGGATAATTCAGTAGAAGTAATATAAGAACCTTAGTATATAGAGGCTTGTCTACTCCTATATCCGACTCTAGAAGCTATACCTCTACTAGTAGTATAGGGTATGTTAGAAGCATACCTTATAGTATATTTTAGGGATTAAGTTCTTAGTTAGTAGTTCCTTAATACTGCTATAAAGGGAGATTTCCTTACTTAAAGGGCCTTCTTTACTACTAGAAGGCTTATAAATAGAGACCCTAAGACGAAAGAAAGTATACTAATATCTAAGATCCTAAGTATTAAGGACTTTAAGCTAGGTACTATTTATGCCTCTTAGCTGCCTTTAGTGCCTAAGCTGTACTGGAACCTTAAAAGCTACCTATAGAGGGAATACTTTAAGGAAGCTAAAAGGCAGTACCTTCTTATATACCTAGAAATATAGGAGGAAGTACCAATTGCTAAGGTATAGGGTAAGTAGGTCTTAGATAATATATAGGTATATATATATAAAATCAATAAGTATAATTACCTAAAGAAGTTTAAGGCTAGGTTAGTAGTCTAAGGTGATTAACAATAAGGGACCCTAAAGAAGGATATATATATAGCAACTTTAGCTGGAAAGTCCTTCTAGATCTTAATAGTAGTAGTAGCAAGGTTCGATATAGAGCTGATCTAGTTTTACGTCTTAAATGCCTTTTATAACGCTCGCCTTGACCGGGATGTATATATAAGGCTCCTAGTAGGTTAAAGGAAGTAGGGCATAATCTATAAGCTAAAGAAAGTACTATATAGACTTTAGAAATTGCCTTACTTATAGTATAAAGAGTTTAGCAGTACTCTTTAGGATCTTAGGCTTAACGCAATACCCTATAAACCGTATATCTTCTAAAAGGGAAGAGTCTTTATTCTCTTTTATATAGATAATATAATAATAGTATACTATAAGAGGTATAAAGCCCTTGCTAAAGACCTAATAAGCTTGCTCTAGTCGAAGTATAAGATAACTAGCAGTAGTAAGTTAAACTAGTTTCTTAGGCTATAAGTTATTCAGGATCGAGAGTATTGTAAGATCTATCTCTTATAGGCAATATACTATAAGAAAATCTTTAGATTAGTAGATGACCTAGTAATTAGGAGCAAGGTAACAAAGCTAATAATATAGAGATATACCTTCTTTATAGTACTAGAAGAATTAAAGAGCAACCTAGGGCAGGTAATAAACGCCAAGATAAAGTTATACTAGAGAAAAGTCAGCTTAATAATATATATAGTAGTAATTATAAGGGTCGATATAGCCTTTACTACGTTAAGATTATTAAGATTTCTTATAAACCTAGGTCTAGAGTATTATAAGGCGGTAGATCGTTACCTTAACTACCTATACTATTCTAGAAATCAGTACCTTTAGCTTAGGGGTAGAGATATATATAAGGTTTAGTAAAATACTTCCTTTACCGACAATACAGCCGATTAGAAAAGCTCTTAGGGATATATAATTAAGCTTTTTAGGGGGCTAGTTGCTTAGAGGGCAAGTAAGCAGACCTATATAATAACTTCTACTATAGAAGCGGAATTAGTATCTATAATAGAAGTAGTATAAGAAGCGCTATATCTCTACTAGCTAATCTATAATCTCGGAATCAGTCTTGAAAGAAAGTACAGTATATAAGTGTTCTATGATAATACTTAAACCGTAAGACTAGTAACCAGGGATAAAACGCTAAAAACAAAGCTCTAGTATATCGATATTAAGAATCACTAGCTCTAGTAGGAAGTTATTATAGGAAGGGTTCTTATAGACTATATACTAACAGATTAATAATTAGCAGATAGCCTAACAAAAGTTCTTACAAACAATAGTTTTACTGCTTTCTATAAGTAAGTTAGTATAGTAGAAAGGAAAGAAAAGATTAAGAAATAGTAGAAGGAGAAAGGCCAAGATATAGAGACTTAGCGGCAGGTATAGAAGAGAGTACCCTAAAAAACTAGTCTATTAAGCTAAGCGTTGCTACTATAATCTGTAAAAGGTAAATTGATTAGGGCCTAGCCAGAAGTCCTGGGGTACGCCGGAGTAGCAGTAGAATCCTCCTCTATAGCTATATTAGTAGCCTATAGTACGCTCTTCCTGTCAGTATTGTCGTTGTTATTATCAGACTTTATTACTGCCTTTTTTACCTGCTTCTTTATCTCCCCCTTCTTCTAGATAGTCGTAGCCTGTTTCTATATATATAGCTCTTAGATCAAGCTAACGTACTCTCTAATAAGAGTATATAACGTCTAGACAAGGATAGTTAGGACAGACTAGAAGCATAGTAGGACAGGATTATAAGGTAACTTGCTATTAAGGCTATAATACTAGAAGAGTATTTAATAACGTAGGCCTAATAGGCCTATACCGCTACCAAGATCTTATCGTTATCCGCTAGAAACGTACGTTAGTATAAACGGTACTAAGGGGGTATATATAGGCTAGACTTATATAACATATATAGATACCGACAATAAGAATAATTTAAGCACTATAACCAGAAGGAAACACAGAGACCGAGCTATACTATATACAGCGCTAAAGGGGAAAAATCGCCAGAATCGGCCTATAAGACCAAGCGTATAAGACAACACTTATAGTATACCTTATACGGCTTACTATCCTAGATAGTAGAAACCACCGGTAATATAGACGGTAATGCCCCTATAGGCATAGACTGTAAGGCTAGGCTCGACGCTAGCTTACTTATAACCAGCTTCTTATAGACCAGTATTACTAGCCCCCTAGTACTAGCTGCCGGCGAACGTACCCTAGGGACTGTTAAGACTAGGGCGGTAATAGCCGCCGGTATAGGTAATAGACCTAAATCCCTAAAACGTAGCTTCTTTAATAACAGTAGTACTGTAATGTCGTTGTCCTTCTTATCGTTGTTCTAGGTAAACCAAACTAGATATAGATCATTAGCTATTAAGAAAACCACCTAGAAAAGGCAAGGTAAAAGAATAAACCGCATTTCCAGCCTAATAAGGGCAAATCTCCTGCTACTAGGGTAGTAGGCTGCTCTAGAACTAACTCTTCTTTCTAAATAGATATCTATAATAAAAGGAAGTTAGAAAAACTTATAAAACTAAATATAGCGATTATAAGAAGCCTTATAGTAAGAAGGGCAAGTATAGAAAGATAAAAACGCGTTTATAGTAGAAGGAGGAAATTTTTAGAGCTCTAGGGGAGGTAAGCAGATTTTATACCTGACTAGCTACTATATAAAAAGAGCAATAATATAGGCGGTTAAAAATCACGCCCTTTCCCCTAAATTCCACTTTCTCCTCCCTAAGAAGGGACAGTATACCCTAATACTAAGAAGAGAGAGGTAGCAGACCCTTACCGATCAACGAGCCTTAATATACATAGACGTAAAATATAAGAGCAAGGAAAGAAGTAGGGCAGCATACTCTAATAGAAAAGAGAAGCTAGGGTAGTATATCCTAAGGAAGAGGCAGTATACCTTAATCTAAATAAGGAAGAGGCAGCATACCTTAACCTAAATAAGGAAGAGGCAGTATATCTTAACCTAAATAGGAAAGAGCAGTATATCTAGACCTTTAGATCTGGCGAGACTTACTATGTTAGTTTAACTGCTTTGTTATCTGGATTAGCCCCTATAGAGATAGTAAGGAGCAGAGAAGAGACTGCTGCTAAAGTGATAAGCTAGTATTTATAACGCTAAAGGTAGTTTATAAGGTACCTATAAGATCGGCAGAGGTAAAAGGAGCATGGTAAAAGAGTTAAGTATTCCTAAGTTAAATAACAACCTAGTAGTCTCTAATAGAGTAAGGTATTATACTAGTTAACTACCTAAATGGCAGACTATAGTAACAACTATTAGGTATCTCTAGAAATAAGATTATAACAGTTAAGAAAAGCCTAATAGTTCTCCTTATAAAAAGGTACTTCTAAGATTAGTAGAAAAAGCAGGTTAAAGAGAAAGTAGTTAACTTTCCTAGACCCTATCTAGGTTAGCAACTAGTAATATCTATTAAAAGCCTAATCTTAACGATCTAGAGTACCCTAATAAGTCCCTATTAAAGAACGGAACTATAGGGTAGTAGAGCAGCTAAATATTACCTATTAATACAATCCCTTTTCTAATCAAACAGTAGAATAACTACCCTTCTACTAGCCTAGAAAGCACTATATAACCAAGGAATAAAGACCTTAGGGGTAGTAATAATAGTTACTAAGAAAAAGACTATACCGCCGCCTATAAAGCCCGACTATAACCTCTATAATCCTGGAATATAGGTAATATAAGTGCACATTACCGCTAAATACATTGTTAATAAGAAAGAGCCTTATAGCAAGGCCTGGGATTGCTATTGCAAACCTAGACCTAGGGGTATATTAGACAATATAGCGCTTATATCGCTCTGGTAGAACCTCGGTATCCCTGATAGGAGCAGGGTACAGGGTTGCCTTATTAGGCTTAAGAGCAGGGTATAGGGAGGCCCTGATCAATTAAGGTAGATATAGCCACGATTCCCTATATTAAGCAGATTAAGCCCACTTTGGGGCCTATAAACGTTATAGGAGGGACAGAGAAAATCTCTGCCCCGGGCGGCTAGAGCGCAGGTTAAGAGAGAATACAGATCAGGACACGGAATCGATCAATCAGAGACCACAGATTCCAACAAGATTTATTCTAATATACTTCCCTTATAACCAGGCTTAGATTACTCTCTTCCTTCTTACAATCTTATTATTAGCTTTAATATCTAGAACCTAAATTCCATACCTTTAATTAAGATCTAAAAGGCGGTTGTCCAGGGCTATAATAATACTTTTAACCAACCAATTACAAAGATAATAGTCCTATATTAAGCCCTACTTACAATCTAATAATAGTATAATAGATATAAAGCCTTCCTTAGACCTTTTAATATCGTAGAAATTAAAGGCTAGGATATTGCTGGGGTACTCCGGATCTAGTTAGGCTACCTTTAAGACCTAGCAATTAGTGCCTTTTCCTATACTATACTATAGGCAGTCTACCGTTCTAATTACCTTATAATTTCTAATAACCTTAACTCTCTTACTGCTCTAAACAAGGTAATAAAGCACTTCTAGGTTTAGATAACCTAACTGCTAGTACTATACTTAGATTGTCCTAGGCTTAGTCTTCTTCTTCTAAGACCTACCCTACTCTCTTTATATTATAAAGGCTAATACTAAGATATCAGTTATAATATGCTCTAGTAGGAACTAGCTATAGGTTTCCTAGATTTCGTAGATCTTATTGTAGTTTAATATCCTTTTAAGGTAGGAAAGGGTACCCTACTTCTAGTAATCCTACTATATTCCCTTCTTATAAAGGTACTTTAAAAAAACTAGGTTAGTAGCTACCTTAGGGTAGTATACTATATAATTAAGCTAAAGGAGCACCTATTTATACTAACTTAGATATAGATATAGGAAAACTATCCTATATCCTTTAATCAGTAACTTACTATTAGCTGCTATAAGGTAGTCCTCTTCCCCTACTTCCTTAAAGCTTTTAAATCTCTTTTAATTATTAAAAATATAGATAGAGGTACTGGAATCTAGACAGGCTGTGTACTTAAAAGGGTATTTACTAATGCTACTTACTTGTAGTATACTCTTTAGTACTATAAAATCAATAGAGACCTAATTCTTATTCTTCTTCTTAGGTATAAGGATAACTTCTACTATTAGTTTCGAAGCCTTCACTTTCTCCCTTTACCTTCTATACCTTTAAGCCTTCTATTTATCTTTTAGCTCTTTTTAATGAGCTGATATCTTCGATCGAAGTTGCGAATCCTCTTTAATAGCTTGTTTTATATACTTCTCTATATCTAGCTATTGGAATGGGTAATCCTATATAAGGATCTATAACCACTATAGCCTACTAGTAGTAGTCGTATAGGGTACGTAGGGGCAGCAACAGCGTTGATATGGCCTAAATAGCACTTCCTAGGTATGTGCTAATATAGTAAAGTAGGGCCCTTTACTGTATTCCCTCTATAAAAGTCCTTATATAACGGTATAGTTATAGGCTATAGCGCTATATTATAGGGGCTTTAAGCTTATATATCACGGCTTTCAGTGGGTCTTATAGGCCTATAAGGCTTATAGTTGTAGGTAACGTATAATTTGATTTCTAGTCTAGTAGGTAAGGCTTTGCAATTCCCTTCCCTATATATACCCTCTAGGACCGTTCCTGCCTTCCATACGGCAGGAGTGCCTTAGTAGGTGCATAGCGCCTTCCCGAAAAACCAAATAAGCTGGCGATTTTAAATAATCGACTTACGGCCACCTAAGCTGCAGGGTAAGCCGCACGACTTTTCCTATAAGTTCTGTTTTCGCTCCTATAGTGCAGTATAGGTATAGGGTAGGTAGGTAACCTAGTAGAAGAGCCTTTTAAGGCTATTTCTAGCGCTTATACAGCCTAAGGAGGCTGTCTCCACAAAAGTGGGGCATAAATCTAAAAATAGAAAAGCCTTTTAAAGCTATTTCTAGGCTATATCGTGGAATATATAGCTTAGTCAGCAGTATCTATAAAAGTGGGTCCACCCTTAGAATATAGCTATATATCTAGTAGTTCGAGAACTGAAATCCGTTTTGCCTAAGCTATAACCGTTAGAGCGCTATAGCTTATTTTGTACGTTTAACACCCCCTCTATTCTTCTGTTCCTTTATAAGCCTTAGAAAGCTATATATAGGTAAAGAATAGAAGAATCCTAAGAAATAAGAACGTAAGAGCAAAATTATTCTGTTAGACAAAGGGGTTATGCCCTTATATATATATAGGATAAACCCCTATTATATATAGAAAGAAGTAAGAATATATATGATATTGAAATCAAACCTATAACCTATTTAAAGGTATAGGTACTATAGCTTTAAAGCGTATAGTAATAAATAATATCTAAATATTCTATACCCTGGCGACTAATAGACGTACTAGAGTATAGAAGGAGTAAAGGGCTTATAAATGCCTTTATCTTTTATAGAGAAAACGATTTTTAGCACGGTTTTAAATTTTATGCCCTTTTTTACTCTGTTCTTTCAGCAAGTTCTAATAAGGAAATAACAAGTAGTTATATAGAGAATCCCCCTCTAAAGGAAAGTATACTACTAGTAATAGCCGGAGCCTATATTTTCCAAATATAGCTATACCATATACTAGAGTACTTCTAGACGTAGCTAGAGTAATATAGGCCTCTCTAACGCCATAGGGAGCTAATGCTAGTATAAGGGCGCCTATAGAACTGTACTATAGTAGCTAGGACCTTATAAGCCTTTTAAGGCTATATAGAGGAATTAGGTGATTCCAGAGGGCTATAAAGTAGCCGGTACTATTAACTAGTCTTATAAGCTAATTAGGCTAGGCTAGGCCTTCTATATATATAGTATAGAGTATATATATAGGGGTAAAGGGTAGCTTAGTAAAAAGCTCCTTTAGGTTAAAGGCCTAAAAGCCTAATAAAAGACTGAAAGCTACTAACTAGTAGGGCTTTAGTAAGTCCGTCAGCCGGCATACACTTAGTATTAAGATATATAATAGTAACTATTTTAGCCTTAACCTGCTCTCTAACGTACCGGAATTTCAGCAGGGTATGCTTAGTTCTAGCGTGTAGAGCAGGGTTAATAGCTACCGTAATAGAGCCCTGATTATCTCTATAGAGGGTAATAGGGTAGTCTATAGGCCTGTAAAGTTTAGAAAATAGCCCTATAATCCACTGTACTTCGCGTATAGCCTCTATAAGTCTATCAGTTTCAGCTTCTAGAGTAGAGAGAGCAATAGTAGTAGCTCTTTTCGTTTTCCAGCTAATAGGCCTACCGGCTAACTTATATAGATAGCCGTAGGTGGATTTACTAGTAGCGTTATCCCCTGCAAAATCAGAATCACTAAAGCCTATAGGGACTAGACTACTATTAATTATAGAAGTCCGGCTACTACCTTTACTATTTCTAGAATCTACTATAGTAGTAGAGGTAGTAGTTAGGGGCCTAGGCCCTTCCTTAGAGTGAAAGTCTCTACTAAGCTTAGTAGTTGTATTACTACTATTACTAAGCTTAGGCCCTAGATCAGCTACTGTATTTCCGTTATAGCTAAAACAGATGCTATAGTCTTTGGTACTATTAAGATACTTAAAAAGATTTTTAGCAGCGTTTAAGTGTAATTTTGTAGGTCTATTTAAAGACCTAGAGAGCCACTGTACGGTAAAGCTAATATCTACCCTAGTAAGGAGCATTATATACATAGCTGTTCCTACTAGGCTTTGATAGAGCTTAATTTCCATAGAATTACAGAGGTGGCTAGTAATATCTTCCTCTCGTTAAAGTTGACTTACTAGCCCCGGCTATAAGGGAATAGATATAGGCTTAGAATCGGCTAAGTAAAAGCGGCTAACCGCCTCTTCTATATACTATGACTGGTTAAGCTATAGGCGCCTATTAGGTCTATCCCTTATAATTTGCACGCCTAGGAAATAGGCGGTAGGCCCTAAGTCTTCTATAGCATAGACCTTATTAAGCCGTTTCTTTAAATCAGTTATATAGCCTATAACAGGCCCTATAAATAGACAGTCATCTATATAGGTAACGATAAAGTGGCAGGTTTTAGTATTATAGAAGACCCCTGGATCTGAAATAAGAGGGAGATAGCCTAGGCTCTTAAGTAAGATTTTTAGCTTATCTTGCTACTCTCTAGGGCTTTGTTTCAGACTATATAACACTTTAGATAGTTTAATAATATTAGGAGTAGAAGGATTATAGCCGTATTTTAGTAAAAGCTTATAAATAGCCTTATTAGAAGCTGCTAGGTCTAATAGTCCTTTAGGGATTTCTATATATATTTCTTCTCCAAGAGCGCTATTAAGAAATGCCCTT
The DNA here is from genome assembly GCA_029339225.1 of Phyllachora maydis. Lineage (NCBI taxonomy): Eukaryota > Fungi > Ascomycota > Sordariomycetes > Phyllachorales > Phyllachoraceae > Phyllachora > Phyllachora maydis. Next base: position 5,724,059 of record JAQQPM010000004.1, read on the forward strand.
ATAAAGTCAGCGTATTCTATTTCCCAGTCTAGAACAGCACCTATAGCTAGAAATATACGCCAAGTAGGTAGTATACTAGTAGAGGCGTAGGTTATAGTATAATCTAGGCCTTCTACCTATATAAATCCCCTAGCTACTAACCGAGATTTATACTTAATAGGCCTGTTTTTAGCGTCCTTTTTAACCTTAAGAATGTTCCGATAGGTAATAAGCTTACGGTTAGAAGGTAATAGACTCCTAGGTAGGAATGTAAAAACCCCTAGCTCTAATAACTGGATAAATTCCTTAGTAATAGCCTCTAACCACTTACTATGCTCATCTCTAGGTAGTTTTAAGACTTGCTTATAAGTAGTAGGCGTACTATCCTTAGATATTACCCTTTTTCGAGCCTTATAGACAAAAGACAGTATATAGCTGCTAGTCTTAGCTAAAAGCTTATAGTAATCGAGCTGCATTTTATCCCCCTCTAAAATAAGATCACTATTATTAAGAGGTTCGTTCGTTATAGGCTGATTAGGCGCTATAACTTCTATAGGCTTAGGTGCAAAAATAGGCTCTATAGTTTGGGGAAACACCTCTAGTAATTTGGGCTTTCTAATAGATATAGTAGGCCTAGTAGACTCTACTATAACTGGATTTATAGGCTTATCTAGTAAGGGTTTATCTCATTTACTATCGGAAGAAGATTTATAGGGTTCTAGCTTACTAGGTCCTATTTCTATACTAATAGGCTTTTCAGTATTAAGATTAAAAGGGTCTAGGCTAACAGCCCCCTCTAAATCTAGATCTAGGTCTACTAATTCCCCCTTTAAAGCTGTATTATCAGTAGGCTAACTTAGTACTATATTATCCTCTAAAAATTTAACAGTAGAGGTTTTAAGTACTGCTCTTCTAGACTGTTCGTAGCTCTTCGTACTAGTACGTGGTGGTTTAGGTGGTCTATTCATTCATGTCTATATCTTCTAAGTGTATAGGTAAAGAGATTTTGGCCTTTAATATATTCCCTTTATCGTACGGTAGATACCGTACGATGATCCCGGTCCGACCCGTATCGTCAGGTAGTTACCTAACGATCTACGTTAGCTAGGGTCTACCATATAGAGTCTATAGTCCTAGTATATATAGCCTATAGTTATAGCTAGTGTTCCAATACTAGCAGTCTTTTCTTTTGTTAGTATAGACTACTGGATACTAGTTATACGAGTGCTATTGTACAATACTAATTGTATAGTGGTTAGTAGGGAGTATATAGAGTACGCCTATAGAGTCTAAGGGTAGGTATGTATAGTAAGTGTTAGACATAGAAGAGCATCTTATAACAGTTATTATACAATACCTACTGTTTAATCGGGGGATTCTTTAGAGAAGGTATAGTAGTAACCTGATTATATATATAACCCTCTATATATAATCCTACGCTTATAGTTATATTTCTAGCATTAGTGTATTTAGGGGAAGTCAATAATAGGAAATATATAAGCAAAGTCCTATTCTTATACTAAAGAGATAATAGATCTTGTATAATAGGAAAGTAGGTCTTGCATAATAGGAAAAGAACAATAGACAGGTGATTAATCAGTTTATATACCTACTTCTGCCCTTTCCCTTATACCTTTTCCTCAGGGTATAAAGGCTCGTTCTCTTGCCTTTACCCTCCTCTTCTCTTCCTTTCCCTTTTATATTACGAATTTGTATTCTTAATCGAGTTTTCTGTTCGCCGTTACTATCAATTTGTACTATTGATATCTTCTATCTCTTATCTTGCAATACCTCTTGTATAATAGCTGCTATTAGGATTCTGTACAATAATGTTAACTCGCTCCTCCTTATCGACGTTTTTAATATAGATATATATATAAACTTTGGCCTTATAAACGTGTATAAGAATACAGATAGGACCTATTAAATTATAGTAATCCTAATAGCAGATCCTTTTAATCGCGATCTTTTTATAAAGCTTGTATCTGATATAAGTCTAACGCTTGTTATACAATAGCCACTTTACACTACTAGCTGTACGACACTTATTACTTATAGATAAGATCTTAAACACGCTATATATACACTGCTGTTGAAAAATATCTTATTTACACTCTATAAGACCGGCAGTATATAGTAGAACCCTTGGGATATCTTAAAGCATATAATAAAGAGGGAATAATATTAGTATATAATCCTGATAGCTTCTTGCAGTAAGCGGCGTACATTATACACCTATTATTATTATAAGACAACGCGCGAATACCGGTTCTAGGGCTGCTTTGTCCTAGCTGGAAAATAGCATGACTTATACGCTAAGTGTCACTTCCAAAGAAAGGGCTTGCTCTATAAGCACAGTACAATAGTACTACGCATACTGCGTTGCCGCTGCTAGCACTTGCCTACGATACTATATAGCTGCCTTAAAGCCAGCTACTATACCTGTAGTAGCATGCCAGCTTTATCTAGTACTACTAACCGTCTAAGCTTTGTTATATAACAGGATTCTGGCTATAAGGTTATACAGGTGCTAGACTCGGATAATAAGGTACCTATAGATATAAAGGAGGAGTTGTCTAAGCTATCTATTATAGCTAGTAAGGCCCTTGCTATTCTAGGCAAGTCTATTAGGATAGTATAGATAGTTGAAGTACAGTAGCTATGCCTATACTACTAGAATTAAGTTCTTATTATTCGGTCCTAGTCTTTAGAATACGTTGTACAATATCCAGTAAGTTTACCAGTACACTGCTACTATTGCTGCTCCCTATTATACAATATATACTAGCATCTAGCCATAGTATTCTTATCCTTTATATATACCTCTATCCGAATGCTTAGCTTGTTGTAGCTTACTAATTCTTTAAGCGCCCTATTCGGATTCTTTTTCGTTATTATATCTGCTGGATTATTACGACCGTCAATCCAGCAGACTTCTCTAATTTCTTTCTTCTTATAAGATTCTTGTATTACTAGAATATCTATTATCAGTCGTTTTTCAGTTGTTATACTAAGCTTAACTAAATATTAATATAATAACCTTAAGTTATAGCATAGGACAGTTATAATCTTTGGCAAGCTAAGTACTAATATTAGTTATACGAGAGTTATTATTAGAGAAATGCTACTATCTAGGCCGGAAACCATACTATAAAGTTCGCTGGCTAATACACTTCTTATAACCCTATAGTACTTTGTCGAAGACCAGTGAATGATATTTCTATAGATAGTAAAACTAGTAATTGTACGATAGGTATCTTTACCAGCTATTGCCTGATAGCTGGCTAAATCTACATCCGTTTCTTTAGTAGCCAAAACTACTATTATTCTAATCTATAATGTTATATCCTTGTTATTAGCAAATAAGCCGTTAGTAAAGATAAACAGCTTTATATCTTTCTAGTCTAGTAGTATATACCAGAGTCCTTAAGTAGCATTATCTATCTGCTATTATAGCCGCTTGTTTAGATTCTCTATATCGTCCTTCGTTAGTACTTTGACTTACACTATAACTAACAGGTCGTACAACGCCTTAGGCTGGCAGATACTAGCTAGATAGGCTCCTTTTATACGTTCTGAAATGTATTACTAGGCTATATCTTTAGCGTCTATATCTAGGATTCTTATCTTTTTAACCTATCCTTAGTAGGTAAAAATAATATCGCTGTTATCGAACTTAAGTCATGCTCTATTGAACTTAATATTATAGTTGTACAATAGGATCGATATCGGCTTTATACGGAACTACGCTTTTTAAAGTTCGTCTTCTTTAAGCTTAGCAAAGCTTTTACTACTAAAAAAAAAAGTGTTATCTATTTGTATAGCAGTAACTCTGAATTATATAAGATCTTTACCGTCTAGTATATAGAGTAGGTAGAGGTTGTATAATAAGACTTTTATTCTTAGTACTATAGTATAGTAGTTATGGTATATCTTAAACCAAAAGAGTCCCGATTCTGCTAGTCTATACAATAGCTTCTTAATCAGTATATATATATCTACTAGGTATTTGTCCGTCATCTCCTTTAGCAGTCGTATAATGATCTGCTAGACTAGAGTATCTTTTAACTAAATATACACTTATATAATATCCCGGAGGATATACTTTATACCGAATGTCTTTATCAATAACAGGCCTAACGCAATTATCAGTCATATGCTTATCCGTTATACGGTAGGTGCCTATATTAGGATACTATCCTTCCTATTATTACCAAATCCTTGTATAATAAGCCTCGATTTCTTATATAGTTTCTCTTTATTGCCCTTTATCCCTTATACTATATAGGTACTGTAGATACGTTGTCCTAGCTAATCTTATAGGCTAAATTTGATAAACTTAAAGATACTAGTAGCAATAACATTGTTAATCTCCTTTATATCCGATTCCTTAAACGGTGCTCTAGGTATAGTAATAATCCCTTTTTCCTAGAGTTTAGTTGCTAGTTGTCTATTGTCTATCTCCTTTTTACTTAGAAAGATGTCTATTATACAATGCTAGTTATAGGTCTATAGTAAGAATCTAACTAGGGGTATTAGCTTAGATGGTTTTACTAGGCGTCTACGTCTACGTCTTACCGGTAGTTCTTAGACAGGCGCTATAGCCTTGTTATTATACAATATAGGTTATCCGGCGTCTATATCTATAGGTTGGTTATATAGCTTAATATAAGTTGCCCGAAATTGCTATTATCCAGCGTTTCCTATAATCGTTACAGTTATATAGTCTATAGCTTTAATTTGGTATAGCCCTTCCTATCTAGCCTGGTTAGAACTATTAGGTTTCTCCTACTATACTAGGACTTTACTTTATAGAGGGAGCGAGAGGATATCCGAAATTTATAGTCCATTTTAGGTAGCTATTATACAATTAACGTCTGATTCTATACGGAATTTACAAATCGCCTTTATAGCTTTTTATACTACTGCTCCTTGCTTAGCAATATCCTTTAAAGGAGCTAAGTTGTATAATACTTATAGATATATACTAAAAACAAGTAGTATTAGTACGATTCCTCTAGGTCTAGGTATATCGTTTAATACCTTAACAGATATCTAGAGGATAGTATACTTGTCTATGTTATATCCTAGTTCCACTTTTAGGATCTTATATACTTATTAAAGTAGGCAGTATACTCTTTCTATACTTTTAATTACCTAGTATACTTCGATAGGTACTATATAATAGATAACGCCGTTTAGTCGGGCTACACCTTAGAATTCTTCGGCAATGAAATTCGTACCCTGGTTGTACAATAGGTAATTAGGTAGTCTAAGATAAGTATAGATTTAGCACTTATATAGCATATTCTAGATATCTTTCGCCGTTTTGCCCTTTAGAAAAATCGCTGCTTGAAATACTATTGTAGTATTAATAACATAAAGGGCTTTATCTCCTTCAAGCTGTACGATATTAGTAATAATTTCGTAATTGAAATCGCAGTTGTCCTTTAGCTTGAATTTAAATTATGCAGGTACTGGATCGTAGAGTTAGTAATAATAATATAAATCTTAGATCTTACTAAGGATGTCTATCGTACAATTGTCAGTCTTTGATAAGTCCTTTAGTATATAATATAATCTATCTACTATAGAATGCCTGAATTATTGATATAGTCGTTATAGCTATCCTTTAGTTATATAGAGAATATATTCGCTTTTAGTAAGGTTGAAGAATAGATAGCCCTATTTACAGACTACTGGAATCCTCGTCCTGTCTTATCATACAATAATGTCTTTTATATTATTATAGTATGCCTTTAGTCATATTATATTGTCTAAATAGAACAGAAAGGGCATATTGGATTCTATAATATAATATATTACTATACCGATCGAGTTCTCTACTGTAATTATGCTGATAGCTACTATATTCTAGCTGTCCCTAAATTTAATGGATGATAAGCCTAGTATCCAATTAATATCGATACCTTATTGCCGTACAAGTGCTATTGCTTAGTTCTTACTATACGATAAGATTTGTACAGTGCTAATGTCCTATAGCTATCCCTGATATTCTATATTATAGACGCTTGAAAGAACAAAATGTTTAGCATCGATAAAACTTATTGTATAATACAGGTTGTTACCTATTATTATATAGATAAATGCTATACTTTAGAGGAAATAGGTACCAGTCTTTTATAGTTTGTCGTCGTTACTTGCTATAGCCTTAGAATCTTTACTACTAGAGCTACTAGTATCGGGTTAGTCGCTATTATCGTATATAGCGATATATACTATAAGTGATTCGTCTATTATCCCTGCTATAAGATAATACTTCTTCGCTTATTCCTGTTCTTCCTTGCTATATATCTACGATTTATATCTAGGGATCTTGTAGTTCGGTATCTAGTATATACCTAATATCGTATTCTTCTTATCGTATAATAACTTCTTCTTATACTTATTATACTTCCTAAATTATAAACTGTCCCTTAAACAATGCTAGTAGTTAGGCTTTAAGTAATTCTTCTAGGAATTATAGTATCGTCGATGTATATAGTTAGAGGATAGTACGTTAGTTATAAAGCTTGTCTGCTGTATCTATGCAGTATAGTACGATTTGTATAGTACGGTAAATAGTTGTTCTGCTATATCGACGTCGTCCCTCTAAAGCCCTTCTTCTAATTCTTGAATTCCTTAATAGGCTTGTACAACAGCTACCTTAAGTTGGTCGTTGCCCTAAAAAGTTAGATTTAGGTTTCGTTGGACTAGAGTAAGTTTGTTGAACAGTACGTCTAGGATTTCTAGCGGTTTTTTATCTCGGTTTTCAGCCTATATTATATAATAGGTAACTAAAGTCTATAGGTTATAGTACTTCTTCTTATTAATACTAGTATTAAAGTACTTGTCTAGCATATTATATATCTTATCCTACTATTATCTAGGCCTAATATAATATAGAAAGTAATCTGCCGCTTGTCCTATAAGAATGTCTGGGAAGATTATCGCTACTAGCTCTTATTGATCTTAAGCTAGTAATATATATTGATAAACTATTGTGTTTTATCAGTAAGTACGTTATATAGCGCGCCTAAATAGTTACGTGTCTTGTCCTACTACTTATAAAATGCCAAAGTTCTCTTTTTATCTAACGATATTATATATACAATACATGTTAGGGAAAGAGTATATAGATTGAATATTATAGAATAACTATCTAGCTATAGAGGTCCTAGGGTAGTCGGTATAGGTAGGGGTAGTATAGTAGATAGTAGAGGAGAAGGTGGTTATTGTTCTTCTTTAGTCTTATAATAAGTCCTATAGTTAATAATCTTAAGAAGTCTCTTAATCCTTATCTGTTTCTAAAAACAGAAACCCTTATCGTTAAACAGGGCTAGGAATTCCTTGTAAAATATACTGTTAATAAAGTTAAGCTAGTATAATATCCAGCCTTCTAGTTCCTCTCCTATATTATCGATTATTATATCAAGGTATATATTGCTATACCTAAGTTCGGCTAGGCATCGTACAAACCTAGTCGTCAGGGCTACCTCTAAGTATATATATCTAGGTTTAATGGTAATATCGTTATACTACATCTTAATATCGATATACTTCTTCTATATATAGATTGGTATTATACTACTATAAGCGATCTCCTTATATATAGGATATTCGTTAGCTTCCGACTTCTTTACCAGGTTAATAGTCGATATCTTGGCTGATTATAGTATTATAAGTGTTAAGTCATACAGTATCTGTTATACAACGGATATCTGATAAATACTATCGTAGGTTAGACAGTATTGTTAGGTAGGTATAAGTTATATCTAGTAAGAGAACTAGTTTGTTCTTTTAACATAGAGGGTTAGGTTAGTATATTTGGTATAAGAACTAGTATTATTCTCTAAATACGGAGTTGTCAGGGTTATATAGTTATATATAACTACTGGATATTGTACGATAACCGTATAATCTATTGGCTAATATCTATAGTTCTTCTTTCTTTAAGATTCCTCCTTATATATGCCGATTATAAAGGGAAGTCGAATAGAGGCATTAGCACAAGATACAGCAATGATTCTTCTATTTCTAGTATATACTACTATAGAACAGAATTATTAACCTATATACGCTTATCTCTTTATATTGCTAATCTATAATTCAATGCTGAATTACTAATCAGTGTTCATAGCTCTTTATACTAGTATATAGTAGTTTAGGTAGTCTATTCATTTATATCTATATCTTCTAAGTATATAAGTAAAGAGATTTTAGCCCCTAATATATTCCCTTTATTATACGGTAGATACCGTACGATGATCTCAGTCCAACCCGCATCGTCAGGTAGTCACCTAACAATCTACGTCGGCTAGGGTCCACTATATAGAGTCTGCAGTCCCAGCACATGTGGCCCGCAGTCATGGCTAGTGTTCCAACATAGACAGTATATATACTAGGTAGGTCTTAGAACCTAATACCGCTAGTAATTTACACTCTTCCGTTCTAGAGGTAAATTTTAACGATTTAGACCGTTTCTCTAGAGGTATAATAGCCTCTCCTTTAACGCCTATAGCCCTATAGCGCTCTAGGTTAGGTATATATGGAATACCAGGCTCTAGCTCGTCAAATAGCGCTTAGAAAGGAGTAGTATCCTTATTAGTTATAGCAGTACTATTAACTAATCCTACTATAGCCTCTAGTATAAAGTACTATAAATACTAGGGTAAAGCGCTATTAAGAATAGAACACCTTACACGGTCTAGTATAACTCTAACTAATTGTTCTACTAAGCCGTTCTGCTCGTGGATATAGGAGGTAGAAGTGCTAAATTTAATACCCCTTTTAGCTAACCAAGTAGTTAATAAATCAGTTATTTCAGTGCCTCCGTTAAAGTGGAATTTAGTAGGATATCTACCAAATCCATTCCTTAGGCCCCTAAAAAAGCCCTTAATAGCGTTAGCTACTATAGGGCCTGATTTTTTAGGTAGGTTAAAAACCCACCTATACCTACTTTTACGGTCAACTAGAAGTAAGACTATAGGGTTTCTATTATAAGGCCTAGGCCTAATTTTAACAGTATCCCCCTCTATTAAGTCTAAGACCCTAGGTAGGTCAGGTATTAAAGCCTTACTAACCCTTCTCACTGCTTTACCTCGATTATAGCTAGAGTAGTGAAAATCAGCTTCCTTTATTTTATTAAAATTAGGCAGCCCTTAAGTAATACTAGAGGCCTTTTTCAAAAGACATAGGCCTATATGGCCTAGCCTAATGTGCCACAATTTAGCTAAATTAAGTAGATTATAGTAATCTCGCTGACCTATATTAGGCTCCTTTAAAGTAGGGCTAGATATAGCCTTTTCTACTATATTCCCCTCTATAACTGGCTCTCTTAGTATACGGGGCAGGTCTCTAGTGCCAGTTAAGGGCTTAGGCTCCCTAGTCTTACAGGGACTTTGATAGGGGGCCTGGGCAGTGGCTAAGGGCTCTATAGGCCTATAGGGCCTTTTCCCCCTTAAAGAAGGTCCTACACCTTCTAAAGTAGTACCCTTAGCCAGAGAATTCCTTAGCTTATAGCGCTTATTAGGCTCTATAGTTTCGGATACTATAGCATCCTCTATAATAGGTCTATAGTCTTTCTTTCTAATAGAATTAGAAGGAATTTCCACTACTATCTTATTACGCTGCAGCTCTATACTTTTAGTAGTATAACTAGAAAGGCCTAAAGGAAAAGCAAAATTTGCATGTAATATAGGCTTAGAGCTGCCTTTAACATTAAGAAAAAATCCTAATTTCTTAAAGTCTAGTACAGCTATATAGCGTCTATCATCCCTATAAAGGGTTTCCTTTATAAGACAACCTCCTGAATCATAGTGCCTAACCCTACTAACAATATTTATATCAATATTAGGTAGGTATAAAACGTTATCTAATACTAATTTAGTATAGGTAGGGGGGGCCTTTCTAGATAATACTTCTAGTGTAATAGAGCCTATACTAGCCAGGCTTATAGGGCTATTTCCAGTGTTAATAAGGCGTAACTGGCCTATATTAGGCGTAAAGGTAGTAAACCGCTCTTTACTATTACTGATATAGTCTGTAGATCCCGTATCATATAGCCAACTATTATAAAGAGCGGGGTCTCTAGGGCGTCTTCTAGGCTGATTATCTTTATATTTTGCCTTGTTATTAGAAGAGGTTTTTAGGCCTTTTCCTTTAAAGTCCTTACGCTTCTTATACCCTTTTAACGCTAATAGCTATGCTAATTAGGTATTAGAATCGCTAGAAGAACTAGAATTGGAACTAGAGTCGGATTCCTCTTCTTCTTCTATAGCTAGGTTATAGGACTCTAGCATAAAGGAGGCTTGTTCAGCACTTTTAGCACTATAATTCTGCCCTTTAACATTATAACTAGCCTTCTTCTTACCCTTTTTCTTATTTTTACCCTTTTTACTAGGGTTAGTATTTGAATTAGGGGTTGAATTAGAGCTATTAGCCATATAAGCTGCTCTATACGCCTCTATAGCCAGGTTCCTAGATTCTTCTAAAATATAAGCCATTAGATATTCTATATTAAGGCTAGAGGCTATAAGGCCTAGTATTCTAGCCTATCTTATAGAGCTCTTTTAGCGTAATACCCAGCTAGGAAACTTAGATTCTAGAGCCTTAAAATTTTAATTTAGTATTAAAGAGGGATCTATATCTATTTTAGCTATAGTAAGCTTAGCAAGATAGCTGTTAAATTCAGCGTTAAAAACTAATAAGCCTTTTCTATAGGTACTAAAAGTAAGGGCATGGAATTCGTTATAGACGTCCTCCTTTTTAGACTTTATAGGTCGGCTATACTGCCAAACAAGCAGCTTAAAGGCCTAGGAAGGTATATAAATCTACGATATAGCGGCCCTAGGGCTACTAGATAAGCTATCGCGTAGGAGCATTAAAAGAACAGCTTGATCAGAGTTACTATAAGTGTTAGATATATCAGGGTTTTCTAAAAAATTAGATATCCCTAACGCTCTTAATACTATACTTAAAGCCTAAATCCACTATTCAAAATTGCTTTCCCTGCTAAGCTTACTATCGTCCAGTATAGTATAGGCCTTTTTAGAAAGCTCCTTTACTATACTACTAGTAATAGTATCCTTAAAGCCTTCCTTAGACCCTATATCTATAGGAGGGTCTAAATTACTAGTAGCTATATTATCTACAGCCGGCCCTAGATAGGGCTCTTTCCTAGGGGGATATAGAGGAGAATCTAAATCTATAGTACCGCTAAAAGGATCAAATCTAGGACTATAGCTAGTTTTTCCAGTAGTAGTAGCCATAGCGTTACTACTATTAGTTAAAGAAGCTAAAGTAGAAGATATATTCTTTATAGCGCTAACGCTATCCTTGATAGAGGCTTTTAGGGTATTTAGACTTAAAAGTAGTGTTTTTATATCACTAGATTGGCTAGCTATAACTTGCTTATAAGATTTTATATACTGTTTTAGGACTTCTATAACCTTGCTATAGTCTTTACTATCTTCCTTATCTTCTAATAGGGTTTGTATAGGTAGTAGAGGCCTAGAAGATCGCCCTGGATCAGCTAGGTTACTAGCCCTTTTAGACGCTATACCCTTCCCTTTAGCTTGATCCGCCATTGTAAATAGGCTACTATTTACTTTATAGTACTAGCTAAAGCACTTAATTAGCTTCCAGTTTACTAAAACTAATTAGCTAGCTCACTAATTATAGTAGTGATTTTCTAGGCTAGTCTTAGCGCTTAGTAGGTTTATAGCGCTGCCTACTTGCTACTTAGTAGGGCTTTCTAGTACAAATTCTAAACTAGGCTCTAGGATAGGGACTAGAGACTTCGACGTAGGGACTTAACTACCGCCTATAGATATATCTATAGAAAGGGCTCTATAGTAGGGAAATATAGGTCTTTAGCGCTAGAAATTCTAAAACGCTAGCCTTTCTACTTCCAGCTATAAGTAGAAAGGTCTTTTAGTATAGGTAAGTATACTAGCCTAAGTGTATAAGAGCCCTAAATGCTCGTTAATACTATAGGACTTAGATTTCTTAGCGATTTCTCCTTCTAGATTTTCAGGCTTTTTAGTCCTTAAATAGCCTTTAATAAGATGTAATATATAGCTTTTTAGGGCTAATATAGTACTATATTTTCAGCTATAAGAGGCTTAAATAGCCCTATATATATAGGCAGAGGTAGCGCTTTGAAATTAGACTCTAACGATAACTATCCCACAGGCTATCCGGGCTTATAACCTATTGGAATAGGTAATCCTATATAAGGATCTGTAACTACTATAGCCTACTAGTAGTAGTCGTATAGGGTACGTAGGGGCAGTAACAGCGTTAATATGGCCTAAATAGCACTTTCTAGGTATGTGCTAATATAGTAAAGTAGGGCCCTTTACTGTATTCCCTCTATAAAAGTCCTTATATAACGGTATAGTTATAGGCTATAGCGCTATATTATAGGGGCTTTAAGCTTATATATCACGGCTTTTAGTAGGTCTTATAGGCCTATAAGGCTTATAGTTGTAGGTAACGTAGTAACTTGATTTCTAGTCCAAGTAGGTAAGGCTTCGCAATTTCCTTTCCTATATATACCCTCCGGGACCGTTCCTGCCTTCTATACGGCAGGAGCGCCTTAGTAGGTGCATAGCGCCTTCCCGAAAAACCAAATAAGCTGGCGATTTTAAATAATCGACTTACGGCCACCTAAGCTGCAGGGTAAGCCGCACAACTTTTCCTATAAGTTCTGTTTTCGCTCCTGCGGTACAGGGTAGGTACAGGGTAGGTAGGTAACCTAGTAGAAGAGCCTTTTAAGGCTATTTCTAGCGCTTATACAGCCTAAGGAGGCTGTCTCTACAAAAGTGGGGCATAAATCTAAAAATAGAAAAGCCTTTTAAAGCTATTTCTAGGCTATATAGTGGAATATATAGCTTAGTCAGCAGTATCCACAAAGGTGGGTCCACCCTCAGAATATAGCTATATATCTAGTAGTTCGAGAACTGAAATCCGTTTTGCCTAAGCTATAACCGTTAGAGCGCTATAGCTTATTTTGTACGTTTAACAATATGGTCTGTAGATCCCGTATCGTATAGCCAACTATTATAAAGAGCGGGGTCTCTAGGGCGTCTTCTAGGCTAATTATCTTTATATTTTGCCTTGTTATTAGAAAAGGTTTTTAGGCCTTTTCCTTTAAAGTCCTTATGCTTCTTATACCCTTTTAACGCTAATAGCTGTGCTAATTGGGTATTAGAATTGCTAGATGAACTAGAATTGGAACTAGGGTTAGATTCCTCTTCTTCTTTTATAGCTAGGTTATAGGACCTTAGTATAAAGGAGGCTTATTCAGTACTTTTAGTACTATAATTCTGCCCTTTAACATTATAACTAGCCTTCTTCTTACCCTTTTTCTTATTTTTACCCTTCTTACTAGGGTTAGAATTTGAATTAGGGGTTGAATTAGAGCTATTAGCCATATAAGCTACTCTATACGCCTCTATAGCCGGGTTCCTAGATTCTTCTAAAATATCAGCTATTAGATATTCTATATTAAGGCTAGAGGCTATAAGGCCTAGTATTCTAGCCTATCTTATAAAGCTTTTTTAGCGTAATACCTAGCTAGGAAACTTAGATTCTAGAGCCTTAAAATACTGATTTAGTATTAAAGAGGGATCTATATCTATTTTAGCCATAGTAAGCTTAGCAAGATAGCTGTTAAATTCAGCGTTAAAAGCTAATAAGCCTTTTCTATAGGTACTAAAGGTAAGGGCATGGTATTCATTATAGACGTCCTCCTTTTTAGACTCTATAGGTCGGCTATACTGCCTAACAAGTAGCTTAAAGGCCTTAGAAGGTATATAAATCTACGATATAGCGGCCCTAGGGCTACTTGATAAGCTATCGCATAGAAGCATTAAAAGAACAGCTTAATTAGAGTTACTATAAGTGTTAGATATATCAGGGGTTTCTAAAAAATTAGATATCCCTAACGCTCTTAACACTATACTTAAAGCCTAAATCTACTGTTTAAAATTGCTTTCCCTACTAAGCTTACTATCGTCCAGTATAGTATAGGCCTTTTTAGAAAGCTCCTTTACTATACTACTAGTAATAGTATCCTTAAAGCCTTCCTTAGACCCTATATCTATAGGAGGGTCTAAATTACTAGTAGCTATATTATCTATAGCCGGCCCTAGATAGGGCTCTTTCCTAGAAGGACGTAGAGGAGAATCTAAATCTATAATACCGTTAAAAGGATTAAATCTAGGACTATAGCTAGTTTTTCCAGTAGTAGTAGCCGCAGCGTTACTACTATTAGTTAAAGAAGCTAAAGTAGAAGATATATTCTTTATAGCGCTAACGCTATCCTCTATAGAGGCTTTTAGGGTATTTAAACTTAAAAATAGTGTTTTTATATTACTAGATTAGCTAGCTATAACTCGCTTCTGAGATTTTATATACTGTTTTAGGACTTCTATAACCTCGCTATAGTCTTCGCCATCTTCCTTATCTTTTAATAGGGTTTGTATAGGTAGTAGAGGCCTAGAAGATTACCCTGGATCAGCTAGGTTACTAGCCCTTTTAGGCGCTATACCCTTCCCTTTAGCTTGATCTGCCATTATAAATAGGCTACTATTTACTTTATAGTGCTAGCTAAAGCACTTAATTAGCTTCTAGTTTACTAAAGCTAATTAGCTAGCTTACTAATTATAATAGTAATTTTCTAGGCTAGTCTTAGCGTTTAGTAGGTTTATAGCGCTACTTACTTGCTACTTAGTAGGGCTTTCTAGTAGAAATTCTAAACTAGGCTCTAAGATAGGAACCAGAGACTTCGACATAGGGACTTAACTACCGCCTATAGATATATCTATAGAAAGGGCTCTATAGTAGGGAAATATAGGTCTTTAGCGCTAGAAATTCTAGAACGCTAGCCTTTCTACTTCCAGCTATAAGTAGAAAGGTCTTTTAGTATAGGTAAGTATACTAGCCTAAGTGTATAAGAGCCCCAAATGCTTGTCAATACTATAGGACTTAGATTTCTTAGCGATTTCTCCTTCTAGATTTTCAGGCTTTTTAGTCCTTAAATAGCCTTTAATAAGGTGTAATATATAGCTGATTAGGGCTAATATAGTACTATATTTTTAGCTATAAGAGGCTTAAATAGCCCTATATATATAGGCAGAGGTAGCGCTTTGAAATTGGACTCTAACGATAAGTATCCTATAGGCTATCTAGGCTTATAACCTATTAGAATGGGTAATCCTATATAAGGATCTATAACCACTATAGCCTACTAGTAGTAGTTGTATAGGGTACGTAGGGGCAGCAACAGCGTTGATATGGCCTAAATAGCACTTCCTAGGTATGTGCTAATATAGTAAAGTAGGGCCCTTTACTGTATTCCCTCTATAAAAGTCCTTATATAACGGTATAGTTATAGGCTATAGCGCTATATTATAGGGGCTTTAAGCTTATATATCACGGCTTTTAGTGGGTCTTATAGGCCTATAAGGCTTATAGTTATAGGTAACGTATAATTTGATTTCTAGTCCAGTAGGTAAGCCTTCGTAATTTCCTTCCCTATATATACCCTCCGGGACTGTTCCTGCCTTCTATACGGCAGGAGCGCCTTAGTAGGTGCATAGCGCCTTCCCGAAAAACCAAATAAGCTGGCGATTTTAAATAATCGACTTACGGCCATCTAAGCTGCAGGGTAAGCCGCACGACTTTTCCTATAAGTTCTGTTTTCGCTCCTATAGTGCAGGGTAGGTATAGGGTAGGTAGGTGACCTAGTAGAAGAGCCTTTTAAGGCTATTTCTAGCGCTTATACAGCCTAAGGAGGCTGTCTCTATAAAAGTGGGGCATAAATCTAAAAATAGAAAAGCCTTTTAAAGCTATTTCTAGGCTATATAGTGGAATATATAGCTTAGTCAGCGGTATCTACAAAAGTGGGTCCACCCTCAGAATATAGCTATATATCTAGTAGTTCGAGAACTGAAATCCGTTTTGCCTAAGCTATAACCGTTAGAGCGCTATAGCTTATTTTATACGTTTAACACTAGCCTTAGTTCCTAACCTTTATATATAAAAGAGGGAAATAAATACTAATATACTTTTTAGTTATACTAGATTATTCTATAGGTATACTTTTTATAATAAGAACTAGGTCTCTCTATAGGATAATTAGGTCTTAAGGCTTAGGGTACTTCTAAGGCTCTCTAGAGATTTCAATTGCTATAGGTATTAGCTCTCCCTTACTTAGAGGCCTTTTCTTATATATCCCCTTCTTTTTTGCCCTTCTTACTAGCCCTATTAGAAAAAGGCTGTTTGCCGTTTAGGGTAATATACATGCCTCCTCTTCCTACTAGGTTCTTAGGCTTTAGCTTAAAAGGCTTATTAAACTTAAGGTCTTATAGGAAATCTCTTACTACTTTATAGTAATTAAGGTTCTTCTATTTAGCCTACTTCTTAAAGTCCCTATATAAGGCTAATATCTAGCTCTAAAACCTTTAGGTTACTCTTAAAAAGATTAGTAAGTCATTAAACTATAGTTTAGGATTAGTTATCCCTTCTACTTTATAATACTCTACTAGGTATAGTAGCTTCTACTACTTCTCTATCTAGGTCCTTTAGTCACTAACCGCTTTTGCCTTATTAGTATTAAGGTACTCCTTATAGTCCTTATATATCGTCCTTATTTACTTATAATCCTTGAAATCTTAACTTAATAAGGTTCTAATACTACTAGTAAAGGCTTTGCTTAGGTAGATAGTATAGATTTAGTTTATAAGTCTTAATATACTCCCTAATCTACTTTTTAACCTCTATAATATTATCCTAGTTATATTTCCAGTTAACTATAGTAGTATTATATATTATTAATATACTCTAGAAGGTAGCCCTTCTATTAGCAGTTAAATCGGTATATACAATACGCTTACTAGGAAAAGGAGAAGGCCTATTAGCATTCGCCTAATTAATATACTCTTCTATAAGTTATACTCTCTAAGTAAGGCCATAATACTAGTAGATATAGGTCTAACAAGCAGTCTTAATATAAGCGGTTAATAACCTAAGAATAGGTATATTATTAAGGGTTAGAGGGACTAGACGTCTATCTAATTCCTTAGTATTATTTAGGTCTAAAAACTTAATTACCTTACTTATAATACGCTAAAGCTACTACTTAAAGTTGATCTACTACTCTAGCTTAAAAAGAAAGATAGAGCCCTTCTTAGTAGCCTTATTATTATTCTTATTACTTAATATAATAGTAGCTATTAAGGTATATTCTTAGATATTATAATAATAATATATATACTAATACTAGGCTTGTCTATGCTAGGCTAATAGCTTCTAACTGTTAATTATTAGAATCTATAGGCTTTATAATTGATTCTATATACTGATATATATTCTATCTTCTTAACCTACGCTCTAGCTACCTAGGGCAGAGATTTTCTCTGTCCCCCCTATAACGTTTATAGGCCCTAGAGTAGGCTTAATCTACTTAATATAGAGAATCGTGGCTATATCTACCTTAATTAACCAGGGCCTCTCTATACCCTGCTCCCGAGTTGACAGGTAAACCTATGCCCTGCTTCTGTCAGGGATACCAAGGTTCTACCGGAGCGACACAAGCGCCACGTTGTCCAACACCTCCCTATGCCCTGCTCCCGTCGATGATAGGCATTCCTATGGCCTGCGCCCGACGTGGATACCGGAGTTCTACCGAGGCGACATGAGCGCCACGTCGTCCAACATTATCCACTGCATCTGACCAGGGCCTCCCTGTGCCCTGCGCCCGTCGTGGAAGCCGGAGTTCTGCCGAAGCGTCCCGGGCACCACGTCGTCCAACAGCAGTCCTGAAGGAGCAGGTCAGAGAGAGATGAGAATACCAGATACTAAGCGCAACCAATCACTGAGGCCTAGCAAATCCAACAAAGGAATATATGCAAGATATAGCCGTCCTATGACCAAGCATGCAGAGACTGCCTTATGATTCTGAGCCTCAAGGAAAGAATTCTTCTAGCGTGACAGCGAGCTCAAACAGCACAAGCAAGAGCGATGCGCGCTTGGCTCGTCTGGCTCATCTGATCCCGATTGAACCTCGTGTCCTCCGACAGCCCCACGCAATCGAAACAAGATCGGTCACAGGTCCAGAACACCACTACGAGTCAGTCTTGCCTGGCAGGTCATATGAAGGGGTGGAGACTCATATGTGGCCGCATAGGCATTTACATTTGTTCCATGCGGGCAGTAGTAGCCTAGAAGAACCGCGAGGTCCAGTATCTTTCACCATGGCAAGCTGTCATCTACAGCTCTCTGCGCGCTTAACTGGCCGGTTGGCGATCTTTTTATCCCTAGAAATGTTTTGGCTGTATTCACACCTTCAATCGGGCTTACTGAAGAGCTTGCCATGTTGCTCCCCTCCTTCCAGCACGGTCGAGTAGTTCGCGCTGGTCTGCCATACGCCATCACCGCAGTCCTGGTGGCATTGATCGGCTTCAATGGCCTGCTGACCGTTTGGCTATTGTCCAATACGCTCTTTCCGATGATTCCGGTTCGTATCTTGCCATGCGTCTGTCCATTGTGCAAGAGCTAGTGATCGTCGGGGACCCGGGCGAATCTAACGTGACGGCATTTACCACGCAGGGCATGGTTTCGTCGATGACGAGATCCGGAATGCCTCCTCCGGCGGAAAATACCGCCGTCGAAACGTCCACGACGCCCACTGGAACGACGACGACGAGCAACCAACCTGTCATCGAACCTGTCATCGAACCTGCCGTCAACATCTCCACCATCGACGACGGGCAGTTCGTTTTTGGCGATAAGGTGGCCGTCATCATCGAGATTGACGCCTACACCGTCCAAAACCTGTTCCCGATCATGCTCCATTTCTCGACAGTCCTGGGCCCGGAGTGGCCCGTGGTGCTGTTGACGATGCGTGACAAATGGCACATGCCCAAGTCGCCCCCCATGCTACGGGCGCTTGAATCGGGCCGCATCCGCGTCATGTTCCTGCCGGACGATACCGACTTCTACGACCATAGAGCCGTGTCTGTCTTCATGACGAGGCCCTGGTTATGGGAGACGATGTCGTCGGCGGGGCGCGTGCTGCTCTTCCAGCCCGATAGCATCCTTTGCGTCAACGCCGACGTGCGTGCCGACGACTTTCTCGAGTGGGACTATCTCGGCGCACCCATTCTCCCCGGCATGGGCTCCGGCTACAACGGCGGGCTGTCGATCCGCAATCCGAGGATATTCTTGCAGATCGCGATGACCCATGACTTCGAGACCGAAACGCGCGGGGAGAATGCATTCGAGGACCAGTGGTTCTATCATAAGATCAAGGACATACCGGATGTAAAGCTGCCGGATGCGGAGGTGGCGAAGTGGTTCTCGACCGAGACCACATTCAATCCGCACTCGCTCGGGTTTCACCAGCCGCGGCGCTGGTTGAAGAAAGAGCAAGCAGATGAAGCTCAGAAGTGGTGTCCCGAGATCGGCATGATGATCAACAGTCGGTTTGTACCTTCATAATTACTCAAGACACCGGGTGGCACTGTCATGTTTTCGGTTCGAAGGCAGCTTGTAAGGACTTGTTGAATAGTGAGCATGAAAGAGGGACGGCATTGCGGGGGAGGTAAAACGCACACCGCACGAGCACTTACTGGGAATGATACATGTCTTTCGCCGGAGTTATACGGTCGCGTTACGTTCCGCTCGTCCAAGCTACTCGCTCGTAGATGGCCTGGTCGGGCCCTACCCGTCTTCCATTTTAAGAGGTTTGGCATTTCCTGGAAGCGATGAAGGGGCGGCATCAAGGCTATTGGTCTTTGACCGCTCGGTAGTGGTCCAGACCGCACCACTTGTCCCCGCTCACACACGCGCCGTCGGGGATGGCGAGGACCCAAGACTTGCCGGGCGCGGCCTCGCTGTCACGGGCTTCGCCATCTAAAGTGCCGGGCATCTGAAGCACCTCGCGGTTGTGGAGGGTTACACAGCTGCCGATCGTCCGGCACGAGCTGAGTCACGTGAGATTACAGATATTACTGACGTAGAAGACCTGTCTTTGCACTAGGATGTTGGGGTGCTTACGTTCGTGCTCGCTCGCTATCGTTAGAAAAGCAAAGAATCAATTGATGGGAGATACTAAGGCTATCTCTCAAGGGAAGAGCCTTTATAACCCCGCCTTTCTACCTGAAATAGAGTTGCCATCTAACGTTACTATTGTCCTATGCTATAGTATAGCTTAGGCGCCCTTGTATTAACATAGCTAACTCGCTATAGTAGGGTACTGCCTACTGTTTCTAGTTCTCATAGCCCCTTTGGTTTTATTAGAGGCTCGATGTTAGCTAGGCTTAGTAGAGAATATCCTACCGGCGGTAGACTTTATAGAGACTATGAAATCTAACTAGAGTATAGATATATGGCTGACTCTGCTTCTAAAGCCTAAACTAGTTAGGATAGCTCTTTCTCCTACGTTGTAACAGAACATAGTGACGCTTAGGGAGCGACCTATTAGGACTAGGGTTCTCCCTCTATAGACATCCTAACTAGATGCGTATTGGGCTTAGAGACGCCTATATAAGGCGTGGCAGGTCCTATAGTAAGAAGAAGGATAGGTATATTCACTTCTTTATATCTATTATCTACTTTTTATATAATAGTTAGAAACCTAGTACTAGTATGATTAACTCAACTAACTGTATTATATATATATTAAGCCCTTCTATTACTATTATTATAGTTAGTAGGTTTCAAGAGATTATTAAGATCTAAAAGCAGTAAAAGAGCAAAGCAAGCAGCAAGGAAAACGGGTTTCATTCTCTAGTTCTATATAGTCTTATCTCCCTTCTATCTAGAGGGTAGTTACGTACCCCTTAAATATATACGGTAATCGGAGCGCTTATTAGCTACTATTACGTAGTACATAGGTGCGCTACTTCTAGCTAGCGCCTAAGTAGCATAGGGTACGCCTAAATCCCTAGGGCAAAGTACATATATACTACGTAGTTATAGGGATTAGTACCTAATTTCCCTTACTATAGTTAATACTAGCAACTCTTCTTTTATACCTATACTAGCGCCTTCAAAAAAAACCTAGATTACTTTGCTCTTTAGGTTCTTTAAATAAATCTAGATCACTTTGCTTTCTATATAGATAGATTCTATTACGCTATCTAATCCCTATAGGGGATATCTAGGTAGGCTAGACTAGTGCTATAGGAAAACCGTATAACGGGTGAAAACCCTATAACCCTATATAGGAAATAGGGGGTGTGGTAGGGGGTAGGCTAAACTTTACCAAAATAGATACTGCCCCTTTAGGAGTATAACAATATACTGCCTAAAGGGGTATAGGCTAGACCGCCCCTAGCCTCTAGGCAACCGAGTATTCTGGCAGTCTAGTAGCGATATGGCGGATTAGGGGGCGTATAGCGCTACTGCCCTTATTTTCAAGCCTATAGAGAAAGCTATATATATCTCCTCCCTTCCTTTCCCTAAAGGCTGCTAAAGGGTAGGCCGGGCAACTGTTAAATATATGCTAGATGTTCTCTATAGCTAGGTAGTAGTAGTAAAGGGGGCTGTGAACCCTAGATACTTTATAGGTATATAGGAATCCCTTTAGGCCTATCTTCCCTATATAGGCCTGTATTAGTAGGGAGCTCTTAGCCTTAGAAAGGCTGTAGTAGCTCCTCTAGAAGGCCTCCTTAAAGGTCTTAGCTAGGTTCTCCCCTTAAAAGGCGGTTTTAGCTGATTTTTCTAAGAGCATCTCTATATAGGGGTTGTAGCTAGAGGCTATAGCTTCTTATAGGTAGCAGTCTTTCTAGGCAGTATAGAGGGGCTCCTTGTTAATAGCCTTCTATAGTTGTTAGTAATACTACTAGGTTATTACTTCCTTTTTTCTCTTCTACCTTGTATACCCTTCTAGGGGGAGGCTAGTCCTAGGGGTCCTGTTTCTAAGGGTATAGTATAGTACTTCCTTCTACTTAGCTACCTCTTTCCCTATAGCTCTATTTATCCTAGCCTAGCTAGAGAAGAAGAGGGCGTTAAGGTAGAGGTTAAGAGGGGGGACGTTAGCCTTATAGTAAAGGCTTTAGATCGGCGTTCGCTTATAGGCCCCTATAACCCTCCTTAGGGCTTTGTTCTTAGCTGCTAGCAGGCCCCTAGTTATACCCTAGGGCCTATTTGGTACTATAGGCGTAGGAGTATACCAGGCTAAGGCTGTATAGGCTAGGACTAGCCTAATTACTACTATATATAGGAGCCTAGTCTTTTCGATTCTAGGTCCCTAGGTCTTTCTAGCTAGCCTGGTAATAGCTAGAGACTATGTTCTTAGCTTCTGCCGTAGGTTGCCTGTATAGGCCTTCTAGATAAGCTTAGGGTCTAGCCAAACCTCTAGAAATCAGGCCTCTTTAGCTGGTTATAGGGGGGGGGAGGAGTCTTCTATTAGTCCTAGATAGATAGGGTTATTTTAGGGCTTTCTCCTAGGGGGGAAGTATATAAGCTTGCTCTTTACTATTAAGAAGGTGACCCTAGCAGTTGCTACCTAGTCTAGGCACTCTTTCTAGGCTTTTTCTAGCTGCCTAACTATTACTATAGTATCTCTACTAAAGGCTAGTAGTTTAGTGTTATCTATATAGCCTATTATAGAGATAGTAGGGTGTTTTCTCTCTAGCCTTTTATATAGAGGGCAGAGGTATAGGACTAAGAGGATTAATAAAAGGAGTAATCCTTAGGGCACGCCTATAAGTACTAGAATTTACTAGCTTCTTTGACTGTTAAATAGAAGGCTAGTAGTCCTAAAGGAGAGGAATTCCCTAAGCTAGGAGAGTAGCTAGATAGGTAGCCCTAGCTAGTCTAGTATAGCTAGAAGTCTAGTATAGGGGATACTATTGAAATATCCTAATAGGTTGAGCTATAGAAGGGAGGCTCTAGCCTTGTACTTCTAGGCCTTCTAGACTTAAGCGATGAGGAGGTATATAGAAAGATAGATTCTATTACGCTATCTAATCCCCGTAGGGGATATCTAGGTAGGCTAGGCTAGTGCTATGGGAAAACCGTACAACGGGTAAAAAACCTATAACCATATATAGGAAATAGGGGTATGGTAGGGGGTGGGCTAATCTTTACCAAGGTAGATACCGCCCCTTTAGGAGTATGAAAACATACTGTCTGAAGGGGTATAGACTAGACCGCTCCTAGCCCCTAAGCAACAGTATATTCTAGCAGTCTAGTAGCGATATGGCGGACTAGGGGGCGTATAGCGCTACTACCCCCTTTTTCAAGTCTATAAAGGAAGCTGTTTATGTCCCCTCTTTCCCTCTCCTTAAAGGAGGCTAAAGGGTAGGCCGGGCAACCGTCGAATATATGTCGAACGTCTTCTATAGCTAGGTAGTTGTAGCAGAGGGGGCTGTCTATCCTAGGCACCTTATAGGTATATAGGAAGCCCTTTAGGCCTATCTTCCCTATATAGGCCTGTATTAGCAGCGAGCTCTTAGCCTTAGAGAGGCTGTAGTGGCGTTTCTAGAAGGCCTTTTTAAAGGCCTTAGCTAGGTTTTCCTCCTAGAAGGTAGCTTTAGCTGATTTCTCTAAGAGGCTCTTTATATAGGGGTTATAGCTAGAGGCTCTAGCCTTCTATAGATAGCGGTCTTTCTAGATAGTATAGAGGGGTTCCTTGTTAATAGCCTTCCTTAGTTGTTAGCAGTACTACTGTACTATAGCTTCCCTCTTTCTTTCTTATTTTATTTGCCTTTCTAGAGGGAGGCTAGTCCTAGGGGTCCTGTTCCTAAGGGTATAGCGTAAGGCGTCCTTCCGTTTAGCTATCTCCTCTCCTATAGCCCTGTTTAATCTAGCCTAGCTAAAGAAGAAGAGGGTATTAAGGTAGAGGTTTAGAGGGGGGACGTTAGCCTTGTAGTAGAGGCTTTGGACTGGCGTTTTCTTATAGGCCCCTATAACCTTCGTTAGGGCTTTGTTTTCGGCTGCTAGTAAGCCTCTAGTTATACCTTAAGGCCTATTTAGTATAGTAGGTATAGGGGTATGCTAGGCTAAGGCTATATAGGCTAGGACTAGCCTTATTACTACTATATATAGTAGCCTAGTCTTGTCGATTCCAGGTCCCTAGGTCTTTTTAGCTAACCTAGTTATAGCTAGGGACTGCGTTTTTAGCTTCTGCCGTAGGGTACTAGCATAGGCCTTCTAGGTAAGCTTAGGGTCTAGCCAGACTTCTAAAAATTAGGCCTTTTTAGCTGGTTATAGAGGAGGGAAGTCCGTTAGTCCTAGGTAGATAGGGTTATTCTAGGGCCTCCTTTTAGGGGGGAAGTGTATAAGCTTGCTCTTTGCTACTAAGAAGGTGACTCTAGCGGTTACTGCCCAGTCTAGGCACTCTCTTTAGGCCTCTTCTAGCTATCTAACCGTTATCTTAGCCTCTTTATTAAAGGCTAGTAGGTTAGTATCGTCTATATAGCCTATAATAGAGATAGTAGGGTATTTTCTTTCTAGTCTTTCGTATAGGGGGTAGAGGTAAAGGACTAAGAGGATTGGTAAGAGTAGCAAGCCCTAGGGTACTTTTATAGGTACTGGTATTTATTAGCTTCTTTAACCGTTAAATAGGAGGCTGGTAGTCCTAGAGAAGAGGAACTCCTTTAGCTAGGAGAGTAGCTAGATAGGTAGCCCTAGCTAGTCTAGCATAGCTAGGAGCCTAGTATAAGGGATACTGTCGAAATATCCTAATAGGTCTAGCTATAAGAGGGAGGCCTAAGCCTTATATTTCCAGGCCTCCTGGACTTAGGCTATAAGGAGGTATATAGCCGATTTAGTAGACTTATAGCAGTTGTAGCCCTGTTATATTGCTGGTATTAGCTTAAAAGCCTTAGCTATATCCCTTATTTTAGTCTTTATAACTTTTTCTAGGACCTTGCTAATACAGTTTAGCAGGGCTATAGGGCAGTAGCCTCTAGGGGTATTATAGGCGTCTAGTTGTTTTCCTAGCTTAGGAAGGACAATAGTGATTACCTCCTTATATTCTTATAGGTAGAAGCTATAGAGGAAGGATTTTAAGGCTAGTATAGTAAGGGCCTTATATAAGGGGTCTTTATAGGCTTTTAGGAAGCCTATAGGTAGTTCGTCTAGTCCTAGCGCTTTCTACGGTTTTGTTGTTTTAACGGCTTCCTCTATATCGTCTAGTTTAACTGTCTAGCTAACTAGTAGTCTAGGTCCTATTAGAGGCTCCTCTAGGCTTTTCTCTTAGGGGGAGGGGGGGAAGAAGCATGTTGAAAGGGCCTCTACCTTTTTCTAGAAGGTACTAGCTTACCTAAGGGTTAGTAGCTTAGGGGGTAGTAGTATAGTAGTACTCTATAGCCTAGCCTATCTTTCTAGTTGCTAGAGCCTTTCTAGCTTTTCTCTAGCTTCCTATAGAAAGGCCCTCTAGGTTTTCCTTTTACTTTCTCTTATAGCCTTTATTTGTTTCTTCTAAGCTAACTCATAGGCGTTAAGGAGGGCTTAGTTGTTAGGGGAATACTAGAGTTATCTCTCTACCCTCTTTCTCTCCTAGACTGCTTAGTAGGTGTTGTTATTCTACTAGGGGGCTCTCTTCTTTCTAGTAGTTACTAAAGCCCTTTTAGGGGTTATAGCCTTAGTAATATATTAGAGTTCTCCTAATAGTTGTCTAAAGGCCTTCTATAGCTTAGCTAGGTTAGAAAGGCAAGATAGGTATCTATAGCCCTCTATATTATATATTAGAGAGCTGGCCTCCTATACTACCTCCTTCTTATCTATCTTCTTCTACTGGAATTAGGGGGGTAGTAGTAGGGTTTCTATAGCCTCTAGGTTAATATCTAGAACTTAGGGGTAGTAGTCTAATTATAAGTAGGTATTTAGGCCGGTATAGGAGTAGGTAAGGCTGCTGCTAAGCTAGAAGTGGTTAATAGTAAAGGCCCTACTAGCTTACCCCCCTTATAGTACCCTAGTTATAGCCCTAAAGAGGGTATAAAGGGTAAGTCCCTATTCTACTACTAATAGTAGTAGGTCCTCCAACTTAGGGCTAAATTGGTTATATTAGTCCTATAAGGGGTGGTAAAGGTTAAGGTCCCTAGCTAGTAGGTAGAGGCCTAGGCAGGTGTTAAGTTTCCCCCTTATTTCTTCTATAAGAGGGGGTAGGCCGGTCTAGGGCTAGGGGTTGTTATATAGGGACTAGACTGTAAAGGGGCTGTTCTTAGTCTGTATTATAGCCCTAGCCTAGTCTAGGCTAGAGCTATAGGTCTAGGTTGCAAGTAGGAGTAATTTATAGATATAGAGGGCAGCACTTCCGTTAAAGGTGAAAACAGGGTAGTAGGGGGCGGATCTAGGGCAGAAGGTAGAGTATTAGGCCTGTCTGTTAATCTAGGGCTTTTATATAGCAAGTATTTCCTTTTTTACTATAGAGAGTAGTACTTTCTATACCTCCTTCGAGCCCTATATGTTCTAGAGGTATACCCTTATATCTCTATCTCTTCTAGCTATATAGTAGGCGGTAGTTGTTATATAGTAGGGGCGTTAGCTAGTCTAGTATCTAGTTCTAGGTCTAGTCTAGGTCTAGCTTCTAGGGTTCTAGGTGCTTTAGGGGCTTTAGGGGCGCCTATAGGTTCTAGGGTTCTAGTAGATCTAGTAGCTTCTTTAGGTCTTATAGCTGTTATAGAAGAGAAGGAGAAGGGGAGGTTAGAGGGGGTTTAGCTGCTTAGTTAACTAAAGTAGACAGTGATTATACTCTAGCTAGGGGTTAGCCCCTTTGCTGCTACTAGCCGGTCCCTCTATCTCTTCCCTAAGACTATAGTATAGCCTTCCTCTCCCTCCTCTTATAGAGGGGCTTATTAAGGGTGGTATTACTACTATTATTATTATTGCTATTATTGTTATTACTGTTAGAGAGGGGGTGGTTGGTTAACGTTAAAGGCTTTAGACCTAGAACGTAGGTATCCCTTAGCCTATGCCTATACCTCTTTTAGATAAGGGCAGACCTCTAAGTAGGCGTAGTAGGCTTAGTAGCAGTTATGGCAGCATAGTACCCTAGAGCAGGTAGGGGCTTCTGGCGTAGTATAGCTATTAGTACTATAGTTATAGTAGATCTCCTTTTTACTCCGGCATACTTTAGCCTTATAGCCCTATTTCTAGTACCTTAGGTACTAGATAGGCTTAGCCTTGTTAATCTAGGGTTCTACTTCTAGGGCTTAGCAGCTTTAGAAGACCCCCTTCTTATAGGCCTTCTAGGCTGCCTTTAAGGAGGAGAAGGCTATTAGTACCTTAACCCTAGTCTATTCTAGCCCTTAAGGGTGCCAGACCTTTGCTCTAACTACTATAGGGTACTGTTTTTTAGCCTCTTTTAGTAGGCCTTCCTCTATAACCTAGTTATAGACTATAAGGCCTTTAACCGCTATTACCTAGGTTGTAGTATATAGGGAGGCCTTCTTGCTAAAGGCCCTTATAATCTAGGTAGTATTATTCTCTAGGCTCCTCTTTATCTCTGCGTTTTCTATAACAAGAAGTAGGTTATTGCTAAGGAGGGTCCTAACCCCCTAAACTACTAGGCTAGACGCTTGTTAGATAGCCTATACTACCTCTAGTATAGACTTAGCAAGTACCTATTATTAGGTTAGGCCTAGTCGGATAAGCACCTAGTACTCTAGGCTAGGCCTAGTTGCCTTACTAGCTGCTAGTTTACTAGCTATATTAGCCTAGGTAGGGGCTATAGGTTAAGGTTAAGTATAGCTAGGCTATTATTATTATAGTTGTTATTAGTAGCTAGGTTGTTAAGGGTATTGCTGGTGCTATAGCCTAGGTATTATTAGGATAGTAGGCTGGTTTTAGGCTACTAGAGTTACTACTATAGCTAGGGCTTCTTTAGGCGGGTCCTAAAGTAGGGCTATAAGGGCGATTTGCCTAGCCTTAGTAGTTGCTTCTACTATACTATAGAAGTTAGTACTGTCTTTAGCTAGGCTGATTATCTGGTCTAGAAGGCTAGAAAGTGCAAGGGCAAGCTTTAGAGAGCTAAGGGTAGCTTAGGCAGTTTTCTTAGTTGCTAGGGTGATATAGCTAGCCTTAGTAGCTTTGTTATTACCTCCTTCTTTCCCTGTATTTTTCTCTGATTTTTTCTCTAGCTTTTTCGTATTTTTCTAGCTAGAAGGGGTTGGGGCTAGG
The DNA here is from genome assembly GCA_029339225.1 of Phyllachora maydis. Lineage (NCBI taxonomy): Eukaryota > Fungi > Ascomycota > Sordariomycetes > Phyllachorales > Phyllachoraceae > Phyllachora > Phyllachora maydis. Next base: position 5,752,181 of record JAQQPM010000004.1, read on the forward strand.
GTGTATTAGCTACTACTTAGGCCTCTAAAAAAGGAGATAAAGATATTAGTAGAGGAGGGGGCGCTAGTTATAGGGGCGTTAATAGTAAAAAGGGCGCTAGAGCTATATACTATAGGCGCTATATTTATAGCGCTTATAGCAGTCTCCTTAGTAGTAGTAGAAGCGGTAATTTAGCAGTCTTCCATTTCTATGTTATTACTTAGGTAGTCCGTACTAAGGGGTTAGTAGTCTGTACTTAGAGGCTGGCTTAGGGGGTTATTGTTATTATCATTAGCTATAGGTAGGGCAGGGTTACTAGGGCGCAGAGCTATATTAGTAGTCTAACCGACACCTAAAAACGAAAAACGAGTTTTTGGTCAAAACTACACCAAATCGCGTGCAACCACATCCATTCGAACCGTCCGATTAAGGACATAACGCCCGTTAATTTTCGCTGTAGCGCTGTCGGTTGCACGACAGCCCTAGGCATGCGAAAATGCAGAAAACGGCAAGCCTAGCTGCCCTCTTGCAACTGCAATTTCCTTGCGCATGGGCCACTAATACGGCTCTACGCCCTAGCAACCCTGCCCTACCTATAGCCAATAACAATAATAACAACCCCCTAAGCTAGCCTCTAAGTATAGACTACTAACCCCTAAGCACGGACTACCTAAACGACAATATAGAAATGGAAGACCGCTAAACTACTACCTCTACTACTGCTAAAGAGACTGCTATAGGCGCTATAACTATAGCACCTATAGTACCTAGCTCTAGCGCCCCCTCTACTATCAACGCCCCTACAATTAGCGCCCTCCCCTTAACTAACGTCTTTACCCCTTTCCTTAGGGGCCTAAACGGCAGCCAGTACGCCCTAGCCCTAGCCCCTTCTAGCTAGAAAACCTCGAAAAAGCTAGGGAAAAAATCGGAGAAAAATACAGGGAAAGAAGGAAGCAACAATAGTGCTGCCAAGGCCGACTATATCGCCCTAGTAACTAAGAAAACCACCTAGGCTGCCCTTAGCCCCTCTAAGCTCGCCCTTACACTCTCTAGCCTCCTAGACCGGATAATTAGCCTAGCTAAGGATAGTACTAACTTCCATAGTATAGTAGAAGTAACTACTAAAGCCAGGTAAATTGCCCTTATAGCCCTGCTCTAGGACCTGCCTAGAGAAGCCCTAGCTATAATAGTAGTAGCTGCCCTAGTACCCTAAAACCGCCCTACTACCCTAGCAACGCCTAAGCTATCGTACTAGTAACACCCTTAGTAGCCTAGCTACTACTAGCAACAACAGTAGCAACAGTAGTAACAGCCTAGCCACTCCTAGCCTATAGCCCTAACCTAGGTTAATATAGCTAATAAGCTAGCAGCTAGCAAGGTAACTAGGCCTAGCCTAAAGCGCTAGGTGCTTATCCGACTAGGCTTAGCCTAGCAATAGGTGCTTGCTAAATCTGCCTTAGAGGTAGTATAGGCTATCTAACAGGCTTCTGGCCTAGTAGTTTAGAGGGTTTAGACGCTCTCTAGTAGTAACCTCCTTCTAGTTATAGAGAACATAGAGATAAAGAAGAGCCTAGAGAGCAATATTACCTGGATTATAAGGGCCTTTAGCAAGAAGGCCTCCCTATATACTACAACCTAGGCAATAGTAGTTAAGGGCCTTATAGTCTATAACTAGGTTATAGAGGAAGGCCTACTAGAAGAAGCTAAGAAGCAACACCCTATAGCAGTTAAGGTTAAGGTCTAGCACCCTTAAGGGCTAAAACGGACTAGGGTTAAGGCACTAATAGCCTTTACCTCCCTAGAAGTAGCCTAGAAAGCCTATAAGGAGAGGGTCTTCTAGAGCTGCCAAGCCCTAGAAGTAGAGCCCTAGATCAACAAAGCTAAGCCTATCTAATACTTATAGTACTAGAAATAGGGCTATAGGGCTAAGGTATACTAGAGTAAAGAAAAGATCTGCTATAACTATAGTACTAACAGCTATACTACGCTAGAAGCCCCTACCTACTCTAGGGCACCCCGCTGCCGCAACTGCTACCAAGCTTATCACACCTGCTTAGAGGCCTGCCCCTATCTAAAAGAGGTATAGGCATAGGCTAAGGGATATCTATACTCTAGGCCTAAGGCCTTTAATATTAACTAACCGCCTCTATACCAGTACTAACAGCAATAGTAACAATAGTAATAAAAGCAGTAATACCCCCCTTAGCAGGCCCTATTATAAGAGAAGGGGGAGGATAGCTATACTATAGTCTTAGAGAAGAGATAGAGGGGCCGACCAATAGTATTAAGAGGGTTAACCCCTAACTAGAGCACAATTACCGCCTACTTTAGCTACCTAAGTGGCTAAACCCCCCCTTCCTCTACGCCAGCTATAAGCCCTAAAGGGGCTACTAGACCTACTAGAACCTTAGAGCCTATAGGAGCCCCTAGACCCCTAGATACTAGACCTAGACTAGATATAGATACTAGACTGGCTAACGCTACTACTATATAACAACTACCGCCTACTATATAGCTAGAGGAGATAGAGATATAAAGGTATACCTCTAGAATATATAGGGCTTAAAGGAGGTATAGGAAGTACTACTTTCTATAGTAAGAGAAGAAATACTTACTATATAAGAACCCTGGATTAATAGGCAGGTATAGCACTCTACCTACTGCCCTAGATTAGCCCCTTACTACCTTATTTTTACCCCTAACAGACAGGCCTCTCTTTATATCCATAAATTACTCCTGCTAATAACATAGACTTATAGCTCTAGCTTAGACTAGGCTAAGGCTACTATATAGACTAAGAACAGCCCCTTTATAGTCTGGTCCCTATATAACAACCCCTAACCCCAGACTAGCTTAACCCCCCTTATAGAAGAAATAAGGGGGAAGATCAACGCCTGCCTAGGCCTTTACCTTTTAGCTAGGGACTTTAACCTTTACTACCCCCTTTAGGACCAATATAACCGCTTTAGCCCTAGATTAGAAGACCTACTGCTATTAATAGCAGAGCAGGGGCTTACCCTCTATACCCTCTATGGCGCTATAACTAGGGCGCTATAGGGGAGCTAAGTAGGTAGAGCCTCTACTATTAACCACTTCTAGCTTAGTAGCAGCCTTACCTACTTCTATACTAGCTTAGATATATACTTATGCTTAGACTACTATCCCTAGGTACTAGATATCGACCTAGAGACTATAGAAATCCTACTACTACCCCCCTAATTCCAGTAGAAGAAGATGGATAAAAAGGGGGTAGTAAGAGAGGCTAGCTCCCTAATATACAATATAGGGGGCTATAGATATCTATTACGCCTCTCTAACTTAGCTAAGCTCTAGGAGGCCTATAGGCGACTATTAGAGGAACTCTAGCGTATTACTAGGGCTATAACCCCTAAAGAATCCCTAGTAACTACTAGAAGGAAGAGTACCCCCTAGTAGAACAACGAAATCTACTAGATAGTCTAGAAGAGAAAAAAGGCAGAAAGATAGCTCTAACGCTCTTCCAGTAATCAGGCCCTCCTTACTACCTATAAGTTAGCCTAGAGAGAGCAAACAAAGGCTATAAAAGAGAGTAAGAGAAAGACCTAGAGGGCCTTTTTATAAAAGGCTAGAGAAAAGCCAGAGAAGCTCTAGTAACTAGAAAGATAGGCTAAGCTATAAAGTACTACTGCCCTACCCCCTTCTAAGCTACTAACCCTTAGACAAGCCAGTACCTTCTAGGAGAAGGTAGAGGCCCTTTTAGTACGCTTCTTCCCTTCCTCCCTTTAAGAGGATAGCCTAGAGGAACCCCTAATAGGCCCTAGGCTACTAGTTAGCTAGACAGTTAGGCCAGACGATATAAAAGAGGCTATTAAAACAACAAAACCCTAGAAAGTACTAGGACCTAACGAACTCCCTATAGGCTTTCTAAAGGCCTATAGCAACCCCTTATATAATACCCTTGCTATACTAGCCTCGAAATCCTTCCTTTATAGCTTTTATCTATAGAAATATAAGAAAGTAGTTACTATTGTCCTTCCTAAACTAGGAAAATAGCTAGATACCTATAATACCCCTAGAGGCTACTGCCTTATAGCCCTACTTAACTATATTAGTAAGGTCCTAGAGAAAGTTATAGGGACTAAGATAAGGGACGTAGCTAAGGCTTTTAAGCTAATTCCAGCAATATAATAGGGCTACTACTGCTATAAATCCACCGAATCGGCTATATACCTCCTTATAGCTTAGATCTAGGAGGCATAGAAGTATAAAGCTAAGGCCTCCCTCCTATAGCTAGACCTATCAGGGTATTTCAACAGTATCCTTTATAATAGGCTCCTAGCTATACTAGACTAGCTAAGGCTACCTACCTAACGACTATCCTAGCTAAAGGAATTCCTCTCCTCTAGGACTACCAGCCTTCTATTTAACGGCTAAAAAAGCCAGTAAATCCTAGTACTAACAGGAGTACCCTAAGGCTTACCACTTTTATCAATCCTCTTAGTCTTATACCTCTACCCCCTATATAAAAGACTAGAGAGAAAATACCCTACTATCTCTACTATAGGCTATATAGACAATACTAACCTACTAGCCTTCGGCAAGAAAGCTATAATAACAGTTAGGCAGCTAGAAGAGGCCTAGAAAGAGTACCTAGACTGGGTAACAACTGCTAGAGTTACCTTCTTAGTAGTAAAGAGCAAGCTTATATACTTCCCCTCTAGAAGGAGGCCCTAGACTAACCCTATTAACCTAGGACTAACAGGGGACTCCCCCCCCCTATAACCAGCTATAGAGGCCTGTTTTCTAGGGGTTTAGCTAGACTCTAAGCTTACCTGGAAGGCCTACGCCAGCACCTTATAGCAGAAGCTAAAAACACAGTCCCTTACTATTACTAGGCTAGCTAGAAAGACCTAGGGACCTGGAATTGAAAAGACTAGGCTCCTATATATAGTAGTAATAAGGCTGGTCCTAGCCTATATAGTCTTGGCCTAGTATACCCCTATACCTATAATACTAAATAGGCTACAAGGTATAACTAAAGGCCTACTAGCATCTGAAAATAAGGCCCTAAAGAGGGTTATAGGGGCCTATAAAAGGATACTAGTTTAAAGCCTCTACTATAAGGCTAACGTCCCTCCTCTTAACCTCTATCTTAATACCCTCTCCTTCTCTAGCTAAGCTAGAATAAATAGGGCTATAGGGAAAGAGGTGGCTAAGCAGAAGGAAGCCCTATACCTTACCCTTAGAAATAGGACCCCTAAGACTAGCCTGCCCCTAAAAGGGCGTATAAAGCAAAAAAGAAAAAGGGAGGTAACAGCCTAGTAGTACTACTAATAACTAAGGAAGGCTATTAACGAAGAACCCCTCTATACTGCCTAAAAGGATCGCTATTTATAGGAGGCTAGGGCCTCTAGTTATAACCCCTATATAGAGAGCTTCTTAAAGAAATCAGCTAAGGCTATCTTTTAAGAGGAGAACCTAGCTAAGGCCTTTAAGGAGGCCTTCTAAAGACGCTACTATAGCCTTTCTAAGGCTGAAAGCTCGCTACTAATACAGGCCTATATAGGGAAGATAGGCCTAAGGGGATTCCTATATACCTATAAGGTACCTAGGGTTAATAACCCCCTCTGCTACTACTATCTAGCTATAAAGGATATCCAATATATATTCGATGGTTACCCGGCCTACCTTTTAGCCTCCTTTAAGGAGAGGGAAAGAGGGGATATATATAGCTTTCTCTATAGACTCGAAAAAGGGGGTGGCGGCGCTATATACCCCCTAGTTCGCTATATTGCTACTAGACTGCTAGAATACTCTGTTACTTAGAGGCTAGGAGCAGTCTAGCCTATACCCCTTTAGGCAGTATGTTTTCACACTCCTAAACGGGCGGTATCTACTCTAGTAAAGATTAGCCTACCCCCTATCATACCCCCCTTTTTCCCTATATACGGTTATAGGTTTTTCACCCGTTATACGGTTTTCCTATAGCACTAGTTCAGCCTACCTAGATATCCCCTACGGGGATCAGATAGCGTAATAGAATCTATCTATATTAGTAGTCTATATACAAGTGGCCTGCAGGTATAAGAGGGCGGCTAGGCTTGCCATTTTTCGCACTTTTGCATGCCTAGGGCTATCGCACAACCGACAGCGCCATAGCGAAAATTAGCAGGCGTTATGTCCTTAGTCGGACAGTTTGAATGGATGTGGTTGCACGCGATTTGGTGCGGTTTTGACCAAAAACTCGTTTTCGTTATTTTTGTATATTCATAAGGAGGTATATAGCTGATTCTATAGACTTATAGTAGCAGTAGCCTTGTTATATTGCTGGAATTAGCTTAAAGGCCTTAGCTATATCCCTTATCTTCGTCCCTATAACCTTTTCCAGGACCTTACTAATGCAGTTAAGCAGGGCTATAGGGCGTTAGCCTCTAGGGGTAACATAGGCGTCTAGCTGTTTTCTAGGCTTAGGGAGGACAATAGTAGTTACTTCCTTATATTCCTATAGGTAGAAGCTATAGAGGAAGGATTTTAAGGCTAGTATAGCAAGGACTTTGTATAAGGGGTTACTATATGCTTTTAAAAAGCCTATAAGGAGTTTGTCTAGTCCTAGTACTTTCTAGGGCCCTATTATTTTAACGGCTTTCTTTATATCGTCTGGCTTAACCATCTAGCTTACGGGTAACCTAGGGCCTATCAGGGGCTTCTCTAGGCCTCCCTCTTAAGGCTCTTAAGGGGAAGGGGGGAAGAAGTATGCTAAAAGGGCCTCTACCTTCTCCTAGAAGATACTAGTATATCTAAGGGTTAGTAGCTTAGGAGAGGGCAGTACGGCAGTGCTTTATAGCCTAGTCTATCTTTCTAGTTATTAGAGCTTTTTAGGCTTTTCTCTAGCTTCTTATAGTAAGGTCCTCTAGGTCCTTCTCTCACTTTCTTTTATAGCCTTTGTTTGCTTCTTCCAGGCATTAAGGAAGGCCTGGTTACTAGGTAACTACTAGAGTTGTCTCTCTGTCCTCTTTCTCTCTTAGACTGCCTAGTAGACTTTGTTATTCTACTAGGGGGCTCTCTTCTTTCTAGTAGTTACTAGGGCTGCTTTAGGGGTTATAGCTATAGCAATATACTAAAGTTCTTCTAATAGTTGCCTATAGGCCTCCTAGAGCTTAGCTAGGTTAGAGAGGTATAAGAGGTATCTATAGCCCCCTATATTATATATTAGAGAGCTAGCCTCTCATACTACCTCCTTCTTATCTATCTTCTTCTACTAGAACTAGGGGGGTAGTAGTAAGGTGTTAGTGGTTTCTAGGTCGATATCTAAAACCTAGGGGTAGTAGTCTAAGCGTAAGTATATGCCTAACCTGGTATAGGAGCAGGTAAGGCTACTGCAAAGTTAGAAGTAGTTAATGGTTAAGGCCCTACTAGTTTAGCCCCCTTGTAGTACCTTAGTTATAGTGCTACAGGGGGTTTAAAGGATAAGCCCCTGCTCTGCTACTAGTAGTAGTAGGTCCTCTAACCTAGGGCTAAAGTGGTTATACTAGTCTTATAGAGGGTAGTAAAGGTTAAGGTCCCCTACTAGAAGGTATAGGCCTAGAAGGGTATTAATCCTCCCCCTTATTTTCTCTAAGAGAAGGGGTAAGCTAGTTTAGGGTTAAGGGTTGTTATATAGGGACTAGACTATAAAGGGGCCGTTCTTAGTCTATATAGTAGCTCTAGCCTAGTCTAAGCTAGAACTATAAGTCTATACTACTAGAGGGAGTGATTTATAGATATAGAGGGCAGCCCTTCTATTTAGGGTGAAAATAAGGTAGTAGAAGGCGGATCTTAGGTAGAAGGTAGAGTATTAGGCTTGCCTGTTAATCTAAGGCTCTTATATAGTAGATCGGCGTAGCTAGTGCACGACTAGCCGCCGCTTGTTTTTTTCTTCTTCTTCTTCTTCTTCCTCTGTTTAGAGGAGCCCTATGTCCACTTTCTCTTCTGTTATGCAGTAAGATGGGGTGAACAAGGCTGGTCTTTCTTTTCTACCCCTTATCTTATTCTAGGCTGACAATAAGATTGCGAATTAGCAGTGTAAGGAGGACAATAGTATAAAAGGCTAGCTTTCTTTTCCATATTTATAAAGAAGGATTATCAAATCAATTATCACCTAAATTATTATAGTTAAACAGTTATATTTTACCTATTTAGATATTCCATCTACTTTTGCCTTTAGGCTACTTTGGCCTATTTACTTAGTTCTATTATACCTATCTACCTTAGTCTCCCCTAATTAGGGAGACTATGGCCTTAGTATACATATACCTCTTATCCTCTTATCTAGAAAGCTGTTTAATATAGAGCTGCCTACTACCTTGAGACAGCTGCTCCTACTTTCTTATAGGTCTGCTACTCTATTTTATATAGGGACTTAGCTAGAAATGAACGAAGTAAGGGCTCTAATATATATAAGTAGTCCTTATTTATATTAGGGTTAGCTTACTATTAATAAAGACGACCTATAGACTGTTAGCTAGATAACTCTATAGTAAAGTATCAAGAGGAAGACTATTTCGACTTTTCTGCTCTAACAACTTAGACTAGTATTTCTAGGCCTCTAACCTCTAATTAGATAACGATAATTTCACTTAGTATAACAGTTATACGAGAAGTTATAGGTTATATAACAGTTCGAGACCTAATATATCAGTTAAGCTTAAGATAAGTATAATCTTAGCTATCCTAGAAACTTAGGTATCTAAGCAGTCTAGTAGATATACCTTATATTAAACGAAAGGAGTAGGGAAGTACTTAAACTCCCCCTTCCTCTTGTTCTATTAGGTATATTAGCTATAAAAATCTCCTTTAGATATACCTTATATAACTCTTATCTTTAGTTTCTTTTCCCTTATTTAACATTTCTAGTATTAGTAACTATATAAGGATTAGAGCTTAGTAAAGAGATTTCCTATATCTAAGGAAGATTTCGATATTGAGGCTAGATATATAGACCTTATTTACAACTTAGGAATATAGCCTTATCTTTAATTTCCTCCTCTATCTAGATAAGTAGCTAGCTATCCTAACTTGTTTTAGCATTATAAACCCCTAGTTGAAATAAGAGGAGTTATCTTAGGTTAGGCTATATTGCTAAACGATTAGGCTTAGCTTACTATCTAGTATTGCTTTGCCACCTCTATATATACTAGGGTCATAGATATTATAAAGTCCTTTTCGTTCTAGCTTTTTAGGTTAACTAGCTAGTATAAGCTAGTTAGTCTTAATCTAGATAAAGGTATTGTCTTACTACCTATCTAGAAGTAGCACCTCTATATAGCAACGATAATTCGTAAGATTACTATGCCTAGGGTATATAATAAGGGGCAAAGGTAGTAGGAAAGTTAAGTTAGGATAGCTCTAGTACTAGGCTTTCAGTTGTATTTTTAGAACTGCCTTTTTATCCTTTAGATAAGGGAGGAATATACCTAAGTATATCTAAGGTATTTGAGTAATATATATCTAAACTAGCAAAATAAGTATCGCTTACTTTCTATCTAGTAGGAGTATATAGTATAGGGCTTAACTGATTAAGTCTATAGTAAGGAGATAGACTAAGCTATAGATCTGTTTAACATAAGCTTTTAAAAGAGTCAAATACATTTGATTTTACAATAGAGAAAGAAGGAGTTTATACTAGATAGGAACCAGGTATAAGCAATATTTTATAAAGGCAGGGTAGGTATAATATTACTATAATTATATTATAATAATAGACTATATTCTTTCTTTTTTACCCTATAACTCTTCTTTATCCTATACTCTAATCCCTTCTAAATTCCCCTAGATAAAGTCTATCGATCAATTAAGAAAAGCTACTAGTAGGTCCTTATATTACAAAAACTAAGGCTTATTTAATTAGGAGAACAATACTTGCACTTTATATCTATTATCTATTGATATATTCTTCAGAACTTTTCTAACTTCTCTCGGAGACTTTAAGTGTATACTATATTTAGCTAGACTAAGTATCAATATTTTACTATCTAGTATAATTATATATTAACCTTCCGCTTAGGTCTACGCTATAGAAGACTTAGGGCCTGCCGCCTATTTCCTAGGCGTGTAGATTATAAGGGATAGACCTAATAGGCGCCTGTGGCTTAACCAGTCACAGTATGTAGAGGAGGCGGTTAGCCGCTTTAACTTAGCCGATTCTTAGCCTATATCTATTCCCTTATAGCCGGGGCTAGTAAGTCAACTTCAACTAGAGGAAGATATTACTAGCCACCTCTGTAATTCTACGGAAATTAAGCTCTATCAAAGCCTAGTAGGAACAGCTATGTATATAATGCTCCTTACTAGGGTAGATATTAGATAGATATCTATTACTCCTATAGAGTCCCCTAAGGGGCTATAAGGGGCTGCTAGCTTACACTTATGCTAGAGGAAAACCGGAAAACGGATGAAAAACCTCCAACGAGCTTAATAAGGCGGGCAACCTAGCAAGAGGAAAAGAGCAGTACTAAAAGAAAAACAACGTAAGGGGAGGCCGTCTAGAAGGCTACTAAGGGAAATCGCGCCTATTCCCCTACCTGTCTCCCGTAAGAACGCCCTATATCTCAATTAATATAGGGCTTGGGGTAGGGGAATAAGGAAGGGGTCTTATCAGTAAAAAAGGGGTAAGGCAAGGCTAGGCTTAAAGCTTAAAAGCTTATAAGCCTAGGCCTATAGCCTTTCCCTTTACCTTAGTATAGTAGTAAGATACCAGCTATAGGAAAGAAAGAAAAGACAGTCTAAAAAGAGAAAGGGGAAGTAGTCTAAGGAAGAAAAGAAGGTAGAAAAAGAGACTAAAGTATATCCGTATCCTCTTCCTCTATAGAGCCCCTTACTAGCTCTAAAGAGGAGGGTATAGAACCGGTAGCTATAGTACTAGTAGCTGTTAGATTAGTAGTAGTAAAGGTAGAGGCGGAGATTTTACTAAAAGCCTCTCTTATAGTTCGCTAGGAAAGGGAGGCTATAGCGGTAGTAGCGGTAGCAGTAGTAGCGGTTGTTATAGGGGGGCGGCCATAGCGGCGTTTTCCAGCTACTACCGTATAGCTTTCTTCCCCTTCTAGCTGGTCTTCTATTGATATTACTGGCTTAAGAGGGCCAGGGAGGTCGAAGTTAATAGGCCTGTTTTATAGGCTGGATTTTACCTAAGCCTTATGCTTCTTTCTTTTAGGGCATTCTTCTGCCCTAGTATGGTGGTTGCTACGGCAGTTCTAGTAGTACTAAGCCCTAGTATAGGCCGCCTTGGTATACTTCTTCTTTTCTTAGCTGCAGTTATAGCAGAGGGTAGGGGAGTGGCAGTATTTAGCTTTATACCCCTATCGCTAGTAGTTAAAGTACTATAAGGCCCTAGCCTTATCGATATAAGGCTCTACTTTTAGGGCCCTATAGGCCTAGAAGATTCCGTCTTAACAGGCCTAGTAGGCCTCTTACTGGCTAGAAAAGGCGATAAGAGCTAAGACTCTTGTTCTTTCGATCTAAAGGGGGTACTAGACCTTAGCCCTTAAGGCCGAAGGATATACTTCTTTTACTACTACTAGAAGGCTAGCTTCTATTACCCGGTCAGCTATTATAAGCCCTTTAAGAGCAATAGCCTAGGTAGTAGTATAGATCAAAGCCTCTAGTGATAAAGAGGCTAGCTAGGCTGTATTTTCTTCTAAGGCTTTTTTAATTTTTTCTCCTTTAGTAACTAGTATAAGGTTACCGCTTAGTAGGGTCCTTACCCCCTTAATAGGGTGCCCTATAGCCTTCTATACTGCCTATATGATTTCCAGGGCTGATTTTTAGCTAAGGGAGGAAGAGGCTGATCCTAGCTGTATAAGGACCTGTTTTTCTAAGCCTAGTTTAGTAGGCTTTACCCTAGCTGCTACTATAGTAGCCTAGGTACGGCGGGTTAGCTCTGATTCGACAGTAGGGGGTTGTTACTGCTATTGCTATTGTTATTGCTGTTATTATTGCTGTTGTTATTGCTTCTTCTGCCTTAGGGCCTGGGTAACAAACGAGGGAAATATCAGGGCTTTTTTCTCCTCCTCTTTTAAGATCTGCGTTAAAGCTAGCTTTCTAGCTAGCCCGGTATATTCAACAATTTCCTTAAAGGCCGGGTTATTAACTGAAAGACTAACTATCTGGTCTATAAGACTAGAGAAGGTAAGGACAAGGGTTATAGGTAGTAGGGCTTTTTCTTTTTTTTCTTTCCCCTTTTTAGAGGGGGTAGGGGCGGCGGTGGCGGTAGTAGCGTGTTAACTGCTAGAAAGCCCTTTAAAAGGGCTATCGAACGATATATCGCTTAACCTAATAGCGGTTATAGTAGTAGTAGGGTTAGCAGCAGAAGTAGTAGTGGTAGTAGTAGTAGTAGTAGCAGTGGTAAGGTAGGTTAAGAAGCTATGGCCTAAGCGCTTAGGGGCTTTGTTGATAGCCCCTAAGGGGCTAGAAGTAGCGGGGTTTAGATCGGCAGAGTTCGGGTTAGAGGGGTTAGTACGGTTAGGGCTAGGGCATATAACTATAAGGCCCATACGCCTGCCCCGCTATAGCTATAGATTTCTAGCTATAGTCGACCATATTATACAGTCAGAATCCGACTATAGCGCTGTTGAACGAGCAACTGCGCTACAGCCAAATTTAGCGTGTGTTAAGTCCTTAATTGGACAAGTGGATTGCAAAAGAGTGCAGTCGATTTGGAGCGGTCCTGACCAAGAACGCGTTTTCGGACTAGGGTAGATATTAGCTTTACCGTATAGTGGCTCTCTAGGTCTTTAAATAGACCTACAAAATCACACTTAAACGCTGCTAAGAATCTTTTTAAGTATCTTAACAGTACTAAAGACTATAGCATCTGTTTTAGCTGTAACGGAAATACAGTAGCTGATCTAGGGCCTAAGCTTAGTAATAGTAGTAATACAACCACTAAGCTTAGTAGAGACTTTCACTCTAAGGAAGGGCCTAGGCCCCTAACTACTACCTCTACTACTATAGTAGATTCTAGAAATGGTAAAGGTAGTAGCCGGTATTGGAATGGGTAATCCTATATAAGGATCTGTAACCACTATAGCCTACTAGTAGTAGTCGTATAGGGTACGTAGGGGCAGCAACAGCGTTGATATGGCCTAAAAAGCACTTCCTAGGTATGTGCTAATATAGTAAAGTAGGGCCCTTTACTATATTCCCTCTATAAAAGTCCTTATATAACGGTATAGTTATAGGCTATAGCGCTATATTATAGGGGCTTTAAGCTTATATATCACGGCTTTTAGTAGTTCTTATAGGCCTTTAAGGCTTATAGTTGTAGATAACGTAGTAATTTGATTTCTAGTTCAGTAGGTAAGGCTTCGCAATTTCCTTTCCTATATATACCCTCCGGGACCGTTCCTGCCTTCTATACGGCAGGAGCGCCTAAGTAGGGGCATAGCGCCTTCCCGAAAAACCAAATAAGCTGGCGATTTTAAATAATCGACTTACGGCCACCTAAGCTGCAGGATAAGCCACACGACTTTTCCTGTAAGTTCTGTTTTCGCTCCTGTGGTATAGGGTAGGTACAGGGTAGGTAGGTGACCTAGTAGAAGAGCCTTTTAAGGCTATTTCTAGCGCTTATATAGCCTAAGGAGGCTGTCTCTACAAAAGTGGGGTATAAATCTCAAAATAGAAAAGGCTTTTAAAGCTATTTCTAGGCTATATAGTGGAATATATAGCTTAGTCAGCGGTATCCGCAAAAGTGGGCCTACCCTTAGAATATAGCTATATATCTATTAGTTCGAGAACTGAAATCCGTTTTGCCTAAGCTATAACCTTTAGAGCGCTATAGCTTATTTTGTACGTTTAACACCCCCTCTATTCTTCTGTTCCTTTATAAGCCTAAGAAAGCTATATATAGGTAGAGAATAGAAGAATCCTAAGAAATAAGAACGTAAGAGCAAAACTATTCCGTTAGATAAAAGGGTTATGCCCTTATATATATAGGATAAACCCCTATTATATATAGAAAGAAGTAAGAATATATATAATGTTGAAATTAAACCTATAACCTATTTAAAGGTATAGCTACTATAGCTTTAAAGCGTATAGTAATATATAATATCTAAATATGCTATACCCTAGCGACTGATAGACGCACTAGAGTATAGAAGGAGTAAAGGGCTTATAAACGCCTTTATCCTCTTATAGAGAAAACGATTTTTAGTACGGTTTTAAATTTTATGCCCTTTTTTACTCCGTTCTTTCAGCAAGTTCTAGTAAGGAAATAACAGGTAGTCATATAGATAGATTCTATTACGCTATCTGATCCGCATAGGGGATATCTAGGTAGGCTGAACTAGTGCTATAGGAAAACCGTACAACGGGTGAAAAACCTATAACCGTATATAGGAAAAAAGAGGGGTGTGATAGAGGGTAGGCCAATCTTCACCAGAGTAGATACCGCCTCTTTAGGAGTATAAAAAAATACTGCCTAAAGGGGTATAGGCTAGACCGCTCCTAGCCTCTAAGCAACAGAGTATTCTAGTAGTCTAGTAGCAATATAGCGAACTAGGGGGCGTATAGCGCTGCCGCCCCCTTTTTCGAGTCTATAGAGAAAACTATATATATCCCCTCTTTCCCTCTCCTTAAAGGAGGCCGAAGGGTAGGCCAGGCAACCGTCGAATATATATCGGATGTCCTCTATAGCTAGGTAGTAGCAGTAGAGGGGGTTATCAACCCTAGGTACCTTATAGGTATATAGGAATCCCCTTAGGCCTATCTTCCCTATATAGGCCTATATTAGCAGCGAGCTTTTAGCCTTAGAGAGGTTATAGTAGCGTCTTTAGAAGGCCTTCTTAAAGGCCTTAGCTAGGTTCTTCTTTTAAAAGGTAGCCTTGGCTAATTTCTCTAAGAGGCTCTCTATATAGGGGTTATAACTAGAGGCCTTAGCCTTCTATAGATAGTAATCCTTCTAGGCAGTATAGAGGGGTTCTTTGTTAATAGCCTTCCTTAGTTATTAGTAGTACTACTAGGCTATTACCTCCCTTTTTCTTTCTTACTTTATATGCCCTCTTAGGGGGAGGATAGTCCTAGGGGTCCTGTTTCTAAGGGTAAGGCGTAGGGCTTCCTTCTACTTATCTACCTCTTTCCCTATAGCCCTATTTATTCTAGCTTAGCTAGAGAAGGAGAGGGCGTTAAGGTAGAGGTTAAGGGGAGGGACGTTAGCCTTATAGTAGAGGCTTCGGACTAGTGTCCTTTTATAGGCCTCTATAACCCTCCTTAGAGCCTCGTTTTTAGATACTAGTAGGCCTCTAGTTATACCCTATAGCCTGTTTAGTATTACCGGTATAGGGGTATGCTAGGCTAAGGCTATATAGGCTAGGACCGGCCTTATTACTACTATATATAGGAGCCTAGTCTTTTTGATTCCAGGTCCCTAGGTCTTTCTAACTAGCCTAGTAATAGCAAAGAACTGCGTTTTTAGCTTCTGCTATAGGGTGCTGGCGTAGGCCTTCCAAGTAAGCTTAGAGTCTAGCCAAACCTCTAAAAAACAGGCTTCTTTAGCTAGTTATAGGGGGGGGGAGTCCTCTGCTAGTCCTAGGTTAATAGGGTCGGTCTAGGGCCTCCTTCTAAAGGGGAAGTATATAAGCTTGCTCTTTGCTATTAAGAAGGTAACTCCAGTAGTTATTACCTAGTCTAGGCACTCTTTCTAGGCCTCTTCTAGCTGCCTAACCGTTGTTATAGCTTCCCTGCCGAAGGCTAGTAGGTTAGTATCGTCTATATAGCCTATAGTAGAGATAGTAGGGTATTTTCTCTCTAGTCTTTTATATAGGGGGCAGAGGTATAGGACTAAGAGGATTGGTAAAAGTAGTAAGCCTTAGGGTACTCCTGTTAGTACTAGGATTTACTGGCTTTTTTAGCTATTAAATAGGAGGCTGGTAATCTTAAAGAAGAGGAATTCCTTTAGCTAGTATAGTAGCTAGGTAGGTAGCCCTAGCTAGTCTAGTATAGCTAGGAGCCTATTATAAGGGATACTGTCGAAATATCCTAATAAGTCTAGCTATAGGAGGAAGGCCCTGGCTTTATACTTCTATACCTCCTGGATCTAAGCTATAAAGAGGTATATAGCCAATTCGGTAGATTTATAGCGGTAGTAGCCCTGTTATATTACTAGAATTAGCTTAAAAGCCTTAGCTATATCCCTTATCTTAGTCCCTATAACTTTCTCTAGGACCTTGCTAATACAGTTAAGTAGGGCTATAGGGCGGTAGCCTCTAGGGGTATTATAGGTATCTAGCTGTTTTCCTGATTTAGGGAGGACAATAGTAACCGCTTCCTTATATTCCTATAGATAGAAGCCGTAAAAGAAGGATTTTAAGGCTAGTATAGCGAGGGCCTTATATAAGGGGTTACTATAGGCTTTTAGAAAGCCTATAGGGAGTTTGTCAGGTCCTAGTACTTTCCAGGGTTTTGTTGTTTTAATAGCCTCTTTTATATTATCTAGCCTAACTATCTAGCTAACTAGTAGCTTAAGGCCTATTAGGGGTTCCTCTAGGCTATCCTCTTAGGGGGAGGGGGGGAAGAAGCGTACTAAAAAGGCCTCTACCTTCTTCTAAAAGGTATTAGCTTACCTAAGGGTTAGCAGCTTAGAAGGGGGTAGGGCAGTAGTGCTTTATAGCCTAGCCTATCTTTCTAGTTACTAAAGCTTCTCTGGCTTTTCTCTAGCCTCTTATAAAAAGGCCCTCCAGGTCTTCCTTTTACTTTCTCTTATAGCCTTTATTTGCTCCCTCTAGACTAACTTATAGGTAGTAAGGAGGGCCTGGTTGCTAGAGAAGCATTAGAGCTATCTTTCTGCCCTTTTTCTCTCCTAGATTACCTAGTAGATTTCATTATTCTACCAGAGGGTACTCTTCCTTCTAGTAGTTACTAGGGTTCCTTTAGGGGTTATAGCCCTGGCAATACGCTAGAGTTCCTCTGATAGTCGCCTATAGGCCTCCTAGAGCTTAGCTAGGTTAGAGAGGCGTAATAGATATCTATAGCCCCCTATATTGTATATTAAGGAGCTGGCCTCTCTTGCTACCCCCTCTTTATCCATCTTCTTCTACTGGAATCAGGGGGGCGGTAGTAGGGTTTCTATAGTCTCTAGGTCGATATCTAGTACCTAGGGGTAGTGGTCTAAGCGTAAGCGTATATCTAAGCCAGTATAGGAGCAGGTAAGGCTGCTGCTAAGCCAGAAGTGGTCGATAGTAGAGGCCCTGCCTGCTTGGCTCCCCTGTGGCGCCCTACAGGTAGTCATATAGAGAATCCTCCTCTAAAAGAAAGTATACTACTAGTAATAGCCAGAGCCTATATTTTCCAAATATAGCTATACTATATACTAGAGTACTTCTAGACGTAGCTAGAGTAATATAGGCCTCCCTAACGCCGCAGGGAGCTAATGCCAGCATAAGGGCGCCTATAGAACTGTACTACAGTGGCTTGGACCTTATAAGCCTTTTAAGGCTATATAGAGGAATTAGGTGATTCCAGAGGGCTGTAAAGTAGCCGGTACTATTAACTGGTCTTATAAGCTAATTAGGCTAAGCCAGGCCTTTTATATATATAGTATAGAGTATATATATAGGGGTAAAGGGTAGCTTAGTAAAAAAGCTCCCTTAGGTTGTAGGCCTAAAAGCCTAATAAAAGACTGAAAGCCACTAACTAGTAGGGCTTTAGTAAGTCCGTCAGCCAGCATACACTTAGTATTAAGATATATAATAGTGACTATTTTAGCCTTAACCTACTCTCTAATATACCGGAATTTCAGTAGGGTATACTTAGTTCTAGCGTGTAGAGCAGGGTTATTAGCTGCTGTAATAGAGCCCTGATTATCTCTATAGAGGGTAATAGGGTGGTCTATAGGCCTATAGAGTTTAGAAAATAGCCCTATAATCTACTGTACTTCGTGTATAGCCTCTATAAGTCTATCAGTTTCAGCTTCTAGGGTAGAGAGAGCAATAGTAGTAGCTCTTTTCGTTTTCCAGCTAATAGGCCTACCGGCTAACTTATATAGATAGCCGTAGGTGGATTTACTAGTAGCCTTATCCCCTGCAAAATCAGAATCACTAAAGCCTATAGGGACTAGACTACTATTAATTATAGAAGTCCAGCTGTTAAACGTACAAAATAAGCTATAGCGCTCTAACGGTTATAGCTTAGGCAAAACGGATTTCAGTTCTCGAACTACTAGAGATATAGCTATATTCTAAGGGTGGACCCATTTTTGTGGATACCGCTGACTAAGCTATATATTCCACTATATAGCCTAGAAATAGCTTTAAAAGCCTTTTCTATTTTTAGATTTATGCCCCACTTTTGTGGAGACAGCCTTCTTAGGCTATATAAGCGCTAGAAATAGCCTTAAAAGGCTCTTCTACTAGGTTACCTACCTACCCTGTACCTACCCTGCACCGTAGGAGCGAAAACAGAACTTATAGGAAAAGTCGTGCAGCTTACCCTGTAGCTTAGGTGGCCGTGAGTCGATTATTTAAAATCGCCAGCTTATTTGGTTTTTTGGGAAGGCGCCATGCACCTACTAAGGCGCTCCTGCCGTATGGAAGGCAGGAACGGTCCTAGAGGGTATATGTAGGAAAGGAAATTGCGAAGCCTTACCTACTAGACTAGAAATCAAATTACTACGTTACCTACAACTATAAGCCTTATAGGCCTATAAGACCCACTGAAAGCCGTGATATATAAGCTTAAAGCCCCTATAATATAGCGCTATAGCCTATAACTATACCGTTATATAAGGACTTTTATAGAGGGAATATAGTAAATGGCCCTACTTTACTATATTAGCACATACCTAGGAAGTGCTATTTAGGCCATATCAACGCTGTTGCTGCCCCTATGTACCCTATACGACTACTACTAGTACGCTATAGTGGTTATAGATCCTTATATAGGATTACCTATTGGAATCAGTGGTCTCCGTAATTGATTCCGTGTGCTGATCTGTGTTCTGTGTTCACCTGCGCTCTAGCCCCCCGGGCAGAGATTTTCTCTATCCCCCCTGTAATGTTTATAGGCCCTTAAGTGGGCTTAATCTGCTTAATATAGGGAATTGTGGCTATATCTACCTTAATTGACCAGGGCCTCCCTATGCCCTGCTCCTGAGTTAACAGGCAATCCTATACCCTGCTTCTAACAGGGATACTAAGGTTCTACCGAAGCGACATAAGCGCTATATTATCCAATATACCTTTAGGTCCGGGTTCGTAATAGCAATCACAGGCCTTGCTATAAGGCTCTTCCTTATTAACAACGTGTTTAGCAGTAACGTACGTTTATAGTGCCTATATTCTAGGATTATAGAGGTCATAGTCGGGCTTTATAGGCAGCAATATGGTCTTTTTCCTTAGTAACTATCATTAATACCCCTAAGGTCTCTATTCCCCAGTTATATAGTACTTTCTAGGCTAGTAGAAGGGTAGTTATTCTACTCCTTGATTAGAAAAAGGGATTGGACTAATAGGTGATACTTAGCTGCTCTGCTACCCTATAGTCCCGTTCCTCTATCGGGACTTGTTAGGGTACTCCGAATCGTTAAGATCGGGCTTTTAATAGATATTACTAGTTGCTAACCTAGATAGAGTCTAGGAAAGTTAACTACTCTCTCTCTAACCTACTTCTGTTGGAATCGGTGGTCTCCCTGATTGATTTCGTATGCTGATCTGTGTTCTGTCTCCTTGACCTACGCTCTAGCCGCCCGGGACAGAGATTTTCTCTGTCCCCCCTGCAACGTTTATAGGCCCTAAAGTGGGCTTAATCTGCTTGATATAGGGAATCGTGGCTATATCTACCTTAATTAACCAGGGCCTCCCTATACCCTGCTTCCGAGTTAATAGGCAACCCTATGCCCTACTCCTAACAGGGATACTAAGGTTCTACTAAAGCGATATAAGTACTACGTTATCCAATATACCCCTAGGTCCGGGTTCGTAATAGTAATCCCAGGACTTACTATAAGGCTCTTCCTTATTAATAACGTATTTAGCGGTAACGTGCGCTTGTAGTGCCTGTATTCTAGGATTATAGAGGTTATAGTCGGACTTTATAGGTAGTAGTATAGTCTTTTTCTTAGTAACTATTATCAATACCCCTAAGGTCTCTATTCCCTGGTTATATAGTAGTTTCTAGGCTAGTAGAAGGGTAGTTATTCTACTACTTAATTAGAAAAAGGGATTGGACTAATAGGTAATACTTAGCTGCTTTACTACCCTATAGTCCTGTTCCTCTATTAGGACTTGCTAGGGTGCTCTAGATTATTAAGATCAGGCTTCTAATAGATATTGCTAGTTACTAACCTAGATAAAGTCTAGGAAAGTTAACTACTCCCTTTCTAACCTACTTTTTTACTGATCTTAGAGGTACTTTCTTATAAGGGAAACTGTTAGGCTTTTCTTAACTGTTATAATCTTACTTCTAGGAATACCTAACGGTTATTATTATAGTCTGCTATCCGGGTGGTTAACCGGTATAATACCTTATTCTATTAGAGACTACCAGGTTACTATTTAGCTTAGGAACGCTTATCTCTTTTACTATGCTCTTTTTACCTCTGTCGATCTTGCAGGTACCTTATAAACCACCTCTAGCGTTATAAATACTAGCTTATTACTTTAGCAGCAGTCTCTTCTCTGCTCCTTACTATCTCTATAAGGGCTAATCCGGGTAACAAGGCAGTTAAACTAACATAGCAAGTCTCGCTAGATCTAAAGGTCTAGGTATACTGCCCTTTCCTATTTAGGTTAAGGTATACTACCTCTTCCTTATTTAGGTCGAGGTATGCTGCCTCTTCCTTGTTTAGGTTAAGGTATGCTACCTCTTCCTTAGGGTATACTATCCTAGCTTCTCTTCTCTATTAGGGTATACTACCCTTTTCTTCTTATTCCTATTATATGTATACTATCTAGCTTCTTTCCTTACTCTTAAATTTTACGTCTATATATATCAAGGCTGGTTAATCGGCAAGGGTCTGCTACCTCTCTCTTCTTAGTATTAAGGTATACTGTCCCTTCTTAGGGAGGAGGAAGTAGAAGTTAGAGAGAAAGGGCGTGATTTTTAACTACCTATATTGTTACTCCTTTTATATAGTAGCTAGTTAGGTATAAAATCTACTTACCTCCCCTAGAGCTCTAAAAATTTCCTTCTTCTTATAAACGCGCTTTTTATCTTTCTATACTTACCTTTCTTACTATAAAGCTTCTTATAATCGCTATATTTAGTTTTATAAGCTTTTCTAACTTCCTTTTATTATAGATATCTACTTAGAAGAAGGAGTTGGTTCTAGAGTAGCCTACTACCCTAGTAGTAGGAGATTTACCCTTATTAGGCTAGAAATGCGGTTTATCCTTTTATCTTGCCTTTCCTAAGTAGTTCTTCTAATAGCTAACGGTCTGTATCTAGTCTAGTTTACCTAGGACGATAATAAGGAGGATAACGACGTTACAGTACTACCGTCGTCGAAGAAGCTGCATTTTAGGGATTCGGGTCTATTACCTATACTAGTAGCTGTTGCTGCCCTAGTCTTAACAGTCCCTAGGGTATGTTTGCCGGCGGCTAGTATTAGGGGGCTAGTAATACTAGTCTATAAGAAGCTGGTTATGAGTAAGCTAGCGTTAAGTCTAGCCTTATAGTCCATACCTATAGGGGCGTTACTATCTATATTACTAGCGGTTTCTACTATCTAGGACGGTAAGCTGTATAAGGTATGCTATAAGCGCTGTCTTATATGCTTAGTCTTATAGGCCGATTCTAGCGATTTTTCCCCTCTAGCGCCATATATAGCGTAGCTCGGTCCCTATGTTTCTTCTTAGTTACAATGTTTAAATTGCTCCTATTACTAATATCTATATATCTTTTATAAGTCTAGCCTATATATCTCCTTAGTACTATTCGTACTAACCTACGTTTCTAGCAGATAATAATAAGATCTTGGCGGTAGTATAGGCCTATTAGGCCTATATTGTTAAATACTCTTCTAGTATTATAGCCCTAGTAGCAAGTTACCCTGTAATCCTGTCCTACTATGCTTCTAGTCTGTTCTAACTATCCTTGTCTAGACATTACGTACTCTTATCAGAGAGTATACTAGCTTGATCTAAGAGCTATAGATATAGAAACAAGCTATGACTATCTAGAAGAAGGAAGAGATAAAGAAACAGGGAAAATAAATAGTAATAGAATCCGATAATAATAATAATAACGGGAAGAGCATACTATAGGCTACTAACATAGCTACGGAGGAGGATTCTACTACTGCTCTAGCATACCCTAGGACTTCTAGCTAGGCCCTAATCAATTTTACGTTCGCGGATTATAATAGCAACGTTTAGCTTAATAGACTAGTTTCTTAGGGTACTCCCTTCTATACCTGCTGCTAAGTCTCTATATCTTAGCCTTCCTCCCTCTACTACTTCTCGATCTTTTCTTTCCTTTTTACTATACCGACTTACTTATAAAATACAGTAAAACTATTATTTATAAGAACTTTTGTTAGGCTATCGGCTAATTATTAATCTATTGGTATATAGTCTATAAGAACCCTTTCTATAACAACTTCCTGCTAGAGCTAGTAATTCTTAATATTAATATGCTGGAGCTTCGTTTTTAGCGTTTTATCCCTAGTTACTAGTCTTATAGTTTAAGCGTTATTATAGAACACTTATACGCCATACTCCCTTTTAAGACCGATTCCGAGATTATAGATTAGGCAGCGGAGATATAGCGCTTCTTATACTACTTCTATTATAGATACTAATTCTGCTTCTATAGTAGAAGTTATTACATAGGTCTACTTGCTTGCCCTCTAAGCAACTAGCCTACCGAAAAGCTTAATTATATATCCTTAAGAGCTTTTCTAATTGGCTATATTATTAGTAAAGGAAGCATTATACTAAACCTTATATATATCTCTACCCCTAAGCTAAAGGCACTGATTCCTAGAATAGTATAAATAGTTAAGGCAACGATCTACCGTCTTATAATACTCTAGACCTAGGTTTGTAAGAAATCTTGATAATCTTAATATAGTAAAGGCTATATTAACCCTTATAATTATAGCTATATATATTATTAAGCTGACTTTTCTCTAATACAACTTTATCTTGGTATTTGTTACCTGCCCTAGGTTGCTCTTTAATTCTTCTAGTACTATAGAGGAGGTATATCTCTATGTTATTAGCTTTATTACCTTACTTCTAATTACTAGGTTGTCTATTAATCTGAAAATTTTCTTATAGTATACTGCCTATAAGAGATAGATCTTATAGTACTCCTAATCCTAAATAACTTATAGCCTAAGAAACTAGTTTAGCTTGCTACTACTAGTTATCTTATACTTCGACTAGAGTAAGCTTATTAGGTCTTTAGTAAGGGCTTTATACCTCTTATAGTACGCTATTGTTATATCGTCTATATAGAAGAGAATAAAGACTCTTCCCTTTTAGAAGATATATAGTTTATAGGGCATTATATTAAGCCTAAGATCTTAAAGAGTACTGCTAAACTCTTTATACTATAGGTAAGGTAATTTCCAAAGATTATATAGTACTTTCTTTAGCTTATAGACTATGCCCTACTTCCTTTAACCTACTAGGAGTCTTATATATATAACCTAGTTAAGGTAAGTATTGTAAAAGGCGTTTAAAACGTTAAACTAGATCAGCTCTATATCGAACCTTGCTATTACTACTATTAAGATCTAAAAGGACTTTCTAGCTAACGTTGCTATATATATATCCTCCCTTAGAGTCCCTTATTGTTAATCGCCTTAGACTACTAACCTAGCCTTAAACTTCTTTAGGTAATTATACTTATTGATTTTATATATATATACCTATATATTATCTAAGACCTACTTGCTCTATACCTTAGCGATTAGTACTTCCTTCTACGTTTCTAGGTATATAAGAAGGTACTGCCTCTTAGCTTCCTTAAAGTATTCCCCTTATAGGTAGCTTTTAAGGTTCTAGTATAGCTTAGGCGTTAGAGGCAGCTAAAAAGAATAAATAGTACCTAGCTTAAAGTCCTTAACGCTTAGGATCTTAGATATTAGTATACTCTCTTTCGTCTTAGGGTCTCTATTTATAAGCCTTCTAGTAGTAAAGGAGGCCTTTTAGGTAAGGAAGTCTCCCTTTATAACAGTATTAAAGAACTACTAACTAAGAACTCGATACCTAAAACACGCTATAAAGCATACTCCTAGTATGCCCTATACTACTAGTAGAGGCGTAGCTTTTAAAGTTAGATATAGAAGTAGATAAGCCTTTATATACTAAGGTTCTTATATTACTTCTACTAAATTGTCTAGTTCTATATTATCTATAAGGTTAGGTATATCAATATCCTCTTTCTCTTCTTCTTCTAATCTATTACCTAGGTCTATTACCCCTACTTTATAGGGTATATCCTATATAGGGATATCGGCTACTATAGTATTTAGATTTTTAGATTCTGCCCTTTTCTTGATCTCGGCAAGCTACTCTTTTAGCCCTTCTAAGCTTAGATCTCTTAGCCTAACCGTAAGGTACTCCTTAGACCTATTAAATACCACTTTCTTATTAAAAATCACGTCCTAGGTTACTATAATCTTATTAGTTTAAGGGTTCTAGATTCGATAAATATTTATTAAGTTATATCTGATTAGGTATCTAAGGAAAGCTTTTAGAGTAAACCTCTTTAGCTTATTCTTCTTAAGCTATATATCTACTTCTAATGCAAAGGCTTAATATAGGAAAACCTAGAGATACCCTTGTTATAGCTTAATAGGCGTTACCTCTTTAGCACCTACTAATTCCATAAACAAATAGAACACCTTATATAGTGTTTTCCACTTTAGCCGATACCTTAGAGTACGATTTAAGAGATATATTACTATTCTAAATACCTTAGCTACCTTATCCGAAAGTAAGTTAGTCCCTACTACTATTACCTTTACCTGCCTTTTTAGAATACTAGTAGCTCTTTCTATACCTCTATTCTAATCTTAGGTCTAAAGAGCAGAGAGATTTGTTCTAATATATTTCCCTTATAGCTAGGCTTAAATTACTCCCTTCCTTTCTATAATCTTATTATTAGCTTTAATATCTAGAACCTGAATTCTATACTTTCGATTAAGATCCGAAAGGCAGTTATCTAAGGCCATAATAATACTCTTAACTAACTGATTATAAAGATAATAGTCCTATATTAGGCCCGACTTACAATCTAATAATAGTATAATAGATATAAAGCCTTCTTTAGACCTTTCGATATTATGGAAATTAAGGGCTAGGATATTACTAGGGTACTTCGGGTCTGGTTAGGCTACCCTTAAGACCTAGCAATTAGGGCCTTTTCCTATACTATACTATAGATAGTCTACCGTTTTAATTACCTTATAATTTCTAGTAACCTTAACTCCCTTACTACTCTAAATAAGGTAATAGAGTGCTTTTAGATTTAAATAACCTAACTGCCAGTACTATACTTAGATTGTCCTAGGCTTAGTCTTCTTCTTCTAAGACCTACCTTACTCCCTTTATATTACAAAAGCTAATACTAAGATATCATTTGTAATATACTCTAGTAGGAACTAGCTATAGGTTTTCTAGATTTTATAGATCTTATTATAGTCTAATATCCTTCTAAGGTAGAAAAGGGTACCCTATTTCTAGTAATCCTACTATATTCCCTTCTTATAAAGGTACTTTAAGGAAACTAGGTTAGTAGCTACCTTAGGGCAATATACTATACAATCAAGCCAAAGGAGCACCTATTTATACTAACCTAGGTATAGATATAGGAAAACTGTCCTATATCCTTCGATCGGCAACTTACTATTAGCTGTTATAAGGTAATCCCCTTCCCCTACTTCCTTAAAGCTTTTAAATCTCTTCTAATTATTGAAAATATAGATAGAGGTACTAGAATCTAGGTAAGCTAAGTACTTAAGAGGGTATTCGCTAATACTACTTGCTTATAGTATACTCTTTAGTACTATAAACTTAATAGGAACCTAATTCTTATTTTTCTTCTTAGGTATAGGAACAACTTCTACTATTAGTTTCGAAGCCTTTACTTTCTCCCTATGCCCTATATACCTTAAGGCCTTCTACTTGTCTTTTAGCTCTTTTTAATAAGCTGATATCTTTGATTAAAGTTACGAATCCTCCTTAATAGCTTATTTCATATACTTTTCTATATCTAGCCTTAATTCCTAACCTTTGTATATAAAAGAGGGAAATAGATACTAGTATACCTTCTAATTATGCTAGATTGTTCTATAGATATACTTTTTATAATAAGAACCAGGTCTCCCTATAGGATAATTAGGTCTTAAGGCTTAGGGTACTTTTAAGGCTCTTTAGAGATTTCGGTTACTATAGGTATTAGCTCTCCCTTGCTTAAAGGCCTCTTCTTATACGTCCTCTCCTCTTTTACCTTTCTTGCTAGCCCTATTAGGAAGAGGCTATTTGCTATTTAGGGTAATATATATGCCTCTTTTTCCTACTAGATTCTTAGGCTTTAACTTAGGAGGCTTATTAAACTCGAGATCTTATAGGAAATCCCTTGCTACTTCGTAGTAATTAAGGTTCTCCTATTTAGCCTACTTCTTAAAGTCCTTATATAAGGCTAATATCCAGTTTTAGAACCTTTAGGTTGCTCCTAAGAAGATCAGCAAGTTGTTAAACTATAGTTTAAGGTTAGCTATCCCTTCGACTTTATAATACTCTACTAGATATAATAGCTTCTACTACTTCTCTATCTAGGTCCTCTAATTACTAACTACTTTCGCCTTACTAGTATTAAGGTGCTTTTTATAGTCCTTACGTATTATCTTTATTCGCTTATAATCCTTTAAATATATTAACTTAGTAAGGTTCTAATACTACTAGCAAAGGCTTTACTTAGGTAGGTAGTATAGATTTAGCGTATAAGTCTTAACGTACTCCCTGATCTACTTCTTAACCTTTATAACGTTATCCTAGTTGTATTTCCAGTTTGCTATAGTAGTATTATACATTGTTAATATGTTCTAGAAGGTAGCCCTCCTATTTATAGTCAAATCAGTATATATAATACGCTTACTAGGAAGAGGAGGAGGCCTATTAGCGTTTACCTGCTTAATATACTCTTTTATAAGCTATGCTCCTTAAGTAAGGCCATAATACTAGCAGATGTAGGTCTAATAAGCAGTCTTGATATAGACAGTTAATAACCCGAGAATAGGCATATCGTCAAGGGTTAGAGGGACTAGATATCTATCTAATTCCTTAGTATTGTTCAGGTCTATAAACTCGATTACCTTACTTGTAATATGCTGAAGCTGCTGCTTAAAATCGATCTACTGCTCCGGCTTAGAGAGAAGGATAGAGCCCTCCTTAGCAGCCTTCTTATTATTCTCGCTGTTCGATATAATAGCAGCTACTAAGGTACATTCTTAGATATCGTAATAATAATATATATGCTAATACTAGGCTTGTCTACGCCAGGCTAACGACTTCTAACTATTAATTGTTAGAATCGGTGGTCTTCCTAATTAATTCTATATACTGATCTGTATTCTGTCTCCTTAACCTGCGCTCTAGCTGCCTAGGACAGAGATTTTCTCTATCCCCCCTATAACGTTTATAGGCCCTAAAGTAGGCTTAATCTACTTAATATAGGGAATCGTGGCTATATCTACCTTAATTAACCAGGGCCTCCCTGTGCCCTACTCCCGAGTTGACAGGCGACCCTGTGCCCTGCTTCTGACAGGGATACCGAGGTTCTACCAAAGCGACACGAGCGCCACGTTGTCCAACAACTTCTTTTACTGATCTTAGAGGTGCTTTCTTATAAGGGAAATCGTTAGGCTCTTCTTAACTATCATGATCTTACTTCCAGGGATACCTAATAGTTATTACTATAGTCTGCTATCCGGATGGTTAACCAGCGTAATGCCTTATTCTATTAGAGACTACTAGGTTGCTGTTTAGCTTAGGAACGCTTATCTCTTTTGCCGTACTTCCTTTACCTCCGCCGATCTTATAGGTGCCTTATAAACCACCTCTAGTATTATGAATACTAGCTTATTACTTTAGCGGTAGTCTCTTCTCTGCTCCTTACTGTCTCTATAGGGGCTAATCCGGGTAACAAGGTAGTTAAACTAACGCAGCGAGTCTTGCCAGATCTAAAGGTCCGGGTATACTGTCCTTTCCTGTTTAGGTTAAGGTATACTGCCTCTTCCTTGTTTAGGTCAAGGTATACTACCTCTTCCTTATTCAGGTTAAGGTATACTGCCTCTTCCTTGTCTTCTTAGTTAGGGTATACTGCCCTTTCCTTCTTATTCTTATTATAGGTATATTACCTAGCTTCTTTCTTTACTCTTATGTTTTACGCCTATATGTATTAAGGCTCGTTTATTAGTAAGGGTCTGCTGCCTCTCTCTTCTTAGTATTAGGGTATACTGTCCCTTTTTAGAAAGGAGGAAGTAGAAGTTAGGGGGAAAGGGCGTGATTTTTAACCGCCTATATTATTGCTCTTTTTATACAGTGGCTAGTTAGGTGTAAAATCTACTTACCTCCCTCGGAGCTCTAAAAATTTCCTCCTTCCTACAAACGCGTTTTTTATCTTTCTATACTCGCCCTTCTTACTATAAGGCTTCTTATAATTGCTATATTTAGTTTTATAAGTTTTTCTAACTTCCTTTTATTATAGATGTCTACTTAGAAGGAGGAGTTAGTTCTAGAGCAGCCTACTACCCTAGTAGTAGGAGATTTGCCCTTATTAGGCTAGAAACGCGGTTTATCCTTTTATCTTACCTTTCCTAGGTAGTTCTCCTAATAGCTAACGGTCTATATCTAGTCCGGTTTGCCTAGAACAACAATAAGAAGGACAATAACGTTACAGTACTACTATCGTTAAAGAAGCTGCGTTTTAGGGATTCAGGTCTATTACCTATACTGGCGGCTATTACTACCCTAGTCTTAATAGTCCTTAGGGTACGTTTACTGGTAGCTAGCGTTAGGGGGCCGGTAATACCGGTCTATAAGAAGCTAGTTACAAGCAAGCTAGTATTAAGCCTAGCCTTACAGTCTATATCTATAGGGACGTTACTATCCGTATTACTAGCGGTTTCTACTATCTAGGACGGTAAGCCGCGTAAGGTGTACTATAAGCGCTGTCTTATACGCTTGGTCTTATAGGCTGATTCTGGCGATTTTTCCCCTCTAGCGCCGTATATAGTGCAGCTCGGTCCCTGCGTTTCTTCTCAGTTATAATATTTAAATTACTCCTGTTACTAATATCTATATATCTCTTATAAGTCTAGCCTATATACCCCCTTAGTACTATTCGCACTAACCTACGTTTCTAGTAGATAACAACAAGATCTTGGCAATAGTATAGGCCTGTTAGGCCTATATCGTTAAATACTCTTCTAGTATTATAGCCCTAATAGTAAGTTACCCTATAATCCTGTCCTATTATACTTCTAGTCTATCCTAACTATCTCTGTCTAGACATTATATACTCTTATTAGAGAGTATACCAGCTTAATCTAAGAGCTATAGACACGGAAATAGGCTATAACTATCTAAAAGAAGAAAGAGATAAAGAAGTAGGGGAAATAGACAGTAATAGAATCCAACAACGACGATATTAGTAATAGGAAGAGCGTACTATAGGCTACTAACATAGCTATAAAGGAGGATTCTACTGCTACTCCGGTATACTTTAGGACTTCTAGCTAGGCCCTAATCAATTTTACATTTATGGATTATAATAGCAATGTTTAGCTTAATAGACTAGTTTCTTAGGGTACTCCCTTCTATACCTGCTACTAAGTCTCTATATCTTAGCCTTCCTCCCTCTACTACTTCTCGATCTTTTCTTTCCTTTCTACTATACCGACTTACTTATAGAATATAGTAAAGCTATTATTTATAAGAACTTTCGTCAGGCTATCTACTAATTGTTAATCTATTAGTATATAGTCTATAAGAACCCTTTCTATAACAACTTTCTACTAGAGCTAGTAATTCTTAATATCGATATACCGGAGCTTCGTTTTCAGCGTTTTATCCCTGGTTACCAGTCTTATAGTTTAAGCGTTATTATAGAAGACTTATATGTTATACTTTCTTTTAAGACTGATTCTAAGATTATAGATTAGGTGGCAAAGATATAGCGCTTCTTATACTACTTTCGTTATAGATACTAATTCTACTTCTATAGTAGAAGTTATTATATAGGTCTACTTACTTGCCCTTTAAGCAACTAGCCTACTAAAAAGCTTAATTATATATCCTTAAGAGCTTTTCCGATCGGCTATATTGTTAGTAAAGGAAGTATTATACTAAACCTTATATATATCTCTACCTCTAAGCTAAAGGTACTAATTCCTAGAATAATATAGGTAGTTAAGGCAATAATCTACTGCCTTATAATACTCTAGATCTAGGTTTATAAGAAATCTCGATAATCTTAATACGGTAAAGGCTATATCGACCCTTATAATTACAGCTGTATATATTATTAAGCCGTCTTTTCTCTAGTATAACTTTATCTTAGCGTTTATTACCTGCCTTAGGTTGCTCTTTAATTCTTCTAGTGCTATAGGGGAGGTATATCTCTATACTATTAGCTTTATTACCTTGTTTCTAATTACTAGGTTATCTACTAATCTAAAAATTTTCTTATAGTATACTGCTTATAAAAGATAGATCTTACAGTACTCTTAATCTTAAATAACTTATAGCTTAAGAAACTAGTTTAGCTTACTACTGCCGGTTATCTTATACTTTAACTAAAGTAAGCTTATTAGGTCTTTAGCAAGGGCTTTATACCTCTTATAGTATACTATTATTACATTGTCTATATAAAAGAGAATAAAAACTCCTCCCTTTTAGAAGATATATGGTTTATAAGGTATTACGTTAAGCCTAAGATCCTAAAGAGTACTACTAAACTCTTTATACTATAAGTAAGGCAATTTCTAAAGACTATATAGTACTTTCTTTAGCTTATAGACTATGCCCTACTTCCTTTAACCTACTAGAAGTCTTATATATATATCCTGGTTAAGGTAAGTATTATAAAAGGCATTTAAAACGTTAAACTAGATCAGCTCTATATCGAACCTTACTACTATTGCTATTAAGATCTAGAAGGACTTTCCAGCTAACGTTGCTATATATATATCCTCCTTTAAGGTCCTTTATTATTAATCATCTTAGACTACTAACCTAGCCTTAAACTTCTCTAGGTAATTATACTTATTGATTTTATATATATATACCTATATATTATCTAAGACCTACTTGCCCTATACCTTAGCAATTGGCATTTCCTCCTATATTTCTAGGTATATAAGAAGGTACTACCTTTTAGCTTCTTTAAAGTATTACCCCTATAGGTAGCTTTCAAGGTTCTAGTATAGCTTAGGCGTTAGAAGTAGCTAAGAAGAATAAATAGTACCTAGTTTAAAGTCCTTAACGCTTAGGATCTTGGATATTAGTATACTCTCTTTTGTCTTAGGGTCTCTATTTATAAGCCTTTTAGCAGTAAAGAAGGCCCTTTAAGTAAGGAAGTCTCCCTTTATAATAGTATTAAAGAACTACTAACTAAGAACTTAATCTCTAAAATATACTATAAGGTATACTCCTAGTATGCCCTATATTACTAGTAGGGATGTAGCTTCTAGAGTCGGATATAGGAGCAGGTAAGCCTCTATATACTAAGGTTCTTATATTATTTCTACTATATCGTCCAGTTCTATATTATCTATAAGGTTAGGTATATCAATATCCTCTTTCTCTTTTTCTTCTAATCTATTACCTAGGTCTATTACTCCTACTTTATAGGGTATATCCTATATAGGGATATCAGCTACTATAGTATTTATATTTTCGGATTCTGCCCTTTTCTTAATCTCAGTAAGCTACTCTTTTAGCCCTTTTAAGCTTAGATCTCTTAGCCTAACTATAAGGTACTTCTTAGACCTGTTAAATACCACTTTCTCGTTAAAAATCACGTCCTAGGTTACTATAATCTTATTAGTTTAAGGGTTCTAGATTTAATAAATATTTATTAAGTTATATCTGATTAGGTATCTAAGGAAAGCTCTTAAAGTAAACCTCTTTAGCTTATTCTTCTTAAGCTATATATCTGCTTCTAACGTAAAGGCTTGATATAGAAAAACCTAGAAATGCCCTTACTATAGCTTAACAGGCGTTGTTTCTTCGGCACCTGCTAATTCTACAAACGAATAGAATACCTTATATAGTGTTTTCCACTTTAGCCGATACCTTAGGGTACGATTTAAAAGATATACTACTATTCTAAATACCTTAGCTACCTTGTCTAAAGGTAAGTTAGTCCTTACTACTATCGCTTTTACCTGCCTTTTTAGAATACTAGTAGCTCTTTCTATACCTCTATTCTGATTTTAGGTCTAAGGAGCAGAGAAATTTGTTCTAATATATTTCCCTTATAGCTAGGCTTAGATTGCTCCCTTTCTTCCTATAATCTTATTATTAGCTTTAATATCTAGAACCTGAATTCTATACCTTTAATTAAGATCCGAAAGGCAGTTATCTAAGGCTATAATAATACTCTTAACCGACTGATTATAAAGATAATAGTCCTATATTAGGCCTAACTTATAATCTAATAATAGTATAATAGATATAAAGCCTTCCTTAGACCTTTCAATATTATAGAAATTAAGGGCTAGGATATTGCTAGGGTACTTTGGGTCTAGTCGGGCTACCCTTAAGACCTAGTAATTAGGGCCTTTCCCTATACTATACTATAGGCAGTCTACCGTTCTAATTACCTTGTGATTTCTAGTAACCTTAACTCCCTTACTACTCTGAATAAGGTAATAGAGTACTTCTAGGTTTGGATAACCTAACTGCTAGTACTATACTTAAATTGTCCTAGGCTTAGTCTTCTTCTTCTAAAACCTGCCTTATTCCCTTTATATTATAAAAGCTAATACTAAGATATCATTTATAACGTACTCTAGCAGGAACGAGCTATAGGTTTCCTAGATTTTATAGATCTTATTATAGTCTAATATCCTTCTAAGGTAGAAAAGGGTACCCTACTTTTAGTAATTCTACTATATTCCCTTTTTATAAAGGTACTTTAAAGAAACTAGGTTAGTAGCTATCTTAGGGCAGTATACTATACGATTAAGCTAAAGGAGTACCCGTTTATACTAACCTAGGCGTAGATATAGGAAAACTGTCCTATATCTTTTGATCGGCAATTTACTATTAGCTACTATAAGGTAGTCTTCTTCCTCTACTTCCTTAAAGCTTTTAAATCTCTCCTGATTATTGAAAATATAGATAGAGGTACTGGAATCTAGGTAGGCTAAGTGCTTAAAAGGGTATTCACTAACGCTACTTGCTTATAGTATGCTCTTTAGTACTATAAACTTAATAGGGACCTAATTCTTGTTCTTCTTCTTAAGTATAGGAACAACTTCTGTTAAACGTACAAAATAAGCTATAGCGCTCTAACGGTTATAGCTTAGGCAAAACGGATTTCAGTTCTCGAACTACCAGATATATAGCTATATTCTGAGGGTGGACCCACTTTTGTGGATACTGCTGACTAAGCTATATATTCCACTATATAGCCTAGAAATAGCTTTAAAAGGCTTTTCTATTTTTAGATTTATGCCCCACTTTTGTAGAGACAGCCTCCTTAGGCTGTATAAGCGCTAGAAATAGCCTTAAAAGGCTCTTCTACTAGGTGACCTACCTACCCTGTACCTACCCTGCACTGCAGGAGCGAAAACAGAACTTACAGGAAAAGTCGTGCGGCTTACCCTGCAGCTTAGGTGGCCGTGAGTCGATTATTTAAAATCGCCAGCTTATTTGGTTTTTCGGGAAGGCGCCATGCACCTACTAAGGCGCTCCTGCCGTGTGGAAGGCAGGAACGGTCCCGGAGGGTATATGTAGGGAAGGAAATTGCGAAGCCTTACCTACTGGACTAGAAATCAAATTATACGTTACCTACAACTATAAGCCTTATAGGCCTATAAGACCTACTGAAAGCCGTGATATATAAGCTTAAAGCCCCTATAATATAGCGCTATAGCCTATAACTATACCGTTATATAAGGACTTTTATAGAGGGAATACAGTAAAGGGCCCTACTTTACTATATTAGCACATACCTAGGAAGTGCTATTTAGGCCATATCAACGCTGTTGCTGCCCCTACGTACCCTATACGACTACTACTAGTAGGCTATAGTGGTTACAGATCCTTATATAGGATTACCCATTCCAATAACTTCTACTATTGGTTTTAAAGCCTTTACTTTCTCCCTATACCCTATATACCTTTAGGCCTCCTACTTGTCTTTTAGCTCTTTTCGATAAGCCGATATCTTCGATCGAAGTTGCGAATCCTCCTTAATAGCTTGTTTTATATACTTTTCTATATCTGGCCTTAGTTCCTAACCTTTATATATAAGAGAGGGAAATAGATACTAGTATATCTTCTAGTTATACTAGATTGTTCTATAGGTATACTTCTTATAACAAGAACTAGGTCTCTCTATAGGATAATTAGGTCCTAAGGCTTAGGGTGCTTCTAAGGCTCTCTAGAGATTTCGGTTACTATAGGTGTTGGCTCTCCCTCGTTTAAAGGCCTTTTCTTATATATCCCCTCCTCTTTTGCCTTTCTTACTAGCCTTATTAGAAAGAGGCTATTTGCTGTTTAGGGTAACGTATATACCTCCTCTTCCTACTAGGTTTTAAGGCTTTAACTTAAAAGGCTTATTAAACTTAAGGTCTTATAGGAAATCCCTTGCTACTTTACGGTAATTAAGGTTCTCCCTTTTAGCCTGCTACTTAAAGTCCCTTTATAAGGCTGATATCTAGCTTTAGAACCTTTAGGTTACTCCTAAGAAGATTAGTAAGTTGTTAAACTATAGTTTAGGGTTAGCTATCCCTTTGACTTTATAATACTCTGCTAGGTATAGTAGCTTCTACTACTTCTCTATCTAGGTCCTTTAGTTACTAACTGCTTTTGCCTTACTAGTGTTAAGGTGCTCCTTATAGTCCTTATATATCGTCCTTATTCGCTTATAATCCTTTAAATATATTAACTTAGTAAGGTTCTAATACTACTAGTAAAGGCTTTACTTAGATAGGCAGTATAGATTTAGTGTATAAGTCTTGACGTACTCTCTAATCTACTTCTTAACCTTTATAACGTTATCCTAGTTATATTTCTAGTTTGCTATAGCGGTATTATATATTATTGATATACTCTAGAAGATAGCCCTTCTATTAGCAGTTAAATCGGTATATACAATACGCTTACTAGGAAGAGGAGGAGGCCCGTTAGCGTTTGCCTGCTTGATATACTCTTCTATAAGCTGCGCTCTTTAAGTAAGGCTGTAATACTAGCAGATGCAGGTCTAACAAGCAGTTTTAATACAGGCGGTTAATAAGCTAAGAATAGGTATATTGTCGAGGGTTAGAGGGACTAGACGTCTACCTAATTCCTTGGTATCGTTTAGGTCTATAAACTCGATTGCCTTACTTATAATACGTTAAAGCTGCTGCTTAAAATCGATCTACTACTTTAGCTTAGAGAGAAGGATAGAGCCCTCCTTAGCGGCCTTCTTATTATTCTTGCTGTTTAATATGATAGCGGCTACTAAGGTACGTTCTTAGATATCGTAATGATGATATATATACTGATACTAGGCTTGTCTATGCCAGGCTAACGACTTCTAACTGTTAATTGTTGGAATCGGTGGTCTCTGTAATTGATTCTATATGCTAATCTATATTCTATATTCACCTACGCTCTAGCTCCCTAGGCAGAGATTTTCTCTGTCCCCCCTATAACGTTTACAGGCCCTAAAGTGGGCTTAATCTGCTTGATATAGGGAATCGTAGCTATATCCACCTTAATTGACTAGGGCCTCCCTATACCCTGCTCCCGAGTTGACAGGCAACCCTGTGCCCTGCTCCTAACAGGGATACCGAGGTTCTACCGAAGCGACACAAGCGCCACGTTGTCCAACATTACCCATTACAATACTAAGCTACTACTTAAAGTTAATCTATTACTCTAGTTTAGAAAGAAGGATTAAGCCCTTTTTATTTATCTTCTTATTGTTCTTATTACTCAATATAATAGCAGCTACTTCAATACGTTCTTCGATACCATCATGTTAATATATATACTAATACTAGTCTTATCTATACTAATCTAACGACTTCTAACTATTAATTAATAGATTCTATAGGTCTAAGTGCTTAATTCTATATTAACCTAGTCTACATTCTCTATCTCCTAGTTCGAACCCATGCTCTAGCTCCCCCGCTATAGAGATGTCCTTTGTTCCCCCCTACTATGTTTATAGGCCTAGAAAGGAGGCTTTATCTATTTAATATAGGGAAACGTGGCTATCTCTACCTTAATTGACAGGGCCTCCCTATGCCCTGCTTCTGTCGGGGATACCAGAGTTCTACCGAAGCGACATAGGCGCCACGTTGTCCAACAGCGAGCCCTAGGGCGTAGGTCAGGATTACAGATAGAGATCATAAGACTAGATTAGGACACAATCAAGCACTTGGACCCGCGGAATCCAACATACCGTGCGCCCGTCGTGGCAGCCGGAGTTCTACCGAAGCGACCCGGGCACCACGTCGTCCAATCTAACAACGGGCTCCCTATGCTCTGTTCCAGACAGGATTTTCCCTGCGCCCTGCTCCCATGACGGATACCGAAGTTCTACCGACCGGTCCGGGCACCCCGTCGTCCCACACGCATCGCGCTTGGTAGAGCTTTCTTTTCCTCTATCGTTGGAGAGTAGTCGGAATGACGGTGTTACCTGATTTGGCTTTGGACCTGGATCCCGAAGTCTAGGTGTAGTGATATCGCTACAAAGCGACGAGAAGCCACAACAAGGCCCCTCTGAGCCTGACTCGTATCGTGACAACGTGGCGGGAAACCCGCGTCGGTGATGTCGACAAGGTGGCCGGAAGGCCCTGGGGGCGAGTCTTGGGTCGCTCGGCTGGACTGGTTATATCAAGAGAGGATGGAGAGTGTGCCCATGCCATATAGCCACGGTCGGTCGGGGTTAGACAATGAATGCGCTGGGCGAGGGAGAGAACCTCTCCATTGAGCACGGATTTGCCCTAGGAATCTCCCCGAGGTGGGGTGGGTTGCAGGCATGGCCGGCTGGGATGCATGATTCTGAATCATGGCCGCGACTCCATCTTGACTCGCTTTCACCGCGTTGTTTCTTGACTCGGTGCACTCGGCCATCACAGCCACGGTGCTGAAACAATCGTTTCAAACCCGCGTGTATTCAGTAGACTTTTCACGTGACTTTTCTGGCCAATGGAAACAGCCTTATCTGTCGCCAACAGGTTGCCAACCTTGTTCTGTAGCTGCTAGGAATGTTGATTGCAGCAAGGTGGGAGGCCCAAGGAAATCGGTTTATCGGCCATACAACATAGGCCTCGTTATATTCCCGCGTCACCCAGACCCCTGATGCCTTGTTGTCAGAAGGACACGGTGGAATGAGACCCCTGGTGCCAAGATGCCGAGGTGTTTGATTCTCCATTCCAACGTATAACTTGTCTGTCTCCCGCCTGACCCGTCGGCGTTGCCGGGTTCTGCTCCCTGTTGGTCCCTCGCCTGGCAATCCCGTGCCGACTCGACTTCCTATACACTTGGTTTCAGCACCACGACGCACGACGCAGCGAACCGGCCAGGCGCATCCGACAACCGCTGCGCAGCCGAGTGACCATGGCCGTCCCGCCTAGAATCTTGCACCTGCTGGCCGCCGTCGCCGTCGCGGCCGTCCTGTTCGCTTTGATGAGGCAAGGCGGGGACCACGATCTCCAAACCAAGCTCTGGAACTCGATGCAGGACAAGCTGCACGGCGTCGGGTCCGCGGGCGCCGCGAGCAATTACACCCCCACGGCCGAGGACAAA
Organism: Phyllachora maydis; assembly: GCA_029339225.1. Lineage (NCBI taxonomy): Eukaryota > Fungi > Ascomycota > Sordariomycetes > Phyllachorales > Phyllachoraceae > Phyllachora > Phyllachora maydis. The sequence continues at coordinate 5,790,097 of JAQQPM010000004.1, forward strand.
TACGCGCCGCCGTGAGTGGAGAGGAACTTGTCGGGCGCGGCCGGGCGCGGGGGGGTAGGAGAGCTGACATGGGCTTGTCCTGGCGCAGACACGTTGACGACAGGCCGACCTTTTACGAGGTCGCCACGGCCCAGGGCACCGACAAGGTGCCCGGGAACCACAAGAACAAGCACCAATACCAGTGGATGTACGACAAGGTCCTGCCGGCCTTCCGGGACAAGAACCCCAAGATGCTCGAAATCGGCCTGGGCTGCGACATGGTAAGTCAGCGTGCGGCCGGCCCAGCTCGAGGAAGCACTGACGGTCCGTTCTCGCACAGACCTACGGCCCCGGGAAGTCCTATCACACCTGGCTGGCGTACTTCCCCCAGGTCCAACTCTACTTCCTCGAGTTCGACGGCAAGTGCGTGGAGAAGTGGACGGCCGACATGCAGGACGCCACCGTGATCGCGGGCGACCAGGCCGACCCGGCCTTTCTCGAGCGCATGCTGGCCGAGCACGGGCGCGACTTTGACGTGATCGTCGACGACGGCGGGCACACGATGAAGCAGCAGATCACGTCCTTCACCGTGCTGTGGCCGGCCGTCAGGCCGGGCGGCGTCTACTTTATCGAGGACCTGGAGACCAGCTGGTCGCCCATGTATGGCGGTCGTCCGGGCATGACGGACGACTCGGCCGACACGGCCATGGGCTTCACGTTCCGCCTCATCGACGAGATCAACGGCCAGGTCGGCCACCCGCGCGGGGAGCTGTCGGCCAGCCTGCGCAGCGTCGAGTGCATGGAGGGCATTTGCGCCTTTTACAAGAAGCGGGCGGGCGAGGCCTAGGGGGGGGGGGGGTTGTTTAGGGTTATTTCCGCCATGTTCTTGTTTTGGGTTCCTTTGGGGCGTTGGGAGATCAGGGGCATGGAAGCTGTACCAGTAGCATATCTAGTCCGCTTGATCTCGTCGACTCGGCTGCTGGTGCGGCTCAGTCATGACGGGCCCGCCGAGCGACAGGAAAGCTGGCCAAAAGGGCCTTTCACCGCCTCCCGCCTATCATTCCATCTTTACATCACGCTGTCATTCCGTCATGAACTTTTTTCTTTGTACCTTGCTCTCTCTCTCTCTCTCTCTCTCACACTCCTCCTCCCCAGACATCGCCCTCGCCTTTCGCCTGCCACGGCCCGTCAGGGCCGCGATACTCACGACACTGCACGACATGGACGTCGGGACGTCCTGGCCCAGCTGGCCATACTCGGCGGCGCCCAGGATCAGCAGCCTGTCCGGATCCTTCCTGAAGACGTGCAAGGCCCGGCTGTACGAACTGGGCTGCACCGTCGGCACCTCGAGCCACTGGTCCGGGGCGCCGAGCGCCTGGTTCACGAACACGGCCGAGTTGTCGGCGTCGCTGACGACGATGGTGCCGTTGCCGTTGCTGCCGTTGCCGGCCACGGTCCACACGGCGTACGGACTGGCGTCGGCCTGCTTGCCGCCCGCGACGATGGGCATGCCGTCGGCGAAGCGGAAGGCAAAGGGCGAGGCGGCCAGGTGGTAGTAGACGGGGTAGTCGACGGTCTGGCGGCCCGCGCCGACGGCGCCGGGGTACTCGTGCACCAGCAGCCACTGGGCCAGCGGCGGCACCTCGGTGATGACGGGCATGCCCGGCCGGCCCGCGTAGCTGGGCGCCGTCACGTCGTTGATGACGGGGCCCCAGGTGGTGAGGTCGGTCGACTCCTGGTGCGCGAGCTTCTGGCCGTAGCGCGGGTCGCGCTGGTCCGAGTAGAAGACCCCGACGGTCTGGTTGTCGCACACGATGAACGGCTCCCAGACGGTGGGGGCGCCGTTGGCGGTCGAGGGCGCGCCCCCGCGCGCCACGTTGCTCACGAAGCGCCAGGTGGCGCCGCGGTCGGTGCTGGCGTAGACGTCGATGTTGGTGCTGTTGGGGCCCCAGCTGTTGCCGCTGGCCAGCACGGTGCCGGGCGGCCATGGGCCCACGGCGAAGGGCAGCTCGGCGAGGGCCGGCTGGGCCGACATGCCCAGCCCGTTGGCCTGGTCGGTCAGGTTGGCGATCCAGGTCCAGGTGGCGGCGCCGTCGTCGGACGCAAAGATGGGGAAGACGGGCTTCTGGCCGGCCGGGCTCAGCCACGAGGCCGTGGCGAGCAGCCGCCCGTCCGACAGCTCGACCAGGCGCGGGTACACAATGGTCAGGCCGGGCGGCGCCGTGAAGATGACGTTGTTGGAGAAGGTGCTGTTGGCCGGGGGCGGGGTGGCGGCGCCGGCGCCGGCGCCGGGCTGGGAAAGGGTAAGGGCCAGGGCCAGGGCCATGCCCATGCCCGTGGTGGTGATGGTGGTGCAAGGGGACCGCATGGTATGGGATGACGGGTCGAGGGGGGGGGGGGGGGGGGATTCTAGTCGAGATGACAGAAGGGATAGCTTTATACAAGTCTCGTCCCATGTTCTTCTGCTCTTGTCCCCTCCCAACCTGGTTCTTCTGGGGTCCCCGCAGCCAAGCCGAATTTGCTTTTGGGGGGGGGGGGGAATCACGCACATATGGCTTGCCTCGGGGGGGGAAATCCCCCAATACCCCAGGTCTGTACAACGTAGGTATATAGCCGCGGGAGACATCAGGCAGCTGTGGGGCAAGCCACGGGGATGGCGGGCCGAGGAAGCAAGGTACGGGGGCAAAGGGAGTGTGCCTAATTTGCCTACTGATTTGCTGCCTGCCTCGCTGCCTCGTCCGGATCCATCGGAACGACCAACAGTCTCGCTCTCGCCACGGCCCGATGCACCGGATCGCCCCCACACGGTGATGCCGACGCTTCCGTCCACGGAGCCAGACACGCGGCCAGGACAGAGAGATGGAGGGAGTGTCTCCCCCTGTGGCGTCACGGCTGTAGAGCCTCGTAACCAAGCGATCAAAAGCAGGCTGAGCTACTAGGCCTCGGTCAGGATGCGCCTCGGCGTCAGCTCCATCTCGTCTTCGTCGCCGCCGTGCACCCGGCCCGAGGTCGAGGGCGTCTTGTCGGGCCGGGGCGCCTGGGGCGTGGCGAGCGGGCGGCCCAGACAGCCGACGCGCGCCAGCAGCGGCTTGAGCAGGATGTGGGCCGTGGGCATGCAGGCGCAGATGATGCCCGAGTAGAGCTCGAGTCCGGACCAGATGATCAGGGTGACGCCGTCGTAGGTCGGGTTGGTGGAGTTGGTGAACTCGTTGATGTGGCCCATGCGGTAGCCGCTGATGACCACGACGCTGGGCGCACCACGCACTCTCCTGTCAGCCTCGGCCAGCAGACGGGTCAGCACAGGCCGACTCACATGAGGCCAAAGGCAAACATGGCGCTGGCCAGGACCTTGTTGCGCAAGCCGAGCTTCAGCCGCGCCACAAACAGCAGCGGTATGACGATGATCCAGATGTCGATGAACGTGACGATGACGGCGCCGGCCCAGAAGAGCAAGTTGTTGCTGACGCACCTGGCCGGGTGTTCGCCGTCCCACCCGGTCCAGAAGCCGTCGACGGGCCGGCAGGCGAAGAAGACGACGCAGGAGAAGGCGACGCCGTTGCAGACGACCATGGCAAAGGTGGCCAGGATGAGGGCGCGGGCGACGGTCCTGTACTGGAAGATGCGCAGGTAGAAGAGCAGGATCGAGAGCCGGACGAGGTCGCGGCTGAAGATGTAGAGGGCGAAGAGGGCGTACAGGGCCTGGAAGCAGGTGTAGATGGCGTCGAACGGGATGGTCCACAGATCGGTGCCGAAGCCGTGATACTGCACTGCGGGGCCCTGTGTGTGAGCGGGAGGCCCGACTCGGCCGGCACGATGATGGACATACTGGCGACGACGATGGCGGTGAAGGCGGCGGTGCCCAGCTGCCAGCGTCACGGACCCATCCGGCCGTCCGTCAGTCATAGCACCACCACCACGACCTAGTCAACCTTTTCTGGGGCCGCCGAATCTTCTCACCAGACTGATGAGATGGATCACATCGTCCCACCACACCTTCCACGGCAACGACGTCTTGATGCGGGCCCAGAAGCGCAGGCCGACGAAGACGACGCAGAGAAGGAGGAAGGTGATGCAGACGGGTGTGGCCGCGTGGTTAGTCCGGGCTGGGACGCCGCATGCTGCCAACGTGAGGTTTTTGGTGACTTGTGTGTGTGTGTGTGTGTGTGCGTGTGTGTGTGCGTGTGCGTGTGCGTGCGCGTGTGCGTGCGTGTGTGTGATGTGTGAGAAGCAGGATGGAGAGTCAGGAAGCGCGGTGCAAGAAGACGACGGGCGTACAAAGGCTCTCCCGGACGGTGCAGTGGGTCGTGATGCAGACCGTCGCTTGCTTGTTGAGGGCCGTGTTGCCGCAGAGGCAGTCGGCGTCGGCGGCGGCGATGGTGGTGGCGGCGCAGGTCGAGTCCGCGATGGCGACGGTCAGACAGCGCCGCTGCCAGGGGGAAGCGAACGTCAGTGGAGAGGGGGGTGCTATGTCTCTCTCTCTCTCTCTCTCTCTTACCGCGCAAGAAGGGAGCACGGCCACCAGGCCGGTCAGGGACATGGCGGCGGCGGCGGCGACAAGTCACGGGACGAGTCAGAGGGCAAGGATTCAAGGTCTCACGACGAGGCAGAGAGGCAAGAAAGGGTCCAAAATCGACGACGAGAGGAAGAGGGAGAAGGAGAGAGAGAGGAAGAGAGAGAGAGAGAGAAAGAAAGACAGAGTGACACGCTGCTCCTTCGCTCCCTCCTTCCCTCCCTTCCCCCCACCCCCTCCCCCCCTCCCCTCATGACCCTCATGTCGTGTCGTCGTTCAAGTCCATCATAGCCGAGTGGGGTGGTAGCACGGCATGCAACCGGGTCGACCGGGTCGCCACTGACTCACCAATCACCACCAATCACCACCACACCACCACCACCACCACCACCACCACCACCACACCGTGTCCCCTGTCTTGCCCATCCTGGTCCTCGGTGACCGTCATCCTCGTCATCCTCGTCTCCCCCCCCCCCCCCCGCCCGCCGTCAGAGGCCATATTTCCAGCTACAGAGCAGCTTGGTTGCCAAAGAAGGGCACAGACAGACACCCACAACGTCGACATGGCGGCCGTCGTAACGTGCAGCATCGTACGCCCCCATCTTCTTCTGCTGACCCCGTCTCCGCGTCTTCTCTGACGGCTTTCCTCTCTGACGGCTTCCTCGCATGGCAGCTCCTCGGGCTCGCCGGCCTTCTGACGCCCTTCCTGTACGAACGCTTCGGCGTCCTGTCGCTCGGCTACTACAACGCGCCGACGCGGCTGCCGCGGCACGCCAATTTCCGGTCGTTGGAAATCCGCTTCGCCGACCAGATCCGCAACTGTGAGGACGTCTTGCTCGTCGAGTCGCACCAGCTGGCATTGCTGGCTTGCGACCCCGGGCGCGAGAGGTGGAACACGGTCATGGGCATCTTCCAGCCCGAAGGCGAAGGCGAAGCCAACGCCAACGCCGGGCTCTACCTCTACCGCTACGCCGATGCCTCGTCGCCGCTGCGGCCCGTCGCCCTCGCCGGCTTCGACGGCGAGCTGCGCACCCTCGGGCTCGAGCTGGACGAGGCCTCGTCGACCCTGTACGTGGTCAACCACGCCCGGGCCGGGTCCCGGCTCGACCTGTTCCACCTCGACCTGGCCGCCGCCACGGCCACGTGGTCGCGCTCCATCGCCCACCCGCTGCTGCACGCGCCCAACTCGGTGGCGCTGCTCGGCCCGGGTTCGCTGCTGGTGAGCAACGACCACCGGTTCACGGCCCGGTCGTCGCCGCGCCTGCTGTGGATGCTGGAAACCTACCTGGGCCTGGCCACGGGCACGGTCGTGCACGTGCGGGAGCGGCCCGACCACGACGGCCCCGGCCCCGGCCTGGTCGTCGACGCCGCCGTGGTGGCACGCCAGCCGTACCCCAACGGCGTCGCCGTGCTCAACGCGACCACGGTCGCGGTCGCCGCCACCAACAAGGCGGCCGTGTACCTGTACACCCTGACGCCGGCGGGGGGGGGCCACCGGCGCCACCCGGTGCTTTCGTACCGCCTCGCCGTGCCCGTGCCCTTTTTGCCCGACAACCTCAGCGTCGACGGCGAGACGGGCGCGCTGCTGATCGCCGGCCACCCGCACGTCGCGAGCCTGACCCGATGGGCGGCCACACGGCACCTGTGCCACCGGCCCGAGGCGGCGGCTACGGACATGTGCGCCTCACAGCGGACCGGATCGTGGGTCGCCGAGTGGTCCGAGGCCGGGGGGCTGCGCCACATCTATGCCGGCACCGACTTCGCCACCGCCTGCACGGCGGTGCGCCACCGCCGTGTGGGGCTGGCCGTCGGCTTGTACGAGAGGGGCTTGATGGTGTGGCAGGAGGAGTAGGGAGAGAAAAGCCACGATGGAGCTTCCGGCCATCACAACCACAAGGAGATGGGTCGAGTCCGTGATCGCTAGCTAGCTAGTTGTTGATTCTACCTACACGTGGCCCTCCAAATTGTCTGACTCGGCGAAATGACGATGGGTAGGTCCCTAGGTCCAGCTACTTCCCATGAAGCCACACACGCATGAGCCAAGTTGCGGCGCAATAGGTACCTACGGTGAGTACCGCCCCGGCACCCCGCCAGTGGGACCCCGCTAGTGGGACCCCGCTAGTGGGACCCCGCTGCCCCTGCCAGAGTGCACGGGCCCGCAGCACACGAGGTAGAGAGATCCGTACTTTTTGTACCTACTGTACGCGATTCGCGTTGCCGACCTGCCGTTCGACTGTGTCTTCAACCCTCCCCCGTACCAAGACCCGACGACCCACCGGCGACGCGACAATCACCTGTCAAGCCAACGCGCCTGTCGTCTCTCTGTCCTGTCCTGTCTCCTTTCAACGCCGGCCCCCAGTCATGGCCGCCCCCGAGCACCACCACCACCACCATCACCACCACCATCACCACCACCACGGCGCCGAGGTGGCCAGGGACGATGACTGGGCCGAGCCTGTGACGACGACGAGGACGACGAAAAAGACGACCGCTGCACAAACACGCGCGCTTCCCCCACCGACCCCCGCCGCCCTCCTCGTCGGCCTCGCTGCCACGGCCGCCCTCCTCCTTCCCATGGCGTCCGGCCACGAGCACGCGACCAAGATTGCCGAGGGCGAGACCACTTCGCCCGATCCCATCGTACGTCGTTTCCCGGATGCGCGACCGCGATGGACCAGAGGACATGCCAGCTGACCACCCGCCGGGCCACACAGGACACAACCCTTTGGGTACACATCTTTATCCAGACCTTGTCCTTTGGCCTGCTCTTTCCCATTGGCATGGTCCTCGGCGTACGTTTTTTTTCCTTTCCCTCCTCTCTCTCTCTCTCTCTCTCTCTCTCTCTCTCTCTCTCCTCTCCCCGCCTGACACGGCTGTCGACGGCGGCCTCGCTACGGCGCGCTGACCGGTGCGCTCCGCAGATGACCAAATCCCGCTGGCACGTCCCCGTGCAAGTCCTCGCCACCCTAGTCGCCTTCGTCGGCGTCGCCCTCGGCCACCTGCACGGCGGGCGCGCCTTCACGGCCGGCAACGTGCACAGCCGCTTCGGCGCCACCGTCCTCGTGCTCCTGTGCGCCCAGCTGGTCCTGGGCCTGTACCTGCGCCTGCACCTCGACAGGGGCTGGCACGCGCGCGTGCGCCCGGCCGTGCGCCTGCTGCACGGCCTCAACGGCAAGGCCTTCCCCGTCCTGTCGTGGGCCCACATGCTCTTCGGCGCCATCACGCTGCTCGGCTTCTGCCAGGGCGACCACCTCGGCCAGTGCCTGGCCCACTTCATCATGGGCAGCGCCTTCATCGCCTACGGCGTGCTGCTGACGGTCCTGCTGCTGGTCGGCCAGCTGTGGCTGCGCCGGTCCGGCCGCTCGCCCGAGTTCTTCGACAGCCTCGTCATCGCCGCCTGGGGCTGCGTCAACACCTTCACCGAGCACCGCTGGGGCCACGCCTGGGTGCGCAACGACTGGCAGCACACCACCATGGGCGTCGTCTGGTGGTGCGGCGGCCTGGCCGGCGTGTGGCTGAGCCGCGCCCGCGACGGCGCCCCCAAGCGCCACTTCATCCCCGGCTTCATCATCTTCCTGACGGGCTGGGCCATGTCGGCCCACCCGCAGGAACTGCCCATCAGCGCCATGACCCACCGGGTCTTTGGCTACACCCTCATGACCGTCGGCGTCACGCGCATCATCGAGATCTCCTTTGTGCTGCGGGACCGCAACGGCGTGTCGGACCATGGCTTCGACACGCACAGCTTCCAGTACATTCCCGTCTTCGTACGTGCCCACCCACCCCCTTTTGTCTCGGCCGTGTCCCGCAGCGAAATGCCGGCTTACCAAGGCGACACGATGCCCCCCCCCCCCCTTGCTCTAGCTCCTCTACGCCGCCGGCTTCCTCTTCATGGGCGCGACCGAGGAGCAGATGCTCCTCGTGGCCGACTCGGGCATCGACCACGTCGCCTACGTGCTCATCCTCTTCAGCCTGGCCTTTGTCCTCTTCCTCTTTGTCCACATTCTCATCCACATCTACGACCGCGCCGTCAACAAGCCCGCCGCCGCGAAGCTCCTCCACCGCCCCGAGGCCGGTCGCGCCGGTCGCGAGAGGCTCGACCCCGAGGAGTTTGAACTCGACGGCCTGGCGAGCGACGACGACGACGACGACGACGAGGCCGTCGACGAGGCGCACAAGCTGCTCGGGAAAGACGTGCCGGCCACGGCCGAGGACGGGGGGCTGGCCAGCCCCAGCACCGTGGGCAAGAACAGTGATGTGCTGGCGTGAGAGGAGATGGGAGCGGGTGCTTCCCTCGTGACGAAGACGCACTTTTTTTTCTTTATGACCAACTATTCTAGTACTGACTCGAGTCCTGTACAAACCGAGAGCTCCAAACCTGTCCGGGACCTCCACGCCAAAAGGAAGCCAGTATCTACCGTAGCCAAAGCCCATGTTGAATGGGGATACTTGCGAGCCGCGGACCCCAACCGCGTGTAGACCGAACTGAGGCCCTCCATACACAGCAAACGATTTGAAAAAAAAAATTTAAAAAAAAATAAAAAAAAACAACAGTAGATGACGAACCGGCCGAGCACACTCCGACCCACGAGACGCAACACAGATGGCCCCAATCCCCCCCGCCGCCCGATCGGAACTATGCCACGCCCATGACGCCTGCAGGAGCGCCGCGCTACGGTGGACGACCTAGGCTTGCCCCTTCACCGCGTACGGCTTCACCGAGAATTTCACGGGGGTGCATTCGACCTTCTGGACCTCGTAGACCTGGCCCGGCGCCCAGTGCGCGTTCTGGTACGTCGTCTCTTCCTTGCACGTGAGCCTGACCTGGGCGCTGGCGGAGCCGGTGTAGCTCGTGGCCGGCGTCGCGTCCGGGCACGTCCAGGTCTGGTTGAAGCTGAGCAGGCCCCCGGGCTGGTCGAAGGTGAAGACGGTGCTGCCGGCGCCGTGCTTGACGTCTTCGGCCTGGGGCTCGCAGAGGAAGACGTGCTTGCCTTCGAGGAAGTCGGTGATCTCCGCTGTCGAGACGTTGCAGCTGGTCGGCCAGGCCAGGGCGGGGTTCAACGCGTTGAAGCTGAGGAAGCCCTGGTCGTTGGGGTGCGCCGGCGACGAGTACGTGTACTGGGCGTGGTAGTGGAAGGCGGTCACCTGCCACTCGAAGAGGTCGCTCTGCGAGAGGGTCGCGCAGCTCGTCGTGTCCCGGGCCGTGACGGGGTTGCCGGCGGCGAGGAGGGGGAGGAGGGCGAGGAGGGTGCCGGCGTGGGAGGGCATGGTGAGAGCGTTGGAGCACGGTGCGGAGGGGTGGATGAGTGGTGGAAGAGGAGAGCGAGGACAAGTCGGAGTTGGAAATTAGGCGTCGTGGTGGATGAGCCGGACAGACAAACAGAAGGTCGGGTATCTCACATTCTTCTTATACACATTTCCTCGACCCAAGGCCAACGACCGCGTCCAGCAGACTGGGACTGTCATGGGCTCGACCCGAAAGCTCCGGCGTGCCGATCGGCCGTGGCAGTGTCACTCAGCCTCCTCGGATCGAGATACGAAGAAACAGGGCCCTCATGGGGGGGGAAGGGCCTCGTTACTCGATACTGCTGCGAGCGGGAACACGAGATTGGTACGGGGGCTGCCCTGCCGCGCATATCGATCCACGAGTTGGTTGACCATGGCCGACGTCCGGTTTGGGCAGGAAATGCTATGCGCACCTGCGGATATTCCGCCCGTGGCCCACTCTGTCCATGTCCAGAAGCAAGCCCAGTGTGGAAAGAGTGAGTAAACCGAACCGGCCTGGGAATGTGCAGACCGAGTCCACGACCGCTTCACAGCGAGGGGGAAAATCAAAGCTCGGGTGGCAGAAGGAGGACGTCCGGGTTCGACCGCGAAGAGCTCTCGGCCAGGTCTCGCTTGACGGTCGGAGTCAAGAACGGCGAGTGGGGAAAAGCCGAGCATAGATTGAACCGCGAGGCTGTGCTCGTCACTAGCTCGGGCTGTGCACTCGACTCTGTATGCCTGGTGGAGACTGCCACCCGAGGCGGTGTCGGACGGCACTAGATCACGTCATCTCCGAGCCGACTGCTATCTCCCTATCTACTACCCCTAACCCCGAACCCCCATCGTGTCATGTAGACTACTTCCTCGTCGACCTGGACTCCGCCCCGGCGGCGGCCGCGCGGTGCAGGCACAGCAGGCCGACCAGGTCGGCCTCGTCCGTGTGGAAGAACTGGCGCGCGGCGGTGCGGGCGATGCGCAGGAGGTCGTAGACCAGGGCGCAGCCGGTCCAGCTTGGGGCGTGGGCTGGGGGCAGCATTCGGGGATCGCGGGGCCAGTCATCACAGAGTGGAGAGGTCATGATTGTGTTGGAACATCGGCGATCCGATATTGGACCCGAATGGGACCCATCTGTCATGGTGCCTCAGACCCAGACGGTCCTTCATGGGTAGATCAGGCGAAAGAGGCCCTGTGTACATTCACAACTTGGACCCCCCCCTCTTCCCCTTCTTCCCGACCTCGGCCTTCTTCGCCACCGACTCGGCCTGCAAGCTGATCGGATCCCCTTCCAAGCTCTTCCCCGGCGGGCCGACCTCCCCGCGGCGGATCTCGTCGGTCAGCATGCCGCGCACGTGGTGGCCGCCGCGCAGCTTCTTCTCCTCGTGCGACCCGCCCGACGACGGCGGCGGCGTGCGCATGGCCGCCGGCCGCGCGGGCCCGTCGTGGTCGCCGTCGTGGGTCTGCGCCGGCTCGGTGCTGCTGGTCTCGGCCTTGAGCGAGATGGGGTCGCCGAGCTGCGAAGGGTTGGCCCCCGGGCCGTGCAGTTTCTCGGCCGCAAGCTGCCGGAGGGGCTTGTGTCTGGTGGTGGCGCTGTCCGGGGGTGACATGGTTTTGGTTCTGAGAGGAGGGGATGTTGATGATGTTGAGGTACTGGCTCGAACTTGCAGTGACAGGTGGACGTCTGCTTAACTATCTCCCGGCAGCGCGAGGACGAATGACGTGCTCGACACGGACAGCGGCCAGGCTACGTGCTGCGCTACCGGGGAAAAAGTGACAGCGAGCTAGTAGGCCGTCGTCGCCGCCGATGGTCGCATGTGATGATGGTGACGGGGAGTGGGCTGACGTCACCGAAGGGACTCGGGGGGGGGGAAAGCGTCGAGAGAGACTCAGCCAGAGAACAGTAGACACAGAACACAGACACTCGATTGCTAGGTGCAAGCTGCTGCCCCCCAAACCCGCCATCCACCGTTTCAACATCACAGCACTGTCACGGCACTGCTGCTGCTGCTGCTGCTGCTGCTGCTGCCCCCCCTTAGGGCTTGCACCGCCCCATGTACCGCGGGTACAAGCAACAGTCCCGCACGGTATGCTGCTTGCACAGCCAAGCCAGGAAGCGCTCAAGTCCCAGGCCGTACCCGCCGTGGGGAGAGCTGCCGTACCTGCAAGACGAGCGAGCCCTCTCGGTCAGCAAAACAAACGGCCTCGCGGCGATCAAGTAGCATGCAAAAAAAAAAAAAAAAAAAAAAAGGGAAAAAAAGGGAAAAAAAAGTTAAAAAAAAACACACAACAACAACAACAACTCACTTCCTCTGGTCCGTGTACCAGTAATACGGCTCCGGGTCCAGCCCCTCGCGCTTAAAGGCCGCCGTGAGCGCGTCGTGGTCGTCCAGCCTCATCGACCCGCCCACAATCTCGCCGACGCCGGGCATCAGGCAGTCGACGCTCTCGGTGACGCGCGGGTCCTCGGCGTCGCGCTGCATGTAAAAGGCCTTGATCTCGACGGGAAAGTGGGTCAGGAAGATGGGCCGGTCGATCATGTCGGTCATGCGCCGCTCGGCCGCCTCGGCGATGTCGTCGCCAAAGGCGTGCGGCTGCCCTTCCTCGTTGGGGATGTCGTGCTCCCGCAGCCAGGCGATGGCGTCGGCGTACCTCATGCGCAGGAACGGCCGCGCCGGCATCTGGAAGGCCGGGTTCAGCTGGCGCACGAGGCCGGCGACGACGGGGTCCGCCAGCGTCAGCGCCAGCACGCGGCACATGAGCTCCTCGAGGTGGCCGAGCAGGTCGTCGAACGTGATAAAGTCCAGCTCGGCCTCGACGTGCGTGTACTCGCTCAGGTGGCGCCGCGTCAGGCTCTTCTCGGCCCGGAACGACTTCTCGATGCAGTAGACGTCGCCCAGGGCCGGCAGACACGTCTCGAGGTACAGCTGGCTGCTCTGCGTCAGGTAGGCGCGCTCGCCGTAGTAGTCGAGCCCGAACAGGGTCGCGCCGCCCTCGACCTGCGTCTGCACCAGCGCGGGCGGGCTGACCTTGCGGATGCGCAGGTCGCGGTACGTGCGGTGGAAGGCGTACTCGACCGCGTCGCGCACGCGCATGACCGAGGCCGCCACCTCGCCGCGCAGCGTCAGGTGGCGCAGGTCCAGCAGCCGCGCGTGCTCCGTCTTCTCCTGCACCCGGTTGGTGATGGCCTCGTCGCCGCCGGCCGCCCGCCAGTGCGCCGGCACGCGGAAGAAGTCGGCGTGCAGCTCGCGGTCGAGCGGCGCGTGCGCGCCCGCCGGCACCTCGCGCATCTCTCCCACAATCTCCATGCTGGTCTCGCGCGTGAGCGTCAGCGCGTCGTACGTCTTGGCCAGCGGGCCCGCGATGACGACCTGCATGAAGCCGTAGCCGTCGCGCAGCGTGACGAAGAGCACGTCCTTTTGCTTGCGCTCGCGGTGCACCCGGCCCAGCACCCTGACGCGCGTGCCCGCCGTGCCCGCCGTGCCCTGGCTCGCCTTGCCGAGCCGGATGTGGTCGGCCTGCTCGTCGAGCTTGATCTTGATGGGCGCCGGCAGCGACGTGTCCTCGGTGATGACCAGCTTCTTCGCCTCCTCCAGCACTTTCTGCCGCTCCTCGTCCTCCTTCAGTCTCTGGGCTGCGAGCTCGGCATCGCGCTTCGCCTTCTTCTGCTGTTGCTCGTAGCAGTTGGCCGCTTTCTTCAGCGCTGATTTCGCCGCCGGCTTCCATTCCGCCCCTGCGCCGGCCTCTTCTTCTGCCTTTGCCTTGCGCGTCAAGTATTCCTTCTCTTTCGGGTGTTGCAGGTAGGCATACTGCAGGCTGCGGTACGGGAGCTCGACGGTGCCCTTGTGCTCGGGCTCGTCTTTGCCGACGTCCTCGTCGATGTAGATGGTCGCCATGGCGCAAGGAGAAGGAAGGCCCAGGTTGTGACGAGCTCGTGGTGAACAACCGAGCAAAGACTTTTCGTAGCGAGTGGGATGACTCCAACTGCTTTATCTTATCTCTGACACGTGCTGTGTGCAACCCCGCCGCGGGGTTGCGCTAGTTCCTGGGCCCAAGACAAGCCATGACTAGGCAAACGTAGGTAGCAAGGCAAGAAAAGAAAGAATGGGCGTCTACTGGTAGATGGATAGGTACGTACCTAGAGGTGGAATCTCCCTCCCGAGTAGCGCAGAGAAAACAATGTCCATGACTCGCTCGCAAACTGCGCACAAACACGGGGCAGAAGACGAAGGGCCTTCCAAAAGCGCCACGCCATGCAATCAATCCTCGGCTCGTGAGGCATACATCACGCGAAGCGGACCTCGTCAAACAGCCCGGCCCGCACCTGCACCACGCTCGCCAGCTCCAAGAGGAACGACTGCAGAATGAGCACGTTGGTGAGGACATGCGACACCGACGCCGTCTTTCCCTGCTGTTCCCGCTCCCGCTCCCGCTCCCGCTCCTCTTTCTCTCCCTCCTCCTCCTCCTCCTCCTCCTCCTCCTCCTCCTCCTCCTCCGTCCCTGTCACCACCTCGCCGTCCAGCGTCGCGTCTTGTTCGTCACCACATCCTGCGAGCGTCTTGCCTCCGCTGGCCTTGTCAAACCTGAGCGGAATCGCCCCCGCCCTGACTGTCGTGTCGACGCCCGGGATGCCCACCCTCCTCGCCAGTATGCTCTGATCCACCGCCAGGAACGCCTTCCTCTGGCTCTCCACCGCCGTCGAGTCATGCCGCCCGCCGCCCTCGGGCCGCCTTGCCGCGCCCGCCGCCGTTGAGCCGGGAGAATACGGCCGCGATCCGCCCTTGTGCGGCGTCTCGGCCTTGCCCTCCTTCCTCCCGCGCGGGCTCTCCCCCCGGCTCGGCGACCCCAGCTCCGAGAAGATGCGCTGCGCCAGGCCCTCCAGGCCCACGTGCCGTGCGGGCATTCCCCGCCAGGTGTCTTCGGAGCTGGTGCGCCCCCCCCCGGCCCGCTTCGACCGCGAACTGTCCGCTGGCGACGACGAGTCACGCTTGGGGGGCGGGGTGGACGTCGATAACGGCACGTAGCCCGTGGTGTGCCAAGGATATTGCGGCTGTTGCGGCTGTTGCGACGCCGCCGCCGCCGCCGCCACCGACGACGACGACGACGACGACGGCGCCGGCGCCGCGACGGCCTGCGAGCCGGACTCGGTGGTCTGGAAGGCTTCGCGGCGGGCCTGGAGGAGCGGGTCAAAGCGGGGGATGGAGGCGCGGTAGGTGGTGACGTGGTCCACGAGCGTCTGCAGGACCGTCAGAAGGCGCGGGAGGGAGGACGGCTGCCACTTCGGGCGGCGCTCGCAGTAATGCATGGCGCGGAGCTTCTGGGCCTCGACGTATTCCGGAGACTCGGGGTCCGGGTCGATGGAGGCGTCAGCCATGGGCACTTCGGCTTCTCCGTCGCCTTCGTCGTACGCGTAGTCCTGTGGGTGGCGGAGGAACCATCCCTCGAGGTGCACGAATCCGCATACCGCGAGATCGAACAAGGTCTCGGTCAAGGCCAGGTTTGTCTCGACCGGGTTCAGGAAAAAGGTCTCCAGCCGATCGATCATGATGTTGAGCAGAGGGTCGTCGGGCTTGATGGTGTGTTGTCGCACATCCCGCGGCGCCCCCGGCACCGCGTCGTAAAGGCCGGACCCCTTGTAGTGCTGGACGGGCGTCGTGGGCGCCACCATCTTCGAGGAGCAAGGATGGCCCTCGATGCGCACCATGGTGTCCTTCAAGATGTTGTCGTACACCTCGTCAAAGTTGTCATCGCCGCCGATGGTGCCAGCGAGGTGCATCAGGTACTCCACCTCTTGCCCATGTGCCCCGGACGTTCGGCACGCCGTCTCGCTGTGGATACCCTCGACGTAGAGTATGGTCCGGATGGCGTAGCGATGATGCCTCTTGAGAATCACCGACACCAACTGCAGCGTGACGTAGATGGTCTGGGAGCTCTGCGAACGGAGACAGGTCATGATCAGGTCGACCAGGCTGAACAACAAGGGATCCGCCGTGCTTTCGGTGCGTTCGGCCATCATGGAAGCCAGGTCCATCGACTTTCGCTTGCGCGCGTCGCTGACCAGACTGCGCTGCTCCGTTGCCGCGATGATGGCCACTTCGGGCAGAGCGAGGAGATAGTGCAGTATGAGATTGATCATGTCCGGATGGTCCAAGGCCTCCAAGATGCGGCGGAGATAGGTCAGGACTGCCACGGACGAGCCTCCGTCGACGTCGGAGGATTCGAGCAGCGAGGGGTACAGCAACTGTTGCAGGAAAATCACCTGGAAGTGCTCCAGCAAGGTCGACTTGACATGGACGGACCGGCAATGGTTCAGGACATCCTGCCAGAACAAGAGATGGGAGAGGAAGGTGTCCAGGTGCGACTTGAACTCCTCCGAGCACGAGCTCACGATCTCGTAGTTGGACTTGGGGTGCGCGTAGTCGGACAGGGCCAGGATCGGGGGCAGCGCGTCGGCCGGATGGTCAATGACCAGCTTGCGGCTCAGTTGGCTATACAGAGCGCCCAGGCCCGTGGCCATCAGCGTCGACAGGTCGCTCTCGACGATCCACTGCTCCAGCGCGGCCGAGTTGGAGGCCGCCTCGATGATGTAGAGCAGGCCGGTGCGCGCAAAGTCGCCGACCTTGCCGTCGTGGTGGATGTAGTCGATCAGCACGTAGAAGAGGGGGAAGTCTTGCTTCTGCGTCTTGCCGGCAAAACTCGGGCGCGAGTCCGGCTGCCTCTCGAGGGCGGCCAGGCTGGTGCCGGTGGTCCCGCCGCCGTGACGCGACTTGAACCACGCGGGCAGGATCTCGGGCTCGAGGCGGATCTTGGTGGTGATGTTAAAGGCCAGCTCCAGCACGCGCGACTCGGTGTCGGCGCCCATGCGGATGCTGTTCTGGCCCGTGATGCGCACGAGCAGGTTCGTCAGGCTCGCCGAGAAGTTGTCGTTCTCGACAAAGGCCTCCTCCTCGCTCTCGATCAGGGTGGCGAAGAAGAGCACGGCCTCCTTGACGATCCACTCATTGTACGACGACGTGGCGATCTTGGCGACGGGGATGTAGACCTGCTTCGCGGCCGAGAAGGTGATGCACGGGTGCGGCAGCGGGCGGCGGGACTCGTCGCCGAGGATGTTGGTCAGCTCCTGCAGGCGCATCTCGATGGTCTCGGCCGCCTCGTCGTCGTGCGCGAGGTTGGACGAGTTGCGCCATGTCTGGAGCAGTTGGCTGTACTCTTTCTCGAAGCGGTGCAACCGTCGGGTGGGATCCTTGGCGTAATCTTTGCGCGAGCTGCCTGCGTTCAGGGGCGTGTGGGCTAGGATTCGGGAAAACTATCTCGCGGGTGGTGAGCAGGAAGAAGAAGAAAAAAAAAAAGAAGAAAAAAAAAAAGAAGAAAAAAAACATGTTCGGGGCTGGACGAAGCCGCGGCCGGGGGGGGGGGGTAGGGGGGGCGGCAGGCACGTACAAAGTCCATCGCGTCTCCAGACTCATGGCGGTCCAGACGTGAAGAGACCAACGGACAGACAGACAGTTGCGTGTGCTGGGCAAGTCGTTGGTGTAGCTGTTGATGCCGGCGCATGAATCGTCTCGTCACATATGTCGACATGCAGTGGCGGCCCGGCACGGTGGTCGGAGCTTGATCTGCCGTGCCGCACGGGCCCCCGGGTGCCGACCCGGGTGGGTCACCGACTTGAAGCACAGTCGAGGCTTAAATGCTTCCATCGAGTTCTAGACGGCGAGAAAAGCTGCCGAGGATTGCGCATTGGCCTCCCGTGTCAATGTCAGTGGACAGCAGCATCACGCGCATGCGCATGGCACCGTCACAGCCGCCAACGTTGCTCAGACCTTATTGGAGGCTTGGGTGGGCTGAGGCTGCGGCGATGCCGCTGTGCAAGGGGCAAACGGCAAGGCACATCCCGCCCAAAGACAGGGAAGGAAAGGCTCTCGGGACGCCCCTGCACGAAAAAAAAGGCTGCAAAAGGCTGCACGAAAAAAAAAAGGCTGCACGAAAACAAGCTGCACGAAAAGGCTGCCCGAGTCGGGCAGGGCGGGATGAGGCAGAGACGAGAAAGACACGAGGGCGACATGCATCTTCTACCAAGCAGAGGCAGTCAGGCAGCCAAAGCCTTGTCACGCCTGTCACGCGCACAGTAGTTCAGTAGTTCCGCGTACATAACAATCCACCATGGCTCGCCTCCTGTGACACTGACACATTGCCAATCTGTTGCGATCCGGCTCCAAGAGTCCCGAGGTCGTCGGCCTCTTCTCATTTGACGCCATGGGCTTCTTCCGCTCCATCAAAGCCAAGAAAGCTTCCACAGAATCGGCCCATGCCACGGCGGGATTAAGAGACCGACGGCAGGATCCAGCGCCGCCCTCGTCGTCGCCACCTCCGCCGCCTCCGTCCTACGAGAGGTCATGCCAGATCTCCCCGGTTCCGCCACCTCCGCCGTATCTGCCGTCAGTTCCCATCGTCGTCAACCAGCACTACTACCTCGGACCGCTGCCAGGGAACATGACCCAGCGACCGGCGACCAGTGGCGGCTGCTCGACCCGCTTCGCATCGGCATCGCAAGCGTACGGCTTGGACCAGATCGTGTCTCGCTTCGACAGTGTGATGACGCTCATCGACCAGGGCCAATGCACCGGCAACGAGAGGGACCTGTTGGCGCTGGATCCTGTCCAGGATCCGTCGATGCTGCCGCCATCGGCGCGTACCACCAGCTCGAGTAGAACCAGCAGAGCACTGCCGCCCAGGGCGAGCGTCAAGACGCGTCAGAAAGGCCATACCAAGGGGCAGGCAACCGCGGTGGCCTCGTCCGTCATGACCAGCAACTTGTTCGCCAAAGTCGAGCTCTACGCGAACTCCAGCTTGCCACTCAACCTGCCCCCCATGAAGCTCCACATCCCGACCTTCCCCCTCCTGTGTCTTGCCGCCCAGCATGCCGACCGCGTGTACGAACGTCCCGTGGGCGCGGAAGCGGCGCATCACATTGACGCGAGCTGGCGCGCCGGCACCAAAGCCATGCACATCAAGTCGGTGTCCATGGACCACATGAACACCATCGTCTTCGCCATCCGCGGGACTGCCTCGTTCCGGGACTGGTGCATTAACCTGGACACGGCGCCCACCTCGCCAGCCGGCTTTCTGGTGAGTGGCCAGTCCGTGCTGCAACATGGCACCGCATCGCACCGCTGACCCCCTCTCGCCCCCGTTGCGCAGGACGACCCCGGCAACCTCTGCCACGCGGGCTTCCTCGCCGTCGCGCGCACCATGGTCCGCCCCGTCGCGGCGCGCCTCCGCCAGCTGCTCGACGAGGCGCCCGCCCGCGCGGCCTCGCACTCGCTGCTCATCACAGGCCACTCGGCCGGCGGCGCCGTCGCCGCCCTGCTGTACTGCCACATGCTGGCCACGTCGCGGGGCGCGCGCTCCGAGCTCGGCGCGCTGACGGGCCGCTTCCGCTGCGTGCACTGCGTCACGTTTGGCGCCCCGCCCGTCAGTCTGCTGCCGCTGGCCAAGCCGGGCGCGGGCGGCGGCGAGGCGCCGAGGGCGCGCGACCTGCGCAAGAGCTTGTTTCTGAGCTTCGTCAACGAGGGGGATCCCGTGGCCCGGGCGGACAAGGCGTACGTGAGGAGCCTGCTGGAGTTGTTTGCGGCACCGGCGCCGGCAGCGAAGAAGGTCTCGTCCAGGACGGCGAGGGCCATGGCCGCCGGCCCGGTCTGGCGGGTGCCGCGCGGCGCGCTCAGCAACGCGGGGCGCATCGTGGTGCTGCGGTCGGCCGACGCGCGGACCCGGTGGCTGCGGGGGAGGACGACGGTCGCGGAGCGGCTGGACGAGGGCGTGGTGGCGCAGGTCGTGACGGACGAGCAGCTGCGCGGCGTGGTGTGGGGGGATCCGGTCGCGCATGTCATGGCGCTGTACGCGCGGCGGATCGAGGACCTGGCTGTGGCTGCGGTCACGGCGAAGGGGTATTGAGGTCGGTGGACATACATGATTGATGAAGTATGCGGCATGACGGTGTGACTCTGGTGTTGTTTGCTGGCTTGTGTCAACACCGTGACCACAAGCATAGTTGGCATTCGTAGTAAAGCATGCGGTTCGTTGCAATTTCATAACGCTGGAGACAACGCGGCGCAGGACACACCATGAGCGAGGTCGCGAGTTATTGTGCACGTCACCAAGCGAGACGATAATCATAATGGGCACACTACGCGTTGAGTTGGCGTGGGCTTTTTTTTGACGGGAGTAGATAAGGTATTGTTTGGTCTACAGTCCTCGCCGTAGACGTAGAGTAGTGGCACCGTGGTCGAAACGACTGTTCGTAGAACGTAGCCCGGAGCAAAACCCTGAGGGGTTTTCGTAGCCTAGCACCCTGTTCGAATCCCATCGTGGTCGGGTAGGTTGCTAGGTGAGCTTTTTTGCCCCCTCTTCTTCCCGCCACATCTTCTTTTTCTACCTCCGTCTCGCCCAGCGCCACTGTCCTTTCTCCTCCGCATGACCTGGTTAGGTAGGTAGCTATATTTTGAATTGCGTCGTGTAGAAATTCCATACGAGTGGAATAGTAGATGGGCGAAAGAAAAAAAGAAGAAAAAAAGAAGAAAAGGTCCTCTACGTACTACCTCTCTCGACGATAGGGAATTTCACGTGAACAGAAACTATGACCTGAAAGCCCTACTCGGGCCTTGTTCGCGGCTCTGATTGTAAGAAGCGAAGGGCCTGTTATACTCATGAGGTTGCGCTCATATCCTAGGTAGGGATTTCAAGGGAGGATAGAATGCATGGAATAGTTTTGACACGAGGCGGGTTCGGCTGTCTCAACAACGCGTTTCTGCCGTGAACAAACATTGGCTTGATTCGCTGTGTACCTGTATCATGTCGATGAGAACAAGACAGCAATGTAAGCGTTGGCAACCAATTAACAGGCTGTAGGCCTCCATGTCCCGTCGTTACTCGAGCGAGGCTTGGTGTGCGCCGATATGTCGAGCTAGGAAAAGCCTCATCTTCCGGGGACAGCCGGGTCAAGACCGGAGAGAAAAATCAAATCTAGCTACATCTGGAAGGTTGGACGCGGCGTGTACCGCTCGCCGTGGTCGATTTACAGGTTTTTTTTTTTTTTTTCCATGACGTTCTACGATCGCGGGGTTGCAGGGATCTAGCCTCCGATGCAGCGAATGAGCGGCAGCGGTCGAGCGGGACCGCGAGCATACCTAGCTCCAAGCAGAGTCGAGTCAGATGCCCCTTGCCACCCAACTCGCGGCTCTGTGCCGAACACTGCGTATTCCCCAGGTGCTGCAAGCGGGGGAACAAGCTTGCCAAAGTTGCCCAGAATCAGGCGGGACCATGGTCCGCGCTTCCTCCTCGGTCAGGCGGGGAGCGGGGCACGTTAGCGGGGCACGTTAGCGGGGCACGTTAGCGGGGCACGTTAGCGGGGCCGAACGAGTCGATCGTCCGTGCAGCTCGGCATCTTGGCACAAGGCTCCCCGACAAACATGGAAAACATGAGTTCGAGCTGCTCCGCAGCTCACCACGACCAGTCACCCACGACCTCCTCCGCCTGAAACCAGGTGATTGGCACTGACTGTTGCTTCTCCAAGCGAGCGCGATTCGTGTCTCTCTGCCTCCACCCTGTCAGCTGGCCTGGCTGCCTGGGGCTGGGGAGAGCTCACCGACAGCGGTCAGCTAAGCTTCACGCTAGAGAGGGAGTGCCGCGTCATCAAATCGTGCGCCGCTGCAGGGAACGGGCGGCGGGGTGCCTCTTGGCTACATGGCTCTAATCCCGGGGAGAGTGAGGTCGCAGCGGGCATAGGCCGTGGTGGCTCCCGGGCCTACGTTGCCACACTCAAGCCAGAGACACGCGATGGCCGTTAACCCGGTGGACACATGGGTCTACTACCCCTTTTTAGTGTCGAGTCCCAGCCGTTCGACGGTCCGGTGCTCTCCCACCTAAGCCCTCGTCAGACGTGAGACCCGTGAGACGTGAGAGCGCCACCAACAACACCATGCTGCTCAAACACACCGTCGCTCTCGCGCTGGCCCAACTCGGTGCCGCCCAGTCTGGTGGAGATGCTCCGTCCAACCGAAGCCTGGCAGACGCTCTGGCATCCCAGAACGCCACCTTGTCGACGCTGAACAGCATCCTGGCCGGCCAGCCGGGCCTCGTCAACGCGCTGAGCAGCGCCCAAAACATCACCATCTTGGCCCCGAGCAACGAAGCCTTCAGCAGCTTCCTCAGCGGCCCGGGTGCCGACGTTTCATCCGATGCGGGTGCTGTCGCCGCCCTTCTGACCTACCATGTGGTCCACGGCGCGTACTACGCCAACGACATCCTCGCGCTGAACGGTACCCAGGTCTTCCCTACCCTGTTGACGAACGAGACATACGCCAATGTCACGGGTGGCCAACGTGTTGGCGTGTCTGGCTCCGCCGGCGCCGTCCACATCTTCTCGGGGCTTGGCACGAACTCGTCCGTCACGACTCCGGCAAGTCCACGTCCCGTGCCCGCCGAGCCTGTGTGGATCGGCCTGCTGACCCCGCGCAGAACGTGAACTTCACCGGCGGCACCATCCACATCATCGACCAAGTCCTGACCATTCCGCCCAGCGACACGGCCTTACTGAGCGCCGGCAACTTGTCCGCCCTCGCCGGCGCGCTGACCCAGGCCGACCTCGGCACGACGGTCAGCGGCCTCAAGGACGTGACCATCTTCGCGCCCACCAACGCCGCCTTCGGCGCCATCAGCGGCATCGTGGCCAACCTCTCCACGGCCGAGCTGACCGGCATCCTGACCTACCACGTCGTGCATGGCCGGGTCATTTATGCGCAGGACATCAAGAATGGCTCGACCGCGCAGGCTTTGAACAACGGCACTCTCAAGTTCACCGTCGAGCCCGACGGTTCCGTCTTCGTCAACGGCGCCAAGGTCGTCGCGACCAACAACTTTGCCGCCAACGGTGTCGTGCACCTCATCGACAAGTAAGTCTACTGCCCCCCTGCTGTCTCACGCGGTTCCTTGGTGGCGTCGCTAACCGCCCTACGCGCCCTGCAGTGTCCTCAACCCCAACAACACGGCCACGCCCCCGCCCTCGGCCACGACCGGAACTCCCGCTTTCGGTGCGCCCGCGCCCACTGGCTCCCACTCGCCCGGCTCGGCGGCTGCTGGGCTGGGCACGCAGGGCGCAGTTGCTGCTGCAGCCCTCTTTGGTGGCCTTGCCGTGCTGGCCAACGTCTTCTAGACCAAGTCGGGGATGCGGAGGCCAGTCGCATGAAGTATATGCAACGGAGTCTGGCGTAATCTCATCGTTGTCCAAGGCGAAAGTGCTGGGTGATGGGAAATATCAGAAAACTGTAAATAGGGGAATCTAATTGGGCTTGCATCATGTGGCATGTCTGTGCGTGGCGATAACTTGAACTTCTCGTGTTGCTCCTGCAGCACGCGGACATGGACAGACATGAGATCTCGTCGTAGGACAATGAAACACCGGCAACACTGTGAAGGCGCCGCCTCATGTTCGCCACCTTACCCTTCCAGCGCACACATGACAGCAAAAGCTTGTCGAAGCCGTTCGAGAGGACGTCAACTAGGGCTCTCAAGGCCTCGGGGTCTGCGCATGCACGTCAGTCGGTGCTGGGCAGGCAGAATCAAAGGGAAATGTGAACAGGACGACCTCTTCTTCGATGAACCGGAGACGTCTGGCGTGGCTTGCGAGGACCTCGTGCTTCATCCGACGTACACTGCTCATCGTGGCCATGGAGTGGGGGGCGAACAGCAGTGATGCTCTTAGCTCGGGCAGAAGCTCTAACAACAGTTGGTCATGCGTGATGAACACGGGTCACTTCTCAACACGAGTGTGCGATACAGTCTCCTTTCGAGCGTCTGGATTGTGAATCGCCCTGCGGTGGATGGGAGGGGCTTGGGAAACAGAAAGGATCGGAGGGGCGTGGATCCGAGGGATCGGGACTTGAACGTGAGAAAAAATGAAAAAGAAAAAGAAAAAGAAAAAGAAAAGAAAAAGAAAAACACTCGGCGGCAGGGTTCGCTACAAAGCTCCTGCTGCGCGCTGCGTTGTGTTGTCGACGTGGAATTCGAGGTTCAAACTCACAGGAGGCCAAGATGATACATTGCCATGCGCAACGAACGTACGACTCCGACAAAGGCCTCTGGTGGTCGCAAATTTGCCTGGCATGCCTTGCGAGATGCTAGTCATGTCTGCATCGGCATCACGTGCTGACGTGACGTGCCTGACGTGACCTGCTCTACCGCAACATGTCGTCCAGCAGTCCCGGGTTAGGGTTGGCTGCACGCGATCGAGGACCGGAACTTTGTTGTTCCGGTCGAAGGATGGGGTCCGAGATGTCGTCTGTCATACATGATGAACCGTTCACCGCTCAACCCTTTGACCCTGCTGCTCCCGGCCAAGCAGTCTCGACGCCCTCACGACGCCCAGGAAAGAGGTCGCAGCATGGCGCGCCATACTGCCTCGAGCCGCCGCCCCGGCCGCCCTCCACGCAGGCCTTTTTGCGCGGGCAGGGCCCTCGTCGTCATCGTCGTCGTCGTCGGGCTCGGGCTCGCCGTGATGGCGGAGTCCCTGGGCCAGTGGAGGAAATCCGAGCAGGGGAGACGATGGTCGTGTCAATGACAGCTGCCATGATGTATAGCTACCCTTCTTCATCCTCCTCCTCGTCATGGTCGGCCAGGCTTTCGGGATGTACTCGGGCTCGGGCTTGCGGCGCACAGAGACATGCCGCATTCCAGTGCAGTCCAGATTCAAACAGGCGGCATCCAGCCAAGGGCGCCGGTGGCCCCAGGAATGGGGAGGCTGGTCCGTTGCCGTGGTCTGGCATGTCTTCCTCGCCTCCCGTCTCGCGGCCTCTCTAGGTCTCTGCAAAAAGCTTCTCTGGCTTCGCCTGACTACAAGACAAAAAGCAGCAAAAGTGCCCTGTTGGCCGATGGAGTGCTTCTCCGACACGTCCGTCTGCAACGAAAAGCACACCCGCCGGCCCAAGCTCTCGTGCCCGAAGCCGCGGCCCACGCGGAGAACGTCGCCCATCCCCAGCATCTCGCTTTCGGCGCTGTGCAGCGTGCTTTTTGCCGCCCTGGGCGGGCTCATCCTCTCCAGCGTCGTCCTGGTCGGGGCGGTGGATGCTCAGGGACAATGTCTAGCACAGAGCCTCGTCCTCTTTTCCGTAAGTCACCGGCCGCATAGGCAGGACATGGGTGTGGAAGACGGACAGCACTGATAGGAGGAGCCCGGCAGTCCGTCCTGTCGCATCTCTTCCTCGTCCTCCACCTCTGCGCGGCACGGAAAGGCGACGACCTGTATGCGCCGCTGTACGAACGACCCGGCGCACTCGTGGCCGGCATGCATAGGAGGAGCAGCAACGCCCACTACCTCCAGCACCCGCTGCACGCCTGGACCGTCATCGTGGCGCGCATCGCCTTTGTTTCCTGGGCCGGAGCGCTGGCGTGTGCCGCCGTGGCTGTCTCGCGAGACCGGAGGGTAGACGGGCGGGAGGCCGCCCAACTGGCGCTGGACCTGTTCTTCTCGGCCGTGGGCTTCCCGGCCATGCTCGTCGCGCTGTGCATCATCGAGCGCGCGAGCAGCCCATTCTCTCTCCCGTGGATCACGCCACAGGGCCAGGGCACCGTCGCCTGTCGACTCAACGCCCTGGAGTCTTATCTCGAGCGCAGCGTCTCACGCCGGCGGTCCAAGTCGGAACAAGCCTGGTGCCGGCCCACGCCGCTGGGTCCGCGGCCTTTGGGGTCCAGAGCGCCAGGACCGGGAGGGGATCGACGTCGCGACGGCGAGTGCCCGGCGCCCGGCCCACGCGCCCACACGCCGCCGCCCTCCTTCCTCACCCCGCCCCGGGACCCGCGAACCTATCGAGCGTACCAACCGGGCCAGCGAGGCACGCACGCAGTGGGGCATAGAAGTCGGCCGCCGCCGATGCAGACGCCCGTCGGGGCCAGAACGCTGCTCCCGCGGCCGGGCGTTGCGAGGGCTCCCGGCGGACCTGCGGCGCAGAACACGAGTCCGTCGCCTTTGCGACACGCGCAGACGTGTGTACGCGCCGAGGCTGGACCGGACGGACGAGCACGATAGACGGGTGCGCGACTGCTTCGACTTGTCGTGGAAGCCCTCGCCGGCCAGGGCGTAGCAATCAATCACTTGTAATAGTACCTACCACCTTACCGACGTTTAACAATCATAACATTCGCACAGCTGTCCCGGATAGTTCAATCGCCCGGCATCGCCCTCGCTCGCGCACTTTGCTACTTCTTAAGATACCTCATCGCATCCACGAGATAGTGAGCCTACGATACACAGTTGTCATGTACCGACCATCTTGGATGGGTTCTCACCCAGTAATCGCCTGTTTCCACGCTCCTGTGAGCACCCATGTCTTATCATTTCTCCACGTCCTAGATGCCTTGCTATATTCACTCAGCGTGTCATGCACAGTTTCTTCGTCTTGATCCTTCCGTATATACTGCAGTCACGTGCGTCACGGGCGTGGAAAGAGGAATGGCTCGACTTGGGGGCAATACCATCCCAGGAGTGCGCCCAAGCATCAAGTTGATTGGTATGGCCCGCAGTCCAAACCCCGGCATGGACGGCTATAACAAAGGCATGTCGAAGATCCCGTCGGACCAGGGAGGCGACCGTGTCGAGCTGCTTCTCGTGCGACGCCAAGGCCGCCAACAGGGATGCGGTCCTCTTCGCAACGTCACATTGCTTGTTACCGGGCGTCCATCTCCTCTCCCTAGGCCCAGCAGACGCCCTTTGTCTTCTTGGGCGGCCTGGGTCGAGTGGGGGCGTGAAGCCTTGTGCGAGGTCGACTGGTGCGAGATCTAGGCGACTGACACGTGAGAACGGATGGGGACAAACGACCATGCTGACTAAGCAACCAACTTGCGCGGACGACGATCACGCATCCCACTTGCCGCTTCCGGATCTTGGCGGGGTAGTCGGCCAATCAGACGCGGGACGGCGGCAACGGGCGCCACGCCTTCCGAACCGGCCGCGCGCCGGGCTTGCCATGGTCACCTTGAGCGATGTACATGGCGGCCCCAAGGAATCGAGATGGTCATGAGCCTTTCCGAAAATTCGTCCCCCAGTCCGCTGGAGCAGGTTCCAGGTGCACGTGCCCCACCCACAGGAGTCCTGGCCCCGCTCTGGCTTGTGCTCCTCCTCTTCGTTCGGGCCCGACGAACGGGTCGGAGATGACGGGAGGTGACGGGGCTGAATCGCGCGTGTTTCGTGATCGGGCCCAGCGGAATGTGACGCGGTGGTGTGCAGATGCACCTGTGAACTATCATATTGCATTCGCTGGAGACGTAGACTGACGACGGTATCATAAGAGGGAGAGACAAGACACATGGCCACGGCGAGCCCATCATCAGCCGGGCGGGATATCTCGGTACAGACGCCCAACGCCAAGCACGCAGGCAAGCCCCCGTCAGGCCACGCCCACCTCCACCTTCTTCCCCTTGACGCTCTTCCACTCGATGGCGGCGGCGCCGACGATGCTCACGGCGGCGACGCCGCAAAAGGCCACAAAGGTCCGGGTCAACGCGTCGTTGTACGCACGCGTCACGCCCGGCAGGTCGGCGGGGTCGACCGACGACTGCACGGCCGTGGCGCCGAGGGCCAGCACGGCGGCCGGGTCGACGGCCGGGACGTAGGCCCGGATGTACTGGACCAGGCTGTTGCTGAAGACGGTCTGGCCGATGCTGACGAACAGGGCGCCGCCCAGGGTCTGCAAAAAGACGACCAGGGCGGTGCCGGTCGGCACGTCGGCAATGTCGAGCACGACCTGCACGGCCATCATGGGCTGCTGCATGGCCATGCCGACGCCGGCGCCGGCCAGGACCTGGTAGCCGATCCACACGGGCTGCGGAGTGTCCGGCCGGAAGGTGGTCAGCAGGCCGAAGCCGACCGTCACGCAGACGGAGCCGGCCAACATGAAGGGGGTGTAGTAGCCGACGGCGGAGACGACGACGCCGGCCAGGAGCGACAGCACGACGCACGAGATCAGCATGGGCAGGTTCATGATGCCCGAGGTGACGGCGCTGGCGCCCTTGACGGACTGGAACCACAGGGGCAGGAAGTAGACGGCGCCCAGGAAGGCGGAGCCGATGCAGAAGGCGAAGAAGCCGGCGGCCCACACGGTGCGCTTGAAGAAGATGCGCGGCGGCACGGTGGCGTACTCGCCGCCGCGCCACTGGGCGAGCAGGAAGGCGGCCAACAGCACGGCAAAGACGACGAAGAGCAGCACGACGCGCCAGCTGCTCCAGGCGTACGTGGTGCCGCCCCACTGCAGGGCGAGCAGCAGGCAGATGATGGCGGGCATGAAGATGGCGGTGCCGACGGGGTCGAACTGGCGGATGCGCTCGCCCCACGGGTCCTTGTTCATCTTGCGGCGGGGGTCGGGGAAGAAGAGGACGATGACGACAAAGGAGACGGCGCCGATGGGGAGGTTGATGAAGAAGCACCAACGCCACGTGGCCTCGTCGGTGAAGGCGCCGCCGAGCAGGGGCCCGGCGACCGAAGCGATGCCGTACATGCCGCCGATCAGGCCGCTGTAGAGCGGCCGCTTGGCCAGCGGGACCGAGTACGCGAGGATGATGAGGGCGCCGGAGAAGAGGGCGGCCGAGCCGATGCCGGCCACGGCGCGGCCCATGATGAGCGCGAGGCTGTTGTTGGCCACGCCACAGATCAGGCTGCCCAGCTCGAAGATGACGATGGACGACAAAAAGACCCATTTGATGCTGAAGAACTTGTAGAACTTGCCGAACAGGAGCTGCAGCGCCGCCGTGGTGAGGAGGTAGGCTGCGGGACGGGTCAGCAGAGGTCCGGGGGAGGGGGGGGGAGGAGAAGGTCCGACGTACCACTGCCGTACCAGCCGACATCTTGCAGGCTGTGGAACTGGTCCGTGATCTTGGGGATCGCGGTCGCGATGATGGAGTTGTCCAGCGCGACCAAAAATACGGCCAGACACAGGGCCAAGCTGATAGCGGCCAGCTTGGCGCCGGTGGGGTATTCGGTGCCGTCCTCGCGCGTCTGGGTCTGGGCGACGGGCGAGCCGGCCGGGAGGGACGCGGCCGTGGGGTGCAGCGTCAGCTGATTCGCCTGGTCTGCCGCGGCTTCGTCGGGCTTGTCGGCCGTGCCGTGGACCTTCTCGTCGGCGCCGTCTCGGTTCGCCGGCCGTTCTTTTTCCGCCTCGGACACGCTTGCGTGGCTCGGGGCCATGGTGGGCGCTTGCGACACCGGAGGCGCGGAGGGCTCCATCCCGTCCACCGTCTGCTGTCTTCTCTGTGCTCTGGTCGCGCGAAGGTCGGGAATGTGACGACGGTCAAAGACTGGAATCGCGGCCGGGGCAAAATTCGGAAAAGGAGAAGAGGGAATGTGGGGCGGGAAGGAGCCAGGGGGTCCAGGGGGGGGGGGCCGTCGGGGCTCGCGAAGCCCGCTACGAATCCCGGTAGGCGCGGTAACCTCCGATGGCCTCATCACCGTTTGCACCCGGCGGAAGCAATGATGAATCGTCTTGCCCTGGTGGTCAAGATAGAATTTGCTTATGTCAGGGGAGTCGCGAGTCGCGGCACGGTGGGGCGCCGCGCACTGTCCCCTAGCCTATCTGACGGCGGATCTGCATGACATGTGTCTCAGTCTTCTCCTCAGTCATGTGCCAAGACATGAGTCATCCTGATCCAGGGCCATCCGCGATGACGCAAAGACTCCCCTCTCATCGCCACGTCGGATCCGCTTCGGGTTCGGCCGGTTCGGATCCGGGGCAGAGACAATGGCTGGTATCACGGACATCACGTGCAAGTTCCGGTTCCGCCTACCCCAGTTACCATGGCGACTCCCAGGCGATATCGCTTACGGTCGCGCTCGTCCACATGCAGCGACGGGGAATTCCTCGCTTCGTCATTCATGGTCCGCGTGCCCGGGACAAGTACAGTGTGCATCTCCCTCCCCGCACGTTGCTCGGTCTAATAGTACACATCCACACGCTTCCCGCGATCGGCCTCGTCGCTCTCCATGGTCATGACGAGCGAGTCGGCATGCATGTGGTGCTGGACATGATAGTTGCGGCCCACCTGGTTCGGCACCGCCGCGCTTGCGGCCTGGCAGGGGTGGATCGCCGGGCCTGGGCCGTCCCGGTCTACGGACGGGTCCATGGCGTGCATCTTGAGCTGCTGCATGGCGGGCCAGGCGAGCATCTGCTGGACCGACGAGGCGTATCGGTAGTCCGACTCGCCGCCCGAGGAGGAGCTCATGGGCGTGTCGGAGAAGGCTTGCGCCGACATGGCCCCGCCGAAACCCGACATGGACGAGAGCACTTGACCTCCGTGGGCCAAGACGGCCCCGTTGACGCAAAACGTCGACTCGGGCGCCGGTGTCGGCTGGCCCCGGAAGGGGAGGCCGTCGATCTTGGAGAGGCTGTCGATCTTGCCCTCGAGGCTCTTGAGCCGGTCCAGGATCTCGACCAGCGTCTTGTCTTTCCTGGCGAGGGGGGGGGTCAGTTCAGCACGACGAACAGGTGCCGAGGTTCGTACTTGGTAGGTAGTGGCTCGCGGTAATTGCAGTCGAGCTTGAATTTGATGCTGCTGACCATCAGCGGCAGCTCGCCGGGGAGGGGGGGGGGTGCGGCCCAACGCGTGGAACGGCGTCACATACCATGTGCTACACTTTGGCCGCTGCTCGTCACATCTCTGCTTCCGACTGCGGCAGGTGTCGCAGGCCTGCGAGGTGCGCGTGAGGGTCAGCATCAGCATCAGCATCACCGACACGTCGACCGGAAGGCGTGATGGCGCGCACCTGTGCGGCGATGGCTCCGCGTTCCTTCCGGATGGCGATCGAGCCCGAAGGGCTGGGACTGGAGCTCGGCGGCAAAGACGCTTGCATCAACTGAGGGGATCCGTGGCCCATGGCGAAGACAAGGCGGCGGCGGCAACGTTGGCATGCGGCCTCCTCGAGGAAGACGGAATACGTTGAACGTGAGTTCTCTCTGGAAGCAGACGTTTGGTCTTTTGGCTTCTGACCTGGTCGCACAGCAAGACTGAGGGTGAGGGGGAAGGCAGCCGGTCAAAAGGCAGCATGTTCATCCCAATGTTAACCTCGGGGGGGGCAGACCAGTCTGGCCTGGCGTCGCCGCACTCGGGATGCCGAGTTATTTTGGAGTATTTTTCGAGCACGCGGTAGGGCAGACGAGAGACAGCCGCGTCCCTGGCACGCGGTCGGCCGCACGTCATTCCGGGGCGGCAGAGGTGCAGCGATTGGCCGGTGTGGACGACGGGGGGCGTACGCGGCAGGGATGTGCTTCTACGCCGGTGCGGAGAAAATCAGAGGTCGACTGCCCGTCCCGTCTTATGCCGCCTCATCCCAACTCGGCTTCAGGGTTCCCTCACAGGGTTCCCTCACAGGGTTCCCTCACAGGGTTCCGCACAGGGTTCTGCACAGGCTCCCCGGCCAAAGGATAAAAATAGAGGCAAACGTCCGTCCGCGGGAAGGGAAACATGCACAAACACTGCGCGCCGACCATGAAACGGGGCGGGGGTCCTGAAACAAACGCGACAGCTCACTGCCGCCCATCCTTTGACGTCCCGAAGGGTTCCCCGAAGGATTCCCCGCCGGTCGACCCACGAAGCAGCAGGTAGACGCCTCGGGAGGAAATCCCGGCCAGGCCGTGACCGTCCGCCTGTCTCCCTGCCTCGGTGCCCACGCCGTCCTCCGACCTCGCGGACGTCCGCTCCGGGGCGGCCGCGCGAGGGGACGAGACCGACGCCGTCAGACCTGGGCCCGTCCGTCTCTCTCGCCTTGGCCTGACTGCCTCCCGGCCTCGCGCAGAAGCGGTGCTCTCGGGGCAGTGAGCCGGCCGTCCACATGGGCACCGGGCATGCGCACGGGTTGCTGCGGGCGGAAAGGTTCTTGGGACACAGGGTCCTGTGAGTTGCGGACAGCACGACCGATCCCATCTTTCCAAACCCACGCATCTCGCCATCCCATTCGTGTGGGCAACGGTGCGTGAGCCGGGCTCGAGCGCCTCGCACTAATCCCATCGCACCCGGCTTCAGATGATGGGGAGAGGAAGAGACGCTCGGAGAAAATGACTGTACGTTCCCGGGAATGCCAGCGAAGAACGATCGGCCGGGCTTCCGGCCAATGTCCCCGATGACCCCGTTCAGACGAACCACAAACCCGGGCGTTCTGCAGAGGAAACCAAGGTGGCCACGAGACCCTGGATGGGCAACGAAGAGACGTCGGAGCATCACATACGTCCGTCTCTTCTGTGTGCAGCCCCAAGATTTCACCAGGGTCATCTGCCGCCGCAGTGCCGACATTGCCGTTGAGCGACGACGAGACCCCGAGAGGCGAGCCAAGGTTCGCAGGGCAACGACAGCACGAACTCAATGGGTCGTGGCGGCTGGCTGACAGACCCCTACATCCAAAGATAGCACCTACTGTCGGGCACGACAGCTTCCACAGCCTCGGGATACGCACACAAGACGCACATGGTTCATCGGAAATGCATCTTGCCTGTTCCCAGTTCCCGAATCTTAGCTCTCGCTCGCAAACGGAAAGTCTTCCGTGTAGACAAGCGGTAGACAAGCGGCTGGGGCTGTTCAGGAATCAAGCACCAGTTGGCAACGCTCGACAACCTGTCCACCCGACGGACGGACGGGCCTCCCTCCCTATCCTCGAACCGTCGCCGGCGCGTCCCACAGCACAAAGCGCCGACGCAGCGCCTGCTCCTCCTCCCACCGCCTCGTCAGGTTCACGTCCGTGTCCTGCTGCTCAATGCTGCCCGTGCACGCGTCCCACGGGCCGGGGTAGACGCTGTCGTAGAACTCGGGCCGCGTGTCGGTGCTGTGGTGGCAGTAGGCCAGGCCGATGCTGAGGCGCGTCAGGGACGGGTACAGGCCGTACTCGCCCGACACGCCGCCCTCGGCGCCGCCGGCGATGGACCCGGCGCAGCAGCCGAGCTGTGTGATCAGCTGGAAGCCGTACTGCAGGTAGAGCGAGCCGGCCGTCATGTTGGACGCGGCGTCGTTGCACCAGTACAGCCCCGTGCTGCCCGTGCAGTCGATGCGCAGGCACGACGAGGGCGGCACCGTGATGTTGCGGGGGTTGGCCGAGAGGGCGCCGACCAGGGCGTCGGCCTCGTTCCAGGCGCCGCTGCTGTACATGGCACAGACGGGGAAGTTGTAGAGCTCGGTGCCCTGTTGGGCGCGCGCCGTGATCTGTGGCAGGTCAGCAAGCGGCGAACCCAAGCGGCGAACCACAAAGGAGAGAGAGACCGGGTCGGGAAGGGATCTGGCGTACGGAGAGGAGAGCGACGAGCAAGAAGGCCAGGCGGCCGAGATTCGCCATCATGGGCATGTTGGCTGGTTTTGGAGTGCTTTGTGGCATGGAAAAATTCTGCTCGTTCCGTCACGGCCAGTTGCCGGCGGCGGAAGGTACGGGCCTCCACTGCTTCCTGCCCATGAACAGCGGTGTACGACCCTCCAGCTGCTTCCTTCCTTCCTGCCCTGCGCGAACAACGCCCCACCTGCCGCAGGAGAAAAGGTGCAAGAAAGACTCTGGGGTTGCCGCCTCCTCCGCTTCACCGAAAAAAAATTCTCACGCTGGAGCACCGAACGGCGGCAGAGTAGGAAAAAAAAAAAAAAAGATGAAGGTGCCTCGCCTCGCCCATCCCCAGCCGGCCAAGACATGCTGACGAAGAAGCGCAGGTCCCGGTCACGGCGCTGCTCGCGCTGGCCCAGCTTCTGCCCCAGGCCGTCGCCTCCTCGTCTGCCCTGCTCGCCCCCGATGACCTCGCGCTCGATCACACGTCCACCGACGTCGACCTTGACCCCCGCGCCGAGCTGGGCAAAGGCGAGCCGGGCTGGTCCACGTTCCACACGCTCGTCTGCACCGGCACGTGGCAGCGCGCGACCGCGGACGGGAAATCGACCCCCACGGTCATCGACATCGAAGACTGCGCCGACCAGGTCTACTGCACGGAGTGGGGCAACCTCGAGGCCACCAACGGGGGCTACGGCGGCTCCCTCTTCGGCTGGTCCCCCCTGCTGCAGGCCTGCATGGCCAACTGCACCTGCCAGCTGACCGACAAGGTCGACTGGCACACGTCCAACAAGTACTGGGCCTGCATCGCGCAGCCGGCCTGGGGCTGCAGCGGCGGCCCGTCGGGCTACATGGGCTGGGGCCCCTCGCGCAGCTGCAAGCGCGGCGAGCGCTGGCCCGGCGACTGGGACGGCCGGCCCGCGCCCTTCCCGCCCGGCCTGCCGGAGCCGCCCGCCTTGGGCACGCGCTCGCCGCGCAACTTTGGCCTGCCC
The DNA here is from genome assembly GCA_029339225.1 of Phyllachora maydis. NCBI lineage: Eukaryota > Fungi > Ascomycota > Sordariomycetes > Phyllachorales > Phyllachoraceae > Phyllachora > Phyllachora maydis. Next base: position 5,824,161 of record JAQQPM010000004.1, read on the forward strand.
ATGGGCAACGGCACCTTGTTCGTGCTGGAGATGCCGCCCGACGTCCTCGCCCTGGTGGCCAGCCTCGAGGCCAACATGACGGGGGCCGCCGACGGCCGCCGGGCCGGTCGCGCCGAGAAGGTCCAGCCGAGCCCCCAGTGGACGCACCCGTATCACCGGCCCGGCACGGCGACGCGCTGCGACTGGCAGAGCTGGGAGCGCATCATGAGCGACGCGGACCGCATGGGCGCCGTGAATGTGCTGATGGACTGGTGCGCGTGCGCGGGCAACGGCATCCCGGCGGGCAAGATGGTCGGCTACCGATCGGACAAGGACATTCTGGCGTTTGCGTGGAGGTGAGTGTGCAGCGCAGACTCCAAGGGGGGGAGGGGCCAAGCTAACCTCGTGCAGCACGCAGGGAAAGGCCGCCTGTGACAACCCAGGCGAGTGGTACGACACCATCCAAGCCGTCATCGCGGCGTGCGGAGCGCTGGGCATGGGCACGCATACGTGGTATCTCGGCACCGAGGGCCGCACCGGCGGAAACATGAAGGGGATGGGCTGGGATCGGTGCAACCACCATCACAATTGCCCGCCGCCGAATTTGGAGCCGGGCGTCTTGACCCACAGCGCGGCCGGAACTTTTTGGAAGCGGTTTGCAGAGTCGATCACAACGGTGGATTGAGTCTAGATACGTGGGCCTGGTAGTAGAAGAAAGAAAAAAAAAAAAAAAAAAAAAAAAAAAGCAAGGCTACTCCGTTTTCTTGGCCGCCCATCCCAGCTGCGGCCCGTCCGAGTCGAAGACGACGTAAAAGCCTTTCAGGGCCACGTCGCCAAAGATGGAGAAGCCAATGTCGGAATCATCCTGGATCCCGCCGAAGCAGTTGGTGTCGTCGATGGCCTGGTAGTTGATGAACTGGGCCGGCACCGTGAACATGTTGTAGTCGACGCCAAAGCTAAAGTCCGGGTTGGCGGCATCGCACGGGAAGACCCAGCCGCCGGCCGAGCTGCTGTTCTCGGACCCGGGCACCTGGGCGTAGTAGGCCTCGACGGCGGCCGTCGGCAGGTACATCAGCGTCGTGCCCGTGTCGGCAATGGCGCTCAGGGGCTGGTCCGTCGTGGCGCCCTGGCCGACCCGGTACGAGGTCGCGGTGAAGTTCCAGAAGCCCGAGCCGTTGTTGACCGGCGTGAAGACGAGCGGGCCCGTGTAGGCGCTGCTGTCGGCGAAGCCAAAGTCGTACGAGCCGACCGTGTTGTGCTGCAGGTTGACGGAGAACAGCGGCTTGGCCAGGGCGCTCTTGGCATTGTCGAACCAGGTGTTCTGCTTGTTGGGCGAGACCTGGTTCAGGCTGCTAAAGGCCAGGCCCAGCAGGCCCGACAGGTCCTTGTTGTCGGAGAAGCTCGACGACTCGGTCAGCGACACCTCGACGGCCTGCGGCGAGACCGAGATGCCACCGATGGCGACGACGTCGGTGTAGACGCTGCCCTGGGCCGTGGACCCGTCGCCGTACTTGATGGACCACGAGTCGGTCGTGGACTTGGACGTGCTGCTCTTACTCTCGTCGTAGGCCGCCTGGCCGTAGACCTTGGCGTCGAGCGCGCCGACGACCCAGAGGTCGGCGGAGCCGGTGTCGAAGTCGAGCGGCACCACCTGCGGCGGCGTGCCGATGGACACGTTGACGATGTACATGGAGTCGTAGGGCTGGGGCGTGGCCGCCACCTCGCCCGTCTGGCGCCGCCCGAGCTGGCGGTCGCGCCGGGCCACGGCCTGGGCGAGTTGTGCGGGCACCCGGCGGCCGAACTTGCGCAGCGTGCGCGCCATCTCGTGCGGCGCGGACCGCACGTAGCTGGGGTTGCGCGTCTGCTGGATCGAGAAGCTGGTGCCGGCCGGGGCGGGGGCGGCCAGGACGGCGCCGCCGAGGGCCAGCGCCAGGACGGCGAGCTCTGCGGAGTGCTTCATGATGGAGGGCTGCGCGCGCGCGGGAGAGAGAGAGAGAGAGAGAGAGAGAGAGAGAGAGAGAGAGTGCTGAGGGTTGGGAACACAAGGCACAAACAGTGGTAGACGATCGAGTGCAGCGTGCTTTATAGGTCGCCGGTGAGGGACGCAACACGCGGCACACTAATGCGCGTCGGCCATGACGCTGGCCGCAAGGACTCGACGCCCACGCGGCCCACGGCGACCCTACGGACGCGTATTCCCTGCTGCTCCTAGCTGTAGGGTGGACGGACGAGAAGGACGGCGAGCCGTGTGCCGTGTGCCGTTGCGAGGGATCCGGCTGCGTGGACGTGCCGAGAGACAGTCCATGGTGCGAACGGAGCCTGTCAGTCCCAGGAACGGCGCCAGACGGAAGACGGAAGCCTGCCCTGTCCAACGAGCGTGTCCTGGGCCCGCGGTGTGGAAGGGGATTTGCCGCAGCGCGCTCCTCCAGGACGGTCGGACCATGGGTGGCGGATCGCTGTCAGGCCAAAGCGAGACATGGCGAAAGACCGGCGGATTAAGGTTCCATGCACGCGTTCGAGCTGTGCAGTAGCCGGCCTAAGGCCGGACCCATCAACAAAGAGAGCCTGGCCCGAGAGACGCATGCGGTCGTAATGGATCATCGGGACATGACCGGGCCCAGGCAGACTCGAGGGAGACGTGACGATGGACGACGAGGGCACGTCCGCGCTGCACGTGACCGGGCACATGATTCGCGGGGCCCGGAATACCCCCGCGTCCAACCAACCAGGGGTTATACGCGTGCAAACAGCCGGGAATTCACTGGGCTGCCGCCATGGGGTTGTTGTGAGGGTCAGGTCAGTGCCTGGCGGTAGGTCACATGCACGGGCTGACTGGACGTGGACATGTGCTTCGTAGAACGGTCGCGTAAGTCAAGACCACGGGGCTCACGATACGGGTTTGTAGCGAAGCTGAATTATGGTGCGTAGACTAACATAATCGCCTCGGCTATTCTACGGTAGGGAAGAACATTGGTCCGTCCACGTGAGCCATGCTGACCAAGCGCTTACGTGGATACACACTGCGTCCATCATCCCTCAGTGCAGTCATCCGGGCACGCCGCAACATGCCCCCGCCGCCTCGGCACCGGCCTCACCCTCGCCCCGTGCTGTGCGGTCGACGAAGTCGGGCCCGACAGATGGGCTGGCGAATGCGAACAGGTGGTGAACCCTCGTCGGGACGAAGCTGCCAACATCAGACGATGCCTACACCCCGGTACTGCCTTCGGCTTTTTTTCCATGGACGCCCTTCATGCGCTTTCGTCGTGGACCCGCGCGGTCGACTGTTCCGCTTCTTGGATCATCCACGACCCAGAGGGCCGAGAGGCCTATGGACCGCCCGGGGCTCCGCGTCCCAACCTGGGAGGTCAGATGACGACTCCCGTCTCGCCCTCCATCTCGCCGATAGCCTTGGCTTCGACTTTGGTGCAGACCTTCGGTTTTTTTTTTTTTGGCCGCAGCCCATCCCCATCGAGACAAGACTGCCCGCCGACACCCTCGCCAACCAGCAGCCAGCATGCCCGCCACCGCCCGCTTTGCCATCGTCGGCCTGCTCGTCGCCGTCATCTCCGCCCTCCCCGGCGCCCTCCTTCACCAGCCTCTCCTCGGCGTCTTGACCCAGCGCCGCCAGACGGTAGTCGGGACGACGGCGGCGGCAACGTTCGGTCCCGGCCCTGTCATGGAGAGCTGTGACGCCGGCCAGGTCGGGGACACCACCGCCAAGAAGTGCGCCGACGCGGCCGAGCCGGCACCGACGCCGTGCAGCGCGGGGTCGCACTTGGATGCCGCCACGGGGCAGTGCGTGCGCAACCGCCGCCGGCGGCTGAAGCACAACAAGGCCGTGTGCGCGGCCGACATGTACTACGACCACGGGCTCCAGAAGTGCACCAGCTTCATGGGCAGCTTCGAGGACGGGAACAAGGGCACGGTGCTGTTCGCGTGCGCGACCGGGTTGACCTGGTTGTATGAGGAGCAGCGATGTGTCTCCGCGTCGCGGTAAAGTCCTGGCCTGTCCGTGCGAGTTTCCCAGAGCGGTGGCCCGAAGAAGCGTGAGCCAGAGGCTGTATAGGCTGTACCAGGGAGCACTCGAGGGGTGTACGAAGCAGCAATGCAGGAAACGCCGAGGCTTGAGTCTGATCAGCGCCGAACTTGTTCGCAGAATGTTTCCACCCATGTATGCAACGTCCAAACATGTTGTAGCATCTCAGACAGACTCGAGACTGCCGCATCGCTTCTCGCTCACCATCTTCGGTTTGCCGCGTTACAGCTCGTCGAACGATCCAGACTCCTGTCACACACTGCCATGTCGAACGAAGAGTGTCACGGAAGCTTCAGCAATCGGATTGATTTTTTTTTGGATTTGCTCATCTGATCTTCGCCCTCTTCAGCCCGGTGCTGCTCTGAGGACGATCGGTTGGCTACCTCGATGCAAAGGCCTGCGAGAGTCTAGGCCGGCCCGTGACACAAGAACGACATGAAGCGCAACTGGGCACGCATGTGTACGTGGTGTTGATTCCCCCCTGTCGTAGCGTAGCAAGCCGGCCTCCCGTTCCCGATAGACCACCCGTCTTCCACCCCGCCGCGTGTGCACGTGTGCCTTTCCCCGGTCTGGCAATCCCCTCGGCGGCCACGGAGACGGGCGTAGCATGCATCGCGCCGGAGGAGGGCCGACGGCACCGGCGACGGCGCCCGGGCTGGCGCCGCGGCACCCGCCGGGTCCCTAGTAGCGCGCGAAGAGGCCGGGGGAGCGGCCGGCCAGGGTGGGCGTTGCCAAGGCGTGCGACGGCGACGATGCGGGGCGCGAGAAGCGCATCATGCACGTGCACGTGCGACCGAAGCTGGGTTCGCCCGCACGCGAGGCTCAACTGGGGCTGGACGTGGACGCCGATGGAAACTTCCCGACACCGTCCCGACCGGAAGAAAGGGAGGCCGAGACCGCGGTGACCAAGCCAAGTTTGGAAGGGCAGAAGACGCCTCGTCGTTTGCCCGCGCGTGCCGCGATCGCCTCGACGGCCGATGCCATCAAGAAAGCTAGAAGCTAGGATCCCGCGGTTCCAGCACGGGATGAGGCCGCGGACGGGTCACGCGCGGGTGTTACAGGGTGCGTTGGGTGGCATCGCGTAACATGACCAGCTTCAGCCGCCATCTCAACTCTTGTCGTTTCGCGCGTGTATCGCAAGTTCTAGATCGTGGGGCCTCGAGTGAAAAAAAAAAAAAAATTCCTGCAAGGCAAGCGCGAGAAGCGGTCACGTGCGTTGGGGGGCCGTGTCGACGTAGTGACGTCACCCGGTCTTCACGCGCGTGTGGAGCCCCAAATCTCGGCCCGTACGACAAACTCTATACGACGGTGCATCCGCAAAGCGACGGCTGCTACTTGCAGGGAACATGGCTCTGCCCAAAAAACCCCCCCCGCGCGACGACGACGACGACGCCGTGGATTACGACGAGGAAGGCGGGCGTCGGCGAGGCAGAGACGACCGGTACCGCCATGATGACGGCTCCTCGTACGACGACTCCGACAGCGCCTACTCGTACGACGAGGACGACAAGCCGCGGCGCTCCCGGAGCAAGTCCCTCCCGCGCCGCGCCCTCCGCCGCATGGGCAGTGCCTTCCGCGGCCTGCGGGGACGCGGCGCGGCACGGCCGGACGCGGCCCACGAGCGGGCTGCGCACCCGCGGCGATCCCCTTCGCCCGGCCCGGCCTATGACTACGGCGACTGGGACGACTACGCCCCGCGGCCGCCGCGCGCCCGCGGCCCGGGCCACCGTGCGCGGCGCGCGTCGACCGTCTCGCGCCGTGCGCGCAGCGAAGACGACGACAGTGAGCGGTGGAAGCAGCGACTTCTCGCGGCGGCCGACGCGGCGGCCGTCGAGGCCTTCCGGCTCCGGAAGGAACCCGGCTCGTGGATGGGTGCCAAGGGCAGGCGGCTGGCGACGGTAGCGCTGACGGCCGCCGCCGCCGACGGCTTCCTCGCCCAAGACGGGGCGGCAAGGGGCGGGAGGACACAGCGGATCGAGAGCGCGCTCGCGGGCCTGCTTGTCAATAGACTGGTCAATGGACCGAGGCGTACTCTGAGGAGGGAGAGCTAGCGTCGGGGTTGGGACCGGGTGCTCGGGCGGGAACAGCACCGAGGAAACCACCCGAGGGGCTGCGGCTGCGCTCTCGTCTGCTTGTCTGGGCAAGCGAAGGGCGGATCGATCTCCCAGGCACAGGGAGACCCTGCGCCGGCTCGAGCTTCTTGTCCATAGGCCGTCGGGATGCCGATGAAACATAGCTCCCAGTCAGTCACTCGTGCAGCGTGTTGCGGATCCTGATCCCTAGCTTCCCAGCTCGTTCGCATCAGGCCATCGATCTCGTCTGAACTCGGCATAGACAGGACTTCGGCATTCGAGATCGCACGGGACGAAGAGGGGTGCAGGCGAATCTGACAGCTCTCCAAACTCAAAGCCGGCATCCGGCCGGCGCGTGGCAAGCCACCCCGGTCTGGGCCCGGCTGACGAACACCAACCAGGCTGGCAAGCGTGGCGATGGGACATGGCATCTTCGCTCGTGTAGTGCGAGCCATCGAGTATTAAAGGACCTGTCATGGCCGCTTTTCATCAGCTTCTTTCCTCACCCCACACACCAACGCACCAGTCAACAGCTGCACTGCCTTGAGCCAACGCCGAGACCACCTCAGCCATCAGGACAAATCACCCACGAGTTTTCAACATGCCTTCCAACAAGATCATTCTCCAGCAGTTCCTTGCTGCCAACCTTCTTGTTCACGCCGGCTGGGCTCTGCCCGCGGCTCCCACGGCCCCCCAACAACTCGTCGTCCGCGATGGCCTGAGTGGCCCCGTGTCGAAGGATTCTCTGATCCAGGCCCGCGAACCCGGCTACCAAGCCGGTCAGGCCCGGTACCAGAACCTCGTCGACGCCGCCAAGGCCAATTTGTATGGCGAGAAGGCCGAGTACAAGGGCGCCGTCCACAACCTCAACGTGGAAAAGTCCGAGTACAAGGGCGCCGTCCACAACCTGAACGTCGAAAAGCTCGAGCTCTACGGTGCCAAGAAGACGCTCAACGACCAGGTCGGCCAGCTCAAGGGTCTCGAAGCCCAGCGAACCTCGGCGGTGAAGGACCTGTACGGCGCCAAGTACCAGCTCAACGCGGCCGAGACCACGGCCAAACACGCGGGCGAGATCTACAACGACGTCCAGGGCGAACTCAAGACCAACCAGTGGAAGGCGCAGCATGCCGCGGATCCGCAGCAGCGCTACCTGGCCGGCCAAGCCTACAATAAGGACCTCAGCGCCGTATCGACTTGGCAGGACAACTTGAATCGGGCCAACAAACAGGTGTGGCTGACCAACGGGAAGGTGTACAGCGAAGGGGCCCGGGTGAATCTGCTCACGGGCAAGGTGGTGGGGCAGCAGGGGAACGTGAACGCGGCGAACTACCAGGTCGGCAAGGAGCAGCAGGACTACGGCAAGGCCCAGTACTTCGTGAACAAGGAGCGGCAGGACGTCCTCCATGCGCAGGGCGGCGTCGACAAGGAGCGGACCGACGTGTACCGGGCACAGGACGCGTACAACCGCATCGTGGCGGACAGGCCGGTGCCGCGGTACTAGGGGGGCTCTGGTCCGGCCATGTGAAGGCCCCATCGGTCGGGATGACGGGCTGCGCATGTGCACTGTTCGGGTCCGGATGGGGTTGGGCAGGATAGTGGAGCGCGGCCGGCTTGCTTTTGCCTCGTCGTTCGCCGGATGTCGTGTTGACGGGTGCGTCGAGTCCGGGACACGCCGTCCAATGTGCGAGACAGCGTGCCCCACGTCGTGACCGGGTCTGTCCAGTCTAGTTTGAGTCTAGGCAGCAATATATATTGAGCTCTCAAGACATGCCCCATGGGGACTTTGGACTGACAGGGGAGTGTCCTGGTCGTACCCAGCAATGACCGGAAGTTTATCCCGGAAGTTTAGCTGGCGACATGTTGGAGTTCGGCGTCGTGCGCTGTGGTCCTCGCCAGGCCAGGCGTTTTCCGTCATCGTACAGCTGGTCCCTGCCGAGAGGAAGTGAGGCGTGCCGGGTGCGTGCCGAGGGATGGAGGAGGAAAGCTAGCTGTGACATGCTGGGATAGGAGTATGATAAAGTAGCGTAGGCTGTGGAACGGCAATCCCCAACCCAACAACCGATCAAGGCTCTGCCATGCGGACTGAGACATGCGGTGGCCGCAACGAGCATGGACGAGACTTCAGACCAGGATCTTCCCTGGTCTCGAGACCACACGTGACTCTAGGCAGGACCGCCAATCTCGGTCATCAGCTTTTCTCGAACGACACCCAGCCGGGGTTGCCCTGGCAGAGATGGGATGAGCGGCCGCCCGCATGACGTGGCCCACGATGCACGTGCTCGTGCCGGGGTGGCGCACCAGCTGTCCAAGTCCCCCCCCCCCCCCCCGGCAGCAACCCTACGTGCTCGCATCAGGCTCTGTTACGGGAGGCTGAGTTGCATCAGACGGGGCTGACCGGGGTTCGATGGACCGGCAGAGCGCACGCAAAGAACTCCGTCTGCAAGGCACAGCATGGATCGGACAGCACGACGACGACGACGACGACGACAACGACGACGACGAAGACAGCCGACCCCCCTCCGCGCACTGCACCCAGGTCCCCTTCGCGCCCCGTAGCGTGGTGGGTCGCAGGCGTGATGGCCACGACATGGCATGCTGCTGCCGGTCGCCCCGCATTGTCGAGGAAACGAAGACCGGATGATGGTCGGTGCGGACTCTGCCTCGCCACGCACAGGACCTGCTTGCGCCTTGCGCTTTCCCATGGTTCGAACACCAGACGACGCTGCGCCTATTGCATCATGTCAGGACCGTGCCGACGTTAAACACACGCTACCACCCCAGCCGGCTCCCGCGTTCCTGCTTCCAGAAAGCTGTCGTGTCATGTCTTGAACCCAGGGAGTTGTGGCATAGCCTTGGATCTTTCTCTTCTCCGTCGCCGGCGACATCACTTCACTATCATGAACCCGTCGGTCGCCAGTATGTTTACCCGCCTTGTGGTGGGGGCGGCCACGCTCTTGGGTCTCCTGACGCTCGTCCATGTCGCGGTAAGCGGGCAGAGCAGCAACTCGCCATCATCCAGTCTGGCGAGGATCCTGATGTCGCCGTCCCCCGCACCATCATGGCTGAGAAAGCTGGCCTCGGACGAGACGCTGGCTAGCATGCAGAGGGACGAGAAGCTGCGGAGGTCGTACGTGGAGGCCGTGGCCATGCTCGCCGAAACTTCGACGAAGCTGGCGCAGCGATACGACATCGACGGCCTCGGGAAGCTGGGCCACGACCTCAACCAACACCTCCGGACCGTGGCCTCGACAAGGACGAAGAGACAGGGGAGCCTGCTGGACTTTCTGGGGCCGTTCGGGGGCGGGGGCGGCCAGGGCGCGGACACGGGCGGCGCGGCCGGCGGTGGCGGCGGCGGGCTCGGAACCACCATCACAGACGCCGCCTCCGGTCTTCTCGGCTCCGTGACGGGGGCGCTGGGCGGAGTCTTGACCGGCGGCCTCTCCAGCTCCCTCACCAGCTCCCTCACCAGCTCCCTCGCCAGCTCCCTCTCCAACGCCGGCCTCTTCCTCGGCGTCGGGCTGGGGCAGGGCGCGGCCCAGGGTCTCCAGCTGGCGACGCCCGAGCAGACCAAGGCGGTCGGCGAGCAGGTCGCCTCGCAGAACAACATGACGGCCAGCACGTTGGACTCGGCGGTGCAGAACGCCGCGCTCGGGGCCACGTCCACCGTCCTCTCGGCCCTGAACCTCGGCAGCTCGTCCACGCTCAAGTCGGTCATGGCGCAGGCAGCGCCGGGCCTCATGGGCCTCGGCACCGGACTGGGCGGCGGGGCCGTCATGGGCCTCAAGCTCTCGACCAAGAACGTGGCGCCCAACCCCAACGCCACCGACGTGTCCGGCATCCTGGGCAACTTTGGCTTCGGGCTCAGCAACTCGGTGGCATCGGTCCTCGACGTCGGAAAACTGCTCTCGTCGGCGTCGAGCCCCCTGATGACGCAGAAGCTCGTGGCACAGATCCCGTCGGCCGCCGCCGGCCTGGGCGCCGGCCTGGGCAACGGGGCGTCCATGGGCCTGGGCCTCGCGCTGCGCAACATGGCGCCCACGCCGAACCAGACCGACGTCAACGGGATCGCGAACAACTTCGGCTTCGGCCTGAGCAACTCGCTCACGGCGAACCTCAACCTGAGCCAGTTGGTCCAGGCGGGGACGTCCTGGGTCGGCGGAGGCAACATGACCAAGATCCTTCCCGTGGCCGCCGCCGGCTTGGGCAAGGGTCTCGGCCGCGGTGCCGCCATCGGGCTGGGCCTGCAGGCCGACACCCCGGTCGCGACGCAGCCGATGCCCGACGGGGGCTTCGACGTCGGCGGTGTGGTCCAGGGCTTCGCGCAGTCCCTGTCGACGGGCTTCCTGGCCGATGGCTCCACGGCCAAGTTCCTGAGCAGCCTCGGCAGCAGCCTCGGCTCCGGCTCGATGCCTGTCAACCTCGAGGTCTCCAAGGTGGCCATGGGCTTCGGCCTGGGCCTGGTGGTGGGTGCGGGCGACGCCGTCGACGCCATGGGCGGCATCGACAGCATCGTCAACGGCAACTCGACCGTCCCGGCCGGAAGCATAACCGACAGCCCGGTGACATTCAATGATTCTGTCAACGGCGCCTCGGTTGGGCTCGCCCAAGGGCTCAGCAGCCAAGGCCTGGTCACGATGCGCAAGCTGCTGGCGAACTCGACAGCCCTGGACACGCTTCTGGGCCGCACCAGCCCGGCGCCGGCGACACCGCAGCCGCTTGTCCCTCGATCGTCGCTCGGCCCGGTCGTCGCGCTCGCCCGCCGAGAGCAGGATTCGGCGGCCGATGCCATCGGCTCTCTCTTCGAGGGCATCAGCCAAGTCAACTTCTCCATGATCCTCAGCACCGAGACCATCTCCAAGGGGCTGCAGAGAAGCACGGACGCGCTGCTGTCGGACGGCGTGGGCGGACTGGGCCTGGTCCTGCTCGGTCTGATCCGGAGCGGCACCGTCGACTTGGCGAAGCTCGGCGGCATCTCCAAAGCCGTTTTGCGCGTGACACCGGCGGGCACGCTCCACATCGAGAACGACAACACGCTCTACGACATTGACACGCGAACGGTCAAGGACAACTACCCCCAGGGGCGCTACCTCGCGGCGGCCAACGCCGTCTCCGTCAACGGCAACAAGCTGGCCGCCTTTGTCGCCTTTTTGACGGTGCACAGTGAGTAGGTCCCCGGGCAAGACCGAGACGAGGGTACTGACGAAGCGGCGTGTGCGCAGTTGCTCTTGCCATCGCCGTCATGCTCAACCTGCTGCCGGCCGTCGTGGGCCTGGAGAGCACCAACAACCTCTGGCGCCGATTCGTGCGGGAGCCCGTGCCCAAGTACTTTGACACCAAGCTTCCCAAGGCCAACAAGGTCCTGTGGCTCTTCGTCATCACGCCCAGCGTCTTCCTCATCACCATCTTCGGGCTCCTGGCGCAGGGCCAGGCCGCGCATTTCCGCAGTGCTCATGGGGTATGACATGCTTCAGCCCGAGCCACCGTCACCGACGCGGCATGCTAACCTTGGGGCGACAGATTCTCGGCCTCTTCACCGTCCTCGTCGGCCTAGCCGCCGGCGGGCTCCATCTGGTGGTCAAGGTCCGCGCCCCGCCCGCGGGCACCCGGCTTTCCATCGTCCGCATGGCCGTCAACCAACTCTTCCTGACCCTCGTTATCGCCACCACCCTGACTGGCCTGGGTGAAGTCGACACGGTGTCGTTTGGTCTGTTACACGCCATCCCCTTCGGACTCGCCGTCAGCATCGGCTTCGGTCTCAGCACCGCCATCTTGTTCGGCACCATGGTATCGGGGTTGGAGATCTTCATCACGTGCCGGCAGTCGTTCCAGTCCAGGAAGGCTTACGACCCGGCCTCTGTGGTGCGCTCGGAAAAGTTCATCGAGGCGGGCGGACTGGACGGGGAGGAGCTGGCAGCGGAGACGATTCCGTTGCCCGTGGCGACCATGACAAGAGACGGGAAGTGGACTCTGGAGGAGCCGGGCATTGTCCAAGGACGGGACTGAGCCAAAAAAAAAAAAATTTTGTTGTAATTCCTGGATTTCCATAGCATAGCAGCCCCGCATAAGGTTCAAGTTGCCCCGTTTGACCGCCCTGCCTGTGCCCCACCCGCGCACTACTGTGGGTATGGTAGAGGTACCCTAGTAGCAGGTGGGGCACTTGACCTGCTCCGCTGCTACTACTACTTTACCCCCCGCCGCATTCCTCCACTTCCGTCAGCTCCTCCCGTCAGATTCTACACCAGTCCACCTACAAAGTACATAATTGTACACAACCTCACGTCCCACGCCCGACGCACCGACACACATCTCGCACGTCCATCCCAGCCGGGCGATCGCCGCCCGCCGCCGGCCGCCCACCGCCCTCGATTTTCCGTCTGGCCCCCCCCCCCCCTCGGACGCGTAGCACTACCCCGCCATGGCCCGCCCGACGCTGCGCGTCCTCTGCTTCGGCGACTCGCTGACGGCGGGCCACCACGGCTGCGGCGCCGCGTACCACCCCTACGCCGAGAAGCTTGCGCAGATGATCTCGATGGCGCTCCCGCACATCGACATCGACGCCGTCGAGGACGGGAAGCCGGGGGACATGGTCCGCGGGGGGTTCTGCGAGCGCCTGAAGCAAGCCTGTGCGTCGGTTCGTGCGCGCGCGGGCGGACAAGGGGCCGGGCGGCGGGGACGGGGGGCAGCGCTGACACTCAGGTCCGTCTGCTCTGCGCACAGTCAGGAAGACGGCGACGCCGTACGACTGGACCATCGTGCTCGGGGGGACAAAGTGAGTCGTCGGTACCGGTCTCCCTTTCCCCCCCTCCCCGGCCACGCTGGGCGAGGCTGACGCGGCGCGGCTACAGCGACCTGGCCTACGCGAACGTCGACCCCGAGGACGTGTACGCCGAGCTGAAGCGCGTCTGGAGCCTGGCGCTGTCGAAAAACACAAAGGTCCTCGCCCTGACGGTCCCCGAGGTCGGCGTCAAGGGCTTCCGGGGCCACGCCGACGAGCGGAGGAACAGGCTCAACGACTTGATCAAGAGCCACAAGCAGGAAGATTTGTGCGTCTGACCTTGGGACCGGGCGAGATCATGGCGCTAACGCGTCTTTCCCCCCCCCCCCCCCATCCCCCGCAGCCATGTCTTCGACCTCCACGCCGTCCTGCCCTACTTCGCCCTGTCGGCCGCGGATCGCGCGAGATACTGGGACGACGAGGTCCACCTGACAGCTGCCGGGTACGACTTGATGGGGGCCAAGATCGGCATCAACCTGGTCTCGATATTGGTGCGGGACAGGGTTTATCCCAATCCCAAACAGCCCAGAGGGTTCAAGGACGACAAGATCTCGTTTGAGGAGGAGGAGGGGGATGCAGCCCACTTGGACCAGGGCTATGTCGTGGTGCGATGGAAGGATCTGGACTGAAGGACTCCAAGGTGTCACGGTGCAAGTTCGGATCACAGCACGTTCAGCACAGCGACACGTTGGCAGAGTGGCCGATGGGTGGGGAAGACAGGGACAGACCGGGATAGACGGTGGGTTGGCTAGCGAATCATGGAAGTACCTGGTAACAAAAAGGGCCCGGCGCGTGCTAGCATGGCATGGCATGACTGCAGACAGCGTCATCCTCAGACCCAAACCAATCCAGACGCGTTCCCCGGCATAAGGCCCCCCCCTACACAGCCGCCACCTGCGCCGCCACAAAGTCGGGAAACTCGGCCTGCAGTGCGTTGGTGAGCTGTTCCACCTGCTCGGCCAGGGCCTGCACGTTGGCATCCCACCGGCGCATGGCCTGGAGCGCGGCCGGCTCGCACCGGCCGGTGCCCCGGTCGGCCGGGCCCTCGGCGCTGCCGTCGAACCAGACGACGCGCTCGATCTGGTCGATGCGGCCGTTGAGCCGGCCCTGCTCGACCATCTTGGCCGTCGTCTCCTCGGCCTTGTCCCCGTCCAGGCCGAGCAGCAGGCCCAGGTGGTCGAAGCCGATGTTGGCGTAGAGCCGGCTCGCGCTGAGCAGGTTGTGCTCCACCACGGCCTTGGCCAGCACCGTCGACCCGTCGGCCGTGAGGGCGAGCTGGTGCGGGGCCAGGCCCTGGGCGAACTTGTCCACCTCGGCCGGCGCCAGCAGCCGGTCGAGGAACATCTTCTCCAGCATGCCGAACTCGGCCAGGCCGGCCGAGCGCGCGTCCTTGTACAGCCGGCCGAGGATGCGCGAGCGCGGCGGCCCGGCCGGGGCGAGCACGGCGCACTTGATGGCCATGGCGAGCGTGTGCAGGCGCTCCTCCTCCGCGAGGGAGGCGATGCCCGAGATGTGGTGGTAGCGGACGGCGGCGGCGATGAACTGCCGGTTGGCGTCCTGGATGCGGGCGGCGCTCAGCTTGAAGTGCAGCTGCAGCTCGGCGTCGGCCACGTCGGGCATGATGTTCTTGAGCTTGTTGAGGTAGGCCTCGGCCGCGGCGGCGCCGTCGGCGCCCGTCTCGAGGTGGTTGCGCACGATGCGGATCCACACGGCCGCGCGCTCGGCGTCGCTCAGCCGCCGCGCCGACGAGTCGAGCGGCATGTCGGCCAGCGTGCGGGCGGCCAGGCCGAAGTCCTCGTTGGCCTCGTGCGCCGTGGCCACGAGCTCGCGCGCGGCCGCGGCCGCCTCGGCCAGGGCCGACTGCAGCGACGGCGCCGCCGCGAGCGCGCGCACCAGGTGCATGCCCGCCTCGATCCACAGCCCGTGGTTGCCGAGCGCCCGGAGCGCCGCGAGGAAGTCGGTCACGACCGCGCGCGTGGCCACCAGGCCGAGCGGGGCGGCGAAGACGGCGTCGAGCAGCGCCTTGAGGTCCTCGCCGACGGAGGCCGGCGTCGAGAGGGTCTTGATGTTGGCCAGGATTGCGCGGTACGCGTCGGTCGGGTCGGCCAGGGTGCCCGCCTCGGCCAGGGCCTGCGAAACGGTGGTGGGCGCCATGGCGAGGAGCGGAGATGGCTTTTTTCTTTTTTTTTTTTTTTTTTTTTTTTTTTCTTTCCCCTCGTCGACGTTCGACGCGCGTAGGGTGGGGCCGCCGTGCGCCGCCTGTGACGTCGTTGTCGCCTGAGGCTGGTGGTGGAGGTGGTGGGGCTGAGGCGGGCCCGAAGTGGCTGTGCGTGGCGGCATGTGGCGCACGGGCATGTGGCCGCACGTGGCAACACAACACCACGCCCTGGTCCGGCTCGGGTCCCCATCGCGCGCGCGCGTAGCCGATGCGACGTTTCGTCTCGCGCCGTAAGACCTCGGCTAGCATCCGCCGCGACATGGGAGCTAGCCAGGCGAGTGTCATGTGGGTGGTCTGACGCGCCGCGAGCTCAGCAGGGTCGTGGCCGGGTCTTTTTCCTCGGGCCGTTGGGACACATCCTGCTTCTGCCCTGTTCACCCAAGGACGTTGTCTGCGTTGTGGCAAGCCCTGTCTTGACATGCCGTGGTGCCTAGAGCCGCCGAGTTTGTCACGCCACCGGGTTTCATACGGCTTCAGAGATCCCGACGCCGTGCCAAGAGGCGCCCTGATCCCCCCCTGAGTCGAGACAAGGCTCCGGCCACAGGTGTAGGTGGGCACCAAGAGCACGGTATAAAGACATGTTCCTCGCCGTCCTGGCTCGTCTCGGCAGCATTGCCCAAATCCCTCTCTTCACGTCCATCTTCCTTTTCAGTCCCTCGCTACGCAACGATTGATTCGTCTGCTCCAGTCCATACTCTTTGGTTGATTCCGCCTTCCTCTGTCGAGATGGCCTCCCAATTTCTCGTCCTGGCACTGGCTGCCTCGCCTCTCGTTGCCGCTCACGGCAAGGTTGCCGTTCTATCATCCGCTTTGGGTGGCAACACCACCGCCCTCGGCATCAAGGGCGGCGTCGTTCCGGGTGCCGGCCCCAACTCCAAGGTACTCTCCAACGGCCGGCCCCAACACACCACCGGCCCCGGCCCCGGCCACTGACCACTTTCCACGGCAGACCGAGGTTGACACCACCGTCTTCAACAACGTCAACCCCATGACCGACGGCCTCGGCCACACCACCGGCGGGGGCCAGAACACGCTCGCCCTGCTCTCCGAAGCCATGGCCCAGTCGGGCCCCGTGCTCCCGCAGATCGCCTCCACCGGCGGCATGCTCTCGGGCACCTACTGTATCGTGACCGAGGACGGCGCCGGGCCCATCAAGGCCGTCATCGACCCCACCGGCACCGGCGCCTTCTCCAAGGGCACCATGCTTGACGTCGTCACCCAGGTGCCCGGCCAGAACGGCAACATCGCGGCGCCCAAGAAGCAGAAGCAGCAGCGCTCGCCCTGGACGCGCATCACCCGCCGCGCCGCCAACGTCAACGAGAACTTCCCCATCCAGGTGGCCGTGCCGGCCGGCATCAAGTGCACCGGGACCGTGGCCGGCCAGAAGAACGTTTGCCTGGTCAAGTTGGCCAACATGAACAAGAATGGTCCGTTCGGCGGCGTCGTTGCTGTCCAGATGGCCGACGCGCAAGCGGCCGATGCGCAGGCGGCCGCCGGGAAGGGGACCACTGCGAAGGGGACTGCTGGGCAGGAGACCGCCTAGACGGCTGGTACAGGGAGGAGGGGAGGAAGGGGGGAGGGGAGGAAGGGGGGGGGGCCTGGCTGCCCTGCCCACGGGTGTATGTGTTGGGGTCGAAACCTCTTTTCCGTGTACTGTTTGTTGCCAGGGTTCGCCCGTCCGTTCAGCCGCTGTTACCTCTCTCGTCTCTGTACATTACATGTCCGCCCATATGTGCGGTTGAACCGACTTGCTCGCGAGCACCATCCTCGACACGGGCTGCATCGGCCCTAGTGCTGCAGGACCACCGGCTGGCCCCTCTCCCACTGCTCCACGCTCTCCCGGATGTTGACCCAGTACCGCAGCCTGACGGCCTCGCGCGTCGCCCTCTCGACGTCGCCGACGCCGAACGCCTCGGCCAGGGCCGCCTCGGCCGCCGCGATGCGCCCCTCGTTCTCGGCCCGCACGCCGTCCAGCTCGGCCTCCTCCTCGGCCGCCTCGATGCGCTCGCGCGCGTCCAGCACGGCCGCCAGCACGTCCGGCTCGGCCGCCGCCGCCACGCCCGCCTCGTCGCCCGCCAGGTCGACGCCGTGCTGCTCGCGGAGGAGGTACTGCGCGCGCAGCAGCGGCGACGCCAGCGTGCGGTACGCCGCGTTGATGGCGGCCGAAGCGCCGTTGCCGCCGCCGTGCACGTCCGGGTGCGCCGCCGCCTGGAGCCGGAGGAACTCGCGGCGGAGGGCGCGCGCGTCGATGGCGAAGGGCGCCGCGGGCGGCGCGCCCGCGGGGAGCGTCTGCGGGAAGAGGGCGTAAAAGGGCGGCGGCGGCGGCGGCGGCGGCTGGGCGGCGGCCGGGGAGTGCCGCGGCAGGGTCGTCGTCAGCGCGGCCGTGTACGCTGGGCTCCGGCTCCAAGCTGTCGCGCCCAACATGATGCGTCGCATCGAAGTCGATTTCGGAGTCACGAGGGGGCGCATGTCCGGGAATGTCGACGACGAGACCCCAGCTTCACGTTGGTTCCCTCTCGGTCGCTCGGGCACCTGACGACGTCGGCTCAAGGTGGAAAAAGCTCGGCGACCGACGGGTAGATCGGCTAATCGGCCCGTGAGGACCGAGCCCCGCTTTCCCAAGCCAAGCCTCGGGGGAATGGGACTCTGTTGCATGAAAAAAAAAATAAAAAATAAAAAATAAATAAAAAATCAAAAATTAAAAAAATAAAAAAAAATTCACTGCAACACGCCTTCACGACAGCGTCACGGCAGACCACGTCCCCCTCTCCGCATGCCACCATCTCTCCCGGTCCTTCTTGTCCACCACGGGTCCGTTGGACATGTTCCACCGCCCCGTGCAGCCGTCCCGGACCCGCACCTCCTCGGCCGCCTTCTTGGCCTCCTTCTTGGTCAACCGGGGCGCCTTGCCGTCCTGCCCGCCGTCGTCGTTCCGGCCCGGCACCGGAGCGAACAGGTCCTCGCCGCGATCCCCCAGCAGCGTCGCCATCGTGGCCAACCCTCCCCCCTCGTCCGTGGCCCCGGCGTCCGGGAGCAGGTGGTAGTCGATCTCGGACCCGACGGTGCCCGTGAAGGCGCCGACCACGTGCTTCTCCCGCAGCGACCCGTGCTCGTCCGACACGTTGATGGCGAACCGCGGCAGCCTCAGCCCCGCCTCGAGCCGGGCCTGCGCCGCCCGCCGCGCCCGAAGCAGGTCCGTCGCCTCGGGCAGCGGCTCGCCGGCCAAGGACGACCCGGTCGCGCCCGTGGACGTGCTCGCCCGTGGTGACATGTCGCTCCTGGTGCGCGCGTGAACGGCGGCGGCCGAGTCGCAGCGCAGCAGCTGCTGCAGGTCGGGACGGTCGGGGACCGAGAAGGCAGGCCGCGGCCGGCAGACGGCCTGGTACAGGCCGCCCGGGTCGTTGGGCACGCGCAGGCTGCGCAGCGCCGGGAAGCCACCGGCCGTGATGCTCTTGGCGAGGATGGTGTCGGCCTCCGAGGCCCGCACGCTCTCCTCGACCGTGTCCCAGTGCAGCCGGCGCAGGGTCGGGGAGGCGAGGTAGGGGAAGAGCCAGATCATCTCGTCGGTCGGCATGACGGGTGCGTGCGCCTGCACGAGGCTGAGCGTTTCGAGCGAGGCCAGGTTCGACAGGATGCGGGCGACGGCCGGCAGCGAGTCCATGTCGATGTGCAGCAGGGTCAGGCTGGTGAGCGACGCGCTGTTGGCGCGCGTGGCGAAGTTGGACAGGCCAGCGGCCGTGACGCCCGTGAGATGGGCCAGTGAGAGCCGTGCCAGCGGCGGGAGAGCCACGAGGCTGCCGTCGTTGAACGCGTTGTGCGGCAGACGGGACAGATGGAGGTTCTGGAGCCGTGGCAGGCTGTGAATCGTCTTCTCCAGCAGCGTGTCCGGCGTCAGGGTGGCACCGGGCAGGCAGTGCACCGTCAGCGTCGTCAGGTGCTGCCAGTCGGCGTGCAAGTCGAGGAAGCTGGCCGACTGGAAGGGCTGCAGTTCACCGGGCGCCATGCCCATGGCCGGTGTCTGCATGCCTCCGCCCGGCGGCAGCATCCGCCGCTGTCGCTGGAAGGGCGATGCTTCCAGGACCCAGCTCATCTCCTGCAGCTTGGGCCTTGTCGACAGCGCGTGGAACACCTTGGCGAAGGCGTGGTTGTACTTTGGGAAGAAACCGACCAGACGCTCCAGGTTGGGACACGCCATGAGCACCGAGGCCACCATGTCCTGGTACTCGTCGGCGCGGACGCCCGGGGGCAGGGACGGCACCTTGAGGGTGCGCACGAGGACGGCGAGCTGCGTGTCGGCCCTCAGCGTCCTCCGCAAGAGGTGCAGCCGAGCGCCAAACTGCACCTTGGTCCGTTTCTTCATGACGGGGCTGTCGAGCCCGTCCAGCTGCACGCTGGCGTACAGCGCGACCCTCGCATACGGCAACAACTTGCGAGCGCTCAGGGCCACGGCACAGCAGTCGCGCATCCAACATGTGGCACAGCCGAGCGTACCCGGCTCCAGATGCGCCTCCTTGACGTGGCCCAGCATCATCTCGAGCACTTCTCCGGGGAGGTTGGCGAAGATGTCGCCTGGCTTCGCCGTGCGGCGGTACACCGCCTGGGGCGGCACCGAGGGACGATGCCCGTCATGGCCGTGGAAGCTGTGCTGGCGCTGGTCAAAGGTCGGTGGCTGACAGCCGTTGCTCGTGGGCGCGTAGCACATGGCCACCGAGTCGGAGCTGCCTTGGCCGGTGAAGGACGACGGCGGTTTGCACGAAGCACCTTTCACCCTATCCGCCCACTGCTGCATTCCTGGATGCAGACAGAGCGTGTGCAGGTCAAGAAGCGAGAAGTCGGCAGACCCAAGGGATAGGTAGCCATAGCCTCCCAGTGTCTTGCCGTGTTCTTCCCGAAGAGCTAGAACGAGTGCGCTCGGACCGGCCAAATTACCAAGGGCTGTCTTGAAAGCTCGCGAAGAGCTCGGTTCCCAAGACTGGCGCCATCCTGCCGCAACAGCGGTGCGCTAGAGGGCAGCCAAGGATCGACTGGGCTGCGTCGGCCAACACTACGCGCAACGGACGCCACGTGTGCCACGTGTGCCACCTTTGCCTTGGCAACAACGACAACGACGACGACGACGACGACGACGACGACAACAACAACAAGAACAACAACATCAAGACGTCGGCGCGGCCCACCCTAGCCCACAGGCACACACAGGTGGCCGCTGGGAGGCACCGCCGTGTGGGTTTGGTGCTGGCTGACGCGGCTTGTGCTCAGCAAAGCCACTTTTTTCTTCTTTCTTTTTTTTTTTTTTTTTTTTTGAGAGAGAGAGAGAGAGAGAGAGAGAGAGAGAGAGAGAGAGAGAGAGAGAGAGACGGCCCGCGCGTGTCACGGATCCGCAGGACCCAGCGCGGCACATGAGGCACGTCGGAAGCGCATCGACCGACACCAGGCAAGAAGCCGTTCCCTCCATGCGCGAGTCCACCACACCGTTCTAGCCACGACGCAACCCGGCCGGTCCCATGCAGTTTTGTGCCGGGCACAGCGCCCGTGTTGTCCCGTGCTGCCCCGTGCTGCCCCGGCTTGGGAGCGCGATGCGCACCAGCCAAGTCCTGTAGATGTGCGTCCTGTACGTAGGTTGCACCAGAGGAGCGTGAATGGTGACTCATGACCTTTGAAGAAAGGTCATGAGTCAACATGGCCCGCCGCCGCCAGCCTGGCTCAGCCACAGCAGAGCGGACAGTCGC
The DNA here is from genome assembly GCA_029339225.1 of Phyllachora maydis. Classification (NCBI taxonomy): domain Eukaryota; kingdom Fungi; phylum Ascomycota; class Sordariomycetes; order Phyllachorales; family Phyllachoraceae; genus Phyllachora; species Phyllachora maydis. The sequence continues at coordinate 5,844,970 of JAQQPM010000004.1, forward strand.
CGGGCAGCATGATGTACCGCTCGTGGGGGCCCTTGGCACAGGCCCGCTTCCGGCTGCCGTCGAGCTGGGTGCGAAAGAAGTGGGCGCCGGGGTCGACGCACGACGTGTAGATGTAGAAGTTCTTGGCGAAGTCGCACATGACGGGCAGCAGCGCCGGCGGTCGCAGCAGCGGTGCAGGTGCGTGTGGGTACGTGCCGGGAGAGGGCTCGGTGGCGCAGGTGAGGGACAGGTCGGATCTGTCTTGATCGTGGCGAGACGATGTGTGCGCGTGGCTTTCTATCTGCCAGGACAAAACGAACCCGGTGTCATGCCGGATGATCAACGCAAGGTGGGTACTGCCGTGTGTAGTAGACAAAGAGGGTGAGGGGCTGGCCGCCCGCTTGTGTGACTGTGACGCGAGGAAATAAAACAAGTCCGAGGATGAGGACGTAGTGAGGTCGTTCTAGATAATCAAGCATGTCACAAGTGGTCCCGGAGAGCCGCCAGGCCAAGGAGCCGAGTGGGGGGGGGGGGGAGGGGCCGCCCTAGAAGAGATGGGAGGAGGAGGTGGATGGAGTAGGAAGCAATTCCTGGCGGCCGACGTAGAAGAGCGAGTTGACGGCGCAGGGGTCGGAGAGCAAGAGCACAAGACAGGCCCATCCCGACCACCTCGACGTTCTGGGCCGGCGGGACCGACAGGCAACGAAACAAAGAGGGCCCCCAGCCGGACCAGGTCTCATTGCCAGACGTCACGTCCGCTGGCTGGCCGTGACGGGCCGCGAGAAGGTCGCAGGCCGGATCCACCTTGTGGTGGGCCCCCGGAGTTCGGAGCCGAGTGCCGAGGCCCCACCATCACGCCTCCGCCCTGTTCTAGGCATGCGCGAAAAGCCGAGAGACAGGACAGAGGCGTGCACAGATCAGGACATCCCCGCGCAGTTGCGCGCATCGCGAGGCCTAGACCGCGCGCACGCCGGGCCTGCTCGAGACGAAGGACCCGGGTGCTTGGGGCTCTGGTCGCTCCTCGGTACGCGGACCGAGCACAAGTGAGTGTGATGCCACTGCCAGACCCGCCCGTGTCGCGCACGGGCCACCATCAGCATCGAATGCTCGTGCTTAAGGAAGCCGTGACAAAAGTCCGCGCTTGGCTTCCGGCGAAGAAGCAAAAATGGAGGTCCAACCACCCCCTGTTCTCTGCGTCCGACCGGGGCAAGACGCAAGGCTTCGCGGCAAGGGAACCCTCACGTCCTCGGTTTTTTTTTTCGGACCTGGCCGTCCCCGTGCGGCTTGTCGCCGGCCCAGAAACATCATGCAAAGCGAAGCTCGACTCGGCCGAGTGTATATAGGCACGGCCTTCCATAGGCTTTCTGCATCGTGCTTGCGGTCCAAGGGATAGAAAATGAACTCGGGCCCGGACAGTCGCTCTCACCCCCACCCAATGCCACGGCCGGACGGCGGCTACTGCCCGGGCCATGGTAGCGGAGCGTTCGAGGTGTCCGAGCGACCATCTCCACTTCCTTCGGCAACGATTCACGCGTCGAAGCGAGTCTTCCGCCTCTCCGCTATGCATCTGCTGTCGCCGCCGCCGCCGCCGCCGCCGCCGCCAGCCGTCACGGCACCCGAGCCGCTCACGAAATCCAGCGGCTCTCCCGGCCGTCTCTCCCTCTCCCGCCTCGTCGCCTCCTGCGTCCGACTCAGAGCCTCCAGCTTGGCCGACTCCGGGAACGCGGCGGGGTCCCAGCCGAGCCCACCCGGCAACGTGGTGACGTACTGGCCGGCCAGGCCCCGCGCGTCCCCCTCCAGGCCGGCAAAGCCCAGCAGCCGGTCCATGAGGGCGGGATTGCGCACGGCCGCCGCGCCGGCCAGGCGCGCGTTGAAGTGCACGCCCTTGGTGCGCTTCAGCTCGAGGAAGTGCTCGAACTTCTTGGTGAGCGCGGCCGAGGACGCGGGCGGTGTTCCTGGCGGGGAGGCCGGGATGTCCATGTTGGGCATGGCCGGCAGGCTCAGGTCCCGGAGGAGCGTCCTCGCTGCCGTGTACGGCGACCGCGGGGCGCTGTCGATGGCGAACTCGTCCGGGGCCGTGCTCTCCAGCTGCCCCGGGGGAGGTCGCGCCGGTCCGAGAGCGGGGCCAAGAGGACGGGCGCCTGAAGGGGTGGTGTTCGGATTAGCGGAGGCGCGCCCGACGTCGCGCATGTGACTTGCCTGCGTCTCGACCTGGTCGTGCCTTCAGCTCCACGCCATCCCCGGCCTTGTCGGGTGTCTGTAGAAGCCACCTGGTGAGCACTGTACTCGCACCGCCCGGGCTTTGTTGGGGAGGGGGGCGGGCCATGTTGGGTACCTCCACTTGTCTCTGCGCCGGTGGTTCGGCGTCGTCGGCGTCGTCGTCGTCGTCGTCGTCGTCGCTACTTTCATACGCAACGAGCTCCATCTCTTCGTTTTGCGCGACCGTGTTTCGTCAAACTTGTCGTCACGTGGATTGCACAGAGAGAGCCCCATCTGAGCCCCACTGATTTCAGCCACCCGCGCCACACCCACACACACACACAAGAACACCAGCCACAGCCCGTGAGGCAACAAACACTACGTGACGCCCAACTGCACCGAGCTCCACTCACGGAGCTCAATCACCACCACCACCACCACCACCACCACCACCACCACCACCACCACCACGGCCCTACCCTCCAGGACCAGTAGCACACCGAAGCCCACCACCCGATGGATCACCGCCCGCAGGCTTGGGGCCGTGTATGTTGCCCCGTGCCCTGCCCTGCCCCGGCAGCGACCCCCCGTGAAAAGACGGCTGACCGCGCCCGGCGCCGTGCTCCAGCCCCGCGACGACGTGTACGGCCCGTACGACGCCGCGCACTTCCAGCGCGGCGGCCCGAAGCAGGCCACGCAGAGCCCCGCCGTGACGGGCACCTCGGTCATCGCGCTCAAGTTCAAGGACGGCGTGGTCATGGCGGCCGACAACCTGGGTGTGTGTCCCCGTGCCCGGAGTCCCCCCCAGCACCGCTCTCAGCTGAAAACGTTTCTCCCCCTCCCCAGCCTCCTACGGCTCCCTCGCGCGCTTCCCCGACGTCAAGCGCCTCCGGGTCTTCGCCGGCGCCGCCGTGGTCGGCTTCTCGGGCGACGTCTCGGACATGCAGTTCCTGGACCGGCACCTGCACGAGCTGGCGACGGACGAGGCGTACGAGGGCACGGCGCTGACGGCGGCCAGCCTGCACAAGTACCTGGCCAAGCTGCTGTACAAGCGGCGGAGCGGGTTCGACCCGCTGTGGAACCAGGTGCTGGTGGCGGGCGTCGACGCGGCGGGCGCGCCGTTCCTCGCCTCGGCCGACCTGCGCGGCACCGCCTTCGCGGCGCCGTCGCTGGCCACGGGCGTGGCCGCCATGCTGGCCCAGCCCATGATGCGCCGCCACGCCGACACGGAGGAGGACGCGGCCAGGCTGACGCGGGACGAGGCCGTCGAGGTGGTCAAGGAGTGCCTCAAGGTGCTCTACTACCGCGACGCGCGCAGCCTGGACAAGTACAGCATCGCCGTCGTGACCAAGGACGGCGTGGAGCTCAAGGAGGACGAGCTGCTGGAGAAGCAGAGCTGGGCCTTTGCCGACAGGATCAAGGGCTACGGAACGCAGACGGTGTGAGGCGCACAGACCAAGAAGACACGCAAGAGGATAGATGACGCAACAAAAGGCGCACGTGCTTTGCTGCTCTTGTGTGCCACTGTCCCATTCATTGCTTCTTCGTCCATGTCCTTTTTTTGGGTAGGGCGGTTTCCCGTCCGCTGGCTAGCTCTTCGTACCCCGGGCCCCCCGGATCCACCATCAAGGCATCCATCCCCATGCACATGCCCTTCACTCCACCGTCACCGACTTGGCCAGGTTGCGCGGGAAGTCGACGTTCAGCCCCTCCATGACGGCCAGCCAGTAGGCGATCAGCTGCAGGGGGATGACGTTGAGGATGCCCTGCAGCACGTCGACCGTCTTGGGGATCTCGATCTTCTCCGCGTGGGCTTCCTCGAACTCCTCGTCGCCGGCGTTGCAGATGACGATGGGCTTGCCCTTGCGCGCAATCACTGTGGCTCTCTCCCTCTCCCTCCCTCTCTCTCTCTCTGCGTCAGTGCCGATCGGGGGAAAAAGTTAGGAGGCGGCGGCGGCGGCGGCGGGCGACAAACCTTGCTGGTACGCGTTCAGGCTCTTCTTGAACAGGTTGTCCCGCGTCAGGATCATGATGATGGGCAGGTTCTCGTCGACCAGGGCCAGGACGCCGTGCTTCAGTTCGCCGCTCATGACGGCCTCGCAGTGCAGGTACGAGATTTCCTTGATCTTCAGGGCGCCCTCGAGCGCGGTGCTGTACTGGCTGCCCCGGCCGAGCAGGAGCAGCGACTTTTGGTTCTTGAACGTCTTGGCGCAGAGGTCCTTGATGTACGTGTCCTGGGCCAGCAGCTGCTTGATCTGGCCGCTGATGGCGCCGAGGCCGGCGATGATCTCCTCGCGGCGCTTCTGCTTGGACGCGCGGTCCTCGCTGAGCGACAGGGCAAACATGACCATGGCGACGAACTGCGAGGTGTAGGCCTTGGTGGAGGCCACGCCGATCTCGGGGCCGGCGTTGACGTGCACGCCGCAGTGCGTGAGCAGGGAGATGGAGGAGCCGACCACGTTGACGATGCCGACGGTCAGGGCGCCGCGCTCGAGGCAGTAGCGCAGCGCCAGCAGCGAGTCGGCCGTCTCGCCCGACTGCGACACGAAGACGCACGTGTCGTCGCGGAAGACGGGCGCCTGGCGGTCCAGAAAGTCCGAGGCGAGCTCGACGGCGATGGGGATCTCGGCCAGCTCCTCGAAGACGCCGCGGACGGCCATGCACGAGTGGTAGCTGGTGCCGCAGGCGATGAAGATGATGCGGCGGCACCGGCGGATCGTGTTCATGTAGCTCCGCAGGCCGCCGAGCACCACCTGCTTGTTCTCCATGTCGAGCCGGCCGCGCATCGTGTTGACGACGGACTCGGGCTGCTCAAAGATCTCCTTTTGCATGAAGTGGTCGAACTTGCCCTTCATGATCTCCTGCAGCTCGAGCTCGAGCGTCTGGATGGTGCGCACGTTGCTGCTGCCGTCGGCCTTCTTCAGCCGGTGGATGTTGAGCGAGCCCTCGTGGATGTGGGCGATGTCGTCGTCCTCGAGGTACATGACCTTCTTGGTGTGCTCGACGATGGCGGACGGGTCCGACGAGAGGAAGAACTCGGTCGGCATGGGCATGCCGTCGTCGGTCATGAAGGCGCGGGACTGCGACCGGTGGAGGAGCGACTTGTCGGGGGCGCCGAGCAGGCCGTTGGGCGCGAGCAGGTTGCCGGCCGTCAGCGCGCTCTTCTTGAGGGCGACGTTCTGCGCCGCCGTCTCGGCCGGCAGGGCCGAGTTCTCGTCGGCGTACTCGACGTCGACAAAGTCGACCTTCATCCGCTTCTGCGTCTTGACGCCGATGACGAGCGGGGAGCCCTTGCGGGCGGCGATGACCTCGTGCGGGTAGTGCACGCTCTTGATCAGCAGGCCGTAGGCGCCCTCGAGCTCGTTGATGACGGCCTTGGCCAGGTCGGTGAAGCCGACGCGCGGGTACTGGTCGTGGAGGTACTTGGCCAGCTTGGCGATGCACTCGGTGTCGGTCTCGGTCTCGAACCGGAAGCCCTTGCTCTCCAGCAGCGTCTTGAGCTCCTTGTAGTTGGTGATGATGCCATTGTGCACAATCGAGAACTCCCACTTGGCGTCGGACCGGTGCGGGTGGCAGTTGAGGCGCGAGGGGGGGCCGTGAGTGGCCCAGCGCGTGTGGGCGACGCCGCAGTGGGAGTCGTAGATCTTGGAGAGGTCGGGCGTCGAGTCGTCGATCAGCTGCTTCAGCTTGGCCACCTTGCCGACCTCCTTGAAGGCGAAGACCTCATTCTTCTTGTCGCCGTCGATGGCGAGACCGGCCGAGTCGTAGCCGCGGTATTCGAGGCGTGAGAGCCCTGTTTTTTTTTTTTGGGGGGGGGGGGGAGGGATGGTGGTCAGCCTTGGGGTTTTGAGGGGGGGGAAAAGCGGGGGAGACGTACCGTTTATGAGGGTGGTTATGATGAACTTTCGGTCCTTCTCCACCAGGTAATTGACGTAGCCAAAGATGCCACTATTTCACCCCCCACACCCCCCCAAAAAAGCAAAAAAAACGAGTTAAAAAAAACCCCCCGTCAGTTGGGATCCCTTGCCCACACAGAGTGGGGGAAAGGGGGGAGGGGGGGGAGGAGGGGAGGAGGAGGAAGAGGAGGAGGAGGAGGAGGAGGAGGAGAAGAAGAGTGGAGCGCGGACCACAGACGGCCCTCCATGCAAAAAGGGGTCCCCTGACGTACCACATGTTTGCTGCGTGGATGCTACAGTAGCGAGCGACAAAGTTTGCGCAGACGGCGGGCACGCACGCGTGGGCCTTGGGACCTTTTCTGCGACAGTCGCGGATATCAGGCAGAAAGAAGAAGGCAGAGACGGTCGCGGCGGCAAACGGCTGGGCTGGGCTGGCTTAGTCGGGGCAGGGCACGCGCAGAAATGGGCAGCAGAGCTTGTTATTGCAAGCGGCGACGGGGGGGGAGGGGGGGCTGGGCCGGCGGGTTTGTTCTCTTTATGCTGGCCTGGGTTGAAAGGGAGGGAGGGCTGCACCGCGTGTATGTGGCGCCAGCTGCGAACCTCTGGGATTGGTACATTTTTGTATTACTACTTACTATACACCTCCTTTTGAACCGGGACCGTGTAGCACGTGGGGCCACCAGTCCAGCGCTAGTACCGATGCAGCCGGGGTAGAGGTAGCTACGTAGAGACAGGGACAAACCAAAATACGTACAGAGACGGGCCAGCCCAGGGACTCTGACCAGGCCTTGGTGCGAGCCGATAAAGGATGTGGGAAAGTTGAACCCAACAAAAAAAAAAAAAAAAAAAAAAAAAAAAAACAGAGCTCGCGCTGCTGATTTTGCTCCCATTCCGGCCCCCGTGGACCGCGCTGCACTCGCTGTCGGAAACCTTTTTTCGCCGATCGGCCCATCGCCTCCGGCACTAGGTAATCTCTGCAGGGTGGGGCAACAGGGCTTCTCCCCTCCTCCCGAGCGCCTCAAAGCTCGTTTGATGGCCGGATTGCTTCCCGGCCCGTCCGGGGAAACACCAGCCGGGGGGGAGGGGGAGAGGACAACAGCACAGCACAGCACAGCACTGCACTGCACAGCACAGCACAGCAGGAAAACAATCGTATTACAACTTCTGGTACTCCAGCTTGCCCTCCAACTTCTTCGACTCGGCCACCTTGCGCACCGCCTTGTTGAAGTCGTCCTGGTTGATGGCGTCTCGGTAGTCCTTGATGGCGAAGAGGCCCCTGAGAGAAAAAAAAAAAAAGGTCCTTGTTAGCACCGAGCCCCCTTCGAGACGTCGAGACCGGCGCCCGGGGTCGTACTCACGCCTCCGTGACCACGTTGCGTAGATCCGCCCCGTTCAGCCCGTCGCTCATCTTGACGACGCTCTCAAAGTCGAGATCCCCGTCCTTGACGACGCCCGACGCGTGGATCTTGAGAATCTCCAGCCGGCCGACCTCGTTCGGGAGCGGGATCTCGATCTTGCGGTCGAGCCGGCCGGCCCGCAGCAGCGCCGGGTCCAGCGTGTCCGGCCGGTTCGTCGCCATGATGATCTTGGTCTTGCCGAGGTAGTCGAACCCGTCGAGCTGGTTGAGCAGCTCCATCAGGGTCCGCTGGATCTCGCGGTCCGCACTAGTGCCCTCGCTGAAGCGCCGGCCGCCGATGGCGTCGATCTCGTCCATGAAGATGATGCATGGCTCGTGCTCCTTGGCGTAGCCAAACATCTCCCGGATGAGCCGGGCCGACTCGCCAATGTACTTGTCGACGATGGCCGACGACACCACTGCGGAAGCATGCCCCGTCAGCCCGCGCCACGACCATGCAGGCCACCCAGCCCGGGCCACCCAGCCCGGAAGCTCGCTCACCCTTCAAAAAGTTGGTCTCCAGGCTGCTGGCCACGGCCCGGGCGAGCAGCGTCTTGCCCGTCCCGGGCGGCCCGTACAGCAGCACGCCCTTGGGCGGTTTGATGCCCACGCGCAGAAACAGCTCCGGGTTCTTGAGCGGCAGTTCGATCACCTCCCGGAGCTCGCGGATCTGGTCGTTCAAACCGCCGATCCCGGCGAAGCTGACCTGTCCCGGGTCCTCGAGCGACATGTTGTAGACCAACGGGTCGACCTCGCGCGGCAGCATGCGCATGATGGTCAGCGTCGTCATGTCGAGCGCCACGCGTGTCCCCTGCTTGAGCTTGGCCTTGTCGACCTTGGAGCGGCAGCCGACGACGTATCTCGGGCCCGACGAAGCCTTGACGATGACTGGGGAGGGGGAGAGGTCGTCAGTCAGCAAGCCGACGGGGGCGCGCGAGCGAGTTCACTCACATCGCTCATCGTCCAACTGCTTCAGGACCTCGCCGATGATCTGTCCGACGCTCTGGAGGGCCTTGATGTTTTCCTCGGTCTGGTCGAATTCTTTCTGCATTCCCTTGATCTCCAGCCGCAACGTCTTGAGCTTGGCCTCCCACTCGCGCGACTCGACGAGCTTGGCTCTGTAGGTAGAGAGCGCGTGGCTTCGCTCCGCGTCGGTCGCCATCGCAGGGAATTCGACCCGGGGAAAAATAGGCCGTCGAGGCTGCGTCTGGAAGGGCTGCGTCTGGAAAGGGGGATTGGAGGCACGGCGTCAAGGAGAACGAGGATAGCGGAGAATGGCCGAGCTGGCCGAGCGGTAGCAGGGAAAAGAAAAGGGAGCTTGTTGTCGGATTTCCGTCACAAATCCGACCTGTCCGGGGATGGAAAGGAACGTACCGCGATGAGTAAGCCCGGCCCCACTCTTTGATTACGTAGGCTAACTAAACCGGAGCTCACCATGATCTTGACGCGAGCTTCCGCTCACGTCCACAACCTGGACCACAACCTGGACCAAAACCCGGATCCCGCCCCCCCCTCCTCGCCCAGACGCCTCCTCCAGCTCCAGTGGGCGCGCGGCTCCCTCAGCACGTCCAGCAAGACGGCGACGTCGTCGCCCCACGGCCCCGCCTGCAGGAGGCTCTGCTCCAGCCCCAGCGACGCATACTGCCTCGCCTTCTCCGCCCTCCCCAGACTGTTGAAGTTGAGGGCGGCCAGGACGTAGGCGTTGGCGGCGTGGCCGTGGCGCAGGCCCTCCTGCTCGTACAGCGCCAGCAGCATCTCGACCGTGTCCTCGACCGCGCCGGCGGCGCCCGCGGACCCCCAGTCGGCCAGCCGGGCCTCGGCCTCGTACATCTCGGCCAGCCGGAAGTCGGACGCGTTGGCCAGCGGCGGCGGCAGCGCGCAGTGCGCGCACGTGCAGCGGAAGCCCCAGCTGCGGCGGCAGCGCTCCTGGCGCACCGCGCGCGCCCGCGTCGCGTCCACGTACGAGATGGTCAGCTCCTCGCCCGCGGCGATGGCGCGCGTCGCGTGCGTGACGTGCTGCAGCAGCGGCGTCGTGTAGTAGGCCACGTTGGGCCGGCAGTCGTGGTTGAAGCGCGACACCTCGGGGAAGTTGGCAAAGTGGCGCGGCGCCCCGGCCACGCCCAGGTTGAGCCCGAACGCGTTGGTGTGCATGACGTCGGCGACGGCGTGGCCGCCGGCCGAGGCCGCCTGCGCCATGTACGCGGCACGCGTGCGCGCCGGCAGCTGCGCCACGGCCGCGTCGAGCAGCCGGTGCTGGTCGGCCGTCGCCATCTTGCTGATGATGTCGAGGTGGGCGAGCACGACGGGCGTGTGCGCCATGATGGCGTGGCCGCGGCGGATCGGCCGCGTGGCCACCAGGCCGAGGCCCTTGCCGGGGATGGCCTGCACGCGGAAGGGGGCCGGGCCGTCGGCCTGGCCCACGAGGTCGGCATTGTTGTTGAGCGAGGCGGGCGCGGCGGCGGCGGCGGCGAAGCCCGGGAGGGCGCCGACGTCGCGCGCCACCTGCGCCGTGGTGATGAGGGAGAGGCCGCGGCCGCCCTCGAAGGACGGGTTGGCGTACACGCAGTACGCGCCAGCACACGCCAGGGGCCCTGTCCAGGGGTCGCGCGTGCCGCCGGGCCGTGTGGAGTTTGCCGGGCCGTCGTCTGCCGTCGCCGCCGACGGGGGGCGGTTGCGCCGGTCACAGAACAGCAGGTCCTGGAAGAAGGGGCTCGACGAGCAGGTGGCCGTCGGGCTGTCCGGCGGGGGCCGGCCGGGGTCGGCAAGTACCGCGACACCCAGCGTGATGAAGACGAGCACACGTCCTGCCATGTGGCAACGGGGAACAGAGATGAGCGAGGTACCTCGGCACAAACCCAACCTGGGTCGGGCGGGCCATGAATGGGTTGGGGGAAACCGGCCGAGGAGGCGCTATATAGCCGCGGGCGTTCATCCGAACTACATACACACACTATGGGGACATGATAGGATCTTGCATTAGAGGTACATGGCCGGACCCCCCGAGTTTCACCTGCAAGGCCGCGGCCCCCAACAAAAGCACGATGAGCCAGCCACCCGTGCGCAGACCGATGCACGCCAGCGACACTCGGTCAAGAACGCGAAACACCCCGTCGTCCTCGTCGTCGTCGTTGTTGTTGTTGTCGTCTACTACTACGACGAACACTGAAAGACCGAAGGCGGCAGCTCCAGGGCCTTCAAGCCGCTGCCGACGTCGAGGACCGTCGTCAGGTTCGCCGTGGCCAGCGCGCTGGTGAAGTAGGACAGTGCCTGGTCGCCGTTCTCGACCGACGTGGCGACGAGCCTGAGGGGCAGCTTGCCGCCGTTTTCGCAGTACGGCCTCTGCTGCAGGGCGGCGAGCATGGGCGCGCGGGACAGGTTGGCCCGCATGCTGAAGTTGTTGTTCATCCCGGGCTGCAGCGTCATGTCGTAGACCTGCGTCACCCCGAGCTTCATGTTGTCGAAGAAGGTGTCAAAGGCCACGTTGCCCTGGAAGACGAGGTTAGCGGCCAGCGGCCAGCGGCCAAGCCAAGCCAGGGGCAAGGAACGGACGACGTACAATCTCCAACGTGGCGTCGGAGTAGTTGGGGACGGTGATATAGCCGAACAAATTGCTGCCGCCGCCGCCGCCGTCTTTGTCGTCGTCGTCGTCGTCGTCGTCGTCGTCATCATCATCATCGTCGCCGTCATGCTCCTCCTCCAGAGCCAGGGTCGACTGGGTTATGTTCAGCCCGTCCAGCCGGCGCAGTCCCGGCATGGTGACCGTCTTGGTAAAGTCGACGCAGAACTTCTTGGCCACGCCCGGGACCTTGACGCGCATGCGGCCGGACACGGTGACGCGCAGGCTGTCGTTCTGCAGCAGCCACTGGTTGAAGGTGGTGAAGGCGCCGAGGTCCTCGATGGGGGCGAACTCGCTGATGTTGACGGCCTGGACCGCGGCGCTGCGCAACCGGGGAAATTTGACCTTGGCAAAGGGCGTGTGGCCCGGCAGGTCCTCGAGGTAGACGGAGCCGTCGAAGGGGTGGAACTGGGCCGAGTCGGCCACGCTGGGGCTGAGCAGGGTGGCGTTGATGCTGAGCATGAAACTGTCCGACTGCGTGTCGGAGAGGGCGAAGCCGTCCATGGTGAGGGTGGCCTGGTCTACCAGACCCTGTATCGTGTTGGGGATGCCGACAAAGATGCTGTGGGTGCGACCAGGTCAGTGGACCTGCTTCTCTCGCGCCCGGGGGGGGGGGGCCGCCGGCGCCGCACAGGAGGCGAGCGACGTACACCATGCACACGATCAAGATGATGTTGCTCGCGACACCGATCAGATAGGCCCACCAAAAGGTGCGGCCGTGGTCCATGATGCGTGTCCACCGCGGCCGCCGGCCGAAGACGGCTTCCTGGTTGGGCAAGATGATGGGCTTGTCACAGACCGAGGTCCTTTCGTCGACGAAGGGAGAAGAAGAAGCCATGGTGTTGGGGGGTCCACGAAGAGAAAGAAAGCAAGCACAGGAGGGACGAGGAAGAAAGGGAGGGGGAGGAAAGTGCGGTAGGAAGAAGGCCAGCTCCTGACAATGGTAGAGAGTCTCCCCGACGACATGGACCTGGTGACGGGGCAGGCCATGGTTTTCTTATAACCTCTGGTCTGCACGGTCCACTGTGGTAGTGGGTGGATTTCTGGCCGTATAGAGGAAACATGGTGCTAATTGGGTCCATGTTTGGAGCACATGAAGGGGTGGCGGGCGCGCAAACGGGATTTTCGAGGTAGATTGTCTGTCTTCCACCCGTTCGGCTCGTCAGGACCCAGGTCATCCCTGGGCGGAGACGGTCAAGGTCGCACTCGGTCCCCTGCCGGGCGTGCCGGGCCAGCTCACACAACGACCCATCCGACAAGTCGGATGGACAGCCAAGCTTGCTACTCTATCCGGCACGCGCCCCCTCCTCCCCCCCCCCCCCCCCCCCCCCCCTTTGCGCGCGAAAAGGAAAAAAAAAGGCCGCGTGGCCGAGCTCGAGCTCTTCCTTGCTTCCATCAAAGCTTGGCCACCCCCCCCCGGTCGAGGCCGGGATGGCCGTCGAAAATGTCGCGTTCTACCGCGCGCGCGTTGATCTGCAAGCCGTGTGTGTACCTCCACTACTCCGTCAGCACTGGTCACGACCGGGCTTGTCAGGGCCCGGTTGGCGGCGGCAGCAGCGGCGGCGGCGGCGGCGCGCTGGGGCTGGCACCACGTACCAACCTCGGGCCAAGGTCGGCCACCGTCTTGGCTCCGAGCAAGCTCATGCAGGTCTGGATTTCCGCTTGGAGAACTGGCAGCTCGTGCAGAGTCGAGTCAGCAGGCGAAAAGAAAGCCAGTCTTCCTTCCATCCCGTCCGGTCCGGACTCACTCTCAAAGGTCCTCTCCACGCCCCTCCAGCCGGCGGCGCCCAGCCCCCAGAGTGCGGCCCGCCCCAGGCCGACCGCGCTCGCGCCGAGACAGAGTGCTTTCACCACGTCGGTCCCGCGCCTGATGCCGCCGTCGACCCAGACCTCGATCGTGTCCAAGACGTCGGGGCAGTACTTGCGGATCTCCAGGAGCGTGTGCACGGCCGGCGGCGCCGTGTCCAGCGCCCGTCCGCCGTGGTTCGACAGGATGATGGCCCGTACGGTCCCCGGATGCTGCCGGGCCCACTGGGCCGCCAGGTAGGCGTCCTCGTGCGTCTGCACGCCCTTGAGCACGATGGGCAGGTCCGTCTGTCCGGCCAGCCACGGCAGGGTCGAGTGCCAGGTCAGGTCGGCGGCCGTCCCGGAAAACAGCTGCTGCCCCACGCCGCCGCCCAGGTTTCTCCTCTCGTCGTGCTCCCGCTTGCCCGGGACGGGCGCGTCCAGGGTCAGCACGATGCACTTGAAGTGGCCGCGCAGCCTGTTGATCCTCGCAATCATGGCCTCGCTCCTGCGCCGGTCCGTCTGCACGTACAGCTGCCACCCGAACACGGCGCCGGCGCCGGCGCCGGCCACAATCTGCTCCGGCCTCATCGACGCGTTGTTGCTCACCAGCTGCATGGCGCCGAAGCGCGAGATGCCCTTGGCAATGCCGGCCTCGCCGTCCGGATGCGCCAGCCGCGCCATGGCCGCCGGCGCCACGTACAGCGGCGTCCCCACCGGGTGGCCCAGCAGCGACGTGGCCGTGCTGGCCTGGCTGCAGTCGACAAGGACGCGCGGCCGCAGCAGGATCGAGCGGTACACGGCCCCGTTCTGGTGCTTGGACCAGAGGTCGTCGGCGGCGGAGAAGTAGTAGGCCCAGCACTTGCCGGATATCTGCCTCTTGGCCACCGCCTCCATCTCGTCCAGGTTGAGGACGGACTCGAGGGGGGGGGGGCCATCTTTCCAGCCTGGCTCGACCTGGTCGTCTTTCGGTGCCGGGTCGACGACGACGACGACGACGGTGCCCAGCCTCGCCGACCGTGGCAGGTGGTCCTCGAGCGTGCCGGCCGGGTGGATCGGGTCGTAGTCCTCGGTCGCGTCGCGGCCCGCAAGTCGGAGGATGGCCTTGGAGCCGCCCGGGTGCTGTGGTAGAAAGCCGGTCACGTCATAGACGGCGCCGTAGAGAATGACCCAGCAATCGTCGGTCGACGTGTGTTTGGCCACTGCGCCCGTCGGAGCCGTCGGTCAGCATGCCATCCACAGGCCTGCTTCTGTGCCGGACCGCAGTCGGCATCGGCACCTACCCTCTTCTGCCTGGAAGACCTTGGCCATGACTGTGCGAGGCTGTGGTGATGGCATCGTCGCCGGACCGAACCTGCTATTCACCCCGTTTTGCTTACTCGAGGGGTAAAGCCCCGCCCAACCCCGCCCAACCCCGCCCAGCCCCGCTATGGGGAAATGCGGGGTAACTCCGCGATCGGAGCGACTAGATTGCACACGAGTATCTCCTCTCGATTCCGTTGTTCATTTGTACTTCGTAACGATTCTTGCAGGACGACATCTCTCTCGACATCCACCCAGTCCATGACAAAGGCCAGTTCCTCATGCGCCACAAGACAACCGAGACGAAACCCCTCAGTAGCTCACAGCATTGTTCGCCGCGATCGTCATGGTGCCACTCGACCCAGTACGTGCCTTGGGGTGCACTTGAGCGCCAAGCGCAGCCGCCATCCGGTTGATCCCAGTAAAGAGGTCGGCCTGGTTCTTCTGCATGCCCTGGAGATGGAATGCCTCGCGACTCGCCTGGGTGTCGAACCGTCCCGGCCAAGACTGCTGCAGAACGGCCGTCATGGCGGTGTCCTGGGCCATCAACGTGGCCTCCCTTTCCATGTTCGCGGTTGATAGGTACAAGGACGGGACCACGTTCAGATCTACCCTCGCCTCATCATCAGCCTGGGCAGAGTCCCCAAACCGAGGACAGGCACGGGCTATACGTACGCGGGTTGGCCTGCTTGGCAGCGTGAACCGCCGCCGTGGCCTTGGTCTCGAAGGCGGACAGGCCGACGAACCCGTTGGGGTTGACGTGCGCCAGCACCTTGTTCGTGAGCGGGGCCGGGGTCGAGGGGATGGTGAGGCCGAGGCCGAAGCACGTCGCCAGGCCCGTCGTCGTCAGCCCGTCGGCGGCCGTGGCGTCGGCGGCCAGGCCCATCTCGACGGGGGGCTTGGCCCGCTTCGACAGGACGAACGGCACCGGCTCGTCGTCGGTCTCGCCGTCGGTCTCGCGCTTGACCGTCTTGCCGGTGATGGCCTGGAACATGGCCTTGTGGCACGCGCTCGTGGCCGTGTGGCCCTTGCCCTTGTCGACGGCCGCCGGCTTGCTGCTGCCCTTGGCCTTGGCGGTCGAGGCACGGGGGTCCACGACGCCGGCGAGGGCGACGCCGGCCAGCAGGGTCGAGAGGAGCATGGTTTGGACCTTCATGGTAGGGGAGTGCTTCGGCCGTCTTGGTGCTGAGGATGTTGCGGGAGACGGCAGTGGTAGCGGGGAGGAGGAGGCTTGGTGGATGATGATTAAGTCGATAATGTCTGAGCCGGCGACGGAATCGACCTTGGTTGCGCTCCTTATATGGCAGGACGTCGTGTGTCAGTCACGGACCAGGTGCAGCCAGCTCGGTCAGTCCACAGAGACGGCCAACAACGGGCTCGCTGCGCCCTCTTCAGGGTCGAGATGGAGTGAATGCCTGCGGGCTGGCCGGGTCCTGACCATGGTGGCATGTGGAGGTCACATGGTTCAGGAGGATTTTCCGTGCCGTGGGTTGGGTCTGACGGGACACTTGAAATAAATCCCTGGTGTGGGTCACGCATCCTCCGTCATCTTCCAACACACACACACGCACGCACGCACGCACGCACGCACTCGAGCATGGCAGAGGTGGCGCCCATCGTCAACGACCAGCTCTCCCGCGGCCATGACGTCGTCGTCGTCGTCGTCCCTCCGTCGTCCACATTCACCCTCTTCCCCGCGCTGCCCGCCGAGCTGCGACACAGCATCTGGACGCTTGCCATGCGCAAGCGGCGTCTGCTCCGTCTCGTCGTCGACGCCGACGGATGTGCCCTCGCCCTCGCCCCCGACGCGACGAGTCGCGCACGATTGAACCCCGGCCGCACGGGCCGCACGTGTCGCGAAGCCCGCGCGGCCTACACGGCGCTGTACCGCATCCCGCTTCCGCTCCGGACCGGCACGCTCCGCATCAGCCCGGACCTCGACATCCTCGACCTTCGGCGGGGCACCACGGGCCGCGATGCCGACATGGCCCGTCTGCTGGACCGCATGCAGGCGCAGGACCCGCGCGGCCCCGGCGCCTTGTCCATCGCCCTCGACCACCGCCAGATCGTCTCCCTCGTCGGGGCGCCGACGGGGCTGGGGGCCCTTGCGACGCTCTACATCCGCTGCACCCCGCCGGCGTCGTGCGCGCGCATGACCAGCGGCTGGATGCAGCACCCCAAGACCATGCCGTGGCTCAACGCGTCGATGCCGCTCCTGCCGCCGGCGAGCTGCGAGATGGTGTGCTGCGCGCGCGATGCCCGCCCGGAGCCGCACTCCACGGCCGACAGGAAACAGGTCTGGGCAGGCTGGGACCCGCGGACGACGAGGGCGCTGGCGCGGCCGTGGCTGGCGCGCGACTGCCGCGTCCGCGTCCTCTTGGCGGCCGAGACGCCGCGGCCCGGCGTGCAGACGAGCGCCGGCCTGGCTGCGTACCTGCGGGCCGAGACGGCCGAGTGGCTCCGCGTCATGGGCGACGGGAGCGACGGGTCCCTCGGCACCGACCCTGTGCCGATGCAGCTGCAGCTGCACCGGGCCATGTTTGCCCATCTGCAGCGGACGCTGGGGCTCGACCCGCCCGTCGAGTATGCCCGGGCACCGCAGCTGTGGCAACCGCGGACTGCCGTCGGCTTCTGGATCTTTGATCCGGACGAGGCCGATGAGCCGCCGGTGCCGATCCAGCCCGAGGAGGACCTGTACGAGGGCAAGGCGGTGCTGGATCTGAGGAGGGTGCATGTGGAGCTGGGCGTCGTCGGGCTAGACCCATAGCATGGCAAACAAACAGGCAGCCCTCACGATTGATCGACCCTTTCTCCTGGAAGCCTATGTTTCCTCTCTCAGCCTACAGTCACGTCCCAGAGACCGAAAGCTGACACGCCGTCTAGTCCATTTCGGGCCGGCGTACGAGGCATCGGGCTCGTCACCGCACCAAGGCAACACAGAGTCGCCGAACCGCGACGCCCGGCTTCTCGTTCCGTTCATTCTACGGGTATCGGAAGGAGAGGTTCAGTGCGCTGGGCGTCGTAAGGGGTCGCGATGCGTAGGAGCAAAAAGAGAACAAGAGAGAAGCGGGGGTGGGGGTGGGGGGGTCACGTGCTCCAGCCGCTTAGCGTGGAAAAGTTCGTCGCTGTCGCCACCATAGCCAAAGTACCTAGGTCCAGTCCAATTGTGAAGCCATCGCCAGCCACCTCAGACAGAATGCTCCCCACGCCCGACACGTCGCACGTCCCGTACCACCGCGTTTACGAGCCCTCGGAAGACTCCTTCCTCCTCCTCGACACCCTCTCCTCGCCGACCGAGACTGCCTTCCTCACCTCCCACTTTGGCCCACGGCCACCCGCGGCCACCGCCACCACCGCCACCACCGCCACCACCGCCACCACCGCCACCACCGCCGCCACCACCCCGCCCATCCTCCTCCTCGAAGTCGGCCCCGGCTCCGGCGTCGTCCTCGCCTTCCTGACCGCCCACGCGGCCACCCTCTTCGGCACCTCCTCCGTCCTCGCCCTCGGCGCCGACGCCAACCCGTTCGCCTGCGTCGCCACGCGCACCACCGTCGCCAAGGCCGTCGCCGCCCGCGCCCCCTCCCCCGCCGGCCTCCTCCTCGCCACCATCCAAGCCGACCTCGGCTCGGCCCAGCGCGCCCACACGGTCGACGTGCTGGTGTGCAACCCGCCGTACGTGCCGACGCCGACGCAGCCGGCCCTGCACGCGCGCGACCCCGCCGCCGAGGAGGCCCGGCTGCTGGCGCTCGCGTACGCCGGCGGCCGCGACGGCATGGAGACGACGGCGCGGCTGCTGGACGCGCTGCCGCGGACGCTGTCGCCGCGCGGGTGCGCCTACGTGCTGCTGTGCGCGCAGAACACGCCCGAGGCGGTCAAGGGCCGGGTGCGCCGCTGGCCGGGCGGCCGGTGGCGCGCCGAGACGGTGGGGCGGAGTGGGCGCTCGGCCGGCTGGGAGCGCCTGCAGGTGGTGCGCATCTGGAGAGGCGAGGGCGACGAGGGCGAGGGAGACGGAGACGGAGACGGAGGCGGGCACCGGCGGTGTGGCTAGCTAGGCAAGAGGGAAGAAGACGTCGTTTGCATCTTGTGTGTCACTATCTCGGGGGTTTGCCTGTAGATCGGCGAGAATGCTCCCTGGCTCTGCGTGCTCAAGCTGCGGGCGCACGCGACAAGACCGGTCGGCCCAACAAGCCGACACCCCCCCCCCCCCCCCCCCCCCCCCCTTTAACCCCTTCCCCTTCCCCTCCCGCGCCCCATCCCCCTCCCCCTCCCGCGCCCGCCGCGCCCGCCGCGCCCGCCGCGGTCGGCCACCTCCTTGCGGGCCTTGTTCTTGGGCTTGGGCGCGTCGTCAATGAGCAGGGTGTCGAGCGGCAGCGACTCGGGCAGGATGATGTAGCGGATGGTGCTGCCGCGGATGTTCATGGTGTCGAGCGGGAGCGTGTCCTGGCCCTTGATGGTCATCTTGACGTTGCGCAGCGCCGTGTTCATCTGCGGCGAGACCGACGCGATGGTGCCGTGGACGATGGTGCCTGCGTCCGGAGGCATGCATCATCGGCCGGGACACACGGTCAGCGAGCCCGGGGCGTGCGGGGGAGGAAGAGGCAGGCGGCACTGACCGTTCTTCAGCTCGATCGACACCGACTCGTTGGCCAGCTTCATGAGGAACCTGCGCGCCATTTCAATCAGTCCGCCGTCCCCGGCCCGACCCCCGGCGTGCCGCGCCCGACGATTGCCTTGCCCGGAGGGAGAGAAGAGAAGAGCTCAGCAACGTGCGGCGACGACACGGCGGGGGGCTTACGGGGGAGGGCCGCTTACCGCACGAGCTTCATCTTGACTCGGGACTCGCGCCGTGCGTGGGACGTTTGTGCTGCGTGTGGGCTTCGTTTGTCCGTCAGAGACACCGATTGGCGGCCGTGGGAAAACAATCGCAGGTATTGGCAAGGTAGAGCTCGCGGCCAAAATTCGATCCAGGTCACGTGGGGTCCCACTTTTGTGCGACGGCGTGGGGGGGGGGGGCACAACAAGGTACTGTAGGACTGCCTGCTTTCGAGGCGAGCCAAACTTGGCGCCCAGTGTCAAATGAGGCTGAAAACTGTAGATAACTACCCAACTGCCAGAGGATACCAGGAAAATGTCAACAAGCCCCCTTGCCGCTCCATTACAAGCTTACAAAGTAGTACCTGTGGAGCTGCGGCCCGGCGTCGCTCACTTGTCCTTGTCGTTCTCGTTCTCCGACACCTTCTCCCACTCGTCCTCGGTGCTCCCGGAGCTCTTCTGGCTCTCCGCCTCCCCCGAAGCCCGCTGGATCAGATCCCCCTGACCGTCGCTCTCGAAAGCCGCAGGCGCGCTCGCAGGGACCGGCACCGGCACCGGCGCAGACGCCTTTGCGCTCGCCGCCCGCTTCGGCCTCTTGCCGGGGCCCTCGACTTCGGTCTCGCTCTCGTCCGACGGGACGCCGCCGCTCTGCCTCTCCCTCTCCCTCTCCGCCCGCTTCTGCGCCTGTACCTCCTTCTCCTCCTCCCGAGCTTGCAGCGTGGTGAGCTCGCGCGCGAACCAGTTGATGGACCACCACAGGCCGGCGCACAGGCCCGAAAGCACGGCAAAGTGCACGCTGCGGGTGGCGACTAGCAAGGCGGCCAGCACGGCCTGCAGGGCCGCAAAGGTCGCGTTGGTGGCCGCGAGGAGGACCGGCGTCGGGCCCGGGGTGAAGATGGACTCGAAGAGCTGCTGCGCGAAGGAGGCCATGGCGCCGGTCGCAGGTAGCAGCAGTCCGCGACGTCGGGATCGGACGGCTGGATGGGGCCACGTAGTTTTTCGGTCGTGGGTGCTTTGCAACCAAGAGGAAGCAATGCTGGGTCGGATGGTGGCGGCAAGGGGGGGGGTTATGAGTTATGACCACGGCAGGCGGGCTCATGGCAATGACACGCGCACAGACTGAGTCGCTGCCTGGCCCGAGAGACCCGAGGCGTCAGAAAGGCTGTGGTGGTTGGATGGAGAGGACGAGACTTTCGAGCGCAGACGAGGTGTGTGAGTAGGTCCAGCTATTTTCGGAGGTGGACAAAACGCGGGGTAAGGCCCGAACGTTACGCGGCGGCCGAAAGTGTACACGCTCGGAATCGGGACTCGTGGTAATCTTGACCTTGTACTTCGTACCTTGTGCCTCGTAGCTCGTACACACAGGTCCGCTTTCGCAGAGCTTCAGCCTCACGCAAACCTTGCAAACGCACGACGCCCAAACGCTGCATCCCGAAAGAAAGAAGAAAAAAAAAAAAAAAAAAAAAAAAAACCACAGACGCCGAGCACTCGCCCTCCGCCCGATCCCGCCCTGCTGGCTGCCGACAACGCGGGCCCGGGCAGCTCGGCAGCGCGTCACCGCCTCGATCCGTGCTCGACGATGAAGATGGCGACAAACGAGCACTGGGACTCCCTTTCCTCCGACGCCATGACCGGGGCGAGCGCCGATGCGACGGATACGCGCGACAGCAGCGCCCCCGAGGACACGTCGCTGCTCGCCCTCTCGGCCCAGGAGAAGATCAGCAGGGCGCTTAGCAGGCACTTGAAGGGCAAGGACCAGCAATGGAGCGCCCTGTCGCAGCGCAAGGGCCCGCTGAAGCTCCTCGACCTGCCCGTCGACGTGATCGAGCTCATCGTCAAGGAGGCGAGTGCCCTGCTTTTCCGTCTGACGTCGCACCTGTCTGACCCGGGCGCCAGATCACGCACACCAACGACCTCACCGCCCTCGCCCTGACCAGCTCGGCCCTCTACCACTTCGCGATCCCCCACATATACGCTAGGTTCGATATTGTGTGGCCCGAAGGCCAGGCCGACACGAGCGACTCCAAGAGCGTCGACGCGCTCACGTACGGCCTGTCGACGTTGTGCCTCGGCAGCTCCTTCGCCCGCACCACGCGCAAGCTGCTCTACCCCGGCGCCGCGCCCCTGGCCCGGCTCAAGAGCAACAACTACGGCCAGTACACGCGCAAGTTCTCGCTGGGCAACGGGCCCAAGGAGTGGGTGGCCGAGTACATGATCACCAAGGAGAGCGGCAAGATGCTGGGCACCCTGGTGGCCCTGGCCCTCGCCAAGATGGTCAACCTCGAGACCTTTGTCTGGGACATGCCGACGGGCGTGCTGTCCGACATCTTCATGGCCCTGTCGTCGCTGGCCGAGCAGGCCGACGGCGGCCCGCGCGAGTGCAAGCTGGACAAGGTCTGGGTCCGCTGGCACGACCACAACGACGTGCTGGGCACCACGGCCGGCGCCGCGCTCGCCCAGACGGCGACGGTGCCCATGGGCACCACGCTCACGCCCATCGGCATCCACCTGCCCGTGACGGCAAGCCACCCGGCGCCGCGGGCGCCCATCCCGTACGCGAGGCACACGGTCGAGTATCCCACCTTCAGCGTCCTGCCCCCGGTCAGGAGCCTGGCCGTCCTCGACATCGACGAGCTGTCGTACCTGGACGAGATGGCCATGCTGGTGGAGCGGTCCCAGGGCCGGCTGCAAGAGCTGCGCGTCGGCATCGCCCTCCACGCCAAGAACAGGGACTTTGTGCAGACGTGGGACGGGCCGGGCCTGAGGCAGGTCGACCACAAGGCGCGGTGGCCGGGCGCGAGCGCCATCGGCGAGCGGAGGCTGGGCGGAGTCCTGGGCGTGCTGGTCGGCCGCGTCTACGACATCAAGAAGCGCCACGCCAAGGCCAAGGCCAAGAGCCATGCGGCCGGCCCCGACGCGTACGCGAGTGTCCCGGTCGCCGCCGCCGACCACGCGCCCGACGACCTGCCCACGGCCGTGGTCTTCCCGGACGGCCCCGAGCAGACCTCTGCCAAGCCGTCTTCTGCCAAGGCCAGAACTTCCAAGACAAGCAGTGGCCGGAGGAAGCGGCTCGAGGGCAAGCTGCGGCTGGAGACGCTGGCCTTGGAGCGTATCTCGCTCTCGATGCACGTCTGCCGGTACGCCTTTGACTGGTCCGTGCTCACCAGTCTCACCATCCTTGACTGCCTGCAGCACGAGAACCTGTGGAAGATGCTCAAGCGGCAGTTCCAGCCCACGCCGCTGGCCGCCGGTCTGGGCATATCCGCCCCGTCGCCCACGCCCCCCCGGCCGCCGCCGTCCAACAGCCCGATGCAGTACCACCTGGCCCTCAAGCACCTGCACACGGACGCGACGTCGCCGGCGCTCGTGGCCTTTGTCAAGGAGGCGCTGGCGCCCAACTCGCTCGAGGTCCTCTTTCTGCAGGACAAGCGCCGCGCAAGTGGCCCGCCGCCCGTCTCGGTCGACCAGCTCTTCAAGGGACCTCTGAAGCGCCATCGGTCGAGCCTGCGCAAGGTCCTGCTCGACAGCTCGTCGTGGAATCCGTCCGACAACAATCGATGGCGGGCCTGGGTCCTCACGACCGAGATGCTCGTCTACATGACGAGCGGCCGCATGGCCTCGTTGGCCGAGCTGTCCGTGGCCATGGACCACCGGGACTGGGTAGGTGCCCCTGGCGCTTCTTGTCCGACATTGGCTAAGCCGTCTCGCAGCACACCTTCCTCCAGCGCCTGCCCAACATCCCGCGCCTGCGCTCGCTCCACGTCCACCACATCCTCAACACGGTCAACGGCAACACGTACGAGGCCAAGGAGCTCGCGCTGCAGCTGACGGACATCATCACGCTGCGGCCCGAGATCCAGCTCTGCTACGTCGGCTTCCACGCCAAGTGCTTCGAGATCCTCGAGGCGCGCGACGCCGGCCGCAAGCACCACGCGTACCACGAATTTGACGCCACCACCGACGCCAGCAGCACAAGCGGCGGCGAGGACGCGGGCGCCCCCAACACGGCCGGCGGCGGCGGCGGCGGCGGCGGCAGCTTCGGCGCCGCGGACGAGGAGGACGCGGACGAGGAGGACACGTCGGAGGAGGAGGGGGAGGGGGAGACGCCGGTGGTGGCCGAGGCGACGGAGTCGGGGGCCGAGGCGGACGACGATGACGGGGACGGGACGACGACGAACCCGCACACCGTGGACGGGAATCTGGAGGGGGAGCCGAGCGAGACGGAGGCGGGGGCCGACGACGACGACGACGACGACGACGATGACGACGACGGGTTCGTGGAGCCGAACGGGGAGGCGGTGAGGCTGCGGCTGCGGGAGATCTTGTTTTATGATGACAAGGTGGCCATCTTCAAGGCGCGGCACGCGCAGTTGTGAGGGAAGGCGGCGGCACGCGCAGTTGTGAGGGAGGACGACGACACCTTGCCGTCGAGGCATCCTGGCCTCGTCCTTTGCGCACCCGAGTTTCTGAGACGGAGAGATTTTCTTTTATTCGCCGGCAGCGGATTCATTGCCCCATGCTTGTTCTACCGGTCAGATGGAAGATGCGAAGCCCCGGCGCCCCCATATCATAACAGAAACGTGTACAAATCCTGTTTTTGTGTGTATTTCTCAAGAGCTTGCCAAAGAAGGCAAGGGAGGGCAACAGCTGGCTTTGACAGCTGCAGCGGTTGGAGCGCCGAAAAGGGAGAGGGAGAAAATCAAGCCCACTGTAGTCCGTGCAGCGTGGCGCGCAACAGCGAGATAACGCCGGGGGTTGGTTTTCCCCCCTTAGGTGTAGGTAGGCAATCTACTGTGGGAAGGCTGTCATCGCGGGTGGACGAAATCCAGCGCGGCCAGAGGGACCGGAACACACGGACACGCGTGGTCGCCATGGCAAAAGGAAATGATACCAGGCTGGACGGGCGTGGTGTGCCGGGACGCTGCCGAGGAGGGAAATGGAAAGGACACGGGAATCGGATTCGCGGTATGATTAGACAGACTACCTAGACCTGGTAGCACCACCACCCTATGCCGCCACCACGTACTTGCTCATGTAGACGAAATAGCAGACTACGGAGCCCGATCTTGGACGAGATACGTACCTCGGCGCGGGGCAGGTCCCCGGTCCGAATTCGTCCCGCGCGAGAGAAAAGGGTAAAAACAAAAAAAAAAAAAAAAAAAAAAAAGTTCACCCGCCCTACAGGGCTGTAGGATGCTGCGCAGCTTGTTGCGGCTGGGCCGGGAGGAAAGGTTCATCCGACGTGATGATGCGCAGGTCCTTTGTCGAGATTGTCGGGTCCTGCCTGTACAGGACCTGTACCTTGTAGTCCTAGCTTGTGAGTGGGACAAGACAGGACGGTTGGCTCCGCAGACAAAAGGCAGGCAGGCAGCAACGGCCGGCGCTGCCGAACCGTCTCTCTTTCCGCCGGCCGATTTGTGTGTGGGATGCTCTTGCTCTGCACACGATCTCTGCAGTGGCTGCTGTCTGTGCTGTCTGCCTGTCTGCTGCCTGGGGGTGGAATGTCGGTGTGGCTGACTCATTTCTTGTGCGCTGGTGTCATCTGGACGAGAAGCATGGATCTTGTGCGCTGGGGTCTTGGGTGAGATGAGAGGGTAGTACTGTATGTGGTCTGTCTTTTTTTTTTTTTTTTTTTTTTTTTTTTTTTCCTCTTTGATTTGGCATGGTTTTCTTCACCTCGGCAGGTACCCAGTACCGCATGCAAGGCGAAGAGGCTCTACCGATCTACTCTACAGATGCAGCGGCGTTTGGCAAGAAGAACAAAAAAAGAAGAAAAGAAAGAAAAAGAAAAAAAAGAAAGAAAAAAAAGAAAGAAAAAAAAGAAAGAAAAAAAAAGAAAGAAAAAAAAAGAAAGAAAAAAAAGAAAAAAAAATCCGGGGAACCAGTGGCTTGGTGTTGCACTTCACTTTGCGTGCCCTGCCCACGCTCGTGGTACGTCCAACCAGACGCGTCCGCATCCGCTGGGTCAGGTCAGGTCAGCCAGGGTGCTCGTCTGCCGTCTGCCGTCTGCCGTCTGCCGTCTCGCATTCGCATCGCCTTCCCCCCTGGCACTGCACCCCGGTTCGACCGTGTGGACGGATAGCGTTTCCCCCTGTCCCCTGGCACCGCTCTGTTCTTTCTTCCCTTCTTCTTTTTCCTTCTCCTTCCCGCTCGGGACGGCTCGCTGTCCCGTGCGGGCCCATGGCGGAGCCGGAGCCCGCATCGACGACGACGTCACGACAGGCCTCGAGCGTCGGCATCACAAAGTGTCGCGACCCCGCGTGGCTACAGCATCGAGCATGTCCGCTGCATGGGTTCATGCAGCATGAAATATGCCCAGCGCGCGCACCTGTGGCGCCCCCAAGGCTAGCGGCCCCCAAATCTTGCTATTCTTGGGTTGAAACGGCGCTGGGTAGCTGCCGCTTAGCCTTCTGCGCGTGACGGACTTGCCTTGGGGGCCATGTCTTCCCGACAGCAAGAGGATGGTCCCACGCCCCCCCCCCCCCCCCCCCACTCCCCAAGGGCACGGTTCGTCGGGCAGCGCCCGGTGGTGTGGCATGGGGTTGATCCGGGCTGAAAGGGCGAAGATGGGAACAACACGGCCATGGACGATTGGGTGGACTGCCGGACCACGGCCAACGAGGTGCGTACACGGGCCATTGGTGGGCGTAGCCGCCTTATGGCCTGTTGAACTTCTTTCATCTTTGCAGCTCGTCGGCGAGGGGGGGGGGAAATACTAGGTACATGCGACTTGGGGCGGGGGTTGGCTGGGAGGAAAAAAAAAAGGACGGGCGACCCGGACAGGGCTAGAGGTAGGTAGAGGTAGGTAGTGGCAGTTGGGGCAAGGCCGTGGCGCCGTCGTTTCGAAGCTGGGCGCAGGCCTTGTCCTGCCGTCTGCTGTCTGCTGACGGTTGCGTGCCAGGCCGGCAAGGCGGCCGCATTCTTCGGGCCGTGATTGGACAATGCGGCGGGCCTGGTCGGGTGCAGGTTGGTGAGTGGTTGCCAGCGAGCCCCATCCGTGGGCCCGGCACGGTCGGGTGCTGGCCCCTAGGCCGTGCCGACGTCTGGCAGTAGGAAGTGCTGCTGCTGCTGCTGCTGCTGCTGCTGCTGCTGCCTGGCTTTTGGGTTGTGTGTGCCGCAATGAAGCGAAGATTCATCTCGTCTGATGCACACAAGTCCCGCTAAGCGCCAAAACGGGACATGACTGCTGCCTAGGGTACCCACCCAGGTGGGCTCCCGAATTGGCCGGGGCCCACTTCTGACCGCCCCACTCGGCCGTGATGATGCGGGGTCCCAGCGAGCGCGAGCGTGGCTTGCAGATTTGTGCGTACGACTGGGTAAAAAAGATGAAACTCGGGCGAATTTGTCAAGATGACGTTGGAGCGAAGCAGCAGCAAGTCGGCACCTCCGCGGCCATTTGTCATGGGCTCCGACCTCGCGCTCGCTCTGGGCGACGGGGCGAGGTCAGCAGCGAAACCGAGCTCGGAAACGGGCGAATGAGAGGCAAGACAAGGCCACTACGGCCGACGCAAGTTATGTGCTTGGTGCTGCATCGTGGCATCGTGGCATCGTGGCTTCGAGGTGCGACTGCGAGAGAAGAAGAGGTAACGATTCCTCTGCCCAACATAACCAAGTACTCGGACGGCAGAAGACGTGGACGCACTCGGACATTCTCCTTCTCATTCTCACCCAGGCAAAACAAAAAAATCAAGAACGAAAGAAAGAGCCGATCAAAGTCCCCCTGCAGGAAAGCGGTCCTCGTCCCTCAGCAGCACGGAAGCTGAGTCCGAAACGGGACGTGGTAGCGCATTGCCGTCTCAGCTGGTCGTCAATATCGAGAGTCGACCGCCCCCCGGCCCCCCCCCCCCCCAAAAAAAAAAAAAAAAAAAAAAAAACCCCCACAGGCCGCGCCAGTGGACGGGAACACGTGCGGCAGGGACTGCAACCGTGCGCGGGGCGTGCCATGGCCTTGGAAAGCATGGTGTGTGTGTGTGTCTGGTTTGTCTCTGGGTCGCCGGCCTGGACGACGTCACCCGAGGCAGCAGAGACACGGCCAAACACGGGCGCAGATGCCTCGCTGCGCCTCCCGTCTGTCGCACAGCGTCTGTCGCGCTTCCGGTGCACATCTCCGCGGTGGCGTGTCGAGTCGAGGTACCACGGTCCACGCAGCTGGCGCCCATCTCGAGCGCACCTCGCGTGACCGTGGGCCTGCCTTGGTGGCTCGCTCGCGCGCCAAAGAAGCCGGCGGACTCGCGCTTCACAGTTAGCGCACAGTGCCCCGAGCACGAGCACGAGCACTCTCCCTCGCTCTCACTCTCACTCTCACTACTCTTCTCGCAGCGGACTACTCCGAACCCGTTGCCCCCCCTCTGCGAACAAGGCCGTTGTCGACTCCACCCCCCCCCCCCCCCAAGCCCCACGGTACATGGCGTCTGTACCCTAAGCATACCCCCCCCCTTCCTGGCTCGCCCGGCAACCCAGCTCTCCCCCCCCCATGCCACCTCTTTTCTCTGCGGACTAGGGCAGATACATTCTAATCCTCACATGGACGCTAGCCCACGATGCTCTCCCCAGTCTCTTGGCCTCCCCGTCGCCCTCGGTCGTCCCCCGTCATGCACAGCAACGGTATCTCGTTGCTAGCCCCTCCACTTGGTCTTGGTCATTATAAGCCTCCACCTTCCCGTTCGCCAGGCCTGGGAACGCCCGGAGGCTAAAGTCTTCACGCCTCCTCCCAGCCGGCCAAAGATAGATGGTTTTGATCGTCGTCCACTCCGTCTCTACCTCTTCCAGCACCTCTCGACCCTTCGTCACCACTCCTTGTCGTCTCCTATAAGCCGCGGCACCACTGTATGTCCCCGACCTCCCGAATCCCACTCGTCTGCTTCTGTCCACATTCCTCTCCGGATGGAGGAGTCTCGGGCTCCAGCGTTCGAGGACGCTCACTCACTGCCTCTCAGATCGCAAGTCGACAGTCAACCATCACCGACCCCATCCCCGACACCCTCGTTTTACGACAAGACGTCCTACTTCGGCGCCAGCAGCCCCCCCCTGTCAAGCAGCGCGGCCTCTTTGTCCACCGAGCCGGCGCAGAGAACACGACCATCGTCGTTTCCGCTGCCGACGGACGGCGGAGTCCTGGACGCCGACTGGCTCGGCCCGGCCCGATTGCTGTCGCAGAGCGCGCCGCTGCTACGGGTACAGCCCTCCCCATCTACCAACATGAGCGCCGTCGCCATACAATACGACCCAGGCTTCAGCATGGGCACCAAGTCATCGTACCCGTGGTCAGGTACGACGTCCTGCCCCCTTCCATCTCATCCGTCTCGCCCGCTCACCGCCCGCGCAGTCAACGAGCCCCTCAGCGACCTCCTGGGTCACGACCTCGGCCACTACACCTCCGATGCCAGCCTCACCTCGCACTCGCGCTCGCGCTCGGGCACGTCCAGCCCGCCGCGGTCGTCGGCCGAGATGCGCGAGCTACGGCGGCAGCGCGACCAGGCCCGGCGCGACACCAAGCTGCAGGCGCGCGCGCACCGTGCCGGCAGCGTCTCGGGCTCGTCGGGCGTCTACTCGCCGCCGCCCACAACGCTGGCGGACCTGGCGGCCGCCATCACGACGGGCGCCGGCGCCGGCCTGTCGCTATACGCGACGGTGGGGTCCGCCGTCTCGCAGATGGCCCTGCTGTCCGACGGGCCCGTGACGCCGGAGGACGGCGGCGGCGTCGTCGCGTACGGCATGCCGCCGCAGTCGTACTCGCCGCCGCTGCCGCAGGACCAGAACGCCATGTTCCCGAGCCCGTACGCGCCACCGCAGTCGTACCTGGAGTACCCGGCCTACACGACGACGGCGCCGCCGAGCATGTCGTCGCCGTACGAGTATGTATACCCCGTGGGCCCCTCGCCCACGCACATGCTCAACGAGCACGCGCACGCCCACCACCACCACGCCCACGCCCACGCCCACGCCCACCACGCCCATCCCGCCCCACACGACGCCGCCGCGGCGGCGGCCGGGCAGGTGCGCGTGGTGCAGAACCGGCCGAAGCCGCAGTGTTGGGAGCACGGGTGCAACGGCCGGCAGTTCTCGACCTTTAGCAACCTTCTGCGGCACCAGCGCGAGAAGAGCGGGCAGGCCGCCAAGGCCGTATGTCCCAACTGCGGGGCCGAGTTCACGCGCACGACGGCGCGGAACGGGCACCTGCTGCACGACAAGTGTAAGAGCAAGAGGGAGGGGAGCAAGTGAGGGCGCACGAGAAAGGCGAGGGAAGCAAGGAGATCAAAGAGAGGGAGGGCGGCCTTTTTTTTTTTTTTCCCCACCGGGACGGACCGGGACGGGAACCAGGGGGACCGCCTGGCACATAGGGAGCGGGGGAATGCAAGGGCGCAAAAAGCTCCCACGAGCATTTTTTTTTTCTTTAGCCCCGGGTCGGGCAAACCGTACGTGTAATGGGGGTAGGACTGGGGCTCGGCTGTTTTGTTTGGGCGTGCTTCTTGTACCTTTTCGATCTGTATCGATAGAGGGGGAGGCTCGGCTTGGTGTGGAATGGGGGCATGGATGGCATGGATAGAGGGCAACTTTGGCGACTTTTTTTTTTTTTTTTTTTTTTTTTTTCTTACCCTCTCTTTCTCTATCAGCGACGGCAGACAGCGGGACATCGTGGGCATTTCACGCGTGCAAGGGGGGGCAGAGATCCTGTCGTGTCTGTCCACTTACTAGCGATATTATACCCTTTCTTTCTTTCCTTTTGCTCGACCCAGTACCAATCGAACACGTCGGATACTTGGACTCTTTCTCTTGCCCGGGCGCTCTCTGTAGGCTGCATCTTGCCTCTCTCGCTACTTGCTGCCACTACGACGACTACTACGAAGCTCCTGTCCCCCGTTCATCACCCGTCAGCTGTCCAGTCGGCCTGCACTGCAGGGATTGTGTCAGGTCAGGTCAGGTCAGGTCAGGTCAGGTCAGTCCAGTCCAGTCCAGTGGCGGTATCCCACCCGAGCGAGACAGCTGACTCTCCGCACGGACCTTGCCCGCAGCGACAAACACTCGGTTTCGTGCCCGGGCCCACGGCACCGCACCACACCCCTGGGCCCCCTCCCTCCCTTCTGGAAGCCTTCCCATCCCAGCTGGCCCGATCGACATCCCTGTTCCCCCGCGCCGCACGCCCGCAGCTTGTCCCCTCCGGGCCTAGCGCCTGGCACACACACACACACACACACACACAGGGTCCGTGGGCACCTCGGCGTCGAGCCGGGCCGGCCCGGAGATCGGGACGGCCGGACTCCCAAGACCGACCGACCCGGGGTACCTGCCCCTCCCTACCCATTCTCTGCCCCCCCCCTACATATAGCTAGAGTAGGCGAGGCTGCCGCCCAGACCCACACCCAGCTCCTTCTTTTCTTCTTCGTCATCTTCTTCTTCACCACTCCCCCCCCTGCTTGCGTCTGCCTGGTTCCCGTGCGACGTGGCCGGGGTCTAGCCCGGCTCAACTGCTGCAGCCACACCGCGGCGGTGCGCCCCCCCCCCCCCCTCCTTTCCGGAATACGTCTGCCTGGACTAGAGGTAGAATGGTTGGTACGGTAGGTAGCTATGCATGGCTGGCAAGCGCCGCGGGGCTCGTAGACTCGGGTCGGCCCCAGATCGGTCCAGGCACCGAGGGGAGAGGGTTGCGCATGCTCCACTTGCCGCATGGGGCATGCGTTCGTCGCAACGCTGGGTCGGGTTGAAGTCTTGGTAGAGAGAGAGAGAGAGAGAGAGAGAGAGAGAGAGAGAGAGAGAGAGAGAGAGAGAGAGAGACACAGAGAGAGAGAAAGAGAGATGGGTGTTGAGACAAAACAAGACACGGCGCTGGCATGGGCGGGGCTGAGCCGAGCTGCTAGGTACACAAAAAATGACGGTCAGTAGAAGGTAGCGACACAAAAAACATACAACACCGGGGGTTCCCCAGTCGTCACCGACCTGAGTACTAATCCGGCCCTCACGGGTTTAACTAGGGGAGAGCGGACGGGATCCCGTGCTTTCCAGTGGGTATGGTCGTATGTGGTGGTCAGGGGTCATGCTTGCCGTTATATCCCTCCTTCTTTCCGCCGACAGGGGCCTGGCGTATGCGACCCCTACTCTCTTGGCCGAATCCGTACCATGCCTTCAGCTTCTTATACCGCTCTCCTGCCCAGTTTCCACCCCCACACACTTCCAACGCAAGCGTCCGGCCTTGGAGTGCCGGAGCGCGCACAGATCTGTCTGTCTGGGGCGACCGACCGCTCCGATGGCAAAGGACGGTGGTCAGCTGTTCGGTCTAGCCGACCGAAGGTGTTTTACATTGGAGTCATGTGCAAGAAGTTTCTTTTTCTTCGGTCCTATTCTTGGCAAACTGTTGGCCACTAATTGATAGATTCAAGCTTCTCAGCACACAAGGCCGCAGCAGTCTAAACCTAATCTCTCGTCGAGGTGGCCGGAGGGGCACGCCCTAGGTCAGGCTGCGCTGACTGTGTTCCGACGTGCAAGACGAACTGAGGGCGGTTGCGGGCAGCGGCAATACTCAAGTGTAACGCATTCACAGCCATGTTCGGCACATTCTACTCCGCAAAACGCCGAAACAGTGAGCGAAAGGGTGAGGGCGGCGATGATGGCGGAGAGACGCATGGTAGACGAGACGTAGAGGGAGACTTTGGCGTTGCTGGTGGGGGATTGGGTTGCTGAAGATGTCCGGCAGGATAAAGTAGTATGGTAGGGGATGAAGAGGGGTGGAAGAACAGGACCACACGCGTGGGCTACCCGCACCTTTATGGACGACTCAAGCTCTATCTGTTGGACAACGTGGCGCTCGTGTCGCTCCGGTAGAACCTCGGTATCCCTGACAGGAGCAGGGCACAGGGTTACCCTGTTCAACTCGGGAGCAGGGCACAGGGAGGCCCTGATCAATTGAGGTGGATATAGCCACGATTCCCTGTATCAAGCAGATTGAGCCCACTTTGGGGCCTGTAAACGGTGCAGGGGGGACAGAGAAAATCTCTGCCCCGGGGGCGGCTAGAGCGCAGGTCAAGACAGAGAACAGATCAGCACACGGGATCGATCAAGCAGAGCCCAGAGATTCCAACACTATCTGAGTACAAAAGGCGATCAAGGAAAGTCAGGCGGGTGTGCTGGAAAGACCAGGTTGAAGTGGAGGATAGAACCAGGGATATTGGCAGTCGTGCCCATGTACATGCAGCATGATCGCAGCTTAAGCATGACACCAGACCATGTTCTCCTGCACGCTGTGACCGTGGTTGCCGGAGCAGTGGGCCGGGGAAGCCGGCCGATGGAGAACTGGATGGTGAAGATGGATGTCTGCATCGTGCGGCAGCTGGCAGCGCACCGGCAGAGGGCGGCCAGCTGGCAGATACTGCCCTGGCAGATACGGCCTCTCGCGACAGCTGGCGACAGCTGGGGACAGCTGGCCGCAGCTGGTCTCCACCGATGGCAGATGGAGCTCCTAGGACAAGCTCCAGACAAGCTCCAGACGAGCTCCCATCCGGTCGCGTCGCGTCCTTGCTCACACCAACATGGCTGCCGCCGTGATGCTCCGCCAGCGCAGGCAGCGCGTCTTCGCCTCCGTTTTCCCGACGCACCACGCGCCCGCAAGCCCAGCACCGGCGGCGGCGGCCATCGCCACCGCCACCGCCACCGCAGAGCAGATGGCCTTTGACGAGGCCTGGCAGGTGGTGACGGCCCGGCTCGCCCTGCCGCCGTCCGCCACCGCCGACGACTCGTTCGGCCCCCTGGCCCCGGCGTCGCAGCAGCAGCAGCAGCATCATCATGCTCATGAGGCCGACGAGGCCTTCGCGCGCGCCCTGGCCCTGGTCCTGGACGCCTCCATCGTGCTCCCCACGGCCGACCGGGTCGAGGACGTGCTGGACTGGCACATGGGCCAGGTCCGCGCCCACTTCGCCCACCATGTCCTGCCCCTGCTGTCGGCTTGCGCCGACGTCGCGCACGACGAGGGCCCGCGCGGGGACGACGAGGACCGCCACGAGCGCCACATGATGGTGGTCAGGAGCAGCATCCGCACCGCCGAGGCCGCGCTGCGCCTGTACTCGCACGGCCTGGAGCGCGTGCTCGCCGGCTTCGGCCGCAGCCAAAAGTACGCCGAGCTGGGTGCCGAGCGGGGTGCCGCGGCGCAGGCCGAGGCGACGAGGCGCCGCTTCCGCCGCGACGTGGCCGCTCTCGTCGGCAACTCGGTGTCGTCGGGCCTGAACAGGTCTCTGCGCATGGTCTTGACCCGTCTGACGAGCCAGACGCTGGCCGTGCCCCCGGCCGGCACCGCGGTCCCCGAACAAGACCGGGCGGCCCTGGCGGCTCGCCCACGCCTGCTGGAGCTCGTCGAGCAGCTCTCTACCGTCGGCTACGGGGGCGAGCGGTTCGAGAAGATGTTTGCCAGCATCATGCACGCCATGATGCGGGACTACGTGCACCGGTCCTGCGGCCGCGTCTGGAACGGCTTCAAGACGGGGGACGCCGCGGCCGATGGCGCCAAGTCCACCCCTTGCATTGCCCTGTTGAGCGCCTGGATCGAGAAGCATTTCGGCCGGCTCGCCGTCCAGGTCCTCTCCCGTGTCCGGCAAGCGAGCGCCTTCCATCTCAGCCTCGCCAGCGTCACGTGGTGCCAGGAACAGGCGCTGGCCGAGCTCGCCGCCGTCCGCATTGCCGAGCTCTACGACATGGTGCTCGCGTGGCCCTCGGCCGCGACAGGGCTGGAAGACCTGCGCGCCACCATCAACACGCCCGCCCGCCGGGCCGCTCTCACCGAGAGCTTCAAGACCACCATGCACAAGCGGCTGCTGCACGCCGGCTGTAGCACCCTGCAGATCCTGCACACCTTTGTCTCCATCATCAAGACCTTCTACGCCCTGGACAACTCCAAGGTGCTGCTCAACGCCATCGCGCCCAGCCTGCAGCTGTACCTCTGCCAGCGCCAGGACGCCATCCGCGTGCTGGTGACGGCCCTGCTGTACGACGACGACGACCTGCGCGCGCGCACCAGGGCCCAGGAGCTCGAGCTGTCGAGCAAGCGGGAGCGGAACGAGAAGCGCATGCGCTCGCTCAAGGACCGCATCCGGTCGCGCCGCGAGCAGCGCTCCGAGCCGACGGCCGCGTCGCCCTTCGCCATGGCCACCGACGCCACGCCCCCAGGCCGGGTGATCCTCGTGGACGAGACGGCCGAGGCCCAGCCGGGCGACATCAAGGGCGCCCTCGTCTTGGCCAAGCCTAGGCCCTCGTCCCCACCCACCATGCTCGACCTCGCCACCCTCCTCAGCCAGTCGCAGCCGGGCCAGCGGCGCGTGGGCGGCCTGGGCGACGACGACCCGGACTGGGACGACATGGCCTGGGTGCCGGACCCCGTCGACGCGGGCGACAACTACAAGCGGCCCCGCAGCGAGGACGTGGTCGGCACGCTGATCGGCACGCTGGGCAGCCCGGACGTGTTCATCGCCGAGTTCACGCGCATCGTGGCCGGCCGGCTGCTCGGCCCCGCGGCCCCGCGCATCGACAAGGAGGCGCGCGTGCTGCGCCTGCTCAAGGCCCGCTTCGGCGACGCGGCGCTGCAGAACTGCGATGTCATGCTCCGCGACGTGGTCGACTCGCGGCGCCTGGATGCGGCCATCCGGCGCCTGCCGACGACGCCCGGCCCGGCCGCACACCCACCGTCCCTGGCTGCGCCGGTGCCGCCCGCCACGCCCGACGCCGCCCACGGCCGCCCACGGCCGGCGTCCTCCCCCGGCGACGCCGCCACCACGACCGCCACAACGCAGTTCCACTCGCGCATCCTCTCGCGCCTCTTCTGGCCCGGCCTCGCGCGCGAGCACTTTGTCCTCCCGGCGCCCGTGGCCGCCCACCAGGCGCGCTACGCCCGGGGCTACGAGCGCCTCAAGGCCGGGCGCAAGCTCACCTGGCTCAACCAGCTGGGACAGGCGCGCGTGGAGCTGCGGCTGCGGGACCGGACCGTCTCGCTGGACTGCTCGACGGTGGAGGCGACGGTGATTTATGCGTTTGGGGAGGAGGAAGAGGAGGAGTCAGAGGAGGGGAGTGGTGGTGGTGGTGGGGGGGGGGGACGAGGAGGAGTCCGCAGGTCGCCCGACGAGCTGTACGCGCGGCTGCAGATGGACGAGGATGCCATCAACGCGGCGCTGGGCTTCTGGGTTACCAAGGGCGTGCTGCGGCGCGAGCAGCCGAGCGCGGGGGGCGCTGTGTACGCCGTCGTCGAGTCCCTGCACGACAACGAGGCGGCGGGCGGTAGCACGCCTCAGACCCTTGTGCATACGACAGCTACAGCCACAGCCACAGCCACAGCCACAGCTACAGCTACAGCCACGACCACGGCCACGACGACCGGCAGCGAGGCCCCCGGCGCCGGCGCCGCCCCCCCGGCGGCCGAAGCGCGGCGCGACATGTACTGGCAGTACATCCGGGGGATGCTGACCAACGCGAGCGCGACCATGGCGCTGGCGCAGGTGAGCACGATGCTGAAGATGCTGGTGCCCGAGGGCTTCCCGTGGGGCGCCGAGGAACTGCAGGCCTTTTTGGGGGAGAAGGTGGCCGAGGGGGCGCTGGAGGTGGCGGGGGGGCGGTACCGGTTGGTGAAGCGGTAGGTGAAGGGGAAGGGGGTTTGTTCCGACGGTTGGTATGCCAATTTTGATTTTTTTGGAGCCATGGGTGGACAGTGGCAGGGCGCAAGCATCGAGATAGCCTTTTTTTTTTTCGGCGCCTGGGCATAGACGTGGGCATGGGAAGGGGTTACGTGGATGTTTGCGCTGACCAGGGAGTCATGGCGATTGTGGCTCTCATGGGGGGGGGAAAGCGACAAACGAAGATTGAAAAAAAAAAAAAAAAAAAAAAAAAAAAGCTACAGGCCGCCTTTACCTGGTGAACTGTTTGTCGCTCGAGAGGCAAGTACGAAGTAGGTAGCACGCACCTGGTTCCGGGACCCCTTCGCTTCGACCGCTCTGGCATGAACCCCGCCGAGTTCCACTTTTCGCTGTCCGAGGCTCAAACGGACTGGTTGAGACGGCCGGATAGGGTTCCCCCCCCCCACCCTTGTAGTATGTACCTACCTACACACCTACATACTTGATGCACTTTGCAGGTAGTGGACACACGACTGCACGATAAGAGACCATGGCGGGCCTCCCATCGATTAAGGCTGGTCGGGGGGTGCTCTGTGTGTGCTCTGTGTGTGGCACGGGGCACGGTTGTAGGGGGTTGATCCGGGGGGGTTTCGAGGTCCGGATGCGCTCGCCTTTTTTTTTTTTTTTTTTTTTTTTTTTATTCTTGGGGGTGAAATCGGGCTCAGACCACCTTGCTTCACTTCACTTCGGCCTGGTCTTGTCATGTCTCATCGCGCCGGGCGTGTGCCGTGTGCCTCCTTTGCCCTGGCCCGCTCGCTTCGTCTTCCTCAAGCCGGCAAACGGGCCTGGCTGGTTCTACTCTACTCGTCGGTACCTAGGTAGCTAGTCCCTTCCCCCGCCTTGCAGCGCGCAGGCTGGGCGGCGGTGGGCGGTAGGGGCGACGGACGGAAGGGGCGACGGAAATGGTGCTGTGCGCTGTAACATGGACACACTCACTCACATGGGTCCATGCAGAGTGGATGAGAGAGGCTTTGGGGCCGGCCGGCCGACTTGGCTCTGGGGGGGTTCGCCTCAGACGACCTAGCTAGAGGTGCCTGCCTCCTACCTCGCACGCTGCTGACAGCCCAAGCCAGGGCAGGGTTGTTCAGGGTTGTTGCAGTGCCATGCCGCGCCGCCACTAGCATGCGCCATCCGGCCGCTTCCATGTAGGTAGGTGCAGGAGGGGCCTGCCTTTCCACTGTCTACTGTCCACTGTCTACTGTCTACTGTCCACTGTCTACTGTCCACTGTCCACCGTCCACTGTCCAGTTGCACATGTGTCCGTCTCTTGTCTCTGGCCTAGGGTCTCTTGTTTCTTGTTTCTTGCAGGTTTCCGACCGTCGTCTCCACCCTTTAGGTGGGTTGTGAAAAAAGTGGGGAAAGTGACAGAGTGCCGGACGGACCAAAGAAGAAAACACTCGGTAGCCTGTGCCGCCATGGCGAGAAGCGTGGCCCTCCTCCTGCCCGTGGATTGCAGGGAAAGACGATAACCATAGTACATGCCCGTCCGCATGCTGCATTCCCGTCGTTCCCTGTCCTTCGGTCCTGCGCCTCCCCTTGCTGCCCTTGTGTGGGCGCTTGTCTTTCCCCGTCTCGATACAAAAGCTGTGCACTGCTGTGCATGTGCCCTTTGCTCGTCATCCAGCCTTTTCACACGGCCGCGGTCCGTCGCCGTCGGCCCCCCCCCCCCCCTCCTCCCCTCCTCGCGTGCGAAACCGCCCCAGGTCCGCATGCGCTTCCCCTCGACAGGCACGGCGAACAGAGCTTCCTGCACGGCCGGTGACGTGACGACGACCACACGTGTCGGCCAGCAGAGTTGTCCGGAGCAGCGAGGGACTACCTAGGTCACCACCGTTCGACGAGTCAAGGTGGAGAGGGGGGAGGGA
Source organism: Phyllachora maydis (assembly GCA_029339225.1). NCBI lineage: Eukaryota > Fungi > Ascomycota > Sordariomycetes > Phyllachorales > Phyllachoraceae > Phyllachora > Phyllachora maydis. The sequence goes on from JAQQPM010000004.1 coordinate 5,882,463, forward strand.
GGGATCACACGAGAACCCGGATCGGGTTGGAAAAGTGGTCACCCGGAACTGTTTTCCGGGACGGTGAATCTGCTGTGGCCGCCAGAGGCCGCGAACCGCACAAGAAGGGATCCGACGGCGCCGAGGTGACGGAAGCGGTGACGAAGAATTCGTGCCTTCCTCTCTCAGTAGCGAGCCTTTTGTATCGGCGGGCTCAGGTCACCCTTCTCCGATCGGTCAGCGCTCCACTTGGCACCTGGGCCCCGGCTGGCCACGCACCCGGCACTGCACTGCACTGCACGCACGGCGGCACTGTACACTGTACCTCTACCTCGTACCTACCCAGGACTTCCGAAGAGGGTCCAACTCGTCATCGTTTGCCTGCCACAGGAGGCCGGCTCGCATTCTGACTCTGGTCTTGCCGAATAGCGAAAAGCGAAAAGCCGCCCGCACTTTGTCGCACTTTTTTTTTTTTTTTTTTTTTTCTTGCTACTTTCTTTTTCTTTTCCTGGTTTTTTTTCTTGATTCCCTTTCTTCCCTTTTTGTCGCTGCCCGCACGAGCAGCACCCGCCCCCTGCCGGCAGCATTTTCCGCACTCGCTCGCATTTGCCGAGAGAAGAAGCCAAGTGCAGGAGAGAGAGAGAAAGAGAGAGAGAGAGAGAGAGAGAGAGAGAGAGGACGGGAAGGAGTCAAGTGCGGGGGCCGCTGGCGAGCAAAGCAGGCACGACCGACGACGGGCGAGAAAAGCAAGATCCCGAGATCCCGTTCGTAAAAAAAATCAAGCAAGACACAGCCATGGACGCAATGGACTATGTGATGCACAATCCTGACCCTCACAGTTCTTCGCAGACTTCGCACCCGCCGTCGGCCCTGCAGCAGCAGCAGCAGCAACAGCAGCAGCAACAGCAGCAACAGCAGCAACAGCAGCAGCAGCAGCACCACCACCACCACCACCACCAACATCACCACCACATCTCCTCCTCCCAGCAGCATCCGTCGCCTTCGGCCGCGTCGAGCACGGGCTTTGGCGGCTGCCCGCACTTCAGCAACCACCACAGCCACAGCCACAACCACCTCAACTTCAACCTGCCGCACCTGCCGCACCTGCCGGCCCATCTCCACCACCACCTCCTCCACCAGCAGCAGCAGCAAAACCATCAGCCCCAACCTCAACCTTCCCACCGTGACCCGAGCCTGGGCATGTTTTCCGCCACCCGCAACTCTTTTCCGACTCACCATCATCAACATCCCGAGCGGCGAGCCGACGCCGATTTCGCCCTCGATTCGTTCGGCGTTCCTCCCAATCCGTGGCCTCGCGGCGGTCTGGCCGCCGATTATTCGACCGCGCAACCCTCAGCCGCGCACCAGCCGCCGCCGCCGCCACCGCCGCCACCGCCGCCGCAGCCCCAGTCCCAGTCCCAGTCTCAGGCACCAGCCTCGTCGCAGCAGCAGCAGCAACAGCAGCAGCAGCAGCAGCAGCCATCGCCGCCGCCACCGCACGCCAATCAAGCTCTCTGGCCGTCGACCTCGGGTCTCCCCACCCTGCCGCCGTTCTTGACGACGACCGAGCACGGCTACCACCGCCGAGCGCCCGCCAACCCCCAGCTGCCGGGGCCAAGCAACCTTGCTGTCTCGGGATCCAGCGGGGCCATTGCACCGGCGTCGGGGAGCCGTCTGCCCGACTACCAGCATTTTTCCGCCCAGACCGATCTCTTCTCGCCCTTCCTCAACTACCGCACCCTTCCCGCCCTGTCCCCGTTTTCCTTCGCGAGGGCGAACCCGACGGGTCCCTCGGGCCATCCATACGGCCACCACCCGTCCGCCTTGCCGACCCAGCCGCACACGTCGTCGCTTTCGCATGCCACCTCGCCATCGAGCAACACTCTGCCCGCCCTGGCCGACGTCTACCCCGAGATGCTCCGGGCACAGGCACAATCACACACGACCTCGTCCACCATGTCGAGCAGCGCGTCCGACCCCCCCTCGTCCGGCCATGCCCCGTCCACGTCCGTTGCTGCCGCCTTCCCGGCAGAGCACCTGACGGCCCGCTCGTCGGCGTCGCCACCGCCCGTTGCCGACGTGGACCCTCGCGAGCCCTCGCCGGCACCGGCTCAGGAGCACGACCACGCCGCCTCGGCCTCGAACACGCCGCCTCTGCCGCACACAGCAAGCCACAGTGCTTCGGACCGACGACGGGCCAACGCACGAACGACATACCAAAACCTGTCGCGTCCGCCCCGGCGAACCGACTGGGACAGCGAGGAAGAGATGGAGGCCGAGGAGCAGGAACGCATGCGCATCCTCGACGTCATCACGTCGTCGCGGGACGGCCGGCTGCAACTCGAGGGCGACCGGGTCCGGGCCCATCAGATCCTGCGCGGTCAAATGTCGATGAAGCGGGTGGCGTCCAAGAGTGCCATAAGCTCCCTGGAGAGCGTGAGCATCGATGCGTTGCCCGAGGGCGACGACCGTAGTGAGTGTGACGCCAGACGGACCATCCGCCCCCCTTGCTGACATGTTCGCTCCAGAGTGCATCATCTGCTACAACGACTTTGGCGTGCAGAGCCCGGAAGGCATCAGCGAGGCGCCCCTGCGGTTGCCCAACTGCAAGCACATCTTTGGCGACCACTGCATCAAGAAGTGGTTCGAGGGCGCCGACAGCTGCCCGTACTGCCGCCGCAAAGTACCGTCGGAGCCGCAGATTGCTGCCACGGCCGCGATAGAGACGCTCATGACCAGCCAGTTCAGCCGATACGAGCGCGTGCTTCGAGCGCACCAGTCGGCCCGCGCCGCCGGTCTCTCCAACGCCCGTCGCCACGAGAGCCCGTCGTCGGCCGCGTCCCAGCCGGGCCGCCGGTCGCCACCGTCCGAGGCCGAAGCCATCCGGAGGCGTCAACGTGCCCGCCACAGCTCCCGCTTTTCCGTCGCCTCGGACCTGGACCTGCAGGGCAACAGCGCCACCATCTCGTTCGCCTCGGCCGCCACACCCACGGCCTCGCACCAGCCAGCCGCCGCCCGCCCCCGCTACCCGTTCACGCCACTGGGCGCGTCCACGGCCGACTTCGCCTCGGCCTTTTCCCCCGCCGAGACGTCCTTTCTGCGCAGCCGGCCGATGCCGCCCCAGCAGCAGCAGCAGCAGCAGCAGCAGCAGCAGCAGACCTCGACGGGGTCCGCCTCGGCGTCGGGCCAGCCCCAGCACAACGCGTGGGCGACGCGCTACATGCAGGGCGCCGCCGCCCTTCCCTCGCTCGGCCAGCTGGTGCAGCACAACGCGGCCGCGTCGAGCCTCAACCACGGCGTGTCCGCCGCCGGGCCCACCTTCCCCGGCCCGACATCGCTGTACAACCGCAACGGCACCAACGCCGCGGGGCCCCCTTCCACCTTTGAGCAGGCCTTCCCGCCGTCGTCGCCGTTCCGCACGGCCGAGCCGTCCTCCCACAACACGAGCGGGACCGGTGGTGGTGGTGGCGGCGGCGGCGGCGGCGGCGGCGGGCTGCCGTTGCCGCTGGCGCACATCCGTATGGGCGGCCCGGACCCGGCCGAGCAGCTGCGCCTCGCGACGAGCATGACGGGCCACAGCAGCGGGGCGCTGCACCCGGTCACGGTCGGCTCCGGCGCGAGCGGCAGCGGTGGTGCGGCGGGACGCAATGGCCCGGCGTCGGCCTCGACGGAGCGCTGGTAGAGTAGCGGCGCCCGCGGGTCACGGCTGCCGGTGCCACGCGAGGGGGAAGGGTCTTGGCTGCAGGAGTTGACGTTCAGCAGAGGAAACATGTCTGGGAGGGGAACCGGAGAGGGAGCAGGATCGGCCTTTGTCTTTTCGGCGCATCGGGCCGAGGGCCCCGGGCCCTTGGGAGCGCACCCGGGGCACGCCGGGCTGTCGGATACCATGCAGACTCATGACGGGCAGGCGGACGATAGTGTAGGAAGCCGCCGCCCGTCCCCCCACAATCCCTTGGGTCACCGCCGGGGCCACAGCCGTCCGTCCACGCCCTACCCCCCCCAGCACGCCCTCCTCCTGCCCCCCATGGTGATGCCCGACGCCCTGCCCCTGCTCTGGCGCGTCCTCGCCGCCGACGCCGCCCGCGGCGCCGTGCACCTCGAGGTGCGCCTGCCCGTTGTGGATGGGCTCCTGGCGCGCGTATGGGTGCGACAGACGGACGAGGCCATGGCGGCCGGTGTCGGGGCCTGGCGCGTCGGCCAGTGGCGCGTCGGCCAGTGGCGCGCGCTGTGGGAGGTGCTGGTCGCGCCCGAGGTCATGGCCGTGCGCGCGGCGCTCGGGAGGGTGGCCGAGAGCGTGGGCATGGGGGCGTGGTGGCGGGCGAGGGAGAGGCAGGGGCAGGGGGAGGGGGTCTACACGTGGCCGACCGTGTCCGTCCCGGTTGCGGGTGGCGATGTGCGCCCCGGGGGGCCGTACCGGCAGGAGGAGAGGGCAGAGGAGGAGGCGTACATGATCCTCGGAGGCGAGGCCGAGTCTGACGAGATGGAGGTCGACACGGACCGGGAGCAGCAGCGGAGGGACGGCACCACCACCCCGAGGCCGACGAGGACGACGGTGCGACGCGCCCAGGGACGACGCGCGCAGAGACGACGCCTCGACGGGCCGGCAGCTGGGAACCCGCCCCCGCCGCCGCCGCCGCCGCCGCATCGCGGGGACAGGCCCTCGCGGCGCGGGGACGGCAGCGAGCGGGACACGCTGTTCTGATGACGGGGAGGCATCGGTCTTTTTCCTTGCCACCCCCCTCGACACACGCGGCGCCGGGGGGCTGGCCTTGTTTTCGCGCTTTCTCCTCCGGCCGGGCTCCACGGGATGGGGGAGGATCGCAGCGCAGCGCAGCGGGGACCATGTCACCATCCTTCTGTTATTTTTTTTTCTGTATTTCTTTTTTTTTTTTTCCTCCCAAGGCACACAGCAGCCCGGTGGACGCCGGACCGACAGACACACAGACAGGCACAGGGAGCCAGAATTTGACTCGGCCGTAGTTTCTCTGTTTTCATGGCGGCATTGGCTTTTTCGACACGGCATCCGGCGGCTCGGTTGGGGGTGTTTTTTTTTTGAGGGGGGGGGGGGGGGGGTTGGTTTTGGGTTTTGGGTCTTGGGTCTTGGGTCTTGTCCTCGGGCACGCACCGATGGCCGTCGAAGGGTTCTCACGTCCGTCCGTCCGTCCTTGCTCCGGCTCTGGGCGTTTGCGCGTGCATGTAGGTTCTTTTTTCCCCGCGGTGGGGGCAGGCGGAGCACAGCGGAATATATATATATATATACATATTATGGCAAAGACTGGGCTGGGCTGGGCCTTTGTCCCTTGCGTGTGGAGCTGCTACTCTCTACGTAGACAGCTGGCTGGCTCCATAGCCTTTTCTTCCGGCCGCTGGCGGAGAAGAGAGAGAGAGAGAGAGAGAGAGAGAGAGAATCACGCGACTTGTACGCAAGTTGCCTCTACCACGCCTGATATCTTCTATGCTGTTAGCCCTGTTCGGCCCTAGGCTATATATACATGTCCAGGAAGCGAAAGGGGGGGAGACGGTGCGAGGGTTGTAGTTCTGCTGTGGCGTGCCGCACCGAGGGGCCCGCCACTATCTCGCCTGCTTTCTCCCGGCCATGCATATCCCCACACGGACGGGTAGAAAGCCGATGCGAGACTTGGTTGGCGGGCAAGAGAGGGAAGGAAAAAAATTGAACTGGTGCAGTGGGCTTGGGCCGGCCTGCGAAAATTGAAGTTGGACTGGTTCGACCCGGGCTCGAACCGGAGACCTCCCGTGTGTGAGACGGGTGCGATAACCAACTACGCCATCGAACCGTTGATGAAGATCAGGGCGGAAGAACTTGCTTATGAAGGAAGAAATCTCAATGCGCTACCGGGATCAGGTGGGGGGGTGGTGGGTGGGGTAAGGAAGGGAGGGGTTAGGGGAACGATGCTGCTTGCTTGTTTCGTTGTGCGAATCCTCGCAACCACACAACGACCGACTCGGCCATGAGCCGGCTGTTTCCCCCCGCCCCCCTCCCCCACGGACCTGGCACCGCGCCGTCCGACAGCAAGTCCGGGGCACACACACGTACTGGCCAGTTTGTAGGGCGGAAATGCTACTCTATCTCGTCCCGACGCGAGACCCGAACCCGACCCGGCCCGTGAGAATTCCCCCCCCTTCACAACTTCGCCCCCCCCCCTTCCCCCTCCCCCTCGACCTCCCCGACCATCCGCCACGCCAACTCGGCCAGCGGCCGGCGCAGGCGCGCATACTCGGCGGCCCGCGCGCTGCTCGCCTGGCGCACGGCGAGGCGCGCCGCGATGCCCTGGGCGATGGCGGCGTTGCGGAAGGTGGCGAAGGCGGCGGCCCAGCGCAGGTCGCGGGCGCGGGCGGGCGCGTCGCGCGGGATGCCGGGCTGGGGCCCGCGCGCGGCCACGACGGCGTGGTAGACGGCCAGCAGGTCGGCGGGCGCGGGCAGGCCCGCCGCGGCGCCGGGGAGGAAGCCCGCGTGCGCGAGCGGGGTGCCGGCGCCGTCGGGGCCCATGCGCGTGTTGTGCCAGGGGCTGAGGAGGCTGGCGAGGTCGGAGAGGGGGTGGCCGATCGTCGACATTTCCCAGCTGGGGGAAGGCCGAGGTGAGCTTGTGAGGGGGGAAAGGGACAGTCGGACGGACGGACGCACTCGAGTATGCCAATGACGCGCGGCTCCGTCTTGTGAAAGACCAGGTTGTCAATCCTAAAGTCCCCGTGGATCAGGGTGGCGCGATGGATCGGCTGGTGCGCCCGGCGGGCAAAAAAGCGCACCATATCCTCCATGTGCGGCAGCGGCCCGACCGGCTCCCCCGTCTCCTGGTCCCGCGTCGCCGCCTGGGCCTCGCAGATGGCCTTCCACGTGTCCAGCTGGCGGGCATAGAAGCCGGGCGGGCGGCCGAAGGCGCCGAGGCCGACCGCGCGCGGGTCGAGGCGGTGCAGGCGGGCCAGGACGCGCACGGCGTCGACCCACATGGCGGCGCGCTCGGGGCCGGTGGCGGCGGGCATGGCCGGGTCCTCGAGGACGCGGCCGTCGAGGAAGGCCATGAGGTAGAAGGGCGTGCCGACGACGGCCGGGTCCTCGCACAGGGCCAGGACGCGCGGGACCGGCACGTCGGTGGCGGCCAGGGCGGCCAGCACGCGGTGCTCGCGCTCGACCTTGTGGGCCTGCGAGGCCAGCACGGCGCCGGGCGGCTTCTTGCGCAGCACGTAGCGCGCGCCCGTCGGCGTCGTGAGCTGGTAGGTCGGGTTGGACTGCCCGAAGGCGAACTGCTGCACGGCGAGCGGCACGTCAATCTCGGGGACATGCTGCGCGATCCAGGCCTCAAGGGCGCCGACGTCGATGGGGTGGCGGACGGGGCCGGCCATGGTGGTGCCAGCCTGGGTCGAGTCTTGCTTCACAAAGCCCATGTCAGTCAGTCGTTGCAGGGGGAGAGCAGGGTGAGTTTTGCCGCAGTTCTGCCGGGCGGGGGTTTTCCAAGAGTAGGGCCCAAGCTTCGGGTTGTTCGGGGCCAAGTCACGTGACTAGATTCTTCCCTAGTCATGGATTTGTACAGCCAAGTCCAGCCCGTCCTTTGCCCGACAAACATCTTTCCCACCCCTTCCCTTCCGGTAGCCTTCCCCTGGCCCTCTACATGACCCCACACGGGCCGAGCACGCGGGGCCACATGGCGACGACGACGCGCATCTCGTTGCGGTCGTACACGCCGCGCAGGTCGCAGGTCGGGCACGGCATCATACGCGGACTGCGCTCCAGCCGTGGCGCCGCCCGCCGCTTGATCGCGCCACCGGTGCCGGTGCCGAGGAAGCTGTCGCACGTGCTGAAGCCCTTGCCCGGCCCGCACGGCGCCGTGATGGCGGCCCAGCGGCACTGGCAGAGGGGGTGGGCGTAGACGACGTGCTGGCACATGGGGGACGTCGGGACTGAATGCGTTCAAGGGCTGATGTTGTTGTTGCTGTTGTTGATGTTGATGAATTTTGCTGTTGTTGTTGTTGTTGTTGTCGTCGCGGCTTTTGGCGACCCCTTCGTCCTCGGCTGCTGGATTATGGGAGACGTGGAGTTCGGGTATCGTTGGGTAGTGGATGTTTTGATATGAGAGAGAGAGAGAGAGAGAGAGAGAAAGAGAGAGAAAGAAATGCCGACGCCGAGGGAGGGGAGGTAAAAAAAAAAAAAAAAAAAAAAATTTGCGCAGAAAGCTAGCTGAAAAAAAAAAAAAGGTGCAGACGGGTGACAAACAGCAAGGCACGGGCTCTTACCCTCCCGTCGGTCCCGCCGCCGCCGTCCCCGCCGCCTCGCCCCCGTCGGTGGCCCTCTCCCTGGACAAGCTCGCGGCCACCCGCCCCAGCACCTCCTCCATCCGCGCCGCCACCTCTTCCAGCGCCTCCAGCCGCGCCGTGATGGCGCTCACCTCGTCGCTCTCGCTCAGCATGCCCTGCAGCTCGGCGCGCAGCTCGGGAAACGGCGCGATGCTGTCGCGCCGGCTGACGGCTCTGGTCTTCCCGGCCGTGCTCGCGCTGCTCAGTCCTGTCGAGACGGTCGGGCGCGCCACGGGTGGCGGCGGGGGGCCGTCGAGCTGCTGCTGCTGCTGCTGCTGCTGTGTCGGGTCTTCGCCGGCCCCGTTGGCGTGTCGCGGCGCAAACTGCCGCCGGATCAGGTGCGCCGTCAGGTCGTCGTCGGCGGCGATGGCGTCGAGGACCTCGTCGGGCGGGGCTATGTCGAAGACGGCCTCGAGGTCGCGGTGCACCGTGATGCGCCAGCGCTCCCAGAACCAGGGCCGGCGCGCGGCGGCCGTCGTCGTCGTCGTCGTCGTCGTCGTCGTCGTCGGCAGGCCGGCCTTGCGGCCGGCGGCGGCACCCGCGGGCCCCAGCAGGCGGCGCTCGTAGGCGGCGATGGCGAGCAGCAGCGGCAGGTTGAGGGCGCGGACGCTGGCGACGTGGATCTTGTGGAACCAGCGGGGCGAGACGGCCAGCTTGAGCGGGACGAGGAGCAGCAGGGCGAGCAGGTTGAGCGGCGGCGGATAGGCGAAGATGGCGTCGCTCTTGACGCCCTCGAGGGTGAGCACGGCGCGGCGAAAGTGGATCTCGGCCGTGGCGTTGGCCACGATGGTGCTGAACGTGTTGGACAGCATCGAGACCAGGATGGTCAGGAAGAGCGTGTTGCCGAGGAAGGCAAAGGTGATCATGAGCAGGGGGCCGAGGATCGGGTGGAACTCGGTCGAGCGGTGGATGCCGGTGCCGTCGAGGCCGAACCAGATGTAGATCATCCATTGGGCGACGGTCCTGCGTGGGTGCGTGCGTGTCAGCGTGTCCGCCATGTGGGTACGGGGGGCATGGCACATACAGAAAGGAGAAGCCATCCTTGTTGGCATCGCTCAGCCACACCAGAGACAAGAGAAAGCCAAAGAAGCACCTGCGCACGCAGGCAAGCGTCAGTCCACCATAAGTAGAGAGCACGAGAGCACGAGAGCAGGGCCGGATCGTCCGTCCTCACCACGCCGCCAGGACGGTCAGGAAGCCAAAGTCGGCCATCATGGACCGCAGACACACAAAGAGCAGGTTGTGCGACAGCAGGTTGAAGGCCAGGCGGGGGATCAGCACGGGCGCGCCCAGGGCCAGCACGTCGAGGGCCTGGCGTCCCGGCTCGGCGGCGGCGGTGCGCCAGCCGTGCAGGCGCAGGACCAGGTAGACGCAGTAGATGACGGCAAAGGTGACGTCCAAAAAGGCCCACAGGTTCTGCGTGTAGACGCGCCAGCCGTGCTCGAGCATGGTGGCGAACTGGTCCAGCACCCAGCCAAAGGCGAAGACGGCAAAGCACAGCTCGCGCGCCCCAAAGGCGGACGCGCCGGCCGGGTCGCCGCCGCCGCCGGCCATGAACAGCAGGTACAGGCCCAGCAGCACGGCGAACTGCACCACCTCGAGGAAGCTGCGCGTGCGCGGCACCACCAGGCGGTACTGGTCCAGCAGCGAGGCGGCGCCGCGCGGGTCGTACAGCCCAATCGGCTTCTGCTTGTACCGGTCCGGGATCAGGTCGAGCATGCTGCTGGGCGTGTAGACGACGCGGCCGACGTAGATGGCGTCGACGACGCGCGTGCAGGCGGTCGAGCCGAGGAACAGCTTGCTCTCGCTCAGGATGGCCACCTCGAGGGCCGGCAGCGTCCGGCTGTGGGCGGCCGAGACCCGGGCCTCGCGCCGCACCGCCGCCGGCGCGTTCTGGAAGGGCTCGAAGCCGGCCACCAGGATGTGGGCCAGCACGAGCAGGCCGCCGTCGGGGCCGCCCTCGTTGTCCTCGGCGAAGCGGCGGAGGATGCGCGTGGCCACCAGCTCGCACAGGGCGGCGCGCGTGAAGCTGACGTTCTGCCGGTTGGGCCGGTGCGCCTGCTCGGCGAGGAAGCGCGCCCGGTTGACGAGCAGGCAGTAGACGATGGAGATGTCGTCGAGCTCGTACAGCTGGTCGACGAGCGGCCGCGTCACCGAGATGTTGATGCGCACGTCGCGCAGCTGCTCCAGGCTGAGGTAGTCCTCGACGATGGAGCTGACGTCGCGCCGGATCCGGTGGATGTTGGTGTAGACGGGCAGCCGCGAGTGCCGATTGGCCGTGTTGGCCGCGCAGCTGAACACGGGCGCGCCGTCCAAGTCGTGCGTGAACGTCGTTCGCCGCCCGGGGAGCAGCGGCCGGCGCTCATGGCCATCCTGGCTGCGGAGCCGGCGCCGGGGGGGCGGGGGGGGCCTGGGGCGGTCCGTCATGGTCGAGAGGGATGAAGACGAGGGGGAGGAAAGCTGACTCGGGTCGCGGTCGCGATGCCATCATCACGCTAGTCATCACGCTAGGTAGTCTAGCGCGTCGCCGGTGTGGAGCCCCGCCCTCCGCCCGGCCGAGCCCCGCTCCGCTCCGCAAGTGGGGAGGAGGGGCTCACCGCCTTGACAATCTCAGGAGACCAGCCGACACCAGAACAGGCCAGATGGCCCCCCTCGCCGGCATCCGCCACCGCACCCCCAGCCTCACCATGCCCAAGCCCGCGCTCATCCTCGACTTTGACGGCACCATCACCCGCGCCGACACCCTCTCCACCCTCGCCGCCGCCCTCCTCGCCGCCCGCCGCTCCCCTCCTCCCCCCTCCGCTTCCCCCTGGCCCGCGCTCACAGCCGCCTACCTCGCCGCCCGTGCCGCCGCCCCCGGGTCCCCCCCGGCGCAGCGCACCACCCTCGCCGCCGAGCTGGCCTTCCAGGCGAGCCTGCGGCCCGTCGAGCTGGCGAGCGTGGCGCGCGTCGAGGCCAGCGGCGTGCTGGCGGGCCCGGGCGACGCGGCGCTGCGGGCCCTGGGGCGGGCGGCCGTGGCGGACGGGCGCGTTTGCGTCCGGGACGGGTTCGGGGCGCTTGTGCGGGCGGTGACGAGCGGGGGGTGGTGGGTTGCCGTGGTCAGTGTGAATTTTTCGGGCGCGTGGATCCGGGGCGTGGTTGGATCGGCGATCGCGGAGGGCACGGCGGTACCGAGGCTTTGTGCGAATCGGATCGTCGAGGCCAAGCTGAGAGGGCCGCTGGAGGGGGACGGAGGCCTGGGCGCAGGGGAGAGGCTGTTGCTGACGGCGGACGATAAGGCCTGGGCCATGGCGAGGTTGCTGGCCCTGGGCGAGGCCGAGGCCGAGGCCGAGGGCAAGAGGGGCGACAGCGGGCCTGGAGCCGGAGAGGGTACCGAGGCTCGCGGCATGTGTGTCTACGTCGGCGACTCGACCACGGACCTCGAGTGCTTGTTGACGGCAAACAAGGGCATCGCGATGGCGCAGGGCGAAGACCAGGGCGGGCTGATGCAGACGCTGAGGCGCATCGGCCTGCAGGTGCCGCACGTGAGCGAGTGCGAGGGGCAGTCCCGCCTGGCGTGGGCCAGAGACTTTACCGAGATCCTGCAGAGCGGACTGCTGGACCGCTGGCGGGCCGAGTGGACGGCGAGATAAGATGCAGCTTCTGGGGTATCATTCTGATGCTGCCTATTTTGGTTCCATGCCACAATTCGGATCCATATACATAGCATTGTCGCCCACCTTCCCAACGCCTTCATCCGCGAGACCGCCACACCGAAGATGCATACATTCCTCCTCACAGCACATCCTCCATCTTCATGTCCTCCTCCTCCTCCTCCTCCTCGCCCGCCGGGTCCGGGGCCACGGCCGGGGCGGCGCTGTCGCCCGAGGCGGCCGTCAGCCCGCGCGCCGAGAGGACCGTCTGGCGGTACTCGGGCTTGAGCGACCAGTGGTTGGCGAAGCGGCCGCTGCGGTGCAGCACAGCGATGCCGTCGAGCGTCTCGCGGATAAAGGCCTCGGGCTGCGGGATGCGCGAGCGCAGCGCCTTGAGCGACCAGTAGTTGAATTCGGTGAAGCACTTGGCGATCTGGTCCAGCAGCTCGCTCGCCGACCAGCGCGTCGTCTTGTTCTCCATCTTCTTGGCCTTGGACACGGGCTTCTCGCCCGTCTTGATGAAGCTGGCAAAGTGGCGGTCGTCCAGCACGCCGTTGGGAGGCAGGCCCTGCATCAGCGTGATGCCCGTCTTGGGCTTGTGCGCGTCAAAGGCGCGCATCGTGAGGATGTGCGACGTCTCCGCGTTGTCCACGGGCGTGCACGAGAGCTCATGCTTGATCCTGCCGACAATCTTGGTCTTCTTGGGAATCGCCCGCCGGCCGCTGTACACCTTCTTGACGCGCTGCCCGCCGGCCGCCTGCTGCTCGGCCGCCTTCTTCTGCACCTGCTTGCGCAGCAGGTAGCTCGGGATGCCCTGGGCCAGGGCGGCCTCGCGCTCCTTGTTCTTGGCCGCGAAGCTGGGCAGGTCCTGCTCGCTGAAGACGAAGGCGTTGCGCACGTCGCGGTCGGTGATGTCGAGGTTGTACTCGCGCGGCAGGGCCTGGTGCGCGGCCAGGTCGGCGCGCAGCAGCAGCTGCAGCGTGTCCTTGGGCCGCCCCCGCGCGTCCACGGCGCGCCACTGCCGGATGCGGCCCAGCTCGATCTCGCCGTCGTCTTCGAGCGTGTCCCACGCCTGCCACACGTAGGCCGGGATGCGCGTCAGGTACATGCTGCCGAACGGGTCGCCGGGGATCTGGTGGTCGTAGAACTCGACGTCGCCCGCGTCTTCCAAGTCGTCGTCCTCCATCGGCGAGGCCACCCCGTCTTCGTGCTTGACCGCCGGTTCCGCCATGGTCTGCCGTTCTCTGTGTGCTGTCGTCGGGACGATTCGATGGGGAGGTGTGTGTGTGTGTGGGTGTTGACGAAAGCAGAGAGTAGCGAGAGGAGGGCGTACGACGTGGGAAGGGAACAAAGCTGTCTCGCATGCCAAGGCTTGCGTGAGTAAGCAGGACCCACTCCAGACCCACACCCTCCATAGTACGTACACCTTCATTTACCCATCGTGACTAGGGTGTGTGACCATTCTTGCCTCGCTCTTTTGCCCCGCAAAACCTTCTTTCTCTTTTTTTTTTTTCCCGACACAACTTTCGTAACTTGCTGAGTCTCCTTCCCGCACAACATCGCATCGCAATCACCGTCTCTGCCGAGCCATTTCGTAGAGGTACAGGGGGCACAGCTACAGAGTACCACAACGTGCAGCAGTGCTTTTTTTCTGCATCTCCTAGCATTATTTCCGTCTGCAGTCTCGGGCGCCGCACAGGGACTGTGAGAGAGGAAGTTGAACTTACCCTCTCATCACGACAGCAGCAGCACCCACCCAGCATGCAGACGGACGAGGAGCTCAAGGCGCGCATCAGCATGCTGGCCAGCAAGATCAACCGGCGCAAAACCGAACAGCTAGGCCACCACCCGCCCGGCCGAGGGGCCCAGGACTACTACCACTATGCCCCCTACCACCGCATGTCCGTGGCCCATTCGCCCAGAAACAACGTGTGGACAGCCCCGAGACAGGGACAGCAGCAGCAGAAGCCGGCCGCCAGCCACGGACACGCGCCGTATCATGCCCACCGTCAGCTGATCAACAACGCCACCGGTCGACGTCAGAACCACCATAACAACAACAACAACAACAACAGCAGCAGCAGCAGCAGCAGCAGCAGCAAACACGCCGTGGATGCGCACCGCGAGCGGTTCAAGGTCTTGAAACACTTGGCAAACGGCGGTGGACGCGTGGGTGCTAACGGCCAGGGCGCGGGGACCGCCTACGAGCTGGTCATCGATGATATGCACTTTCGCGTCGCCAAGAACGGCAGCAAGCTCGTCAAGATGGCAGGTCCGTCGCTCCCTCCCCTCCTCCATCTTTCCGTCGCTGTCGCTGTCGCCGTCGCCGTCGCCGTCCCAGGGCCTCGAGCTGCTCACCTTACCCAACCGCAGGCGACGACGACCACCCGGCCACGGCCACGCCCAAGATTGCCTTTGTCGGCGGCGTCAAGTTCTACCGCAGCAAGCGTGGGAACCTGTACCGCCACGGCGTCGTCAAGGCCCAGCGGTATGTCGATCCGACCGCGCGCCGCCGGCCTCTGACTCTGGAACTTGTTGCTAGGCGCTCGGCCCCCGTGACCAAGGTCAACGTGCCCTGTTCGACCTTTTCGACGACTGGTAACTCCCATGCTCGAACGCAAACTCCCGAGGGCCTCGTCCCATTGAACCCGGAGTCGGTAAGTCCCAGGGTGGCCCGCTAACGGCCGTCTAGGCTCTTGCCCGAAAGGGCCCGCCTGCCGCTTCCTGCACGACCCCGACAAGGTGGCCGTCTGCAAGACCTTCCTCCTCAAGGGCGACTGTCCCTGCGGGGAGAACTGCGACCTGTCGCACGACCTTACGGTCGAGCGGACGCCGCACTGCCTGCACTTTGCCAAGGACAGCTGCACCAAGGCGGACTGCAAGTATGCCCACGTCAAAGTGTCGCCGGCCGCGCCGCTGTGTGAGTCGTTTGGCCTCCGCGGCTACTGTGCCCAGGGGGCGGCGTGCCCGGCCCGCCACGTGCTCCATGAGTGCCCGTACTTCAGCAACACGGGCGTGTGTAAATTGCGGGACTGCAAGCTGCCGCACCGCGAGCGCGCCAGCGTGCTGCGCAAGAAAGAAAGCGCCGCCGACGGGGGGGACGCCGACATGGCCGACCTCTCCAGCGAGGACGGCGAGTCCATGGACGAGGACGACGTGGACTCGGACGAGGTCGACGAGTTTGTCGGCCCGGACGACACGTTGGACTTTGACCTTGCCGAGCAGCGCGACTATGTCGAGCTCTGATGCGTTGATGCATGATGCATGGCTACCTTACTGACCTCAGCTTGGCATAATTCTTTCTTCTTCTACTCTCTCCTAGCGAGTTGCTTTCGCTCCCAGGTGCCGACGGCACGCCACCGGTCCATAGGTTCTACAGCATCGCTACCTACCTACTCTACACTGTGCATCATGCCCAGCTTTGAGGGAAAAACAAGCGCCATGGACTTGGCCATCACGCGACGACGACATGGAGATGTCCACGATGATTCTACATAGGATCTTCATAGTTTGGGGGGGGGGGGGGAAGGGGAGCTGGAGAGAAACCGAAGAAGGAGAGAGGGGAGAGAAAGAAGAGAGAAGGAAGAGAAAGAGAAAAGGAAGAAAAGGAAGAGAAAGAGAGAGGGGGGGGAGAGACAACACGCGCGCAGGCCCTGCATCCGGCCGGGCTGGACACGCACGTGGCTGCCCACCAGGGGACAAGTCCAGGGCCTGCGTGGGTGCATCCCAGCCCGTAGAACAAGAAGAATCGAACGGCGCGCGCGACCGGAGAGGACAAGAAGATGGAGAGAGTGTGTGTAGGAGAAAGAGATTCCAGATACCTGATACCTGCCCCGTTTTGCGTCAACGGCGGATCCGTAGAGAGGAATGAGAAAGAAGAAGATGAATCGCGCTTGTACGTGTACGTAAAATGTATGGATTGCCGTTATTGACGACCTTGGATGGTGTTTGTTTATTCTTGGTAGCTGCTACTCCTGCCGCCCCAGTCCCTCTCCTATGCCCCCTGGACCTTGAATGTCCGGCCTGTCGCCGTCTTGCGCTCCTTGTCTTCGTTGTCCGGCCGGGCCCGTCGCAGCACTGTGGTCATGTCATACATGGCACCGTCAGTAGCGGCCCCTGCGCCCACGTGCCCGTAGTGTTACATGGATGTACGCACCTTGCAAAAAGTCGGCCGTCCGTCTCCGCATGCGCGAGTGGATGTACGCCTTGGAGGCCTTGATGTGGTAGTGGAAGTAGTCGCGGAACGTCTGGATGTGCGAGATGACCTCGGGCATGCGCTGCGGCGTCAGATGGCGCGGGAACAAGACTGCCGTGCCTTTACGTCAGCCTCAGGCGCGCCCACTCTCCATGGCTCGGCCCACGGCCATGCCCACGCACCAAAGGTCACGTAGCCGACCTCGGCGGTGCCGGAGCTGCGCACGCCCGGCACGCCCTGCAGCTCGAGCGGGGCGTCGTTCCGGAACAGCACCTGCGGGGCGTTCTGGATGGCGCGGCGGCGGGCGTCGACAAACTCCTGGATGAAGACCTTGCCGAAGACGCGGTCCGTCTCCTCGCGGAAGACGGTGCTGAAGATGACGGTGACGCGGTCGTGGCTGGCCTTGAGGTAGATGGCCTCCTCCTCGCGGTACTGCACGGCCTTGACGGCGCCGCCCTCGCGCACGCCCTGGGGCGCCTCCTCGGACGTGAAGCGCGCCGCCTCGGCCCGCAGCGCCTCGTGCTCGGCGTAGGCCTGCTCAAAGGGCGCCGCCATGGCGTTGCGCTTGAGCAGCGCCATCTTGAGCACGAGGGCGTCGCGCGCCGCCGCGTCGCCCGGCAGCGCGTCCAGGTCCACCTGCACGCTGAAGTCGTAGCCCGGCTCCGGCGGCGACACCACGTACGGGCCGTACTCGCGCCGGAGCACCGCCTCGGCCCCGTAGCGCACCAGGTCCTTGTAGCACCGGATCTGCAGCGAGAGGAGGATCTTGGTCTTGCTCTCGGGCGTCGAGATGTGGAACATGACCCCGTCGAAGTCGGACACCGTCTGGTCGATGGAGACGGGGGGAGCCCTTGAAACAGCCGCCGGGGCCGTGGTCAGCGTTGGGGAGGTGGGCTTGGGGAGGATTCAGATGACATACCCAGAGAATCTCTCCGTCAGAACCGCCTGGATCAGGACATTCTGGTAGTCTAGGAGAAGCATGGTGGTGGTGGTGGTGGTGGTGGTGGTGGTGGTCGTCGTCGTCGTCGTCTGTCACTCGACTTGGTTGTTCATGTTTGCCGCGCTGTGCTGTACAGCGGACTTCGTACCCACAGAGAGCTATCGCGATGCCTTGGGGCGTGCGTCACCTGACTTGCCCCGCCATCGGCCCTCGGTGGGATGAGCCGGCTTATCGCTTATCGCTTATCGCATGCAGATACGCAGGATCCACTCACTTATTTTTTTCCTCGGCTTCGCACCATGATCGAGAGTCACAGCCGCTCTTGAACATGGTCAAATCCTACTTGTACGTGCCATCCCATCTCCACCCCAATCCCCTACGGAAAGCCGTCTTCTGTCTCACCCCGCTGCAGTAAATACGAGCAGACCCAATCGTTTGGCGTCGTTGCCTCGGCCACCGCAAACCTCGTCTGGTCCTCGCGCGACAAGTCCACGACGACCTCCTCCTCCTCCTCCTCCTCCTCCTCCTCCTCCTCGGCGGGCCAGGCCGTCGTCGCCGCAAACGAACATGTTTTGGTCTGGGATGTCAAAACGGGAGAGCTCCTGGCCCGCTGGCGCGACGAGTCCGCCAAGGCACAGGTCACGGCCCTCGCCCAGAGCAAAGCCGACCCGGACGTCTTCGCCGTCGGCTACGAGGACGGCAGCATCCGGCTGTGGGACGCCAAGACGGCCACCGTCGTCGTCCGATTTACCGGCCACAGGTCGGCCGTCACGGTGCTGGCCTTTGACCGGGCCGGCGTGCGGCTGGCGAGCGGCGCGCGCGACACCGACTTGATCGTGTGGGATCTGGTCGCCGAGGTTGGCCAGTTCAAGCTGCGCGGCCACAAGGACCAGATCACGGGCCTGCGCTTCGTCGAGCCGGAGCCGGAAAACGGGGTGCCCGGCCTGATGTACGACGGCTTCCTGCTGACGACGGGCAAGGACGCGCTGATCAAGCTGTGGGATTTGTCGTCGCAGCACTGCATCGAGACGCACGTGGCCCAAACCAACGGCGAGTGCTGGGCCCTCGGCGTGTCCCCCGGCTGCGACGTGTGCGTCACGGCCGGCAACGACGGCGAGCTGAAGGTATGGGCGCTGGACACGGAAGGCCTGGCTTCGTCGGCTCAGCGCGTCGACGCGGACCTGGCCCCGACGGTGCCGTTCCTGCGCGACAGGGGCACACTGCACGGCCACGCCAAGGCCCGCACCATCGAGGTCGTCTTCCATCCGAAGAGCGACTACTTCGCCGTCCACGCCGTCGAGAGGTCGGTCGAGATATGGCGCGCGAGGACCGAGGCCGAGGTCAAGAAGGGCTTGGCGCGCAAGAAGAGGCGGCGAAGGGAGAAGAAGAAGTTGGCTGCCGAGGAGGACGACAAAGAGGAAGCGGTCGTCGACATGGCCGACGCCCAGGTCTCGGACTGGTTTGTTCCCTACGTCATCGTCAGGACGTCGGCCAAGGTGCGGTCGATAGACTGGGCCACGGCACACGGGAACAAGCAGCATCTGCAGCTGCTCGTGGGCGCGACCAACAACCTCGTCGAGCTGTACACCATATCCCGCCGCGGGCGGAGCAAGAAGACGGGCGCGGCCCAGGACGAACCGCCCGACTACCAACGAGCGCTGGCGGTGGAACTGCCGGGACACCGGACCGACGTCCGGGCCTTGTCCATCAGCTCCGACGACAGGATGCTCGCGTCGGCCGCCAACGGGTCGCTCAAGATATGGAACCTCCGGACGCAGACGTGCATCCGGACCTTGGAGTGCGGATATGCCCTGTGCTGCGCCTTTCTCCCCGGAGACAAGGTCGTCGTCGTCGGCACCCGGGAAGGGGAGCTCCAGGTCTTCGACGTCGCGTCCGCCGCCCTGCTGGAGACTGTCGAGGCGCACGACAAGAGCGCGATATGGTCCCTGCAGGTCAACCCAGACGGCCGGTCCGTCGTCACGGGCAGCGCAGACAAGACGGCCAGGTTCTGGGACTTCAAGGTGGTGCAGGAGCCGGTGCTCGGCACCGCGCGGACGACGTCACGCCTGCGCCTCGTGCCGTCGCGCGTGCTCAAGGTCGCCGACGACATCCTCAGCCTGCGCTTCTCCCCGTGCGGCAAGTACCTCGCCGCCGCCCTCCTCGACAGCACCGTCAAGGTCTTCTTCGCCGACAGCCTCAAGCTCTACCTCAACCTGTACGGCCACAAGCTGCCCGTGCTGAGCATGGACATCTCGTACGACAGCAAGCTCATGGTGACCAGCTCGGCCGACAAGAACGTGCGCATCTGGGGCCTCGACTTTGGCGACTGCCACCGGGCCCTGTTTGCGCACCAGGACAGCGTGCTGGCCGTGGCCTTTGTGCCGCACAACGCCGACGGCGCCGGCCACCACTTCTTCAGCGCCGGCAAGGACCGCGCCGTCAAGCTCTGGGACGCCGACCGCTTCGCCCTGGTCCAGCGCCTGGACGCCGACGGGCCCGGCCACCACGGCGAGGTGTGGGCCCTGGCCGTCGCGCGCTCGGGCCGCCTGCTCGTCAGCGCCGCCCACGACCGCAGCATCCGCGTGTGGCGCGAGACGGACGAGCCCCTCTTCCTCGAGGAGGAGCGCGAGCGCGAGCTCGAGGCCCTGTACGAGAGCACGCTCACGGCCGAGCTCGCGCGCGGCGAGGGCGAGGGCGAGGGCGAGAACGCGGCCGATGAGGTCGGCCCCGCGACCCGGCCGACGGCCGAGACGCTCACGGCGGGCGAGCGCATCGCCGAGGCGCTGGACCTGGGCCTCGCCGACCTCGCCGCCGTGCGCGCGTGGGAATCCGCGGCGGCGGCGGCACCGCCTGGCACCGCGCCGCCGGCGCCGCCGGCGCGCCACGCCGTCTTTGCCGCGCGCGGCGGCCTCTCGGCCGACGCCTACGTGCTCTCGACGCTGCAGGGCGTGCGCGCGGCGGCGCTGCGCGACGCGCTGCTGGTGCTGCCGTTCGCGGCCGTGCCGGGGCTGTTCGTCTTCCTGGCGCGCTTCGCCGCCCGCGCGCTCGACGTGCCGCTGACGTGCCGCGTGCTGTTCCTGGTGCTGCGGGCGCACCACGCCCGCGTCGTGGCCAGCGGGGCGCTGCGCGCGGGCCTGGAGGACGTGCGCCGCGGGCTGCGCGCCGCGCTGCGCCGCCGCAAGGACGAGATGGGGTTCAACCTGGCGGCGCTGCGGGTGGTGGCCGCCCAGGTGGAGGAGGAGGCGGGCGCGAGCGTGTTTGTGGATGGGGAGGACGGGGGGGGGAGGGTGGCGCCGAGGAAACGGGCGTTTGTGCAGGTCGCGTAGGGGTCCGTGGCCTCGTCGTCGGTCCTTCTCTACAGCTATGTACAAGCGCCGCGCGAACTCGCGAACGGCTCGCAGTACGACTTGTCCATGTCCATGTCTGTGTCCCGATTACGTCCATGTCCAGCCGAGCTGGTCCACCTCGTCTGCGGCGGCCATCTCGGCCCCCCATCTCGACGGCCGGCGAGGTCATGGTGTGAAGCTGACGAAGCGACGAAATCTACTTTCGGGACGGGACGCCTTCTATGAGGCTGTAAGAGGCTGGAGGAGGGTCGTGACACTGCGGGTTGCCTGTCGAGTTAGGGTCCGGGTTCGGGTTCGGGTTCGGGTTCGGGTTCGGGTTCGGTGGTCGGGTCGAGTCTCGGCGGGGGCCGCAGTGAGACTTGGGAGTCCTCTCTGCACCGCATCAGCACCAAGCCCCAGCCAGCCCAGCCAGCAACGAGTAGCAGACAGAGACAGATACCATGGGCCTCTTCAAGCGCAAGGATAAAGACGCCGACAGCACGTACATCCACGCGCCCGGCCGCGCCGCGCCCGCCTTCACCTTCGTCCGCAGCGACACCCACACGGCCGAAGTGATCCAGCCGCCCACGGCATCCGACGACTCGGACTCGGACGCCGCCGCCGCCGCCGCCTCTACCCGCCACAAGGCCTCGCGCCTCCACGTCTTCCCGCGCCGGGACCACAGCGGCAGCAGCAGCAGGAGCAGGAGCAGGAGCAGGAGCCGCAGCGCGTCCGTCTCGTCCACCGGCGCCCGGGACGACAAAGAGGGGGGCGGGGCGGCGCACAAGCTCTCCCACCGGCTCCTGCACCGCGGCCCCGCCAGCTCCGAGGCCGTGCCGCAGAATCTGCCCGAGATCGCGGCCATGCCCGAGCACGACGACGGCGGCGGTGGGGATGAACCCGGCGGCGGCGACGGCGCGAGGGAGCTGCAGTGGGAGCGGCGCGCGACCATCCTGGCCCAGACGAACGAGCGCCGCCGCAGTGCCAGCCGGAGTCGGCCCGGGTCCTCGGCCGCGGACGGGTCGGTCGATGGGCGACGGGGGACGGGCACGGCGCCGGTGTCTCCGCAGGCGATGGACGAGGACATCCAGGCGGCCATCCGGCTGCATGAGCAGGGCAGGCTGGAGCAGAGCACGGCCATGTTTGGACGGTTGGCGGATCCGAAGGGGGCGAACAACCCGCTGAGCCAGGTGCTGTACGGGCTGGCGTTGCGACACGGCTGGGGATGCACGCCCGACCCGGCGGGCGCCGTGAGCTTCCTCTCGGCGGCGGCGTCCAACGCGGCCTCGATCGAGACGCTGGCGCTGCAGGCTGGGCTGGAGAAGGGCGGGGCGGCCAAGGGCGAGCTGGTGCTGGCCATCTTCGAGCTGGCCAACTGCTTCCGCCACGGCTGGGGGTGTGCCGTCGACCCGGTGGCGGCGAAGCAGGTGCGTGTGGTTTTTTGGATGTGTCCAGGCCCGGCCAAGCTCATCAGAAGCAGTACTACGAAACGGCGGCCAACCTGGGCGACACGGGTATGTGACGACGGGGCGGGACGGGGGCAGTCAAGATTCATGCCCGACGACGACGACGACGACGACGATGCTGACCGTCTCGATGCTGCAGACGCCATGAACGAGGTCGCATGGTGCTACGAGCAGGGCTTCGGCACCAAGAAAGACAAGGTGAGGCGAACACCATTGTCAGCCTGCCAACGACGTCGACGTTGGGCAGCAACGATTTTCCTCGGTCCTTTTTTTTTTTTTTTTTTTTTTTTTTTTTTTTCTCCATGGTCGCATCATCACCCCCCCTGTACCCACGCTAACCGTCATCTGTCTCCCTCTCTCTTTCTGTGTGTGTCTCTCTCGGTTGCAGTTTGCCGCCGCCAAATACTACCGCCTTGCCGAGACCAACGGCAACAAGACACTTGGGAATTCATGGTACGTAGACCTTTTTTTCTTTCTTTCCCACCACGGATCCCCTCACCCCACCCCCTTTCGCTTTCCCACGGCACACCGGCTTAAGCAACCTTCAACCGCCGAAAAGCCGGGTCCGCCGGCTGCGGGGGAGTGGGTGGGGAATGGTAGTCAGCGGCGCTGACCTTTCGCCTCTTTTCCTTCCAGGATCTGGAAAGACAAGTACGACGCGGACAAGCGCAAGAAATGAGCGCAAGAAATGAACGGCGTCGGTAGATGGGGCCATGAATGCATCATCAGATCGGGACAGGGTGGATGGAACAGAGAGCACTTCACTCCGGTTACAGCCTCGGAGCCACGCGGACATGATCCATTCCGTCCGCGCCGACCCCCCGGGTTTCCCACCCCTGCAAGAGCGATGACAGCAGCTATGACGTGGTAAATACAAAGTGCATCGTATGTTTGCGTAGATGTTTCCTAGCTGTCCACAGTGCACACGTCAAGGCGGAAAAAAAAAATATGTGGAGAAAAAAAAGATGGGAACAAGACATCTCACACCAGGCCGATAAGAGCAGCAGCTACGTAAGCAGCGCCGCACGATAACGCGCACTGACCGCGCGTACATCCACTCTCCCCCGAGACGCGCCTGGCTTCCCCAGAATCTGCTGCGCCCGCGCCTGGCCCGTTCGACTCGACGAAGCTCGCCGATCCCCGAGACCACTAGCAGCATGTCGGGACGCAAGACGAGGCGGAAACCCGCCGCCGCCGAGGAGACGGCCAGCCACGGCAGCGCACAGGCAGCTCCGGCACCAACACCAACACCCGCCGCCGCCGCCGCCGCCGCCGCCGACGACGACGACAACAACAACACCGACGAGCCCTCGCGGGAGAACATCTTTCTCTTCGTCCCCAACGTGATCGGTGCGTGGGGCCCAACACGCCTCGTGCCCCCCTCCCGCGCGTGCCAGACCCCCGCCGCTGACTTCGTGTTTTCCCGCCCACGCAAAGGCTACACGCGCATCGTCCTCGCCGTCGCCTCCCTCTACTACATGCCGCTGCACCCGCGCACGTGCACGCTGCTCTACAGCGTGTCGTGCCTGCTGGACGCGCTCGACGGCTACGCGGCGCGCCTGTTCGCGCAGGCCACCCGCTTCGGCGCCGTGCTCGACATGGTCACGGACCGGTGCACGACCACGTGCCTGCTCGTCTTCCTCTCGACCGCCTTCCCGCGCTGGATCATGGCCCTGCAGGGCCTCGTCGCCCTCGACCTGGCCAGCCACTACACCCACATGTACGCCACCCTGGCCCTGGGCGGGCCCGCCCGCAGCCACAAGCACGTCGACCGCGGCCGCAGCCGGCTGCTCAACCTGTACTACTCGCGCCGCGCCGTGCTCTTCGCCCTGTGCGCCCTCAACGAGGCCTTCTTCCTGGCCCTGTACCTGCTGTCCTTCTCCAGCCCGCTGCTGGCCCCGGCCCTGCTGCAGCACATGGCCGACAGCGACTCGGCCGCCGTGCGCACGGGCGGCCAGGTCAGCTCCAAGCTGCTGGGGCAGATCTTCACGAACCCCTACAGCGCCGGCGCCCTGGAGCTGGCCCGCGCCAACAAGATCGACTCCACCGGGCCCTGGATCGTCGCGGCCGTCAGCCTGCCCGGCATGCTGCTGAAGCAGATCATCAACCTGGTGCAGCTCGTCAAGGCGTGCCGCTGGCTGGCCGAGGGGGACGTCGAGGCCCGCCGCGCCCAGGGCCTGCTGCTGCCGCGCGCGCACAAGGCCAAGGCCGCTTGAGGGGTGAGAGTCAAGGTGTCGGGGTCGGCAGCGAGGCAGGCAGCCAGGCAGCCAGGCCAGCACGGGAAAGGCAAGCGCACACAGACAACATCGCATGGGCGAGCATCCTTCTGTTGATAAACCCCCCCTGGACGCCGTCATGTTATATAGATGCATGCATCGTAT
This sequence comes from Phyllachora maydis, assembly GCA_029339225.1. Lineage (NCBI taxonomy): Eukaryota > Fungi > Ascomycota > Sordariomycetes > Phyllachorales > Phyllachoraceae > Phyllachora > Phyllachora maydis. The sequence goes on from JAQQPM010000004.1 coordinate 5,906,689, forward strand.
CTTCCCCCCCCCTTGGGCCTGGGTAGGTGACAGGAGAGAAACCTGGCACCTCCAGGCATGTGTGTGTAACCCGCTCCGCTCCATCCACACGCTGGGAAGGAAAAAGAAAGGTCATGGAAAGAACACGCACGCTCGCTGGCTGGCAAGGGAGAACACGACACGACACGGCACCACACGACACGGTCAATGGGCACAAGGGACAAGGGACAAAAAAAACAGGCAAAAAAGCACAAGGAGCAGAATCGTCATCCCCAGGCCGCGAGGCCGGCATGGTACTAATGGGTCAATCCCCCCCCCTTCCCCGTCATTGCTGACATGTTGATGGTAGATCGTGGGCATGGCACAGTGGACATAGACGGCCGCCGCCCACGAAGAGAGAGAGAGAGAGAGAGAGAGAAAGAGAGAGAGAGAGACAAAAAAAAAGAAAAAAGAAAAGCCGCTGACAAAAGTAGGCGGGCAGGCTGGCGGGGATTTGTGGCTGTCGTGAGACGCGGGAACAGATGAATGCTGGTCTCTCTCTCTCTCTCTTTCTGTGTGTGTGTGTGTGTGTTGATGACAAGACAAGCGGTGCGGCCGAGGATATGTTGTGCGCAAACACCAGGGCAAGACAGATAGAAACAAAAAGACAGCGAGTAGGAGAGAGTTTCATGCTTCTCGTTTCGTGCGGGCGTTAGGTATCTGGCGTTTCGTGGATTTTCTTCATCGAGGTCGTTTCCCGGTCGTGTCTCTGTCGTGGCGCCGTGCATGTTTTGCTTCTCCTGCCGTGATGCTGCGTGTCGGCTGAAGTCGTATCGTCGTAAACAGAACCCTCCTCCTTCACTCATGTCTCGTCTCACCCACTTACTCCCCCCCTCCCCCCAACCCCTTCCCTCCACCACCACCACCACCACCCGCACTTTCCGCCACCATCCGCGCAAACGTCCTCACCACATCCCCTGGAATCTGATCCCACAGCAGCGACCTTGTGTACACCTCAGCCGCCGACTCGGTCGCCTCCCCCGCGCCCACGCCCACGCCCACGCCCTTCCCGCCGCCTCCGCCACTAACCTGCATCCCCGCCAGCGCCTCGGCCAAGTTCCTCCGCCCCCGACTCGTCGTCGCCGGCGTCGCCCTCGCCGACGGCGCCGCGTCCACAACCCCGCTATACTGCGCCGCCGACAGCCCAAACAGCTGCTCGTGGGCCTGGCGCTCCGACGGCCGGGTCAGCGCGTCGGCCATCTGGCCCAGGACGGACGCGCCCTGCGCCTCGTCGCCAGACCAGAGCCCCGAAGAGGACGGCGCGAGCGACGGTGCGGCGGAAGAGGAGGAGGAGGAGGAGGAGGAGGAGGAGGAGAAAACGGAGGACGCGGCGGCACAGTTGTGCTCCTGCAGCACGTTCTCGAGCAGTGTGGCCGAGGCGGCGCGCACAGCGTCGGGGACGCGCAGAGGCATCCGCGGCGGGGTGTGCCGGCTGAGGACGAAGGCGCCGACGAGGAACAACATGAAGAGCAGGCCGCCTTGTTGCTGTTGCTGCTGCGGTTGCGCTTGTTGTTGCGGTTGGGCTTGTTTGTCGGGGTCGGCGGCCTGATCCGAGCATGGCTTCTTCGCGGGTGGTGGATGCTCCTGCTTGATGATGCCCTGCTGTTGCTGCTGCTGCTGCTGCTGCTGCTGCTGCTGCTGCGACGGCGTCGGTGCCGACTCGCCCAGCGCGTCCGAGGCAAAGGTCCCAAACGACAGGTCGGGCGTGTCCCACGACGCGTCCATTTCGAGATCGAGAAACCCGCCGGCGCCGAAGGCACTGCCGGGCGGGCCCATACCGACGACATGCTGCTGCCGGTTCCCGGCCGCCGCCTCGAGCGCCTGCACGTGCGTCGTCAGCACGTTGATCTTCTTGCGCAGCGCGCCCGTCTCGATGGTGTGGCGGCTGATCAAGTCGCCCTTTTGCTGCTCGAGGTCGTGCACGTAGGCCTCGTAGCCCTGTTTCTCGCGCAGCAGCACCTCCATGTCGCGCTGCAGCTGCGCCATCTCGTCCTGCATGCCCGTCAGCGCCTCCGTGTACTGCTTCTTCTCGTCCTCGAGCCGCTCCGTGTGCAGCCGCTTGCGCTGGCGCGAGTCGAGCCTGAACAGCATGCCCACGCCGAGGGGCGCGTTAGTAAGGGCATGTGTGTGTGTGTGTGTGTGTGTGTGTCGTCTGTCTCTCCCTCACGGATTGGAGGGGAAGAAGGTTGGGGGAAAAAAACACTCACGCGGCCTGCCGGTTGCGCAACAGCCGCTTCTGCTGCTTCAGCTCCTTGGTCTCCTGCTCGTCCGTCGACTGCGCAATCAGCATGTCGATGTTGCTCAGCGTGCGCTCGGGCGGTATGTCGAAGCGCGCGTTCTTCTTGCGGATGCCGTCGCCGCGCCGCAGCTCGTTGTGCGACCGCAGCAAGCCCCCAGGGCTGCCTGGCCGTCCCCCGCCCACGCCCGCCTTGCCGTTTCCGTTGCCGTTGCCGTGCCTCGCCGCCATGTGGCTCTTGAGGCTGCCGAGGTGGTCCTGGCCGCCCTGGCCCGACCCCATCCACTCCTTCTGCAGCGGCGACGGCGGCATCGACGTCGTCCCGCCGCCGAGGTTCTGGAAGAGCGGCACCTGGTTGCTCGGGTTGCTGAAGGGCGTCGCGGCGCCCGCGGCCGGCCCCGACCGCGGTGGCGGGAAGAGGGGCATGGCGGCGTCAAAGTCTCCCGGCGGCATCGCGTCAAAGGCCGGCATGGGCGTCGCCGCGCCCGAGTGGCTGCCCAGACCCCAGGCGGCTCCGGTGCCGTGAAACGGCCCCGGCACGGACACGACGGGCTGCAGGAACGGGTTGGTGTTGTGCTGGTCGAGGAAGGGGTTGTTGGACGGCACGGCTTGCAGGTCGACGGCCACGGCCGCCTGCTGGTGGTGCTGGTGGTGCTGATGGTGCTGATGGTGCTGCTGGTGCTGGTGCTGTTGTTGGTGCCAGTCGGACTCGGTCTTGGGCGAAAACAGCGTCGCCGACACGACGAACGAGTCGCGCCGGCTGTCGGCCATGGGCGGCGACATCTCGAGTCCGGAGTCGAGCGCGGTCTGGTCGAGCAGGCTGCTGCCGTCGGCGTCCAGCAGGCCGCCACTCGGGTTGTCGACGACGTCGTCGCGGAAGTACTTTTGCGCCTGGGCCGTGTCGACGGTTAACGGGGTGCGGTAGAAGGGCTGCAGCGAGTAGGTCGAGGCCATGGTCGCAGCTGCGTGTGAAGATGATATGTGCATGGAACAAAGTGATAATCAGACGGCGCGAGCCTCTGTCGTGAAAGTGGCCCGTGTTAGTCGGTAGCCCGAACCGAACGGGCCCGGGGACTCGCTGCTCGTGGCGGTGAAGGGGGTGGGGGGGGGGGGGGGGGAAGGGCCTGTCTCTCTCTCTCTCTTTTTTTTTTTTTTTTCTTCTTTCTTTTTTTCCCGTGGACAGCAGCAGCAGCAGCAGCAGCAGCAGCAGCAGCAGCCTGCCTTTATTGTGGGGAGGATGCGTGTGGCCTGCACTGTTCTCCACGCGCCGTTGAGGATATCACGAAGACGCGAACGGAGTCGGGCAGAGAGAGAGAGAGGGTGAGTGTGTGTGTGTGAGAGACAAGTTCTGCCAGTCGACTTCGACTTGCTTGTTGTGTGCGGCGACGCCGGTTCTCTTGTGCTACGGTTGCGCAACAGGGACAGGGAAATTTCGTGAAACACGGCAAGGGAAGAGAGAGGCGAGGGAAATCGATACAAGCGAGACGCGGACGGATGGGGAAGCGGGGATTATGGAGAGGACGTCGGGATAGGGCAGGTCGACCAGGGGGACGAGAGGAGTGGAGGGAGGGGGAGGGGGGGAGGGGGGAGGGGGGAGGGGGGAGGGAGGGAGACCGGAGAAGAGCAGCAGCAGGATAGACGGAGCCGGAGATGATAGATATAAAAATACATATACGAAAAGCCAGGAGAGAGTGTGTACAGGAGAGTCACGGCCGGGGAAACGGTCGTGTCACTACTCACAGCGTCTGTAGGTTGGGTCGCACCACACTCCCGTCGCGAATGAGGGGTATATAGGATGATGGGGGGGGGGGGGGTGTCCGAGGCAAATATAAGTCGACGGGTCTATGTTGGCAGGTGGAGAGGAAGAGAGGGGGAGACAGAGGGTGAGAGGGAGAGGAAAGAAAAGAGAGAGAAAGAGAGGAGAGAGAAAGAGAGGAGAGAGGAGAGAGGAAAGAAAGAGAGGAAAGAAAGAGAGGAAAGAAAGAGAGGAAAGAAAGAGAGGAAACTACCGTACCTAGTATCCTAGAGCCATGTCGCCATGTCGCCATGTCGCCCAGTCGATGTTGCAGCTTCATTGTGTGCGAATCTTGCATGCCGGTCGCGCGATGCAGGAAAGCCATTCGACCAGACAGCTCGCCTCGTACGGGGGCACAGCATGATGGAGAGATGGCCCTGGCGACCCTGGCCGGGGGGAGGGGGGCAAAACGGCGCTTTTTCAGTGGCCGGCGAGGGCAGAGGAGACTTGCCGTGATAGTGTCTGGGTGTGCGCCCTGTGGTTTGTGTGGTGGCACAGAACAGGTGCCACAGAGGCTGGAGAGGGGGGCCCGAGTTCTCTCTCTCTTTCTCTCCCTCTCTCTCTCTCTCTCCCTCTCTTTCTTGCTCTCTCTCTCTCTCTCTCTCTCTCTCTCTCTCTCTCTCTCTCTCTCTCTCTCTGCCTGAAAACAAGGTGGGGAGAGGACGGGAAGGGGGGGGGGGGGGGGGGGGGGGGGGGGGGGGTGTGCGGGTGCGGATGCAGTGCAGTGCGGTGCGGTGCGGTGCGGGTGCGGGTCGGGCAGAAACGGCCTCTGGCGGGCGACTCGAGGAATTGCTACCCAACGCGTCCAGTGACCGCTGCGAGTCCTATCGCAGGTTCGCACCGTCTTGATGGCGATGCCCGATCCCCGAGGCCCGATGAGGCGGTGAAAAAGAAATTTGAAAAAAAAAAAAAAAAAAAAAAAGCGGAACCCGACGGCCGACTTCCAGTCAGAACCGGAGCAGCAAGTCACATGACAGTCTCCACCGTGGATTTTCCGGATCGTGTCACCGCCGGGTTTCCATTGGATCCGAGCCAGCAAAAGTGGAACGACGGCTCCACGGCGGGCGCGGCCCAAAAAAAGAAAAAACCCCGGGAAAAAGGCAAAAGAAAAAAAAAAGAGTGCCTTCTCCCCATCGCGCGCCCGCGCGTATATGCTCCCCCCACGCAGACGGCCGGCGGTGTGTTTCTGTTTGACGTCCAGACGTGTCCAGTCGACCGGCGTACCTGCGTCTGACGGACGCGCGCGCGTCCTCTGACCGTTCTTTCGGATAGGCCCTGCAGCATCCCGATGGCTCGAACGCGGCGGCGGCGCCAGGGGTCGGCCGTTTGCGTGTCTTGGCACCGCGGCGGCCCTTGCTGAGGCGCCGGTTGGGGCCCCCTCGACGGCCTGGTCTATTGTCGGCCTATCAAAGTCCCTGGCGAGACGGCGAGCATGACTCGGAAGCGAGCTGCTCCCTCGGTAGGTACGAATAGAGACTGCTTGGCCCTCTGCCGCTCTGCCCGAGACTCTCCTGTTGTTGGGCCAACGTCTTATACGAGACCTGCCATCTACCATCCCACGCCCACTCCTCCCTCGCACGTCTTCTTCATTCTTCCGTCCTCCTCCTTTCGGCGGTGAAGACAAGGCCCCGGTCCCTGCCCGCCCCAAAGCCCTCTTTCCTCGCTCCCTCAGGCCGAGACATCAATTACCCCCTCCCTCCGGACCGCCGCCAACCACGCCGTCCACCTCGCTACCACGCCCCCGTGTGCGTCCGCCAGCCCGGGCGCCCCGGCCGGGTGGGTCCGGGTGAGTCCGGGTCCGGGTCCGGGTCCGCTTGTGCCCCAGGTAGACGAACGGACGGGCGGGGAGAAAAGTCCTCGGCCGTCCTGCGCCAAGCCGCCGGTGGTGTGTGACAGCGGCCGTAGCACACCACAGCAGGCGGTATTAGGTTGCTTGCCTTGCTTGCCTTGCTCGGTCGCCTGCTGTGTCCTGGCCGGGCCGGCCGTCGGGTAGACTGGTGTCCGCGCGGGTGATGGCAGGGAAATCTCGCCTGGCTGTGTGACCAGGGTCCACGCGTGCTGAGTGCAGCAGTCGGTTGTTCTGGCGAGGGCCGGTGCGACAGCCAGGCAGTTGCCATGGACCGGTAGTGCACATCATTTTCTCTTGTTCCAAGAAAAGCCATGGACTGGTTACGCGACGCCCGGGTCAAAGCCGAACCGACGCCGACGCCCGGCGCCGACGCCGGCGAGCGCCTGTACGTGCGGACGGTGGCGCGGGCGGGGAGATCCGCGAGACGATGGCGCGGCTGCTTGAAGAAGCTGCATTCGCCAGATCGACTTTTCCGCCCTTCCCCTTCCCCTGCCCCTGCCCCTACCTCGCCCGCCCAAGCCAGCACCACAGACAAGACAAGACGTGCACACCCACACAAACTCTCTCACACACACACGCGTGTAGCCCACTGGCCCGGGGCCGAAAAATCCCCGGCCCGGCGGGCGGGCGGCCGGACGGCCGGACCACAGGGCGACACCAGTGGCGACACCACCGGCAGGACTGTACCCAGGATGAGGGTGTACAGAGAGAAAGGGGCCTGTGTCCACGTAACTCACTCGCTACCTCTACCTCTACCCTCCCCGTATTTCCCCCCGGCCCACTGTAGCCAACGTACCCCAGTGACCACGGCCGACCATCGCATTCTCCGCCGGTTTATCCCTCGATCGAGCAAGCGCAAGTCCCATCCCCAAGAACATGCGTCGCACAGTCAGTCAGTCAATCAGTACCATCTGCGGCCGTAACCACACCGCGGACACCACAACCAGGGTCCCCCTCACCCCCCCTTCTCCCCCTTCCTCTTCTTCTCCGCAGCTCGTGCGCCCCTTGTGTCGCGTCCACCCCCCGTCGAGGCAACACACGCACCGTCACGGCGTCGTAACATCGCACTCGCACAGGCGCCACCCTGTGCGCACATCGACGGGCGGCACTCGCAGCGCCGCGAGGTTGCAGAGTCTTGTCTCAGTCCGGGGTGCGCGGACCTTGCAAGTAAGCTTGTTTCCTCTTCAGCTTGGGGCAGAGACGGGCGTGATTGTCGTCGCCCGAGACATGGCCACACGTGCTTCCTGCGGCTGAAAACCGAGGTTGTGGACGGATATGGCGCGCGTGCGATCAAGAGCCAAAGTCCCAGAGGCGGACCAGGAGGCTGTCCTTGTCGTCGGTCCCCGGCTCGGCCGACGTAAAGATCCTCTTGGGAATCATGTACTCGACGACAGGGGCCTTTTTGACCTCCTTGGCCATCTCGGCCTCGATAAGCTGCAACACCCTGGTGAGCCCCGACCGACGCCAGACTCGTGTAGAAAAAGAAAAAGAAGAAGAGGAAAAAGAAAAAGAAATACTCACACTGCCATACGAGTGGTCCAAAAAGTCGTCCAAATTGTAAAACTCCTTGGTAAACTGCTCCGACACAATCTTGGCCACCGTCGCCACGTTCGGGTGGTAATGCGCCTGCAGCTGCACCACCTCCCAGATGCAGCTGTCAATGGCCCGCGTCTCCATGGGGTCTTCCTCGTCCGGGCGGAACGGGTCCTCCAGGCCGGCCTCCAGCCGCGCCCTTTCCTCGGGCGTCCGCGGCACCCGGTGCATCATAAAGGTCGTCAGCGGGTGCTTGCGGAACATGTTGTAGCACCACGGCACCACGGCGACGATGGCGGCCGGGGGCGCGTGCAGCGCCAGGCGCACGAGGCGCTTCAGGAAGCTGGCGACCAAGGCGGCCGGCAGGTGCGACGACGCGAGGAAGGTGTCGAGCAGGCGGAAAAAGCGGGCCCGGTGCTTGGAGTGCAGCATGTCGGCGTCGAGAAGGGAGTAGAGCTTGCGGTAGAAGAGCGGGTAGTCGAGGTTGCGCTCCCTGATGAGGTAGAAGACGCCCGAGAGGGCGAGGAGCGACGTCGAGCCGCCGGCGTTGTAGCAGTCGGTCAGAAAGTCCATCAGCAGCTCGGGCTTGGTGAACCACGGGGCGATCGACTCGGCCATCATGCCGAGCACGCGTTTCTTCTGCGCCTTGGTCAGGCCCAGGCGGAGCAGCCCCAGCCAGGCCTCTTGCGCTTGCTTTTTGTGCTGGAACAGGGAGTAGAGGGCATGCTTCTTCTGCTTCGGCGGCTCGATGAAGAAGCTTTCCAGCTCCTCCGGCTTGCTGGGTACGTCGTCGACCGACACCAGCATGTCGAAGGCGTTGCTGAAGATATGCTCATCCATCGAATCATGGCTCATAGTGCCGAGCATGTCTCTGCCGGGCGTCAGCAGAGGATGCACGCACGGGGGAGCAGGGACAAGCTGACGAACCGGAGCGCTCCCAAGGTGAAGAAGCGGACATCGTCGTACTCCAACACGTATTTCTCCGTAAACTCCCCGCGAACGCTGTCGTCGACGCTCGCATCCACAATCGCGCCAACCATGCCGGCGAAGAAGGCCCGCGGAAAGGTGTATTCGTCCTTTTCCTCCAGATGCTCGGCCTCGGCCTTGAGGATCCGCATGGCCAGAGTCAAGACCGTCAAGGCTGCTTCCTCCCGCCGAAGCATGGGGATCAGGGCTTCCTTGTAGTCTGCCAGCCTCTTCCGCAGCCAGCGCACCACGACCAGTTCCTTCTCCGTCAGCTCCTTCCTCTTGACCAGTTTCCCCGTGGCCAGCAACCGGATGAAGACACGGCACAGCGACACGGCGGCCACGACGGACAGCTGAGCATCCTTTTGATGGTCTCCCAGCAGGCCGAGCAGCGCGGCGATGTTGTTGTAGTGCTTCTTGGAGTCGAGGATCTTGTTCTCGAGAAGGAGGATGCGGGACTGTTCATCCTCGCTGTCGCCCTGGCTTGAGTCGTCCTCGTCGCTGGTCCCTGCCTTTGTGCGCTTCTTTGCCGGCTCGTGCTTCGTCTCTCGTTTCCTCTTGGCCGGCTTTGCCGCTGTCGCGGCCATGTTGACGGTCGAGTAATGCTGCCGCCTGCAGATGGAAAAGTCTTTTCCGACTCCCGCGAACCGCGATCGAAGACGCAACTTTCGAGTGGAGCCTGGCAATTCGACGACCCGCACACCTGACCTACCACGTGACAAGGCCGAGCGCCCCCAGCGGCCAGCCGGTCTAGCCCGACAAAGCCCAAGGAAAATAAAAGCTCAACCGAGGATTCCAGCCTTCGCAACGTCAAAGCAGACTACACAACCATCTCCTCTAACGACAGCCAACCATGGCGTCCCGCTTGGCAAAGAGCGTTGTCGGTAAGGCGCCGGGCCCATCAATATGTGGCCATTGGCGCGCAGCCTGCCACCTCCTCCTCCCAATTGCTTGCTAACCCAGCTCGCAGGGGCAGCCCGCCTGCGCCCGAGTCTCACACCCGCTATCCGCACCACGACCCTGCCGGCCCTCAGCATCACGCACCAGATACGCGTGGCCTCGACGACCCCCTCCCTCCATTCGGTGGGCAGCAGCAGCCCCTCGCCGGCCACGGACCCCAAGAGCCGGGCGCAGTCGATCCTGGACGCGCTCCCCGGCAGCAACCTGATCAGCAAGACGGCCATCCTCTCGTCGGCGGCGGGCGCGGCCATGTGGGCCATCAGCAACGAGTACTACGTCGTCAACGAGGAGACGGTCGTGGCGTTTTGCCTGCTGGCCGTGTGGGGCGGGCTGATCGTCTATGGCGGGCCCCTGTACGTCGAGTGGGCGCGCGCGCAGACGGACAAGATCCGCGGCATTCTCAACGACGCGCGCGCCGACCACACGCAGGCTGTCAAGACGCGCATCAGCGACGTGCAGCAGATGGCCGGCGTCGTCGACGTCACACGCGCCCTGTTCGCCGTGTCCAAGGAGACGGCCCGGCTCGAGGCCGAGGCCTTCGCGCTCGAGCAGAAGACGGCGCTGGCGGCCGAGGCCAAGGCCGTGCTGGACTCGTGGGTCCGCTACGAGGGCCAGGTCAAGCAGCGCCAGCAGCGGGAGCTGGCCGAGAGCGTCATGGCCAAGGTCAAGAAGGAGCTGGAGAACCCCAAGACGCTGCAGCAGATCCTGCAGCAGAGCGTGGCGGACGTGGAGAGTGAGTTTTTCCTGCCGCCGGCCTGCGCGTGACTCTGCTTTGCCAAGCTGACATGTTGTGTAGGGATCGTCGGCTCCAAGGCGCAGTAGATGACGGGCTGCCCGGCCTCTCGATAGGGAGGATACTTTTCTTTGTTTCCGTGTTGCTACAGCAACACGCTGTGCATTAGAAGCCAAGGCATCAATTCATCGACCTCGTGGCATCGACCTGGTATTTCCGCCTTCTTTTCCCTGCATAACGAGTCTCGTATTCTACCAAAGCCTGCGCGTAATCGTACTGTGCCCCGCCTTTGACCCGGTAGCTCGTGTAGCGGGTAGTCGGTGAAGGCGGCGACGAAGCCGCATCTTTCCCACCTTCACGGCTACCTTCACGGCACGGTCGAAGCCGTCGTCCACCCGATGGCGCCGCTGCTCGACGCCCCGCCCGACGTGCTCGCGTCCATGATCGAGGACGCCAACCTGATCGCGCCGGAACCCGAACACTGCCCAGGACCGGAGTCGCTGCAGGCCGGCAAGGGCGATGCATGCCAGGGCTGTCCGAACCAGTCGATATGCGCCTCGACGCCCAAGGGCCCGGACCCCGACATACCGCTGATCACGCAGCGGCTGGCCAATGTCAAGCACAAGATGCTGGTGCGTCGACCGCCAACACCACCACCACCGCTTTCCCCCACCAGCTAACCCGCGTCTCCCTCGACCTCTCGCTCGGGCAGATCCTCAGCGGCAAAGGCGGCGTCGGCAAAAGCACCTTCACGACCCTCCTCGCCCACGCCCTCGCGGCCACGCCCTCCCGCACCGTCGGCGTGCTCGACGTCGACATCTGCGGGCCCAGCATCCCGACCATGCTGGGCGTCGTGCGCGAGACGCTGCACGTGACGTCTTCGGGCTGGTCGCCCGTGTGGGTGTCGGACAACCTCTGCGCGGCCAGCATCCAGTTCATGCTGCCGGGGCGCGACGCGGCCGTCATCTGGCGCGGCGCCAAGAAGAACGGGCTGATCAAGCGCTTCCTGCGCGAGCTCGACTGGCAGGACGTCGACACGCTGCTGGTCGACACGCCGCCGGGCACGAGCGACGAGCACCTGAGCGTGCACGCCCTGCTGCGCGACGCCGGGCTCGACGGCGCCGTGCTGCTGACGGGCCCGCAGGAGGTCAGCCTGCTGGACGTGCGCAAGCAGATTGACTTTTGCCGCAAGGCCGGCATCCGTGTGCTGGGGCTCGTCGAGAACATGAGCGCCTTTGTGTGCCCCAAGTGCACTCACGTGAGCGACATCTTCCGCGCCACCACGGGCGGGGGGCGTGGCCTGGCCGAGGAGATGGGCGTGCCGTTCCTGGGCGCGATACCGCTGGATCCGAGGATCGGCATCGCGTGCGACTACGGGGAGAGCTTCGTCGACTCCTTCCCCGAGAGTCCGGCGTGCAAGGCGCTGGAGGAGGTGGTGGAGAGGTTGAGTGCCATGCTATGAGGCATGCTATGAGGCAGAGCTCGTGCGTCGGTGACGCAGGCGAGCAAGCGCCATCTTTGTCCACACAATGGACCCCATACCAAGCACTCGGACAAGAATGCGATGCGCCTTTCGGCAAGGGACAAAGGATATCTAGAAACAATGGCATTTTCGACAAAAGCGCTCCTGGCACGGCCGGCGCGCTCTTGTATTTCAGGCTTCCCCATCCCCCGTTTGCCATGTCAAGACCAGGCACGCACGCACATCATCCTCGCCACATCAGCAAGCACTCTTCGATCGTCTTTGGGTACGTCCGTCACCAGTCCTGCTCCTCCGAACAGCACGACACCACGCACCCCCGGTCGAAGTCGTGTCCTGTCTGCCGCGCAGTGCGTCCGCGTATCTTGTTTTACCCCCTCCCCCACCATGTGCTACTACACGCGCATCATCTTCGCCGAGTGCAACCACGCCGTCTTCGTGGCGCGCGTGCGCCGCTGCCCCGACGCCGCCGGCCCGCTGCCCTGCACGGCCGTGCGCGCGCACCCCTTCCACACGCGCCGCACGGCCGGGCTGTGCCGCGCGTGCGCGGATGGGCGGGCACGCACCGACGCGGTGCTGCGCCAAGCGAGGGCGCTCATCCGCGGCGTGAAGATGGGGCTGGGGCAGTGTGTCGACGAGGAGGAGGAGGAGGAGGAGGAGGAGGAGGAGGAGGGGAGTGTGCTGTTTGATGCCGGGCGGGCGGGGCGGGAGCGGCCGGCGGGTCCCTCGGCGGCCCCCTCGGCGGCCGTGTTCTGCAGGCAGCTGGACGTGGAGATGATTCATGAGGAGGGCCTGCGATGGAAGGGAGGAGCAGGAGCGGTCGAGGTGAGTGAGGATCTTTCTCTTGTGTGGGCGGATGATCCCCTGGGCGAGACGTACTAAAGGGGGAAAAGGGCCTGGCTTGATGTCTGGAGTATCCTTTTACCCCCCCCCTCGGCCCTGTCTACCCCGTCATCCCCCTGGCCCGAGAGACTGGCGAGGGAGGAGATAAAGGAGAGTCGAGCCTGGCTCTGCGTCTGACTGTTTGAATCAAGTCTTGTTTCTCCCACTTGTTTCAACCCTGTTGTGTTTCTGGCCTCCATGTCCTCCTCGTTGGCGTGGCTACCATTCCAAACTGACCAAGCATACCAGTTCGGAAGCAACAAACAGTACCTGAGCGGCCAAGAAATCGTCTCCCCCAGCCGCCCCGGCAACGGGCAGGAGAAAAAGTGGGTACGCCGCCGAGGGTAGGACAGGGCGGGGGTGGCCCGTGCGCGACGCGGCACCCGGCCGCTCGAGCTGCAGTAGTTCCCCAAGTTGTACTTTGTCTCTGTATCGCCGTTTGCCGGCCACGAGATCGAGAAAAAAAAAAAAAAAAAAAAAAAAAGAAGCAACACGACGCCGAGCGAGCGAGCGCCTGGAGCTTAAAAAATGCCATGGAGTCTCTGGTCGTCTCCGCGTCCCGGGCCGGCCGATGACGAGAAGAAAGCCAGCAGCAGTAGCAGCAGCAGCAACAGCAGCAGTTGTTGGATCCGGCCTGACTACCTCCCCACGCCGGCGCCCAAGCCCAAGCAGCCCGTCGACTGGACCACGTCCCTGAACGGCATCGATTGGCAGCAGTTCAGCCAGCCGCGCAACTGGGTGCCCTCGGCGCTGGCCGTGACGGCCATCCTGGGCGTCTACGCCTTCTGGCGCTCGTACCTGCGCCGCCTGCCCAGCACCGGCCACATCGCCCCGGGCCTGTACCGCCGCCGCTCGCTGCTGGGACAGGTCACCAGCGTGGGTGACGGCGACAACTTCCGCCTCTTCCACACGCCCGGCGGGCGGCTCGCCGGGTGGGGGTGGCTGCGGAAGGTACCGACGGACCGGAAAGAGCTGAAGGACAGGACAGTACGCATTTTCCTTTCTTTTCTTTTTTTTTTCTTTTCCTTGTTTTCTATTTCTCCTCCGTCGCTCCAGCCTGCTCACCTACCTCCACCTTCCCACCCTTAGATTCCCATCCGCCTCGCCGGCATCGACGCCCCCGAGGGCGCGCACTTTGGGCGCCCCGCGCAGCCCTTCTCGGGCGAGGCCCTGACCTTCCTGCAGCGCTACGTGCTCGGGCGGCGGGTGCGCGCGCACATCTACAAGCGCGACCAGTACGAGCGCGTGGTCGCGACGGTGTTCGTGCGGCACCCGCCGCTGTGGGTGCCGCGCCGCGACGTCGGGCTGGCCCTGCTGCGCGCCGGCCTGGCGACCACGTACGAGGCCAAGACGGGCGTTGAGTTCGGCGGCGCCGAGAGCGAGCGGCGGTATCGCGCCGCCGAGGAGGAGGCGCGGCGGAGGGGGATGGGCATGTGGAGGGGGACGCGGGGGGCCGGCGGTGCCGGTGCCGGTTGGTGGCGGGGGAAGGAGGGCGGCGGCAAGGTGCTGGAGAGCCCGAGGGAGTTTAAAGATCGGATGCGGGCCCGGGACAAGCGGTCCGAGGGGAAGGGGCCGGTGGATGGGAAAGGCACGGCGGGCGGGAAGGCGACGGCGGATGCGGCGAGGAAGGGTGCGTAGCCATGCATGGCGGGCAGAGAGTACGGATGATACCCCCGAATCGAAAGCGGATGACTTTTGTGCCACTGCGTGTCTTCTGCTCCTGGCAAGAACAAAGGATAGACCGCTCTATACGAGAATATGCAAACGTGGAATGATTTACCATCGTCATTCTGTTCCATCCCTCTCGCCATCCCCTTTGTGAAGCAGCGGCGGCCAATCACCGGTCTCGGCCTGTGGTGGACACCGCTCGACCCCTGAACCTGGAAACTCCACTTCTGCCCGTTGCGCGTTTCTTCCTATTCTTTCTTTCTTTTCTGAATCTCCGAGCTCGTGAGCTTTACCTCGGCGAGTACACTTGCTCCATTCGCTCATTTGGCCTTGTCACACTCTCTCATAACCTACCTCGGTACGCGCCGGCGTCGAAGGGCACGAAAAGAAGAAGGAAGAGAGGAAAAAGGCAGAAGGAGGCGACCCGCTTGTCACGGGCACCATACTCGTTGCTTTTTTTCCCCCACGCACAGTCGCTCGGTTGGACGACCAGACCTACAACAGATCAGGTAAGCACGCACGCACGCACACAACCCCCTGATTCGCTGTTTGTACGTCCCATAAGGGCGGACATGCCTTTCCTCGTCTATGTTGTATCATGCATATCAACCTCTGACTGACTGTGACGTGCGAGTCATAGGACACCGGATACGCAGCACACACTGCTTTGGCATTGAACACATGCCCTAAAATTAGAGAAGAGCAACGGGGACATCCAGAGAGGCAGTGCTGTGCACCGGCAGCAACACCACCACGACAACAGGTACGAGCCGCGCCCCGCAATCCGGTCCCCGCCCCACAACAGGGACTCTCGGTCTATCGACACTGTCCATTGACTCTATTGACACGAACAAACCTTAAATTTCGCTGGCAGACATCAAGCGGCAACCCGGCCTGTTGAGAGACACTGACAGCGTGGACTGAGCGCCGTGTTTTGAGGTAAGGCCTTGCGAAGGTTTTGCCGTGTGCGGGAAGGGTCTGTGGCTGACGCTAAGCCGACAGGGGCCTAGCGCAGGTGCAGCCCAGCCCAGCTCCGCAGCCCCAAGCTGAGGTACTTTGTACCTACAACGAACAAGGCTCCTCGGCCAACCAGAGATAGCTACGGCACGGCGTAATCTCCGCCCAATTCTCGCGGCGATTCCCTCGCGGAAAGCGAACTCGCTCTTCGCATCCCCATCGTCGTCCGCCCAGCTGGATTTTCATGCTACACGCACGCGCAACGCGGGCACGACGGCAGGCAGCGACCGGCGCAACTTGGAGCCACTTCAGACGCACCAAAACCGGGCGACAGTCGAGTCGCCACTACCCGGGTACTCCTTGCGCTGGACGGGACCGGCCAGCGACCATCTCGACTAATCTTACCTCTAGTCCCCGACCCGTCGACTGTCAGACCTGCAGCGTTTCCCTCGTTTCCCGCCCGGTCGAACCTTCTGCATTGCTTGCCGGTTGCATGGCCAACGGTCTCTGAGGGAGAGAAAGAAGAAGAAGAAAGAAAAAAAAAAAACGCAAAAAAAAAAAAAAAAAACACCTGCTCGATTGTCGACCCAATGATCCGTGGCAGACTTCCCTCGATCCGCACCATCTCGAGTCACGGCGAACGGTCGTAGGGCTCAGCGCGTGGAGGGGACGACATGCGAATATCCCGTCGCCGGCGCCACGGCGCGCCGAGGCTGCCCATGGGTTGTTCCCTCTCCTCGCTTCTCGCCATACCCTTATTCGCCGCCGGTCCCGCCGGCGCCATCACCTTCACGCCCGCGCCCTCGGCCCACGTCGATTTCTCGGGACTGGGCCGTGTGGGCCTTGCAGGCGACTTCTCCGGCATATCGCTCTACCAATTCGTCGAGCAGACCGAGTCCCCGTTCGACCCCAACGGCACCCAGTCGCTCTTCGCGCTGCTGCCCAATGGCGTCTTCGCAGCCGTGGCGCAGACGGATGCCTCGATCCAGGCCATGTGCGACTTTTCGTCCAGCACCGGTTCCTCGGCCGGTGTCGTGGTGGCAGGCAACTTCACCTCCTTCAACGCCCAAGAGTCCCAGGGCATCGCGCTCTTCAACGCAGACACATCCTCGGTGACGCCGATGCCGGGCCTCTCGGGCCAGGTCAACGCGTTGCTGTGCGACCCGGACACGGATACCGTCTACGTGGGAGGCAACTTTGTGGGGGTGAATTCGACGAATGCGCTGGCCTGGTCGGGCACCTCGGGCTGGCAGAACCTGCCGTTTGCCGGGTTTAATGGACCTGTCACATCCATCACCAAGGCATCAAACGGCCACATCATCTTTGGAGGCAGCTTTACCGGACTGGGGAACGCGACGACGCCGACGACGCCGGACGAGCAGGTGATCAACCTCTCGACGGCCAACATTTCGGCCTCGGCCTCGGCCACGACGACCGGCTTCAGCGACCCGAAAAACATTGTCTGCAAGCCGGGCGGCCTGGACGGCGCCGACAAGACCTGGCTGCTGGAGGACCAGACGGCCGGGTCCTGGACGGCTTCGTTCGGCTTCGGTTTCCAGCCGAGCAAGCTGCGGCTGTACAACACCCACCAGGACGGACGCGGCACGCAGACCTGGCGCTTCACGGCCTTGCCCATCAACGGCATCATGAACTTTACCTACATCGACCCGGCCACAGGAGCCAACATGACGTGCACGAGCGAGTGCCCGCTGAGCAACAGCCCGACTGTCGACTTCCAGGACTTTCACTTTGTCAACATGGTGGGCATGAACGAGTTCCGCATCGACATCTCGGCGTGGTACGGGTCTGGAGCCGGCCTGGACGGGATTCAGCTCTTCTCCAACGACATCTTCGCCTACGCCATCCCCGACTTCAACGAGCCGGCGTGTGCTGGCGTCGGGCTGGCATCGACATCCTCCCAGACGGGCAACTGGGTCGTCACGCCGGCGAGGTCGAGCTCGGCCGACTACCTGACCGTGGTGATGCCGGCTCCGATCGAGGCCACGGCCGCGTCCATCACCTTCTCCCCGGACATCAGGGAGTCCGGGGACTACTCGGTCAATCTGTACACGCCCGGCTGTCTGCGAGACGCCACGTGCAGCACCCGTGGGCAGTTCAACATCACCGGCTCTATGACGGCCGATGGTGCGTCGCCGATCAGCACCGTCTTGTACCAGACCAACAACTTTGACAAGTACGACCAGATCTACTTTGGCAAGATCGATGCGGCCTCGTCCGGCTTCCGACCGCGGATCACCATGACGCCGGTGGCCGGCCAGAACCTGGACAGCATGACGTTTGTGGCACAGAAGGTCGGCTTCACCCTTCTCGGCTCCACCGGAGGCTTGATCGGGCTGTACGAGTACGACCCGAGCTCGGGCACGGTCAACACCAGCGACTTTGCGAGCTCGGCCTTTGACAAGCTCGGCGCTTCGTTCACCAAGGGCTCCGCCGTCACGGCGCTGGCCACGGCCGGCGATGTGACGTATATCGCGGGCAACTTTAGCTCGCCGGACGCGACCAACATCGTCTCGCTGCGTGGTGGCGCCGACGGTGGAAGGACGCAGTCGCTGGACGGCGGCCTGAACGGACAGGTGCTGTCGATGGTCCTGAGCGGCACCAGTCTGTTCGCCGGCGGCGACTTCACGAGCAACCGGGACGAGACGGCCCAGGGCTTGGCCCACGTGGCCGTCTACGACTCGACGAAGAATGCATGGGGCCCGCTGGGTGCCGGTGTGGACGGGCGCGTCATGAGGGTGGCCCTCATGTCGGTGAACGTGACCAGCACGACGCCCGAGGTGGTGGTGGGCATCAGTGGGGACTTTACCCAGCTCGAGGGCTTCGGAAGCAGTGCGGCGGTGCCGGTCAACGGGTTCGGCATCTGGGTTCCGTCGCAAGGCAACTGGTTGCAGAACCTGCAGTTGCCCGTCGGTGCCATCGAGGGTGTGCTGTCCTCTTCCCTGCTCAACGTGGCGGGAGGCACGTCTCTCTACGGCGGCTCGCTCTCGTCTTCGACGCTCCGCGCAAACGGCGTGGTCACGCTCGGGTCCTCAGCCGGCGGCGACACACTCGGCAAGCTACCGGTCGACATGGCGGCCAGCCCCTCGCCGGCCGTCTCTGCCTCGAAGCGCGACCGTGCAGCAAGCAGCGCCACTCGGGGCACCGGTACCACGACGAACGGCGTCGTCACGGGCTTATTCGACACCAACAACGGGCGGAACAACACGATCCTTGCCGGTCACTTCACCGCCACGGCCACGAACGGGTCCACGGTCGACAACCTCGTCATCTTGGACGGGTCGAACGCCGTCACTGGACTGGGCCCTGCGGTTTCGACGACGTCGACGTTCAGCTCGCTGCTGGTCTCCGGGGACACGCTGTTCGCCGGTGGCAACGTGACGGCGTCGATTGGCGGCGACACGGTCAACGGCCTGGTCTCGTACAACCTGGCGTCACAGAGCTTCAACACGCAACCGCCGTCTGTGTCGGGCGGAAACGCGACGGTGGCGGCCCTGACGCTCCGACCCGACACGGGCGACGTCTACGTGGGCGGGAGTTTCCAGTCCGCCGGCTCGCTGGGCTGCCCTGGCGTCTGCGTCTACAGCACCGGCTCGTCGCAGTGGAACCAGCCGGGCACCAACCTGGACGGCACGGTCGGATGCATGCTCTGGACCAGCACCAGCACCCTCGTGGTCGGGGGCAAGCTGAAGGTGAACAACACGGCATCGACCTTCCTCGCGACGTACGACGCCAACCGGCGGACGTGGGACAGCTTTCCCGGGGCCAGCCAGCTGCCGGGCCCCGTCGACATCGTCACGGCCGCCTCGAGCGACGCCAGCCAGCTCTGGGTGGCCGGCACTGCGCCTAACGGCTCCGTCTTTCTCATGAAGTACGACGGCACCGCCTGGGCCGCGGCCGTCGTCGGCCTCGCGGCCGGGTCCCACCTCCGCGGGCTGCAGATGCTCCCGCTCAGCGCGCCGCACGCCTCGTCGGCCCTCATGGACGCGGACCACGCGCTCCTCCTCACGGGCGCGCTCCAGCTCCCGGGCACGGCCTCGGCCGCGGCCGCGGCCACGTTTGACGGGACCTCGCTGGCGCCCTTCGCGCTGACGACGGGCGCGGGCAACGCGGTCGGCAGCGCGGCGCACGTGTTCGCGGAGCGGGGCAACTTCTTTGGCGACAGCGGCGACGGCCACATGCCGGTCGTGTTCGTGGTGCTGATCGGGCTGGGCATGTCGCTCGGGCTGATGCTGCTCATCGTGGTGGCGGGGCTGGCGCTCGACCGGCTGCGCAAGAGGCGCGAGGGGTACGTGCCGGCGCCGACGAGCATGTACGACCGCGGCAACGGCATGCAGCGGATCCCGCCGCACGAGTTGCTGGAGGGGCTGGGGACGGGGAGGGGGGTCGTGCCGCATGTGTGAATGTGCATCGCCCCCTGCCTTTGGGGGTTGGCATCGTGTGCGCGGCGCTTACGGCGAAGGCGTTCTCTCTTTTTTTTTTTTTTTTTTTTTTTTTTTTTTCCCTCACTCCCTCGTCTTTTTCTTTTCTCTTGAGGCGTGGGGAAAACGACCGAGGGAATGTGCACACACCCTCCTGTTTTTCTCTTCGCGGCCTGAGGGTTACCCACCCGCTGAGCTTCCTAGACGCGGCCACCTCCTGATTCCACCGTTCTTGCACCCTCATGCAGGGATCCCGGTCCTCTTCTTTCCTCTTGTCACACTTGTGTATTCTCTCGTGTGGATGGGACGGGGAATCAGGGATTCGAGAAGGATGATGAGACGGCCGGCGGCGTTTATGGTCGACGTTCAGTTCAGCACTGTGTTGTCCATACACGCTCGAGCCGCTGGCCAGTCCGCCCAAGCTGGCGGCGAGGACGGGTCTGTTGCTCTTGCTGCTGCTGCTGCTGCGCGATGCCGAGGGAGGGCGGACCGGGGATTTGCGTGGCTGGGATGTGTGGGTGAGGGAATGTCAACAACAGCACGATAGTCGTCGGGAGAAGAGAGGGTCCAACATGGCCTGACAGACGGGGGCTGGCTGGACCGAGGGAAGAAGCGAGGGAGGGAGGGCTAACGCACGGGAGCGGCCGGTGAACCAGCTGGCGCGCGTCACGGATCGGACGTTGCGCTGCGTAATGTTTTATGTGTTTAGTCTAGGTTCGAGATGGCGGTGGCGGAACAATTGATACCATTTGTACCGGTTCAGGCTAGAGGGGACGGTTTGAGTGTGAGTGTGAGGGTGGGTGATATGAGGTGTGAGCTGCAGCATTCTCCCTCGTCTCTTTCTCCCTCGTCTCTTTCTCCCTCGAGCGGGCAAAGCAGCTCGCGGCTGCGACATCGAGTCCGCTGTAGTATACAGCACCACCCCAGTCCCTTTCCACCCACCCTATGGCCCCCTCACGCCACGCGCCCGTGATACTCCATCCCGAGGGCACATGGAAAAATAAAAAAAGTAAAAAAAGAGAGCGAGAGAGAAAAAAGAGAGATAAAAAAAAGAGAGAGAGAGAGAGGGAGGAAAGAGGAAAAACAAAATAGAAATTCCTATAAGCCAAACCCGCTTCCGTCCTTTTCCCAGTCCCAAGACCACGCACTCCGGCATGTGCACGGTGCGGCACGGCTCGCCCCCCTCATGCGTGACGTGACGCCAGGGAGGTGTGGTGCATATGGGGGAAGGGGGGTGCGGTCCCGCGTCGGAGTCGACGTCGTAGGTACACAGGGAGGCAACTGTACCCTCGCGCCGTTCGCCTCCCCCCCCCCCCTCCCCCTCCTCCTCACGACTCCACCGCGGTCTCATGGTCGACCTTCCTCCTCTTCCCCTTCGGCGCCGGGCCCATCCGCGGCGTATACGTCACCGTCCGCGTGACGACCTCGCGCACCTGGCGAGGCCCCGCCGCGCCGTCGGCGCAGCGGCAGCTCGCGTCGGTGGCGCCCGACGACGACGCCGGCGACGCCGGCGTCATGCTCTTCAGGAAGTCCAGGTATGCCGTCGGCGGGCTGATGGGCGTGCGCTGCGCGCCGTCGTCGTCGCGCCGGGAGGGGCCGAAGCCGAAGAAGCACGCGCTGGCCGGGCTGGCGAAGGAGAAGGAGAAGCCGGAGCGGGCGGAGGGGAGCCCGGCCGAGGGGAGCCCGGCCGAGGGGATGGGGTCTCGGAAGGCGGAGGTGCGGGAGATGGCGGACAGTGGGGTCTTGGTGTTGGTCGTGGTGTTGTTGTTGTTGTTGTTATGGTCCGACAGGGCAGACCGCAGCTCGGCGGGCGTGTGCTGCTGCCGCAGGTCGCGGGGGAAGGCGGGCGAGCGCGGCGTCGTGACGGCCAGCTTGGGCTTGCCGTTGACCTTGACGGTCGCCGTCGTGGCCGTGGCCATGGTGCCTGCGGCGAGGGCGGATGCGAGAGGGGACGGCAGCGCACGGCCGCGAAGAAAGGGGGAGGTAGAGGCGGGCAGGCAGTGGGTGCGGAAGAAGGCGGGCGAGGAGACGCAGGCGCGCGGGGTGGGCGGGCGAGGCGTATTATATGACCGACCGGCACCACGGCTTCACGTGTGTGGATGGATGGTAGGGAAACAACCAGGACACCCCGGGCTCGCCGGGTGGGCTCAGCTGTTGTCCCCCTCCGCGTGAAGAGAAAACGAGAGAGAGAGAGAGAGAGAGAGAGAGAGAGAGAGAGAGAGAGAGAGAGAGAGAGAGAGAGAGAGAGAGAGAGAGACAGAGAGAGACAGAGAGAGCTCGCGCTAGCCACAGCAGCAGCGAGCACACACCACCCGTGACCGCCGTGGCGACCACCACGTCGCAGCCGCCTGTGAGGAGCTCGTATTTGCCGCCGCGGCCACAGCCCAGGCCCCCTCGGTCAGCAACCCACGGGCGGGACGTGTCGGCGCCCGCGCGGGAGGGGGAAGGGGGCGGTTCACCAAACAGAGGGTGGTCGCGTCCTGGCCTGGTCGTGGTCGTGGTCGTGGTCATCGTGCTCTCTCTCTCTCTCTCTCTCTCTGTCTCTCTATCTCTCTCTGCCGGAGAAAGACACGGCGCTTAGGGCCGCAGAGGGGCGGGGCCGCGACCGAAGTACGAAGTCGATGTGGTGAAGTGGTGCGTGAGAAAGCGGCCTCAAGTGATTCTTTTTCTTCTCTCTCTTTTCTGTTCTTTTTTTTTTTTTTTTCTCACCTTTTCTTTGCCTCCTCCCTCGGCCGGGTCAGCCACAACGACCAAGCCCGGCCCAGCGAAGAAAAACAGGATCCAATAAAAAAACGCCAACAACCAGTCGCGTCCAGTCCCATCCATCCCGTCCCTACCTCCCCCGTGTCCTCCTGAGTCCTCGCAAGCGCCGGCGCCGGTTCGACCTCGGACGGGCCCTCTTCCCCGCCCGCTGATTGGCCCGTCGCAGGGGGGTAACGGCGCTAAAGGGCCACAGGCACTAATGTGGGTGATATTCTTAGCTCGCGTCGCTGATTGGCCCGGCCCGCCATGCACATGTGGACCAGTCACCAACCACACCACACACACAACACACCGCACCACATACACGCGTCCGTCTTCGTCCACATAGACACACGCACCACGGTATATAAGAGCAGCAGAGCGCCTCGCCAGCCATCCTAGCCGCCGATGCTCTGTCCTGTCCTGTCCTGTCCTGTCCTGTCCTGCCCCGCAAGGCATCCAGCCGCCCTTGCGTCGGACAGAAAAAGAAGAAGGAAAAAAAGAGGAAAAAAAGGAAAAAAAAAAAAAAGGTAGGAGCGCTTCTCGTTGACGAACAACTCCCCTTGCACCTACCACGTGACACGGCCGGGACGAGAGTGTGGGTGGTGGAAAAAAAAATGATGGTCTCGTAGTTGGGGGTGCGTATTAGGTAGCAAGAAGGTAAGAGGTATACACAGTACTAGTCTGCTTTGCCCCGTCTCCGTCCATCTGCCTATCCGTCTGCCATCTGTCATCCCACCCCCGCCATCCGGGTCGACAACGCGCGACAAAAGCTCGAAAACCTAGGTATGAAAAAGAAACACGGAACACAGCGGGCAGGCAGGCCAAGCCGTCCGTCCGTCCGTCCGTCCGTCCGTCCTCTGAGCACTCGGTCCGCAGTCCGCAGTCCCCAGTCCCCAGTCCAGTACAGTCCACCATAGATGCATGTATGAATGACAAAGGAAAAAAAAAAAAAAAAAAAAAAAAAAAAAAAAAGTGAAGAGCGGTCCAGTCAGTCCATTTTCCGTCTCACGTGACCCGAGGCACGCAAGAGCCAAACAAAGCCAAACGAAACAATGAAACAAGCTTACCCCCCCCCCCCCCCCCCCCTTCCACCTCCAATCCCGAGTCCCCCAAGAACGCCGCGCTAGAATGAACGAGCCAAGGAGAGACAAAAGAGTGAGTGAGTGTGTGTGCGTGGTTGGTCCCGGGCGTGGCGTGCGACGTGGCGACGCAACAAGATGAATCGACGGTCAATGGGCGAACAAACCCAGGGGGCCAAGGGAAACCCTCATTCCGGGGTAGTATGGGTCGGTGCCATTGGATAGATAGTGCGCCCACCGTGTCAAACCGTGTGCGAGGAAGAGAGCACAAGAGACGTCAGCCCGTCCACCGCTCCGGCCGTCGCGTCTCCTCCTGTTCGCTCGGCGCGCCACTACCGCGCCGCCCATGCACAGACAACGGCCGCGGCGTCTCCTCCACATCCTCCTCGCCCCTTTCCTCCTCGTCCCGTGCCGGCGGCGTCGTAATCAAGACCGTCAGGTCACCTTCCTCGTCCTCTTCGTCCTCCTCCTCGGCATCTTCCGCACGCACAGCTAGCTCCTTCATGCCGCCTACGCCACCCACCGGGGCCGCCGCTGCTGCCGCCGCCGCCGCCGCCGCCGCCACCGCCGCCGCCGTGACGCTGTCGTGGCTGTTGGCGCGCATCATCTCGATGCCGAGCTTGGACGACGGCCGCGCCGATCGGCCGCAGTGGTGCTGCCGCGGGTGTGGCCCCAGCACCGGTGCGCCGCTCAACAGCGCCGCGCCGCTGCTCCGCCCAAAGTCCTCGTCCTCGTCATCGGCCGATTCCACGCTGCCGCCCTCGAGCCGCCGCTTCTCCATCTCGACGCGCCGCGCCTGCAGCCTCTCCAGGGACCGTTGCGGCCGGGGCCCGGGCGTCCCCGTCGAGAGGTGCCGCTGCGGGTACTGCTGTTCCAGTGTGGGGGCGGCGGCCGGGGCCGACTGCTGCGCGACCTCGTCGCCACAGGGCGACTGCGGGGCTGCGCCGGGCGTCAGGAGCGGAAGCGGGAAACCGCTGCCGGCGATGTTGAGCCCGGAACCGGTGGTGAACTCGCTCGGATCAGACCAGTCGCTCGTCGTCGGCTTGCGGGGCATGCTGTCGTCGGCCGTGGACACGGACTCGGAGTCGCCAAACAGGCTGGAGCTGATCGAGTCCTCGCGAAAGCTCGAGCTCGACCGATGCGTCTGCGATCCGCCCATGTACCCCGCCGACGACGTCCCGGACGTCGGGCTGTCCTCGAGCCGCAGGCTTTCCTGCCGCAGGCCCGACGGGATCGGGTGCGGCGCCGGCAAGTGCAGCGACAGCGCGTTCATCGGCATCTTGCTCGTGCTGGGCGAGCTCGGCTTCCACTGGCACAGGTTGGCCAGGACCTCGGTCAGCTTCGACGACGAGATGGGCTTCTCGATCAGGCTGTCAAAGTAGTGTGGCGCCTGCAGCTCCTTGATGTAGGCCGTGATGGCCACCATGGGCGTGTGCGAATTCGCGTTCTTGGTCTCGCGTAGCATGCGCGCCACGTCGGCGCCGCTGATCTGCGGCAGTTTGAACTCCATCAGGATGATGTCAAACTTGATGTCGCTCATGGCGAACCGGACCGCTTCAGACCCTGTCGAGGCCGAGATGGTGCGGCACCGCAGCTTCTCCAGCAACTTCTCCATGACCATGCGCGACACCGGATGGTCCTCGCAGACCAGCACGTCCAACGGTCTGTACAGGGGCCCGTCGAGGAGCGTGATCCGCGACAGGCGGCGCGAGCTCTGCCGGCGTCGCTGCACCCGGAGCAATTTGCCCGCCTTCTCGCCTTCGTTGTCCGACGAGGACGGCGACATGTCGAACACTTGGCTGCGGCGGTTCTTGTGGCACGCCAGAGGCTCGACGGTGACGGGGCTGCCCTCCTGTGAGCCGACGGTGAGAGATCGCGACCGACCACCGGACGAGCCGGAGCCCTGCCGGGGTGTCGACGTGGTGCCTTTCTGCGGCGACAAGGGCAGCGGCGGAGGGATCCCCCGGCTCTTGACCGGCGAGGCAGAAGCCGTGGTGGCCGCCTTCTGCAGGCCGGGCGGCACCCGCGGCACCTGCGGCACCTCGACGCTGCCGGCCTGCACAGGGCCCGACTGCTGCGACAGGGACGAATTGGTGCTCGACGCCTTGCGCCGACCCTCGGTCCCTTGCCCGGCGACGAAGGAAACCAGCAGCGGCGACGAAGGTTGAGACGCGCGGTTGGGCGACGAGTTGGAGGGGCCGAGGCCGGACGGCGACTGCGGCCGCTGGGACGCCTTGGCACTGGACAGCGTGCGCTGCACAGGCATGGACAGGACCGGGCTGCCCTCCGGTATGGGCCCCGGCGACGTGACCATGCTCATGCTGCCGCCCGGGCTGGTGGCCGTCGACTTGGACTGCGACGCCAGTGCCTCGGCCCGCAGTTTCTGTATCACGTCCTTGTTGGCCCTCTCCAGCACCGGCAGGTTCTTGTACGCAAAGTTGCCAAAGTCGTCCGTGGCCACGGGTTCGCTGAGCCGGCGGCTCTTGAGGTCGCGCACGTGCGGGGGAATGTGCAGGGGCATGAGCCCGCGCTTGATCGAGTTGACCTGCGAGCGCACCCGGGACAGCGCGTCGTGGGGACGGTCCGGCAGCTCGGCGCTCAGCGTGTGGTCCTCGACCTCCTCGGCGAACGTCTGCAGGGTGGCCCCGCGCGCGTCAAAGTATTCCGTGTCCTCGGGGTTCTCGGGCTGGGGCACGAACTGTGCCTCGTCCTGCAGCAGCGTCTCCCAGTTGACGCCCTCGAACCAGGCGTGGTGGCGGATCTCGTCGCCGCCCGAGGCAAACTTCTCGTCGCCGTTGGCCCCGAGCCGCTGGGCCGGATCCGAGCAGAGCAGCTTGTTGATCAGGTCTTTGGCCTCGGCCGACACCTCGTCCTCGTTCTCGTCGGGCCAGTGGATCCGACGGGCCAGAATGTTGGCAAACACCTTGTCCGGATGGTCGGCGTGGAAGGGCGGGACGCCATAGAGGAATTCGTACAGGATGCAGCCCACGGACCACCAATCGCTGGTCTCGTCCTGGGGCTCGCCCCGGATGGTCTCGGGAGCGAGGTAGTCCGGCGTGCCGACGAAGCGCCTGTTGGTGTCCTCGGGATCGAACAGCGCCCAGTTGGGCGGGGGCATGCTGGCGGGCGGTGTTCCCTTGCCCGCCTCGCCGCTGGTGGTGGGCTGATGTGTTGTGCTGACCTGGTGGAGGGCTAAAAAGTCGGGCGACGCGTGCCCATCCCCCTCGCCGTGATCGGCCACGGGGGACTGGACGGCTTGAGACGGCACCGGGTTGTTGTCGTTGAGCGAGAAGTTGCCCAGCATCTGGGCCAAGGCCTCGCTGCCGTTGCTGTCGCTTCGCTGACTCGTCGAGAAGCGTCGCGGATCGTGCGGCACGGGGCCCAGGTTGAAGTACGACGGCTGGCCCGGGCCGGCGACGTCGTGGGGCGTCATGTGCGGCGTCGAGCCGGGCGACTGGCTGCGGCCGTGGAGATCGAGCGACGTCGACCGCGACGACGCCATCGAGGCCGAGCGGGCAAAGGGGCCCTGCTTCAAGAGGTCCGGCGCCGCCTCGCCGCCGTTGTTCAGGGCCCGCTTCTGTCGACCGACCAGGCCCATGCGGGAGAGCCCGAAATCGGTCAGCTTCAGGTGGCCTTTCTGGTCGATCAGCAGATTGTCGGGCTTGAGGTCGCGGTGGACAATGCCGCGGCTGTGAAGATGCTCGACGCCAAGGACGACCTCGCCCAGGTACTTCTTCACCCAGTCCTCGGGCAGGCCGCCGAGCACCTTGATGAGAGAGGCGCAGTCTCCGCCGTTCAGGTACTCCATGACCAGGTAGAGGTACTCCTTGCTCGAGAAGGTCCAGTACAGCTTCGCGACGAAATCGCTCTCGCCCTGCCACATCATGATGGCCCGTTCGGCCTTGACGTTGGTGGTCTGGTTCTTGGCCACCATGTCGGCCTTCTTCAGCACCTTGATGGCAAAGTACTCGCCCGTCGACTTCTTCTTGGAGAGGTAGACGCTGCCGAAGGCGCCCTTGCTGATCGGCTTGATGATCTCAAAGTCCTTGATCGAGGGCGGCACCGCCCGGGCCTGGGGCAGGCTGATGGCCGCGCCCAGACGAGGCGACGGAGGCGGCCGGTAGCCCATCATCTCACTGGCCGACCCAAACACGGCAGCAGAGGACTGTCTCCGGTGGTGGGATTGATGGTGGTGATGGTGGTGGTGGTGGTGGTGGTGGTGGTAGGGCTGTTGGGACAGAACGGGCGAAGTGAACTCGCTGCCGGGAAGCCGGGGCGACGCCTCGGGCGATACTATGCTGTGGTCCGGCGGAAACGGCAAGCTCCGCGGCTTGTGGATGCGCAGCGGCGACGACGGCGGGTTCGGACGAGACGGAGACTCCTGACGGCGAGGCGAGGCGGCGCCGGGGAGAACCAGGCTGCGACGGTGGTGCTGTCGCGAGCTCGCCTGACGACGGAGATCGCCGTACTCGGAGATGGGCGACTGGGCGCGGTGCGGGCGCGAGGCGAGCGAAGACGACCTCATGCTGCCATCGCTGTCGCCGGCGTCGCTTTCGGCAAACAGCAGGGATTCCCGCCGCGAGTCTCGGCCCACGTTCAGGCTGTGCAGTGCGCCGCGGTGGGACCGAGGCGTCGGGCACTCCCTGGGGCTGCTCGACCTCGTCGACCCGATCGCGGTCGACAAGCGTCTGCGGTCGGGATCGTCGCTGATGTCCGCGTTTTGCAGGGCCATGGCCAAGGTGGATGGCGTGTCGCAAGAGGGCGGGAAGACGCGCTCGGCGGGTGGCGCCGGCGCCTCTCCGGCCTCTCCGGCCTCTCCGACCTCGGTCTCTTCCTCCTCGCCCTCGGTCGACGTGTCATCGCTGATTCGGCCGGCAGCGATGGCGGCCGCCTTGCGCATGGCCTCGTCGATGCACTCCTGGACGAGGATGGAGAATTCGACGCGGATCCTCTCAGCGTACTCGAGGATTTTGCGGTGGCGCAAGACGGCGTTGACCTTCTCCTTGGCCATCCTCTCCGTGTCCGAGACGAGCAGCGAGAGCCCTTGTTCCTGTTCCAGCGTGTTCGTCGCCGGGGTCTCCCATTGCAGCACTTGGGCCACGCGGCTCTCCGACTGCGGCGACTGGGCCCGGATTTCGCCCGGCGCCTGCGACGACGACTCTTTGACGGCGGGTGTGCTGATCTCGAGCGCCGTGTCGCACAGATCCATCAGCAGCTCCACGATGCGTGCCTGCGGCCGGCGGATGGCGAAAGACCGTGCCCTCGCATGGCCGAGACCGGCCGACCTCTCCCTCGAACCGGCCGGGGTGCCGGGACCCAGGCCCAGCGTTGTCGGCGACGCGGTGCCCGGGGAGGAGCTGGTCGAGGGCGGACCGATCGGCATGCCCTTGTACTCGGCCGCGGGCAACGTCGGCTGCTCGCCCGTCATGGACCGACTCCGCCGCGCTTCCAGTGCGTCGAGCACCTTCACTATCGAATGCCGGTGGTCTGTCAAGATCTCTTGGGCCATCTGCACATCCATTTCCGCGCGGTGTTCCTGGGCACAGAGGTCTGTGTGTTTCTCGAACCACCATGGTGAGATCTGGCGCTCGCAAATGCGGCAGAGGACCGGCGCAGGAGGGGTCTGGCCCGACTCCTCCAGGCCCGACTCGGCGAGTTGCGTGAGGTAGCTGGCAAGGATCTCGGCTCCGGATCCCAGAGAGTCGACAATCACGTCGGGCAGATCGATCTTGATCTCTCGCGGGGCCAACCACGGGCGCATCATCCACATGGTCTGCAGCCGGGTCAGTAGGTGCTGGTGGTTGATCCGGTCGGTCCTCGACGGGGACCACTCACATGGCTCTCGCCGCCCGAGGCGACATCGTAGACCATGATGCCTTGGGCGTCCAGGTCAATGGCGGCCGTCTGCGCCGCATCCCCGGCGAGGTTCACCATGTCAAGCGGGAAGAGCTTGGACAAGGGACCGATCTTGAGGGCGAATCGGATAAACTGGCTGCGCGAGTCATCTTTCTTCATGCTCTCGACCACCTCGTCGAAGATGGACGTGTTGTCGCTGGCGATGAATTGGGCGATTGGGCTTCCTTGCACGAGCTCTGGCTGCGCGCCGATCACGTCCAGCCACGAGGGGCTGACCCAGCGGATGGTGCCGTCGAGGTCCAGATCCATGATCACGTTGAGCGTCTCCTCGGCCGCCTTGCGCAGCTCCTCCCTCTCCTCCCGTATATCCTCGGTCAGGGTACGCTCCATGGGCCCGGCCCTGAGCGCGGTCAGGGCCGGCGGAGCGAGCGTGCTCGGAGGCACAAGGGGTTGCTCTTCGTCCATGGCGATGTGGGTGTCGAGGACGCGGCCGATTGAGGTGGCACCATCTGCGAGCGGGCGTGGGTTGTCCGAGCTCCCTCTGCTCCTCTTCCTTTGCGAATCTTGTTGCTGTAGGCTGGATGATGGTGTTGCGATGGATAAGACAGGCTTGCAGGCCGAGGTCGTCAGACAGCTTCAGCAGCCAGCACACAGCACACAGCCTGGCACAGACGCCAGCCACTAGATGGCAGCAACTGCCCCAGACATTGTGTTCCTGCTTCTCTCGGTGTGGCGTGTCGTAGCAGCGGAAGAGGCGAAGGCGACGCGGACCCGAAGAGCCGTGACGCTGGCGAGCGGCGGGCGGCCCGCCGTGGTCCTCCGGCTTGCGAGCGACCCAGTGGGAAGTTGGAGGCGGGGAGCGGTGCGAAGGAGGGATGCGGGGTCGGAAAGTGTCCCCAAAGGCCGCGACGTCGAGGAAGCGAGGCAAGAAGAATAGGCGAAGGCGGCCTCTGGTCGTGACGGGTCGTGCGGGCAGCGAGCCGTCCGGTGCGGCTTGGCTTGTCCGAGATGGTCGTGTTCTGAGGTCGGAATCACCGGGGGGCGGTTGCGACAGCGGGCGGTGCTGGACTCTTTGACGCGGTGGAGCTCTTTGCTTTGTTGCGAGGTGCTCGTTCGCAACACGGCGGCCCAAAAAGAACAAGGAGGGAAGAGAATTGGAAAGCCGGTGGCAAAGCCGGGTTGCTGCCGGTATGCTGCTGCTGCTGGCTGCTGCTGCTTGCTGCTGCTGCTGCTGCTGCTGCTGCTGCTGCAGGGCTACGACATGTGCGTTGACGGGCTCGAAGCTTTTCCGTCTTGCCCGGTGGGCGTTGCTACGCGCTTTTGACGGCTTGTCTCCAGAATGGACCGGGAGCGGGCCTCAGGCAGCAGCCCGGTGTATTACGTACTTTATTTTTATTTTTATTCAATTTTTCCAATTTTTTTTCTCCAATTTTTTTTTCTCAAGTTTTCTTATTCCCATGCTGTTCTCCTTGGCGGGAAGCGGGGAAGGAGCCATCAGTTTTGACCAATCAACCGCGAGAGCAGCTGCGGTCCCCACCTAGAGGGGTAGGACCATGTTCTTTTGCGTCGCCCAACGTCAACATCAGAAACACGGAACCAAACATAGTAGGGCATGGAAACAGTTCAGTTTGGACTTGAGCACCTATCTGGGATACATGCCCTCGATTGCCTTTTTCTTTTACCCGTTGCACGCTTCTTATCCGGAGGCGGCGGAGGAGCAGGAGGAGGAGCGGGAGGAGGAGGACATGAGCAAGACAGGAAGGAAGGAGAGGCGCGTGAACGACGCATCTCGTGACCAGCAATTTCCTGTTGACAGAAAAACCTTGCCCTCTTTTGATCTGCTCGGCCAAGCCATCCTCGACAGCCTTCCCATGTCGAAAGCTGTCTTCTTCTCGTCACGGGCCAGACGACTCGGCACGACTCGCACGACAGCGACTCGCACGCGCCAAGCATATCATCTTCTCGAAACCCTTTTTTTGCCCACCACACCAAGCCGAAACGTGATGGATTTGTCGCGGGCTGCAGCACAGACACAGACACAGAACACACACACACACACACACTCTCTCTCTCTCTCTCTCTCTCTCTCTCTCTCTCTCTCACCGCTTTCCAGGGCTGCACCCGTCAGGCCACTTGCCAGGCCATTCATGGCTCGTGGGGTTGCAGCTGCAGGACCAGACTGGGCTGCTGGCGTCGGTCGCCACGCATACGGATGATACTGGGACTTGGACACCCGCCCGCGCCGTGTCGTACGGAGAAAAGAGAAAAGAGAAAAGAAAAAAGGGTGCTTCCCGTCGTGGTCCTTGCACGCAGCTGGACACCATGATTATTCCTTGTACAGCCTGCATGTACCCCGACATGCATTGCGGGGGCCTCTTCTCTCTTGTGCCGCCCCGTGCATGACGAGGGCTTTGGTTGGTCCATGGTTCCGGCACGGCATGCTGGTCCGATGCTGCACAGCGCCGTGAGAAGCAAGCCGCCCGTCCCCCCGAGCGGCCTATGCCTGGCTCTTCTCCCCAGCCTTGGCCAGCAGCCCATGCTCCCTCTCCCCCTCGCCCCCGCCCTCGGCCTCCCCCGCCCACTCCCGCCTCTTTCCCTCCAACCACTCCCCCTTCTCGACCCACCTCGCCTCCAACCATCTCGCCAGCCCCTCCTCGTCCTCGGGCAGGTCCTCGATGGGGAAGCGGCGCACATGGACGTGGAAGCGCCACGCGCTCAGGTCCGGCACCGACAGCGTCTCCCACATGGTCGGGGCGGCGAGCCAGCCGCCGCCGGACCCGCCGCGGCACTGGTACGCGATGGCCAGGTCGTAGACGGCGCGCACGTGGGGCGCGCGGCGCAGCTGGCGCACCGTCGCCACGAAGCCCTTGGTGCGGGGATACAGCAGGTGGCGCGGCTGGGGGCGGCCGGCGGCGGCGCACCAGCGGGCCGAGGCGGCGGCCTTGGCCGGCGTGTAGCGCGTGGCCTCGGAGAAGGCGATGAGCCAGACGGGCCAGCGGCGGCGCACGATGCCGCGGAAGACGCGGTCGAGCTCGGCCTGGTCGCGGGCCCAGCGGCGGCTGACCATGGGCATGCCCATGGCCCACAGGCCCCAGCCCAGGAAGGGCACGAGGCGCAGCTCGCGCTTGGCGAACCAGCGGCAGTGGCCCAGCATGCCGGCGCGCACGGCCAGGGCCTGCACCAGGTAGAAATCGGCCCAGGCCACGTGGTTGGCCACGACGACGGCGGTCTCGCGCCGCGGCAGGGCGTCACCCGAGACGGCCACATGCGCGCCGTTGGCGCGCTCGAAGAGGGCCTGGATCCATCGCCACACGGTGAAGGCGATGCGCGACGAGGCCGCGTGCACGAGGTCGGGCACGAGCGGCTTGAGGGGGAGGAGGAGCGAGAGGAGGATGTCGGCCAGGAGGAGGTAGAGGAGCCAGGGGAAGGTGAGGGCCAGGCCGCGGAGCTGGGTGAGGGCGGCGGTGGCGGCGGCGGTGGCAGGGGAGGACGGCATGGTGGTGGTGGTGGTGGTGGTGGCGGACAGTCGTCTGTTGTGGAAGAGCCGGGCGGGAGATGTGGTGTCGAGAAAGGACGGGGCAGTCAGTCGGCGAAGCTCAAGTTCCACGTCAACAGGGAGGGCCCCTGTGTCCCTGGGAGCCAGGTGAGATGCGCTTGCCCGCACTGACGATGGAAGCAAGAGTGAGCAGAAAAGTAGTCGACGTGTCTGTCACAAGCGTATTTCGTTCGTACACTCGCTACGCGCTCGAGTGGAAGTGGGTCGAGTGTCCAGCCAGGCAATCGCTGCTCATTGGCCGCCGCCCAGGATGGCCGCGACGGGCCGGCCGCCGCTTACTCACCACCTCCAGACCTACCACTAGGTACCTCTACCTCTACCTCTACACCTCTACCCCTCGCCGTCGCCGCATTCACGGTCCACCACCACCACCACCACCACCCCGCGCCGGCCCACCTCCATGTCCGTCATCATGGCCCCGTCGCTGTCGCCGCATTTGAACCCGTCCGCGTACGACAGCGGCAGCGGCGACCGATCCCCGCATTCCGACTCCAAAGCCGCCGGCGGTCTGGCCTCGCTGAACATGGGCTTCTTGAGGACGCTGACGGAGAAGCGGACGAATCGAGGTGAGCCCGACCCCCCCCCTTCCCCAACAACAGGCGCTCCTATCCAGGGCAGGCAAGCAGTGGCTGATGCGCAGTTCCGGGCCCCGGGAGAGGGGAGAGGGGGGGGATTGAACGGGGTCCCGGGTTGCGCGCGCCCGCAGATAGCCAACCCCCGAAGCGACGGGGTCCCAAGCCGGACAGCAAGCCGGCGCTCACGCGGCGGCAGGAGCTGAACAGGCAGGCGCAGCGGTACGTAGACGTGGTACTCGGTGGGCCCTCGGCACCTGTTCTGTGTCTCCCTCGCGTCGCTGCCTTTCCATCGCCCGGACACGGCTCGCTGACCAGGTCGCCGTCGTCGACCACTCTGGCACTCTACACCAGCACGCACCGCGAGCGCAAAGAGCTCTACATCAAAGCGCTCGAGGACGAGGTCCTCCGCCTGAAGGAGATCTTCAGCAACGTGGCGCAGGACAAGGAGCGCCTCGCCGACGAGAACCGCCGGCTGCGCACCCTCCTGACCCAGACCCAGTACGGCAGGGCCATGGTCCTCGATGACTTCGTCTCCAACCCGACCAGCGCGGGCGGGTACACGGGTTCTTCGGGCAGCGTGGCGGGGAGTAACGGCGCCGTGCCGAGCAGCAGCCATACCTCGGCCTATACGCCTCCGCACCACCACCCCAATCACCGACACGGCCATGCGCGCCACCACTCGGGCTCGGTCGGGAGTGGTAGCCAGGCGAGGCCGGCGCCGATACAGCAGCAGCAGCAGCAGCAGCAGCATCACAGTCTGGACTACGACCAGGCCGGCATCGACTTTGTCCTTGCGTACGCATCTCTCTCTCTCTCTCTCTCTCTCTCTCTCTCTCCCTTGCATCCCGTCCGAACCACCTACCCTAACCCTCTTCACCGCAGCCTCGAAAAGCCCTGCATGGATCACCTCCCCTGGCTCCTGGAGCGCAGCACCGCGGCCGGCGGCGCCGAACCCTGCGGTCACGCCCTGATGGCCTCGTGCCCGCCCGAGCCCTTCCCCGACCTGACGCCCGACATCCCCTTTCGGACCGGCGCCATGCCGCCCGCCACGCCGCGCCCCATGGCCGCCGCCGCCGCCACAAAGGCGCCGCGCACGTGGGAGCTGAGCAAGCCGGACCTGGCCACCTTGCTGGACCTGTCGCGGCGGCTGGACCTCGACGGGGAGATCACGCCCGTCATGGCGTGGGGCATGGTGCTGGCGCATCCGCGCGTCGGGGAGCTGGCGGCAGGGGACTTTTTGCGGCTGGCCGAGGAGCTGATCGGCAAGGTGCGCTGTTACGGGTATGTCTTTTTCTCTCTTTTTCTCTCTCTCTCTCTGTCTCTCTCTCTCTTTCTCTCTCTGTCTCTCCCCCCCCCCCCCAAAAGGTACGAGGAGTAGTAGCGGTGTGCTCACTCGGCCGTGTCCGCAGCTTTGGCGCCGTCATGGAGGAGTTCGAGGTGCGCGACGCGCTGGAGAACGTACTCTCGACCAAGATGGAGCCGGCCAGTGTGGCCATGGCCATGGCGTAATAGCCCTCTTTGCTTTGTCGTGCTACATGTCCCATATCCATCGTGCCAAAGAATAGAAAACAAATCCCCCCCGTCCGGCCCTCTCTGGTCCTCCAGACCAGACCTGTCCCACACCTACTAGCTAACCAGTACACACTCCTCGGGCTGGACCGAACCTTCCGTCTTCCATTTCCTGTATTCCGATTCCTACACGGGCTAGCTTGTGAGAGGCTCGTCGGTGGGATGGAGTAGTGAGTAGAACAGCCTTGGAGGACGTTCGGGCTATCATCTCCATTAAAATGTTATGTCGGGCCGTCCTTTAGGATATATAGGCTTCTTTGATTCAGCCGTGGCAGAGCAGGTACTTCTTCCTAGTTATAGGTCGGTTCAGGGTACGTCTTATCTACAGCGAAGGAGGGTAATCCGTGAACCATTCCACGCAACCAAAACCCACCCACTCCGGCCGAGTATAGGATGGAGCAGAGTCGCGAATGACAATGTGCGTAGAAGAGGCCGTGCTGCGCTTTCACGACCCAAACTCGGGCATGCCAGACCAGTTCATCCAGTCCAGCGCCGCCGTGTCGTTCCACGACGGACACGTGTGGAAATCGCCGTCGAACTCGTGCACGCGGCTCAGCGTCTCCACCACCTGGTCGTCCGACATGGTCGAGAACTGCATGGGCTCCGACCACATGGTGCCCGGGTCGGCGTACGTCGTCACGACCGCATGGCTGCCCCGCGACGTGGCTCCGCCCACGGCAAAATCCAGCCGCGCAAACGGCGCCGCGGGCTGCGTCGTCGTCGTCGTCGTCGTCGTCGTCGTCATCGTCGTCGTCAAGGGGCGCTCGTGTGTTGTCGTCGGGGTTTCCCTTGCCGAGGCAGCCTTGCGCACAATACACTTGAGATAGCGGCCGTACAGAGCAGACATGCCTCGGCGATGCCGCGTGACACAACCGATGCGTTCCAGGACATCCGCTGCTTCTTCAATCAGGGTCCTGATGCTCGGTGCCAGGCTCGAGTTTCCCGAGATGAGCCCGCCGAGGCGGAGCGCAAAGCAGGCGGCGAACGAGATCATAATGGCTGGCGCACCCGTCAGTCCAAGGCTAGGTGCAGCATGGCTGCACGCCCGCCGCCGGGGGGCGGCTGGCATACCTGTGTTGTTGGGCATGGACGTCAGTTGCTTCTCCCCCTGGATCGCTGCCCTCATCACGTTCAAGGCCGATGATAGGCCTGCCGAGTGGAAAAAGCGCCTGACCTCGGTTGGCGCCGTCGGGTGGTTGATGACACTGCTGTAGAGCGAGAGTCTTGTATGTGTCACGAGGATCTGTACGTAGGGAGGGAGGCCGTGTTCTGATCCAGGCGTCCGTGTCCGTTGTCAGTCACGACTAGAATGCAGGGACCAGACACCGGGAGGGCCTCTCACGTGGGCCAATGCCTATCGAGATGCCCCATTTCGCATGCCAGTCATTGAAAAACTGCTCAATCATCATCTGTATGCTGACAAGTGTTAGTGTGATGACACTATACAAGACCAGGAACACAAAAATGGCCTGCGTGCGCTGCCCGAGCACTCACGAAATGGCCACAGCGGATCCGTCTGCCAGCATCTCTTGCGAGCCGTCACATAGCGCTCGGATGGAAGTAAACAGGGTGTCCTGCGCGTCAAGGTCAGCGGTTTTTTCGCGTCGGCGTCGAATCGAATCTGCCTGCTCACAAGGTCGCGTCGTAGAACGGCGGTGGAGACGAGGTGGCCGTCCATGGTGTCTGCAATGTCGGACAGGTGCCATTGATCGCAGGCTCTGAGCGTAGGCGTGATGGGAACGGTAAAGGTCCGTCCCCGGGCCAGACACATGCTCGACCAAGGTTAGCTCGTCTTGAACACGGCCCAGCGTGGCTTGACCGCCACTCACCCCCTCTCCAGGACGAACAGGGCAATCCAACACCTCTCCCGACGTCGCAGCAGTCTTCTCCCAGCCTCCGAGCCCGGCTCAACGTCGGCGAAGCCGTCCAGCGAAAGGGCCAAGGCGGGATCGATACAATCGGCCCGGGAAAGATGACCCAGGCCCCCAGCCCTGAGCTCACCAACCGAGACCAGGGTCTTGTGAAGAGAAAGATCTATCGCCATTGTGGTCGCCAGCGAGACAGACCAGCATGTATCGTCCTCCATGCTGTGCTTCCCGGGAAACATCCAGGGCACGTTGACCAGGAAAGCGAGCACAATCTCTACGGACCGGTAACGGTGGGCTATGACCCGTTCGAAGAGCGTCCTGCAGTGGTTCGAGAGCCGCTTGGACAAGGCAGATGCCGCGGGCATGAAGAGAGCCGCAGCAGCCGCGATCGAGGTGAGTAGGAATGCCGACCTCGCCCGCGTAAACGACACCGTGTAGAGCAAGGGATCCAGGCCCCAGCGAGTATGCGCAAGGCTCTGATGAAAGCTGCGTGACACAGTTAGGACAGGCCCGGGGCCGCGGTGCCTGGCTGCCTGCCACTCACAAGCCGAACAGGGATTCTGCCTCGTCCTCGGTGACCAAGCCCAGGTCGATAGGATCCAAGTCGGGCCCGACGTCGAGGCTGAACTTGCTGAGCTTGAAGTAGCGCTCAACCTCGGACATGCGACCGTCCGGCTTGCTCGGCCGACGGCTTCTTGGACCGGCCGTATCTCCACTTGCCCGACGGGCCTCCGGACGGCTGGCGGTCGGGGGCGATACGTGAAGGTCGGACGCGCGCGCGAGCAGCTGCAGCGGGTTCTCTGCATCGTCAATGGCGAGGCTCTCCTCGGCAGCCGCCACCTCGCGGCTCGCGTGCGACGCGTTCGACTCGTGCAGCAGGCCAAAATCCTGCTCGAGTCGGCCATGGTCGAACACGTCCTCCTCGTCCGACGAGGACGCATGCTCGAGTTGGTCCGGCAGCAGGGCCACGTGGATCTGGCCACTCGGGGCCGACCTCGGCCGTTGGCTGGCCCCGGTGGAGCTCCGGAGCGCCCCCGTCCTGGGACATGTGTCGGGCGCGGCGGTGCCCAAAAGCGCCTTCAGGTTGGA
Organism: Phyllachora maydis; assembly: GCA_029339225.1. Classification (NCBI taxonomy): domain Eukaryota; kingdom Fungi; phylum Ascomycota; class Sordariomycetes; order Phyllachorales; family Phyllachoraceae; genus Phyllachora; species Phyllachora maydis. The sequence continues at coordinate 5,944,542 of JAQQPM010000004.1, forward strand.
CACGGCTTGGACGGCCTCCGAGCCCTCGGGGCCGGATTTCCGGGCGGCCTCCTCGACCAGATGCAACGCCTTTTCCAGACCGGTGCGCTTGCTACGTAGCCCGATGGTCAGTCCGCTCCGGCCTATGGTGTCGGCCGTGGGAGAGCAGACGGGAGACAATGACTTGCTTCTTCACGCCCTTCCTGCGGCCGACGTGAAAGGCGGGCCGCACACAGTCCGAGCCGAGGAGCACACACCGCTGGCAACGGTCGTCGTCCTCGTCCTTGCTCTTTCCCCGCTCACACTTGATCTTGCTGCGGCGACACACCAAACATGCGGCTGCCCTGCGGCTGTTGGGACTAATGGGACTGTGTTCCATCTTGACGTCGACTCGGCGCGAGCGGCACGGGGACAAATATGACCATGATGGGCTCACGCCGATGGGAAATGTAGCCCCGTGCGTCGAACTGCGTCTCCTCCGCGACTCCAGGCGGGCTTCCTTGGATAACCGGTCTTCTTCGGCCCATCCTCGCGTGACTGTAAAGCAGGCGGGAGAGGAGCGGGGGGGGGGGGGGGGGAATGGAGGGGTAGACACGAGGTGCGGGTGTGATTCGTAGAACGATAGCTAGTCAAGACCACGGGGCTCACGATATGGGGTTTGTAGCGAAGCTCAATTGTGGTGCGTAGACTAGTTGATCGACTAAGGCGGGAAGAGCGACGATCTCAATGATCGCCTAGGCTATTCTACGGTGGGGAAGAACATTGGTCCGTCCACGTGAGCGGCGCTGACCAAGCGCTTACGTGGATACACACGGGTTGGCAAGAGAAAGGCCCGTTGGGTTAGGGTTAGGGTGGTCACGGTCTTGGCGTTATGCCCGCTGGCAGATGGCTGACTCTCCTGCATATTCGTAATTATGGCGTGGTCATTGCATCTCCATGACGAAATTCTGCGCCTACACGGCTCCTTCTACATGGCCAAGTCGTGTACTTGATTACTACCACAACGATCGCTTGGCCACCAATCGTGTCCCGTTCCCGACCGCTGGGTCCGTGTAGATGTTCAAGACATCTGTCGAGTTGTCGTACTTGACACCACACCTCTGTGAATAGCCGCTGAACCGGTCCACTCGATCTTGCACATAAGTCTGGAAACCCCGGCGGGAACAGCTCGTGCCGGGGCCGTCGTTACAATCGGGGAGAGCCTGCGGGGCGCTGTTGACTAGCACACGATAGTAGTCGCCATCGCCGAAGCCGTAACTTCCCGTGCAGTTCAGCCTCTCGATCGCGACGTTCGTCAGGAAGGGTAGAACGTGAGAACTCTTCCAAGCACGGCCGTAGTTGATCCGGTCCAGCGGCATCGTGTCGTTGATGCGATCGGCTGTTCCCCCCCCCCACGCCGAGTTATTGAACAAGCCCGAGGCAACCAGAACGGTGGGCGGGAGCTCGCGATGCGTGAAGCTGACATAGATATCTTGGCCGTCCGGACTGGATTCGGGACTCAGGAGAAGGTGTGCCGTGGCGTTGAGCCACGGCATGCCAATATAGCCCGACACGTCGTTTCCGTAGCCCACATTGTAATGGTACTGAACGTCGGCCGTGTACTCCCACCCGAGCCAGTCGTCCGGGGTGAACAGACCCAGGTCACAGAATGGCGAGCTACCCCGGATCACGGTTTCGTATCCGCACATTTCCATCATGCCGTACACGTCCTCGGCCGTGAAGTCGAAGCCAGGAGCCAGCGCATTCAGGCGGGCTCTGACGGGCTTGGTAAAGCGCGCCATGTACACGGCTGCTTGGTCGCTACCTGCCGACGCGCGGTAGGCCGGGCAGCTGCTGTAAGGCGTGAGCGAGTTCGCGCCCGCCTCCTTGGACTCGAAGATGGTGACCACGTTGATTGTGCTGTCGTCGAGCTCCAGGCCGTGCACTAGCGACTTGGCGCTCTGATATGTGCGTTCGGCCGACGAGGTCCACACGCGCTGCGGCAGGCGGAGGCCCGGATACCGGAAGGACAAGGTGGTGCCCAACTGGGTCGCCTCGAGCTTGCCGGCCCGGGTGAGCAGCTCGGACTCGGCGTCGGACAGTGGGGGCGTCCATGAGGCCAGGAAGCTGAGTGCCGGGACGTGCGACCAGTCGATGGCTGTATGGTTCTGCCACTTGGAGATGAAGGGGTCAAGGTAGGTGTCCAAGTCGTAGTCGTTGGCGAAGATGGCGGCGTGCCGCACCAGGTACGCCGCTTGGCTGGGCGTACAGCCTTGGGGAGGCGAGGGCGAAGCGGGGGGGTCCTGCGGCTCGAAGTACGGAGCCACTCCGCCGAGGTGCTGCAGCGGGTCGAACGTGTACGACGAGTAAAGTGAGGCCGCAGCGCACAGCGGCAGAAAGGGGATGGTAGCCAATCGCCGGAGAGCCATTGCGACCGTCGGGCGCGAATCGTCAGTAGCTCGCTGGCCACAGCCATGTCGGGTGGGCGTAAGGCCCAGAGACCTTGTGAGATAAACCTGTTTTCCAATGTAGCGCAGGCGCGGTTCCTAGGACAATCTGAACTTAGTCTGCCCACTTTTTTCTGTCGTCATTGGCCTCGAGAGTTGCTGCGCCTTGCTGTCTCCCGGCTCCCCTGCGGGAAAGGTAAAGCCTGGGCGTATATCACGTGCGCCCGGCCGCACCGCATCACAGGAGTCGCTCGGCGCGCACATGGCTCTGGGGATGGCTCTGAGATGGCGATATCCACGGGCTCCCAGGTCAACCCAAAGTCTCTCTCCCCTACGTGTCCAACTTCCAAGCCAGAATCTCGCTCTGCAAAGCAGCATACCACGCGTCCTCGGTCGTTGCCCACTGCTCGATTAGCCTCTTCGTTTCGTCGACGTCCTCGACCGAGAAGCCCGTCTTGACCCAAGACTCCCGGAACGCATCACCTTCCGCAAGTCTTCCCGCCAAACCTGCCGCCCAAGTCTCCCTGCTGTCCTTGCCCGAGTAGACAGTGGTGCCAGCGCCAATTCTCATGTCTTCGCTCCGGAAGCCGGCAGTGCGCAGAAGCTTCGGCATGCTGCCGCCAATGAACTCCTTCCTCCCCGTGTTCGCTATCAGCTTGCGATTGAACTTCCTGTCGAGATGCAGGCAAGCAGGCCACCATAGCATGTCCCCGACCTCGCGCGCGGCTAGCAGCCCACCCCGTCTCAGCACCCGACGCATCTCCTGCGCCGCGCGCACGTCGTCCTCCGGCGGCAGATGTAAAAAAACCTGGGAGACGTACACGACGTCAAACTCGCCGTCGGCAAACGGCAGGCCCGACAGCACGTTGCCGGTCTGGAACGTGATCTCTGCGCTGCCTTCCCGGTCAGGGTTGTGGGCCAGATGCGCGCGCGCCAGATCCAGCACGTGGTCGGAAAGATCGATCCCGACGACACTTCCGCCGGGTCCTACGTGCTTGGCCAGGCCGACCGTGATGGTGCCAGGCCCGCAGCCCACGTCGAGAACCCGGGCGCCGGGCTTGAGGTGCGGGAAGAGGAAGGCGGCGTCGCTTTCGGCGGTGCGAGACGCGTGACTTGCCAGCGTGGACTTGGAGTAGCCCTGGCGATAGTTGGTTTCCTCCATCGCCATTTTCCGTCGCCCTGGCCGTCGATGCTCGGTGTCGAGCTCCCGGTTGCGTACAAGACTTGGATCCAAAGGAGGGATTGAAGGATTGGGTCCGTGCAGAGCAGGGAAGGCTTGAGTGGTGGGTGGGGTCGAAACTTGACCCGCACCGGCACGCGCGACGCGAGCGCGCCCGGCCGGGATCCACTTTAAAGTGTATGTCGCGTATGGGCAATGTCATGTCGTCTGGGTTGTTCACCCATCACACGCATCTGACTTCAGAACATCCGATCCGCCAATTGTCGGCACCCTGAGCGAATGATGGCTGACAAGTCTGGCGCAGTGGCTCGCACTCCGGCGAGGCCGCCGCCGACGCTCAGGAACGGACAGTCCTCATCGACAGGCAGACAACAAAGTATCTTGGGATTCTTTTCCAAAAACTCGGTGGGAACACCTGCCAACGGCCCCTCAGAGCTGTCTTCGATCCGCAAGGACATGTCTTCACCATGCCTGAAAGAGACAACCAAGTCCAACTCCATGGCGGCTTCCAAGCCCAGGCATCGTGCTCAGCACATCACTCCCGTCCCTAGCAGCGACGCGATCGAGCCGTTGAGCTCGCAGGAGAACAGAAGCGCCGGCATGCTCAAGGTAGTAGACGACAAGCCACCGTTGCCACTCGGCCCCGCTGAGACGATTCCCCAGCAGCCCGTCGCCGCCAAGACCGCCGTCAACAGCAGCCCGTCCCGAAAGGTAACCATCTTGCCCCTACATTGCAGCGTTGCACCTCCGCCCCCCCCCCCCCTTCTCAGCTGTCCCAAGCTCATGCCCTCAGATTCAGGCCAAGAAGACGGTCAACTACGCAGAGTCCGACTCGTCCGACTACGAAGGCGCCGACGTGTTTGCCTCGCCGGAGCCAATCAAGAGTCCAGCCCGACGCAATCGAAAGGCGGTGCTGGATGACGACGACGAAGACAACTATGAAGTTGAAGGAGAAGGTCTAGTTGATGACGAGGATGGTGAGCTGCATTTCATTTCCCGTGAGCCCGAGTACGACGGAGCAGAATGGCAATTAACTGCTTGGTGCCGACAAGACATGACCGCGTTCATCGCCTCGGACGAGTCCGACGCCCCTCTCAAGAAGCGCAAGCGACCGAAGACCAAGTCAGCCCCGCGCAAACGCTCCGGTGCCTCACCTTCAAGTCGAAGCGGCCCGCATCGGGAAACAGAGGAGGAAGAGGAAGAAGCCGATGAGCCGGGCCCTCTCGAAATGCCGCCCACATCCACTACGCAGCAGTGGAAATACGATCCCGATTCCGTAAGGTCGGAGGAGAAGCGCTGCGTAGCTGTACGGCCCCAACAGACAACTGGGGCGACCAAGGCCAAACCGAGACCGCATACCCAGGAGCCGGAAGACAGGCGGAGCTGGATGGCGAGTCCCAGGGATAAGCACAAGAAGGCTCCCGGTCATCCGGACTATGACCCGCGTACCTTGTACATCCCGCCTGGGGAATTTCAAAAGCTATCGCCGTTTGAGAAGCAATATTGGGAGATCAAGTCCAATCTCATGGATACCGTCGTCTTCTTCAAAAAAGGCAAATTCTACGAGCTCTACGAGAACGATGCGACGCTGGGCCATCAGCTGTTCGACCTCAAACTCACCGACCGGGTCAACATGCGCATGGTGGGTGTCCCCGAGAGCTCCCTGGACATATGGGTCAACCAATTCGTGGCCAAAGGCTACAAGGTCGCCCGGGTAGACCAGATGGAATCGGCCCTGGGCAAGGAGATGCGCGAGCGTGGTGACAAATCCAGCAAGCCGAAAGGCAAAGACATCATTCGCCGCGAGCTCGCCTGCATCTTGACCGGCGGCACGCTCGTAGAGGGCAGCATGCTGCAAGACGACATGGCCACGTACTGCGCCGCCATCAAGGAGACGGCCGCCGACGGCAAGCCTCCGTGCTTTGGCATCGCCTTTGTGGACGCGGCCACGGGGCACTTCTTCCTGTCCGAGTTCGAGGACGACGTCGAGTTGACCAAGTTTGAGACCTTCGTCGCGCAAATCTCGCCCCGCGAGCTTGTGCTGGAGAAGTCGCGCCTTTCGGCCAAGGCCCTACGGATCCTCAAGAACAACACTTCGCCCACGACGATATGGAACCACATGAAGGCCGGATCCGAGTTCTGGAGTGCCGAGATGGCGAGACGCGAGCTCGAGTGCAGCGACTACTTCGCCACAGACGGCGTTGATGCCCCCCCGGTCTGGCCACCGAAGCTCCGGGAAGCCAAGGACAAGGAGATGGTCATGTCGGCGCTGGGCGCATTGGTCTACTACCTGCGTGCGCTGAAAATCGATGGCAGTCTGGTCTCTCAAGGCAACTTTGAGTGGTACCACCCCATCCATCGCAACGGCACCTTGATCCTCGACGGCCAGACGTTGATCAACCTGGAGATCTTTGCCAATTCTCTCGACGGGGGGAGCGAGGGTACTCTCTTCGGCCTTCTGAACAAGTGCGTCACGCCGTTCGGCAAGCGTCTCTTCCGCCAATGGGTCTGTCATCCGCTCGGCAACATACAGAAGATCAACGAGCGCCTGGACGCCGTGGACATGCTCAACACCGAGCGCATGCTCCAAGACCGGTTCTCGGCCCAGCTGAGCAAGATGCCCGATCTCGAGAGACTGATCTCGAGGATCCACGCAGGATCCTGCCGAGCCGAAGACTTTGTCAAGGTTCTCGACGGGTTCGAGCAAATCCAGTACACCATGAGCCTGCTGGAGGAGTACCGGGAAGGGCACGATGGCCTGGTCATCAAGCTTTTGTCATCCATGCCGAACTTGGCCGATCCTCTGGCCTTTTGGGAGACGGCTTTTGATAGACAGAAGGTCCGGGACGAGAAGATGCTCATCCCGCAGAAGGGGATCGACGAGGACTTTGACAAGAGCGTGGACGAGCTCGCGAGGATCAAGAAGGGGCTGCACAGTTTGCTCGACAGACAAAAGGGCGTGCTGAAGTGCAAGTCGCTCAAGTTTACCGACGTGGGCAAGGAGATCTACCAGGTGGAAGCGCCGAAAGCAATCAAGGTGCCGAGCAGCTGGCGGCAAATGTCGTCGACGTCGGCAGTCAAGCGGTACTACTTCCGTGAGCTGGACGAACTGGTCCGACAGCTGCAGGAAGCCGAGGAAACGCACGCTCAGATGGTCAAGGAGGCCGCTTCTCGCTTCTTCCAGAGATTCGACGAGGACTACGACGTGTGGCTGCAGGCCATCCGCATCATCGCCCAGCTCGATTGCCTGGTCAGTCTGGCCAGGTCTTCGGCCGCGCTCGGCACCCCGAGCTGCAGGCCCGAATGGGTAGACGCGCAACGCAGCAGGGTCGAGCTGGAAGAGCTGCGCCACCCCTGCATGACCAACGCCGTGGACGACTTCATCCCCAACGACATCCGGCTGGGCGGCCCGGGACATGAAAAGGTCAGCCTGCTGACAGGAGCGAACTGCGCCGGCAAAAGCACTCTTTTGCGCATGGTGAGTAGTCTCTGCTACCGTGCGGCACGCCGCTTCCGTCATGTGACGCCTTGTCTCCTGACGAACTCGTGACCTCCTACCTAGTCTTGCATCGCCGTGATCATGGCGCAGATAGGCTGCTACGTACCCGCGCGTTCCGCCCGGCTCACCCCCATCGACCGCATCATGTCGCGGCTCGGGGCCAACGACAACATCTTTGCCGCGCAGAGCACCTTCTTCGTCGAGCTTTCGGAGACGAAGAAGATCCTGTCCGAGGCGACGCCGCGGTCTCTGGTCATCCTTGACGAGCTGGGCCGCGGCACCTCCTCCTACGACGGAGTGGCTGTGGCCCAGGCCGTGCTCCATCACGTGGCAACGCACATTGGCTGCCTGGGCTTCTTCGCGACGCACTACCACAGCCTGGCGACGGAGTTCGAGGACCATCCGGAAATCCGGTGCCAGCGCATGCAGATCCACGTGGACGAGGCACAGCGCCGCATCACCTTCCTCTACAAGCTCGAGGAGGGCATCGCCGAGGGCTCCTTCGGCATGCACTGCGCGGCCATGTGCGGCATACCCGACGGCGTCGTGGCCCGGGCCGAGACGGCGGCCAGGGAGTGGGAGCACACCAGCCGGCTCAAGGAGAGCCTGGAGCAGGCCAAGACCGGCTGCTACATCCCGCTGGGCGTGCTGAGCGACGTGGCCAGCGTGCTGTCGGACAAGACCGACTCGGAGGGTAAGCCGGAAGTCGGCAGGACGGCCTTGGACGTGCTGCTGAGGGCGATCGAGAAGCTCTGACGGGGAGCCGGTCCGGTCCGGTCCGGTCCGGTCCTGTTGGTTGGGGAGATGGAAAGGGACGTCTCTGTTTCTCATTGGCCTGTTGACCGGCAATCCTGGCGTGGCAAGCCGCTCTTGCGGCCTCTACGGGAAGCCTGCATCTTAGGTTTTGGGCAAGGTCTTTTTCCCATGGAGCTCTGTTCTGTTGGACCATGGGTGTTGATATGCCTATATTATATACATGTATGTGTAGCCCTGGTGTCCATATCTTCGGCCCATGTGTAGACAGACCACTACTACCACTACTACCACAGAATCGGCCAGCCATCAGCCCACCCAAGCAGATTCCAGCCAAACTGGTATTGACCGTCTCCCAACCCAATCTCGGTGTTCGCTGCAGCCCCTCCCTCCAGTCAGATTGACGTATCGTGGCAACGGGGTCGTGGTGGTGGTGCAGTGGTGGTGCAGTGGGGCAGACATGGGACTTGCCGTAGTGGTAATACAAGATGGTGCCGGCCGCGTCCTCCAACACGCCCTGGCCGCCCGGTCCATAGACATTTCCGTGGCTGGCCAGAACCAGGGTGCCGCCCCCGTCGGTGCAGTTTCGGCCATCGGCATCGACATACGGCCCCTTGACGCTCGCGCTGCGGCAGACGAAGATCTTGTACTCGCCGCCTGCGGCCGGCCTGCTCTTGTCGTAGTCGCAGCAGGCGCCCGAGCTGAAGAAGAGGTAGTAATAGTCGTCATGGTGCCACATGAAGGAGCCCTCGACCGAGTGCTTGCCCGACGCGTTGTAGGCGATCTGGTAGCTGGCGCCCGATGCTGCGGTGGCCTCGTCGTTGAGCTTGACCTGGAAGATGTTTTTCCAGTAGGAGCCGAAGCTCAGGTAGTAGCTGGATCCGGCGCGGATGAGATTGGCATCGATGGCATTATACGGCCTGGCCGAGTTGGAGGAGATGCCGACCCCGCCGTGGTCGATCCACGACCCGTGCTCCATGGTTGGCGAAGAGGCGTAGCCGATGGCCGAGGTGTGGGAGCCCCCCGTGGAGACGGTGTAGTACATCATGTAGCGGGTGCCGACGAGCTGAACATCGGGCGCCTGCGCTTCTCTGCTTAGCAGACACACACGCCGAGGGGGCCTCGAGCGCGCGCACCTACCCACAAGTCCGTGTTCCCGGCCTGCTTGACGGAGCTGCCCGACGGCAGCGCTTTCCCCTGGTAGACCCAAGGCCCCGTCACGTTGCCGGCCTTCCAGATGCCGATCTCGTTGCCCGTGTTGAAGCGGAAGTAAGCGCCATCCGAGGCACGGCGGACCAAGGCGGGATCGTGGGCGAAGCAATCACCAGTGCACGCGCCCGGTTCGGGGAAGTCGACAGCAGCAGCGGCAGCAGCAGCAGCAGCAGCGGCAGACACGGCCCGGACCGACAGCAGCAGGCTTGCCGCGCTGGCGAGGAGCTGCTGGAACAACATCGAGGGTCGCAGATGTGTCCCGCCATCTCGCTGCACAACCCGTGGTATAAATAAGTAGGGCGGCCACAGGAAACGGCCCAGTACTACGAGAATGAGTGACTCAGGAACTCAGGACTGACTTACTATACCTCGAACGTATGCATGGTATTCCTGGTCTCTCTCTCCTCCCAACAGGGCCTTGACAGCGGAGAAGAGGATTTCAGTGGCCGGGGTGCGACCCCAGCCACGCACAGCCACGCACTAATTGGGAAACAAACAGCTGACCTCCTCACCCGCCGCCCCAGAAAAAAACTAGGGCCCCCCCGCCGGTAATACAACCTTGTCGTCTGGCGCCCGCCAACCCGCCGACGCCGCGCGGTCGGTCCTACCGCGGCGCAATATTACTACTATACATACAGACCATGTATCGCCTCCATCCGGCCTATTGCGCTCATCTCGTCTGCTCGTCGCCCGCCGCCCGCCGCCCGCCGCCCACGCCCAGTGCAACTAGCCAAGATGCTCTTCGCCATCTTGTTCGCCTTCTGGCGCGTCATGGAGATTCTAACCTTGGTACGTCGAACCTGCGCCCCCCGTCGGCCGGTCCGTCTCGTGGCTAACAGCTGTGGCGTCGGCGCTCCGTGCCTCCGTGTCTCCGTAGATTCCCACCATGGGCATGCTTGCCTACTTCGTCAACGGCTACAACCAGAATAACCAGCTGACGCCGACCTACATCCTGCTCCTCTTCATCGTCTCCGTGCTCGCCCTCGCCTGGGCCATCTTTACCATCTTCAGCTACCACCGCCATGGCTCCGACTCGCACTTCATCGCCCTCGTCGACCTGGCCTTCGTGGGCGCCTTCATCGCCGGCGTCTACTACCTCCGCTTCATCGCGCGTGCCGACTGCGCCAACATCACCCCCGGGGACGCCTACGACGTCACTTTTGGCATCTTCGGCAGCGCCCAGCTCAACGGCGTCGGCGTGAGCATCATCAAGACCTGCGCCATGCTCAAGACCTGCTTTGCTTTCGGCATCATGAACTGCATCTTCTTCTTCGTCACCGCCGTCCTGGCCTATATGCACGGCAGTCGCCGAGAGGTGGTCGAGAAGACGGCCTATGTCGAGACCCGCCACCGCCGCGCCTCGCCGCGCCAACACCATCACCACAGGAGCGGAAGTCACCAAAGCAGCCGCAGAAGCTCGCACTCCCATCGCCGCATCTACGTCTGAACGATGTCTAGTAGTTGTCTAGGGCCAGGGTGAATCTACTCTAGGTCAGCTCTCACGTCCAGTGTATTTCGCTGTGGCATTTTGGGTCTATAGTAGTAGTTCCAGATGGTTTACGATTAGAACGATGACGACGTCATGAATTACAGAGTCCATGCTTGTCCAGTTCATCGTTCGACATGTTGTGACCAGGCTGCTAGAGACCTAAAGGTACTAGGTATGAACTTCCCATGTTCGTAAAAACGTAAGGTACTTTGGATTTTTTTTCTACGCCGTTGTAGGGCAGGGGAAGGAAACGCGGGTCTGGTCAAGTCGAGGTACCTAGGTACCTACCTACCCACCTACCTAGGTGTAGGTGAATCCAGGTAAACTCTGTTGCCCCACCACACCGCACCATCACGAAATTCAGAAAATCGCAGAGCATCACACATCGGAGCTCAGTACACGTCGGAGCTCAACCGGAGCAACCTGACGGCCACCATGGCGACTACCGAGTCCGGAAACATCGACTTGATCGATATCATCAAAGCCCTCCCCGACGGGCCAGGATGGGGCCCCTCCACGACGACGGAGACGATGCTGCACGGGGTGCCCTACGCGCCCTTCTCCAAGAGTGACAAGCTCGGCCGCATGGCAGACTGGACGGCTGACAGCAAGGATGGTAGAGATGGCCGTGGCGGTCGCCAACAGTACAACAGGAACTACAGAGGTACGGCTGCTTCCGGACCACGTGCTTTTTGAGCGCGCACCAGACTGACGCACCTTCGCCCGCAGATCAACAGGTCTACGGCGCCGGCACCGCCGTCATCTTCGCCGCCCCCCAGGCCGAGGACGAGTCGACCTTCTCCCTGGTCAGCAACGTGCGAGACACGACCAAGACCCGCTTCGGCCGCGGTACCGTGTTCGCCCGTGGCCGTGGCCAGCGCGGCGCCCGTGGGGACAGCCGCGCCGGCCGGCAGCAGTTTGGCGGCCGGCAGGGGGGCCGGGGCGGGCAGCTCGGCGGCGGCTACGACGGGCGCGGCGGCGGGCGAGGCAACGCGCGGGGTGGCGGCCGGCGTATGGGCTGGAAGGACTACGACAAGCCGCAGCGCAACCGCGACGCGTCCATCATCATCCGGCCCGACTGGAAGCTGATGGAGGAGATCGACTTCAACCGGCTCGGAAAGCTCAACCTCGACGCCGACGAGGGTGAGGACCTCGACTCGTACGGATTCGTCTACTACTACGACCGCAGCTACGACAAGCAGCCGGTCAAGTCGGCCGAACGCAAGCTGACGCCCATGGACCGCGCCGCCTACAACATCACGACCTCGTCGGACCCCGTCATCCAGGAGCTCGCCGACAAGGACGAGGCGACCATCTTCGCGACCGACTCGATCCTGTCGATGCTCATGTGCGCGCCGCGGTCCGTGTACCCGTGGGACATTGTCATTGTGCGGCAGGGCGGCAAGATCTTCCTGGACAAGCGCGAGAACGCGGCGCTCGACATGGTGACGGTCAACGAGAACGCGGCCGACGCGCCGCTCGAGGCGTCCGAGGGCTCCAAGGACGGCATCAACCAGCCGCCGGCGCTGGCGGAGGAGGCGACGTACATCAACCACAACTTTGCCGCGCAGGTGGTGCTTGAGGACGAGGGCCGGCGCGTCGACATGGCGCACGAGAACCCCTTTTACAACGCGGCCGAGGAGACGGAGCCGCCGGCCAGCAAGGCGTACAAATACCGGCGCTTCGACCTTTCGCTGACCGAGGAGGAGCCCATGTACCTGGTGGTGCGCACGGAGCTGGACGCGGTGCAGAAAAACACCATCAGCGGCGAGGACCAGTTCGTGACGGTGCACGCGCTCAACGAGTTCGACAACAAGGCGCAGGGTAGCGGCGGGGCTCTCGACTGGCGCAGCAAGCTCGTGTCGCAGCGCGGCGCCGTGGTGGCGACGGAGATGAAGAACAACAGCTGCAAGCTGGCGCGCTGGACGGTGCAGAGCATCCTGGCGCGCGCCGACGTCATGAAGCTCGGCTTCGTCAGTCGCGCCAACCCCAAGAGCAACGACAAGCACGTCATTCTCGGCGTCGTCGGCTGGAAGCCGCGCGACTTTGCCGGCCAGATGAACCTGCAGCTGAGCAACGGCTGGGGCATTGTGCGCACCATCGCCGACATGGTGCTCAAGCAGGGCAGCGCCGACGGCCGCTTCATCCTGGTCAAGGACCCGAACAAACCCATCTTGCGGCTGTACGACGCGGCGAGCCTGAACGAGGACGAGGCGGGCGATGCGGCCGAGGTGGACCAGGCAGACGCAGCGGACGAGTAGGAGGGGCATACGGGAAGGGGGCAGAGGGGAGGGGGACCTAGGTACCTCTAGACGGCGTAGCAGCGAGGGGCAACGGCGTTTGTAAGAAGACCGACCAGTACATGGACGATAGTTGAAGGTAAAGCGCTGTCTCTGTCCTGACGTTGAGCTTGCTTTCCATTGGTTGGGCTTGACGATTTATGGGGCTCCCATTGTGGGGAATCCACCGAAAAGAATTCGACGATCGATCACGGGAAAAGTGCGGTTTGGCTTGGACACCGCACCCACCGATGAACAAAGATCAAGGGGTTGGTTGGCCATGCAATGTCAGTTCCTCGAATTGATCCGTGGGTGTGTGCCGGAATGTCAGTACTGCTCAATTCTCGATTCATTTCATCACATTGGCACCAAGTCTTCTTCCACCATTGCAGTACACCTCAACCTTTTCCCACCTTCAAGTGAAGTCTCGCACGCTTCCAACCTCCCTTCCCTGCCACGATTTCTCGCCGTGATGGACTCCTCTGATCCCGATCCCGATCCCCACTTCTCCATCTACGCCGAGCTCCTCCCCAACCTTCGCCAGCTCTCCGTCGCCATCACCCTCCCCAGCCCCAACGACGCCACCACCAAAGTGACCGTGACCAACGATGCCCCCGACGGCGCCCCGCCGCGCACCGCCCTGCACGTCTCCCACCGCGGCGCCTCGCGCGCCGTGCTCATTCCCGCCCGCGTCGCCGCCCCGCCTGTGATGCGGCTCCCGGCGGACAGCCCCCCCGCCACGCTGCTGCAGTTCCGGCTCGCGCTGGCGGCGGGCGGCGGCGGCGGCGGCGGAGTCGGCGTTGGTGCCGTGGTGCCGTGGGAAGCGGCTGACTTGGGCGAGGGCGCGGCGGTGCGGTGTCGGGTGTGCGAGGGCGTGGTAGTGCCAAGGGCGAGGGTGCGAGCGTGGAAGGATTTGCCGAGCGAGAACTGGGCTGAGATGATGGAGTTTTGGCACTGTCATAAGCCGGGGCATCATGGCCATGGGCTCGATGACGAGGTTGAAGCGAGCAAAGCGGGCGACGACGAGTTGGCATCGAGGGGATATGGGGCGAGTTCTATCGTCACGGCGCAGCGAGGGGTCGGACTGGTGGACCTGACGGCAATTTTGTTCGCCGAGGAGGACTGCGAGGCTGTCGTGGTGAGTTCACGTCCCTGCTCCTCTCCATCCTGCGAGCAGAATCGGAGCTAGAAGCCTTCGACGGGTATCAAGAAGGGGGCCAAGCAGCACTCAGTGGCTTGCTCACCGATACAACTACCCAAGACCAAGTAACCGCAGCCTCCCCTCACGGGGCGCCGGCCGGTTGCCAAACCTCGCCTCGCGCGATGGGGTGGCTTCTGTCCTTGGCGGCGCTGCCGGCCTCCCCATTTCACCGGGCCTTTCTCCAGTCCTCAAAGGCCCGGGATGCCGGGAGGGACAAAGACGATGCGCACCTCACACACGCCACACCTGTCCTCGTCCGACCAAGAGTCTGCTGACCGTCTCCGTCTGCCTGGAAGTACTCCTACACCACCATCGAGCACGGCGCCCCCCGGCGCGACGACCTCATGCACACGGACAAGGCCGGCAGCCCGCCCAAGGGCCTGCACATCTTCTGCCCGGCCTGCCACGCTCAGCTCGGGCATTACGCCGTCCGCGCCGCCGCCGCCACGCTCTTCAAGTGGGCCGTCACCGTCGAAGGTTGCGCCCAAGAGGGACAAGCGCCGCCCACAGCCGCGACCTGCCTCGTGGCCGCCCTCGTCGCCGGCATGGCGCGCACCGGCTCGTCCAAGGCGCTGGTGCTGCCAATGCACCGCCGTACCGACATGACGGACAGCGTCCTGCTGGTGCAGATGCTGAACGGCAGCCTCAGCTGCGCGTCGTCCGAGGTGGCCGACGGGCGCGCCGTGCCGGCCGCCAAGGTGCTCTACCGCTTCGTGGGGCCGAAGGAGGCCGACGCCATGCTGGAGAGCGTGACGGCCGAGGTGCAGGAGGTGCACTTGCCGGCGGCGGCGGTGGCCGAGCTCGTGGCCGGCCTGGACCGGAGTTGTGGGCTGTTGTTGCCGGCTTCGGGCCGCGAGTTTCGGGGCGCGAGGGTGGGCTTGCTGAGGAGGTGGGCGGGATGAGGGCGTTGCGACGACGGGAATGGCTTGCTTGCCTACTACTACATGGCGGAGAGAGGTACCCCACCTCTGGCTGGGGGCATCGTTTCTCTTGTGAACATCCAGGGCCGCTGCTGGAAAGCTTTTTGAAAAGGAAGACTCGGGAGACACAGCCCACGAGACGTGCACCGCCGAGCGATGTCTTTCAGGCTCTCATACGCCTCTTCTTCCTGCGTCGCGTTTTCGCGGTTTCCACCTTGACGACCTCATCGTGTGACTGCGCCTCCGTGTCCATCTCCGTCTTCACTTGCGTATCCGCCGTCACCCTGCGCTTTTTCGTCTTCATCTTGATGTCTTCCGCCGGCGGAGACGCAGATATTGGGTCCCCCCCGGCCGGCTGCTCATGCGCCTCGATCTTGTTCTCGGCAAGTCTCACGCCGCCGCCGTCACCGCCGTCACCGCCATCACCGCCATCACCGCCACCAGCACCGGCCGCCTGCTCCGCGAATGCCCTCAAGTTAGCCGTGAACAGCACACTCTGCGCCCAGCCCGCCTGCGGGCCCCAGATGGTCCGGAAATGGTCCCCGACAGCGTCGTAGAGGGCCTTTGTCAGCGTCTTGGTCTTGGCGGCGCCCTTGGTGAAGTGGTAGTCCCGCTGCGCGATCTGCCACACATGGGTGTCGACCGGGACCGCCTCGCCCCAGCCCAGGCCCATCAGGCACACGCAGTCGGCCACCTTAGGCCCCACGCCCGCCAGCCCGAGCAGTGCCTCGTGCGCCTTTTTGTACGTCGGCCCTTGGCCCCCTTCCCCCCCTCTTCCCTCGCTCTGGCCCTGCCCGCCAACAGGCTCCCCCAGCGGCCCTCCCGCCGTGTTGCGCAAGCCCTCCAACCACCCGGGCGGCCTCTCGGCCACCACCGCCCTCGCCGTCGCGGCGATGTACCGCGCGCGATACCCAAAGCCCAGGTCCCGCAGCCGCGCCTCGACGCCCTCGGCCGCCAGCGCGGCCGGCGGCGGGAAGTCGTGGAACGGCTCGCCGGCGACGGCGCCGAGCGGGGCGCCGTAGGCGGCGCACAGGCGGCGCACCATCTGGGCGATGCGCGCGATGTTGTTGTTGCTGCTGCAGATGAAGCACACCAGCGTCTCCCACGCGTCCTGCGCGAGGAGCCGGATGCCGCCGAAGCGGGGGGCGCGTCGCGCGAAGTTAGCGTCGGCGGCGGACCAGGCGGCGTAGAGGGCCGGGAGGGAGTGGGCGAGGGAAAAGTAGCGCTGGAGAAGGGGGAGCGTGGTTGTGTCGGGAGGCAGAGTGCCTGTTGTTGCTGTGAGGGGGGAGGGGCAGGGGGAGGAGAGGGAAGAGGAGGGGGGTGTTGGGAGCGCGAGCTGGGTGGAAGGGGACGGGCCCAGGGCTTGGGGAGCGGGGCAGACGGCCCTGTAGTGAAGATGTTCGGCGTCTTGCTTGAGTGAGATGATGCGGCCGTGAAGGGCACAGTGCCTGCAGCGTCAGGTCAGAAGGATTCATGGATATGAGCTCCAACGTACGTACGTACCATGCATCGTCGATCTTGCGCCATCGAAAGGACTGGCCACATTGCAGCGTGGTGTCTATGCAGAGCTCGGCGAGGCTCATGGGCAACTTTCGCCACTCGGGAGCAGCAGCCATGGCGTGGTTTGCGATGGCGCTCTTCGTGGTAGAAGAGTGGACAACAAGCTTGTCTGCTCTGACAGGATTCCGGTACATGGGGTACGTGCTTGGGTGTCAGTGCACGGTCCAGGCGCTAGTCCCACCCCATCCTAGACCCAAGCAAATCCCTCTAGCTGCTTGTAGCTACTGTAGCTACCTGTGCTCGGGGGAAAAAAAGTTCCAATGTGTTTGAGCTGCTCGAGTTGGCAGCCTCGTCGCGAATCTCACTTCGAAAGGGGCCATCTCTACCTGCAAATACGCGCCGCGCCGCGCAGCGTTCGTCTTTTCCCGTCTTGTGATTGAAGATGAACGGCGACAGCTACCTCTCTCGCGGTGAGACACGCACCCAAGCCGACGCAACTGTTGCGTGCCAGAACCCCCCAGCTAAAATCCTCGCTCGCGTCGTAGATGGCGGCCGCCATGGCTCCTCGCGGGACTATCCAGTGAGTTACCTGGCTTCCGATTTCGACCCGACTCCCATCTACGGCTCCTGTTGCGAATTCCAGCTGATCTGAATCCATAGCAGCCATCCCGACGAGACCGCGACGACAGACGAGACCGCGACAGAACAGACCGCGGCGCTGACCGAGGCGCTGACCGAGGCGCCGATCGAGGTGCTGCACGACGCCGCTCCCGCTCCCCCGACTACCGCAACCGCGCCCCCCGTCGCGGTGGTCCCGAAGACAAGGCGGAAGCAGACGCTTACTCGTCTAGCCGCAGCCACCGAGAGCGCGAACGCGAGGACCGCTATGCTGGTCGCGACGGCCGGGGAGACCGCCGAGACCGCGGCGAACGGGACTGGGACCGCGATCGCGGCGCCCCAAGAAGACGCGAAGACGACAGGCGTGGCGAGCGCGACCGTGAACCTGCCGGTGGTGCTGGTGGTGCCGGCGCCGGCGGCTACGACGATCGGCGCGGCCTGGGGAGAAGAGTGGGCGGCGACCGCGAACACCGTGCCGTCGATCGCGATCGGGGCGATCGGGTAGACCGGGGCGACCGGGGCGACCGGGGCGACCGGGGCGATCGAGGCGGCGGCGATCCGTTCGCGGCCAACCGGGCGGCCCGGAGCCCGAGCCCGCCGCCCAAGAAGCGCGAGCCGACGCCCGACCTGACGGACATAACGCCGGTGCTGGAGCGCAAGCGCCGGCTGACGCAGTGGGACATCAAGCCACCCGGGTACGAGAACGTGACAGCCGAGCAGGCCAAGTTGTCGGGCATGTTCCCGCTGCCCGGCGCGCCGCGCCAGCAGGCCATGGACCCGTCCAAGCTGCAGGCCTTCATGAACAACACCTCGGGCGGCGGCGGCGGCGGCGGCGGCGGTGGTGGTGGCGGCGGCGGCGGGTCCAACGTGCCGGCCGGCACGCTGAAGCCGACCAACTCGCGCCAGGCGAAGCGGCTCGTCGTGTCCAACCTGCCGCCCTCGGCGACCGAGGCCTCGCTCGTCGAGTTCTTCAATCTGCAGCTCAACGGCCTCAACGTCATCGAGGGCTCCGACCCGTGCGTGCTGTGTCAGGTCGCGGCGGACCGGGCCTTTGCCATGCTCGAGTTCCGCACGAGCGCCGACGCCACGGTCGCGCTGGCGCTGGACGGCATCAAGATGGAGGCCGATGACGCCAAGATGGAGGGCGACGAGGCCAACGGGCCGACCGCTTCGGGCGGCTTGACCTTGCGCAGACCCAAGGACTATATCGTGCCGGCCGTGGTCGTGGACGCGAACTACGATCCCGACAGCGACCGCCCGCTGCCCACGGTCATCGACACGCCGAACAAGATCAGCGTCGCCCACATCCCGCCCTATCTCAACGAGGACCAGGTCTGCGAGCTGCTCGTCAGCTTCGGAAAATTGAAGGCGTTCACGCTGGTGAAGGACAACAGCACGGGGGAGTCGCGGGTGCGTTCCCTGGCGCAGACCATCTGTTGGACAGAAAAGCTGACCACACGCTCCCTCGCAGGGCATCGCCTTCCTCGAGTACCTCGACTCGTCCAACGCGGAAACGGCCATCACCGGGCTGAACGACATGCCGCTGGGCGAGCACCACCTCAAGGTGCGCAAGGCCAGCATCGGCATCACGCAGGTGTCGGGCATCGAGATGGGCGTCAACGCCATGTCCATGCTGGCCGGCACCACGTCGACGGACCCCGAGTTGAGCCGCGTGCTGCAGCTGCTGAACATGGTCACGCCTGACGAGCTGATGGACAATGACGACTACGAAGGTATGCCGTTGAACTCGCCCGGTTTTTCCCCCACTTCTACCCAGAAAGAACCCGCGACAAACAGGCTTGGAGTCTCTCAGCTGACCCCCCCCCCCCCCCCCCCTCCTCCCCGACGCAGAAATCAAAGAGGACGTCGAGGAAGAGTGTGCCAAGTTCGGACGCATCGCCGGGCTCAAGATCCCGCGCCCCGTCGGCGGTAGCAGGCAGTCACCCGGCGTCGGCAAGATCTTCATCAAGTACGACACGCCCGAGTCGGCCAAGAAGGCCATGCAGGCCCTGGCGGGCCGCAAGTTCGCCGACCGCACCGTCGTCGTCACGTACTTTCCCGAGGTGCGTTTCTGATCCCGCTCTTCCCCCTCTCGTTCCCGCCGTCTCCCCTCTCTGGGTGGTGGTGCTGGTGCTGGTCAGGTTTGTGGGCTTGCCACTGACGTATCTTCTCTCGCTGCAGGAGAACTTTGATGTCGGCGCGTGGTAAACGCAGGGAGAAGAATTCCGCCCATGGAAGTGAGGCCTCGCCGTCACCACGACGCTTTCTACGGCTGCGTCTAGCTTGGCTGTCTGCGCCATGCCGCGAGAGGCAAGACAAAGGCTCCAAGTCCGCACTCTGTCGATTGCTATGTACAAGTGCGTCGTGGCAGAGCAGCGAACCGTACTCTCGGCTTGGGGGAATCTGCCCGGTGGGACGCGGTTGCGCACAGCCGGCTTTATTTGCCGTCATGTACGAACAGTAGCATACGAGCAGGGGTGGAGGGGTCCTTCCGCACGGCGCGAATCGCTGTGGATGTTGCTCATTCGGGCGCGTGAATTGTTGGACGCCGGCGACGCCGTCGGGTGGCTAGGCGGCAGGGCAGGGCAGGGCAGGGAGGCAATAGTAGTGATGGCAGGGTAATTCATCTCTACCTTGGTCGCTTGGCGGGAAGAAGTTAAGAATTAAAAGAAAAAAAAACCTGTGAAGCCGTGGCGGGGATCTCAGATCTCCTCGTGTGTATATGACCTGACTCTATAGCTCCTCTACTCATGCACTTGTTACCTTGCTTCTGACGTAGCCGGCTACTAGTGATAGAGGCTACCTATTTCAGCGTCGCGAGATCACGTGGTGGAGTCGCGATTCTTGAGTCGCGATGTCACGTGAAAGCGCAAGGGGGCAAGTAGGCGCCGAATGAGAAAAAAATCTTGGCCGCCGTGAATAGCCCAAACCGCGCACCGAATAACCGCCTTGTTGCAGGGAGGATGACGATGATTAATCGAAAGTGGTTCAAAAAGGAGACATGGCAAAAGGAGTTCGGATAGCCACTTGGCTACCCTACATCTCCACCCCAGAGCCCGACGGGTGCGTCAAGCCGACGTTGCCAAATGAACAAGCGTCCTTGCCAAGTGACACCCGTCGGAATCGAACCTCCTACTCCCACCCGGTGAGTTGTCTCCTGCTAGGCAGGCTCCTCACCGGGGGTTTCAAACGGACGGCTTGACCGCTACACCACCGCAACTTACCTCGTAGTGCAACCTTGACGGTCGACGCCCGGGGCCCTGGTCGAAAACTGCCACCCACATTCAACCCTATAAAGTGCTTTCCTATGCAAAGGTACCCGGGCACCCAACTGCCCCGGCCACCGACTCTTGCTCCCGACCCAGCGTGCCACCAACGCATCGCCATCGCCATCCTTCGCGTCATGACGTGCTTTGAGAAGTTGAAGCCGGTCGCAACCATGGCAGCACCACCACATCGCCAACATGCCATTCGGAAGCAGTCGCAGGTATACACTGCGCGTCTGCATTTTCGATTCGCGGTGCAGTTTTCGAGCACGGCATGGTCCGTAGGGTAGAAAACCTCCATCTCGTCACCGACGTCGTTGGTGAACAGCTATGCAAAATCTCGTCGCCGCCGCCGACTGCAAGTACATCACGCCCTCGCTGTCAACCGAAGGTGAAATCGGGCCGCTCGATGTGCATTGCCGCGCCGCCATGGAGCTGACGTGCATCGCGTCGTCACCATCGCACTGACACATATCACGTCGCCGTCGTCACTGGGACATAAATCATCGCCGCCGGCAGCAAGGACAACTGTAGTTGCCACCGAAACCGACGTCAGTCGTGCGCGTCGTCAGCACCATCAACGCCGAACAGCCGTGCATCCAGCACAGCGTTCGAGACTTGCAAAGACCAAATCGAAGGACATGATGGACGTGGTGCATCTGGACTGGGATATCACGAAGGAATAAGATGAGTACTAGGGAGCACCTCGCAATCTAAATTGAGCAGCAGCACAACGACCGTCGCAGGCACAGAGAACAATGACGAACATCAATAGACAGGGACGATGTGAAGTTCGTTAAAACAACATTGAAACGAGATACATTTGAGCAAGGCAACAAAACAGGTTGAATATTATGCACAGTACTGCTCGGAGGGAGATGATCTGTCCAGCCGCGTTAGTTTCGTATCCACCAACTCAGCGTGAATCGGTTGTTCCAAGCGTGAACGAAGTCTTGTGCTGATCAGAAGTCCGTTTCATTCATCGAGCCGTAACGGCTCTAACATAAGAGGTACCAGAATAAAATAAAGGTGATGTTCATCATGCAGAGTAGGCAGTGGGAGTGATGCTAGGGATCAATACGTACCAAGTATTGCGATGCGAGTTTGCGAGCGAAGCAATTGTGTTAAGAAAAGACAACAGTGCTAAACTTTCCCGAGAGGTTGAAAGTGGACATGTTCAAAATCGGCTGCTGCCTCACGTGCTTTCATACCCCACTTGAGGCCCGCTCTCCAACCAATCACCGCCAGACCCTATTTTCGCCCACCAAACCTACGCCAAAAAAGTTGATGAAAGTACTCCTCCAATTCGATCCGACTAGCGACGACGACGACAAGCCTCATCTCGATAACCACTCTAAACCGTCAAAATGGGTCGCTTGCACTCCAAGGGAAAGGGCATTTCTGCCTCCGCTATCCCCTACTCGCGCAACCCGCCCTCGTGGCTGAAGACCAGCCCCGAGCAGGTTGTCGACCAAATCTGTGCGTCCCTCCGCCCAAACCCAGGATGGCTGCTTTTGTTCATACGACTCGCTAACTCCTGGCACAGGCAAGCTGGCCAAGAAGGGCGCAACGCCTTCCCAGATCGGCGTCATCCTCCGTGACTGTACGTTTGGCGACTCGTCAAGCCGAATTCCCGAGTAACCCCGCGAGTGGCGAAGCTTCGGGTCGGTATGGACTGTTCGGACAAGTACTGATGAGCCGAGATAGCGCACGGAATTGCCCAGGTGAAGGTCGTTACCGGTAACAAGATTCTCCGTATCCTCAAGGTGAGTCGGCGCGTTCTGGTCCCGCGATGCAAGCATGCCTGTAAAAGGCTGCCACATCGTCGAAGATAAATTGCTCACCAGCAGAACAGGGCGAAGGTTAGTGACATGCAGGAGTCGAGTTCCTGGCAAGAACACACGCAAGAGAGGGACACGCGGCGATTTGGGAGCTTCGCACTCGCGGCGATGCCCAGAAGATTCCGCCGGGTCTCGACATGCCTCTGCTCGGTTTTATTGCTGACAGAGAGACATCATCCAGGCCTTGCTCCTGACCTCCCTGAGGACCTCGTACGTACATCATACGCGCGTATCCATGACTTGCCTGCACGTTGACCGCCCCCCGTGGTGGAGACTAACCGCCTCCGTGTATGTAGTACATGTTGATCAAGAAGGCTGTCGCCGTTCGCAAGCATCTGGAGCGCAACCGTAAGGACAAGGACTCCAAGTTCCGCCTCATTCTGATCGAGTCCCGCATCCACCGTCTCGCGCGCTGTGAGTTACTCTCGTTGTGCAAGCTGCGCGCCGCGCGACAATGCTAACACGCCGCTTTCAGACTACAAGACGGTCGGTGTCCTTCCACCTACGTGGAAGTACGAGTCCTCTACCGCCAGCACCATCGTGGCCTGAGTGCTCCGTTTTTTGACGTTGAGCATGGGGAGGGCTGGTGTACGGGCGGGGCAACAAGGCCACTTTCCGGCTGCAGCATGGCCTTGGAGAAAATGACAGGTTCACAGGCGTTGGGGGTGAAGAGGCTTTGCGCAACGCTTTTAACATGTGCCATGTATCACGCATGAAAACCATGAGACTCGTCACGCTTGATAACATTGGCCCCGAATCCCAATTCGGTCTCCGGGCGCAAAGCTCCCTCTAGATGTTCCCCGTGCTGGGTATCCCGCACCAAGGTTTCGCCATTCCCAAGATGCGACTGTCTGCCCGGAACGCCATGCAGGAAGCCAAGTGATGCCGCCAATGGTATGCTATGCATAGCCTGTAAACGAGATGTAGCTCGCAATCTCGAAATAAACATGCCTGCCTGCCTCCTTATCTGTCCGTCCAGGCCAAGCCACCGCCACGCATGTCCATGTAAAGAAACAGGCCAGTCCAGGCGAGGAAGACGGCGGCGTCTGTTCGTCCCCATCAGCCACTCGCCGTCGCCGTTGCCGTGGCCACCTCTTCGCCCCCGCGCGCCTCCCGCTTCTGCGCCTCGGCGAGGAGAAAGTCGCCCAGCCAGCGCAGGGGGTTCTCGGGCCTGGAGACACACGCAGAAACAGGCGCGGCCATGTCAGCTTCCTCTTCACTCCTCTCCGTTTCCTCTCCTCGTTCGCCGTGACTCACTTGTCCTGGGCCAGGCGCTTCATGCCCTCCAGCACGGCCGGCACGACGGTCGAGTTGAGGTACTGCCGCACGGGGGCGCCGTGGGCGGCCGGTTCCGCCGGCAGCGGCTGCTGGCCGCGCTCGGGGGGGGCTTCGGGGGGCAGGGACGAGGGGGCGCGCGAGGGATCGCTGGGTACGGCGGCGGCGGCGGCGGCCGGGGGGGTGGGCGCAAAGGTGCTGGATGTGAAGGTCGATGGTTTGTCGCCGTTGGTGGTAGCGGCGGCGGGGGTGGTCGTGCGCGGCTGGGGTGGCTGGGGTGGCTGGGTGCTGAGTGTGCCGGCGGGAGCGGGCGTGGCGGCGGGCGCCGCGGTCGGGGAGAAGGTGATCTTGGGAGCTGCGGTCGTCTAAAAGCCGGGGGGGCGGCAAGCGCCCGGGTCGGTCAGGACTGGCACTTTCTCCTTAGAGGTTCTCTTGGCAAGGGAGGGGGAAGATATTGTTGAGTGACGTACCGTCTCGGGTGCGTCTTCCATGGCAATGTCGTCGCCGCTTGGGCCGCCTTGTTGGGCTTCGGCTGCTCCGACCTCGGCCATGGGCAGCACGGCCGGGTGGGTGGTGGTGGTGGTGGTTGTGTCGTTGGTGTGCAGTGCGGGCGCGGGCGCGTCCTCGGTGGGCGTCGCGGTCGTCGCGGCGGCGGGCGTGGGTGTCTGCGCGGCGGTGGGGGTGCCGCTGGCGGAGAAGTCCTCGACCTCGGGGCGGGGAATTTCGCTCATGGTTGCGTGTGGCGAGAATGTTGTGCGAGGTGCGAGGGGAGAGGATAGGGGAGTAAAGGGAGTACGTTCGCGGCTCGAGCTAGAGGCACCGACCGGCCAAGAGTCGCGCGGGCGGTTCGATCACGTGAGAGCGCGCTGCAGTGCACGGTTTTCGAATTGTGTGGCGGCTGCCGCGACGTCATTGGTTTTGCTACGGGATACCGTCCAACTTCACGTCTTCCCCCCAAGCCCTTTACTGCGCGCCCCTGAACGACTGGTGTGGAAACAATGGGTGCAGAAAAGGCAAGAAAGACACCGCAGAGGAAGGCCGCGGCAAACGGTTCCAAAAAGGCTGTGCAGACGAAGCTCAACTTTTCCAATCACAAGTCAACGAAGAAGCCACCGACGCCGAACGCCAGCATCCTCGACTTCTTCCAGAAGACGGGCGACGAGAGACTGTTTGTCGATGACGAACTGGGCAAGCGGCTGAAAGACGAAGACGAAGACGTCGCGACAAACAGGAATGGATACGAGGAAGAGGAGGATACATATAGCGCAGGGTACCCGCCCCTGGAGCCCAGGTTCAATGAGCTCGATGTGTCAACCAAGAGGAGGAGGCTGAGTCCGCCGGATCCAGAGGGTCTGCCAACGTGGGAGGCAAGCGAGCGGGCGGAGGACAAGCCAGCGAGGAAAGCTGCGCCGAAGAAGAGGAGGCGCAACCTGAACAACCCTTTTGTGACGGATTCCTCGGATGATGACGATGGCTCGAACTCGTCTGCGCCGGGTCTTGCTGGAGATGACAGTGCACAAAACGGACAGAATGCGTCTGGTCCGAGACCGAGACCCGGGCCGGTGGCCGTCGCCTTGTCCAAGGTGCCCGCAATACTAGAGGAGGAGGTCTCAGCGGCTGATGTGTCCTCCGCAATACAGAGAGAGCTGAAGAAGGGAGAGCAATCTCCGGAAGACATGAGTGAGTTTGACGAGGCCGAGATGGACCTACTGGATGAAGGGGAAGAGTTCAGGGAGAGGCGTTACATGCGAGAGCAAGCACGGCTAGAAGCAGCAGAAGCCGGTGTCGAGGCCTTTGACGACGATTTCCTACTACCGGACGATGCCGTGATCGAGTGCTGCCCAATATGCGAAGGAAGTCTTGTCGGCGTGACGGCCGACCAGGCGACCGCTCACGTCAACTCATGTCTGGACGGCAAGCCCACTCGGCTGCCTAACCCGAACCACCACGCCTCTTCTTCCTTGTCGGCTTCTGCCAAGAAAGCGAGACCGCCAGACCAGGAAGTCGAGGGCCGTGAACTCGGCAAGCGCTTCGCCCGCGCGGCCGTGGCGCGTCCCGGGCAAGCCAACCCCATCGCCCTAGACGGCATCGATACATGTCCCGGCTCCACCTCCACCTCCGCCTCTGCCTCCTCCTCTACGCCTGCCCCCGGCCCGGCCGCCGCGGCCGGGACCTCGGCTTTCTTGAGGCTCATGTCGGGCCACGCCGAGAACGCGGCGTGGCAGACGGCGGCGGCGGCGGAGCACGCGGCGCGCGGCAAGCCGGCCCACCAGCGGACGTGCCCCTTCTACAAGATCATGCCGGGCTTCGCCATCTGCGTCGACGCCTTCCGCTACGGCAAGGTCGAGGGCTGCCAGGCCTACTTCCTCAGCCACTTCCACAGCGACCATTACATCGGCCTGACGGCCAGCTGGACCCACGGCCCCATCTACTGCAGCGCCGTGACGGCCTCGCTCGTACGGTCACAGCTGCGCACGGCCGCCCAGTTTGTCGTCGAGCTCGCGTTCGAGGCCCGCGTGCCCGTGCCGGGCACCCCGGGCGTCTGCGTCACCATGATCCCCGCCAACCACTGCCCCGGCAGCGCCCTCTTCCTGTTCGAAAAGACGGTGGCGGGGGAGCGCACCCAGCGCATCCTGCACTGCGGCGACTTCCGCGCCTGCCCGGCTCACGTCGCGCACCCGCAGTTGCGGCCCGACACGGTCGACAGGGTCACGGGCAAGACGCGGCGGCAGAAGATCGACGTGTGCTACCTCGACACGACCTATCTCAATCCGCGGTACTCGTTTCCGCCGCAGGACGATGTCATCAGGGCATGCGCCGACGTCTGCAAGGCGCTGAGCGACGGCTTGGCGCGGGGCGAGGATGAGGAGTGGCAGACGTTGCTCCGGCGACGTGAGGGCGGGCCCCCGCCGGGCCCGGAGAGTGTCAGCAAGTTCTTCACCTCGGACAAGCAAGAGGCAGAGGGCCGGGCCAAAGACGGCAGGGGCAAGTCCGGCACCACGCCTGCGAGCAAGGCGTCCCCGCCCACGGATAACGCGTTCACCGCGCTGGCCTCGGGCGCCGCCGGCGCCAGGGCGGCGCACAACCGCCTCCTCGTCGTGTGCGGCACCTACAGCATCGGCAAGGAGCGCATCTGCAAGGCCATCGCGCAGGCGCTGGGCACGCGCATCTTCGCCTCGGCCGCCAAGATCCGCATGGTGCGGCAGCTCGGCGACGCGGAGCTGGCGGGGCTCATGACGAGCGACCCGGGCGCCGCGCAGGTGCACATGCAGATGCTCATGGAGATACGCGCCGACACGCTGGCCGACTACCTGGACACGTACCGCCGGCTGGGGTTCGCGCGCGTCGTCGGCTTCCGGCCGTCGGGGTGGAGCTACCGGCCGGCGGCGGGCACGGCCGGCTCGGGCCGCAGCGTGGGTGCCAACGCGCCGCCGAGCAGCGTGCCGAGCGCGCAACTGCTGCACGGGGCGGGGTGGCGCACGCGGTTCGCCACGAGCCACCTGGCGCCGCAGCGGGGGAGCGGGCGCGACGCGCTGTGCTTCGGGGTGCCGTACAGCGAGCACAGCAGTTTCCGCGAGCTGGCCGTCTTCCTGATGGCGCTGCGCATCGAGCGCGTCGTACCGACGGTGAATGTGGGGAGCGAGCAGAGCAGGAAGAGGATGAAGGGGTGGATCGACCGGTGGATTGCCGAGAGGAGGAAGGGCGGCCTGGTCACTGTGCTGGAGGGGGACGGGGACGGGGACGGGCAAGCGGCGGCGGGAGAGGTGAACCTGTGGGAGGGGAAGGATGGAAAGGGCGGCGGGGTGTACTGGTGAACCGGTGACGACGGGGACAGCGGCTGTCATCGAACTCGATCCTTTTGCCCATGTAGGAAAGACGGCCGTTTTCTTCCCTGTTTTCGCCCAGTGATACAGCATCAACCGCCATACCAACCCGTCCAGCACCCCTCACTCACACCCCCACGGCTTCTTTTCACTTTGCCTTGGCCGTCGCGTTCGCAGCCTCTGTGCTCGTGTGCCATCAGCCGCCTCGATCTTCGCCTGCGACGAGGCAACGGGGACGTACCTCTCCTCGTCGCGTCCTCCAGCAGCGGGACGTCGACGGCCTGCGCGGGCAGGTGCACGTAGCGGACGACGGACCCGCGGATGAAGACATTCTTGACGGCGCTCTGCGGGTCGGGTCGTGGGGTGGTGACTCGGCCGTCAGTCGCGCGTGACCCAGGACAAAGAACAGTCCGGGGGATGGATAAAAAAAAACGCACCAGGTGGGGATACTGCAGGTCGTCGACGACGGATATGTCGTCGAGCTTGATGTTGAGGTACTGGTCGACGCTCTTGAGCACGCCGCGGATCTGGATGTCGTTCTTGAGCTCGACCGTGACGTCGTGGTCGATGAGCGTCTTGAAGAAGCTGGGGGAGGGGGGGCGTCAGGCCTCGTCTGTCTTGCGCCAGGTCAGGCCAGGCCAGGCCAGGCCCTCCTCCTCCTTCTTCTTCTTCTTCATCGCCTCCCTCCCCCGACTCCGGAAACGACCTCCTCACCCTCATCCGTTGCACGAGTAAAACATTGGAGGGCCTGACTGACTGACTGACTGACTGACTGACTGACTCACCTGAAGAAGAGCATTTTTCAAGATGATGACTATGATTATTTTCCACCTTCGGCCCCTGCGTGTCCGGTGGCTAGTCGGGTCGGTGTGGGAAAAGAAAAAAAAAGAAAAAAAGAAAAGGCACTGTGGTGTCGCTGTTCCGGCCCAATCGCTCGCCATTCTGTCTAGGCGGCGTGACGGATGGCCCCATGTGTGGGTCCCACGCCAGGAAGTGGGTCCAGTGTGTGTGGGGTTGGGAGTTTCGCCTCCTCACAAGTCGGAGCTGCTTTCGCTCAACACCACATCGACCAGGTATCCCCAAGCACACGACCCAGGTTGGGAAGGCGCAGCACACAGCATGGCAAAGATGGCGCCGGCCCTCAAGGCGCTCATCAACGCGCCCCATGCGCGCCCCGGCCCGGCGCCGGCGCCGGCGCGGATCCGCGACGTGTACCAGAGAATCGCGCGCGAGGCGGACGAGAGGCAGTACGGCAGCGTCCCGTGGCTCGCCATCTCGGCAGCCACCACCTTCACGCTCAACTCGGCCGACGCCCTCGCGGTGCTGCACCAGGTGGCGGCCGCCCCGCCGGCGTCGCACGATCCCGTGTGGGCGGCCGAACTCATCCGCGAGGTCGGCCTTAAGTGCATCTCGTTCAACGGCATCCCGCGCAGCATCAACTGCCTCGGCGTCTTCCGCGCGGCCCTGGCGCCCGAGCTGGCCGCCCGGCTCGAGCGCGCGCCCAGCCGCCAGGTCGGCCCCGACGCCCTCGCCGCCGCCCACGCCCGCGGCCGCCGGCTCTGGGACTCGGTCTACGTCCCCGTTGCGCAGAAGCTCGTCGACCGGCTGGCCGAGTCGCATCCGGACCTGCCCGTGCACATCCTCGAGAGCCACTACGCCGGCCTGTTGTCGAACCCCGACGGGTCGGCCCGGGGCCGGCTCGCGCATGTCGGGAGGAGCCTGACGAGTCTCGTCGCCATCGCCTGTCTTCGCTCGCAGACTGGCGTCGGGCCCCAGGTGCTGAGCCATGTGTTCGGCCTGAGGAAGGCGGTCGAACAGGGCATACACGGTGACGAGTTCCACGAGGCAATCGGCAAGGACGCCTCGGCCGAGACCAAGGCCATCGAACGCCTTGCGACCGACGAGGGAAGCGAGTGGATCCTCCAGAGCGTCGACAGCATCGCCGAAGCGATAAGGTCGACGTGCAAGCTGTGATGGGTCTTGCCGACCCCCCCCCCCCCCTGTCGGTTCGGCGCCCAGAACAAGGTCCGGTCGTACACGTGCAGGGCTGGACTGCAGACACCTGCCGTGCGTCTGAGCAGCTGACTGAATGGCTCGACCCGTGTCACTGATCTTCTTTCTCCATCTTGCCCCCAACCATGTCGTCGTGCCATGAGGTGGGGAAAGCCGGGCCTGTTCAAGCCGACAGTGCTACGGGCCAGGTCGCCGCCGCATCACCCGACGCAGCGTCCATCGTATTCAAGTTGGACACCAGAATCCTGCCCGTCCTCGCCCTCCTCTTTCTCTGCTCCTTCTTGGACCGCACCAATGTGGGAAACGCCAAGATCATCGGGTTGGAGGAGGACCTGGGCATCAGCAATGGGCAGTACAACCAGGGCCTTGCCGTCTTCTACGCCTTTTACATTGCGAGTGAGCTTCCCAGCAATCTGCTGCTCCGACACGTCACGCCCAGCATATGGCTCCCCTGTCTCACCATCGCCTGGGGCCTCATGACCATGTGCCTGGGCTTCGTGCGCAACTTTGCCACCTTCTTCGCCGTGCGCGCCTTGCTGGGCCTCGCCGAAGGCGGCCTGCTGCCGGGCATCGTGCTCTACCTCTCCGGCCTCTACACCCGCGGCGAGATGGCTCTGCGCGTCGGCACCTTCTTCACCGCCGCGTCCATGTCCGGCGCCTTCGGCGGCCTCCTGGCCCACGGCCTGTCCGCCATCGCTCCCCGCGGCCGTCTGGAGGGCTGGCGATGGATCTTCGGTCCGTTTGCTTTTCCCGTAACTCGTCGTCTTGGGCATTGTCGCTGATGCGAGCCATCTACCTCTCGAACCACAGTAGTCGAGGGTCTGTTGGTGAGTCGGCCACGATTCGAGAAAGAGAAACCCCCCCCCCCCCCTCCGTTGCTGACATGGTTTGCTTGCTGCCCAACGCCCAAAAGACCATGATGGCGGGTGCCGTGGCCATCGCCCTGCTGCCGAGCTCGATCCGGACCGCGAGCTTTCTCAGTGACCAAGAAAAGGATCTCGCCACTCATCGGCTGCTAAGCCAACCTGCGCAGACCAAGTGAGAGAGCTAGCTGGCTTCTGTTCCTGACCTGTCGCTGGCGGCCCTCGTCGACACTGACGTTGTCGTGTCCTTCCATCTCAGTGCTGCGCACGAGCACGGGGAGAAGTTCCAGTGGTCCGAGGTCTACCGGGGCTTCTTCAACCTCCAGGTCTGGCTCACTTCGACCGCCTACTTGGCCATATTGTCGGGCCTGTATTCCTTTGGCCTCTTTGTGCGTGGAATGCCGTCGTCCCGAGAGCACTTGAACCTGTGCCTGTGCCTCGGTGGTCTGGCACAACGAACCCGCACCTGACCGCATCATTTTCTCAACGCAGCTCCCCACCATCATCGACCATCTCGGCATCACCTCGAATCCCAACCAGTCCCAACTGTGGTCCGTCATCCCCTACGCCGTGGCCACGCCCGTCACAGGTGAGATAGATTGCCCGGACTCGACCTCCTTCCGAACGCCAGCGTCGCTCCTCTAAACGACGTCCGGTACTCTAATTCCCCCGCCAGTCCTCGTCGCCTTCCTCTCGGACCGCCTCCGGCTCCGCGGCGTCGTCATGCTCTGCACCCTGCCCGTCGCCATCGCGGGCTACGCCGTCATCGCCAACGTGGCCGCCGCGCGCCCCCGCTTCGCCACGACCTGCTTCATGGCCGTCGGCATGTACAGCAGCGTCCCGTGCGTGCTGGTGTGGAACGCCAACAACTCGGCCGGCCACTACAAGCGCGCCACCACCTCGGCGCTCCAGCTTGCCGTGGCCAACGCCGGTGGCTTCGTCGCCAGTACGTTGAGCTCCCTGCTGGTGGAGCGGGGAACAAGACCACTTGATGGATTTTTTTGCTAATTGTTTTTTTTTCTTTTTCTTTTCCCGTCTGTGCCGCCAGCATTCGTGTACCCCAACACCGACGCGCCACTCTTCCATCGGGGCCACACCATCGTCCTGGGCCTCCTGGTCTACGCTTGGTTTGCGTAAGGACGAAGTACGTCTGTCAGTCCGGACTGGCCACTCGCTGACGCGGCTGCACCAGGGTCCTGGCCAACGTCCTGCACTGCATGAAGACGAACCGCGACAAGCGCCGCGGCAAGTACGCGCAGTACCAGGGACTCGGTGATGACCGGGACCCGAATTTCCTCATGGTCCTGTGAACCCGGAGCAGCTGCGCTGGTAGTGCGCTGCTGCTGCTGCTGCTGCTGGGGGGGGGGGGGGGGGCGGGAATTGGTTTGTGCTGTTCTCTTCCTTGGAAAATGTGCCACACGCTATGTATGTACATGTGCAATAACTCCATGGCCCGTACGGCTTGAAAACAGGAGACGGCCGCTCGCCCATGTCCCACATGGTACGCTATGGAAAGAATGCGGTGGCGACCAAGGCCGAGATGGGAGACCTACACGATGGAGCAGAGATGAACGTAACCCCCACGACCTTCTCCTATGCACAATATCGAATCCTCGCCACCTCGACCCAGCCCGGCCCACGACAGGGAGACGTGGTCAGAATTTCGTTCGGGGATGCCATCCCACCGCCAAGACCCGAGCGGACGCGTAGCAAAGCAGCGCGACGCCGTAGCACAGGCCTGAGAAGACCATCAGCGCCGTCCAGCCCGTCTCGGCCGGGCCCGTCTGCAGCAGGGCGCCGCCGATGGGCACGCTGCCGAGGGTGCCGATGCTGGCGACCATCATGGCCGTCGACAGGACGCGGCCGTACTCGCGCGGGTCGCACAGCTGGCCCAGGCACACGGGGATCAGGCCGAGGTTGCTCCCGCTCGCGAAGCCGAAGACGACGGCGTACGCCAGCAGCAGGGGCCGGGAGTCGCCGGCGGGCACCCACAGGGCCAGCACGGAGACGGCGCAGAGGGAGATGGTGCCGATGATGACGTTGAAGCGGCCGAGCTTGTCGGCCAGGTGGCCGGGCAGCACGCGGCCCAGCACGGAGCCCGCGTTCAGGTACGACAGCAGCAGACAGCTGGCCGTCGCGTCCTGGCCGTGGGCGGCGGCGTAGGACACGATGTAGGTCAGGGGCACGAAGAGGCCGCACTCCATGAAGATGATGCCGACCGAGGCCAGCGCGAACCGGGCGTCGCGGAAGATGCGGAAATCGGGCCATACCGAAGCGAATCTGCCGGTGCCGCTTCCGCATCGTACCGGCGGAGACAGCCGGGCCTTGATGAAGAGGTTGGCGGGAACGGCCAGAGCCACGAGAATCAAGGCCAACACGCGGACACTCCACGAAAACCCCAGGCGGGGCAAGAGGTACTGGAGCAGAAGCGGGAAGACGACGCCGCCGATGCCGCCCGAGGTGGTGGCGATGCCGGTGGCAAGGCCCCGGCGACGGTTGAAGAAGTGAGCAATGCAGCCGTACGATGGCGTGTTGAGCAGCGCACCGCCGAGACCGCCCATGACCGAGTACGTCAGGATGATCTGGTCATAGTCTGCCGGAGAGTCACAGTGTCAGTACGTCAACGCGAGCAGGCCACCTCTGCTGCTCCAAGGGATCAGGGCCGAACTGACTGGTCGATAGGCTGAACAGGAAGAGGCTCAGGCAGGACAGCATCGAGCCTCCCATGACCAGAGCACGGGGCCCATAGCGGTCGAAAACGGGACCGACTTGGATGCCGACGAAGAAGACCAAGAACAGGTTGAGGCTGAAGACCCAGCCGATCTGAAAGGGCGTGCAGTCCGACAGTTGGTTCTCGGCCAGGTAGGACTCGAACACGGCGGCCGTGTTGCTGAGTCCAAAGACTGCGGTGATGGCACAGAAGGAGCCCAAGACGACGAGCCAGGCCTCGAGCCCACCCTCGGGGAAGTCGACGTCGGTGTCCGGAGGCGACGATGTCGGGCCAGCCAGGCTGGCGGTGGCATCCTCGATCGCTGTGACGCCGCCATACCGCGGCGGCTCGTGCGGCGGCTCGGCGATGCCATCGACGAGTGGACAGCTGCTTATGTGCAGATGCCCATCCTCGTCCTTGAAGCTGATCGTGCTCTCCAGGCAGGAAAGCGTCAGAGCGGAAGCCGACTGCTCTGGGGAGCCTTGCGGATATGACATCCGGCTGTTGTCGGCGCACATGGCCTGATATCGCGACAAGAATAGTAGTATTCAGCCGGGAGCAGCCGCACAGGATCTTACCCTCCAGGCCGCACTCGTCCAGGACGCGGGGACCGAGGGCAGTAAATCATCTTCCTCGAGGGACAAGGAGTCATGGGCCCAATGTCTCTGCCAGGCGCCTCGCATGCCACGACCTGTCCCAGCATTCTCTTGCCCGGTCCCTTGCCGGCGGTTCCTTGCCGGTCCCTTGCCGGTCCCCTTGTTTGCCCGCCACTGGCGACCTGAGGATCAGGCGCCACCGCTTCGTCCATCATGTCCTTGGCCGGCCCAGAAAGGAAAGCGGCCAGACTACGGAACGGGCAGGGGCATGAACAGGCAGAGCGCCGTCACAGCCGGAGCCGGTCCCGCCGTGCCACTCGACCGGCCTGGTCCCCGATCCGACCTTGTTGATCACGTCCTTGATACAGACGGGGCGCAGCCGGGCGTGGGTGTGTGCGTGTGTGTGCGTGTGTGTGCGTGTGTGTGTGTGATTTGGCGCGGGAACCAGTCCGAGACACGCGCGTGCTCTCATTGCCACCTGGTCTGTACGACTGTACCATGGTGACGCAAAACCCCGACAGCCACGGCCAGGTTCCTCCTTGTGCCACATGGGCAACAGACATGCTTCCGAATGCGTCGACGGGAGCATGTGCATGGTAATACTGTAGGTACTCCGAACTTGGCATCTGTCGTCTTTGCGTGCGACAGTCCTTCCCGACGAGGAGATGACCCGTGGAGCGATAGATGGACCCGTGGAGAGAAGGGAGACGCGATGACGCAAAAGGATCAGATTAGCGTGCGGGAAGATCAGATTACCTCCAAGGTCGGAAGACACTAAGGTGAAAAAGGCAAGGTACCTAGGTACTTTGTAGACCCCGCCCCCACCTACTTGGACAGTCTCCCCGTCGTCATATCATCCGCACCCGCAACGGAAAAAGGAAAAAAAAAAAAAGAGGAAAAGGAAAAAAAAACCCCCCCAAGTCAGACGCAAATGGCAAACAGCTTAACCGCGCCGCCGGCTTTGTCGACACCGGCCGACCCAGCGCCCCGACAAATCACACACGGCTCATCGCGTCCCAAGAGGCCGGACCATGAAGTTTTCGAGGTCTACGAGGTGGCGCGCACTGCGCACGAGATCGTTGCGGGCGGGTGGAAACGTATCGCGCTCCAATTTCCCGACGCCATGCTCGCCGACGCGCCCCGCGTCGCCGAAGCTCTTCGCACACGGTTCTCCCGGGCTGCAAGCTTGAAAAGCTCCTGCGAAAAGCAGTCGGACCACGCAGCGGCGGAACGGCGCATGTACATCATGGCAGACACTTCGTACAGCGCCTGCTGCGTCGATGAGATTGCCGCCGAGCACATTGATGCCGACGTCGTGGTACACTATGGTCGAGCCTGCCTGTCGCCCACGTCGCGGCTACCCGTCATTTACGTCTTTACACGACATGGGCTGCCGCACGCACATGTCATGGATGCCTTCTCGCGCGAGTTTCAAGACCCAAAGGCCCATGTCGTGCTCATGGCCGACGTGACGTATCAGGACCACCTGCCAGCGCTCGCTTCCACGCTGCGAGGCGCCGGCTACGAGCATCTGCTGTCCACCGAGATAGTGCACCGACCGGCCGGCATTCTACCCAACCGGAGAGTCGTAGACGAACATGGCGACGACGCGCTGCTGGGCGACGGCCCGGCGGTAGACCTGCACCAGTACTCCGTCTTTCACATCGCGAGCCCACCAGCGGCCCTCTTGCTCGCCCTGTCCTCCCGCGTCAAAACGCTCGTCATCTGTTCCACCCCCGCCACGGAGCCGGACCCTGCAGAGGCATGGGCGACTGAACACTCGGCCCGCACCACTCGCGCTCTCCTCGGCCGACGTTACGCAAAGGTGCTGTCACTCTCTACGGCAGGCGTCATCGGGATCCTCGTCAACACCCTTTCCGTCTCCACATACCTGAGCACGCTCGAGCAGATCAAGCGACAGATTGCCCAGGCAGGGAAGAAGAGCTACACCGTCGTGGTGGGCAAGCTCAATGCGGCGAAGCTGGCCAACTTTGCCGAGGTTGAGGGCTGGGTCGTCGTAGGTTGCTGGGAGAGTTCTCTGGTGGAAGAGGATGCCGGCTTTTTCCAGCCCGTCGTCACTCCGTTCGAACTGAGTGCTGCGTTGGCGCCCGACGACCAGAGGGTCTGGGGCGCAACATGGTGGGGAGGCATGGAGCCTGTCGACGCCGTGGGAGGTGACACGGGCGGACTCGACGAGGCCCAGGCAGCGGGGCGGCCTGCCATGGTCGACCAGCCCAGACCGGCACCGGACGAAGCCGATGAAAATGGGGTCGACGCGGAAGAGTCGGAGCCGCCCGAGTTTGATCTGCGGACCGGAAAGCTGGTGAGCCACAGCCGACCGATGCGACCGATGCCAGCGCGTTGGGCCAAGGCCGACGCCGAAGCCACCAGTGGCACGGTGGCCGCTACTACGTCTAGTGCCCTCGCAGTCCGGCCCAGGGCCGAGATGGCAGCGGTGAATGGGATCGCCAGCCCCGGGGCCGAGTTTCTCCAGTCAAAGAGGACCTGGCAGGGTCTGGCAAGTGACTTTGACGGCACAGAGGGCAGCATGGCGCCGATAGAAGAGGGCAGGAATGGGGTGGCACGGGGCTATACCATACGGAACGGAGAGGAGAGAAGGTGAACAGGGGAAAGGTGACCTTCGACGGGGCGTCTTCTTGGTTACCACTCAACCAATCCCAATCCGACGGGCGGCCCGGTCGTACCTAGGTACCTACCTCTAGCCCGCCCCTAGGACATGGCCCGAGCGCCCCGGCAAGCGGCATGGACCTCCAACTTCTTCTACCCCGCAAGTCCAATCGGACACAATCCCAGACAAATCAGTCAGTTCCAATTGCTTTTGACCATGAGTACTACCTGGGACTCCCTTCCCGTCGAGCTGACGCTCCACATTTGTGAGCACCTCGTCGAGGACACCTGCGACTTGGTATCGCTCATGCTTACTTGCCATGTGCTTCACCATTCCGCGCACTCGACTCTGTACCGACATAATGTCAAGCACCAGCGTTCGTCCGCCTTGTTCTGGGCAGCCAGACACGGCCACATACGCACCATACAGGCAGTGCTAGACCATGGAGCCGACGTGAACATGGCGTCCAACTGCAGATCGCTCCAGGGCATCGCGTCGTATTTTCACCGTCGTTACACTTATACCTTCCCAGAGCAGCAAGACCTGGATCTCGGGTCCGACATGAAGGATTCACAAGATCTTGTCGACGCCGAGGTGAGTTCATGTTAACCTCCCCCCCCCCCCCCCCCCACTCGTTTTCCTCGCGGGCGCGCTGACTTGCGCGCGGCTGCAGTATGCTTGGTTCATGGGCGACACCACTGATTCGGACCTTGATTCCGTCTGGGATCCGACCCGGCCATACGCGGCCACCTACTGGACGCCACTGCATGCGGCCGCTCGTTACGGGCAGGTCGAGGCCATCTCATTCCTGCTCGACCAGGGAGCCGACATGCAGGCCATGTCTTACGGCTTGTGCATCGAGTGCACCGTACCGGGCCCGCAGCACCCAGTCGATGGCATCATGCCGCGTTACTACCCGCTCTACTGGGCCATCCACGGAGCCCATGTCGCAGCTGCGCAGCTGCTCCTGGACCGGGGCGCACCGCTCCAAACCGCGTACCGCAAGGTGCCCGTTGCCGCCGAGCACGCCTGGTTTGATGCCGCAAAGGCCGGACTGGCACCCATCTTGCGCCGCATCCACGACGAGTACCCGGACAGGGACTGGGCCAACGTCGTGCATCATTCCGGGCGAAAGGCTCTACACTATGCCGTTTGGCATTGCCGCGAGGAGGCTCGCGTGAAGGACACGGTCCGGTATTTGATCGACATAGGCGCATCCATCCACGAGCCTTGCGTCTTTTCCTGCGACGTGGGCAGCGACTGGATGCATTGTCCGCTCACACGTGCTTGCGATGCCGCCAATCTCGCCGCTGCCCGATGCTTGCTCGAGGCTGGAGCCAACCCAAACATCAGGGACGCTCCTGTGCCCGGGAGCGCCGTCACGGCAGATCAAGAGAAAAACCCACTGATTATCGCCGTCGTCCGGGATCATTTGGAGCTGGCCCAACTTCTGTTGTCCTACGGCGCGGACCCGCACGACCGCGGGCATGGTAAGTGCGACGCCCTCGGTTTTACCCTGGCGCGGATCGGCGAGTTGCAAAGCCGTCGTGGCGCGTTATGCCATGTGCCGGCCATCTTCTGCCTCATGCTGCCTCGAGTACGAGAATGGGCGCCCATATTCAAACTTGTCTTCATGGACACTCCCGAGAACTGCATTATCCATATGGAGCTGTGCGAGTTCCTGCTGAACACTGCACGGACCGAGATGTTTTCCCGCGAGGAATGGGAAACTCTTCTCCTGAGAACGCTGGAGATGCCCTTGACGGATATGCTGCACATGTGGAGGCTGCGGCGAGTACTGGAGCTGGGCAGGAGGCTAAGCTACGCCCCAGCACGGGACACGCTCCTGACGCTCGTCTCCAAAGGCGTGCTCCACGACGACGTCAATCTCTTCCGCAAACTCTTCCACATCGAGTCGGTCGTCAGGTCCGAGGGGGGATACATCACGAAGGATGGTGTGCTTCGGGTTGCACGGCAGAGCGGGGCACGCAGGGTGGTGGACTTCCTCGCGCACGACGTCGTCCCCCCGGGCTCTGCTGTGAGCACAGCATCCGAAGAAAAGACCGAGAGAGGCCCGGCTTACTTTCTGCGAGATGGCGCGTCCCTCGAGGCGGCCGAGACGCCGGGTGCGGTGGCACAGATTGGGGAGACAGACGTCCCCGACGTGCACAGACACGGCGAACCATCGCCCGGAGGAATGGAGTGAAGGACTGAAGGGGTTCCGGTGCCGGCCGGCAGGCTTCTACGGAGGGCATCTGTCTCGGAGCCGTCTGAATGTATTTTTACTTGGACCCGTAACCCACGATGTTTTCCGGCTGGCAAGTGTGCGTCCATGTGTTGCAGTAGGAGGGCCACGCTGCCGTTGCACCAGAGTCGTACCGTTTAGCGCAAGAAAATCAAGCTGCGCTGGTTATTACTCCACCATCTAGAAAGTAACACTCGGTTCAACGATGCTAAGAATTAGTGCGAGAAGATGCAGGAATTGGGAAAGACATAAATGAGGCTTTTAACTACTCTGCCCCGTGATAGGACCCGTCAAGACTGAGGAGTACTCGAGGGTAAGTAGTATTAGTTTTGGAACTACGGACACATTGACAACGAACCAGAGAGATACCCAATTTAAACCGTTGTCAACCATGTCTCGTCTGTAGAAATCTCACGCGAGGAATGAACACGTCTGAGTTGTTAGCGCCTATTACTAGCGGTAGATGGTTGTTGAATTTGTAGTTCTGGATAGATATATACTTTCAAGCAAGTTTCCACCCAACAGGTCTGGGAAAGCTTATAGCTACATACAAAGATTTCGTTCTTCTACTGGTAGAGTTCGTAATTACCTCTAAATCTATATATACTAGGTAGGGACTATCTATCAACCTCCCAACGTCCTTGAATGTCAACAATGGCCCGAACACCCTGGCTACCATCACTCGCGTTCTCTTTGATCATGCTAGGGCTGTTCGACAACCTGTCGACGTCAAAACAGCAAAGAATGATGGCCGGGGACCCATCAAGCGAGAGGCTACTAGGATGTCCATGTTGCATGCCCATAATCGAAAGATGAACGGAAACGGGGGGAGTCACGCGTAGTGTTTTGCCGACAATGCCAAGATTGATTGGATTTCACGGCAACTCAAGTGGTACAAAGCCAGAATTAGGTACAGCTCGCTGGTGTTTAGATATTGACACGGTGACCAGCTACAAGCGGAAGAAATTGCAAATCCGTCCCAGAAAGCGTTGGTGACTTGGACCGGGTACGCAGCTTGGGCTGCTGTGATCGATCGTCCATGGACCCGGCGTCGTTTGCCGTCACCGTCTTCAAACCTCGAGAGCATACATAGACGACGGACGAGCCTAATTCTAAGGGAACTTCGGGTCGTTGTAGCCGGTAGGGCCCCAACCAATCACGTCAGGAACCTTTCCACTGCGGGGGACGATGTTCGACTCAATGGCGCGCTGTCTCACCCGGGGGGGAGGGCTGACAGAGCTGCAGCCCGGCTCGTGGAAGGTGGCCGGGTCCACGCAGTCGTCACCGATGATGGAGAAACGAGGCGTCTCGGACAGGATGATGTACGTGTTGGTGCCGTTGATGGCCTTACTGCAGGAGGTGTCAGCGGCCAACTCGCCGGGCCTGTCTGATATGGCTGGAGAGCACGGGGGACTTACATCTGAAAGCCGTGCGAGCTCGCAACGTCCTTGCAGGGGATATAGACATTGGCGGAGCCCGAGTCGCCCGGGAAGAAGTGGACGTCGAACTCGAGGGGCATGTAGAACGGGGGCCAGGTGACAAAGTTGAACAAGTAGAGACTCAGGTTCGGCATGTCGGTGCTGACCGAGTCCCACTTGACCGTGAGGGTCTGGCCCTTGGTGACGGTCTGGTTGAGGGCGATGGACGTGAGGTTCACGGCCGACACCAGCGGAGCGGCGAGAGCGAGCAGGGACAGGGAACGCATCTTGAGAGAGTGAAGGATGTACGAGGGGATCAGTGCTAAACGAGTGACTGAGAGGCGGAGGTGAACGAGTGACTGCCGACTACCGAGGTATGGCTGATGATGGTTGGGGGGGTAAGTGGCATATCGTCGCTGACGAGCTGAGCTTCTTATACCTTTGGGTGGCCCGGCAGATGCATCGCCAAGCAAGCAAGAGATGCTTGGAGCCCCTTTCCGACCTCTGACTCGATGTCAAACGGGGATGGGTCCAGCGCAAATTTGACGATGACCATGTGCATGGGCAGCCGCCTCCACCGGGCTGAAATACCGAAGTATGTACGTCCAATGAGAGGCTCGCTTGAAATTTGCCCAACCTTAAAACTGCAAGATGCAAGAGGCTGCCCCTGGATTCCTGCAAGTGGGGAAGATGCATCCTCGGTGTGCTGGGTCTCGGGAATCGATCGATTACTAGCTGCCTTGCATACTCCACGATGGATTGACCAGGGGTCTGTCGCTCTTTAGCAGCAGAATCAGCGGGACTTGCACTTCGTTATCTACTCCAACGAACTGTCTACTGTGAGGACAAGAAGTACGATGCATATACTTCGTCAAAGCTGAAAGCACTGCTGCTATAACGCGCAGACGGGACGTCAGCATTAGGAGATGGAGTGGTATAGAGATTATAGAAAGAACGTAGTACTGGCATGATGTCGCGTGGAGCGCAGACCATGGAGTCGTACCATTTTCCAGTTCGCTCCGTCTCTTCCGTACGGGTGCAACAAAGCAATCATAAAGCTCGCCACCTTGATGTACCAGGCTACAAGGATGGCTTACCGATCTGCCAAATCCATCACCGAGTCAGTCACATGGACCTCGACGCGTATGCAGGTGACCGTAAACACGTGACCAAACACCCTTGACCATGCGCACGTGATGAGACACGTGACCAGCATCCAGGGTCGGGTCGGGGCCGGACTCGAGGTATCACGAGCTCGAGGTGGCGGTCGAGGCTGTCCGCTGTACGCAGGCGTCTGCAGCCCTGAACTCCATCGGAGGTTTGAGGTGTCACCGAGTCAAGCACGCGCGCAACGGGCCACTGCTCGGGTGACGAGGTCATTTGGGCGGGAAGGATGGCAGCGCCATGGACGCCCTGCATATCAACGGCGCCCCTAAAACCATCCCATCGGACGTCCGGCGAGAAGAAGGCCCTCAAGGATTTGCTTCTGCCGCGAGAGTCTTTTCCGCGCCATGCAGAGCAAGCTCTGCAGCATGTGCAGCGCATTACTTACCCATCTGCTATGACAGCACACGGGATAAGATGCAGGCGACACCCCCCTTCCGCACCGCCCATGGGAGGAAACGTGGGCAAATGCTTCTCTAGCACCAGGAGTAGTCTTTTCGGCCACACGGGTCGTTGACCTACCCAGCTTTCTCCCACCGGCCGTCATCCTCTGGAGTCCATTGTGTGGCAAGTTGCCGAACCCGAACCGGGGCCAAGATGAGTACCTGGTTTCCGCCGAGCAGCCTGGATGTGGAAAAGTCACGGTTTCAGTCGGGCGGCTGGCGTACTCTTCGTGAACTCGACGACACCGAGGGCACAGTTCAACTGCGGGACAGCAGTACCATCGCCGAGGAACATGAGCCGTCGGCCGTCATCCTGGTCCCGCAGCCGTCGTTGACCGACGCCAACGATCCTCTGCGATGGCCGCGGTGGAAGAAACATGTGGCCTTCCTGTCCATCTGCACCCTGGCTTTCCTCACCAACTTCGCCATCGGCGGCTTCGCCCCGGCCTTCTACATCCTCTCGCAGCAGTTCCACAAGACCGAGACCCAGACCAGCACCCTGTTGGTGTGGCCCATATTCGTCATGGGCCTGTTCAATTTCTTCTGGGTGCCCATGGCCAACTACTTCGGCAAGCGGCCCGTCTTCGTCGTCGCGTCCGGCACGTTGTGCGGAGCCTACGTCTGGGGGGCGTTGGCCACCAGCTTCGGGTCGCTGTTCTGGTCCTCTATGCTGGCTGCCTTTGCGGGCTCATCGACCGAGGCGCTCGCTGCCAGCATGGTCAACGATCTCTTCTTTCTGCACGAGCGCGGTGCCAAGATGGGACTGTACATGAACTTCATCGCCGGGGGGAACACGCTGGGCCCGCTCGTCTGTGGCTTCGTCATCACAGGACTGAGCTGGCGGTGGCACAAGTGGCTGGCCGTGATGCTGACCGGCATCAACTTCATCATCATGGTGCTCTTCGTACCCGAGACACGCTACCGTCGCGGGAAGGCCGAGAAGGCTTACGGCCAGAGCGACCTTGCGACCGACAGCGACTACACGACCGACTCGGTCTCGAGCCTGGAGCTACTCCCGCGCCCCGTCTTCAGCTCGCTGCTGTCCGAAGACGACCTGGACTCGATATTGAGCGGCCAGGGTAGCAGTGCCACCATGCGCAGCTCGAGCGAGGTGCCGTGCGTCAGACGCAGCCTTCCGCCGCCTTACTACCCGTCGCCCACTGCCACGCCCGACCTTGACCGCTCAAAAGAGAAGCCTTTGCCCTCTCCGGCCTTCATTCCCAAGAAGGCATGGGCCGAGGAGCTGAGCATGTGGTCTGGTACGCCGCCCGACACAAAGCTCTTCCGCATGTTCATCCGCCCGCTGCCCATGTTCGTCTACCCGTGCGTCACCTACGCATTCCTCTGCTATGCCGTCTCGCTCGTCGTCACCGTGTCGGTCAACATCCTCAACCCCTTTGTCTTGCAAGCGGAGCCCTACAACTGGTCGCCCATGGTCAACGGCCTCATCAACATCCCTGGTTTTATCGGCAACATCCTAGGTGGCTACGCCGGCGGCTGGCTCGTTGATGTCTTCTGCGACCGGCGTGCGCGGAGGCGGGATGATGGCATGTTCGAGCCGGAAAGCCGGCTCTGGCTGTTAGTCTTTCCGATCTTGATCACGGCCGGAGGATGCGTGCTGTTCGGCTACGGTGTGGAGGAGACGCTCCCCTGGATCAGCCTCTTCTTCGGCTTTGGGATGGTGTCGTTCGCCCTGACGGCCGTGCCCACCATCACCATGAGCTACGTCTCGGACTGTCTGCTGCCGATCAACGCGGACGCTCTGGTCTTGGTCAATGGTAAGCTCATGTCCGAATGTCCCCCTTCCGTGCGCTGCGTAGCAAAACTCAGGAGCCCTTGAAGACCAACTGACGTGTGCGATTCGAAAGGCTACAAAAACATCGTCACCTTTGGTTTCCTGTACGTCATCATCCCCTGGGTGAACGAGGCAGGCTATGTCGTCAGTTTCGGTATCCAAGCGGGAGTATTTGCAGGAGTCATCGGCTTGGGCATGCTCATCCTCATCCCCTTTGGTGCGGCCATCAGACACGCACAGGCGCGATGGCGTGTCATTGTTGCTTGACGACCGTCAGCCTTTGTTTATTTTGTTTCCTTTACTATGTTGATACAGGAAGAGGGTCTTGCATTGCCCAGATTGGCACGCCAAATACCTGGGAGGGCAAAAGTACCAGTCTCGAGACGAGCTCGAGAGATAGTTTGTAGACGTTGCGTCGAACATGAGCGAGAATACCTCTGATCAACTCTCCCCGGCCTCGCGTGGGCCCCCTCCCTTCGTCGATCACGTGACCAATCAGCTGAGAGTCGACCCACTTCAGCCGTAGCTTATCTCAGCTACTACGTATCTATCCCTCTCTGGATCGCACCAGAACGTTGGCGCCGACAAGTGAACACCAGACGCAAACAGCACCGAGATCTTCGACCCGGAGAGAGCCTAGTGTCGCACTCTGCTTGCCCGAGCCTCGCGCCATCTAGCCGACGTCCCTGTCGATTCCGTCCACGTCTCCCCGCAGCAGTGTCCGAAATCATGGATAACAGGATCCGATCTCTCTTTGGCGGCGGCGGCGCCAGCATGGGCCTTGGTGCTGCGCCAGGCACGGTAAGGAGCTTCTCGGGCTGGAAACGAGGTCGGGGCACAGCTTGCGGCGATGGCGTGCTAACGATGCATGGCGCGCAGGACAACACAAACCTCATCGACAACTCGGAGACGGTGCACATATCCTCCCTTGCCCTCCTCAAGATGCTCCGCCACGGCCGCGCCGGCGTGCCCATGGAAGTCATGGGCCTGATGCTGGGCGAGTTCGTCGACGACTTCACCGTGCGCGTGGTGGACGTGTTTGCGATGCCCCAGAGCGGCACGGGCGTCAGCGTCGAGGCCGTCGACCCGGTCTTCCAGATGAAAATGATGGACATGCTCCGGCAAACAGGAAGGTGCGGGATCGAGCCATGGCGCCACGCATGCAGGCACCAGGCCACACACGCTGACGTCGTCGTCCCGGTGCAGGCCCGAATCCGTCGTCGGCTGGTACCATTCCCATCCCGGCTTCGGCTGCTGGTTGTCGTCGGTCGACATCAACACGCAGCAGAGCTTCGAACAGCTGACTCCGCGCGCCGTCGCTGTTGTCGTCGACCCGATCCAGTCGGTCAAGGGCAAGGTGGTGATCGACGCGTTCCGCCTCATCAACCCCCAGTCCCTCATGCTCGGCCAGGAGCCCCGGCAATCCACGTCCAACCTGGGCCACCTCAACAAGCCTTCGATCCAGGCGCTGATCCAC
The DNA here is from genome assembly GCA_029339225.1 of Phyllachora maydis. Lineage (NCBI taxonomy): Eukaryota > Fungi > Ascomycota > Sordariomycetes > Phyllachorales > Phyllachoraceae > Phyllachora > Phyllachora maydis. Next base: position 5,989,157 of record JAQQPM010000004.1, read on the forward strand.
GGCCTGAACCGGCACTACTACTCGATCGGCATCAACTACCGCAAGACGGCGCTCGAGGAGAACATGCTCATGAACCTGCACAAGCACGTGTGGACCGAGGCGCTGCAGATGGACGACTTCCACCACGAGGGCGAGCACAACAAGGAGCGGCTCGCCCGCCTTGTCAGCCTGGCCGAGGGCTACGAGAAGCGCGTCAAGGAGGAGACGGAGCTGACGAAGGACCAACTGAAGACGCGCTACGTCGGCAAGCTCGACCCCAAGAAGCACCTGGAAGACGTCGGGCAGCAGCTCATCGAGGACAACATCGTGGCCGTGTCGAGGCAAATGATCGACAAGGAGGCGACCATGGCGAAAAAAGAGGCCCCGGCCGCTGCCGAAGACAAGATGGACATGGAGCAGGAGGAGGAGGAGGAGTTGTGAGGAAGAGGTACGCGACGCGAGGCCAGCCAGTCGAGGATGATGTATGATAGGAAGACGGCATCGAGGCCGGCCGCAGATGGCCAGCGGCCAGCTACCTTGTACAAAAGAACCATCTTCGCCATGGTAGGGCGTGCGGTTTTGCCCGCCAAAACTTCCGCGCCACCCAGTCCATGCACTTACTAACTCACACGCAACACCTTGTACATTCTTTGCCTTTGATCACTTTGTTCACTTGGTTGATTACCTGGCTGACTCTTTGTGGCTCTCGAGACCTCGCCCGGCACACAATGGCGATTGTGTGCTCTCCATGCCTTTGTCATGGCCCCGACGCTTATAAAGCCGAAGGTTGTGTCCCCGTCTCGAGGCGCCGCTCTTGTGTCTTTTGCACACAGAAAGACAACAGCAGTTTGAAGACTTGGCAGTGCTGACACAACCTACCAGCTCTAACGCACCGCCTATATTCTGCTGCTGTTGCCATCGACGAGAAGGACTCTTCCGTACCCCCCCCCTAACACCAACAGCCCCAAACGGGAAGAGTGACTCTTGGTGCTCGGATAAGAACGTAAGAACAGGCGAAGATGAGGACATTCAGCTTCCTCAACTGCCTGGTCTGCAGTGTGTACACGGGCTCGGGCCATAGATCGGGCGCGCCGGCGCGCCCGCACATCTCGGCCCCGATGCCGATAGAGACGGCGGAGCAGACGCCTGCAGCCCGACGGGCGCGCAGCCTGGAAAGATTCCAGCATGGACGGGAGTACAGCATCGCCGCCCCCCGGGAAGTCCGCCGCAAGCGGCTGCCTGCCGACTCGGCGGTGCCGCCACCGCTGGAGCCACTGACCGGCGCCCAACTCGAAGAGCTCCTGGCGTGCATCCACGACTTCGTCGCCGCCACGTCGCCGCGGTACGCCGTCATCGGCCAGGCCGCCCTACACGTCTGGGGCTGGCGCGGCCGGCCTGTCGGCGAGGTCAGCGTCGTGGTGCCCGACTACGCGCGCGCCAGCCTCGTGGCCTGGGCGCGCGTCATGGGCCTGCACTGCTACGCGAGCGACGCCGACGTCATCGGCTTGACCCTCCCCTCGGACGGCTCGGTCCGGCGCGTCAAGATCAGAACCGTCGTCGTCCCGGAGGAGGAGGAGGGGGAGGAGGAGGAGGAGGGGGAGGAGGGGGGGAGGTGGTGGAGGTAGGGGGCCCCAAGGCCAGCGGCTGCACCCGTCTGGGCCACCTGCGCGTCGCGCCGTCCGACGCCCCCGGCGGCGCCACGGCGGCGCACGTGCTGTCCCTGCCGAGCCTGCTCGACATGGCGGCCGCCGCGTGGATGCGCGACGAGTCGGGCGCCCCGCCCGCGCCGGACCGGCGCGCCGCCATCGCCGCCGACGTCTTCTGGCTGCTGCGGCGCATCGTCGACGGCGGCGCGCTGCGGGCCCGCCACGTGCCCGCCGTTGTCGACGAGGCCTTTTGGTCCGCCTTCCACGCCGCGCACCCGCGCGCCCGCGCCCTCTTCCGCGCCGCCGGCCTGCGCGAGGAGCGCTTTCCATGGGCGCGCGGGCGGCGCGCCGCGCCGGCCCGCACGTACGACCCCCCGTCGCCGCCGCCGCGCATGCCGGATTGGTGCGTCGACTGGCTGGCGCGGACCGAGCTGCCCGACGCGTCGGGCCGGGTCCCCGGCGCAGAGCCCCGCACGAAGCCGCAGTTCTACCGCTACAAGTGCGAGCAGTATGCGCGCTGGCTGGAGTCGCGACGCCCGGCGGCGGCGACCCCTTCCCTGCTGCGCCGGGACTCCGGTGAGTCGGCACGGGGCTTCTGTCCCGACCTCGTTGTTGCGCCTCTCTCGATCGGGCGGAAGGCCGGGCGGACGGGGTGCACGCACGAGACTGACGATTCCTAGGCATCGGGTGGCGGTTCTGACGGACGGACCGAGCGACGTTGGCTGGACCCCGGTGGGCACGTGTTCCGCATGGATCTAGGGAGTTTCCTTTGCATCTTGGCAACTTTGCGTCGCCTTGCGTGTCACGGTAAGTCCTGACGAACTGGACTGGATCCAGAGGGCTGGTCTCCTTGGTTGTATTTAGGTAGCTTGGAGTTCGTTGACATTCTTGCTTTCTCGGCATCAGATTCCCTCTCCAACTTCCGCTGTTCCCTTGGATTCGTGCGTGCATATGAAGAAGACCGGTAGTCGGTCACAGGATGGTACACAAGCCATACACATGTTGGGACCGCCCGATGTGGCAAGACGGTGTCAGCACTCGGTGCTCAGCGCGCTACTCCTTGATATCTTTGATCTGCTCCTCGGTCCAGTCCCACAACTGCTTCGCAAGCACCTTGTCCTTGGCGTCAGCACTGTCTTGGCCTGTCACACCGACCGGATGGTAGTACTGCCCGCTCACGACGCCCTCCCTGGCCGTGGCGGCCCAGAGCTGGTTCAGGGCACCCTGCGCCGGTGTCTTTCCCAAGAGGGGGACCAAGGGCTTGACTATCATCTTGAGCAAACCGCCCTCGGAGCCGGTGAGCAGGTTGGTGTTGACGCCACCCGGGTGAATGGACACGACCTTGAGCTGGGGGTACTCGAGGGCCAGCTGGCGGGCAAAGAGTATGTTGGCAAGCTTGCTCTGGCCGTACCGCCTCCAGGTGTACATGCCGTGGCAGTCGGGCGACGTGACGGCGTCCAGCTTGACGCCGCCGCGCGGTGCCATCATGTGCGCGGCCGAGGACAGGACCACGACGCGCACGTCGGCGGCGGGCCGGGCGGCGGTGCTCAGCAGGGTGGGCAGCAGCAGCTTGGTCAGCAGGGCGTGGCCGACGTGGTTGGTGCCGAACTGCAGCTCGTAGCCCTCGCTGGTGAGGCCGGGCGGGGTGGCCATGACGCCGGCGTTGAGCATGAGCACGTCGAGGCGGTCGGCGGCGTCGCGGAAGGTGCGGGCGGCCCGGCGGATGGAGGCGAATGAGGTCAGGTCCAGCTCGAGGAAGCGGACGGCCGGCGGGCGGGCGATGCCGGCGGCGCGCGCCTGGGCCAGCACGTCGGCGATGGCGGCCTCGGCCTTCTCCGGGCTGCGGGCGGCGAGCCAGATGGTGGCCGGCTCGTGCTGGGCGAGGACGTCGATGGCGGCCTTGCCGAGGCCGATGTTGCCGCCCGTGACGAGGATGACCTTGTCGATGAGCGGGGGAATATCCTTGTCCGGGCGGAAGGCGACGCCGGAGCTGAACGGCCACATGACGAAGATGGAAGCTTATGGGGGGGGGGGGGGGGGGGTTTGGAGTTTTTTTTTTTTTTTTTTTTTTTTTCCGATTTTTTCCCCTCTGTATCCTGCGGGAATGATCAACGGTCCCCGGGGGAAGGGGGAAAGGAGTGGTGGTATAAATGGGCAGCTCGTTGTCTCTGCAGGGAGAGTAGTCTTGCGACTACCATCGGATGGTGGATCCGATGATGGCCATCATCATGGTCATCGGGTGCGGGGCGGATGAATAATTCACGAACGACCGATGGAATGTTCGGTGGATACGAGCGGCAGAAGACCAGGGGGTGGGTGAGTGGAGAGGGGATATTTGCCGGTGTTTTACCGAGGCCGAGCCGGGGCGGGGTCAAAGTAAAAAGAGATGGTCGGAAGACTGTTGAATAAGTGTAGGTCTAAATTTAACTTTTTCTTCGCCGTCCGGCTTTCATTTTCTCTCATGGGAACTATCACCTGTGGTCTGCTCGAGCAGGTCATCATGGTTGGGCTAAGCGAACACTATTGTGAAATATTCCAACCCGACTATAGGCACAATTTGCCGAACGACTCAGCTGACACGCGGCGAAAATCAACTGTTTCATGTCTGTCCTTGCTTTTCTTCAGCGACTCACAGTCCCACGCACCGGCCCAACAACGAGCCAGACCAGAGACGCAGCGTGCATACGAGTGTACATCACCATGCCATCCTGCCGTCGAGTCTTCGGCCCACGCAGGAAGGGAACTTGCCGGGACTTGTTGGGTGGCTCGAGTACTCACGCTACAGACACGCTCTGAAAACACACCATGAGGTCTGTCGTCGTCCTCGTCGTCGTCGTCGTCGTCGTCGTCGCAATCCGGGGCTGGGCTCCGCTGGCCCTGGCCCTGGCCCAGGCCGGTCGAGACACGACCCCGCCGTACGTGCTGGTTCCGCAGTACACGGCGTCGCTGCCGGTGGACCACTTCGACCCGGCCGACACGCGCACGTACGACAACCGCTTCTTCGTCAACGACACGTACTACGAGCCCGGCGGCCCCGTCGTCTTCTGCGACTTTGGCGAGCAGGCCGCCTCGGTCGACAGCACGAGCCAGGCCCTGGGCGAGTGGAACGGCACCACGTCGGCCGTCATGGAGCTCGCCAAGTCGCTGCACGGCGTCGTCGTCGGGTGGGAGCACCGGTTCTACGGCGAAAGCCTCCCCGTCCCGCTGCGGACGGCGGGCCAGCAAAACGGCTTGCCCGTCACCGGCCCGGCCGGCTACCGCTACTTGACCGTGGAGCAGGCCCTGGAGGACGTCGTCTACTTTGCCACCCACCTCTTCAACCGCACGCAGCTGTCCAACGCGAACAACACGGTCCTCGGCGGCGTCGGCGCCACCGCCCGGCTCGACCCGTACCACACGCCCTGGATCTGGGTCGGAGCCGGCTATTCGGGCAACCGGGGCGCGTGGAGCCGGCTGCGCAACCCGGACGTCATGTACGCCGTGTGGGCCTCGTCCGCCCCCGTGCACTTGGCCCCCGACGCGTCGGCCTACTTCGACCTCATCTCCCGGACCATGCCCAAGAATTGCTCCGCCGACATGCGTGCTGTCGCCAAACACGTGGATGCGGTGCTGTCCGGCGCCGACGCAAAGGCCGTCCTCCATCTGCAGGTCGCCACGCTCTTGACCATGATGACGGCCACCTCAACCGATGCCGAGTTCGAGAGGGAGACGCTGGCCGTAGCGTCTTCCTTGACTCCCTTCACCCTGGACCAGATCACCCTACTGCTGGTGACGTCGTTGGCGCAGGTCTATGGCTACGCGGCCACGCTCCAGAAGTTTTGCGACCACATGGAGGCCTTTGACGTGCCGGCCTGGACGTCCAACGCGTCCTCCACCAGCACCGACACGATGGCGCGCAACTCGGCGTCCCTGTACAACCCGGGCGCCGGCCGGGCGTCGCCCGGGGGCATTGTGGCCGCCAACAGCAACAATGCCAGCATCGGCTTGGCAGCCTACATGTACGGGCTCTACCGCTTCGCCACCGAGGACTTGGCGGCCCTCGTGCCCTCCGGCTCGGACCCGCCATCCGCCCGTGCCGACGCGCGGTCGTGGTACTGGCAGGTGCTGACCGAGCTCGGCCTCGTTCACGCCCCCAACCCGTCGTCGCCCACCACGCTGGGCAGCAGCTTCTTCAACGCGACCAGCGCGCGGGCCGCCCTCGCAGCCCGCTGGTTCCCCGCCTACCCTGTCGGCACCGACATCCCCGCCCGGCCCGACAGCAGCTACCCGCTTTCCCTCGGCGACTGGACCATGGCGCCGTCCAACACCATGTTCACCACGGGCGAGCTCGACCCCTGGCGGGCCTACACCGTCTTCAGCCGGGAGCAGGCCGGCCTGGGCGCGCCCGCGCGCCCCATCACGCAGCAGGTGCCGGCCTGCGGCCAGCCGCCAGGCGGCGCCGACGTCTTCGGCCTGGTCTACGGGGGCGCCGTGCACGCCGAGGACACCGTCTACCGGAGCTGGGTCCCGGCAGGCTCCGAGGACGCGGGGAATCCGCCGGTCAAGCAGGGTGCTGCCCTGTTTGTGCAGGCGTACAAGGCGTGGCGGCCCTGCTTCGATGCGAGCAGGACGGCGGCGGCGGCGGCGGCGGCGTCATCGCCAGGGCCGGGGGGCTCGGCGGGCCATTCGCCACAGACTGGTGCAGCTGTCGGGGGGAAAGGAAGATGGGGCGGTCGGCAGGGAGCGGCTGGCTGGCTAGTGGCCGGTGCGGTCTTGCTTGTGGTGCCACTCGCACCGTGGACAGGTTGCATGGTGGGATAGTCAAGGCTCATCATAGGCAGCTCAGGTTCACGTTCATCCGACCTAGGGTACTCGCCAACATGACCAGGAGGAAGCTCGAACAGCAAAAGAGGCAGTCCGTCCCCCACGCTCAGGCCCTCGGCTGCGGAAACCGATCCAACACGACCTCCTCCCCCGTCAGCTCAAAGACCACCTCGGCCGCCGTCGGCACGTCCAGCAGCAGCCGGTACGACCCGGGATACAGCACCGTGTTCCCGCGGCCGTCCACGCGCGCTACGGCGCCCACGTCAACGTCCAGCGCCGCCGTGGCCGTCTGCCCCGGCGGCACGGCCCGCACGCGTGTGTACGCGACCAGCGTCTGGCGTGGGTAGGGCTGCGGGCCGAACGCGCCCGCCACGAACAGCAGCGCCGCAAAGTCCGATGTCGTGCCGTTGGCCGCGTTGGCCACCGCCACCGGCACCGTCAGGAACGGGCACAGGTCCGGGTACGCCGCCGTGCAGCCCGCAAGGACGTCGGCCGTCGACCGCGTTGCCAGCCTGAGGAGTCCGTCGCTGCCGCTGTCGTGCGGGGACGCAGTGGTGGCGAGCGCGGCCGCAAACCGGCCGTTGCTCACGTCAAACGAGGCCGTGAAGGTGGTGTAGTGCAGCCCGAAGCCAAAGGGCAGGACGGCCCCGTCGTACCACCGGTACGTGCGCCCCGGGTTGCCCCTGGCCGGGCGCAGCGTCATGTCGGTCATGGGCACCTGGTCGACGTAGCCGGCCGGGTACTGCGTCACGGGCAGGCGGCCTGCTGGGGGCGTCTGGCCCGTGATGGCGTCCAGCACGGCCGTGCCGCCCGACTGGCCCGGGTAGCCGGCGAACAGGACGGCCGACACGTTCTTGTTCTGCAGCAGCGGCGTGTCGTCGACCTGGTCGCCCAGCTGCACCACGACCAGCGGCTTGCCCAGGCCGGCCAGCGCCTGCACCAGGGCCAGCTGCGCCGGCGGCCAGGCGATCGAGGTGCGGTCGAGGGCCTCGGCCGCGATGGACAAGTCGGTGCCGCCAAAGTAGACGACGACGTCGGCCTGGGCGGCCGCCGCGAGCGCGGCCTTGGTCCAGCTGTCCGGCGACGACAGGTTCTGCGCCAAGGGCCCCGGCGCATACGCCGAGTGCAGCCCCAGCTGCTGCACCGCGTAGGCGGGATTGTGGAAGTACGGCGGCACGCCAGAGTAGGGGCCCAGCATCTGCACCGTCGCATTGACCCAGAAGCCGACCATGGCCACCTGCTGCGCCCGGACGTTCCGCAGCGGCAGCGTGCCGTCGTTTTTGAGCAGGACGAGGCCCTCGGCGGCGGAGCGCAACGCGAGCGCCTGGGCGGCCGGGGTGTTGACGTCGGCCCAGCCGAGCGAGCGGTACGGATCGGCCGAGGCCGGGTCGAGGTAGCCCGTCTTGATGATGCCGTGGTAGAGGCGCCGGAGCGCGCGGTCCATGGTGCCTTCGGCCAGGAGGGACTGGTTGTAGGCCGCTACGACCTGCGCTGGCACGTTCGTCTCGCAGACCGTGTCGGTGCCGGCCAGATAGGCGGCCGCCGCGGCTTCGGGCCCCGTCTGGCTGTAGTTGTGGTAGCGCGGGGAGAAGTTCTGCATGGCCGGGCCGGCTCAGCCCAGGTTAGCACAGCGCAGGTCAGGTCAGGTCGACACACGGGGAGCCAGGGAGAGAGAAGGTCGGAGGGGGCATACATCGATGGCGCCGCAGTCCGAGGTGATGTAGTTGTCGTCCCCGGTCCAGTTCCAGTGCTGGCGGAGAATGTCATTCATCAGGTACGTGTTCGCGCACGCCGGCGTCCCGTTGACCGCGTTGTACGAGCACATGATGGAGCCGACCCTGGAGTCTCGCGCGCACTGCTGAAACGGGGGCAGGTAGTACTCGGCCAGGTCCTGCAAGCCCACGACGGCGTCGAAGTCGAAGCGCGTCACGTTGCCCCACGCCTCGAGGTCGTACGCGGCAAGGTGCTTGCACGTGGCCACGATCCTGCGCCGCCCGGGCCCCGCCCCGTCGCCCTCGAGCCCGGGCAGCAGCGCCCGCAGGTACCCCCGGATGCGGGCGGGGTCCTCACCGGGCGTCTCGGCGCCGCGGCCCCAGCGGGGATCCCGCCAGGGGTTGATGTTGGGCGTCCAAAAGTCCAGGCCGGCGCGGCCGGCGTTGGCAAAGGCGCGGGCCTCGGTGCCCACGACCTCGGCCACCTGGCGCACCAGCGCGTCGTCGAAGCCGGCGGCCAGCACGATGGGCGTCGCGAACGAGGTGGCGCAGCTGAAGGGGCCGGGCGCCGCGCCGTCGGCGGCGCCCGGCGCGAAGGCCACGCCGGGCGACCAGGCCACGCCGTGCAGGGCCTCGCTCCACCACTGGTAGGGCGGCAGGCCGATGCGGGGGGCGCCCGGGCTGGTGTTGACCAGGTTGACCGCCTTCTCGGCCGCCGTCAGCAGCGCCACCAGGGCGGCGGCGCGGGCGGCGGGCGGGGCGCGCGCGTCGCAGGCCATCGAGTTGGCCAGCGGCGGCGCGGTGCAGTCCGGGTACTGGAAGGCGCGGACGCCGCCGCCGAGCAGGGTGGTGGTGGTGGCGGCGCTGGCAGCCAGCAGGGAGGAGGCGAGCGAAGACCGCATCTTTTCTTCTTGTTGTTGTCGTTGTTGTTGTTGTTGTCGTCGTTGTTGCTGCGCTTTGTCCGATAGTGTTCCCTCCTCCCACATCCCCCGAGGAAAAAACCCTCCCCCTTCCTTATAAAGTGCGTATGTGTGTGCCTGGCGGCGGCGACTTCGGCGACTTGCCCCTTTTTCCCCGCGCGCACCTTGCTTCTGGTCCCCCCTAGCTGCGCGTCTTCGGGCCCACCTGGAGACGGGTAACTACAGCACAGGTTGACTCTCGACCGTCCGCGGAAGAGTGCCGGCACTGGACCTGACCGGCTATGTTGGCTGTGTATCTGTCCTGAAGCTGACCAACTGCCGACACAGCCTGCCTACGTAGCAGAATGCCGCCTGAAACGAGTCCGAGAGACGCAAAGGCGCAAGGAGAAACCCTGTAATCGAGCGCCGCGCTTGCTGTTGCTCCTCTCGTCCGGACCAACTTCAGCTTCGATATTCCCGCAGCACCTCTCTTACCAAGCAAGCACTGCCCGAGGAACTCGGAGGAACTCGGCACATCTCCATGCTTTGTCACATCAACAAAGGTGCGACGTGGACTGGTTAGAATACCACACTATCCTCTTCAATCCATGTAATAAATAGTACGCCGGATCGAGCAAGGTAAGTAGGGTAACCATTATGGTAGAGCGACCGACAGGAAGCAACTACGACAGCAGCCACGACGGCGACAACGCCTTTGGGGAGCGAATCATTCGCATCCATGCATCACCAGCTTGCTTCTCACGCCCTGCGGCTTACCAGATTACTGCTCCATTCCCGATGGCCACGGCCCATGTTCTATGAACAAGGTACCGAATGAGTGCGTGTGGGCAACGCATGCACAGATGCTACCCGCCACCGTGACGAGTGTCAACCCCGACGCCCGCTCAGATATTACCGTCATGACTTCTAGCGCCCGGTATCCAGATGGCAAAACATACAAAGGAATCGATCCCCAACCGTTAGAGCAGTACCATGGCCCCGCCAACCGCCATGGCGCAGACGACGTACAAGCTGGCGAGGGCCGCACTGGCGCTAGAGCCGGAGCCGGAGCCTGAGCCGCCGCCGGAGCCGCCGCCAGACCCTGTCACAGGCCCAGTGGCCGTCGCAGCCGCCGCGTTCTGGGAGCTGGCCGAAGCCAGCAGGGCGCCGCAGTCACCCTGCGCCGAGGTCGGCTTCTTGGTCGTCGCCTCGCCCTTGAAGTCACAGGCCGAGTCGGAGCTCCCCTGGCTCTGGTAATACTGGTCCAATACGTAGCCGAGCTGCTCGGTGGAGTTGCACATACTGTACGCGCCATACACCCCGGTCGACGTGTTGCCCTGGATGCCCTTGCACGCCGTCGGATCCTGGCCGCAGATGTAGCCGAAGATGTCGCCGTAGTTCGCAGGTTTTAGGCTTGGCGAGGGCACGCAGGCCAGCGAGTTGTACATGCACGTGCACAACTCTGCGTTGGGCGTTGGGGGAAGATTGTCACCATTGGACTGCCACGTGGGCCCGATAGGGGGGCACGGCTGAGGCTGGTTGCTGGGCGTGTAGTCATTCATATTCGTCAAGGCGGGGTTTGCGTTGGCAAGACGGCTCTGCAGAGCGGTGAAATCCTTGAGGGGGGTAACGGTGTTGCCATCGACGGAGACGAGACCTAATGACAGTTAGTAGTGCACTAGAGACGAACTGTCGCATGGGCCACGCGGCAGCAACTCACCGTAGTCATTGGCTTCCTCGAAATACATGTAGACGATACCTCCGGAGACCTGATCAGTCATCTGGCTCGAGTACAAGGCATCCGTTTCCTGGAAAATACGGCCGGCGGCACCGCCGGGCTCATTGCAGCCGTACTCGGCAAAGAAGACGGGAACGGAATAGTTCTTGAAGAAGTCGACCTGAGCCTCGTATCCAGACTGGGCAAAGGTGCTCTGGCCGCACCACGAGTAGATGTTGTAGCCCCAGTAGTCAATGGCGTGTGACTGATTGCCGCAGTTGAAGTAATGCGCAATGTTGGCGCGGATTTCGGCGTCATCGTTGGCGGCGTAGCCGACACCCATCCAGCGCTTCACATGTGTGGCGATGTAGGCCTTCGTGTCGCGGACGGCAGCCTTGACATAGGCCGACGCGTCCGTGTTGGTCGAGTTGTTGGTCACCTCGTTGCCGGCGAAGAAGCCGATGACGTTGGAATACTTGGACATCTCGTCAACCACGGCCGTGTAGCGCTGGTACAGAGCCGTATCCCACTGCGGATTGTCGCGGTTGATGGATAGAGAGGGTTCCGACAGGTCGCTGATGACATAGATGCCGGCAGCCTGGAGCATTTGCATGCATTCCGAGTGGTCGGCGGTCGGGTCGATGGCGTAGGTCCGAATCGTGTTGGTGTACAGCTGCTGCAGGTAGGGAATATCGCGCTTGCAGTTGTCCGGGTTGGACAACGGGTCGACGTACGTGGTGCTGCCAGTCGACGAGCCTCCGGCGGCACTGTCCTGCTGGTATGCGATACCCTTCATGAAGAACTGTGTGCCGTTTTCGTAGAAAAACTTGGTGCCCTGTGATGACGCCGCCGTTAGTTACGAGTTGCTCCTGGGCGCGGGGCGTGTTGGCGGCGCGTCTGACCTTCATGATGATTGGCGGCAACGACTGGGCGGAAGCCTGGCCCAGAAGCAGGGAAGATAGAATGGTTGCCTGGAGGAAACCCATGGTGACTGGTAAGGCCGCTTCCACGGGCCGATTGTCAACGATGTTGGACTGGGGAAACCTGGAGGGCTCGCGTCGGAAGAGGTCGGTTGGAAATCTTGGGCGACGGGAGCGACAACTGGGAATGGACGCGCAGATTTGAGTCGCCCGACCTTCGTCTTTCCTTTGTCGCGACCGAAAATATGGCGGAGAAGAAAGGGGCCAAATTGGGTGCGAAATGTATTGGGCCTGATGAACGAGCGACGCGAAGGTATGGTCAACACAAACAGAGGCAGAGGACACAAAGGAAGTAAATGCGAATGCTAAATGCTAGATGGCGATCGAAGGAGTGGAGGGAGAGAGCGACACGGGAGAAAAACAGGCGGAAATCGCAATGCATGCCAAGACTTGTGGATGCAAGCCCCAGTTGCTGTGCTCCAGTCAGGGGACCCCTGCGCCTGCACAGGGCGGGCTAGCGCCAGTCGCCACGCGCCGGCCGCGTGGCGCAGCACGCGGGCGACGCGAGTTGCTGTCAGCCGTCAGCTGCTGTAGCGCGGCGTGCCGACACGCCACACGAGCGAACTGTGCTCCACGCCGTTTGGAAATAGTCGCTGCACGGTCTCCCGCCGTTGCCTTTGTGGTGGCATGCTAACGTGCTGGTTTGTGCTCACAACGACGTCACAGGCCCAAGGGGCTCCCTCTCAGCATCCGCCCTGTTTGTCGCCCAGCTCAGGCGCCTGAATCTCCGACGACGGCTTGTCGTCCGCTTGTCGTCCGGCTGGGCATCCAAACTCGAATCGTTCCGACATTCTTCATCATGCCGCAGAACAAGACATCATGCCGCAGAACAAGAAAATCCCCGTCTGAGAAAAGTGGCTTCGTGTCGGAACGTGTTCGGTACGGTCACCTGCTATGTGACGTCTCGACGGCATCAGCCTCCTGCGCTCGTATTCTGGACCTTTACTATTGGGCAGCGGCGTTCCGGGTGCTTTCCGCTGCTGCCCACCGCAATCACCGGTGTTGTAGCGCCGATAGGCTGCCAAGAGTTCGTTCCCATCTTGAGGCGTGTGAGCCGCATTGCGGATCACTCTCCTGTGGATCCATTCCAGGATGGCCCCTGGACACCATCACGTCCTGATCTTGTAGTACAGGTCGCCGACGCCATACAACACCAGGTCCCAAAGCTCGTGAGTCTCCCACCAGATGGTGTGCAGGACGTTCGCGCCGTGGCGGAGCGGCCCTTGGCGGCGCTGGCGCCGGCGGCCGTTGTCGTTGATGCTGGTGCTGGAGCGCCGGTTGGGACGCGGTGAATTGTGACGTGTCGGCATCGTGCTGTCGAATTGGCTTGCTTCCCTTGCTCGTCTTGTCTGCATTGCAGATATGTGTGCTTAGCAGTTAGAAGGAGGACCCTAGGACAGCTTTGTGGCTACGATGGTCACTTGTTCCCCTTCGAATTTTGCTTTTTCTCTACGTCATACTCCCCGGCATCCCCCTCGTGAATCCGCCGCTGCTTGGTACGCAGTCGAGGCGTACCCTAGGGGTGAACGGCAGATGACCGACAGCCGGCCGACATTATGAACATGCGCAGGTGCGCAGGGCTGTGTGCTTACCACTACACAAGCACTTCACACAGGATGCGCAACATAACATGTAAGATGCACGAAGTCGCAGCATCATGCACCCTGCTGGAAGATCAACCCTCTTGTGTCACACAGCCTCGTGCCAACCACTCACGTGTTCGGTCACGAGGTACTCTCAAGCCTGTGGACAAAAACTCCTGAGAACGGCCCGCTCACCTATCACACAGGGCCTGCGTACACCACCCCATCCATGACCTCCAAGCCCTCCACGACCGCCTGGGCGCGCCGCCCGCCAGCCTGACCTCTGCCGTAGTCACGACATAACCTCCAAAGAGATTATGGACTGTCCTGGGTCTCCTGCGAGACGTTAGCATGCAGCACAGCGTGAGCCATAGAGACATTGAAGAGTGACAACGCACCGGGCGCTTCCACCACCTTGTTTGTACGGGATGTTAAAGTCTTCCTGGCCCATGCAGGCAAAGTACTGCCTTCCTCACTCCACATCCATCTCGACATCCACCTCTGCCTGCGCCTGCCTCGTCTTCGCCATCTTCTCGCCGTTGGTCGATTTCCCGGCCGGAGCATCTGCAGCAAGGTGTCAGCCAACAACTAATCCACCACCTCCATCCACATCTGCCAGGTCATCCCCGCCCCAGCCTTGCAGCAAGCCAGAGCGCCTCGCTACCTTTCATGTCCACCTCGCCCTCGGCCGCCATCTTCCGCTTCAGCGCATGCGCCATCTGCTTCTCCAGCTTCCGCGCCTTCTTTCTGGACAGCGCCCTGTTCGGCCCGCTCGTCGGCAGGAGGCCCGGCCGCGCGCCCCGGCGCAGGTCGGTCTTGGCAAGCGCAGCGGCGCCGAGCACGGCGGCGGCGCGCCCGGCGTCGGACTGCTTGCGCCGCTGCGCCTTGAGCTTGGCGGCGCGGACGGCGACCCGGTTCTTGGACGTGAAGTTGGGGTTCTTGACGGACGGCATGGCGGGGGCGCGGGCGAGGAGGATTGATGTCTTTCGGAGGAGCCAAACGCCAGGATTTCGATTCCACCCCGCGGATTAAGAAAGACGGTAACACAGTGTGCTTAGTCATACCCCCGCTCATTCGAGGTACTCACAAGAGTCGAGAGGTAGGTAGGTATCCGCGGTGTTAACCGGCACCGCTGGTGCCATCCCGCTAGGAGAGCCTAGGCGAGAACGGCAAGGCCAGGCAAGAGTACCTCTAGTGCCATCGAAGTCGTAATATAATGCTGGACCTGCCGAATTCGTCGCCACATCTTATGTCTGGTCAGATGGTCTGGGCAACAATCGGGACATCGCGATTCCGCTATGTCCCTTCCGACGTCTTGCGCAGCTCGTCACAATCGCTGCGCAGTCCAAAGGAGGTAAACCCCCTGTTTTATTCTGGTTCGACACTCTCTGTTTTCCCCTACAGGCGCTACAGCCGGTGGACGGCGCGAACAGCGCCTTGATCCGCATGCGATAGTGCTTCGAGAACGCCGACATGGTTCTTGTCTTGGATAGCTACCTCTTGTGCCCACGACTGGCGGACAATGGGCATGGGAGAGATACACAATTCGTAGGGGTTTACCTCGCAGCCTAGAATCGGCGACTATAGACCCTGTAAGAAGGCGTACTAGCACGTCGGCTTCTCTTTCAATTCACCGACAACTATCTATCCGCTGAATGTTTCCTAGAAGAGAACCAGAATACACTCTTCAATCTCTAGGGAACACCGACTAGGAAGAAAAGTCTTAAGGAAGCAGCCCTTGCCAAGTAAGAGTATACGAGCGTTTGTAGAGCTAAGAGCGGATGGTCACTTCGATATAAAAACAGTCGAGCTCATGGCACATACTCTGCGACACGTCGGATATCACACCCGCCGCCTCCTATTACTGGATCCGCAACATGTTCTGATGCCAAGAGGGAGTTTATACAGCGAAACACGAGCGTGAAGGCAGATGAACCGCTCTGCCTAGGAAGCCTAATGGGGTTGATCCCGCAGTCATGTGCAAGTAGGCAGCCACGAAGCCCGCATGAAGGCCGTGTGGGACTTTGTCTACTCGGCGAAGAACAAAAACCGGGAAAGGAGCCTGGCGATAATCGTCTTTGCCTTGTCCCCCCGCAGGTGTCTCCCCGCAGGGCCGCCAAGAGGTACCGCTGAGCACCACAGACGCTTAAGGACGGCGACATGTTGCCTGAGCGCAACGACGTCACTCGAGAGGTGAACAATTCGGTTATAACCCCGGACGGGCTTCCCAAGCTCTTGGATCCATCCAGTGCCCCCGGCCGCCGGGTGATCCGGCACAGGCACGGCGGCTTGGCCGCCACAAAGGCCTGGTAGAAGTTCTGCAGGTGGTCCGGACCACGGCACTCGGCCGCACACGCCTGCACTTACGCGTCCTTGGCCACGTCGCCGTCGGCCGTCGAGGCGTCGTAGTACAGGAGCAACATGGACTTGACGTAGGCGCGCAGCATCGTCTACAGCGCCAGCATATTGCGCGCGTACGGGTAGTGACGGTAGCGCGCGCTCTTGAGCCCCTCGGCCGTGTTGGCGAAGCCGCGCAACGCCAGGTCATTGGGCACGTAGTTGCCGACCCAGTCGAAGTGCTCGAAGTGGTGCCGGATAAAGGCGTGGCACTGGTCCGGGCCAAGGCCCACGATGTCCTGGATAATCTGCGGCACCAGCGTGCTGCTGGAACAGCGTCACGGACTTGACGTGTCAGTTCTCGTCGCTGCCGGGCGGTTTGTGGCACATGATGGCTGCCGGGTCCTTAATGCCGATGGTCTCGCGGATGTAGCTGTTGTCCTGCACGAAGAGCGCCTGCGCGTCGGCCGCCGCCAACGCCTTCTCCCACTGCTCCTCCTGGTTGGCCTTGGCAGCCTGCACAAACTCGCCGATCCAACGGGATAACACGACCGTCAGGGAGGTCGGGTTGGTGCCACTCAGGGACTGGTCGGCGAAGCGGCGGTCGCCGTACCAGTCATCCAGCAATCCGATGTTGCCACCGTTGCTGATGTCAATGCCAGTCTTACGGTGGTGCTTGTTGTACGCGACCACGTCCTCAATGGTCAGGCCCGCGCCCGGGTAGCCGCCGTCGGCGAACGCGACCACGCGGGACTTGTCGACGAGCCACTTCTTGGTCCGGCCGAGAAAGCCGTCCTCCTTCGGGACGATCTTCTACAGCAGTACCTTGGTCGCGAGGATGCCGGTCGCGCTAAAGATGCCAAAGGGGGTGAAGGACTGGTCCTTGGGGATGTGGCCGGTGGCCAAATGCGACGGGTACTGCGCAGGGATTTTCTTGTCTTCATCTTCGAACAGGTACGCGGACCACTGGAACATCTTCTTCTTGTTTCGAGGCTGATATAGCGTGGAAGGGTGGGCTCGACGGCCATGACGTCGAAATAGGTGCCGTACCTAACGCCCGGGTCAGTATAAAGTAACCGAAACATGGGCATGGTCATGAGTGCTACGCACAACTACTCGATCCTCTGGTACAGCTGCGCCAGGGCAATCTGCGTGCCGCTGTAGGTGCCTTTACAATGCCGCCCTCGGGCTCATTGGCGTGCCCGGGCCCCTCGCTATCGAGGGTCGAGAACAGCTTCAGGTTCAAGAGCTCGTTGTTCATGACACCCGGGTCATACAAGGCCAAGCACATATCTCTCACCCTGTCCGGCGCAAGCGTATCCAGGAATTCCTTCTCGCTGGGGTAAGAGAGGATTTCAGTCTGGCTCGGTTGAGCCTGGGCGACGTGAGGCGCAGGGGCCGGGAGGTCGAGATCCATTTGATGCTTCACACCGACAAGGCCATCCCAGGCGTCGTGTATACGGGCGGCCAGGCCCTGCGGGATGGATGGCATAGTGAGAATCAGCTGGGGATAAGTCACCGTAGGCGGTCAAGTTTGGTGATCAGTTCTCCTCAGCATGCACTAGACAGAACAAGACACAACAACAGGAGCTGTAAGGGAGGAATCTACAAGCTGAGCCATGAGCAGGATATTATAACTTTGGAGCTTGCTGCCTCTTGTATCCCATAACCGAATCAAGCCAGGAGAGAGTAAAGATGGAGGCATATAGGTACTTGAGGAAGTGCATGTCTAATCGAGCTATGCCGTTCGTTACCTTGCCTGCATGCTGCATAGTATGTCAGCCACATCATTGCAAGCAATGATTAGTCTCATTTTTCAGGCACAGCCGGCCATAGTTCTTGATTCAGCTACAGAAGAACAAGGCCAGGCACAGCCGGCCATAGTTCTTGATTCAGCTACAGAAGAACAAGGCCAGGCGCCCAGATACAGCAAAGCGAAAGAGCAGCACGCACGGTCCGCAGCCAATCGGTCGCGCCGCCTTCTACAGCCCAAGCTGTACCTACAGCAGAGCAATAATTAGTGCCAAGCCGCGGCTGAACGACACGACGCTGTGGTAGGCGAGAGGATAAGCCGGTCTGCGATGAGGGGTGGTTGGCTGCCGTGATTCCTTCGTCCTACCGGACGTCAGACGCTACAAAACGAAAGGAGGGCCTTTTGTGGTCAAAGCGTGTGGAAAGGTAAGAACTGCATCCGACTACGTGTGTAGCAGCCGCATCGCATCTTGAAGTGATTCTGAACAGCTTGCGACGAGATATTGATGCGATTGCATATATTGCTGATAACAATGGGAGCGCGAGTGAAAAAAAATAAACCGCCATGGACACCTACATATGTGTACTCATTTCATGTCTATGTAATTTCGTGCGGGGATAGCTCAGCTGGGAGAGCGCCAGACTGAAGATCACTCAGTTTCATTATCTGGAGGTCCGCGGTTCGATCCCGTGTCACCGCATATTTTATATATTGATGTCTTATCCCTGTACATCCAACCATGGAAACATTATTTTTATAACGGGGCCGACTTAAACCTAGTATGTTTCACAGCACCCTAATACCTATATTAAGTTAGAGGTCTCTCTCTATACCAGTAATAGATGTTGAACTGCCTAGTTCTAGTGATTAATTTAATGTTAATATAGTCTACATTTATTAAGGTCTAACTAACTAAGTAAGGAAGCGGTAAGAAGATAAGTTGTTATACGACAAGAGGAAGGGACAGGGTTATAGGGTCCTTAATATATATATATATAGGGTCCTAACTAGCCCTTATATAACTGTATATATTAAGCCTGTAATAGTACCCCCTGTTAAAATTACAGTTGACCTTAACTATAGGAAAAAATTAGTAGTAGGGGTGGCGGCGTATAGGCGGGCTAGCAGCTTATCCTTAGGGCTTAGGAGGTGGAACCCTTATAACTAAGTAGGTCTAAAGATGGTTATAGGGTAGGGTCTAAGCGCCCTATATAAGGCCCTACCTATGTAATATTAAGCCCTAGGTCCTCTGCTATTAATCTATCCTATAAATTTTTTTAGTATCCTCTATATATATATATTGTATTCAACCTATAGAGTCCTTATTGGACTATAAGGAGCTGCTAGCTTACACTAATGCTAGAGGAAAACCGGAAAACGGATGAAAAACCTCCAACGAGCTCAAACAAGGCGGGCAACCTAGCAAGAGGAAAAAAGCAGTACTAAAAGAAAAACACAACGTAAGGGGAGGCCGTCTAGGATGCTACTAAGGGAAATTGCACCTATTCCCCTACCCATCTCCCATAAGAACGCCCTATATCTCAATTAATATAGGGCTTAGGGTAGGGGAATAAGGAAGGGGTCTTATTAGCGAAAGAGGTAAAGGTAGGTCTAGGCTTAAAGCTTAAAAGCTTATAAGCTTAGCCTTATAGCCTTCCCTCTTACCTTAGTATAGTAGTAAGATACTAGCTATAGGGAAGAAAGAAAAGACAGTCTAAAGAGAGAGAGGGGAAGTAGTCTAAGGAAGGAGAAAAGGCAGAAAAGAGACTAAAGTATATCTATATCCTCTTCCTCTATAAAGCCCCTTACTAGCTCTAGGGAGGAGGGTATAGAACTAGTAGCTATAGTACTAGTAGCTGCTAGATCAGTAGTAGTAAAGGTAGAGGCAGGGATTTTGCTAAAAGCCTCCCTTATAGTTCGCTGGGAAAGGGAGGCTATAGCAGTAGTAGCGGTAACAGTAGTGGCGGTTATTATAGGGGGGCAGCCACAGCGGCGTTTTCCAGCTACTACTATATAGCTTTCTTCCCCTTCTAGCCGGTCTTCTATTAATATTACTAGCTTAAGAGGGCCTAGAAGGTCGAAGTTAATAGGCCTATTTTGAAGGTAGGCCTTTGCTTATGCCCTATATTTCTTTCTTTCAGGGTATTTCTCTGCCCTAGTATAGTAGCCTCCTTGGCAGTTCCGGCAGTTCTAGGCCCTAGTATAGGCTGCTTTATTAGTATGCTTCTTCTTTTCTTAGCTATAGTTATAGCAAAGGGCAGGGGAGTGGCAGTATTTAGCCTTATACCCCTAACGCCAGCAGTTAAAGCACTGAAGGGCCCTAGCCTTATCGATATAAGGCTCTGCTTTTAGGGCCCTATAAGCCTAAAAGATGCTGTCTTAATAGGCCTTATAAGCCTCTTATTAGCTAGAAAAGGCTATAAGTGCTGAGACTCTTGTTCTTTCGATTTAGAGTAGGTACCAGACTTTAGCTTAAAGGGCTAAGGGATATACTTCTTTTGCAGCTACTAAGAGGCTAGCTTCCATTATCCAATCAGCTATTATAAGCCCCTTAACAGCTACTGCCTAGGTAGTAGTGTAAAGGGAGGCCTCTAGTGATAAAAAGGCTAGCTAGGCTGTATTTTCCTCTAAGGCCTTCTTTACCTTCTCTTCCTCTATAACCAGTATAAGGTTACTGCTTAGTAGGGTCCTTACCCCCTTAATAGTATGCCCTATTGCCCTCTAAACTGCCTATATAATCTCTAGCGCTGATTTCTGACCAAGGGGGGAGGAGGCTAATCCTAGGTGTATAAAGACTTGTTTTTCTAGGCCTAGTTTAATCGGCTTTACCCTAGCTGCTGCTATAGTAGCCCAGGTACGGCGGGTCTCGGGCTAAGGGGCTAGTTACTGCTATTGTTATTGTTGTTATTGTTATTGTTATTAGTGCTGCTGCTTCTTCTGCTTTTGGGCCTAGCTAGTAAAAGAAGGAAAGATCGGAATTACTACCTTCTTCTCCTCCTCCTTTAGTATTTACGTTAGAGCTAGCTTTCTAGCTAGCCCTATATATTCGACGATTTCCTTAAAAGCCGGGTTATTGATTAAAAGGCTGACTATCAAGTCTATAAGGCTAAAGAAGGTAAGGGCAAGAGTTGACGGCGGTAAAGCTTTCTCCTTTTCTTTCCCCTTTTTTAGGGGGGTAGTAGCGGCGTTAGCGGTAGTAGTATACTGACTGCTAGAAAGCCCTTTAAAAGGGCTATTGAACGATATATCGCTTGGCCTAGTAGCGGTTATAGCGGTGGTGGAATCGGTGGCGGAAGTAGTAGTAGTAGTAGTAGTAGCAGCGGCGGTAGTAGTGGCTATAGCTATAGCTATGGCGCTAGAGAGGTAGGGCGTAAATGTATAGCTTATACAATCGGGTTTAGGGGTAGGCTTGTTGATTAAGGGGCTAGGGGTAGTAGAAGCAGGGCAAGGGCCTAGAGGGTTAGAGGTGCTAGGGGGGCATATAACTATAGGGCCTATACACCCCTACTGCAGATTTCTCGCCATAGTCGACTACATTGTACAGTTAGAATCCGACCATAGCGCCGTCGAACGGCGGATAGCGCTGCTGCCAAATTTGGCGTGTGTTGTGTCCTTAATTGGACAAGTTAATCGCAAAAGAGTACAGTCGATTTAGAGCGTTCCTGACCAAGAACGCGTTTTCGGATGTTTAATGTCGGTCCATAGTATCCTCTATATAACTAAACGTTAAGTTATAGTTACTACTATACTAGGAACACTATACTCTACTAACATTATATAGATAGATAGATATCTATTACTCCTATAGAGTCCTCTAAGGGGCTATAAGGGGCTGCTAGCTTACACTAATGCTAGAGGAAAACCGGAAAACGGATGAAAAACCTCCAACGAGCTTAACAAGGCGGGCAACCTAGCAAGAGGAAAAGAGCAGTACTAAAAGAAAAATATCGCAAGGGGAGGCTGTCTAAGAGGCTACTAAGGGAAATCGCGCCTATTCCCCTACCCGTCTCCTATAAGAACGCCCTATATCTCAATTAATATAGGGCTTAGGGTAGGGGAATAAGGAAGGAGTCTTATTAGCAAAAAGGGGTAAGGTAACGCTAGGCTTAAAGCTTAAAAGCTTATAAGCCTAGGCCTATAGCCTTCCCCTTTACCTTAGTATAGTAGTAAGATACTAGCTATAGGGAAGAAAGAAAAGACAGTCTAAAAAGAGAGAGGGGAAGCAGTCTAAGGAAGAAGAGAAGGCAGAAAAAGAGACTAAAGCATATCCGTATCCTCTTCCTCTATAGAGCCCCTTACTAGCTCTAGGGAGGAGGGTATAGAACCGGTAGCTATAGTACTAGTAGCTGCTAGATTAGTAGTAGTAAAGGTAGAGGTAGGGATTTTGCTAAAAGCCTCTCTTATAGTTCGCTAGAAAAGGGAGGCTATAGCGGTAGTAGTAGTAGCGGTAGTGGCGGTTATTATAGGGGGGCGGCTACGGCAGTGTTTTCCAGCTACTACCGTATAGCTTTCTTCCCCTTCTAGCCGGTCTTCTATTGATATTACTGGCTTAAGAGGGCCTAGAAGGTCAAAGTTGATAGGCCTATTTTAAAGGTAGGCCTTTACTTATACCCTATATTTCTTTCTTTTAGGGCATTCCTCTGCCCTAGTATAGTAGTCTTCTTGGCAGTTCCGGCAGTTCTAGGCCCTAATATAGGCTACTTCGTTAGTATGCTTCTTCTTTTCTTAGCCGTAGTTATAGCAAAGGGCAGAGAAGTAGCAGTATTTAGTCTTATACCCCTAACGCCAGCAGTTAAAGTACTAAAGGGCTTTAGCCTTATCGATATAAGGCTCCGCTTTTAGGGCCCTATAAGCCCAGAAGATGCTGTCTTAATAGGCCTTATAAGCCTCTTGTTAGCTAGAAAAGGCTATAAGTGCTAAGACTCTTGTTCTTTCGATTTAGAGTAGGTGCTAGACTTTAGCTTAGAGGGCTAAGGGATATACTTCTTTTATAGCTACTAAGAGGCTAGCTTCCGTTATCCGATTAGCTATTATAAGCCCCTTAACAGCTACTGCCTAGGTAGTGGTATAGAGGGAGGCCTCTGGTAATAAAGAGGCTAGCCAGGCTGTATTTTCCTCTAAGGCCTTTTTTACCTTCTCTTCCTCTATAACTAGTATAAGGTTACCGCTTAGTAGGGTCCTTACCCCCTTAATAGTATGCCCTATTACCCTCTAAACTGCCTGTACAATCTCTAGCGCTAATTTCTGACTAAGGGGGGAGGAGGCTGATCCTAGGTATATAAGGACTTGTTTTTCTAGGTCTAGTTTAGTTAGCTTTACTCTAGCTGCTACTATAGTAGCCCAGGTACGGCGGGTCTCGGGCTAAAGGGCTAGTTGCTACTGTTATTATTATTGTTATTATTATTATTATTGTTGTTAGTATTATTGTTGTTAGTACTGCTGCTTCTTCTGCTTTTAGGCCTAGCTAGTAAAAGAAGGAAAGATCGGAATTACTACCTTCTTCTCCTCCTCCTTTAGTATTTGTGTTAAAGCTAGCTTTCTAGCTAGCCCTATATATTCGACGATTTCCTTAAAAGCCAGGTTATTGATTAAGAGGCTAACTATCGAGTCTATAAGGCTAGAGAAGATAAGGGCAAGAGTTAACAGCGGTAAAGCTTTCTCCTTTTCTTTCCCCTTTTTTAGGGGGGTAGTAGCGGCGTGAGCGGTAGTAGTGTACTAACTGCTAGAAAGCCCTTTAAAAGGGCTATTAAACAATATATCGCTCGGCCTAATAGCGGTTATAGCAGTGGTGGAATCGGTGGCGGAAGTAGTAGTAGTAGCGGTAGCAGCAGCGGCGGTAGTAGTAGCTATAGCTATAGCTATAGCGCTAGAGAGGTAGGGCGTAAACATATAGCTTATACAATCGGGTTTAGGAGTAGGCTTATTAATTAAGGGGCTAGGGATAGTGGAAGTAGGGTAAGGGCCTGGAGGGTTAGGGGTGCTAGAGGGGTATATAACTATAGGGCCTATACGCCCCTACTGCAGATTTCTCGCTATAGTCGACTATATTGTACAGTTAGAATCCGACTATAGCGCCGTCGAACGGCAGACAGCGCTACTGCCAAATTTGGCGTGTATTATGTCCTTAATTGGACAAGTTAATCGCAAAAGAGTGCAGTCGATTTGGAGCGTTCCTAACTAAGAACGCGTTTTCGGATGTTTGATGTCGGTCCCCACTAACATTATATAGGATATTCCCTATAAGAAATGTATTATATTAACTATATTCTATCTAATAAAAAAGGTAAAGGCAGGCTAACTACTATAAGATTAGAGCATCCTAGTATAAGATTTAGCGTACTAATAGCATATCCTATAAGAATTATATAACTAGCTAGAAGGGCTAATACTAGCCTATAGGTTAATTATAGCTAAGGTACTAGGTTAATACTAACTAGGTATAGATTATAGGGCCCTAGGGTTAAGAGCTAAATAAGTTCGCCGCTATATTTTACTACGTTATATCATTAAAGATCCTGTTAATTGCGGTAAGGGGGATTAGGTGCTAATCCCCGTGACCGCGCAGCGTATAAGCACCTCGCTCTAGGGAATAGGGCATATACTGCGCTACTTGTACAACAGCTATAAGTGGCGTACTTGCGTACTATATAATAGTTGCCAACGAGCGCTCTACTTAATATAGGTATTTAAGAGGTACGTAACTACTCTCTAGATAGAGGGAGATATAATAATCTAGAACTAGAATTTAAACTAGTATTTTCTTGCTACTTACTTTACTCTTATCGTTTTAGGTTATTATAATCTCTAGAAATGTTGATTGCGGTAAGGGGGGTCAGGTGCTAATCCCCGTGACCGCGCAGCATATAAGCCTCTCGCTCTAGGGAATGGGGCGCGCACTGCGCCACTTGTACAACAGCTATAAGTGGCGCACCCGCGTACTACGTAATGGTTACTAACGAGCGCTCCGCTCTAACATAGGTATTTAAAGGGTGCGTAACCACCCTCTAGATAAAGAGAGAGACAGATAATCTAAAACCAGAACTTAAACTAGTATTTCCTTGCTACTCTCTTTGCTCTTATCGTTTTAGATTACTATAATCTCTAAAAACCTACTAATACTAATTAGTATTATTTCTATATTATAATATAGGGGTAACATAGAGCAGTAAGGTAGTTAGTCAAGTGCTTAATAACCTTAACTAAGTAGATTATAGTTTACTTACTAAGGGCTGTCAATTAGGCAACTAGACAACTACCCTATTAATTTAGCAATATTGCTTATAAGAAAACCGATACTATAAACCTATCCTTTTAGGCTAAGGAAGCTTGACCTAAGCTTCTAGACTAAGGAAGTATTACTCGAGAGAATACTACTAAAACTATATTACTAACCAACTTTACTATAATTAATATACTATAGTATCCTAAGATCCTTCTACTTATAGAACCTTAAGAAGAGAGGATACTAAGACAAACCTTTATTGTATATTAAGTATTTCGTCAAGTATAACCTAGGATCTTAAAGAGCGTTTTAAATAAGAATTCCCTACTTAGCTATCTATTATAAGTATCGACAAATTTAACGCTTAAACCTTCTATAAATTGCTAGAGCATATTAATCTAGAGTATAATAGCAACAAAGTACTTAACTTATATACGCTCTCCTGCCTTAGCACTTATAAGGGGCAATAATCTAAAGATCTATACTACGAATTCCGCTTGGATTTCAAGGACTAGACAGCTAACTACTTTAACAAGTTAAATAACAAACTACACTTATAACTATACTAAACGCTTAATAATAGCCATATCCTAGTAGACAGCTTAAAAGGATAGAAGCTCTCTAAAGGACTTATAACACTTACTAACAACCTGTCTAACAATCTAGGGCCTAATATACTCCTCTAAATCCGTAGACCATCAATCTAGGCCAAGTATAGACAGTATATAACAACATCTCTTTCTACTTAAACAGAAAAGGGGAAGGAGATCGTACTAATAACAACCTAAGACTCCGAAATTAGTACCTAGCTATAGGAGGTACTATAGGGGGAGATACAAATCGGTAATACAGCCGTAAATGCTACCTAGTAATATAGGCTAACAAGCAGCTTAATTATAAACAACGATTAACTAATAAGCGGCTAAGACCTAGGTATACGCTAGACAGCAGCCTAAAGTAGAACGCTCTATACTAATAACCACGGCCAGTTTAGAAATACCCTTTACCTGCTAAATCCGGACCTATAGATAATACTTCTGATTTATAGACTTAGAAGCGCAATAGGAGTAGGATTCCTACCGGCTAACAAGGGCGCCGGCAAAGGCCATAGATTCCCACTAACCACCTAAAGTGCCGGCTAAGGTCATACCTAAGGTTATAGCTAAGGTAACTACTAAGGCTATAACTAGAGAACTAATTAAGGGGGACGACAGAACCCTGTATAACCTGTATAAACCCCTGGTATTAATACTAGATATAGGCCAGAATACGCTTAACCTTAAGTAGATAATAAAGAGCAGTATACCCGGCATAAGTATATTATGTATAGAAGTACTAAGTATATAGCTATCCTACCGATCGAAACAGGCTAGATAAACAAGACAAGTATTAATCGAAAAACCCTAACCGATTTTATTAAGTCCTAGGACTTAAAGGACAGCTATTCCAGGTCTAATAATAATATCCTTAATAATAAAGTTCGTTTCTTTCTATACTGATATTAGAATTTCTAGATCAATTACGGCCTACTAGGTACTGTTTTTCCAAATGTACTTTTAGAACGAGCTAAGGAATATCACCTATACTATATCCTTCTTAGTATCTCCTTTATCTAACTATATAGTATCTTAAAGGGATATTTTAAGATAAGTACTAAGTAGAACAACTACTTATATATCTAGAATACTATTACTTTCTAGTCTATATACCTTAAAAGCAAGAATAGTAATAAGTCTATAAAGGAAATTCTCTAGATCTTGCTTAATAGACTCTAATAAAGCTAATACAGGCTTAGTCCGCTCTATAACTATAAGGAGTTCTTAGTCGCAAATATAATCCAAGCCTACTAAGGAGTATCTAAGCTAAAGATTACCTTATATAAACTACTAATAAGCTTCGAAGAACTAGCAGCTATACTCCGCTAAATACTTAACATTAAGGAAGCGGATTATATATATCGCTAATTCTTAATAGACTATAGGTTTACTATAATAGAGGCTAGGCCTATAAGAAACTATTAGAGTAACCCGATTATAGATTCGATCTTTAAAAGAAACTAGGTAATATATATACAATAACCTAAAGGTACTACTAGTTATAGAAAGCGAAACGAGTTCTAGCAAAGGGACTGTAATAAAAACCATACTAAAGTAGGTTATTAGATTTACAGTAAGCTAGATCACTACTCTTTTATATATAGCTAAGAGGAATAAGTAATAGCTAAAAGCAAATAGCTTAAGCGAAAAGGCATTAACAAAGATCGTAGATAATATACGGCATTCCTCTTTGATTATAAGGGTTTAGACGATAAATATAAAGCAAGGGAAGAAGATACTAAGCTTAAAGTACAGGTAGATAACTATAAGACTGATTAAACTTAAGGTAGAAACGAAGCGCTAGTAATTAGTTTTAAAGAAGAATAAACAGCAGTAACTTACTTTATAAACTAAGCTTTCCTCTACCTGATTACTAAAAGCGAATAACTATATAAAGATAGCAAAAAGGATACTAAGAAAACGAAAGCCGTTTAGTTTGTACTTAACAGGTATACTAAGACTAAATTCCAAGGGATTATACCTAATACTAGAGCTACTAACGTTTTAACCGCTAGACTCTAACAATTCCTTATACTAAAGAAGATAATTAGATCGCTTAAGATTAACAAGTTATATATAGGAGAAGTAAATATACTTTTTAGGGTTAGGGATTTAAAACGATTACTTAGAACAGTCAAAGTAGAGCTTGATATTAGTTACGCAACTTTCTATATATTAGAGACGTTAACCCCTTTTCTTATATATCTAAAGGATATAAACAAGCTTAGCGTCTACCTTAATAATACAACAAACAAGCTTATATCTAAGTTAGGAAAGCATATATATATTTAACGGAAATAGGGATATCTATAGATCCCTATAAAAGGGATTAAACTCCTAAGCATAGCATTTATAGTAGACAACAAGTGTTCTATACCTTTATAACTTATAAAGGCCGAACTAAGACGCATTTATCGACGCTATAAATACCTTATAGTTAATAGATTATATAAACTACTATAATAAGCAGACTACTAAGTAGAACATAGTACTATTAAGATAATCAACAAGTTCTACTACTTCTGCTAGATTAAAGGAGCAGCGCTATGACGATTTAGATTCGCGTTATAAGACAATATTTACTTTAATTTTAAAATCGTTATAGACATCCTAAACATTGACAATTCTAAGGTACTATATATAGTCAACGCTGCAACGTTATTCCAAGCAGCCTGCTTTCTAAACAATCTTTTAGCGAAAAAGATATAGGAGCGGCTAAAGGAATGTTAGATCGATATATACCTTAGACTACCTAATGTTTTATACTATAATAAAGATACTAATTTCAAAGCGTATAAGTTCTAGGCAGAGGCTAAGATTATAGGTATAACCTGCTATTCAGTACTAGTTAAGGTACACTAGTTAGTTGGCAAGATCGAGCAGTATTATAGGCTACTAAGAAGGGCCTATAATATTATCAAATCAAAGACTGCTGGATCTTGCTTAAAAGAAGTATACCTATAAGCAGTACTAAGTATAGTTAGTAATACTACTAGCCTAGACAGGCTAGTACTGACGCTCTTAGTTTTCGGCGTATACCTGCGCCTTACTATAGACGCACTGCCTTTTCCATCTTAACTACGCTAAGTAGGCGCAATTTAGAAGGCCATAATATAATTGTAAATCCTAAATAATATAAGGACTATATAAGACGCTCTTACACAATATAATAGACTAAGTATAGAAGATATACTACTGTACTTACTAGAAGTAGGTACTAAAGTACTTATATTCTAGGAAAGCAACTGATAGATAGGACCTTATAAGGTAATCTCAGCTATAGATATAACAGTAATCGTCAATATAGTTAATAGACCTATAGAATTTCAGAATATAGTAGTTAAACCATATTACTAGGAGCTAGTATAGGATAAGTAAGATAATCAGGCTAGCATTAAGTAGCTAGAACTATTCTAATATCTCTAGCCTAAGTAGCCCTACTAATACGAATAACCCTAAAAGAACTTAGTACCTATTAACAACTTTGTTTCGGAAAAAGAGAAGCGTAACTATAATCTCGCGCTTAAACTATAAGCTAAAGGTAAGATTACTATACCTAGTATACTATTCTAAGAATCTAATAAAATAGAACTAAACTTACTTCTAGTAGCTAGGGTAATTAAAGTAATCTAGATACTAGTAGATACTTCGGACTACTAGATCTTTAAGTTAAAGATCGTCTAGAAAGTAAAAAACAAGCTTACTTTACTATACAAGAAATCACGCTTTATAGCTTAGGGATTTGGTAATAAGGATAAGAAGTACCTGCTTACTTAATTACTAATAATCCAACGCTATATATAGCGACTTATACTCTTACTACTACTAATGCTATAAACGCGCTTTAGCTTTAAGATATAGGTATATAACGTTATCTAGGCTTATATACAAGCTAAGTTATAGCTAGCAAGGAAAGTAATTCTTCTATTACCTAAGGAGCTTAAGATACTCTATCCCCTTTATACTGTCTTACTTGTTAAAACCCTATTATATAGACTAGCCGAAGCTGGACTATACTAGTAGGTAACATATATAAACTAGTATACTAAATGTCTCGACCTTAAGCTAAATGCCTTCGACCTATACCTTATAATCGGTAAGACGCAAATTAGAAGCGGATTCGAAATTATCGGCCTATAAACCAACAATACTTTTAATATCAGTAAGCAAGCCTTTATAGATAAGGAGAAGCTTAAGCTAGATAAGGCTAGCTTTAAGTACAAGCTACTAGTATTTTTAACGGATAAATCAATTATAGACTTTAATAGATATAGGCTTAAAACGAGTATAGATACTATCGAGATTTGGCAAAAGGGGTAAGCTATATAACTTAAACTTGTAAGCCTAGATGCCAAAACAGCGAAACAAGTATACGTCGAACAACGCGTATACGGTGCCTATATTACTACGATTTGCCAGCTAGAGGCGACTTTCGACTTATCAGTAGCAGTATAGTCAACTAAGCCTAGTATAGCCGAGATTGCTAAGCTTAACGCTCGACTGTAATAGCAGATCGAAAACTCGATGTATAGGCTATGTTACCTATAACTCGAACTTAAGACAGCTAAGCTCTTCGTCTTTATAGATAGATTATTTGCTAATAATGCCGATATAATATTATAGATTAGATTTGTTATAATATTCGGAAACAAGATAAGCAGTATAAACGAGTTTAACCTATATAGCAATATTGTATACTAGTCCTTAACTAAGTATAAGTGGGTAACAAGAAGCGTTTTAGTAAGCGAAATATATAGAATAGTAAGTAGGTTCGATCTTAGGTATATACTATACCAGATACTTGCTAAGATCTACTTAGGCCTAGGTCTACTATTGCTACTACTAATCGTCGTTTATACGGACTTGTTCAGTTTGTACAAGTGCCTGGTAAAGCTCGGGATAACGGCAGAAAAGCGCCTTATAATAAAACAGAGCAGCAGACCCACGAGAAAGTAGGAGCAGCTGTCTGAAGGTGGTAGGCAGCTGTATATCGAACAGCTGTCTAGACAAGAGGATAAGAGGTATATGCATAATAAGGTTATAGTCTCTCTGATTAGGGGAGACTAAGGTGGATAGGTGTAATAGAACCAAGTAAATAGGCCAAAGTAGCCTAGAGGCAAAGAAGTAGATGGAATATCTAAATAGGTAAAAGTAACTGTATAACTGTAATAATTTAGGATAATTGATGATTCCTCTCTCTGAATATAGGAAGGAAAGCCAGCTTCTTATACTATTATCCTTCTTATACTGCTAATTCGCAATCTTATTATCAGCCTAGAATAAGATAAGGGGCGGAAAGAAAGACCAGCCTTGTCCACCTACTCTACTGTATAATAGAAGAGAAAGTAGATACGGGTCTCCTCTGAATAAAGGAAAAAGAAGAAGAAAAAAATAAGCGGCGGCTAGTCGTGTACTAGCTACGCCGATCTATACCTCCCTATAGCTCCTACGAAAGGCAGAAGATAGCAGGAGATATAAACCCCCTAAAACAAACATTAGATAACATTGATAATATAGGGCACCTCTATCTAGAGCAAGGATAATCGGCAAATATAGATTATATATATGTAACAAGGTATACTAAGATCGTACTAGGTTTATATAGGATTAAGGTTAAAGGAGCTAACTATAGCTATTAACACTCTAAGTAAGAAAAGCAAGAAAAAGAAGGTACTAAACTACAAACCTACTTAACTAACCTATCTACTATTACCTAATTATAGCTGATTAGTCCGTCTTAGCCTAACCTCTATAGCCTTAGGGGTATAGCAGCAATAATTCTAGTATAGTAACATTCATTCCTATATAAAGCTCTCTACTAGCCTTATCCGTCTTATCGTCCTCCCTATACTATAGAGCAGGTATATTGTCTAGCTTAAGATCCCTTATAAGTGTTAATCGAGTAACCCTCCTAGTAAGCAAAAGTATAGCAGGCTAAGGAGTAATATTCCGCCTAGTACGCTATAATTACGGCGTAGTAATGCTCTTCTTAGTTAACTTAGGCTGCTTAGGCGTAGTAGGCTATACGGCAGCCTTCTTGATGGACTTCAGCTTCTCCAGCGTAATAAGGTAGGGAAGATCCTTTTTAACAGACCTTTATTTGCTAGGAGCAGAGGGACAGGGAATAGTCTTCTAAATAGATACCGTCTACTTAGGGATAGCTTAGCGCGTAGGCGTCTGCTGCTGTAGTATAGGAGTAGTTTGCTATAGTGCTAGTACCTTTGGTAAAAAAGGGCTTTAACAAGATTGTTAGACAGATAGTTCGGCTGTCTATACTACTAAATTTCCAGGAATCGACTTAAGTAAACCTAAGAAAGCACTCCTTATTCCCTGAATATATATAAGGGTATCGTTATCTATTATTATATCTGCTAGAGCTGGGGTACTAAATACTAGGGTAGTAAAACTCTAAGTCTGGATAATCTATAATATATTTATAGGTAAAAGTTCGTTAATAGAGATCTAACTGCTAATAGGGCATGGATTTAGCACTTTGGATCCTAGCCTTACTCTAAATACTTTAGCGATCCCTAATATCTAAGTATACTATAAGTAAGCCGAAATCGATCCCTATTTCTATATTATGTCTTGGCCAAACTAGGGCTCTATCTTCTACTATAGAATAGGCGTTAAATCGTTCTTATCCTTGATAACCTAGTTATAAAAGAAGGATTAGGCTATCTTAGTAACAGCGTACCTGTAGGAAAAGTCGTCCTTGATATTAAAGCAGAATTTCAACCGGCGAATATACATTAGGTTAAAGACGCTAGCTCTAGATATAAGTAGGTAGGGGATAATTATGTCTACCTATATTATTATCATTTCGTCGTCTATATTGTCAGCCTTATTAGAAAGGCCTAAATCCTAAACCTTATAGATCTGCTTAAGCTAATTATAGATAGTAAGAACCTAATGGTTCTTATGGATATGCATAACTATAAGCTAAAAGCGCTTTCTAAGGGCTTTATAGCGGACGTTCCCCTTAATAGGGTAGAGGACTAGGCTTGTTAGATAGTTGCCCTTCTTGTTAAGAGTTAGAGCTATTAAGTATAGTATAATAAAAACGTATCTCTTAAATGTATATAGGGTCTATCTAAGCATACTATTAATATAGTTATCGGTTATCCAGGCTTGTTCTAGCCATATCCTATATATATTATATAGGATAGCTAAAACTAATCAGAGATCTCGACCTAGGACCTTCTCTTTAGTAATTATAGCAACTTAACCAGCTATCCTAGGGAAGCAATAGTTAAAATCCTCCTTATTGATAGTTATCTTGTTAAAGAAGTCTGGCCGGCTGTCCCTTATAATATGCTATTCTAGGTAAAAAGTAATCTTGCCTACTAGCTTGAAGTAGTTACTACTAAGTAGAATATAGTAGTTAGTAACGTTATTGATATCTTTGGCCGCGCTATACTTGTTAGTCTTCTTTCTAAGTGCTTTAAAATCTTTAAAAGTCAAACAGGAGTATATATAGCTAGGCCTATTAAAGCGCTTTATTAAGGACTTGACTAGATTAGATATAGGTAGCTTGGTTTAAGGGATATTACCTAAGGAAATCGAAATTACATTATCCTTACCTTTCATAGATAAGTATTTAAATTTGCTTAGAGTGCCCTATAACTTTTATAGGGAAGACTAGGGTTTGTATAGAGTCGATTGCGGCTTATGCAGAGAGAACTATACCTTATATAGCAAAGAGCGAAGCTTATAAGGCAACGACTATAGTCTTTACAGTGTTAATAGGAGAATTATTAGGGCGCTTACTAGCATAAGCTTATCCTTATCCTTACTATATGCTGGCCTACTGACTATATAGCAATGCTGCTCTTCTTAGAAAACCTTTTTTAAATCTAAGTTTATCTAGGGCAGAGCCTACTTGCCAGATCCCTTCTTTAGAGGTATCTTGATCTTGTATAATTATAGAGAGAAGGTAAAAATAATAAGCAAGATTACTTAGAGGAAGTTAGGGTTAGGGCTGGAATTTTTCTACTAAGAGTACTAAGAAAAAGATCTTAAAAGAGGTAAAGGTCTAAAAAGGTTATATTAGAGAAGTTAAAGAGAGAAAAATCTAAAGAGGGAGGGGTAGGTCCTAATATAGGGCGAGTCCTTTTAGGGGAGGAAGGTATATGAAAATTCTTTCCTATTATTAAGCAAGCTGTTTGCTCCTTTATTGGCGCTTAGGGCTTCTATCTGATTCTTTTTATTAGTAAATAGCCCCTAAAAGTCGGTATAGTATAATTAGGTTTACTTAGTTTTTATTAACCTCTTCTAATTAGAATCGGGACTAGTATAGGTAGCTTCCTTAGGTATAAAGACCTGCCTTTCTTCCTCTCTTTCTCCTATAAAAACTTTTCTAACCTTAACAAACCGACTTTATTCTCTTTTAAGACTTAACCTTCTAACTTAATCTTATCTATATAGGGATATTATCCAACGCTCTTATTAAGAAAGCTCCTATAAGCTAGATAGCGCGTCTAATTCGTCTTAAGGTATTCTAGGTACCTAAAACTTAGGTAACTACTTTCCCTACTAATCCTAGAAGATTCTATATCTTCCTAAAGCAGGTAATCTAGAAGGTAGTCAATAATATAAAGTTCTATAACTTTGTTAATCGTATATAGCACCTACTGCTAAACCTAGCTATAATCGGATATAGTATGTTTCGGATCTGGGTTTTTAAAGAGGAACCGGCTAATATATATCAATAGTATATATCTCTAGGTCTAGAACCTAGTCTACTTGACTATCTATCTCTAACTTAGCTAGCGGAAAGTAGTTAGGATCCTACTATTATCCGCTTTAACTACTCTTTCTCTATAGTTAGACATTGATCTTCTATTGCTATTAAGCATTTTAGGTTAGACTTTCTAAGTAAGTATATCTAAGAAATTTGCAGTAACTAACTATACTAGGTCTAAGGTCTTTTCGTCTAAGAGTTCGGATATCGGTATATTTAAGCTTATATCTAGATATCTGATTAGAGCTAATATAGTAGGTAGTAATATAGTAAACTATAAGGAATATAACGAAACCTAATTTCAGTCGAGTTTGCCTAACCGGCGTAATACTAATAGTCCTTATCTGAATATAGCTTAGCTATTTATCTACTGTATCTTGGTTCTAGAAGTCGACTATAGTACTTATAGGAACTGCGTTTTCTAGGATAAGAAGTGCTTATAGGTATATATCGACTCTTCCTATAATAAATAGCCGCTTTAGGTATCTGAATAGGCCGAGAAGGCAATAGCTCTATACTAGTTCGATCTAGGTAACTTTTGCGCTAAAGATATAATTGTTAACCGATAGGATAAGGAAACCGTTTATAAGGCATAGTAATTGCAGGTTAAGCAGAAGTCGGTCCATCTAGTAGTTAATATATACTATACTGAGTAATTAGAAGGGCAAGCTAGGTAATAGTCTAGAAAATAGGTTAGGGTAGGTATTAAGGGTTGTTAGGGTAGTTAGGTAGCTAAGTAATAGGATCTGTCGATACTAAATATGCTCCTCCCTTTAACTAGACGTATAAGCTATAAATAGAGCTTCTACTTCCTAAAAAGAAAAGAGCTAAAATAAAACGAAACGAAATAGCATAAAACAAAATCTTAGACCTATAATTAGGCAAAGTAGATAACGTAAATACTCAAATCGAGGGAGTACTATATAGTATAGTATATACCCCTCCCCCTTACTGGCATATATATACTTGCATAGCGAAAAGCCGGGGAAAAAGAAAAGAATAAACTACTCCTATAGACAGGGGAAAAGACATAAGAAAAAGGTAAGTATATAAAAGAACTTATACCACCTTCCTATTAATGAAAACCCAGCCCGAGTTAAATAGGCCAAAAACTTAGTGTAAATTAAGTTGCCTAGGAAGTACCTTTAAGAGCCGCTCTTCTGCCCTATATTAACGGTCCTCCTCCTTTAACCAGATTACCAAGCCTATTAGGATCCTTAATACCTAGCCTGATAATATCGTCCTTACTAAACCGTTCTAGCTAGGAATCGTCCCCTAGTTATAGTCTATTTAGATTACAAACAAACACGCCGTCTAATCGGAAGAACTTCTTTACTATAGTTAGCAGGAAAGTCCGCTTAAGCTTAATCCTATCTAAGGTCTCTAGCTAGTAAGCCTTTTTAGGACTCTTCTATAAGACTCGAAAAGGGCCTTTGCACTAGAAGGATAGCTTGCGCTAGCAACTTATATCAATCTGTCTAACCTTATTGTAAATAAGGACTAAATTACTAGGGTGGATTTCCAACTAATCTAGGCGTATCTTCCTAGATAATATATAATTCCTCGCCTTAGTAGTACTTTTACAGGCCTTAGATACCTTATCCTACAGCTTTATCTAGATAAGCTCTATATCTATAATAGATTCAACTCGCTTTGTAAATAGATCTAAAGTAGCCTTTGCATTAGCTAGCCTTCTAGGTTGATAAACCCTAGCCTAGACTTACTCCTATCTAATTAGACGCTAGGAAGGGATATCAAGCTTAATCTTAGTAACTAGGTCTTAACTAAAAAGCATAAAGTAAGGTAAGATACTAAGAGAGGAACGAATCGAGGTACAGTTAACCTAGAGAATAAAGCATAGGGACTTCTTCTAATCTATCCTTATTATCTCTACGATTATAGTAAGTATAGTTATAATTAGTAGGTAACCTGCCTTATTAAAACTATTAGCTCTTGAGTTATAGAACGAGCTAGTAATTCGCTTAACTCTAATGGTTTTTAGGGATATATTAACTATACCCTTAAACTTAGAACCGCTATTAATAACTACGATTAGGGGAAAACCGTATCTTAAAAACATATACTAAAGTATAAAAGTCCAAACTAAAGCCGAATTAACTTTGCCGAGGATAGCAGCTTCTTTATAGCTAGTAAGGTTATCTCTTACCTTGATTATAGCATTACGCTTACCCTTAAAAAACTAGACGTTGAAATAGACTTTGAGAAATAGGGTCGAAGAAGGTATAGTAAACTAGGCTTCTTCCTTATACTAGGATAGGCAAATCTTCTAACAAACCTTGTAATAACAGTACTAGTTAATAAGATCTAAGTAGATTGTCGGCTACTAGTATAGTTAGGCAATCTAGTAGTAAGAAGTGTCTCTTCTATAGTATCCTATTTTGTTATAACAAGTTAACCAGATACGCCGTTATTTTTTACTATCTATAATTATAAGGTAGGGGCAATTACCCTTATAAGTAGGGTATAGAAACAGCATCCTATTACAGACTAAAAACTTAAAGGCTTAACGCTTAAAGTTAACCCTATTACTATAGCGAACTAGGTAATCCGGTATTCGAAGCGTGATTAGATAGGCAGTATACTCCTAGTACTTTTTAGGCTAATTACCCTTAAGTACATCCTTCTTAAGAGTTAAGGTAAAAATCCAAGCGTTAATAAAGTCATCTATATCTTCTTTATAGGTCTTCTCCTTAATATTGGCTTAAGTTAAGGGTCGCCTACTTAGGGCGTCCGTAGTAGCGTTTTTTAATCCTAGAATATGCCGAATCTTAAAATCAAAAAGTTAAATCCAGGCTATCCAGTATATTATAAGGGCCCTAGGTATATTACTAGCTAAGCCGTTCATCTAGTAGACTAAGACTTAAGTATCTGTCTTAATTACAAACCTTATACTATAAAGGTACCGCCGAAACCGCTTTAAACTATAAAAAAGACCCTAGAGCTTATGCTTAGTCGTATTGTAGCGCTACTCGGCTAGAGACTAGATACCAGACTTAAATCAACAAGGGTACTATTTACTATCTAGGCCCTCTTATTCTAGGACTACTCTCTATCCGTCTAGAGAGGCATCGACTATAAGATAGATTTTACTATAGTAGTTATCTCTATAGGTAAGTAGTACGAGATAGGGCATAGAGGTAATAAGGAAACTGAGATAAGTAAAGGTATACTAGTGATTTAGCATCTATATCTATATCGCATTCTTCTTCGCCAGATTAAAGAGCAGGTAGGTAATATGGCTAAAATAGGGGACCTAAATATAGTAGAAACCAGCAATACTAAGAAAAAAGCGGACTTTAGAAAGAGACTTTAGGGTTAACTATTTATAAATCTTCTAGATCTTAGTATCATTAGGTAAGCAGCTATCTGGCATATACTTATAGCTAACAATAATAGCCTCTAAGACTAGGAACTAGGACTTAACTACGGCGATATAGGCTCCTACTAGCTTAGTATTAAGCAAAACTTAGTTATAGTTCTAGACCTGTTCTGCTATAAATCGTCGAATCCTAGGTATAATTAGGGCATTATCGTATTGTATCTTTAGTCCTTTTATACTAATATTATCTAGGAAAGCTTGGCAAATCTAGGGCATTAAGTCGTAGAAGATCCTATATATCGCATATATAAACTGGGCAACTGAATTTATACTACCTTATAGAAGTATAGTTAGACGTAGTAGACCGATTAGACTAGCAAACGTTGTAAGATCCTAACTCTTCTTGTCTAGTATAATGTTATTATAACTGGAAAATAGATTAAGTATAGATATAATTATATAGCTAGAAAAGTCCTCTAAGAATTCCTTTACGTTTAGTAGGATAAAGGTATCCTAAATAGTAACAGTATTATATCGCTAAGTATTATTAATCAGGCAGTACTTACTATTCTTCTTTTAAATAAGGAACTAGTTGTTTTAGTAGGCTTTATAGGTATCTTCCAGGATCCCCTTAGCCTTCTGCTTCTTTAGGATATCTATATATGCCGGAATTATCGCCTTCCCTATAGGTATATATTTAGCTTACTAGGCAGAGTAAGGGATAGTCTTAATATACTAAGGCAGAACAATCAACGGATCGATATAGCTAAGGTCCTTAAATTCCTATATAAGGGCTTATTCCCTATTAAAGAGCATATAGGCGAACAAGTCGAATTCGTCCTTAGAGAGCTAGAGAGCTAGGTCTATGTTATCCTTTAAGCCCTTTAACCGATTAGGTATAAGTCAAGAACTGCAAGGCAAATCCGAAAATCGTAGAAAAACCTATTTGTTATACTTATACCTAGGAGTTGCCTTTTCCTTAGCTAGTAATAACTTAGCAGGCTTTTAGTTGACGATTCCTTCTAGTACTAACCTATTAGATAGGATATTATTAATAGGGTAAACCTTCTTTCTAGTAGGCTTATATATAGTAAAAGATTAAAGGATAGAGGGTTTTTCGGACTAAATAGAGGAAGGAGATAGACTAGAAGCTATCCCTAAAGGAAAGAAAGAATTAGAAGAAACCATTCTTATACAAGGAAAACTCAGAATACTAACAACCTGCTCTAAACCCCTTCTACCTAAACGCTAAACGTTAGACTTCTACTTAAAGGAAGTATATAAAATATTAGCAACAGTTTTATTATTAAGCCGATCTTCTAGAACCTTATTATCGTCTTCTAAAGTAAGTGCCTAGTTAGGGACTTTATCAGCCTTCTTTACCTATCCTTATAAAGTAAATAGGCTGTCCTAGCAGCTAGTAGATAGGGATTCGATAGCATCCCCCCCCTATATAGAGGAATCCTATTTAACAGTATAAAGGGCTCTGGCAATATCCAAAAGGGTAAGGCAAGTAATAAATTCCTGGTCTTAGAAAGTTATCTATACTATATTAGGACTACTAAGACTGTAAATTACCTTATAGTCCTTCTAGAAAGGCATCCCTAATAGGATATTATAAGCCTTATTAGACCTGTTATTAGAAGAGATATAGCAGTAGACTAGGGCTCTATGACCTTAGATATAGAGAGGTACTAGGACCTCCCTTTAAAGAGATTGCAAATCGCCCTATAAGCTATAGGACTATATCTTGGTTTTTGTAATTATAAGGTTAAGGTAGTTTATAACCTTAAGGGAGATAAGGCTATACTCTGATCTGCTGTCTAGAAGTGCATATAGCTATAGGCTACTATTGTAAAGGGCTATTAGGAAAATCTAGGGTAAAGAATAGAACTTAGTTACTCCCTAAACAAGGGAAGCTCTATTAGTCTATGTTATTAGATTACTATTAACAATACTACTAGAAACCGCATTTTTCGCTATAACAATAGAGTCGATACTTAGGGCGCTAAAGTCTTATAGCAACCTAATCGTACGATAGCTATCCCCTATATCTAAGAACTAGGCTATTTAAGACTCCCTTATAGGCTTAATCAGAGAAACGACATTTGTCTTTGCTATTTCCTATTACTTAGATAGATAACCTTATAGACGTCTAAACAGAGCTAGGCCGGCCTAATCTAATACTAGAGCTAAAGTAGAAGCAGAGAGAGTATCGTCTAAGCTAGAGCTATCTAGTATAGCTATTTCCTTAACAATCCTAATACTTTTAGAGACCTACTTATATATAATCTTAGAAAGTAGGCTCTAGCCTTCTATTAGGTTAAGGGCCTCCTTATTTGAAAGATTATATTTTCTGTCGAGCATTTTCTAGAGTATTCCTCGGTAAATATTAGTAGCTTTAATTTTATAAGAAGGTTCTTCCCTTGCCTATATAGATAGGCTACTAGCAGTAGAGGTCTCTGTCTAATTAGATGGAGGGGTATAGAAGGGACCTGCCCTTAGTGGCTTATTATTGTTGCTTTCTAGTTATAGCTGCTTCTAACTTTGAAAAGCCGTACTTAAAGCTTTAGCTATAGCTAGCTACATTGCCTTATTACTAAATATATCGTTCGCTTTTGCAATTATATTCTAT
The DNA here is from genome assembly GCA_029339225.1 of Phyllachora maydis. Classification (NCBI taxonomy): domain Eukaryota; kingdom Fungi; phylum Ascomycota; class Sordariomycetes; order Phyllachorales; family Phyllachoraceae; genus Phyllachora; species Phyllachora maydis. The sequence goes on from JAQQPM010000004.1 coordinate 6,029,102, forward strand.
AGTATAAGTAAAATATCAATAGTACTATTACCGTAAAGACTACTATAAAGCTTAGAGCCTGTCTAAGCAGAGAGTAAATCCTATAAGAAGCAAGCTGCGTCCTCTAAGGGCTTTGAAAAAAAAACGTCTAGCTCCTAGTGCTATACTATATTAAGAAAATCCGAAACCCAACTAGGGACCTCTATTATATAAGCTATAGATTCAGCTTCCTTATTATTAACCTCCCCTTTAAACAGACCTTAAAGGCTTAGATCTAGATCTAAGACCTCTATAGGGTTAACTACCTATAATAGGAAAGACGTAATACTAGGTGCCAGAGGTAGCAAGTAATAGACTCTAGTTTGTACTATTAGGGCTGCAAATATATTCTCCTTTTATATAGAAGAGCTATAAGTAAGAGAGGATAAAGAAGATGCAATAGGCCTAACACGATAAGAAGTAACATTAAGAAGCCGGCTTTTCCTCCCTTCTTCCGTTAGAAGAAAACGCATCTTAACTTACTCTTCCTCTAGCTAGGCGTAAGTATAGCTTGGTATAGAGAGAGAGTCGAAAAAGGGTTTAAAAGCCTTATTATACTTGGTCTTATAATCACGCTTCTATTAGAGATAAGCAGGGCGGAACTTAGTATTATATACCTTATAAAGCGCTTAAATAAGGTAGACAAGGGCGCCTTCCTTATAGGCCTTTATTACTAGGACTAGGTTAATCTAGTATAGGTTATAGGGTAGGTCTTCTCTATAGATTTTCTAACTAAGGTAAGCGTTTACCCTAAATATATACCTAAGCCTAAGTTCGTTATTAGCCTCTATTAGATTATAAGAGCTGATATAGTACTATTAACCATACTAGTAGTAATAGATCCCTTTAAAAGCCTTATACCTTCGATTAGTATTAGAGCGAAAAGGCCTACTAGCGTAACTATTGACTTTACCTGGCTCTATATTCTAAAGCGAAGTATATACTATAAGCAGAGGAAGATCGACTTATTTATCTAGATAGGGATAGTAGTATTAGGGTTTATAATACCCTTTCTATTTAGCTATATCTTGTTCCTCTTTTAGATATACTACCTGATTAACCTTAGTTGTAAAGCTCGGTAAGTTGTTTAGCTTATCTCTTAGGCGTATAACCGATTTTACTATAGGGTCTATCTCGTTTAGCGAGATTCTAAGTAAGGCTATCTGATTATATAGGTCTTAAATAGCTCTTTTAGTTACCTTATTACCTTACTTCTATAAAAGGTTAGTAGTATAAAGCTTTATTACTATCTTCTAAGTATTAGTAAGTTGATCAAACTATATTTCCTTAACTATTAGTAGCTTTAGGATGATCTTAACTAATTCCTAGCTAGTACTCCTTTAATTAGAGAATAAGACCCGGTTCTTACTTACTTAAGTGGACTTAGTTAACTTAGGTAAGAAGTTTCAAGAAGAGATAGAAGAAAAAGGCTTTTTAACTTTAGCTAAAAGGAGATTAGTCTCTCTACTATTATTATCGCTCTTATCTAAACAGATATCTTAGCTTAGTAGTTCGATCTAAGTTAGCGCTTCTTAGTAGATAAATCTTTTAAACAAAACCGCTAATACTAGGGATTAGAAGTCGTCCTAGGTAGCTTTATACAAGTCCTATATAGGTATAGCGCTTCTAAGGTAGTATCCTTAAACAAGTAAGTATTAGTAATCCTTAGGCAACTTTTCCTAAAAGCATTAAGGGGTATCTTTCCGAATAGGGGCTAATTTAGCAGCTAGTATCTAGATAATTATAGCATTAAGTTCTTCTATAGCCTGTTTAATCCATATAGCTAAGACGTTCAAGATAGTATACTTATAGAAGTAGTTAAGCTACTTAATAGGGTCCTTTAACGCCTTAGAATTAAAAGCCTTCTAATGCTTAAGCATTATCCTATAGAGTTCTTGCTATATTATTACTCCTTTATCCTTAATTATAGAGGCAACCTTACAACGTTGGTTAGAATTATACTACCTCTTCTACTAGGTAAACTTCTTAATGTCGGTCGCTATACTATAGTCCTTATAAGCGTTGTTAAAAGCTTGTAAGTAATCTATAATATTAGCGCTATAGAATTATCTACCAAGCCCTTTAGACTAAATAGATAGGAAGCTAATACTTTATATAGAATTTAACCGATAAAAAGCGTTAGTTAACATTCTAACTAGAGCCTCTAACTAGTCCTAGTTACTAGTATCTATTTCCGATATACTACTAGAGAGTAGTAGTAGAGAAGATTCTACTTAAGGAGGAACTAGGGGAGAGAGGTTATAAAAGGAAAAAGAGGGTCTAGCTTCTTAAAGCTAGTTTCTAGTAGAGCCTGTTATCTAATCAGACAAGTCTTATAATCCTGCTACTAAAGGAGTAGAGTTGCCCGTAAGTCTGTAAAGTCGATAGATTTCTCTTCTTAAAAGGATATACTTTAGGAAATCCTATTAGATAAGGCTTTTACTAATAAATAACTAAGCAGAGGGTTAATGTATAATTATACTAGATGGTAAAATGTCGATACTCGGTCTAGCCGAATATACTATAGACTTAAAGTCTCTAGAAGAAGTTAGGAAAGTACTAAAGAGTATATCGATAGGTAATAGATACAAAGTACAGTTATCGTTCTCTTAATTAGACAAGCCTTAGTTTTATTAATATAAGGAGCTACTAATAGCTTCTATTAATTTATCAATAGACTTTGTCTAGGGGGGAATTTAAAAGGGATTAGATCATAGGATAAAGGAGAGACATAGGGCAAGAGAGGAAGGATATAGTCTACTACTATAGTATAATTATAGTAATATTATACCTACCCTACCTTTATAAAACATTGCTGATACCTGGTTCCTACCTAGTATAAACTCCTTCTCCCTTTATTATAAAATCAAATATATCTAACTCTTTAAAAAGCTTATATCGAATAGATCTATAGCTTAGTCTGTCTCTTTACTATAGACTTAATCAGTCAAGCCCTATACTATATACTCCTACTATATAGAAAGCAAGCGATACTTATTTTGCCAGTTTAAATATATACTACCAAGATACCTTAAACATACTTAATTACATTCCTCCCCTATCTAGAGGACAAAGAAGGCAGTCCTAAAAATACAACTAAAGGCCTAGTACTAGAGCTATCCTAACTTAACTTTCCTACTACCCCTGCCCCTTGTTATATACCCTAGGTATAGTAATCTTGCAAATCGTTGTTGCTATATAGGGGTGCTACTTCTAGGTAGGTACTAAGACAATGCCTTTATCTAGATTAAGACTAACCAGCGAATACCGGCTAGTTAACCTAAGAAGCTAGAACGAAAAGGACTCTATAATATCTATAACCCTAGTATGCATAAAGGTAGCAAAGCAATATTAGATAGTAAGCTAAGCCTAATCGTTTGTTAATATAGCCTAACCTAAGATAACTCCTTTTGTTTTAACTAAGGGTTTATAATGCTAAAACAAGTTAGGACAGCTAGCTACTTATCTAGATAGAGGAGGAAATTAAGGACAAGGCTACGTTCCTAAGTTGTAAGTAAGGTCTATATATCTAGCCCTAGTATCGAAATCTTTCTTAGATATAGGAAATCTCTTTACTAGGCTCTAATCCTTATATAGTTACTAATACTAGAAATGTCGAATAAGGGGGAAAGGAACCGAAGATAAGAGTTGTATAAGTCGTATCTAAAGGAGACTTTTATAGCTAATATACCTAATAGAATAAGAGAAGGGGGGTTTAAGTACTTCCCTACCCCTTTCGCTTAATATAAGGTATATCTACTAGAATGCTTAGACAACCGAGTTTCTAGGATAGCTAAGATTATACTTATCTTAAGCTTAACTGATATATTAGGTCTCGAATTGTTATATAACTTATAACTAATATAACTGTTATACTAAGTAAGATTGTCGTTATCTAATTAGAGGTTAGAGGCCTAGAAACACTAGTCTAAGTCGTTAGAGCAGAAAATTCAAAATAGTTGTCCTATTAATACTATACTATAGAGTCGTCTAGCCGATAGTCTATAGGTCGTCCTTATCGATAGTAAGATAACCCTAATATAAGTAAGGCCTACTTATAAGTGTCAGAGCCCTTACTTCGTTTATTTCCAGCTAAACCCCTATATAAAACAGAGCAGTAGACCTATAAGAAAGTAGAAGTAGCTGTCTAAAGGTAATAGGCAGCTATATATCGAATAGCTGTCTAGATAAGAGAATAAGAGGTATATATATAATAAGGTTATAGTCTCCCTAATTAGGGGACACTAAGGTAGACAGGTATAATAGAACTAAGTAAATAGGCTAAAGTAGCCTAGAGGCAAAGAAGTAGATGGAATATCTAAATAGGTAAAAGTGACTGTATAACTGTAATAATTTGGGATAATTGATGATTCCTCTCTCTAAATATAGGAAGGAAAGCCAGCTTCTTATACTATTGTCCTCCTTATACTGCTAATTCGCAATCTTATTGTCAGCCTAGAATAAGATTAGGGGCGGAAAGAAAGACCAGCCTTGTCCACCCACTCTACTGCATAACAGAAGAGAAAGTGGATACGGGTCTCCTCTGAACAGAGGGAAAAGAAGAAGAAAAAAACAAGCGGCGGCTAGTCGTGCACTAGCTACGCCGATCCAATAATCGATATAATAGCTCTATAATAGAGCTACGAAAACCGCGAAATCGTAGAAATCAGGTAGATTAGTAGCGACAACAACCTAGCCGATGCTATAACCAAGCATACGCCGAACAAGATACTTAAAAAGCTAATTACTACAAATATAGCTAAGATTAGAGTAGAAGGCTAGTTTTAATGCCTGGCCGAGTAATAGGAAGAGTCTATATAACTTAGGGCAAGATCGCTAGCGCAAAAGACAAAGACTACTAGGATGATTTATTTATAATATAATAAAGAACATAAGATAAAGCATAAAACGATCTTAATTTATACTCTTATAACTAGTGTAATATACACGCTAGTGCCCTCTACCCTCTAATCACAATAATAAAACATCGATAGCCTTACTTATAGCAGCTATTACTATAAGCTTTTTCTATATAGGCGTTATGCCTGCTATAGGCACCCTACGCTCAACGAGAGCACGCACCTTGTCTACTAGGACTAAGGCGCACTTAGTACTATCGCGCCATATCTTCTAATCCTATAACTAATAAGTATTCCGATTAAACAATAGATACTACTGGATCGGCGTAGCTAGTGCACGACTAGCCGCCGCTTGTTTTTCTTCTTCTTCTCCCTCTGTTTAGAGGAGACCCGTGTCCACTTTCTCTTCTGTTATACAGTAGAGTAGGTAGACAAGGCTGGTCTTTCTTTCCGCCCCTTATCTTATTCTAGGCTGACAATAAGATTGCAAATTAGCAGTATAAGGAGGATAATAGTATAAGAAGCTGGCTTTCCTTCCTATGTTTAGAGAGAGGAATCAAGAATTTGTTAAACGTACAAAATAAGCTATAGCGCTCTGACGGTTATAGCTTAGGCAAAACGGATTTCAGTTCTCGAACTACTAGATATATAGCTATATTCTGAGGGTGGACCCACTTTTGTGGATACCGCTGACTAAGCTATATATTCCACTATATAGCCTAGAAATAGCTTTAAAAGGCTTTTCTATTTTTAGATTTATGCCCCACTTTTGTAGAGACAGCCTCCTTAGGCTGTATAAGCGCTAGAAATAGCCTTAAAAGGCTCTTCTACTAGGTTACCTACCTACCCTGTACCTACCCTGCACCGCAGGAGCGAAAACAGAACTTATAGGAAAAGTCGTACGGCTTACCCTGTAGCTTAGGTAGCCGTGAGTCGATTATTTAAAATCGCCAGCTTATTTGGTTTTTCGGGAAGTAGCCATGCACCTACTAAGGCGCTCCTGCCGTATAGAAGGCAGGAACGGTCCCGGAGGGTATATGTAGGGAAGGAAATTGCAAAGCCTTACCTACTTGGACTAGAAATCAAGTTACTACGTTACCTACAACTATAAGCCTTATAGGCCTATAAGACCCACTAAAAGCCGTGATATATAAGCTTAAAGCCTCTATAATATAGCGCTATAGCCTATAACTATACCGTTATATAAGGACTTTTATAGAGGGAATACAGTAAAGGGCCCTACTTTACTATATTAGCACATACCTAGGAAGTGCTATTTAGGTTATATCAACGCTGTTGCTGCCCCTACGTACCCTATACGACTACTACTAGTAGGCTATAGTAGTTACAGATGCTTATATAGGATTACCCATTCCAATAGGTTATAAGCCCGGATAGCCTGTGGGATAGTTATCGTTAGAGTCCAATTTCAAAGCGCTACCTCTGCCTATATATATAGGGCTATTTAAGCCTCTTATAGCTGAAAATATAGTACTATATTAGCCCTAAAAAGCTATATATTACATCTTATTGAAGGCTATTTAAGGACTAAAAAGCCTGAAAATCTAGAAGGAGAAATCGCTAAGAAATCTAAGTCCTATAGTATTGACGAGCATTTGGGGCTCTTATACACTTAGGCTAGTATACTTACCTATACTAAAAGACCTTTCTACTTATAGCTGGAAGTAGAAAGGCTAGCGTTTTAGAATTTCTAGCGCTAAAGACCTATATTTCCCTACTATAGAGCCCTTTCTATAGATATATCTATAGGCGGTAGTTAAGTCCCTACGTCGAAGTCTCTAGCCCTTAGAGCCTAGTTTAGAATTTCTACTAGAAAGCCCTACTAAGTAGTAAGTAGGCAGCGCTATAAACCTACTAAGCGCTAAGACTAGCCTAGAAAATCACTACTATAATTAGTGAGCTAGCTAATTAGCTTTAGTGAACTGGAAGCTAATTAAGTGCTTTAGCTAGTACTATAAAGTAAATAGTAGCCTATTTACAATGGCGGATCAAGCTAAAGGGAAGGGTATAGCGCCTAAAAGGGCTAGTAACCTAGCTGATCCAGGGCAATCTTCTAGGCCTCTACCACCTATACGAACCCTATTAGAAGATGAGGAAGATGGCGAAGACTATAGCGAGGTTATAGAAGTCCTAAAACAGTATATAAAATCTCATGAGCGAGTTATAGCTAGCCAATCTAGTGATATAAAAACACTACTTTTAAGTCTAAATACCCTAAAAGCCTCTGTCGAGGATAGCGTTAGCGCTATAAAGAACATATCTTCTACTTTAGCTTCTTTAACTAATAGTAGTAACGCTGCGGCTACTACTATTGGAAAAACTAGCTATAGTCCTAGATTTGATCCTTTTAGCGGTACTATGGATTTAGATTCTCCTCTACGTCCCTCTAGGAAAGAGCCCTATCTAGGGCCGGCTGTAGATAATATAGCTACTAGTAATTTAGACCCCCCTATAGATATAGGGTCTAAGGAAGGCTTTAAGGATACTATTACTAGTAGTATAGTAAAGGAGTTTTCTAAAAAGGCCTATACTATACCGGACGATAGTAAGCTTAGCGGGGAAAGCAATTTTGAATAATGGATTCAGGCTTTAAGTATAGTGCTAAGAGCGTTAGGGATATCTAATTTTTTAGAAAACCCTGATATATCCAACACTTATAGCGACTCTGATCAAGCTGTTCTTTTAATGCTTCTACGCGATAGCTTATCTAGTGGCCCTAGGGCTGCTATATCGTGGATTTATATACCTTCTAAGGCCTTTAAGCTGCTTGAGAGGCAGTATAGCCGACCTATAGAGTCTAAAAAGGAGGACGTCTATAACGAATTCCATGCCCTTACCTTTAGTACCTATAGAAAAGGCTTATTAGCTTTTAACGCTGAATTTAACGGCTATCTTGCTAAGCTTACCATGGCTAAAATAGATATAGATCCCTCTTTAATACTAAATCAGTATTTTAAGGCTCTAGAATCTAAGTTTCCTAGCTGGGTATCACGCTAAAAGAGCTCTATAAGACAGGCTAGAATACTAGGCCTTATAGCCTCTAGCCTTAATATAGAATATCTAATGGCTAATATTTTAGAAGAATCTAGGAACCCCGCTACAGAGGCGAATAGAGCAGCTTACATAGCTAATAGCTCTAATTCAACCACTAACTCAAATTCTAACCCTAGTAAGAAGGGTAAAAATAGGAAAAAGGGTAAGAAGAAGGCTAGTTATAATATTAAAAGGCAGAATTATAGTGCTAAAAGTGCTGAACAAGCCTCCTTTATGCTAGGATCCTATAACCTAGCTATAGAAGAAGAAGAAGAGGAATCCGACTTTAGTTCCAATTCTAGTTCTTCTAGCGATTCTGATACCTAATTAGCATAGCTATTAGCGTTAAAAGGGTATAAAAAGCGTAAGGACTTTAAAGGAAAAGGCCAAAGAACCTCTTCTAATAACAAGGCAAAATATAAAGATAATAAGCCTAGAAGACGCCCTAGAGACCCTGCTCTTTATAATAGTTAGCTATACGATACAGGATCTACGGACCATATCAGTAATAGTAAAGAGCGGTTTACTACCTTTACACCTAACACAGGCCAGTTACGCCCTATTAACACTGGAAATAGCCCTGTAAGCCCGGCTAGTATAGGCTCTATTACACTAGAAGTATTATCTAGAAAGGCCCCCCCTACCTATACTAAATTAGTATTAGATAACGTCTTATACCTACCTCATATTGATATAAATATTGTTAGCGGGGTTAGGCACTATAATTCGGGAGGTTTCCTTATAAAGGAAACCCTTTACGGGGGTGATAGACGCTGTATAGCTGTATTAGACTTTAAAAAATCAGGATTTTTTCTTGACGTTAAAGGCAGCTCTAAGCCTATATTACATGCAAATTTTGCTTTTCCTTTAGGCCTTACTAGTTATAATACTACTAAAAGTATAGAGCCGCAGCGTAATAAGATAGTAGTGGAAATTCCTTCTAATTCTATTAGAAAGGAAGACTATAGACCTATTATAGAGGATGCTATAGTATCCGAAGCTATAGAGCCTAATAAGCGCTATAAGCTAAGGAATTCTCCGGTTAAGGGTACTACTTTAGAAGGTATAGGACCTTCTTTAAGGGGGAAAAGGCCCCGTAGGCCTGTAGAGCCCTTAGCCACTCCCTAGGCCCCCTATTAAAGTCCCTGTAAGACTAGGGAGCCTAAGCCCTTAACTGGCACTGGAGACCTGCCCCGTGTGCTAAGAGAGCCAGTTATAGAGGGGAATAAAGTAGTAGAAAAGGCTATATCTAGCCCTACTTTAAAGGAGCCTAATATAGGTCAGCGAGATTACTATAATCTACTTAATTTAGCTAAATTGTAGCACGTTAGGCTAGGCTATATAGGCCTACGTCTTTTGAAAAAGACCTCTAGTATTACTAAAGGGCTGCCTAATTTTGATAAAATAAAGGAAGCTGATTTTCACTGCTCTAGCTATGATTGAGGTAAAGCAGTGAGAAGGGTTAGTAAGGCTTTAATACCTGACCTACCTAGGGTCTTAGACTCAATAGAGGGGGATACTGTTAAAATTAGGCCTAGGCCTTATAATAGAAACCCTATAGTCTTACTTCTAGTTGACCGTAAAAGTAGGTATAGGTGGGTTTTTAACCTACCTAATAAATCAGGCCCTATAGTAGCTAACGCTATTAAGGGCTTTTTTAGGGGCCTAAGGAATGGATTTGGTAGATATCCTACTAAATTCCACTTTGACGGAGGCACTGAAATAACTGATTTATTAACTACTTAGTTAGCTAAAAGGGGTATTAAATTTAGCACTTCTGCCCCCTATATCTACGAGCAGAACGGCTTAGTAGAACGATCAGTTAGAGTTATACTAGACCGTGTAAGGTGTACTATTCTTAGTAGCGCTTTACCCTAGTATTTATGGTGCTTTATACTGGAGGCTGTAGTGGAATTAGTTAATAATACAGCTATAACTAATAAGGAAACCACTCCTTTCTAGGCGCTATTTAACGAGCTAGAGCCTTGTATTCTACATATACCTAACCTAGAGCGCTATAGGGCTATAGGCGCTAGAGGAGAGGCTATTATACCTCTAAAAAAGGGGTCTAAATCGTTAAAATTTACCTCTAGAACGGAACAGTGTAAATTACTAGCGGTATTAGGTTCTAAGACCTACCTAGTATATATACCGTCTAGAAGAGCAGTACTTAAAACCTCTACTATTAAGTTTATAGAGGATAATATAGTACTAAGTCAGCCTACTGATAATACGGCTTTAGAGGGGGAATTAGTAGACCTAGACCTAGATTTAGAGGGGGCTGTCAGCCCGGACCCTTCTAATCTTAATACTGAAAAGCCTATTAGTATAGAAATAGGACCTAGTAAGCTAGAACCCTATGAATCTTCTTCCGATAGTAAATTAGATGAACCCTTACCGGATAAGCCTATAAATCCGGTTATAGTAGAGTCTACTAGGCCTACTATATCTATTAGAAAGCCTGAATTACCAGAGGCGTTTCCCTAAACTATAGAGCCTATTCTTGCACCTAAGCCTATAGAAGTTATAGCGCCTAATCAGCCTATAACGAACGAACCTCTTGATAATAGTGATCTTATTTCAGAGGGGGATAAAATGCAGCTCGATTACTATAAGCTTTTAGCTAAGACTAGTAGCTATATACTGTCTTTTGTCTATAAGGCTCGAAAAAGGGTAATATCCAAGGATAGTACGCCTACTACTTATAAGCAAGTCTTAAAACTACCTAGAGATAAGCGTAGTAAGTGGTTAGAGGCTATTACTAAGGAATTTATCCAGTTATTAGAGCTAGGGGTTTTTAAATTCCTACCTAGAAGTCTATTACCTTCTAACTATAAGCTTATTACCTGTCGAAACGTTCTTAAGGTTAAAAAGGACGCTAAAAACAGGCCTATTAAGTATAAATCTCAGTTAGTAGCTAGGGGCTTTATATAGGTAGAAGGCCTAGATTATACTGTAACCTACGCCTCTACTAGTATACCACCTACTTGGCGTATACTTCTAGCTATAGGTGCTGTTCTAGACTGGGAAATAGAACAAGCTGACTTTATAGGGGCATTTCTTAATAGCGCTCTTAGAGAAGAAATATATATGGAAATCCCTAAAGGACTATTAGACCTAGCGGCTTCTAATAAGGCTATTTATAAGCTTTTACTGAAATACGGCTATAATCCTTCTACTCCTAATATTATTAAACTATCTAAAGCGTTATACAGTCTGAAACAAAGCCCTAGAGAGTGGCAAGATAAGCTTAAAATCTTACTTAAGAGCCTAGGCTATCTCCCTCTTATTTCAGATCCAGGGGTCTTCTATAATGCTAAAACCTGCTACTTTATCGTTACCTATGTAGATGACTGTCTATTTATAGGGCCTAATATAGGCTATATAACTGATTTAAAGAAACGGCTTAATAAGGTCTACGCTATAGAAGACTTAGGGCCTGCCGCCTATTTCCTAGGCGTGCAAATTATAAGGGATAGACCTAATAGGCGCCTATGGCTTAACCAGTTATAGTATATAGAAGAGGCGGTTAGCCGCTTTAACTTAGCTGATTCTAAGCCTATATCTATTCCCTTATAGCCGGGGCTAGTAAGTCAACTTCAACTAGAGGAAGATATTGCTAGCCACCTCTGTAATTCTACGGAAATTAAGCTCTATCAAAGCCTAGTAGGAACAGCTATATATATAATGCTCCTTACTAGGGTACATATTAGCTTTACCGTACAGTGGCTCTCTAGGTCTTTAAATAGACCTACAAAATCACACTTAAACGCTGCTAAAAATCTTTTTAAGTATCTTAATAGTACTAAAGACTATAGCATCTGTTTTAGCTGTAACGGAAATACAGTAGCTGATCTAGGGCCTAAGCTTAGTAATAGTAGTAATACAACTACTAAGCTTAGTAGAGACTTTCACTCTAAGGAAGGGCCTAGGCCCCTAACTACTACCTCTACTACTATAGTAGATTCTAGAAATAGTAAAGGTAGTAGCCGGACTTCTATAATTAATAGTAGTCTAGTCCCTATAGGCTTTAGTGATTCTGATTTTGCAGGGGATAAGGCTACTAGTAAATCCACCTACGGCTATCTATATAAGTTAGCTAGTAGGCCTATTAGCTGGAAAACGAAAAGAGCTACTACTATTGCTCTCTCTACCCTGGAAGCTGAAACTGATGGACTTATAGAGGCTATACGCGAAGTACAGTGGATTATAGGGCTATTTTCTGAACTTCACAGACCTATAGACTACCCTATTACTCTCTATAGAGATAATCAGGGCTCTATAACGGTGGCTAATGACCTAGCGCTACACGCTAGAACTAAGTATACCCTGCTGAAATTCTGGTACGTTAGAGAGTAGGTTAAGGCTAAAATAGTTACTATTATATATCTTAATACTAAGTGTATGCCAGCTGACGGACTTACTAAAGCCCTACTAGTTAGTGGCTTTTAGTCTTTTATTAGGCTTTTAGGCCTTTAACCTAAGGGAGCTTTTTACTAAGCTACCCTTTACCCCTATATATATACTCTATACTATATATATAGAAGGCCTGGCTTAGCCTGATTAGCTTATAAGACCAGTTTGTGAGAATAGGGGCAGTGGAAGTAGGTGGTGAAAGTGCTTGATTGCTTGATGATCTATCTAGCTATTTGGTGGTGAGGAAGATGGTGATATATACCCTCTTTTTCACCATCTGTTATTTGTTCTACGCTATTCCTATTACTGGAGACCTTGCGGTACTATTCATAATAAGGAATAGTGTTATTCTAGCTCAACGCTAGTCTACTAGCTTGAGACCTAGGCTTGTCTTATCCTATATATTTATCCGATATTTATTTAGTCTTAGACTAAATAGGATAAGCTAGATATTTGTGTTTAGCATAAGACTTATACAAGATTTGTGCATTTGGCCTTATGGGTGACTAAGCATATGTCCCTGGGACTGTAGCCTTGTGAATGTCATACGGCAAGGCTGTGGTATTTGCTAGATATTCTAACATACCCCTTAAAAGTTATATATATAATCCTAGATATAGAATCTTTTATAGAAAGGAATGTATAGCAAGGGAAAAAATAAAAACCCTGTTATAATTATAAGTATATGCTTATATGGAAAATAGGCAAAAACCATATTATACTAAGCTGTAAGTAAAGCGGAATTACCAGCTTAGGCTTATCGTATTTTAGTGGAATTAATTGCTGAACCACGGACAAGACTTTTATATATATGTATATATACATATATACTTATATAGAGATGCTACCTATCTCTATGTATTACCCCTGAGCCTATTAATCAGGGTATGCTCTTCTTAGTAGCATAAGAAGGGTGTTATTCTTCTAAGGTCATATTCGCTTGTTTTATAAATCCCTTTATCATAGTACTATTTAGGCTCTTAGTTAACCAGTCTGTAAGATTTTGCTTAGTTGGCTAGTATACTAATTTCAGCTTATTATCTCGTACTACTTCCCTTGTATAGTGATAAGTTATATCTATGTGCTTTGCCCTTTTATGAAATTCAGGATTTTCAGCTAAGGCTTGTGCCCCTTTATTATCTATGTAGATAAGGGGTATAGAAAGTGGCTTATTAGGCATGAATATATTCCTTAAGTAGGAATAGACGTATTAAAGATATATTGCCTCTTTAGAAGCATCTTTTAACGCTATATATTCTACCTCTGTACTAGAGGTAGCTACTGTTTTCTAAACTTGTAAATTCCAGCTAATGCAATTAGCCGTGGTATTATTTATATCCTGAAGGCTGAAAATATAGCCTGTAGTAGACCTTCTAGTATCTAGATCAGCTGCCTAGTCTGAATCTGTATATCCTATGATCTGTAAATTTCCTTTGCAGTTATATTTTATTCCTAGATTTAGGAACCTAATTAGGTAACCCTATAAATATTCTAGGATATTAAAGTGCTCTTTACTAGGATTACTAGTAAATCTAGAGCACAGTATAACGTTATAGGAAATATCAGGGCGAGTCTTTAAGGCTAGGTATAGAAGTGATCCTACTTCTTGCTAATATCTTTTTATTTCAGCTTTAGTAGCCTGGCCTTTATTTTTTCTTAATGCCACGTTATTACTAGGCTTAAGCCTTGGTTTATATATGTATTTGGAATAGGGATTCTTCTCCTATATAGTAGAGGAGTCTTGTTTTAAGCAGTGCTTGCTTAGTATTTTATTTATATAACCATGTTGATTTATTTCTACAGCCTTGTTTTCGTAGTCGATTATAATCTTATTACCTAGGTAATCAGTTAAGTCATCTAGTAGTTCTATTTTTAGATATTTAGTTACCACTTTTTCAAAGGTATTAATAATATCTTTATTTAGCCCTACTACTAGTAGATCATCTATATAGCTTGCTATTATGATTTTCTTTGTTGAGTATATAAATACTCCCTTATTATAAGGCAGTATATAAAAGCCTAGCTTGTCTACTAATATAGAAGACATATGCTTATAGAATAACCTAGGGCTTTGTTTTAACCTATATAGGGCTTTATTTACCTTAGCCACTTTACCCCTGTATTTAGGGTTATTATATACGCTATAAGGTAGTTCTATATATATTTTATAATCTATTTTAGTATGTATAAATGCTAGGCGTATATTATATTGTTGGAATATATATCCTAGATTTAATCCTAGAATTAATATAGTATGTATTGGAATGGGTAATCCTATATAAGGATCTGTAACCACTATAGCCTACTAGTAGTAGTCGTATAGGGTACGTAGGGGCAGCAACAGCGTTGATATGGCCTAAATAGCACTTCCTAGGTATGTGCTAATATAGTAAAGTAGGGCCCTTTACTGTATTCCCTCTATAAAAGTCCTTATATAACGGTATAGTTATAGGCTATAGCGCTATATTATAGGGGCTTTAAGCTTATATATCACGGCTTTCAGTGGGTCTTATAGGCCTATAAGGCTTATAGTTGTAGGTAACGTAGTAACTTGATTTCTAGTCCAAGTAGGTAAGGCTTCGCAATTTCCTTCCCTACATATACCCTCCGGCACCGTTCCTGCCCTCCACACGGCAGGAGCGCCTTAGTAGGTGCATGGCCACTTCCCGAAAAACCAAATAAGCTGGCGATTTTAAATAATCGACTCACGGCCACCTAAGCTGCAGGGTAAGCCGCACGACTTTTCCTATAAGTTCTGTTTTCGCTCCTGCGGTGCAGGGTAGGTACAGGGTAGGTAGGTAACCTAGTAGAAGAGCCTTTTAAGGCTATTTCTAGCGCTTATACAGCCTAAGGAGGCTGTCTCCACAAAAGTGGGGCATAAATCTAAAAATAGAAAAGCCTTTTAAAGCTATTTCTAGGCTATATAGTGGAGTATATAGCTTAGTCAGCGGTATCCACAAAAGTGGGTCCACCCTCAGAATATAGCTATATATCTAGTAGTTCGAGAACTGAAATCCGTTTTGCCTAAGCTATAACCGTTAGAGCGCTATAGCTTATTTTGTACGTTTAACAGTATGCTATACTTCTATTCTACATATAGTGCTAAACGTTTCTATATAATCAACACTATAGACTTGATTAAAGCCTTATATTACCTAACGTACCTTATATCTAAAGGTCTTTTCTTTATTAGTTATATAGTAGTCTAGTATAAAGCTATTTTGAATTGCTTTCTTTTTAAATACCTAACGTCCTCTTATAGCTTATTTTCCTTTAGGCAAATCTATTATTGTATAACAGCCTTTAGACTCTAGGTCCTTGACTTCATCTATAGCTGCTAGTTGCTACTGTTTATTTTCTGAAGTTAGTATAGCTTCTTTATAGCTAGCTGGTTCTATATCTGTATTTATTAAAAGGATATATTCAGCCTTATCCTTAGTATTATATTCTTCTTACAAATATAATATTGTAGTATCTCTTAAGGTTAAGAGGATACTATATTCTTCCTTATTAAAAGGAAGTTCTGGTAGCTCGACTACTATTTCTTGATTTGTAGTAGGAAAATTATTATCTTCTAGTATGTTACTAGACCGTAGTCTATTAGAGATATACTCTTGTTCTTCTCTTTCTTTCTCTTTTATAGAGGAAGAAATGGTTTCTGATAATTGTTCTTATATTATTTTATCTTCGTTTTCTTTTTCTATATTTCCTAGTAAAGGAGGAAGAGGACTATCTTGCTTATTTAGAAGCATATTGTTTAGATAGTCCTTCCTAGGTAGGAATTTTCCTTCTAGGATTTTCACATCTCTTGTCTAGATAAGAGTATATTTCTTTATATTATATATTTTATAGTGGTTATTCTCTATAGAAGAGTAACCTACTAGAATTCCAAAGTCTTTCCTTATATCTAGCTTATTTTTTATTGTGCCTTCATTACTATAGAGGCATATTGAACCCTATATCTTTATATTGTTAATATAGGGCTTTTTATTATAGAAAATCTCCTATAGGGTTTTATATTCTACCCCCTTATGTAGTATAATATTATATAGGTATGTTGCTGCTAGTAAGGCTTCTCCCCATAGGTATAAAGGAGAATTAGCCTTATATAGCATTGCCCTTACTTTATTAAATAGGGTAAGATTTATTCTTTCTATTAAGCCATTAGGCTCTTTAGTATATGGAAGAGTAAGAAGGTGTTTTATTCCGTATTTTGAAAGGGCTATAGTAAATCTTTCGTTGATATATTCTCCTCCATTATCTGTAAAGAACTTCTTTATTTTCCTTTTTTCTATATTTCTCTTTTCTAAAGAAGTGTCTTTAGGGGTAGTATTTTCTACCTTTGCCTTAAAGTATTCAAAGGCTTTATATACCTCGTCTTTACTACGTAGTAATTTAACAAAGGCGTATCTACTCTTCTTATCTAGAAAAGTAATATAGTACTTATATTTATTAAAAGTACTAGGAGTTATTGGACCACCTAGGTCACTATAGATTCTTTCTAGGATTTGATAGTCCTTCTTATTAATTACTTTCTTAAGTCTTTTCTTAGAAGACTTAGCTAGATCGCAGGTAATACAGGTAATATCTTTATTATAAGCGCGAATAATATCAGCACTTATTATTATATTTTTTGTTTTCAAGAGCTGAACAAGGGCACCTATATTTAGGTGGCCTAATCTCTTATACCAGTTAAACAACTTTATTATTTTCAAAGGCAGGGAAGCGGTATTAAAATCTCTAAGATCAGTAGATAAATCTAAGTCTTTTTCAAGATTTATTTCTTGTTCTTTTTCTTATTCTTGTTCAGTAACAATAGTATTACCCCCTACGATGTTATTCGGGTTTATAGAGGTTATATGTTGTATTACTCTGCTAGCTAGCACGTTATAAGAAAAAGATATAATATCTATATCTATAGAATAGAGATCTTCTTTATTTCTATATCCCTGTGTAGATATTTCCCTACTTATTTTATCATATAGCTGGACAGTATCTTTGCTAGTATCAAAGATAACTAGCTTGTCTTTCAGTTTAGGGACTGATATTAGGTTAATACCTAGTTCTGGTATATAGTAGACCCCTTTAATAAGGTCTACCTTATTAGTATCCTTATATTTTATAAAGATATCTCCTTTACCCCTTACTAGTAATTCCCCTACGTTACCCCACTTAACGCTTTCACTTATATTCTTATAGGAGTAAAAGTAGCTTATATTGCAAGTGGTATGTATTGTGGCAGCAGAGTCTATAATAAAGAAGGTATTTTCTTTTTTATTTTTTCTTTCTAGACCTAGGATCTTCTTTTCAACAGTTATATAAATAAGGGCTTTATTAGTTCTATTGTAAGTAAGACTAGTAGAAGAGTGAATTGATTTCCAAAGTCTATATATAGTACTATAATATAATAAGAAAAGGAAAGATAGAAAAGAAAGAAGAAAAAGGAAGAGTAAATAAATACCCCTTAATTCCAAAGGACGTCTTCCTATTCGATCTAGTTTCTCAGTTATTAGTACCTTTCCCCTTTTTTATAAGGGGCTATAGTAAATAGTAGGGGAACTTACCCCTACTTCCTTAATTTCATCTAAGGCTTCTACTATTGTTTTTTCTCTTTCTTCTTTATCTATCTCTATTTTAGAAGAAGGACCTGCTATACAAGCAGTAGAAGAAGAAGGGCCAGCAGCAGAAGAAGAAGAAGGTAGTATAGGAAAGCCAGGATAATACCTAGGAATAAATCCACTAAGGCCCTTATTAGTAAGATGCATTACCTTCTCTTTTTCTTTTCCTTTGCCTTGATTTTCTTCCTTGTTAAAGGAGGATTCTAGCTCTGCTATCTAGGTAAAAAGAGCCTGCTTTTTCATCCTCTTATTAGTAGAAGCCCCCTATTGTCCTTTCCTCTTTGTTATTTTCCCCTTATTATTAGGGGGTATTTTCTTAGAAGAAGAGGAAGAAGAAGCAGCAGTAGGGGAATTCTATCAAGAGGGTGCCTTTTCCGGATAAAGGAAGAAGCAGTTATTAGCATTATAACCTGGTTTTTTGCAGTTACTATAGTAACTGGTCTTGTTGCTTTTCTCCTTATTTAAAAGGAGGGCGTGTTTTTTGCCGTTCTTTTTTATTTCTCGCGAGGCATTGAGGAGGACTGTAATACAGGACTAGAGCGTATAGGCGTTGCTGTTACCCCTAAAAGCCTGTTTGATATTCTCCCTAAACGTATAGTAGTCGTAGGAGAGCCCATCTAATAAAATAGATATATAGGCTAGATTAGGTAGAGAGATATCGTTAATTCTAAGGCCTTCTAATATAGCCCTGAAAGAAGAGAGATATCTCTCTATATCCCTAAGCAAGTTAGTAAGCCTAATAGCCTACAGTTGACCAAGAAGAAGCAAGCCTGTAGAAATACCATAGGGAGAGTAGTTTTGTAGTAATATCTCCTATATTTATTTTACCCCTTTTTAGCCTTATAGCTCTATTGTTATTAGGTTGTTAACGGTAAGCTAGAGCACAACAATAGTATAGCTGTTAAGGGGGTCTTAGTCTTCCAGGTTTTCCCTAATAGCCCTTATTGTTTAGGTATATTCTAGGAGAACCTAGATTCGCAGGGACTACGCTTAGTAGTTATTCTCCCCTTTTAGCTTAGAAATCTTGAATTTCTCAATATCTGTAAGCTGGAAACGCTAAGGGGTTGCCCCGGAAACAGCAGTAGCAGTGGCAGTAATCGAGCTTTGCTTAGCTATTTTTTCTGCTATTTTTTATTGTGGTATAAGGGGAGGAAAGTAGTCGAATTTATAGAATTTAAAAAAGGCGGCTCTACTAGCGTTGTACTGCAAAGCTTAAATCTACGGGTTATAGGGGCGGTTATCGACTAAGGACGTGGCTGTACCGTTACGCTAAGGAATTTTGCTATAGAGCGATATAGGGTTGTCGAACTTGGAAATCGACGTTGTTATCAGATATATATATCGAAATCGACAGCGCAGTCTTGTTGATCGAGGGCTTAGAGGGAATTGACGGGATAGCATAATAGTAAAGCGGCTAGCCTGATATTGAAAAAGGCGCTCGTTCAATTCAAAAGGGCGTAGAAAAGGGCGGTTTTATCGATATAAAGGTAAACTATAGAGCCAGCTATAGATGTCGGAATTAGGGAAGCGCGGGGAACGACGTTGCACTTGTCTACAGCCAAATATAGGTAGTAGGCGATGCAGAGGGGTTCCGATTGATTTAAGTTGTGCGACGAGAAATCGATTTGAACAGCGTTGCACCGTTATACAGCTAAATTTGTATAGTAAGCGATGAAAGGCGGTTTTTGTCGATTTCAACGGAGTGTGGCGAGAGGAAGCGCTAGGCTTATAACCTATAAGAATAAGGGTAGTAGAAGTAGGTAGTGAAAGTGCTTGATTACTTGATAATTGTCACGTAAAGAGCAGGTGATGGATATAAAGAAGTGAATATGCCTGTTCTTCTTCTTACTACGGGACCTGCTACTCCTTATATAGGCACCTCTAAGCCTAACAAGCAGCTTGTTAGGATGTCTAAGCATAGAGAGCCCTAGTCCTAGATAGGTCACTCTATAACCGTTACTATGTTCCGTCATATACCCCCTTAGATTCGCCATCCTATAGGGAGTCTAACCTATAGAACGTAAGATTATAGTAACTATAACTCCTATACCCCCTTAAGTATATCGAGATAGCGATATACTTAAGCCTAGTATAGGCACCTAGCAAACACCTTGCCTGTAAAAACTTTACTAGGTTGACAATACTCTTGCTAGTCTACTTGCTGTTACTACCTTCTCTTTCTTATTTATAAGTTATAGGACTAGTTTTTATCCTAAGTAGCCTTACCTACTGCCCTTTTGCTAGCTATATAGGCAGCCTTCTTTCTAAAAGAAGGTAAGTATGCTTGATTGTTAACCTTACCGCTGTGAGTTACTATAGCGACGGCAAGGTTAACCTGCTCTTTCCTCTTTTCTCTAGAGCTTACTACGGGCCTACTCTTTTTAGGTATAAGAAGAGCATAGAGAATTCCTTCTAGCCCTATTCCTTTTCTCTTCCTTATAACTACCTTTTTAAGGTAAAGTTTTCTTATAAACCTGCCCCTGTTCTTGCCTAGCTCTCTTTTTCCTATTACTATACCCGAGCAAGGAGTGGTAAGTCTTCCTAATCATTACTATTACTAGCTGTAGTATCCTATAGCTAGATAACAGTATTCCCCTAAAGCTGAGATTACAGGCATCCCTGTAAAAACAGCTCTAGGATCTAACCTTAAACCTTACTTAGCTCTGTTCTAGCTATTATCGGCTTACTAATAACGCTAGTAGCTATATTATGTCCTTAAATGTCAAGAGAGTTAGTAACGATGCGCCGTTAAGCCCTATCCTAGCGCCTATACCGGAAACTCCTGCTTCTAAGATACTAGGCTGCCCTAAGAAGATTATAGGCCAGACTTCTGGTCGAGTAAAGACGCCTTAATCCGAAAAATCCGGCCCTTTAGGCCCTCTTTGTCTGCCATCTTATAAGCCCTACGTCTAGTCGCTGCTAAAGGGATATACTATAGGAGAATGCTTTTCTTAGTATAACGATACTAGCGGCTACTATTACTACTATCTTCTAATGTAGACTATATCTTACTACTATTGTCCTATGTAAGTCTGTCCAGGCCTAACAATTTTGCTATAAAGCTAACTGTATATATTATAGGTCGGTTAAGGCTAAAAAGACTGCCTAGGTCCTTTAGAACTTGAAAAAGAAAAA
Source organism: Phyllachora maydis (assembly GCA_029339225.1). Taxonomy (NCBI): domain Eukaryota; kingdom Fungi; phylum Ascomycota; class Sordariomycetes; order Phyllachorales; family Phyllachoraceae; genus Phyllachora; species Phyllachora maydis. The sequence continues at coordinate 6,050,202 of JAQQPM010000004.1, forward strand.
TACAGAGGCTGGCAGAGTATGTCCGTCTGTTTTAAAATTTAATACTTAGACTAACAGTCGTATCTAGAAGGTAATGGCGGGTAAGGCCGCTGCTATTTCGAAAATGTTACGCGCTATCCTTGACCTATTATCCGGATTGTCGCTACGTAGGCTAATACCTGTATTACCTGCTCCGCCTACTTCTTTACGTCTGTCCTAGGCGTTCTGTAAGGAGCTGAAATTTAAAGATCTGCCTTATAAGTAAAAAGCATCTTACGAATTGTCTCTACTCCTATGCCTATTCCTATCCCTGTCTGCTAGACTAGGATATATGTTTTTGCCTCTCTATTAGTCGATTAAGTCTCTGGCTAATAATCCTTTTATATAAGCGGCGTTCCTAAGTATAAGCAGCGCTAAGTTTACTTAGCGCCTTAGATAAGGAATTAGTAGATATATCAGGGCTCTTCTACGGTTAATGCCATGTTATCTTAATAAGAATCGTATAGATGTGTTAGCTATATTGCAGGTACTAGCTAAGATTAATCGGGCTATCGGCGCGTTGGAGAAGGCTATCGAGCACCGTAGTACCCTATAGTAGGCTTCTTTTATAAGTTTTACAGCGGACTAGATAGTTGTCCGCCAGTAATTGAATTCCCCTCTCTTTGATTATTAGCTATAATCTGTAACATATCCCTTAGATTTAGTATAGCCTAGAAGTACTTGAACTTTACCCTTAACAAATTCTTTATTAGGCTGTCGGCTAGCATATTAGCTATCTTAATGTAGGATACTATAAAGCTGCCCTTGCTATACTCTTATTTAAGCTATATATTCTAAATATCAACGTGATAGAGCGCTGTTGCTATGCGCTCCCCTTTATTAACTACTAGCCTAATAGTCTAAGTATTATCGTAGAAAATCCGCCATAGAACTAACAGTTTAACTGTTAGGTCCTTGAGGAATCTTTTCATCCTTATAGCCTCCTTTATAGCTAGGGAGAGACTATAAAGCTCCGCTTTTGTTATTAATATAGTAACTATAGCTTGACGAGATGCATTCTACTAGATAAGTCCCCTGAATATTATAATTGTATAACCTTAAGACGATCGTTGTAAGTCTAAGTCGTCTGTAAAAGAGGCGTTACTAGCAATATGAAGTATATAGGCCTAACTAGAGTAGCTACTATATATAATCCCGAGAAACCTTATATAATACAGATACTAGATTGTCTGTCTAGCAGCCTTGATATATCGGGCTAATAGGTTTGTTAAGAAGCAGGAAAGATACAATATAGCAAAGGCTATATCTAGATGGACTATAATTACCGTATATAGTATCGTCCCTACTAGTTCTTATATAAGCTTTACCTCCTTCTTAGTAGCCTAGCCCTTATTTTTGCTAAGTCCGACTATTAGAAGTGGTATAGGGGGGATAATAGCAGATCTATCCAGCCTATACTTCTTAGCTGCCTTCTTAATATATATATTATGAACTAGCGTAATTGTGCGGTTGACTCTGTCCCTTATAATCCGAATACTGAGAAACCATTCTATCTTAGGCTGAATTTTTGCTTTATATTTACCCAGCAGTTTCGCCTTTAGGTCCATAGTATAGTCCTAATACTAATAATGATAGAGAAGCATTACGTTATCTATATAGAATATTAAGAGGATACGTCTATCTATATTATAAAATAGATATAGCTCCTCCTTAGACTTCTAAAGTCTAAGATTTTTAAAAAAGCCTAAGAATTTAAGATACTAGAGGAGAGGAGAGTCTTAAAGCCTATATAGAGCCCTATTAACCTAAGTAAGAAGTCCCAGCTCCTTAAACCCTTCTAGAAGATTATAGATTACTAGGCCCTAGCTAAACGACTCCTAGAGTATATTGTAGAAGGCGTTTATAACGTCCTATAAGTCGATCTCTAGATCAAAACACGCTGCTAGGGCTATACTTACTCTAAGGGACTTAGCAGCTAATGTTACTATATAAGTTAACTCGACTAACTCTAGATATTAAAGATCTCCTTAGACGTAAATCCTTACCTTTAGCCTAATAACCATCCTGTCCGGATTAAGCTTATACTTTAGTACCTATTTAAGCGGGAGAGGCTGTATCCTGTACTAATCCTTCGGAATTTTCTTATAGGTCTATAGCTTTTACAGCTAATCAATCTTAGCCTAAGCTACAGACTTCCATATCTTCTTAAAAGGCGACTTTATAGCTTTACTCTAAGTCCTAGGCTCCGGCGGCATTTCTAATTTGTGCTATTTCCCTAGGACAAACTCTTTCTTATCCTAAGGGCCCTTTGGCAAGTCCTTTTTCTACGACTCTTACTTCTGTTTTCGCTCTATCAGGCATTTCTAATATCGAACAGCGCCTGCTACTATAGTATATACTATTTTAAACTCTCTCCTATAGCTAGCTGCTAGCTAATTAGGAAAGTAGTCGGCTATAAAAACAAGTAGTAGTGATAATACCGCCGTTCTCTCTATATCTAGAATACTAAAGATATTCTTAAGTATAGCATTACGCTAATAAAGGTTATATCGGCCTAGCTCTACTATAAATACCCGATTCCTACTGCTATAGGGCCGACCTTGTCTTTAAGGGGCTAGGTTGCCTAGCACTTACGTATTACTAATGTATACCTCTAAGATCCCGGCTTTGAAGTCTGGTTCTCTGACTAACGGTCTGTCCGTCGTCTTATCGTTAGTATACTAGCAGGTTATAATACCTACCCTAGCTTTAAATCCTTCTAATAGTTTATAGCGATATGCCTTACCCTTAGACTATGTTCCTCCTCTAGTTACGCTTTAGGGAGAGTCTGCTCTGTTACTACGGCTGTCGATCCTAGTATAATCTAGATTCGGCATTCCAGACTTGGGTATTTACTTTAGGGTAAATAGTCCGGTTATAATGTTAGTATATACCTTGTCTTAGCTAGTAACGGCATCTAACTAACGCTCTTCTAGCTCTATAGCTAAGAGCTTTTCCTTATTCTCTTTAGTAGCTATTAGCCTAATAAGACCTACGAGATCCAGATTCTATATTGTCTTAAGGATAATGTTAAACTTATATTCCTCTGCCGGCTCGTCTAGCTAGTCTGCTAGTTCTCTTAAGACAGGGATAGCCTAAGCCTTAGATTCTACCTCCCTTCCTATATAGAAAACTGTCTTATTAACCTAAACATTCCAGGTAGTAATTACCCTGTTAAGCTCTAGGACCTATATCCTATATAACATAGTGGCGATATAACCTACAAGATAGCTAATATAAGCTTAAGGCCGAATCTTATAAAGTCTCTAAAGTATATCCTTCTCTCTATCCTTCTTAAGGGGATAACTGGCGTATTCGTATACATAAAGGCTACTAAGCTAAGGCCTTAGATCAATCGTGGCTTTACGGATAACAGCTGGGTTATAAAAGCGAAAATAGTTCCGAAACCATAATAGAAGCTTCTCGTTTAGGGATCTCGGATCATCTCTAAGCCTAGGAGACAAGTTATAAAGATATACTGCAGCCTCTACAATCTTAGGCCATAGATCCTTAGGAAGATATACCCCTAACCGCATTACTATTGACTTATCAATAATAGTCTTCCTGTTTCTTTCGACAAGTCCTATCGGGCTATATATATATAACAGCGGGATTTCTAAGCTAATTCCTTTATAATCCGCCCATTTCTTATACTTGGTTTTTCCTTAAGAAGATATAACTAATATTTTACCGTTATAGTAGAAGAAATAAACAGATAACCTATACTATCGTCTAGTCTAGGCGTTGAACCTCTTAAGGACCTAAAGAAGGTTTTCTTATCCTTTACCTCTTATCTAGAAGGCCTATACCTTCCTGCTAAACTCATCTACTATAAAGAGAATCCTATTATAGCCTATATATCCCTAGGAGAATTCGAAAAGATCCTAGGCAATCCTATAAAACGGTCTAGCGGATTTTCCGCTTAACTCCCTCCTAGATACTACTTTTGTTATATATGACTAAGCATACGCTAAGCACTTAAGCTATAGTATCCCGGTTAGATTACCGTTGTTAGGCTATAACAAATTCACACTCTAAATATAGTTTACTAACAATTATAGCGCCTTAGGACCTAGGTGTCCTGTCCTTAAGTGCTATAGTTCTTTAGGATCTATATAAGCCCTATATAGCTTATACATTCTTTTCTATCCTCTCTGTTTTACTTATTTCCGAGCTATTATTATTATAATGCTATTATTACTTGTTAGAAGGGGTTTTAAGACTATATAGGAGGCAAGCGGCTTATATTCAAGCACTGTTAAGTTAAACTTTTCCTATAGCGTTATAAGAACAACCGAGCTTACTATATCTCTAACTCTTAGGGTATTATTAGCCCCTAACAGCCAGATTCCCTTTTGGCGTAGGAGCGTGGCCGATATAATATTAGCATAAAATCCCTCTATAACAGCTATGTTTTAAAGAATCAAGTCTACTGTCTTATTACCTTTGTTATCCTGAAAAATCTTTCTTAGAGTCTAGCGTCCTATCCTAGAAATAGGTAACGTCGTTGAGCCTACCCCTATAATAGCGTTAGGAGTAGATAGCTTAAATATCCTATAGTTAAGTAGATCTTTACGGTTAACTATGTAAACTGCTATATAGTTGTCCAGGAGGGTACTGTCTAAGAGAGGATAATAAGTAGGGTTCTAAGTACTAAATACCCTATAGACTATACCTAGGGTGGCGGTAAATAGGGTAGGGTTGAAGAGAGGTATATTAGAAAAATTCTAACTCTGATTTTCAAGCTAAAGTAATAACTAAGAACTCCTAAAAACTTTATCCGGCTAATAATCCTATCTTTAAGTACTAAAGGACTTTAGAACCTATAGCTTCTTTATATCTAGCCCCTTGCCCTTTAACTATCCTTTTGATTCTAGGGTCGTATAAAGGTCGGCCTACTAGGGATCCTAATAGATAAGATTTTAAATAGATTATTACTCCTCTACGGATAAAGTGATTCTTTATCTTATAGATCTTATGTATAATAGCTCAACTCTTCTATAATCTTTAGGTTTCTAATAGTAGGTATAAGGAAGAGGTAGACAAGGGTATTAGTAGCCCCTATTTCAGGATCCTTAACGATTTCTACCCTAACTACCCTAGGTATACTATCCTTAAGGCTGTCCTTAGCCTCTTTCTTAATTAGAGCGTAGAGCAGGTAGTAGGTTTTCGTCGTTAGAAAGTTAAGCAAAGGTAGAGTATACTCTAGCTAGATTTCTATAGGCTCGTTACTACTAAGATTCCGTTATAAGGCTAAGAAGGGTCCTGTTAATAATCTCTAGTATAAGTAGACTCGCTTAGCTAGTTACTTTAGCCAAAATAATCTATTAGAGCTAACTATTAGCCTATTATAGAGTTAGCCTTGCTGTTAGGGCTTAAAGAACTCTTCTAACAGTAGTAACGCCTGTAATAGCCAGAATCCTCTTAATTAGCGCAACCCGGTAAAATTTCTGCCAGTCCTTATACTAGTAGATCAGCCTGGTTTGGCTATTCTTAGCCTATCTAAGTACTGCCTTATACTAAGATTCAATCTAGACTTTCTCTATTAAGTCTAATAGAGCGTTATCTCTCTTTAGAGCTTATATAAGAGGCCGAAGATTCTAGTACTATTCTAACCCTTATCCCTACTTTAATAACTAACATAACTGAATAGCTATCTCCCTAACGTTATAATCTATAGACTAAAGAATCTAGTTTAGAAACTTTAGGTAATTTACCTCCTTTAGCTTAGCAGTAGCCCTTTTAGACTATTGTATTAGGAGGTAAGTCCTATACGCTTCTTCTAAGTTATATAGGGTAATAAGAGTCGGCCGAACTAGTAGGGGAGGTGCTAAGGCTATATCCTAAGTTAATATACTAAGAAGTTGAATTTTCTCTTAATGATATACGATAGCCTTGTTGTACTAGGCTGCCTGCTTAGAATTAGCTTAATAAGCCTATTCTTCCTGTTCTAGGTTAAGAATTTCCATATCTGCTAGAGTAGATGTCGAGTCTAGATCAATATCTTCCTAAATTCCAAGGGCTAACGCTAGCGTCTATACGTTAAGACGCTAGGCTATCTATATTAACAGGCCTTTTAGGATAACAGACGTCGAATATGCTAAATTTAGGGTTATTAACATCTTAAGTAGGGAGTTAAAGGGAGGATAATAGAGTAGTAATAATAATAGAAGGGCTTAATACATATTATATATAGTTAGTCAAGTTAATAATACTAGTGCCAGGCTTATAACTGTTATATAAAGAGCAGGTAATAGATATAAAGAAGTGAATATACCTGTTCTTCTTCTTACTACGGGACCTGCTACTCCTTATATAGGCGCCTCTAAGCCTGATAAGCAGCTTGTTAGGATGTCTAAGCATGGAGAGCCCCAGTCCCAGATAGGTCACTCCATGACCGTCACCATGTTCCGTCACAATAATCTATCTAGCTATTTGGTAGTAAGGAAGATAGTGATATATACCCTCTTTTTCACCATCTGTTATTTGTTCTACGCTATTCCTATTACTAGAGACCTTGCAGTACTATTTATAATAAGGAATAGTGTTATTCTAGCTTAACGCTAGTCTACTAGCTTAAGACCTAGGCTTGTCTTATCCTATATATTTATCCGATATTTATTTAGTCTTAGACTAAATAGGATAAGCTAGATATTTGTGTTTAGCATAAGACTTATGCAAGATTTATGCATTTGGCCTTGTAGGTGACTAAGCATGTGTCCCTGGGACTGCAGCCTTGTAAATGTCACACGGCAAGGCTGTGGTATTTGCTAGATATTCTAACATAGTTAATAGTACCGGCTACTTTACAGTTCTCTAGAATCACCTAATTCCTCTATATAGCCTTAAAAGGCTTATAAGGTCCTAGCCACTGTAGTATAGTTCTAAAGGCGCCTTTGTACTGGCATTAGCTCCCTGTAGCGTTAGGGAGGCCTATATTACTCTAGCTACGTCTAGAAGTACTCTAGTATATAGTATAGCTATATTTGGAAAATATAGGCTCTGGCTATTACTAGTAGTATACTTTCCTTTAGAGGGGGATTCTCTATGTAACTACCTGTTATTTCCTTACTAGAACTTGCTGAAAGAACGGAGTAAAAAAGGGTATAAAATTTAAAACCGTGCTAAAAATCGTTTTCTCTATAAGAGGATAAAGGCGTTTATAAGCCCTTTACTCCTTCTATACTCTAGTGCGTCTATTAGTCGCTAGGGTATAGAATATTTAGATATTATATATCACTACACGCTTTTAAGCTATAGTACCTATACCTTAAGATATAGGTCTGATTTCAACATTATATATATTCTTACTTCTTTCTATATATAATAGGGGTTTATCCTATATATATATAAGGGCATAACCCCTTTGTCTAACGGAATAGTTTTGCTCTTACGTTCTTTTTTTTTCTTAGGATTCTTCCATTCTTTACCTATATATAGCTTTCTAAGGCTTATAAAGGAATAGAAGAATAGAGGGGGTGTTAAACGTACAAAATAAGCTATAGCGCTCTAACGGTTATAGCTTAGGCAAAACGGATTTCAGTTCTCAAACTACTAGATATATAGCTATATTCTAAGGGTGGACCCACTTTTGTGGATACCGCTGACTAAGCTATATATTCCACTATATAGCCTAGAAATAGCTTTAAAAGGCTTTTCTATTTTTAGATTTATGCCCCACTTTTGTGGAGACAGCCTCCTTAGGCTGTATAAGCGCTAGAAATAGCCTTAAAAGGCTCTTCTACTAGGTCACCTACCTACCCTGTACCTACCCTACACTATAGGAGCGAAAACAGAACTTATAGGAAAAGTCGTGCGGCTTACCCTATAGCTTAGGTGGCCGTGAGTCGATTATTTAAAATCGCCAGCTTATTTGGTTTTTCAGGAAGTAGCCATGCACCTACTAAGGCGCTCCTGCCGTGTGGAAGGCAGGAAGGGTCCCGGAGGGTATATGTAGGGAAGGAAATTGCAAAGCCTTACCTACTTAGACTAGAAATCAAGTTACTACGTTACCTATAACTATAAGCCTTATAGGCCTATAAGACCCACTAAAAGCCGTGATATATAAGCTTAAAGCCCCTATAATATAGCGCTATAGCCTATAACTATACCGTTATATAAGGACTTTTATAGAGGGAATACAGTAAAGGGCCCTACTTTACTATATTAGCATATACCTAGGAAGTGCTATTTAGGCCATATCAACGCTGTTGCTGCCCCTACGTACCCTATACGACTACTACTAGTAGGCTATAGTGGTTACAGATCCTTATATAGGATTACCCATTCCAATAGAATTATCCCAATTATTACAGTTATACAGTCACATTTTACCTATTTAGATATTCCATCTACTTTTTGCCTCTAGGCTACTTTGGCCTATTTACTTAGTTCTATTATACCTGTCTATCTTAGTCTCCCCTAATTAGGGAGACTATAGCCTTGTTGTATATATACCTCTTATCCTCTTATCTAGACAGCTGTTTGATATACAGCTACCTACTACCTTTAGATAGCTACTCCTACTTTCTTATAGGTCTGCTACTCTGTTTTATATAGGGGCTTAGCCGGGAATAAACTAAGTAAGGGCTTTGATACTTATAAGCAGGCCTTACTTGTATTAGGGTTGTCTTACTATTAATAAGGATAACCTATAGACTATCGGCTAGATAACTCTATAGTATAGTATTAATAGGATAACTATTTCGAATTTTCTGCTCTAACGACTTAGACCGGTGTTTCTAGGCCTCTAACCTCTAATCAGACAACGATAATCTTACTTAGTATAACAGTTATATTAGTTATAGGTTATATAACAATTCGAGACCTGATATATTGGTTAAGCTTAAAATAAGCATAATCTTAGCTGTCCTAGAAACTTAGTTGTCTAAGCATTCTAGTAGATATACCTTATATCGAATAAAAGGGGTAGGGAAGTACTTAAACCCCCCCTTTCTTATTCTATTAGATGTATTTATTGGAATGGGTAATCCTATATAAGGATCTGTAACCACTATAGCCTACTAGTAGTAGTCGTATAGGGTACGTAGGGGCAGCAACAGCGTTGATATGGCCTAAATAGCACTTCCTAGGTATGTGCTAATATAGTAAAGTAGGGCCCTTTACTGTATTCCCTCTATAAAAGTCCTTATATAACGGTATAGTTATAGGCTATAGCGCTATATTATAGGGGCTTTAAGCTTATATATCACGGCTTTCAGTGGGTCTTATAGGCCTATAAGGCTTATAGTTGTAGGTAACGTAGTAACTTAATTTCTAGTCCAAGTAGGTAAGGCTTCGCAATTTCCTTCCCTATATATACCCTCCGGCACCGTTCCTGCCCTCCACACGGCAGGAGCGCCTTAGTAGGTGCATGGCCACTTCCTGAAAAACCAAATAAGCTGGCGATTTTAAATAATCGACTTACGGCTACCTAAGCTGCAGGGTAAGCCGCACGACTTTTCCTGTAAGTTCTGTTTTCGCTCCTGCGGTGCAGGGTAGGTACAGGGTAGGTAGGTGACCTAGTAGAAGAGCCTTTTAAGGCTATTTCTAGCGCTTATACAGCCTAAGGAGGCTGTCTCTACAAAAGTGGGGCATAAATCTAAAAATAGAAAAGCCTTTTAAAGCTATTTCTAGGCTATATAGTGGAGTATATAGCTTAGTCAGCGGTATCCACAAAAATGGGTCCACCCTCAGAATATAGCTATATATCTAGTAGTTCGAGAACTGAAATCCGTTTTGCCTAAGCTATAACCGTTAGAGCGCTATAGCTTATTTTGTACGTTTAACACCCCCTCTATTCTTCTATTCCTTTATAAGCCTTAGAAAGCTATATATAGGTAAAGAAAAGAAGAATCCTAAGAAATAAGAACGTAAGAGCAAAACTATTCCGTTAGACAAAGGGGTTAGGCCCTTATATATATATAGGATAAACCCCTATTATATATAGAAAGAAGTAAGAATATATATGATGTTGAAATCAAACCTATAACCTATAAAGGTATAGGTACTATAGCTTTAAAGCTTATAGTAATATATAATATCTAAATATTCTATACCCTAGCGACTAATAGACGCACTAGAGTATAGAAGGAGTAAAGGGCTTATAAACGCCTTTATCCTCTTATAGAGAAAACAATTTTTAGCACGGTTTTAAATTTTATGCCCTTTTTTACTCCGTTCTTTCAGCCAGTTCTAGTAAGGAAATAACAGGTAGTCACATAGAGAATCCCCCTCTAAAGGAAAGCATACTACTAGTAATAGCCGGAGCCTATATTTTCCAAATACAGCTATACTATATACTAGAGTACTTCTAGACGTAGCTAGAGTAATATAGGCCTCCCTAACGCCGCAGGGAGCTGATGCCAGCACAAGGGCGCCTATAGAACTGTACTACAGTAGCTAGGACCTTATAAGCCTTTTAAGGCTATATAGAGGAATTAGGTGATTCCAGAGGGCTGTAAAGTAGCCGGTACTATTGACTGGTCTTATAAGCTAATCAGGCTAAGCCAGGCCTTCTATATATATAGTATAGAATATATATATATAGGGGTAGAGGGTAGCTTAGTAAAAAGCTCCCTTAGGTTGTAGGCCTAAAAGCCTGATAAAAGACTGAAAGCCACTAACTGGTAGGGCTTTAGTAAGTCCGTCAGCCGGCATACACTTAGTATTAAGATATATAATAGTAACTATTTTAGCCTTAACCTGCTCTCTAACGTACCGGAATTTCAGCAGGGTATGCTTAGTTCTAGCGTATAGCGCTGGGTCATTAGCTACCGTTATAGAGCCCTGATTATCTCCATAGAGAGTAATAGGGTAGTCTATAGGTCTGTAAAGTTCAGAAAATAGCCCTATAATCCACTGTACTTCGCATATAGCCTCTATAAGTCCATCAGTTTCAGCTTCCAGGGTAGAGAGAGCAATAGTAGTAGCTCTTTTCGTTTTCCAGCTAATAGGCCCACCGGCTAACTTATATAGATAGCCGTAGGTGGATTTACTAGTAGCCTTATCCCCTGCAAAATCAGAATCACTAAAGCCTATAGGGACTAGACTACTATTAATTATAGAAGTCCGGCTACTACCTTTACTATTTCTAGAATCTACTATAGTAGTAGAGGTAGTAGTTAGGGGCCTAGGCCCTTCCTTAGAGTGAAAGTCTCTACTAAGCTTAGTAGTTATATTACTACTATTACTAAGCTTAGGCCCTAGATCAGCTACTGTATTTCCATTACAGCTAAAACAGATGCTATAGTCTTTAGTACTATTAAGATACTTAAAAAGATTTTTAGCAGCGTTTAAATGTGATTTTGTAGGTCTATTTAAAGACCTAGAGAGCCACTATACGGTAAAGCTAATATCTACCCTAGTAAGGAGCATTATATACATAGCTGTTCCTACTAGGCTTTGATAGAGCTTAATTTCCATAGAATTACAGAGGTGGCTAGCAATATCTTCCTCTAGTTGAAGTTGACTTACTAGCCCCGGCTATAAGGGAATAGATATAGGCTTAGAATCGGCTAAGTTAAAGCGGCTAACCGCCTCTTCTACATACTGTGACTGGTTAAGCCACAGGCGCCTATTAGGTCTATCCCTTATAATTTGCACGCCTAGGAAATAGGCGGCAGGCCCTAAGTCTTCTATAGCGTAGACCTTATTAAGCCGTTTCTTTAAATCAGTTATATAGCCTATATTAGGCCCTATAAATAGACAGTCATCTACATAGGTAACAATAAAGTGGCAGGTTTTAGCATTATAGAAGACCCCTGGATCTGAAATAAGAGGGAGATAGCCTAGGCTCTTAAGTAAGATTTTAAGCTTATCTTGCCACTCTCTAGGGCTTTGTTTCAGACCGTATAACGCTTTAGATAGTTTAATAATATTAGGAGTAGAAGGATTATAGCCGTATTTCAGTAAAAGCTTATAAATAGCCTTATTAGAAGCCGCTAGGTCTAATAGTCCTTCAGGGATTTCCATATATATTTCTTCTCTAAGAGCGCTATTAAGAAATGCCCCTATAAAGTCAGCTTATTCTATTTCCCAGTCTAGAACAGCACCTATAGCTAGAAGTATACGCCAAGTAGGTGGTATACTAGTAGAGGCGTAGGTTACAGTATAATCTAGGCCTTCTACCTGCATAAAGCCCCTAGCTACTAACCGAGATTTATACTTAATAGGCCTGTTTTTAGCATCCTTTTTAACCTTAAGAACGTTTCGACAGGTAATAAGCTTACGGTTAGAAGGTAATAGACTCCTAGGTAGGAATTTAAAAACCCCTAGCTCTAATAACTGGATAAATTCCTTGGTAATAGCCTCTAACCACTTACTACGCTCATCTCTAGGTAGTTTTAAGACTTGCTTATAAGTAGTAGGCGTACTATCCTTAGATATTACCCTTTTTCGAGCCTTATAGACAAAAGACAGTATATAGCTACTAGTCTTAGCTAAAAGCTTATAGTAATCGAGCTGCATTTTATCCCCCTCTGAAATAAGATCACTATTATCAAGAGGTTCGTTCGTTATAGGCTGATTAGGCGCTATAACTTCTATAGGCTTAGGTGCAAAAATAGGCTCTATAGTTTGGGGAAACGCCTCTGGTAATTCAGGCTTTCTAATAGATATAGTAGGCCTAGTAGACTCTACTATAACCGGATTTATAGGCTTATCCGGTGGGGGTTCATCTAATTTACTATCGGAAGAAGATTCGTAGGATTCTAGCTTACTAGGTCCTATTTCTATACTAATAGGCTTTTCAGTATTAAGATTAGAAGGGTCCGGGCTAACAGCCCCCTCTAAATCTAGGTCTAGGTCTACTAATTCCCCCTCTAAAGCCGTATTATCAGTAGGCTAACTTAGTACTATATTATCCTCTATAAATTTAACAGTAGAGGTTTTAAGTACTGCTCTTCTAGACGGTATATATACTAGGTAGGTCTTAGAACCTAATACCGCTAGTAATTTACACTCTTCCGTTCTAGAGGTAAATTTTAACGATTTAGACCGTTTTTCTAGAGGTATAATCGCCTCTCCTCTAGCGCCTATAGCCCTATAGCGCTCTAGGTTAGGTATATATGGAATACCAGGCTCTAGCTCGTCAAATAGCGCCTGGAAAGGAGTGGTTTCCTTATTAGTTATAGCTGTACTATTAACTAATTCCACTACAGCCTCCAGTATAAAGCACCACAGATACTAGGGTAAAGCGCTACTAAGAATAGTACACCTTACATAGTCTAGTATAACTCTAACTGATCGTTCTACTAAGCCGTTCTGCTCGTGGATATAGGGGGCAGAAGTGCTAAATTTAATACCCCTTTTAGCTAACCAAGTAGTTAATAAATCAGTTATTTCAGTGCCTCCGTCAAAGTGGAATTTAGTAGGATATCTACCAAATCCATTCCTTAGGCCCCTAAAAAAGCCCTTAATAGCGTTAGCTACTATAGGGCCTGATTTATTAGGTAGGTTAAAAACCCACCTATACCTACTTTTACGGTCAACTAGAAGTAAGACTATAGGGTTTCTATTATAAGGCCTAGGCCTAATTTTAACAGTATCCCCCTCTATTAAGTCTAAGACCCTAGGTGGGTCAGGTATTAGAGCCTTACTAACCCTTCTTACTGCTTTACCTCGATCACAGCTAGAGCAGTGAAAATCAGCTTCCTTTATTTTATTAAAATTAGGCAGCCCTTTAGTAATACTAGAGGTCTTTTTCAAAAGACGTAGGCCTATATGGCCTAGCCTAACGTGCCACAATTTAGCTAAATTAAGTAGATTATAGTAATCTCGCTGACCTATATTAGGCTTCTTTAAAGTAGGGCTAGATATAGCCTTTTCTACTACTTTATTCCCCTCTATAACTGGCTCTCTTAGCACACGGGGCAGGTCTCTAGTGCCAGTTAAGGGCTCAGGCTCCCTAGTCTTATAGGGACTTTGATAGGGGGCCTGGGCAGTAGCTAAGGGCTCTACAGGCCTACAGGGCCTTTTCCCCCTTAAAGAAGGTCCTATACCTTCTAAAGTAGTACCCTTAGCCGGAGAATTCCTTAGCTTATAGCGCTTATTAGGCTCTATAGCTTCGGATACTATAGCATCCTCTATAATAGGTCTATAGTCTTCCTTTCTAATAGAATTAGAAGGAATTTCCACTACTATCTTATTACGCTGCGGCTCTATACTTTTAGTAGTATTATAACTAGTAAGGCCTAAAGGAAAAGCAAAATTTGCATGTAATATAGGCTTAGAGCTGCCTTTAATGTCAAGAAAAAATCCTGATTTTTTAAAGTCTAGTATAGCTATATAGCGTCTATCACCCCTATAAAGGGTTTCCTTTATAAGGCAACCTCCTGAATCATAGTGCCTAACCCCGCTAACAATATTTATATTAATATTAGGTAGGTATAAAACGTTATCTAATACTAATTTAGTATAGGTAGGGGGGGCCTTTCTAGATAATACTTCTAGTGTAATAGAGCCTATACCAGCCGGGCTTACAGGGCCATTTCCAGTGTTAATAGGGCGTAACTGGCCTGTGTTAGGCGTAAAGGTAGTAAACCGCTCTTTACTATTACTGATATGGTCCGTAGATCCCGTATCGTATAGCCAACTATTATAAAGAGCGGGGTCTTTAGGGCGTCTTCTAGGCTTATTATCTTTATATTTTGCCTTGTTATTAGAAGAGGTTTTTAGGCCTTTTCCTTTAAAGTCCTTACGCTTCTTATACCCTTTTAACGCTAATAGCTGTACTAATTGGGTATTAGAATTGCTAGAAGAATTAGAATTGGAACTAGAGTCGGATTCCTCTTCTTCTTCTTCTATAGCTAGGTTATAGGACCCTAGCATAAAGGAGGCTTGTTCAGCACTTTTAGCACTATAATTCTGCCCTTCAATATTATAACTAGCCTTCTTCTTACCCTTTTTCTTATTTTTACCCTTCTTACTAGGGTTAGAATTTGAATTAGGGGTTGAATTAGAGCTATTAGCTACATGAGCTGCTCTATACGCCTCTATAGCCGGGTTCCTAGATTCTTCTAGAATATTAGTCATTAGATATTCTATATTAAGGCTAGAGGCTATAAGACCTAGCATTCTAGCCTGTCTTATAGAGCTCTTTTAGCGTGATACCCAGCTAGGAAACTTAGATTCTAGAGCCTTAAAATACTGATTTAGTATTAAAGAGGGATCTATATCTATTTTAGCCATGGTAAGCTTAGCAAGATAGCCGTTAAATTCAGCGTTAAAAGCTGATAAGCCTTTTTTATAGGTACTAAAGGTAAGGGCGTGGAATTCGTTATAGACGTCCTCCTTTTTAGACTCTATAGGTCGGCTATACTGCCTAACAAGCAGCTTAAAGGCCTTAGAAGGTATATAAATCTACGATATAGCAGCCCTAGGGCTACTAGATAAGCTATCACATAGAAGCATTAAAAGAACAGCTTAATCAGAGTCGCTATAAGTGTTAGATATATCAGGGTTTTCTAAAAAATTAGATATCCCTAACGCTCTTAGCACTATACTTAAAGCCTGAATCCACTGTTCAAAATTGCTTTCCCCGCTAAGCTTACTATCGTCCAGTATAGTATAGGCCTTTTTAGAAAGCTCCTTTACTATACTACTAGTAATAGTATCCTTAAAGCCTTCCTTAGACCCTGTATCTATAGGGGGGTCTAAATTACTAGTAGCTAAATTAACAGCCGGCCCTAGATAAGGCTCTTTCCTAGGGGGACGTAGAGGAGAATCTAAATCTATAGTACCGCTAAAAGGATCAAATCTAGGACTATAGCTAGTCTTTCCAGTAGCAGCAGCATTGCTACTATTAGTTAGAGAAGCTAAAGTAGAAGATATATTCTTTATAGCGCTAACGCTATCCTCGACAGAGGCTTTTAGGGTATTTAGACTTAAAAGTAGTATTTTTATATCACTAGATTGGCTAGCTATAACTCGGTCATAAGATTTTATATTCTGTTTTAGGAATTCTATAACCTTGCTATAGTCTTCGCTATCTTCCTTATCTTCTAATAGGGTTCGTATAGGTAGTGGAGGCCTAGAAGATTACCCTAGATCAGCTGGGTTACTAGCCCTTTTAGGGGCTATACCCTTCCCTTTAGCTTGATCCGCCATTGTAAATAGGCTACTATTTACTTTATAGTGCTAGCTAAAGTACTTAATTAGCTTCCAGTTTACTAAAGCTAATTAGCTAGCTTACTAATTATAGTAGTAATTTTCTAGGCTAGTCTTAGCGCTTAGTAGGTTTATAGCGCTGCCTACTTGCTACTTAGTAGGGCTTTCTAGTAGAAATTCTAAACTAGGCTCTAAGATAGGGACTAGAGACTTCGACGTAGGGACTTAACTACCGCCTATAGATATATCTATAGAAAGGGCTCTATAGTAGGGAAATATAGGTCTTTAGCGCTAGAAATTCTAAAACGCTAGCCTTTCTACTTCCAGCTATAAGTAGAAAGGTCTTTTAGTATAGGTAAGTATACTAGCCTAAGCGTATAAGAGCCCCAAATGCTCGTCAATACTATAGGACTTAGATTTCTCAGCGATTTATCCTTCTAGATTTTCAGGCTTTTTAGTCCTTAAATAGCCTTCAATAAGATGTAATATATAGCTTTTTAGGGCTAATATAGTACTATATTTTCAGCTATAAGAGGCTTAAATAGCCCTATATATATAGGCAGAGGTAGCACTTTGAAATTGGACTCCAACGATAACTATCCTACAGGCTATCCGGGCTCATAACCTATTGGAATGGGTAATCCTATATAAGGATCTGTAACTACTATAGCCTACTAGTAGTAGTCGTATAGGGTACGTAGGGGCAGCAACAGCGTTGATATGGCCTAAATAGCACTTCCTAGGTATGTGCTAATATAGTAAAGTAGGGCCCTTTACTGTATTCCCTCTATAAAAGTCCTTATATAACGGTATAGTTATAGGCTATAGCGCTATATTATAGGGGCTTTAAGCTTATATATCACGGCTTTTAGTGGGTCTTATAGGCCTATAAGGCTTATAGTTGTAGGTAACGTAGTAACTTAATTTCTAGTCCAAGTAGGTAAGGCTTTGCAATTTCCTTCCCTACATATACCCTCCGGCACCGTTCCTGCCCTCTATACGGCAGGAGCGCCTTAGTAGGTGCATGGCCACTTTCCGAAAAACCAAATAAGCTGGCGATTTTAAATAATCGACTCACGGCCACCTAAGCTGCAGGGTAAGCCGTACGACTTTTCCTGTAAGTTCTGTTTTCGCTCCTGCGGTGCAGGGTAGGTACAGGGTAGGTAGGTGACCTAGTAGAAGAGCCTTTTAAGGCTATTTCTAGCGCTTATACAGCCTAAGGAGGCTGTCTCCACAAAAGTGGGGCATAAATCTAAAAATAGAAAAGCCTTTTAAAGCTATTTCTAGGCTATATAGTGGAGTATATAGCTTAGTCAGCGGTATCCACAAAAGTGGGTCCACCCTCAGAATATAGCTATATATCTAGTAGTTCGAGAACTGAAATCCGTTTTGCCTAAGCTATAACCGTTAGAGCGCTATAGCTTATTTTGTACGTTTAACAGTATTAGCTATAAGAGTCTTCTTTGGATATGACTTATATAACTCTTATCTTCAGTTCCTTTCCCCTTTATTCGATATTTCTAGCATTTACAACTATATAAGGATTAGAGCTTAGTAAAGAGATTTCCTATATCTAAGGAAGATTTCGATACTAGGGCTAGATATATAGACTTTATTTACAACTTAGGAACGTAGCCTTATCCTTAATTTCCTCCTCTATCTAGATAAGGAGCTAGCTGTCCTAACTCGTTTTAGCATTACAAACCCTTAGTTGAAATAAGAGGAGTTATCTTAGGTTAGGCTATATTAACGAACGATTAGGCTTAGCTTACTATCTAGTATTGCTTCGCTACCTTTATATATACCAGGGTTATAGATATTACAGAGTCCTTTTCGTTCTAGCTTCTTAGGTCGACTAGCTAGTATTAGCTGGTTAGTCTTAATCTAGATAAAGGCGTTATCTCGGTATCTACCTAGAAGTAGTACCCCTATATAGCAATAACAATTCGCAAGATTACTATACCTAGGGTATATAATAAGGGGCAGGGGCAATAGGAAAGTTAAGTTAGGATAGCTCTAGTACTAGGCCTTTAGTTATATTTTTAGGACTGCCTCCTTCGTCCTTTAGATAGGGGAGGAATATAACTAAGTATGTCTAAGGTATCTTAGTAGTATAAATTTAAACTAGCGAAACAAGTATCACTTACTTCCTATATAGTAGGAATATATAGTATAAGGCTTAACTAATTAAGTCTATAGTAAGGAGATAGACTAAGCTATAGATCTGTTTAATATAAGCTTTTTAAAGAGTTAGATATGTTTGATTTTGCAATAGAGGGAGAAGAAGTTCATACTAGGTAGGAACTAGGTATAAGTAATATTTTATAAAGGCAGGGTAGGTATAATATTACTGTAATTATACTATAGTAGCGGACTATATTCTTCTTCTTTTACCCTATATCTCTCCTTTATCCTATAATCCAATCCCTTTTAAAAATTCCCCTTAGATAAAGTCTATCGATAAATTAATAAAAGCTACTAGTAGCTCCTTATATCAATAAAACTAAGGCTTGTCTAATTAGAAGAACGACAACTGTACTTTGTATCTATTACCTATCGATATACTTCTTAGTACTTTCCTAACTTCTCTAAGAGACTTTAAGTCTATAGTATATTTAGCTAGACCAAGTATCGATATTTTACTACCTAGTATAATCATATGTTAACCCTCTACTTAGTTATTTATTAGTAAAAGCCTTATCTAACAGGATTTCCTAGAGTATATCCTTTTAAGAAGAGAAATCCATTGACTTTGCAGACTTATAGGCAACTCTACTCCTTTAGTAGTAGGATTATAAGACTTGTCTAATCAGATAATAGGCTTTACTAGAAACTAGCTTTAAGAAGCTAGACCCTCTTTTTCCTTTTATAACCTTTTTTCCCCGGTTCCTCCTTAAGTAGAATCTTCTCTACTACTACTCTCTGGCAGTATATCAGAAATAGACGCTAGTAACCAGGACTAGTTAGGTACTATAGTTAGAATATTAACCGACGCTCTTTATTAGTTAAATCCTATATAGAGTATTAGCTTTCTGTCTATTTAGTCTAAAGGGCTTAGTAGACAATTCTATAGTACTAATATTATAGATTACTTATAAGCTTTTAACAATACTTATAAGGACTATAGTATAGCAACTAACATTAAGAAGTTTACCTAGTAGAAGAGGTAGTACAATTCTAACTAACGTTATAAGGTTGCCTCTATAATTAAGGACAAAGGAGTAACAATATAGTAAGAACTCTATAGGATAATGCTTAAGTATTAGAAGGCTTTCAACCCTAAGGCGTTAAAGGACCCTATTAAGCAGCTCGACCGCTTCTATAAGTATACTATCTTAAACATCTTAGCTATATAGATCAAACAGGCTATAGAAGAACTTAATACTATAATTACCCGGATACTAGCTACTAAGTTAGCCCCTATTCGGAAAGATACCCCTTAATGCTTTTAGGAAAAATTGCCTAAGGATTACTAATACTTACTTGTTTAAAGATACTGCCTTAGAGGCGCTATGCCTATATAGGACTTATATAAAGCTATTTAGGACAACTTCTAATCCCTAGTATTAGTAGTTTTGTTTAAAGGATTTATCTACTAAGGAGTACTAACTTGGATCGAACTACTAAGCTAAGACGTCTGTTTAGATAAGAGCAATAATAATAGTAGAGAGACTAATCTCCTTTTAGCTAAAGTCGAAAAGCCTTCTTCTTCTATCTCTTTTCGAAACTTCTTATCTAAGTTAACTAAGTTTACTTAAGTAAGTAAGAACCAGGTCTTATTCTCTAATTAAGGAAGTACTAGCTAGAAATCGGTTAAGATCATCCTAAAGCTACTAACAGTTAAGGAAATATAGTTTAATTAACTTACTAATGCCTAGAAGATAGTAATAAAGCTTTATACTACTAACCTTTTACAGAAGTAAGGCGATAAGGTAACTAAAAGAGCTGTTTAAGACCTATATAATCAGATAGCCTTACTTAGAATCTCGCTAAATAAGATAGACCCTATAGTAAAATCGGTTATGCGCTTAAGAGATAAGCTGAACGACTTACTAAGCTTTACAACTAACGTTAATCAGGTAGTACATCTAAAAGAGGAATAAGACGTAGCTGAACGGAAAGGGTATTATAAACCCTGATACTACTACCCCTGTCCAAATAAACAAGTCGATCTTCCTCTGCTTATAGCGTATACTTTGCTTTAAAATATAGAGCTAGGTAAAGTTAATAGTTACACTAGTAGGCCTTTTCGCTCTAATACTAATTAGAGGTATAAGGCTCTTAAAGAGATCTATTGCCACTAGTATAGTTAATAGCACTATATTAGCTTATATAATCTAATAGAGGCTGATAATGAACTTGGGCTTAGGTATATGTTTAGGGTAAACGCTTACTTTAGTTAGAAAATCCGTAGAGAAGACCTACCTTACGACTTATATCGGATTAACCTAGTCCTAGTAATAAAGGCCTGTAAGGAAGGCGCCCTTTTCTACCTTATTTAAGCGCTTTACAAGGTATATAATACTAAGTTCCGCCCTGCTTATCTCTAATAAAAGCGTAATTATAAGACCAAGTATAACAAGGCTTTTAAACCCTTTTTCAACTCTCTTTCTATACTAAGCTATACTTATGCTTTGTTAGAGGAAGAGTAAGTTAAGATACGTTTTCTTCTGATAGAAAAAAGGAGGAAAAGCCGGCTTCTTGATGTTACTTCTTATAGTATTAGGCCTATTATATCCTCTTTATCCTCTCCTACTTATAGCTCTTCTATATAGGGGGAGAATATATTTGTAGCCCTAATAGTATAAACTAGAGTCTATTACTTACTGCCCTTAGTACCTAGTATTATATCTTTCCTATTATAGGTAGTTAACCCTATAGAAGTCTTAGATCTAGATCTAAGTCTTTAAGGTCTATTTAGAGGGGAGGTTAATAATAAGGAAGCTAACTCTATAGCTTGTATAATGGAGGTCCCTGGTTAGGTTTTAGATTTTCTTAATATAGTATAGTGCTAGGAGCTAGATGTTTTCTTTTTAAAGCCCCTAGAGGCTGCAGCTTACTTCTTATAGGATTTACTTTCTGCTTAGATAGGTTCTAAGCTTTATAGCAGTCTTTATAGTAATAGTACTATTGATATTTTACTTATACTATAGAATACGATTGTAAAAGCGAATAACGTATTTGGTAATAAGGCAATACAGCTAGCTGCAGCTAAAGCTTTAAGTACGGCTTTTCAAAGTCAGAAGCGGCTATAACTAGAAAGCAACAACAATAAGCTACTAAGGGCAGGTCCCTCCTATACTCCTCCGTCTAATCAGGCAAAGACCCCTACTGCTAGCGGCCTATCTATATAGGCAAGAGAAAAGCTTTCTTATAAGATTAAAGCTATTGATATTCGCTAAGGAATACTCTAGAAAATACTTAATAGAAAATATAGTCTTTTAAACAAGGAGGCCTTTAACTTAATAGGAGGATAGAGCCTATTTTCTAAGATTATATGTAAGTAGGTCTCTAAAGGTATTAGGATTGTTAAGGAAATAGCTATACTAGATAGCTTTAGCTTAGATAATACTCTCTCTGCTTCTACGTTAGCTCTAGTGTTAGGTCAGGCTAGCCTAGCTCTGTTTAGACGTCTATAAGGTCGCCTATCTAAGCAATAAAAGACAGTAAAGACGAATATCGTTTCTCTGATTAAGCCTATAGGGGAGTCTTAAATAGCCTGGTTTTTAGATATAGGGGACGGCTATTATACGATTAGGTTGCTATAAGACTTTAGTGCCCTAGGTATTAACTCTGTTGTTATAGCGAAAAATGCAGTTTCTAGTAGTATTGTTAATAGTAATCTAATAACGTAGACTAACAGAGCTTCCCTTATTCAGGGAGTAACTAAGTTCTATTTTTTACCCTGGATTTTCCTAATAGCCCTTTACACTAGTAGCCTATAGCTATATATACTTCTGGACAGCAGATCGAAGTATAGCCTTATCTTCCTTAAGGTTATAAACTACCTTAACTTTATAATTATAAAAACCGAGATATAGTCCTATAGCTTATAGGGCAATTTGTAATCTCTTTAAGGGAAGGTCCTAGTACCTCTCTATATCTAAGGTTATAGGGCCCTAGTCTACTACTACATCTCTTCTAATAATAGGTCTAACAAAGCTTATAATATCCTATTAGAGATGCCTTTTTAGAAGGACTATAAGGTAATTTACAGTCTTAGCAGTCCTAATATAGTATAGATGACTTTCTAAGACTAGGAATTTATTACTTGCCTTGCCCCTTCGGATATTGCCGAAGCCTTTTATACTGTTAAACAGGATTCCTTTATATAGGAGAGAGATGCTATCGAATCCCTATCTACTAGCTGCTAGGACAGCCTATTTACTTTATAGGGATAGGTAAATAAGGCTAATAAAGTCCCTAACTAGGTACTTACTTTAGAAGACGATAATAAGGTCCTAGGAGATTGGCTTAACGATAATACTATTGCTAATATTTTATATACTTCCTTTAAGCAGGAGTCTAGCGTTTAGCGTTTAGGTAGAAGGGGTTTAAAGCAGGTTATTGGTATTTAGAGTTTTCCTTATATAAGAATAGTTTCTTCTAATTCTTTCTTTCCTTTAGGGATAGCTTTTAGTCTATCTTCTTCCTCTATTTAGTCCGAAAAACCCTCTGTCCTTTAATCTTTTACTATATATAAGCCTGCTAGAAAGAAGGTTTACCCTATTAATAATGTCCTATCTAATAGGTCGGTATTAGAAGGAATCGTCGACTAGAAGCCTGCTAAGTTATTACTAGCTAAAGAAAAGGCAACTCCTAGGCATAAGTACGATTAATAGGTTTTTCTATAATTTTCGGATTTACCTTATAGTTCTTGACTTATACCTGATCGGTTAAAGGGCTTAAAGGATAATATAGACCTAGCTTTCTAGCTTTCTAAGGACGAATTCGACTTGTTCGCCTATATACTTTTTAACAGGGAACAAGCCCTTATATAGGAATTTAAGGACCTTAGCTATATCGATCTGTCGATTGTTCTGCCTTAGTATATTAAGACTATCCCTTACTCTGCCTAGTAAGCTAAACATATACCTATAGGAAAGGCGATAATTCCGGTATATATAGACATCCTAAAGAAGTAGAAGGCTAAGGGGATCCTAGAAGACGCCTATAAAGCCTACTAAAACAACTAGTTCCTTATTTAGAAGAAGAATAGTAAGTACTACCTGATTAACGATACTTAGCAATATAATACCGTTATTATTCAGGACGCCTTTATCCTACTAAATATAAAGAAATTCTCGAAGGACTTTTCTAGCTATATAATCATATCTATGCTTAATCTGTTCTCTAGTTATAACAACATTATACTAGACAAGAAGAGTCGGGATCTTACAACGTTCGCTAGTCCGATTGGTCTACTACGCCTAACTACACTTCTATAAGGCAGTACAAATTTAGTTGCCCAGTTTATATATACGATATATAGGATCTTCTATAACTTAATGCCCTAGATTTACTAAGCTTTCCTAGATAATATTGGCATAAAAGGACTAAAGATATAATACGATAATGCCCTAATTATACCTGGAATTCGACGATTTGTAGTAGAACAGGTCTAGAACTATAATCAAGTCTTGCTTAACGCTAAGCTAGTAGGAGCCTATATCGCTACGGTTAAGTCCTAGTTCCTAGTCTTAAAGGCTATTGTTATTAGCTATAAGTATATGCTAGATAGCTGCTTGCCTAACGATACTAAGATCCGGAAGATTTGTAAATAGTTAACCCTAAAGTCTCTTTCTAAAGTCCGCTCTTTTCTTAGTATCGCTGGTTTCTACTATATTTAGGTCCCCTATTTCGGCCATATTACCTACCTGCTCTTTAATCTAGTAAAGAAGAATGCGATATAGGTATAGATGCTAAATCACTAGTATACCTTTACTTATCTCGGTTTCCTAATTGCCTTTATACCCTATCTTATACTACTTACCTATAGAGATAACCGCTATAGTAAAATCTACCTTAAAGTTAATGCCTCTCTAGACGGATAGAGAGTAGTCCTAGAACAAAAGGGCCTAGATAGTAAGTAGTATCCTTATTGATTTAAGTCTGGTATCTAGTCTCTAGCTAAACAGCACTATAATATAACTAAGCATAAGCTCTAGGGTCTTCTTTATAGTTTAAAGTAGTTTCGGCGGTACCTTTATAGTACAAGGTTTATAATCAAGATAGACACTTAGGTCTTAGTCTATTAGATAAACAGCTCGGCTAGTAATATACTTAGCACCCTTATAATACACTAGATAGCCTGGATTTAACTTTTTGATTTTAAGATTCGGCATATTCTAGGATCGAAAAACGCTGCTGCAGACGCCCTAAGTAGGCAACCCTTAACTTAAGCTAATATTAAGGAGAAGGCCTATAAGGAAGATATAGATAACTTTGTTAACGCTTGGATTTTTACCTTGACTTTTAAGAAGGATACACTTAAGGGCAATCAGCCTAAAAAATACTAGGAGTATACTGCCTATCTGATTACGCTTCGAATACCGGATTACCTGGTTCGCCGTAGTAATAGGGTTAACTTTAAGTATCGAGCCCTTAAGTTTTTAGTCTATAATAGGATGCTGTTTCTATGCCCTACTTATAAGGGTAATTGCCCCTACCTTATAGTCATAGATAGTAAAAAACAACAGTGTATCTAGTTAACTTGTTACGACAAAATGGGATACTATAGAAGGGATACTTCTTACTACTAGATTACCTAACTATACTAGTAGCTAATAATCTGCTTAGATCTTATTAACTAGTACTGTTATTAAAAGGTTTGTTAGAAGATTCGCCTATCCTGGTATAAGGAGGAAGCCTAGTTTACTACGCTTTCTTCAACCCTATTTCTCAAGGTCCACTTTAACGTCTAGTTTTTTAAGGGTAAGTGTAATACTATAATCAAGGTAAAAGATGACCTTACTAGCTATATAGAGGCTGCTATCCTTAGTAAAGTCAATTCGGCTTTAGTTCAGACTTTTATACTTTAGTATATATTTTTAAGATACGGTTTTCCCCTAATCGCAGTTGTTAATAGCGGTTCTAAGTTTAAAGGTATGGTTAAAGCATCCCTAAAAACCATTAGAGTTAAGCGAATTACTAGCTTGTCCTATAACTTAAGAGCTAATAGTATTAATAAGGCAGGTTACCTACTAATTACAACTATACTTGCTATAATTATAGAGATAATAAGGACAGATTAGAAGAAATCCCTGTACTTTGTTCTTTAGGTTAACTGTACCTTGATTCGTTTCTCTCTTAGTATCTTGTTTTACTTCGCGCTTTTTAGTCAAGATCCGGTTACTAAGATTAAGCTTAATATCCCTTTCTAGCATCTAATTAGATAAGAGCAAGTCTAGGCTAAGGTTTGTTAACCTAAAAGGCTAGCTAATGCAAAGGCTACTTTAGATCTGTTTGTAAAGTAAGTTAAATCTATTATAGATATAGAGCTTACCTAGACAGAGCTGTAGGACAAGGTATCTAAGGCCTGTAAAAGCGCTATTAAGGCGAGAAATCACCTATTATCTAGGAAGTTATATCTAGATTAGTTGGAAATCTACCCTGGTAATTTAGTCCTTATTTATAACAAGGTTAGGCAGATCGATATAAGTTACTGGTATAAGCTATCCTTCTAGTAGAAGGGCCCTTTTCGAGTCTTATAGAAGAGTCTAAAGAAGGCTTACCAGCTAGAAACCTTAGATAGGATTAAGCTTAAGCGGACTTTCCTGCTAACCATAGTAAAGAGGTTCTTCCAATTAGACGGTATGTTTGTTTATAATCCAAGTAGACCGCAATTAGGGGACGATTCCCGGCTAGAACGGTTTGGTAAGGACAACATTATCAGACTAGGTGTTAAGGATCCTAATAGGCTTAGTAATCTAGTTAGAGGAGGAGGAGGACTATTGATATAGGGAAGGAAAGTAGCTCTTAAGGGTACTTCCTAGGCGACTTAATTTACACCGAGTTTTCGGTCTGTTTGACTTAGGCTAGGTTTTTATTGAAAGAGGAGGTAGTATAAGTTCTTTTATATACTTACCTTTTTCTTACGCCTTTTCCCCTGTTTATAAGAGTGGTTTATTCTTTTCTTTTTCCCTAGCTCTTTACTATGCAAGTATATACGTGCCGGCAAGGGGGGGGTATATGCTTTGCCATATAGTGTTCTCTCGATTTGAGTATTTACATTGTCTGCTTCGCCTGGTTATAGGTCTAAGATTTTGTTTTATACTATTTCGTTTCGTTTTGTTTTAGCTCTTTTCTTCTTAGAAAGTAGAAGCTCTATTTATAGCTTATATATCTAGTTAAGGGGAGGAGCATATTTAGCGTGAACAGATCCTATTACTTAGCTAACCAACTACCTTAATAACCCTTAACACCTATCCTAACCTATTTTCTAGACTACTACCTAGCTTGCCCTTCTAATTACTTAGTATAGTATATATTAACTACTAGATTAACCAACTTTTACTTAACCTGTAATTGCTATATCTTATAAACAGTTTCCTTATCCTATCGGTTAATAATTATATCCTTAGTGCGAAAGTTACCTAGATCAAACTAGTATAAAGCTATTGCCTTCTTAGCCTATTTAGACGCCTAAAGCAGCTATTTATCGTAGGAAAAGTCGATATATACCTACAAGTACTTCTTATCCTAGAATACACAGTTCCTATAAGTACTATAGTCGACTTCTAGAACCAAGATACAGTAGATAAATAGCTAAGCTACGTTTAGACAAGGACTACTAGTATTACACTAGTTAGGCAAACTCAACTGAAATTAGGTTTCGTTATATTCCTTATAGTTCACCATATTACTACCTATTATATTAGCTCTGATTAGACGTCTAGATATAAGCTTGAACATACTGATACCTAAACTCTTAGATAAAAAGACCTTAGACCTAGTATAGTCGGTTACTGCAAATTTCTTAGATATACTTACCTAGGAAGTCTAACCTAAAATACTTAATAGTAATAGGAGATTAACGTCCGACTATAGAGAAAGAGTAGTTAAAGCGGATAATAGTAAGATCCTAACTACTTTCTACTAGCTAAGTTAGAGATAGATAGTCAAGTAGACTAGGTTTTAGATCTAGAGATATATACTGTTAATATATATTAGCCGGTTCCTCTTTAAAAACCTAGATCCGAAATATACTATGTTTGATTATAGCTAGGTTTAGCAGTAGGTACTATATACGATTAACAAAGTTATAGAACTTCGTATTATTAACTACCTTCTAGATTACTTACTTTAGGAAGATATAGAATCTTCTAGGATTAGTAGGGAAAGTAGTTACTTAAGTTTCAGGTACCTAGAATGCCTTAAGACAAATCGGACGTGCTATCTAGCTTATAGGAGCTTTCTTAATAAGAGTGTTAGATAATATCCTTATATAGATAAGATTAAGTTAGAAGGTTAAGTCTTAAAAAAGAATAGAGTTGGTTTATTAAGGTTAGAAAAAAAGTTCTTATAGGAGAAAGAGAGGAAGAAAGGCAGGTCTTTATACCTAAAGAAGCTACCTATGCTAGTCCCGATTCTAATTAGGAGAGGTTAATAAAAACTAAGTAAACCTAATTATACTATGCTGACTTTTAGGGGCTGTTTGCTAATAAAAAGAATCGGATAGAAGCCCTAAGTGCCAATAAAGGAGCAAACAGCTTACTTAATAGTAGGAAAGAATTTTTATATACCTTCCTCTTTTAAAAGGACTTGCCTTATATTAGGACCTGCTTCCTCTACCCTTTAGATTTTTCTCTCCTTAACTTCTCTAGTATAACCTTCTTAGACCTTTACCTCTTCTAAGATCTTTTTCTTAATACTCTTAGTAAAAAAAATTCCAGCTCTAACCCTAACTTCCTCTAAGTAATCTTGCTTATTACTTCTACCTTCTCTCTATAATTATATAGGATTAAGATACCTCTAAAGAAGGGATCTAGTAAGTAGGCTTTACCTTAGATAAACTTGGATTTAAAAGAGGTTCTCTAAAAGGAGTAGCATTGCTATATAATTAGTAGGCCGGTATATAGTAAGGATAAGGACAAGCTTATACTAGTAAGCGCTCTAACAATTCCTCTATCAACGCTACGAAAACTATAGTTATTGCCTTATAAGCTTCGCTCTTTGCTATATAAGGTATAGTTCTCTCTATATAAGCTGCAATTAATACTGTATAAACCCTAGTTTTCCCTGTAAAAGTTATAAGGCACCCTAAGCAAATTTAAGTACTTGTCTATAAAAGGTAAGGATAATGTAATTTCGATTTCCTTAGGTAATGTCCCTTAAACTAAACCACCTACGTCTAATCTGGTCAAGTCCTTGATAAAGCGCTTTAATAGGCCTGGCTATATATACTCCTATTTGACTTTTAAAGATTTCGAAGTACTTAGAAAGGAGACTAACAAATACAGTACTGCTAAAGATATTAACAATGTTACTAACCGCTATGCTCTACTTAGTAGTAACTACTTTAAGCTAGTAGGTAAGATTACTTTCTACCTAGAGTAGTATATTACAAGGGATAGCCGGCTAGACTTCTTTAATAAGATAACTATTAATAAGAAGGATTTTAACTATTGCTTTCCTAGAATAGCTAGTTAAGTTACTATAATTACTAGAGAGAAGGTCCTAGGTCAAGATCTCCGATTAGTTTTAGCCATCCTATATAATATATATAGGATATAGCTAGAACAAGCCTAGATAACTAATAACTATATTAATAGTATGCTTAGATAGACTCTATATATATTTAAAAGATACGTTTTTATTATACTATACTTAATAGCTCTAACTCTTAATAAGAAGGGCAACTACCTAACAAGCCTAGTCCTCTACCCTACTAAGGGGAACGTCCGCTATAAGGCCCTTAGAAAGCACTTCTAGCTTATAGTTATATATATCCGTAGGAACTATTAGGTTCTTACTATCTATAATCAGCTTAAGCAGATCTATAAGGTTTAGGATTTAGGCCTTTCTAATAAGGCTAACAATATAGACAACGAAATAATAATAATATAGGTAGATATGATTATCCCCTACCTGCTTATATCTAGAGCTAGCGTTTTTAACCTAATGTATATTCGCCGGTTGAAATTCTGCTTTAATATTAAAGACAACCTTTCCTATAGGTACGCTATTACTAAGGTAGCCCGATCCTTCTTCTATAACTAGGTTATTAAGGACAAGAACGATTTAACGCCTATTTTATAGTAGAAGATAGAGCCCTAGTTCGGCTAAGACGTAATATAGAAGTAGGGATCGATTTTGGCTTACTTATAGTATACTTAGATATTAGGGATTGCTAAAGTATTCGGAGTAAGGCTAGGATCTAGGGCGCTAAATCTATACTTTATTAGCAGTTAGGTCTCTATTAACGAGCTTTTACCTATAAGTATATTATAGATTATCCGGACTTAGAGTTTTACTATCCTAGTATTCGGTACCCCGGCTCTAACAGATATAATAATAGATAACAATGCTCCTATATATATTTAGAGAATAAGGAGTACTTCCTTAGGTTTGCTTAAGTCGATTCTTAGAAATTTAGTAGTATAGATAGCTAAACTATCTGTCTAACAATCTCGTTAAAGCCCTTCTTTGCCAAAGGTATTAGTACTATAGCAAACTACTCCTACGCTATAGCAGTAGACGCCTATACGCTAAGCTATCCCTAAGTAGATAGTATCTATTTAGAAGACTATTCTATATTCCTCTGCTCCTAGCAAGTAAAAGTCTATTAAAAAGGATCCTCCCTACCCTATTACACTAGAGAAGCCAAAGTCCGTTAAGAAGGCTACTATATAGCCTACTATGCCTAAGCAGCCTAAGTTAACTAAGAAGAGCGTCGCTATACCGTAATCGTAGCATACTAGGCGGAATATTACTCCTTAGCCTATTATACTTTCGCTTACTAGGAGGGTTACTCGATCAACACTTATAAGGGATCTTAAGCCAAACAATATACCTGCTCTATAGTATAGGAAGGACAATAAGACAGATAAGGCTATTAGAGAGCTTTATATAGGAATGAATGTTACTATGCCGGAATTGTTACCGCTATACCCCTAAAGCTATAGAGGTTAGGCTAAGACAGACTAATCAGCTATAATCAGGTAATAGTAGATAGGTTAGTTAAGTAGGTTTATGGTTTAGTACCTTCTTTTTCTTGCTTTTCCTACTTAGAGTATTAATAGCTATAGTTAGCTCCCTCGACCTTAATCCTATATAAACCTAGTACGATCTTAGTATACCTTATTACGTATATATAATCTATATTTACCGATTATCCTTACTCTGGACAAAGGTGCCCTATATTGTCAATATTGTCTGGTATTTATTTTAGGGGTTTATATCTCCCGCTGCCTTCCGTCTTTCATAGGAGCTATAGGGAGGTATAGATCAGCGTAGCTAGTATACAACTAGCTGCCGCTTGTTTTTCTTCTTCTTCTCCCTCTATTCAGAGGAGACCTATATCTACTTTCTCTTCTATTATTAGATCGGCGTAGCTAGTGCACGACTAGCCGCCGCTTGTTTTTCTTCTTCTTCTCCGTCTGTTCAGAGGAGACCCGTATCCACTTTCTCTTCTGTCATGCAGTAGAGTAGGTGGACAAGGCTGGTCTTTCTTTTCCGCCCCTTATCTTATTCTAGGCTAATAACAAGATTGCGAATTAGCAGTATAAGGAGGATAATAGTATAAGAAGTTGGCTTTCCTTCCTATATTCAGAGAGAGGAATCATTAATCATCCTAATTATTACAGTTATATAGTCATATTTTACCCATTTAGATATTCCATCTACTTTTTGCCTCTAGGCTACTTTAGCCTATTTACTTGGTTCTATTATACCTGTCTACCTTAGTCTCCCCTAATTAAGAAGACTATAGCCTTATTATATATATACCTCTTATCCTCTTATTTAGACAGCTATTCGATATATAGCTACCTACTACCTTTAAATAGCTGCTCCTACTTTCTTATAGGTCTACTGCTCTGTTTTATATAGGGGCTTAGCTAAGAATGAACTAAGTAAGGGCTCTAACACTTATAAGTAGGCCTTACTTATATTAGGGTTATCTTACTATTAATAAGGACAACCTATAGACTATCGGCTAGATAACTCTACAGTATAGTATTAATAAGACAACTATTTCGAGTTTTCTGCTTTAACGACTTAGACTAGTGTTTCTAGGCCTCTAACCTCTGATCAGACAACGACAATCTTACTTAGCATAACAGTTATATCAGTTATAGGTTATATAACAATTTAAGACCTAATATATCGGTTAAGCTTAAGATAAGTATAATCTTAGCTATCCTAGAAACTCGGTTATCTAAGCATTTCAGTGGATATACCTTATATTGAACGAAAGGGGTAGGGAAGTACTTAAACCCCCCTCTCTTATTCTATCAGGTATATCAGCTATAAAAGTCTCCTTTAGATATAACTTATATAACTCTTGTCTTTAGTTCCTTTTCCTTATTTAACATTTCCAGCATTAGCAACTATATAAGGATTAGAGCCTAGTAAAGAGATTTCCTATATTTAAGGAAGATTTCAATACTAAGGCTAGATATATAGACCTTACTTATAACTTAGGAATATAGTCTTATCCTTGATTTCCTCCTCTATCTAGATAAGTAGCTAGCTGTCCTAACTTGTTTTAGCATTATAAACCCTTAGTTAAAACAAGAGGAGTTATCTTAGGTTAGGCTATATTAACAAACAATTAGGCTTAGCCTACTATCTAGTATTACTTCGCTACCTCTATATATAATAGGGTTATAGACATTACAGAGTCCTTTTCGTTCTAGCTTCTTAGGTTGACTAGCTAGTATTAGCTAGTTAGTCTTAATCTGGATAAAGGTATTGTCTTAGTACCTACCTAGAAGTGGCACCTCTATATAGCAACGACAATTCGCAAGATTACTATACCTAGGGTATATAATAAGGGGCAGAGGTAATAGGAAAGTTAAGTTAGAATAGCTCTAGTACTAGGCCTTTAGTTATGTTTTTAGGACTACCTCTTTTGTCCTTTAGATAAGGGAGGAACGTGACTAAGTATATCTAAGGTATCTTAGTAGTATATGTTTAAACTAGCAAAACAAGTATCGCTTACTTCCTATATAGTAGGAGTATATAGTATAGGGCTTAACTAATCAAGTCTATAGTAAGGAGATAGACTAAGCTATAGATCTATTCGACATAAGCTTTTTAAAGAGTTAGATATATTTAATTTTGCAATAGAGGGAAAAGGAGTTTATACTAGGTAGGAACCAGGTATAAGTAATATTTTAGGAAGGTAGGATAGGTATAATATTGCTATAATTATACTATAATAGCGGACTATATCCTTTCTCTCTTGCCCTATATATCTCCTCTATCCTATGATCTAATCCCTTTAAAATTCCCCCTAGATAAAGTTTATTGATAAATTGATAGAAGCTACTAGTAGCTCCTTATATTAATAAAACCAAGGCTTGTCTGATTAGGAGAACGATAACTATACTTTATATCTATCACCTATTAACGTACTCCTTAGTACTTTCCTAACTTCTTCTAGAGACTTTAAGTCTATAGTATATTCGGCTAGACCGAGTATCGACATTTTACTACCTAGTATAATTATATATCAACCCTCTACTTAGTTATTTATTAGTAAAAGCCTTATCTAATAGGATTTCCTAGAGCATATCCTTTTAAAAAGAGAAATCTATTAACTTTACAGACTTATAGGCAACTCTACTCCTTTAGTAGCAGGATTATAGGACTTGTTTAATTAGATAATAGACTCTATTAGAAACTAGCTTTAAGAAGCTAGACCCCCTTTTTCCTTTTATAACCTCTCTCCCCTAGTTCCTCCTTAAGTAGAATCTTTCCTACTACTACTCTCTAGCAGTATATTAGAAATAGATACTAGTAACTAGGACTAGTTAGGTACTATAGTTAAAATGTTAACCGACGCTCTTTATTGGTTAAATCCTATATAGAATATTAGCTTTCTATCTGTTTAGTTTAAAGGACTTAGTAGATAATTCTATAGCGCTAATATTACAGATTACTTATAAGCTTTCGACAATGCTTATAAGGACTATAATATAACGACTAACATTAAGAAGTTTACCTAATAAAAGAGGTAGTGTAATTCTAACCAACGTTATAAGATAGCCTCTATAATTAAGGATGAGGGAGTAACAATATGGTAAGAACTCTATAGGATAATGCTTAAGTATTAGAAGGCTTTTAACCCTAAGGCGTTAGAGGACCCTATTAAGTAGCTTAACTGCTTCTATAAGTATACTATCTTAAACGTCTTAGCTATATAGATTAAACAGGCTATAGAAGAACTTAATGCTATAATTACCTAGATGCTAGCTACTAAGTTAGCTCCTATTTAGAAAGATGCCCCTTAACGCTTTTAGGAAAAGTTACCTCAGGATTACTAATACTTACTTGTTTAAGGACACTACTTTAGAGGCGCTATACCTATATAGGACTTATATAAAGCTACTTAGGACGACTTTCAATCTCTAGTATTAGTGGTTTTATTTAAAGGATTTATCTACTAAAGAGTACTAACTTAGATCGAACTACTAAGCTAAGACGTCTGTTTAGACAAGAGCAATGATAATAGTAGAGAGACTAATCTCCTTTCAGCTAAAATCGAAAAGCCTTCTTCTGTCTCTTCTTAAAACTTCTTGTCTAAGTCGACTAAGTCCGCTTAAGTAAGTAAGAACCAGGTCTTGTTCTCTAATTAAGGGAGTACTAGCTAGGAATTGGTTAAGATTATCCTAAAGCCGCTAATAGTTAAGGAAATATAGTTTAATCAACTTACTAATGCCTAGAAGACAGTAATAAAGCTTTATACTACTAACCTTTTATAGAAGTAAGGCGACAAGGTGACTAAAAGAGCTGTTTAAGACCTATATAATTAGATAGCCTTACTTAGAATCTCGCTAAACGAGATAGACCCTATAGTAAAATCGGTTATACGCCTAAGAGATAAGCTAAACGACTTACTAAGCTTTACAACTAATATTAATCAGGTAGTATACCTAAGAAAGGAATAAGACATAGCTAAACAGAAAGGGTGTTATAAACCCTAATACTACTACCCCTGTCTAGATAAACAAGTCGATCTTCCTCTACTTATAGCGTATACTTTGCTTTAGAATATAGAGCTAGGTAAAGTTAACAGTTATACTAGTAGGCCTTTTCGCTCTAACACCGATTAAAGGTATAAGGCTCTTAAAGGGATCCATTGCTACTAGTATAGTTAATAGTACTATATTAGCTTGTATAATCTAATAAAGGCTGATAACGAACTTAGGCTTAGGTATATATTTAGGGCAAATGCTTACCTTAGTTAGAAAATCTATAGAGAAGACCTACCTTACAACCTATACCGGATTAACCCAGTCCTAGTAATAAAGGCCTACAAGGAAGGCGCCCTTTTCTACCTTGTTCAAGCGCTTTATAAGGTTTATAATACTAAGTTTCGCCCTACTTATCTCTAATAGAAGCGTGATTATAAGACTAAGTATAATAAGGCTTTTAAACCCTTTTTCAACTCTCTCTCTATACCAAGCTATATTTATACCTAGCTAGAGGAAGAGCGAGTTAAGATACGTTTTCTTCTAACGGAAAAAAGGAGAAAAAGCCGGCTTCTTAATGTTACTTCTTACAGTATTAGGCCTATTACATCTTCTTTATCCTCTTCTACTTATAGCTCTTCTATATAAGGGGAGAACATATTTTTAGCCCTAATAGTATAAACCAGAGTCTATTACTTACTACCCCTAGCACCTAGTATTATATCTTTCCTATTATAGGTAGTTAACCCTATAAAGGTCTTAGATCTAGATCTAAGTCTTTAAGGTCTATTTAGAAGGGAGGTTAATAATAAGGAAGCTAAATCTACAGCTTATATAATAAAGGTCCTTAGTTAGGTTTTAGATTTTCTTAATATAGTATAGTACTAAGAGCCGGACGTTTTCTTTTTAAAGCCCCTAGAGGATATAGCTTGCTTCTTATAGGACTTACTCTTTGCTCGGATAGGTTCTAAGCTTTATAGCAGTCTTTATAGTAATAGTACTATTAATATTTTACTTACGTTATAGAATACAATTGCAAAAGCGAATAATATGTTTAGTAATAAGGCAATATAGCTAGCTATAGCTAAAGCTTTAAGTACGGCTTTTTAAAGTCAGAAGCAGCTGCAACTAGAAAGCAACAATGATAAGCTACCAAAGGCAGGTCCCTTCTATACCTCTCCGTCTAATCAGGCAGAGACCTCTACTACTAGCAGCCTATTTATATAGGCAAGAGAAGAACCTTCTTGTAAAATCAAAGCTACTGACATTCGCTAAGGAATACTTTAGAAAATGCTCGATAGAAAATATAGTCTTTCGAATAAGAAGGCCCTTAACCTAATAAAAGGCTAGAGTCTGCTTTCTAAGATTATATATAAATAGGTTTCTAAAGGTATTAGGATTGTTAAAGAAATAGCTATACTAGATAGCTCTAGCTCGGACAATACTCTCTCTACTTCTACTTTAGCTCTAGAGTTAGGTTAGGCTAGCCTAGCTCTGTTCAGATGTCTATAAGGTTGCCTATCTAAGTAACAGAAGACGGCAAAGACGAATATCGTTTCTTTAGTTAAGCCTATAAGGGAGTCTTAAATAGCCTGGTTCCTAGATATAGGGGATAGCTATTATACAATTAGGTTACTATAAGACTTTAGCGCCCTAAGTATCAACTCTGTTGTTATAGTAAAAAATGCGGTTTCTAGCAGTATTGTTAATAGTAATCTAATAATATAAACTAACAGAGCTTCCCTTGTTTAAGGAGTAACTAAGTTCTATTCTTTACCCTAGATTTTTCTAATAGCCCTTTACAACGGTAGCCTATAGCTATATATACTTCTAGATAGCAGATCGGAGTATAGCCTTGTCTCTCTTAAGGTTATAAACCACCTTAACCTTATAATTATAAAAACCGAGATATAGTTCTATAGTTTATAAGGCGATTTGTAATCTCTCTAAGAGAAGGTTCTAGTACCTTTCTATATTTAAGGTTATAGGGCCCTAGTCTACTACTATATCTCTTTTAACAATAGGTCTAATAAGGCTTATAATATCCTATTAGGGATGCCTTTCTAGAAGGACTATAAGGTGATTTATAGTCTTAGTAGTCCTAATATAGTATAAATGACTTTCTAAGACCGGGAATTTATCGCTCGCCTTGCCCCTTCGGATATCGCTAGAGCCCTTTATACTATTAAATAGGATTCTTTTATATAGAAGAGGGACGCTGTTAAATCCCTATCTACTAGCTACTAGGACAGCCTATTTACTTTATAGGAATAGGTAAATAAGGCTAATAAAGTCCCTAACTAGGTACTTACTTTAAAAGATAATAATAAGGTTCTAGGAGATCAGCTCAACGATAAAACTATTGCTAATATTTTATATACTTCCTTTAAGCAGGAGTCTAGCGTTTAGCGTTTAGGTAGAAGGGGTTTAAAGCAGGTTATTAGTATTTAGAGTTTTCCTTATATAAGAATAGTTTCTTCTAATTCTTTCTTTCCTTTAGAGATAGCTTCTAATCTATCTCCTTCCTCTATTTAGTCTGAAAAACCCTCTATCCTTTAATCTTTTACTTTATATAAGCCTACTAGAAAGAAGGTTTACCCTATTAATAATATCCTATCTAATAGGTTAGTACTAGAAGGAATCATCAACTAAAAGCCTACTAAGTTATTACTAGCTAAGGAAAAGGCAACTCCTAGGTATAAGTACGATCGATAGGTTTTTCTATAATTTTCGGATTTACCTTACGGTTCTTAACTTATACCTAATCGGTTAAAGGGCTTAAAGGATAATATAGACCTAGCTCTTTAGCTCTTTAAGGACGAATTCGACTTGTTTGCCTATATGCTCTTTAATAAGGAACAAGCCCTTATATAAGAATTTAAGGACCTTAGCTGTATCGATCCGTCGATTATTCTACCTTAGTATATTAAGACTATCCCTTACTCTGCCTAGCAAGCTAAATATATACCTATAGGGAAGGCAATGATTCTAGTATATATAGATATCCTAAAGAAGCAGAAGGCTAAAGGGATCCTAGAAGATGCCTATAGAGCCTACCGAAATAACTGGTTCCTTATTTAGAAGAAGAATAGTAAGTACCACCTAATTAACAATACTTAGCAATACAATGCCGTTACTATTTAAGACGCCTTTATCCTACCGAACATAGAGGAATTCTTAGAGGACTTTTCTAGCTATATAATCATGTCTATACTTAATCTGTTTTCTAGTTATAATAATATTATACTAGACAAGAAGAGTCAGGATCTTATAACGTTTGCCAGTCTAATCGGTCTACTATGCCTAACTATACTTCTACAAGGCAGTACAAATTCAGTTGCCTAGTTTATACGTATAATATATAGAATCTTCTACGACTTAATACCCTAGATTTGCCAAGCTTTCCTAGATAATATTAGCATAAAAGGACCAAAGACTCGATATAATAATACCCTAATTATACCTAGAATTCAACGATTTATAGCAGAACAGGTCTAGAACTATAACTAAGTCTTACTTAACGCTAAGCTAGTAGGAGCCTATATCGCCGCAGTTAAGTCCTAGTTCCTAGTCTTAAAGGCTATCGTTATTAGCTATAAATATACGCTAGATAGCTGCTTACCTAACAATACTAAGATCCAGAAGATTCATAAATAATTAACCCTAAAGTCTCTTTCTAAAGTCCGCTCTTTTCTTAGTATCGCTGGTTTCTACTATATTTAGGTCCCTTATTTCGGCTATATTACCTACCTGCTCTTTAATCTAGCAAAGAAGAATGTAATATAGGTATAGACGCTAAATCACTAGCATACCTTTACTTATCTCGGTTTCCTTATTACCTTTATGCCCTATCTTATACTACTTACCTATAGGGACAACTACTATGGCAAAATCTACCTTATAGTTGATGCCTCTCTAGACAGATAGGGAGTAGTCCTAGAATAAGAGAACCTGGATAGTAAATAGTACCCTTGTCGATTTAAGTCTAGTATCTAGTCTCTAGCTAAGTAGCGCTACGATACAACTAAATACAAGCTTTAGGGTCTTCTTTATAGTTTAAAGCAGTTTCGACGGTACCTTTATAGTATAAGGTTTGGAATCGAGATAGATACTTAGGTCTTAGTCTACTAGATGAACAGCTTAGCCAGTAATATACCTGGTACCCTTATAATACGCTAGATAGCCTAGATTTAACTTTTTGATTTTAAGATTCGGCATATTCTAGGATCGAAAAACGCTACTATAGATGCCCTAAGCAGGTAACCCTTAACTTAAGCCGATATTAAAGAGAAGGCCTATAAGAAAGACGTAGACGACTTTATTAATACTTGGATTTTCACCTTAACTCTTAAGAAAGATACGCTTAAAGGCAATTAGCCTAAAAAGTACTAGGAGTATACTACCTATCTAATCACACTTTAAATACCGGATTACCTAGTTCGCCGTAGCAATAGGGTTAACTTTAAGCATTAAGCCCTTAAGTTTTTAGTCTGTAATAGGATGCTATTTCTACGCCCTACTTATAAGGGTAACTGCCCCTACCTTATAATCATAGATAGTAAGAAACAACAGCGTATCTAGTCAACTTGCTATAACAAAATAGGATATTATAGAAAGGATACTTCTTACTACCGGATCGCCCGGCTATATTAGTAGCTAATAATCTACTTAGATCTTATTAACTAGTACTGTTACTATAAGGTTTGTTAGAAGATTCGCCCGTCCTAGTACAAGGAAGAAGCCTAGTTTACTATATCTTCTTTAACCCTGTTTCTTAAGGTCTATTTCGATATCTAGTTTTTCAAGGGTAAGTGTAATATTATAATTAAGGTAAGAGATAACCTTACTTGCTATATAGAGGCTGCTATCCTTAGCAAAGTCAATTTAGCTTTAGTTTGGACTTTCATACTTTAGTATATGTTTTTAAAATATAGTTTTCCCCTAATTGCAGTTATTAACAGCAGTTCTAAGTTTAAGGGTATAGTTAAAGCATCTTTAAAAACCATTAGAGTTAAGTAAATTACCAGCTTATCCTATAACTTAAGAGCTAATAGTATTAACAAGGCAGGTTATCTGCTAATTGCAACTACGCTTGCTATAATTATAGAGATAATAAGGATAGATTAGAAGAAGTCCCTACGCTTTGTTCTCTAGGTTAACTATACCTTGATTTATTCCTCTTTTAGTATCTCGCCTTACTTTACGCTTTTTAGTTAAGACCTAGTTACCGAAATTAAGCTTAACATCTCTTCTTAGTATCTAATTAGATAGGAGCAAGTTTAGGCCAGGGTTCGTTAACCTAGAAAGCTAGCTAATATAAAAGCTACTTTAGATCTATTTACAAAGTAAGTTAAGTCTATTATAGATATAGAGCTTGTCTAGATAGAGCTATAGGATAAGGTATCTAAGGCCTATAAGAACGCTGCTAAGGCGAGAAATCGTATATTGTCTAGGAAGTTACGCCTAGATTAGTTGGAAATCTACCCTGGTAATTTAGTCCTTATTTATAACAAGGTTAGGCAGATCAATATAAGTTGCTAGTATAAGCTATCCTTCTAGTAGAAGGGCCCTTTTCAAGTCTTATAGAAGAGTCTTAAGAAGGCTTACTAGCTAGAGACCTTAGATAGGATCGAGCTTAAGCGGACTTTCCTGCTAACTATAGTAAAGAAGTTCTTCTGATTAGATAGCGTATTTATTTATAATCTAAGTAGACTATAACTAGAGGACGATTCCTAGCTAGAACGGTTTAGTAAGGACAATATTATCGGGCTAGGTATTAAGGATCCTAATAGGCTTGGTAATCTGGTTAAAGGGGGAGGACCGTTAATATAGGGAAGAAAAGCAGGTCTTAAAGGTGCTTTCTAGGCAACTTAATTTACACTAAGTTTTTAGCCTGTTTAACTTAGGCTAGGTTTTTATTAAAGGGGAGGTAGTATAAGTTCTTTTATATACTTACCTTTTTCTTATACCTTTTCCCCTATTTATAAGAGTAGTTTGTTCTTTTCTTTTTCCCTAGCTCTTTACTATACAAGTATATATATACTGGTAAGGGGGGGGGTATATACTATACCGTATAGTGTTCTCTCGATTTAAGTATTTACGTTGTCTACTTTGCCTAGTTATAGGTCTAAGATTTTGTTTTATACTATTTCGTTTTATTTTGTTTTAGCTCTTTTCTTCTTAGGAAGTAGAAGCTCTATTTATAGCTTATACGTCTAGTTAAGGGGAGGAGCATATTTAGCGTTGATAGATCCTATTACTTAGCTAACCGACTACCCTAATAACCCTCGACACCTACCCTAACCTATTTTCTAGACTACTACCTAGTTTGCCCTTCTAATTACTTAATATAGTATATATTAACTACTAGATTGACCGACTTCTGCTCGACCTGCAATTGCTATGTCTTATAAACGGTTTCCTTATTCTATTGGTTGATAATTATGTCCTTAGCGTGAAAGTTGCCCGGATCGAACTAGCGTAGAGCTATTATCTTCTTAGTCTACTTAGATATCTAAAGCGGCCATTTATTATAGGAAGAGTCGATATATGCCTATAAGTACTTTTTATCCTGGAAAACGCAGTTCCTATAAGTACTATAGTCGACTTCCAGAACTAAGATACAGCAGATAAATGGCTAAGCCATATTTAGATAAGGACTACTAGTATTACGCTGGTTAGGCGAACTCAACCGAAATTAGGTTTCGTCATATTCTTTATAGTTTACCATATTGCTACCTATAATATTAGCTCTGATTAGACGTTTGGATATAAGCTTAAACATACTAATAGCCAAACTCTTAGATAAAGAGACCTTAGACCTGATATAGTCAGTTACTGCAAATTTCTTAGATATAGATAGATAGATTCTATTACGCTATCTGATCCCCGTAGGGGATATCTAGGTAGGCTGAACTAGTGCTATAGGAAAACCGTATAACGGGTGAAAAACCTATAACTGTATATAGGAAAAAAGGGGGGGTGTGATAGGGGGTAGGCCAATCTTTACTAGGGTAGATACCGCCCCTTTAGGAGTATGAAAACATACTGCCTAAAGGGGTATAGGCTAGACCGCTCCTAGCCTCTGAGTAACAGAGTATTCTGGCAGTCTAGTAGTAATATGGCGAACTAGGGGGTGTATAGCGCCACTGCCCCCTTTTTCGAGTCTGTAGAGAAAGCTATGTATATCCCCCCTTTTCCTCTCTCTAAAGGAGGCTGAAGGGTAGGCCGGGTAACCGTCGAATATATGTCGGATATCTTCTATAGCTAGGTAGTAGCGGTAGAGGGGGTTATTAACCTTAAGTACCTTATAGGTATATAGGAATCCCCTTAGGCCTATCTTCCCTATACAGGCCTGTATTAGTAGCGAGCTTTCGGCCTTAGAGAGGTTATAGTGGCGTCTTTGGAAGGCCTCCTTAAAGGCCTTAGCTAGGTTCTCCTCTTAAAAGGCAGCTTTAGCTGATTTCTCGGAGAGGCTCTCTATATAGGGGTCGTAACTAGAGGCCCTAGCCTCCTATAGATAGCGATCCTTCTAGGCGGTATAAAGGGGTTCCTTATTAATAGCCTTCCTTAGCTATTGGTAGTACTACTGAGCTGTTGCCTCCCTTTTTCTTTCTTGTTTTATACGCCCTTCTAGGGGGAGGCTGGTCCTAGGGGTCCTGTTTCTAAGGGTAAGGCGTAGGGCTTCCTTCTACTTAGCCACCTCTTTCCCTATAGCCCTGTTTATCCTAGCTTAGCTGGAGAAGGAGAGGGCGTTAAGGTAGAGGTTAAGAGGGGGG
The DNA here is from genome assembly GCA_029339225.1 of Phyllachora maydis. NCBI lineage: Eukaryota > Fungi > Ascomycota > Sordariomycetes > Phyllachorales > Phyllachoraceae > Phyllachora > Phyllachora maydis. The sequence goes on from JAQQPM010000004.1 coordinate 6,092,245, forward strand.
ACATTAGCCTTGTAGTAGAGGCTTCGGACTAGTGTCCTTTTATAGGCCCCTATAACTCTCCTTAGGGCTTCATTTTCGGCTGCTAGTAGGCCTCTAGCTATACCCTATGGCCTGTTTGGTGCTATAGGCGTAGGGGTATGCTAGGCCGAGGCTGCGTAGGCTAGAACCGGCCTTATTACTGCTATATATAGGAGCCTAGTCTTTTCGATTCTAGGTCCCTAGGTCTTTCTAGCTAGCCTAGTAATAGTAAGGGACTGCGTTTTTAGCTTCTGCCATAGGGTGTTGGCATGGGCCTTCCAGGTAAGCTTAGGGTCTAGCCAAACCCCTAGAAAACGGGCTTCTTTAGCTGGTTGTAGGGGGGAGTCCTCTATTAGTCCTAGGTTAATAGGGTTAGTCTAGGGCCTTCTTCTAAGGGGGAAGTATATAAGCTTGCTCTTTGCTGCTAAGAAGGTAACTCTAGCGGTTATTACCTAGTCTAGGCACTCTTTCTAGGCCTCTTCTAGCTGTTTAACCACTGTTATAGCCTCTCTGCCGAAGGCTAGTAGGTTGGTATTGTCTATATAGCCTATAGTAAAGATAGTAGGGTATTTTCTCTCTAGCCTTTTGTATAGGGGGCAGAGGTATAGGACTAAGAGGATTAGTAAAAGTGGTAAGCCTTAGGGTACTCCTGTTGGTACTAGGATTTACTGGCTTTTTTAGCTGTTAAATAGGAGGCTAGTAGTCCTAAAGGAGAGGAATTCCTTTAGCTAGGATAGTAGCCAGGTAGGTAGCCCTAGCTAGTCTAGTATAGCTAGGAGTCTGCTATAAGGGATACTGTCGAAATACCCTAATAGGTCTAGCTATAAAAGGGAGGCCCTGGCTTTATACTTCCATACCTTCTAGATCTGAGCTATAAGGAGGTGTATAGCCAATTCGGTAGATTTATAGCGGCAGTAGCCCTGTTACGTTGCTAGAATCAGCTTAAAGGCCTTGGCTATGTCCCTTATTTTAGTCCCTATAACTTTCTCTAGGACCTTACTAATACAGTTAAGTAGGGCTATAGGGCGGTAGCCTCCAGGGGTATTATAGGTATCCGGCTGTTTTCCTGGTTTAGGGAGGACGATAGTAACCGCTTCCTTATATTCCTATAGATAGAAGCCGTAAAGGAAGGATTTTAAGGCTAGTATAGCAAGGGCCTTATATAAGGGGTCGCTACAGGCCTTTAGAAAGCCTATAGGGAGTTCGTCAGGTCCTAGTACTTTCTAGGGTTTTATTGTTTTAATAGCCTCCTTTATATCGTCCGGCCTAACCATCTAGCTAACTAGTAGCCTTAGGCCTATTAGGGGTTCCTCCGGGCTATCCTCTTAGAGGGAGGGGGGGAAGAAGCGTGCTAAAAAGGCCTCTACCTTCTCCTAGAAGGTACTAGCTTGTCTAAGGGTTAGTAGCTTAGAAGGGGGGGGGGGCGGTAGTGCTTTATAGCCTAGCCCATCTTTCTAGTTGCTAGAGCTTTTCTGGTTTTTCTCTAGCCTCTTGTAGAAAAGCCCTCTAGGTCTTTCTTTTACTCTCCCTTATAGCCTTTGTTTATTTCCTTTAGGCTGATTTATAGGCGGTAAGGAGGGCCTGGTTGCTAGAGGAGCGTTGGAGCTATCTTTCTGCCCTTTTTCTCTCCTTCACTACCTAGTAGATTTTGTTGTTCTACTAGGGGGCGCTCTTCCTTTTAGTAGTTACTAGGGCTCCTTTAGGGGTCGTAGTCCTAGCAATATACTGGAGTTCCTCTGATAGTCGCCTATAGGCCTCCTAGAGCCCGGTTAGGTTAAAAAGGTATGCTAGATATCTATAGCCCCTTATATTGTATATTAGGGAGCTGGCCTCTCTTACTACCCCCTCTTTATCCATCTTTTTCTACTGGAACCGGGGGGGCGGTAGTAGGGTTTCTGTAGTCTCTAGGTTGATATCTAGTACCTAGGGGTAGTAGTCTAAGCATAAGCGTATATCTAAGCTAGTATAGGAGCAGGTAAGGCTACTGCTAAGCTAGAAGTGGTCGATAGTAGAGGCCCTACCTGCTTAGCTCTCTTATAGCGCCCTAGTTATAGTACCGTAGGGGGTACGGAGGGTAAGCCTCTACTCTACTATTAATAGCAGTAGGTCTTCTAACCTAGGGCTAAAGCGGTTATATTAGTCCTAAAGGGGGTGATAAAGGTTAAAGTCCCCTGCTAGAAAGTAAAGGCCTGGGCAGGCATTGATCTTCCCCCTTATTTCTTCTATAAAGGGGGTTAAGCTAGTCTAGGGTTAGGGGTTGTTATATAGGGACCAGACTGTAAAGGGGCCGTTCTTAGTCTATATAGTAGCCCTAGCCTAGTCTAGGCTAGAGCTGTAAGTCCATGTTGCTAGCGGGAGTAATTTATGGATATAAAGTAAGGCCTGTCCATTAGGGGTGAAAATAAGGTGGTAGGGGGCTGATCTAGGGTAGTAGGTAGAGTGCTATACCTGCCTATTAATCCAGGGCTCTTATATAGTAAGTATTTCTTCTTTTACTATAGAAAGTAGTACTTCCTATACCTCCTTTAAGCCCTATACGTTCTAGAGGCGTACCTTTATATTTCTATCTCCTCTGGCTATATAGTTGGCTATGGTTGTTATATAGTAGTAGTAGCGTTAGCTAGTCCGGTATCTAGGTCCAGTCCAGGTCTAGCATCTAGGGGTCTAGGGGCTCCTATAGGCTCTAGGGTTCTAGTAGGTCCAGTAGCCCCTTTAGGGCTTATAGTTGGCGTAGAAGAAGGGGGGGTTTGGCTGCTTAGATAGCTAAAGCAGGTAGTAATTATGCTCTAGTTAGGGGTTAACCCTCTTAATACTATTGGTCGGCCCCTCTGTCTCTTCCCTAAGACTATAGTATAGCCTTCCTCCCCCTCCTCTTATACTAGGGCCTGCTAAGGGTATTGCTACTGTTATTATTGTTATTACTATTACTATTACTGTTAGTATTAGTATAAAGGCGGTTAGTTAACGTTAAAGGCCTTAGGCCTAGAACATAGGTATCCCTTAGCCTATGCCTATGCCTCTTTTAGGCGGGGGCAGGCCTCTAAGCAGGTGTGGTAAGCTTGGTGGCAGTTGCGGCAGTGGGGTGCCCTAGAGCAGGTAGGGGCTTCTGGCGTAGTATGGCTGTTAGCGCTATAGTTATAGCAGATCTCCTCTCTACTCTAGTATACTTTAGCCCTATAGCCCCATTTCTAGTACCTTAGGTACTAGATAGGCTTAGCCTTGTCAATCTAGGGCTCTGCTTCTAGGGCTCGGCAGCTCTAGAAGACCCCCTCCTTATAGGCCTTCTAGGCTACCTCTAGGGAGGTAAAGGCTATTAGTACCTTAACCCTAGTCCGTTCTAGCCCTTAAGGGTGCTAGACCTTTGCCCTAACCGCCATAGGGTGTTGTTTTTTGGCTTCTTCTAGTAGGCCTTCTTCTATAACCCGGTTATAGACTATAAGGCCCTTAACCGCTACTGCCCAGGTTGTTGTATATAGGGAGGCCTTCTTGCTAAAGGCCCTTGTAATCTAGGTAGTATTACTTTCCAGGCTCTTCTTTATCTCTACGTTCTCTATAACTAGAAGGAGGTTACCGCTAGAGAGTATCCGAACCCCCTAAACTACTAGGCCAGAGGCCTGTTGTATAGCCTATACTACCTCTAGGGCAGATTTAGCGAGTACCTGTTATTAGGCTAAGCCTAGTCGGATAAGCACCTGGCGCTTAAGGCTAGGCCTAGTTGCCTTGCTAGCTATTAGCTTACTAGCTATATTAGCCCAGGTAGGGGCTATAGGCTAGGAGTGGCTAGACTGTTATTGCTGTTGCTGCTGTTGTTGTTGCTGCTAGTAGTAGCTAGGCTATTAAGGTTATTGCTAGTACTATAGCTTAGGCGTTACTAAGGTAGTAGGGCGGTTCTAGGGTGCTAGAGCTGCTGCTGTTATAGCTAGGGCTTCTTTAGGTAGGTCCTAGAGCAAGGCTATAAGGGCAATTTGCCTAGCTTTAGTAGTTGCCTCCACTATACTATAGAAGTTAGTACTGTCCTTGGCTAGGCTGATTATCCGGTCTAGAAGGCCAGAGAGCGTAAGGGCAAGCTTAGGGGGGCTAAAAGCAGCCTAGGCGGTTTTCTTGGTTACTAGGGTAATGTGGCCGGCCTTAGTAGCATTGTTGTTGCTTCCTTCTTTTCCTGTATTTTTTTCTGATTTTTTCCCCTGTTTTTTCGAGGTTTTCTAGCTAGAAGTAGCCGGGGCTAGGGCGTGCTAACTGCCGTTTAGGCCCCTAAGAAAAGGGGCAAAGACGTTGGTTAAGGGGGGGGCGCTAATTGTAGGGGCGTTAATAGTAGGAGGGGCGCTAGAGCTAGGTACTATAGGTGCTATTGGAATGGGTAATCCTATATAAGGATCTGTAACCACTATAGCCTACTAGTAGTAGTCGTATAGGGTACGTAGGGGCAGCAACAGCGTTGATATGGCCTAAATAGCACTTCCTAGGTATGTGCTAATATAGTAAAGTAGGGCCCTTTACTGTATTCCCTCTATAAAAGTCCTTATATAACGGTATAGTTATAGGCTATAGCGCTATATTATAGGGGCTTTAAGCTTATATATCACGGCTTTCAGTGGGTCTTATAGGCCTATAAGGCTTATAGTTGTAGGTAACGTAGTAACTTGATTTCTAGTCCAAGTAGGTAAGGCTTCGCAATTTCCTTCCCTATATATACCCTCCGGCACCGTTCCTGCCCTCTATACGGCAGGAGCGCCTTAGTAGGTGCATGGCCACTTCCCGAAAAACCAAATAAGCTGGCGATTTTAAATAATCGACTTACGGCCACCCAAGCTGCAGGGTAAGCCGCACGACTTTTCCTGTAAGTTCTGTTTTCGCTCCTGCGGTGCAGGGTAGGTACAGGGTAGGTAGGTGACCTAGTAGAAGAGCCTTTTAAGGCTATTTCTAGCGCTTATACAGCCTAAGGAGGCTGTCTCCACAAAAGTGGGGCATAAATCTAAAAATAGAAAAGCCTTTTAAAGCTATTTCTAGGCTATATAGTGGAGTATATAGCTTAGTCAGCGGTATCCACAAAAGTGGGTCCACCCTTAGAATATAGCTATATATCTAGTAGTTCGAGAACTGAAATCCGTTTTGCCTAAGCTATAACCGTTAGAGCGCTATAGCTTATTTTGTACGTTTAACACCCCCTCTATTCTTCTATTCCTTTATAAGCCTTAGAAAGCTATATATAGGTAAAGAATAGAAGAATCCTAAGAAATAAGAACGTAAGAGCAAAACTATTCCGTTAGACAAAGGGGTTAGGCCCTTATATATATATAGGATAAACCCCTATTATATATAGAAAGAAGTAAGAATATATATAATGTTGAAATCAAACCTATAACCTATAAAGGTATAGGTACTATAGCTTTAAAGCTTATAGTAATATATAATATCTAAATATTCTATACCCTAGCGACTAATAGACACACTAGAGTATAGAAGGAGTAAAGGGCTTATAAACGCCTTTATCCTCTTATAGAGAAAACAATTTTTAGCACGGTTTTAAATTTTATGCCCTTTTTTTACTCCGTTCTTTCAGCCAGTTCTAGTAAGGAAATAACAGGTAGTCACATAGAGAATCCCCCTCTAAAGGAAAGTATACTACTAGTAATAGCCGGAGCCTATATTTTCCAAATACAGCTATACTATATACTAGAGTACTTCTAGACGTAGCTAGAGTAATATAGGCCTCTCTAACGCCGCAGGGAGCTGATGCCAGCACAAGGGCGCCTATAGAACTATACTACAGTAGCTAGGACCTTATAAGCCTTTTAAGGCTATATAGAGGAATTAGGTGATTCCAGAGGGCTGTAAAGTAGCCGGTACTATTAACTGGTCTTATAAGCTAATCAGGCTAAGCCAGGCCTTCTATATATATAGTATAGAATATATATATATATAGGGGTAGAGGGTAGCTTAGTAAAAAGCTCCCTTAGGTTGTAGGCCTAAAAGCCTGATAAAAGACTGAAAGCCACTAACTGGTAGGGCTTTAGTAAGTCCGTCAGCCGGCATACACTTAGTATTAAGATATATAATAGTAACTATTTTAGCCTTAACCTGCTCTCTAACGTACCGGAATTTCAGCAGGGTATGCTTAGTTCTAGCGTGTAGCGCTGGGTCATTAGCCACCGTTATAGAGCCCTGATTATCTCTATAGAGAGTAATAGGGTAGTCTATAGGTCTGTGAAGTTCAGAAAATAGCCCTATAATCCACTGTACTTTGCGTATAGCCTCTGTAAGTCCATCAGTTTCAGCTTCCAGGGTAGAGAGAGCAATAGTAGTAGCTCTTTTCGTTTTCCAGCTAATAGGCCCACCGGCTAACTTATATAGATAGCTGTAGGTGGATTTACTAGTAGCCTTATCCCCTGCAAAATCAGAATCACTAAAGCCTATAGGGACTAGACTACTATTAATTATAGAAGTCCGGCTACTACCTTTACTATTTCTAGAATCTACTATAGTAGTAGAGGTAGTAGTTAGGGGCCTAGGCCTTTCCTTAGAGTGAAAGTCTCTACTAAGCTTAGTAGTTGTATTACTACTATTACTAAGCTTAGGCCCTAGATTAGCTACTGTATTTCCGTTACAGCTAAAACAGATGCTATAGTCTTTAGTACTATTAAGATACTTAAAAAGATTTTTAGCAGCGTTTAAGTGTGATTTTGTAGGTCTATTTAAAGACCTAGAGAGCCACTGTACGGTAAAGCTAATATCTACCCTAGTAAGGAGCATTATATATATAGCTGTTCCTACTAGGCTTTAATAGAGCTTAATTTCCGTAGAATTACAGAGGTGGCTAGCAATATCTTCCTCTAGTTGAAGTTGACTTACTAGCCCCGGCTATAAGGGAATAGATATAGGCTTAGAATCGGCTAAGTTAAAGCGGCTAACCGCCTCTTCTACATACTGTGACTGGTTAAGCTACAGGCGCCTATTAGGTCTACCCCTTATAATTTGCACGCCTAGGGTTAGGGTTAGGGTTAGGGTTAGGGTTAGGGTTAGGGTTAGGGTTAGGGTTAGGGTTAGGGTTAGGGTTAGGGTTAGGGTTAGGGTTAGGGTTAGGGTTAGGGTTAGGGTTAGGGTTAGGGTTAGGGTTAGGGTTAGGGTTAGGGTTAGGGTTAGGGTTAGGGTTAGGGTTAGGGTTAGGGTTAGGGTTAGGGTTAGGGTTAGGGTTAGGGTTAGGGTTAGGGTTAGGGTT